>OU862906.1:15313460-16676957 GCA_917880885.1 Limnephilus marmoratus
TGTGTGATACATAAAAGATACAGATAAGATAAGATAAAAAACAATGAAAGTAGAAAAAATAAATATATAAAAATAATTATGAAAACTGAAAAACACTAGATGTAGGATCGAGAAAAAATATGTACATTAATAATAAAAAAAAAGTAAAAGTAAGATAAAAGTAAAGTGATAGTACTCACAAAAAAATAGTAAAATATAGTGTGCCAGTTTTATGGCTATTTAAAAAAAAATAGAAAAAAATATTTATAAAACATTTATAAAACAACAACAAAAAAAAGAAAAATAAAACACCAGACTTAAAGTGGAAAAATATTATATATACGCACATGTACGTATATACACATACACGTATTACATTATTTTAAATTAAAAAAAAAACATAAAAAGTAAGGTAATAATTATTTAGTTTTGTTAAAGTGAATTAATCTACGAGTATTTGGTAATGAATTGGTTATTATAAGGCTCCATTAACTATATGTTTGAAAGAGTTTAAAGTACATGACAAGATATCAGCATCGATACATTTTTTGTTATAATGATTACAAGTTCTCAATAAGAAAGAATTTTGCCTGAGACTAGTTGAAGCAATTTCGACATGAAACAATGACTTGTGCCTAGTTTTCTTACTCGGAACTCTAATATTAATTGATGACAAAAGAGCCGGACAGTCAATATGACCATTCAAGATTTTATGTAAGTAAGTCATATCAGTAATATCTCTCCTACTTTTTAGAGTTTTGAGTCCATAGTGTTTTATAGAGCTGTCCGTGTCATAATAACGCACATGTCTTTTGAAGTTCAAGTGATGTACAAATTTTCTTTGGACAGCTTCTATGCGTTTTGTGTATTTATTATAGAGAGGATTCCATATAGGAGAGGTATACTCAAGATGACTACGAACGATGATATAAAAGAATAATTAAAATATACCTATGTACTTGCGTTTAAAACCTAAATCTGTTTAATCTCTCGACCGATAGCGATAAAACCCTACCTTCGTCAGGATAAGAGCAAAATTAATTTAAACTTTTGTCCTGGAGAAGAAGGGTTCCACCGAAACCGGTCGACGGAATGAATTTTGCGGTTAAAACAAGAATTTGTGTAATTTTATCTATAGACCATAAACCACAATGGAACTTTTGGAGGTTGCCCACCACTTTCCCACGGCGTTCTATAAGGATAAAGATGGTTTTCTCCTTCACCGTACACGTCAGGACTAGGGAATGCAATCCCGATCTCGCGGGATCTCGATCTCGTGTCATTTTTCAGGATCAATCCCGAAGCATAATATGACGAGATCCCGTTCGAGATCGACGGGATTGGGCAGCAGTAGTCAGCGACGCTAAGCACGTCCACTCGGGGCGCGAGTGGTGCGCTGACTGACTGACGGTCGGGCGGAAGTGTCGATCGAAGTAATAAAAATATCCCGACTATTTACGAATATTAGCGACGGATGATGAGCGGGATAGATAATGTAAAACTGTGTCGAGTGAGTAAGAAAGAGATACTTGCGTGCGTGCAGGCGGCCATTTGTTTGTTTTAGTTGTGCAGTTATGGTCATTACTTTTTCTTAAATTATGCATTTTTTATTGTTTATGTGAGTTAAATAAACATAATTTTTGGATTCTTACGTTGTTAATACTTAAAATGTCGAAAAATAATCCAGATCAAGTGAATGTTGGGTTAAGTAGTCGTTTACCGGTATGAAGATACTTCAAGAAAGCAGTTAATAATTTGACTGCTCAATGCAAGTTATGTAAAGCTGTTCTCAAAACCACATCCGGGTCTACAAAAGGTTTATAAGTCCATATGATATAAGAATAAAGGTTTTTGTTTTCATTCAAATAATATTTTCTTTTAATTAACGAGATCCCGAAAATTCCGAGATCTCGCGAGATTGTAATTTCTAATCTCGTGAGATCTCGAATTTGCGATCTCGAGTCGAAATTGCATTCCCTAGTCAGGACTCTATTTTTTGTTTACAAAGAAGCTACTTTTTATTAAAATGACTTTAGACACCCAATATCAGGGCATACATTGTTAGCAGGCAGTAAGCGCGTGCGTACTTGTTGTTAGTTATTTATGTATTTCACTGCATCGCGTCTCATCTCCGCCACTTGATGTAGCTGAAATAAAATTGAATATTATGATGAGATTGTATGACTTAACCAAAGTAGCTGAGATGCAGTCGTCCGTAAGTCCCGCCGAGGATAAGCGGAGCCATCAGTCCAGTCGCAAGCGAGACTTGGCGTCCGCGCCCCTAAGTCGGCTTCCCGGTATGCCCTCGAAGAAAGTGTTGGGACTAAGGGGATAGAGACCGTAAGACCCTAGGGATAAAAGTGAGCACCGGGTCACCAGAAGCAGGGCAAAAGGGTACCGGTCCGCTGCGGTCGGTCTTCAGGCCCGCTCTGTTATGAAACGGCTACCTTGGGAGTCATCTCCTCGGTTGATGCACGGACATAGGTCTAATCCACCCCTTTGAAGGGGTGTAAGAAAATACGAAATGATGAGATGGTATTTCAGTTCCGGCTCTTTGAATGGTACAAGTCCAGACACGCAAAACTTGATTGATGTATAATATGTCGTAGGCAAATCGTAAAATCAGGTCGATCATGATGCGCCTGAGGCACTTCACAAAGTAGCTAGGCGCATCATGATCTGCCCGATTTTACAATCGGCCACCGACATATACATTTCATTTAGAAAAAGAGTAAAATAATAAAAGAAAAGCGACAAGGGTAGTTAGTAGTTATTGGTAATATTTAGTTAAGAGAAAGAAAAGAAAGATTGAAAATCAGTAATAGAGACAAATTTTTGATGTTGAAGAGCCTATTGAAGATGGTCCCTAAGAAAACATGACATATGTTGAAGAACCTATTGAAGATGGTCCCTAAGAAAACATGACATATGTTGAAGAGCCTATTGAAGATGGTCCCTAAGAAAACATGACATATATTAATTAATATGAGGGAGCGGGAGACAGAAATGAAAGGCGTGCAGTCGATGTGTGAGTCAGTCGTTTATTGGCTACGTAGCGAAGGTCGGTGAAGCGGTAACATGATGTAAGGCGGGGTGCTGTGATGAGATTCTGCAGGCGTGCGGTGGAGATGGAGATGGTGTGGTGAAGGTCAGTGAGTTGCTCGACACCTTGTCGGTGGAGATGACCTATCTTCCAGGCCGTTGCTCGACGCTTTGTGTCGCGGAGATAAACGGTGAGTGGCTCGGTGTGCTGAGCCACCAGCAGGTAGTCCTGGCGAGGCGGAGCGTGTTTCTATGGCAGCGAAGCACGGTGGGGCTTCGGGGTGCCATGAAGTGGTGAGCTGATACCTGGACTGAAGGTGCGTCAAACCTTATAAGTCGCGGGATGGAGCTGATCTCAGGAGCTGAAGACACGATGGGCCTTGTAGCTGAGACGTGGTGATGGACCTCGAGGAAGCTGCCCTGGAGCGTAGCGATACCATGCAGGAGCACTTATTACATGTTGAGATGTTGACCGACGATTAATGTGAGACTGAACTGCAGCGGGCGAGCGATCGGCTGCTTATATAGCCGCGGTAGAGTAACTACCTCGCGGTAGGTAATACGAGCCACTTCGGCAGTTGACGAGAATATTCGGCGCCGTACAGATATTATACGGTGCTGTCTCGAGACCTTTCTAGGCGGGGGCGATATTATTATCGTCCAGCTGGCACGGCAGGCGAGAAAGTACATCGCGAGCGGCATATGTAGGTAGGTACCTAGTAGCAAGTAGATTTGCCGATGCACGCGAATATTAGGAGATGTTTCTCGTATCTTATTGATGGCGAAGTTAATGCGTCGCCACAAATACAAGAATAAACAGTTTCAGCGAGAAATAATAAAAAGGGTAGTTCGTAATATCCGGAATGGAACTACTTTTGGAAAGCCGGTGTAGGTACGCCTCCCCTGGAACCATATTATAATTTATTGAATAATCAACACCCCTGCCATAGCCTCAAGCGAATTCATGAGGTTGGGTTTGTTTAGGTCTTGGCGGCGAACGCGTTTGCCCACCTACTTCGTGGTGATTAAAGGGGTTTTGATGTATTGCTTGAAAAGTGCCAGGCGCATGGCCGCACAAGGAATTAATTAATTTTAGCAATCAATTCGAACCAGTATATTTTTTCCGCACATTTCTCGGAAGATCGAATGCAACTGACCTGATTTTAATAAGTGTAATACTTACTACAAAATATTCATTTCAGTTGTCCATTAAGGGTTACCTACTCGTTCTCCGGAAACATTTTATATCCCTAAGAGCATCACAAATTATCTTGAAAATGTATTTATAAGAAGAAGTTGTAGCAAATTTAACAGATTATGTCCAAATATCGATGCGTTTAATATGAACATCGCTAAATTCACAGCATTCATAAAAAATAACACTCTATTGAATGCCACATGTTTAAGAGGGCATTACCAGAGAAAACCAGAAATATGTCATTTTCAAATCGGATTTTAGACGTATTGACTCTTTTCCACAAAAAATTATAAATGGATTTCGAAAGATTGTTCTTTTATCTAGCATTCGCATAAAATAAATTTTGAGAAATTTTTTTAATTTTTAGTATAATAAGGTTATTCCATAGGTCATTGGCAGCTTTGTTAAATTTTCAAAAAAGATTTTGAATTATACCACACCCATTTCAAATAATATAATCATGCAGTAAAATAAATCAATACATTATCTAGCAAACGCATGTTTTAGAATTTTAATTTTAGTTTCAATAAAAACCTTAAAAAATATGTACGTACATGTGTTTCTTGACGAAAATTGGTCCATTTGTGTATTTATTTGCGCACTTACAAACTAATATATTTAAGATTTTTTTAACATTCTTATTAAATTTAGACATTATTGAAAAATGATAAATACTTATAATCAAAAAATAATTACAAAAAGTACATCATTTTAATGGTTTTATCATCACGCCTTTCAGCATTTTTGGATGAAAGTATAAATTAAAGCTAATTTGGATTGAAATAAATTCGATATTGAGTTATAATTTTAAAAAGCTGGTACGGAGGATAATTAATCTTTCTCGTTGTAACCGCCCTGCATGATCGTAAGAACGACTTTCCACGAAATGTGGATTTTCGTCCGCTGGGTGGTTAAACGCTTTTAACTAATAACTTAATGATTTCTGTGTCACATTTCTCTTCTACAAAATAAAATCACTTCCTGAAAGATATCAATATATCAAATTTAAATGTAAACCCTCGAACTACACTTTTTGTAGATTTAAATAAGAAAATGCACTTTATAAGAATTGTTTATATCAGGTATAGATTTTGTTGTGTATTTTGTAGATTTAAATAAGAAAATGCACTTTATCAGAATTGTTTATATCAGGTATAGATTTTGTTGTGTATTTTGTAGATTTAAATAAGAAAATGGACTTTATCAGAATTGTTTATATCAGGTATAGATTTTGTTGTGTATTTTGTAGATTTAAATAAGAAAATGCACTTTATCAGAATTGTTTATATCAGGTATAGATTTTGTTGTGTATTTTGGTATTATGGTTCTAAATTTCATTGGTCGTTATTTTATTGGTCAATGACATATATATTATTATCTCTGTGCATTTATAAAGACTGTTTATAACGCCAATAAAAAAACAAAAGTGAAGAGTTAGTCCAAAGGACACACATAGGCGCGTGTACTGCACTGTATATACAGTTTACGCCTTCTAGCATCGAAAGTCTCGGTTTCACAATAATAGCACACCGAATTACCAGTTAATATCCGCTACTTACCCCTCCCCTTCCGAATAGTCTACATAAGCTTAATAATAATTCTTTGGCTCTTCACACGATTTGGGTTGTATACCCCCGCTCTAATTAATAAAATAATGCTCTGATTTCATACTGTGAAAAACATTAAATTTTATTGTTGGAGACGATCTCAAAAATTTAAAAAAAGTTGTTTAGAATAAAATAATGTTCATTCTACTCTAAATATTCTACACTCGTTGCGAAGTGTTTGAACGAGTGAAAACCATCGAGCATGGGGCGTGGATACTGGCTACTAGCCTTTACATTATTGTGCAACACGTTCACAATCAACCATCAGGCACATTCACAAACCAATATACGCTTTTATAATTACCGTTACATTTTACGGTTACGGTACCGTGACGGCAAAAAGGCAATAAACCTACGTTCCCAATCGCTATAATGCTGCAACTCTTTCTTACACATTAAATAACGGTGAAACACACACAATAGGCGTGTCTGTTTCCTCCAAAGTACCACTTTATTGCGACGGGAATTGCGTTTCATTTGCTTTATATGTGAGAGGGAGATGTATGATAATGATTGTATGTTTCTTTGGGGAAGGGGAGGGGGGGGGGGGGTGCAGACATATGTTCAACGTTTGTCTCATTTTCGACTGTCGTTATTTAGTGTGTAAGAAAGAGCTGCAGCATCATATGTTTAAGACGAAAAGCAAAATCAGCGCATTGAAGATTTAAGATATTAAGATTCAAGATCTGAGCAACAGTTTGGGGTACTATTGATATAGAAACTGACTCCATTTATAGAATTAGGCGTAATTCATACGAGCACTGCAATTTGAATACATTAAATATAATAGAATAAATTAAAATAAATATGAAACAAATTTCGTAGGAGTTTGCAGTTTTGATCTGAATAGATCTGAAATAAGACAAAAGCGAAAAATGGCTCATAGAATTAAACTATCACCGAATCCGTTTCACGTTTACTCATCAGTAATGTGTTGCTAATATCTTAATACCTATTTCCCGTCAGATATTAAAAAAATACTGACTTAAAAAAATACTTGTATTCATTATCTCAGGAGATCTGATGTTAAACGATTAATTTATTGGCATTTTTATAACATCAATCAAGAATTTAAGCTAGTGCATATCTTTGACGTTTTCCGGGGTTTTATCATTTATTTGTCATGTTAGGTAAGCGCGTTGTTTCGTATGTACGGTACTGTTGGAACGAGAACGAGTGCTCACGGCCGTCCAGCCCCGGATCTTCGTTTTTTTTTAGGCGGGGCAAAAACTGAAAAATGCTGCCCCCGCCCACTTAGGTATCTATATTTATTTTAACCTTGCTGGGGGGGGGGGGGGGGTGGGCCATATTCGAATCAAAGAACTGGTTTTACTGTAACTAATTAAGAAATTTAATTATAGCTACACCCAGAAAATGCAAATGGTTTTCCTTAAATTCTGGCTGCATATAGTCCGCAACCAGAATTTTAAAACTGCACTTTGAACACGAGAATGGTTTCCATCAAAATGCTTCAGCAGATGAAATCACAACTGAAATTTATCTTGCTGGCTGCTTATTCGTTTTAAACTGCTACATTGCATTGTATTTAAATAAAAGCTGAAATAAAAAGGCTGTTTTACTTCTCAGTCATATGATGGCTGCCATCGTGTAATAAACAAATCATGACACGCATAACGACGTAAAAATTTTAAGTAAGTTTGAATAATGACGAATTGACGACGTAAGTGATTGCACGTATTAAATTGAGTTTAAAAAATAAATATTGTAACTTAAAAAGCATAAGATAGTTATATAAAATACTTACCCAGAAAAGCGATCGATGAACTGTGATAGATTTATTGATGCGACACTAATGACATCAGTATTGTACCTTCGGTTGATCAACAAGTACTAAAGAGTAAAAATAAACAACACACTTTTGACACATTTTTAAAACAAAACATTGTCGTGGAGAGAGATCGACGAGGGAGTTTTCGAATATAGCTTCATCTCTTTCGCACCCACGGTAACCAGAGCAGACGCGTGCTGCCGCGATCTGTGGTTCCTGCGGGCGAGCGGGTCGGGTGCGTATTTTGAACTATGCCTACGCGCCTCGCGAATAATAAATGTTCGTGCAGCACGTCTCACTCAGGGCTCTGGGTATCAGTCGAGTTAATATGGCCGTGAAATTTCTCAACTTGTACTATTATTTATTCCGTGGTCAAAGTTGAGTTTGGCCGCCCTCTGAACTTGCCGCCCGGGGCATGGGCCCCGGCTTGCCCCCCATTAGATCCGGGGCTGCGGCCGTCATCACAGTCAACAGATTAATACCTTCTTACTATATTGGCTCATCTTTTTAATACATTCAGTTGTTGTTATTGTACTGTTTTTAGCATCGATAATATAACTCCTGTACATATTATGTTGTTTTCTCTTAAGCTGTGCAGTTATTTTTGTACGTTATTTAAACCTCTGTAAGTTGTTTATTGAATGCTGTTCTCACAAATATAATGTTATCCTTAACCCTTTTTGTCTTTTTCTTTTCACTTCTTCCATTGTCCATAGACAATTTAAGAAATAGTTTAATGGAAGTTATATATATATTATATATATATTATTTCTTTAAACAATATTATGCATAGTCTGAGAATACTGTTACTGTGTCGGTGTAGGTATATAATACTGTTTTGCTAAGTTTCTGCTGATATGTGTATGCTTAAATGTACCTAAACAAAAAATATTATACCCAAAAAATAAATAAAAAGCACTTTCGTCGTCAAAATATTCCAATTAATACCCCACTCCTGGCTACGCACGATCAGATTTGCAGAACCCAGATAAGTCGGGAGGTTTAGGGGGGAGGGGGCAAGTTGTTGCCTATACACAATGCGTCGATGTGGTGGTGAGAAGTACCTATCTATGTAAATCTGGTCACTAAACACGCCTAAAGCCATTTCAAGCACTTGGGGCGATACTAAGAGTATCTACAAAAAGGAGCAAATAATAATGTAACTGCTACATGCTACGTATTATTGTAATTAAATAACGTGTGAAATAATTTAGGTAAAATAATTTTAATTAAAAGAGATAATTACATTATTTTTATTAACTAGCAGACTATGGCTAACGAAACACAACGCCATTACCCAACCTTTATAAAATCCTCACCACCCGCTTGCCTGCTGCCCGCTGCCTGAAATGAATATTTGAATTTCTCGGCTTTTCTCTACTATAATAAGCATGTAATATACATATAAACCTTTCTCTTGAATCACTCTATCTATTGGTGAAAACCGCATGAAAATCCGTTGCGTATTTTAAAAGATCAATGCGCACATACATTTTGAGTGACTTTATTTTATACTATGTAATTATATAGCAACAGAGCGGTTGTGATAACCCTAAAATATGTCGATCATCACGAATTTGGGCGGTTCTCGAATGTGCTCGTCGCTGGTTACAGGGGTAAGTAAATTATGAAACATTTGTAAAAGTGTCTTAACTAAATACGGCAACAAAATAGTTGTCTGTGAAAAGATGCGAACTTTGCTTTGCTTATTCAGACTTCGCAAATATGTTAATAACGTAGCGAGCAATTCGCGCTCCCACGTAAAAAGGTCTATTCATTAAAAAGCAGATGTTATTTTTAAGAACTAAATGGTGATATTATAATGCGAGATGCCTCTATACTGTCATATTAATTTTTAAACCAATCACAGTCATCTTCCCCCTCTTCGTACCACCATAGTTGATTTTTCCCCTTACCTGTAAGTTCTCGTCTATTGAATTTGGATGTCTATGTTTCACTGCAATAATCATGTCAATACCAATCCGTTCATGAAATCCCTTATTCCACGCACACACAGCTTAGGAAACCAATATGTACATATACGTAGCAGATATTTTTAATAGCACCGAAAGAATTTACAAAAATTCGCATATTTTTTAAAGCAGTTATAAGTATTCATTTTATTTCGAAACTGTAAATTAGAGTTAATTTTAAATCATAAATATGTTTTCATGAATAATTGTTTTGCAATCAATTGTTATATAAACAATATTTATTATATCCGTTATTTGTTTTTGGGGTGTTATGCCGTGTTGCGCTACCTCCTTCTTTAGCTAACGTTTCGGACATCGTTGCAGTGTCCATCATCAGGGCAGTTCCGGCAGATCCGGATTAGTAATTTTTAGTGGTGAAGTGTGTGCTTATTTACTTCGAAGCGATACCGTGTCGCCAGCACCACTAACTTTCTCCGGTACAAAATAACCGTGATAAGCAGTGGGGTCATTGCCGCGGAATTCCGTTCCGGATCTACCGGATGATGGACACTGCAACGATGTCCGAAACGTTGGCTAAAGAAGGAGGTAGCGCAACACGGCATAACACCCCAAAAACAAATAACAAAAATGCTTTTGGCCGTGAAATCTTATAAAATATTTATTATGTATTTCGGGGTATTTGAACCGTCAATAAATAAATAAACTATCATTACTACTGTAAACGAAACAATTTTTTTTTAATTAGAAAAGGGTATTATAATAGTTACGATTAGTTACGGTCACTTCACTTTTTTACTTTTAAAATAAAAAAATTTATTAAAAAATTGACACGTATTTTTCAAATGCTATTGTTTCATAGATTTTTTTTCTTAAACTAAATCGTGGTGTTCTCCCCTTCTAACACTGTTTAAATTATGTACATCACCTTAATACAAAATGAGTATGACTTTTATTTGTCCGCATCAGGCTGGGAGAAATATCTCCGAAAAGGCACTAGGGGTTAAAAGTAACAATAAGTTAATGCCTCCTTCTGGAACAATGTTCTGGCCATTCAACTTTAAATGTATATTTTTTAATCGTAAATGGGAAAAAAAGAGGGTGTAAGAAAAGCGCTACCAGTCTTGAATCTGGTACATATTTATGTAACGAAAAATATAAATAATACCCAGATTGACGGTAAATACAAAACAGATAATAGACAGATAATAGATTTGAATTTAATAAATTTTAAATAAATACTGCCGTAATGGTTGATGATTATTTGTATCGTGAACTCCCCTGCAAATAAAGTCTATTAATTTATATGTGGAGGGCCCATAAACCTATGTAACAATTTATGACAACACTTGTTGTTTTGAAATTCTCAAATGGTTCGTTTAGGTCTTGTACGAATGCTAGTAGCCAGAAATATTAATGTAATGCAAATTCGTATTTCTGGTGAAATTTTTCTTGCACATGAAGTATAATTAAACCTAGTTCATCAAAACCGGTTTCAGTGACACGGAAGAAATTCTTAATTCCTGATAAATAAATCTGTAAATATAAAAATCAATTGCTGTTCGTTTGTCTCATTAAAACTCGAGAACGGCTTGGCCGATTTAGCTGATTTTAGTTTTGAAATGTTTGTCGTAGTCCAGGGAAGGTTTAAACGGTGAGAAAATATGAAAAAAACAACAAAAATAGTAAAAACAACAATTTCATTTTCCCATATAAACTGTCCTACGTATTTTCCTGTGAATTGCTAACCTTTGATCCAATTGCGATGAAACTTTGGCGAGTTGTTGTGAGCACGCCCGCAAAGGTTTCTGTATATACTGGTGAGCTCTGGCATTATGAAATTTGTATATGAAATTACATTTTCAATTGTACACGAACTGTTCGAAAACTGAATGTCCCGTTACTGAATGTATGAAATGCGGGAGGGGGTGGCGGATGGGAGAAGGGTGACAGATGAGGGGGAGGGAGGGGAGGGGAACCTGGGAGGGAAGAGGGCAACTCGGGAGGGGGGAGTGGAGCACGGGAGGGGGGTTTAAGGGATAGGGGTAGGGGGCGAGGGGAGTGAGGAGAGGGAAGGCGGAAAAGGCGGAGTGGAAACGCGTGAGGGGAAGGGGACGCGGGAGAGGAAGGGGAGGAGGAAGGTGAACGGGACGAATGGGAAAGGACGCGCAGGGAGAAACAATTTCGTTATTAAATGGCATAGCAACGCACGCTGGGTACCAGCTAGTATCTAATAAAATTTCGAGGTTGTTCGGTCTAACTTGAAATGTGCGTTTTCTCCCTGATACTTAGACGCATTATCTACAATCTACAATCTTATCATTAAAACCGCAACAATCTCTTCAATATCAGAACTTGACGTTTTCTCCCTGATACTTACACGCATTAGTTAGTCTCATCATATAAAATAAAACAAATTTAAAAATATATAGAAAATAAAAAAAAAAATAAAAATAAAAAAAAACACTCACTCATAGTTCCATTCATTACAAAAACACGTACTTATCATTGCAGAACACAATTGTCTATTCTTTTATCAATACCCTTCCCATTTTTTCTACATTCAATTCCTGCGGAGATCTTTCTTTTTATTATACAAAATTACTTAAATTATAATTTATACAAAATACGTACAAAATTATACTAAATTACGAACTATACGTAATATTACAAAAACACGTACTTATCACTTCAGAACATAATTGTCTACTATTTTATCAATACCCTTCCCATTGTTCTACATTCATCTCCTGCGGTGATCTTTCTTTTTATTATTACCATCTGGATTTTATTTACTTTACCGGTTTTATTTTATATTAAGTGCTCTAAGGGAAAATATCTTAGTAGGATGAAAAAATGAAGCAAGGAAAGGGAAATAAATACAATTGGTTATCAACCACTTCCTCATGTCACTATTTATACATTAACTTAAGACATATTTATATACAAATTGTTTTTATTCATTTGCTGCATCCTTTTCGAGTCACATTCTTTTTGAGTTTCTTTACCCGCTCGTAAAGTTGAGGGATACGTCACTCACGTTAATTATAATTATTTTTTGTAATCATGTTTAAACATCCACTTTAATTATAATATGTATTTTGTCATCACACTTGAAGCTGGTCTCGATTCTCAATTTTTGCAAGCGATTCACATGTCCAAACATTTATCTATTGTTATACAATCATTCGATACTAAATCTGTACTTTAAGACATTGTTTTTTTCTCTTCGCTTATTCTTTTTTTTTATGAGTTCAAAATTGTAGTTATTAACTAAAACTACTACGAGGAATTTAATCGCAACACTTGTTTCATTCAATAAATAATATGTTTATAATATAATTAATCAAAGTAATATGAAATTATGATATGAACTAAATTTGTCAATTTGACTGGCCTAAAACAGGATCCATTCCTAGTTGGCTAGTCAAAGTTTCCACATATGTTTCATTGTATAATTTTATGCGAAATAAATATTATTATTATTATTATTATTATTATCTACAATCTACAATCTTATCGTTAAAACCGCAACAATCTCTTCAATATCAGAACTTGACGTTTTTTCCATATTTACGTAATTATTATTATGTAGACGAATTTCTAATGGTCATTTTGGTAGTGTAATAATCGATATTAATCAGAAATCTTTCATGATAAATAAATGTAAATGTACGTTCACGTCAAATGTGCAGTGCGTAGGCTTATATGCATCCTCACCACAGGCTACTAGCCGAATTGCGTGTGGCCAAATTATTTATTAGTAAACTTGAAAAACGTGAAAGTTTTAATCGAAAAAAATACACAATTCAAAGATGTTTAGAATTATTAATTAATTAACTATAATTACAAAATTTTGGTGCCTACTTTTTGTCGCTTATCTGAAATGTCACCGAAAAGTGTTTTTGACAAATTGACACTTAAATTTAATGCAAATCTAAGTTCTAGAGTTCATTCAACCGGAGTTACCGATAAAATCACCACCGAAACCAGTATTTTTTATGCCAAAATAAACGTTATCCAAAATAATTTTTAGAAACGAATAAATCGTTCGCTAAAAAAATTCAACTGCGCCGGGACTAACTTCACGGCTATTCAGCAAAATTGAAATACGTTTTCCCGCACAAATATGAAGAGTTATGTCCCGTCACGTCACACGACTAGATACTAAAAAAATACAAAAAGAGATGCATGCTGCGTTGATATCAAAAAGTTGAAAATATCATGAACGGATGAAAATCCCCTATCTAAAATAGCTTGGAAACAAAGTAGAAAACAAAAATTTTATGAAAAAAATAATGATCAAAACGTGCAATTCACACGCGGTAGAACTGAAACCTTCAGAAAACTAAAGTAGACAAGAGTGGTGAGTCAACGAAGCACCGCATAAAGAGAAGACTAATTATTCTCATTTTCTCGCAGGCTAGATCCTATAGAGGTATGTGTTTGTCTCTTTGTAGTGTCGCTATTTAGTTTCAAATCACAACAGTGCTAAGGAGTGTTCACTTAAAAATTAATAGAAACTAACATTTACTTGAATATAGAGAATGCACTGTCCCAGTTATATGGAATTCCGCGTTTGTGTCTCCCATCTTCAAGAATGGTAAAAAAACTGATGTCAAAAACTACAGGCCAATCTCCAAACTTTGCATATTCAACAAAATTTTTGAAAAAATAATCTATGATCAACTGTATGCTGCTCTTAAACCTAGCCTGAATATGAACCAGCACGGTTTCATTAGTGGTAAATCAACAAGCACAAATCTTTTATCTTTCACAGAGTACCTCCAGGATAATTTGGATAACCGAATACAAGTGGACACTATCTATACCGACTTTAGTAAGGCGTTTGACAGGGTTGATCACTCAATCTTGTTAAACAAGCTCTTAAAGATTGGTATTCACGGCAATCTTTATCGTTGGCTCTCTTCGTATATCTCCAACCGTAGCCAAATAGTAGTGGTTGCTGGATTTAAATCAGATTCTGTTGCTGTTACATCAGGAGTTCCTCAAGGCAGCCTGTTGGGACCATTATTATTTAACATCTATATCAATGATGTTGGTAACTGTTTTCTAAACTCCCAAACTATCCTGTATGCAGATGACATGAAAATATTTTCACCTATAAACTCAATCGAAGACTGTCAGAAGCTGCAAGATGATTTGCTACTCTTGAGCACGTATTGTAATGCCCATTGCCTGGAAATAAATATTTCTAAGTGCTTCATCGTGCGCTTTACTAGAAATAAAAACGTATTAATCCATGAATACTCAATTAATCATGTACCGTTGTCTATCAAATTCGAAAGTAAGGACCTTGGGGTTATACTTGATAGTAAACTGAATTTCAACAAACATATCGACCATATAATCACTAATGCATCTTCTATGCTTGGTTTCATAATCCGCTCCTGTAAACAATTTAAAGACCTTACGACTTTCAAAACACTGTATTTCTCATATGTTCATAGTATCCTTGAATACGCATCTCAGGTGTGGAACCCAGGCTATACAGTGCACAAAAATAGAATTGAAAGCGTTCAAAATAGATTTTTAAGGTACCTCAATTTCCGCTCTTTTCGATCTCATGTTAGTAATGAAGACTCAGCAATGTTCTTCAAAATACAAACGTTAACTTGTCGAAGAAACATAGCAGATTTGGTAATGTTATTTAAAATTACACATAACTTAATCAATTGTCCTGATCTTCTTCAACGCCTATCATTCCATGTTCCAAATCGCAACAGCAGGCAGTCACTTACCTTTAATCTCCCTATTTGCAAGACCAATTCCAAACAGAACTCATTTATCTACAGATCCACACACTCATTTAACTCAAATTATTACCACATTGACATTTTTAACTCAACTTTACGTGACATAAAACGAAAACTCAGCAAGCACCATGACTCAAACTAGAAAGTTCAATCCCTATATATATTCCCGTCCTTTGCCTCTTAATCCTATTCCTATGTTCCTCCTCACTCCCCCCCCCTTTTTATATTTTGTAACTAAAAAATAAAACTTACATATCACACTTTATTATTATAATTATCATCAGTGGAAAGTTCATAATTGGCATAAATAACATCCTATTATTTTATTATTTTGTAATTTATGATCTGCTGTCAACTTTCTCCAAAATAAATAAAATAAAAATAAATAAAATAAAATAAAAATAGAGTCAAAGGATGTTTTTTCAATTTTTATATCTGATGCCTGATGTAACGTTTTACTGTAAGCTGACATATTATTTAGATTTTGGCAAACGTGATATGGCTAAACTTAATTATGGCGTTAGACACTTGCCTCTTTTCGGTTATCGCCGTATTTATGCGGCTTATGCATGGGACCTACCTCAGCTATTTGGAGCCACTGTACATAAAATTACATGGTTTGGGAGAGGAAAAATAGATGAATTACTTTATCTGGCTTCAAATCACGTGAAGATTTTATGTTTTCACTGAACTCTGACAGGAGGAAAATCCATATTACACCAGGGTGAATATTTAAGTGTCCTTATGTTATGTCCTTATGTATCCTTATAGGGAGGGTTAACGGGTAAAGTGGGAAATAAGAAGCATATATCACTGATGCGCTAGGTTCAGCAACAGGAAGTCAAGTTTGTCAGATTGACGATGGATCACTATCCTCGTCTATGACATACCGATTGCGGGGTCTCGATTTTTAGCATTGGTAAGTGGGGTTCTTGCTTCTAAGTATTGGCACGCGCATGACTTGTAGTATGTATTGGAACCCAGGATCTTGATTCAAAGTATCGGCATGCGGAGATCTAGATTAAAAGCCTTGACACTCAGAGTCTTACATCTTAGTATTGGTGTGCGGAGGTCTTGATTGTAAGCGTTTACACTCAGGATCTAGAATCTAAATATTGGCACGTGGAGGTCTTGAATCTAAGTATTGGCAGGCGGAGATCTTTGATTGCAAACATTAGCACTCACGGTCTTGCTTCTAAAACGTCTACTACACTACTCGCTTCGACGCTTCGACGAAGTCCTCGACGAAGTTAGCCGAAGTTCGAAGCGCATGTCTACACTACTCGCTTCGACGAAGTCCTCGACGAAGTTAGCCGAAGTTCGAAGCGCGAGTCTACACTACTCGTTTCGACGCTTCAACGCCCACTACACTACTCGCTTCGACGCTTCGACGAAGTTAGCCAAGTTTGAAGCGCGTGTCTACACTACTCGCTTCGAACTTCGGAGCACTTCGAGTCCTTTGACTCGGGCCAAATACCGACAATTATCGGAAGTCAGGCGAAGCGAAACGAAGTTGGACGAAGCGAAGTGAAGTTTGTGTCTACACTATCGTATTCGATTAACTTCGCGAGTAGTGTAGTGGAGCTATAAGTATCGGCACGCAGAGATCTAGATTAAAAGCCTTGACACTCAGAGTCTTGCATGTTAGTATTGGTGTGCGGAGGTCTTGATTGTAAGCGTTGACACTCAGGGTCTAGAATCTAAATATTGGCACGTGACGGTCTTTGATTGCAAGCATGCACTCACGGTCTTGCTTCTAAATATTGGCACGCGGAGGTCTTGAATCTAAGTATTGGCAGACGGAGATCTTTGATTGCAAGCATTAGAACTCACGGTCTTGCTTCTAAGTATTGGCACGCGGAGGTCTTGTTCTAAGTTTTGGCACTCGGGGGTCTTAATAAAAATAATGTTGGTTGTTTTCAGGCGGAAAAATGTAATAAGTAGTAATTGTTGAATGAAACACTAGTATAATATATTGAATTATTTGGCGGGTATTAGATAAGTCGCCATAGCTCAGTGGTGAGAGCACCTGACCGGCAATCAGAAGAACACGGGTTCAAGATCCGTTGGCGGCAAGTATCTTTTCTCGGAAGATTTTTTAATGTAGATGAGTGTTTCAGGCTGATAATTATTGCATATAATAATTGTTAATTATAAGCATTTACACTCAGGGTCTTGATTTTCAGCTTTCCAGGGGTCTTGATTCTAAGCATTTGCACGGGGAATCGAATCATGATTTTAGGAGGTTAAGTTTGTGAGTAATCGTACAGGGGATCCTGGCTCTCAGCATTGGCACGAAAGGTCTTGATTTTCAGCATTGCCACAGGGGTCTTGATTCTAAGCAGTTGCAGTGGGAGTCATGATTCTAGGAGGTTAAGTTTCTGAGTAATCTTACAGGGGATCCTGACCCTCAGCATTGGCACGCAAGGTCTTGATTTTCAGCATTGCCACAGGGGTCTTGATTCTAAGCATTTGCACGGGGAATCATGATTCTAGGAGGTTAAGTTTCTGAGTAATCGTACGGGGGAGGTCAAAGTTCTCAGGGGTGCCGGACAACTCAGAATGAAATCAACTCAGACTTAGAGCCTACTTTGAAAATTCATTAAAGTGATAAAAAAAAAGATTAAATAGGTTACGTTAGGTCAGGGTTATGAGTTATGAGCTATTTTAAAATTATTTTTTTCATAGCTTTTAATGACTTCAAAGAGGCGTTGAGTTGACTTGAGTCTGAGTTGGCATGTAACCGTTCTCAGGAATGGCAAACGTGGGTCATTATTCTCAGCATGGGCATACGGGGATCAATATTCTCAGCGCTGGTACATGGGGGTCAGGGTTTTCGGCAATGATGCGCGAGGGTTCCGATTCTCTGCCACCGATCAACTCCCTATATTTAGGTAGCCAACTAAGCCAACATTCCACCGTCTTGACAGTTACTTCTTTAGAAACAAGTCCCAAAAGATAAAATCGTAAAACAAGACATAAAATAATACATAACGAAATAGACTGCCCAGAACTTCTATCTCAAATAAATTTTAACATCCCTTCTAAAAGAACTCGCCACACCAACCTTTTTTACACAACTAGTAATAATACGAACGCTGCGGAGAACTCCCCCATTTCTCGCATCCTTCAAAGATTCAACTCAATTCAAAAAACCACAAATACCGATATATTTTTTGATTCCCTCCCTCTATTTAAGAAAAACATTTTTAGCACACTGAATTCGCACACATAATACACACATCCACACACCCTCACGCGCACCCTCACACATACAAACACTCTAACACACCCCTCTCCTTCAATAATTTATTAATTTAATTTAGGTATAATGTATTATTTATCTCACAACAACATAAGTATATAACAGCGACATGTCATTGGTACCAATTATTGTATTAATTCTATAACTTTGTAACTATTTCCCATTATGTAATAATGTACTGTTTGTTTCTGCAAAATAAAATAAAAATAAAAAAATAAAAATAAAGAGTCACAACACATCAAAAAAGTTTCTGGGCTGTTGATTGTGTAAGTAAACCGGAGATATTGATATGTTATCCATTATTCCACCGAGTCCCCCTCCCCGCAGTTAAGTGCAGCTTGCTATAAATGCCGGAGCGTCGTAAATCAATCCTACGTGAAATGCCCCTCTGAACGAGTGGATGAATCGATATTGCAATATTTAATAGTTCCAGCACATCTCTAGGCGGGGAGAAAAATCCACCACGAGTGGCAAATTGTTGCCGACTCACTTGCCGGGCCGGCCCTTGATGGATGACGGCGCGAAAACAGATTTAGTTTTGTACGAGTTGGAGACCACGGATAAAGCCATATGTAGACACGTGACCGTGCTCAATGATGCAGGTGTTCGATCATTGAGGTAGGTAGGGTAGATGTACATCGATTATGAAGAAAGTACAGCATTTCTCCAGGCATATACGGACAACCAACTTCATCGAGGTAGGAAAATACTTCCACCTACCATACACAGATTAGTACAGGTACAAAATTACGCTGATTACCGGTGGTATTCTGATATCTAACACTGGTTAGTAGCCAAGTGGAGAAATGTGTCCGTTTTTATTTTCAAAATAATTTCATTTAAGATAAAATACAGATATTGCAAATAACAGTGTAAAACAATAACTAAACTTGATACATTTTATTTTTTTAATTTTTTTTTAATTGTAAGTAATATAAAAAATGTGAGTTACATAATATACACATATATTTTACAAAATATTAAATTAAAGGTCGTTTCTGGTCATGTATACCTTAAAGAAAAGAGGGGCTCTTGTGCCTGATAAGGGAGAAACGATTCTTACTTGAATTGTAAGTTATTATCTGTTTTGTATAAAATATTTACTTTTCACTGTAAGTTTTTTTGAAAAATTGTTTTATTTTGGAGGTTGTTATAGTTTTTTATGGTTTGGAAAATATAATGATTTTGCATTTGAGTTGTTTTAAAATTAGGTGTAATAAATTGGTTTCCATTTCTCATTAGTTTGTAAAATTCTTGATATTCTGTGTTATTTTTTTTACACATTATTATAATGGAAGCTTGCTTGAAAATGTCATCGACATTTGGTACTGGAAACAATTTAAAAAGTGATTCTGTTGAGAAGGTAGATTTTTTTTTAATATTACTTTAATGATGATTCTTTGCGAAACTTTTACTGAGTTTAGATTTTTTTTTAATATCCTCGACATTAATGTAAAAGCTCACCCATAGATGGCATTAGATACTAGTCTATTGGGTTTCCCGTAGATGGCATTTGGTTGTCGATATTGTAGAGACCGAGTGCATAATAAATAAGGTGGGGACCTCAAGGTCGGGGTCAAGATAATTTCAACCGTCAGCAAGCAAAACATTGGAGCCCATTATCAATTTATCAATATTTTTTTGATCCCAGAGTTTTTACTGAGTTTGAGATAACCACAGAGTTTCAGTAGTAGGTATTCATTATAGTAGATTAGCTAAGGTACCCGGCTTCGCCCAGGGAGTTGATATGAGATTGAACTGAGATGGGGGTGAGGTTTGTCTAGATTCTAGATCTTAGCAGCGGATGCGTTTGCCGGCCTACACCGTGGCGGGCCGGATCGGGAGAGACAGGTCGAGGGTAACCTTTTTAACTCTCCAGCCGGGCTTTATTGACCCATCGCCTAACACTGCAGTGGGAGGGATGAATTCACACGTCCGTCACTTCTAGACACATGATCTCAGATTCCTACTCACCTCTCATATTTTCTTCCCAGAACTTACGCTCAGTGGCGTAGCTAGCATGGGTGGCACCCGGGGCGGAAAACGTGGTGTCACCCCCCCCCCCCTATTAAAGTTTACTTTGAGATATTCGAAACGCAAATTTCGACCTCCTTAAATATAAAAACATTACTAGCTAGTGAAAGTGGTTCGCTACGTTTGATGATTTAGCAGGGGTGCCCGGGTTAATGGGGTGAGGTTTGTCTAGGTACTGGAGGCAGATGACCAGGACACACTGAACCCCAGATTCCTACACACCCCTTAAACCCTTTTCCTTCCCAGAACTCTCCTCTCCTTCCTTTCCCCCAAACCCCCTCCACACAGCATCCCCAAAGATGACATAGGCCCTGAGGGAAATTATTTTCCTCAGGGCCTCCTTCGTGGAGCTAATGTAAAAAAAAAAAAATGTGTAAACAAAAATTTTGCAATCCTCAAAATGAAAACACTTTTAAAAACACTAACCTAATAACAACTTTTTCCACAATAATAACAGGTAATAATTCTCTTCACGAGTTCCCGATAATCACAATGTACAAAAGAAATTAGAATGACACAGGTGATAAGCGAGGAATATTTTAAAGGAATCCCCCACAAAACAATAGTAGGAACTATGTAGGAACGAAAATAAAACAACAATTTTTTTTGAGAATCCCGACCGACCGAGCCATAGAGCTGCAATTAACAGAGTTTCGAGTGGAGTCTTCAATTCTAATATGCTGCAAAATTCTGAAGTTAATCATTTGCTGGCATAAAAACATCATTTTAACAACACGTATTTAAGATAAAACCAGTTTTTTGTTCTGAGTGTAACGATAAAATTTCAATCGTGAAATGGTGAAGGTCTTAAGCTTTAATTATTAATGCACGCAGTACACGAAAATGGTTTTCGTCCGAACTTTGCAGCACATAGTCTGCAACTTTCAAATCTTGCACTTGGAACTCGAAAATGGTTTCCTTTGAAATTTCATTTGAAAGTATGTTCATCTGCGGAACCATTTCGAAGGAAACCATTCCCTAGTTCCACTATTGCTAAATATTTCCCGAGTTGCAAGATATGAAAGTTTCAGACTACGTGCTGCAAATAGCGGAGGAAAACCATTTTCATGTTATGGGTGTAGTTTTAACTAAAACGATTAACCGAATACAGATTCACTCTTAAATTTAAACCAGTTTTAAAAAATTAATAAGGTTCAATTTTAATTTAAGCCGGTGGACTCTCATCAGATTAATTAATAAGTTCAAACAAGTCTTGTATTCAGAATTTCAAAAAAATATCCAGATGCGGATGCAGGTACTGACGCATTTCGGAGGAAACCCTTCTCATTTTCCAAGTGCAGTTAAAAAATTCAAGTTGCATACTTTGTGGTACATAAATCTGAGGAAAACCATTTTAATGTTATGGGTGTAGTTTTAATTAAAACGAGCTACCGAATACAGATTCAATCTTAAATTGAAACTAATTTTGAGATTTGCTTAAAATTTGAGTTGCACACCGTATGCCCCAAAATTCGAAAGAAAACCGTTTGCTTGTTCCGTGTGTAACTTTTATTCAAGCTTTTGGATTCTCACACAGAATCACTCACTTAAATCTGGAAAAATGTGATATTAGTATAGGCCGGGTCAACAAATAAATACACAGTCAAGACGCCATACTCACGTAACGTCGCCAATCAAAAAACTTTTTAGAAACTCAAACTTGATTTTGGATAATACCCAACCTAATATTGGATAAAATAATTCAGGTATCATGATTTACAGCGCTAGTAATGTGCAGGTGACGTCTTATCCAAAGAATCGACAACTGATCGAAATCTGAGGGTGCTCTTACATTTGGTAGACAAATTACCTTAGCTTGCGAAACTACTCCAGTGTAAACAGCTAATTGTTGACTAATTGTTGACTTGGTAATCGGTGTAAACAGCGTTTCGTCAACAAATTCAAAACGCATATTTCGAATTTTTAAAAAACGTTTTATGAAAATCTCCAAATTACTGATTATTCCTTAAGTATTTATTCATGCACACAAAACAATATAATACAGAAAAAAAACATACAGATGATTTTACTTCAATCAGTTATTGATCGTTTCTGGTATAATTGTATTAAAGTTTTGCATCTATTAGAAAAAAGAACTATCAAATCCACTTAACTTGTTTTTTTTTTAAATGATCTTTCAGCACTAATAAAAACGCAAACAGAAAAACAACTTTTTCACTAATTCACGTCAGTCAATAGATAACAATTCATTTCACGAGTTTACGTTTACGATAATAATAAAATTACGAAATTAGAATGACACAAGGAATATTTTAGGGAAATTCCCGACCGAGCAATACTCAATAGCTAGGAACAAAAATTTAAAAAATAAAGCATTTTTTCGGGAATCTCCGACCAAACGAGCCATAGAGCTAAATAACAATAATAATAGTGTTCAAGTGTAATATATTTTTTGCGGCCATTTTGCACTTTCGTAAGTTTTTTCTCCACGTTAGAGTGTCACCCTCCCCTTGGGTGGCACCCGGAGCGGTCCGTCCCCCCCCCGCCCCCCCGCCCCCCCCCTCGCTACGCTACTGCTTACGCTCCTTCCTTTCAGTGGGTCTTGTGCGGAGTTAATGTAAAAATTTACAGAGGATCCTTGACTACGTTTACTGTTGACTTTATGACTTAGATGAACATAGGTATAGGGTTCTGCTGATATGTTATTTAAAGTGTTGTAGCCACTCCTAGCCAAAGACAAAAACCCGTACCTACAATAGATTAATTATTCAATAAATTAATCAACTCAAAATCATTATCATCAACTTTTTTTTTAATTAGCTCTACACAGAAGGCACTGAGGAAAATATTTTCCCTCAGGGCTTTGTCATTTTAAGAAAGAGAAGGATAGGAAGTTCTGTGAAGGAAAAGGGTATGAGGGGTGGGTAGGAATCTAGAGTTCAGTGTGCCAGGAGTGACGGACGTATGAATTCATCCCTCCAACTGCAGTGCAAGGCAATGGGTCGAGAGAGTCCGGGTGGAAAGGTCAAAAGGCCTCCCTCAACCAGCAGGTGGGCAGACACATCCGCCGCCAGGACCTGGGATAAACGACATCCCATGAACCCGGGCACCCCTGCTAAGTCACCAAACGTAGTGAACCACTTGGGGAGACCTATGGCAGAGGCGTTGTTATCCAACAAATGGTTCCCGGGGCGGCGCGGGCGGTACCAACATCCGTGTCCCAAATTGAAAAAATACTTATTTCGGATATATGTGCGTCCTGCGTCTCTATTTCCATCAACAAACAGACGAACAAGATCAGACACGATTCTTAGCCTCCCTCGGTGCAACACTAATTCTAAGCACAACTCTTTCATCTATCGTGCATCCAACACTTTCAACACACTCTATACACAATTTAACATTTTTAACTTTGCGCCACACTCCTTAAAATCACACAGACGCTCTCTCGATACTCTACAATAACAATAACTACAATAGATACCTTCTAATACAACCACCCCTCTATGAACTTCCTTTTTTTTCTCTTTTAATTTTTTGTCATGCATATTTTTATTACTATTCCTCAACCAATCCCCCCATCCTACCCCCTTTCTATTCCCAACTAAATAAGTCGTCTCTTGAAATGTAATTTATTATTAGTAAATATCTCTGGAATCACTACACTACTCGTATACAATACCCATGTGGAAACCTCTAAATTGTTCAATTATTGTAGTCAATTATTATCACGGAGGAATTATTATATACTCTGTTATTAATGTAAACTGTTGGTCTCCCAAATAAATAAAAATAAAATAAAATAAAGAACTCAAATATGCTATGAATTTAACCTTTAACTGATGACAAGCAGTCTCTCAGGCCGAGCAGCGTCAATGCCTCGGGCATATTCTATCAGTAGGTCAATATATTTCCACTTTGCAATACAATTCAAAATTTAGTGGGAAGATCAAAATATTTCCGATTTGAAATAAAATCCAAATAAATGGAATATTTCTGAATGTATCTGAAAAATAAAAACTGTTTTTAAAAATGATAAAATACGCTAGCGATTTTTGAGCAAACGTGTACTTTTTTTTAATACGAACATAAAAGAAGTTTTAATAAAAATAGCTCAAATTATGTTTTTCTAACTGAAATAAAGAAAAAAAACACACATATTAGACAAATATATTATAACTGCTATCGTCATCTCACTTTTTCGTCATTTCATTTTTAAAAAAATTAATAAAAAATTCCGAAAGTTTCATTTTTTTTTTCCAAACGCAGTCAGAATGTTTGCTTTCATAAATGTTTTGTGGTAAAATTTTATATTTT
The DNA here is from genome assembly GCA_917880885.1 of Limnephilus marmoratus. Taxonomy (NCBI): domain Eukaryota; kingdom Metazoa; phylum Arthropoda; class Insecta; order Trichoptera; family Limnephilidae; genus Limnephilus; species Limnephilus marmoratus. The sequence continues at coordinate 15,338,361 of OU862906.1, forward strand.
AATTTAAAGCCTGGTGTTTGCTCTTCCTAACAATTTTTTCTTTAAATCACATTTCTCAACATTACCTATAGAAAGGGAAACACAACTATTTCTCTTAGACTTATATGAGTTGTTCCCAAAAGCGAACAAATTAACCGGCGGGGTTACAACTCTAAGTAACCCCAAATGTCAATACCTCCTGGCCTGGTCGTAATGTCGGTATCGTCTAATGGTCGGTAACCACTAACCACCCGGTCCTGTCTGCTGACAAATGACAGTGGTTTCTTCTGAGAATTTCAAAGAGGTATTCTGCAGAGTCGATATTAATGATAACTCTCTATTTTCGGAACCTCCAGTAAAATAATTGAAGGTGAAACCTTACCAAAATTATGCACACAGATAAAAATAAATAAAATGTCAAGGTTGAGAGGCAAGGCACAAGTGAAATAGAGTTTCTAACGGGGTGATTAAAAACTAATAACTCTACTAAAATAGACATGCCGCCGCCATCTTTGTCTCGTCTTAAAGGTGAAATATAAATATTTGTGCCATTGAGTGAGGGCAAAAAGGCAATAAACATACGTTCTTTATCGCTATAATGTTGCAGCCCTTTCTAACACATCAAAAAATGGTGAGACAAAAGATGAGACACACAAAATACGTTTGACTGTTTCCTCCAAAGTACTACTTTTTTCGACGGGAATTGCGTTTCATTTTCTCTATACGTGTGAGAGAGATGTATGATAATGATTGTATGTTTCCTTTGGTGGGATGCAGACATACGTTCACCGTTTGTCTCATTTTGGATTGTCGTTATTTAGTATATAAGAAAGAGCTGCAGCATTATATGTTTAACCATCAGCGCATTGACATTTAACGTTTTGAATTTTGGAATTCACTCACACTTCAATATTATCCTTGTAAATATATTCCATACTTTTGAAATTATAGTTACGGAAAGTAGTATTTGTGGGGTCTAGTCACGGGACGAGTCACGGTACCGTAAACGTGAATCGTCACGGTAATAATAAAAGCGCTCGACACCACTTTTAGTCTTCGTGGCCGAACGTTTCGAAGTGTCTTTCCGGATTCGACACGTGTCCACAAACCGGATCACATCACAGATATCAATTTATTATTATCGACACAGTCCGAAACTGTCCGAAACCACTGTACGAAACTGTCCGAAACTACGCGGATGATAAAACGTATCTGGTCGCTGGGGACAGCAGAAAGGAAGTTGAGAGCAAAGGCAGTGAAGGTTTGAAGATGTTCCTGGATTGGGGTACAAGAAACAAGATGACCTTCGCTCCCCACAAGACAAAGGGTCTCCTGATGAAGGGCTCTCTCAGCAGAGAAAGAAATCCTGTCATCAAAATGGGTGACTCTACTGTTCGATTTTTTGAAACTGTGAAATACCTAGGCGTCACACTAGATCGATCGTCCTCTTTTCTGGCTCACGTCAAAGATGTATCTGTAGCTACCTGCGCTGTGAGAAGTACTTACTTAAGAATTCAAATTCAAGCAATTCAAATTCCAATTCTTTTGAACAGCAAGCTGAAACAAATTGTACTGTTTATTTTTTTTAACTGTCACACTCCATATGTTGATAACATTGTGAAAATTTTAATGGCACATAAAAAACTATCAACCGATGATTCTAGAGTTTTCTTTTAACTGTGTTTACGTAGCACGTTCAATTGCTACATATCCAATAAGGCTCAGGCCCTCTTCTTGAAGCTGAGGAGACTCTCCACAGCTGAGTGGGGACTGCGTAATCCGGCTCTGCGGATCCTATATAGGTGCGTATACGTGGCGCAAGTCTCGTATGCCGCATCTGTGTGGGAGCACCGCTTGGATAATTCGCTCATACTCCTGGCTCTCAAGCGGGGCCAACGAACGCGGGGTCAAATAGCTCGCGAAACCCAAAAATAACTTGTAAATCTCTAGTCATAAATGACGAAGAAGTAAAGGGACCAAAGGAGATTGCAACTGCATTTAACGCATTTTTTCTCTCAGTTGGGGAAAGTCTAGCATCAGTAATAAAAACTTCAAAAACTGATGTGAACACGATCTACACGGAACCTCAAGCAAAACAATCTTTTAACATGATCAGGACAAATAAAAATGAAATCCTACTTGTCATATCTAACCTTAAGTCCAAAGCGGCAGCTGGTTCCGATGGGATAACCTCTCTCCTTCTCAAAAATTGCAAGGAGGAACTGGCAGATGACCTTGTATTCTTAATAAATCTCTCTCTATCAAAAGGTATCTTTCCAGACAAACTAAAAATTGCTAAAATAATTCCTATTCATAAAGACGAATGCAAAAAAAATGTCCAAAATTATCGTCCAATCTCTATACTTCCAGCTATCTCTAAAATATTTGAATGTATCATTAAAGAAAGACTATTGAAATATCTCGAACACAACAAAATTCTCACGTCAAAACAATTCGGTTTCAGACGACGATCTAACACTAAATGTGCAGCTTTTGATTTTATATCAAATATACAGAAACATATTGATCACGGGGATTTTACGGCGGCAATATTTATTGATCTAAAGAAGGCGTTTGACACGGTGGATCATCATAACGTATTGATCGAAAAACTGAAACATTTGGGTATTGTTGGTACTCCTCTGGAACTTCTCCGATCTTACCTATCAAATCGCTTCTCGGCAGTAGAACTGGGAGGAGAAACGAGTGAGTTGGGTAAAATAACATGTGGAGTGCCACAGGGATCAATTCTTGGACCGTTGCTATTTCTTATCTATGTGAATGACATAACAAAGTGGGGTATTAAAGGAACTCTGCAACTCTATGCGGACGATACAGTAATTTTTTACAACAAACTGAACCTAGCGGAGCTTGAAACGGAAATGAATGCTGATATTTCTAAACTCACAAGCTGGTTAAGAATAAACAAACTAACTCTTAACGTAAAAAAAACTCATTATATACTTTTTGGCAACAAGAAAAATATCAGCCTCAATATCAAAGTTGGTGATAACTGCCTCGAAAAGAAAATGAGCACAAAATATCTGGGCCTAATCGTAGATTCCCAACTTTCGTGGGATCTCCACATAAATCATGTAAAGGAGAAAATTACACCCATAACTGATGTACTTTATAGACTCCAAGGATTACTACCCGTACCTTTATTAACATCAGTGTACTACGCCATGGTACATTCACACCTTTCTTATCTCTGCTGTATCTGGGGATTTGCCTCAAAGAAATTGATAGCTGATCTGCAGGTGGTTCAAAACCGAGCTCTCAGAAATGTTTTTGGACTTCCATGGGACACCCATGTCAGAGACATCTATTCAGTTTCCGGTATTCTTCCAATCACAGTCCTTCCTAAACATGAAATCACAAGCACCATCCTACAAATTACCCAACAATCAACTCACACTAACATCAAGCCACTTTACAATCAAGACATCCACACTCACAATACTCGAAATAGCAATAAAATCCGCATACCTCAAACACACACTACAAAATATGGGATAAAATCTCTGAACTATGTGGCCTATACACTATATAATTCGCTACCAGATATGTACAAGGGAATTCAGCAAAATAAAAAAAAATCAGAGTAATGCTTTAAAAGAATATTTTTTAAGTATGTATAAGGATGAAACTTTGTAATTTTCTTGTCATGTTTCAATTGTCTTGTCTCTTTTTTCTTCTTTTCTTTTCCATTAAGTTTGTAATCATCCATATCTGTATAACCTTGTTGCCTTTTCTTTAATTGTTTTCCATTGCTGTTTATTCTACTCAACCTGTCTTTTATTTTTCTTCTACATTGTATGTGAATCTTATATTTTTATATCCAAATTCCTATGTAAAATTTTAACTATTACCTCCCACCCATGATTTGTATGTTCCTCCTGTCCTAAAATGAGTTCTGTAACTCATCGGGATTGCTATAGCAAGAAATAAAAACAATAAATAAACCCCTTTGCTGGCACTATCTGGTGCGTATAGAGCTGTTGCTTCGGACGCTTTGCCTGTATTGGCTGGAATACTGCTAATTGATCTAGAAATCAGGGAAGTGATTACTAAGCAGAAGTTAACCAGAGGAACCCCGGCCACTCACCTTGGCGTTGTTCTCACACCGGGTGGGCCGGGGACTCTCCTTGGGCTGCTTCGTGAAATAAGGGACCTGTCGCTCCAAGAGTGGCAGGTCCGTTGGGATAGAACGAATATGGGAAGATGGACCTTCTCCTTCTTCCCATCAGTTAAAATCAGAATGGAAGGGACCTTTCTCAAGTTGGACCACCACATCACCCAGCTTCTATCCGGACACGGCGAATTCAGGGGGAGACTTCACACCCTCTCCCTGTCCCCTCACCCGAATTGCGCCTGTGGGTGCACGAACCAGTCGGCCGAGCACATTCTGTGGCACTGTGAGATAATGACGGATGCTAGAGAGGAAATGCTGGATGGTCTGGATGTACCTATTAGACCAGTGTGGAACACTGATCTTGTATCGAATAAGGTGAACTTTGAGTGCCTGAGGAAGTTTACAAGGATCTGGGTTGAGAGATGGCCTGAGCTCAGAGTCGCCGACTAGATGCGTATTAGAGACTGGGTGTACTGATTCCTGACTTACCACGGACTTCGCTGATTTTCTCTTTTAATACCTTTGCCATGGCTGTACAGTTTTTATAATTTTTTTTTCTCTTATGTTTTTGTTATACCATTGTATATACTATGCCTTATACCATGTTTCCTTTTTTTGGTTTAACACTGTTTTCCTCCACAGCATGGATACACAGCATATTTTTCGTTATTTCACTTATACTTATATTTTTCAATTTGGGAGGCGGGAATGGGTACCGCCGCCCCGGGAACCTTTATTGGATAACCAACACCTCTGCCACAGATCACCCCAAGTGGTTCGCTACGTTTGGTGATTTAGCAGGGGTGCCTGGGTTCATGGGGTGAGGTTTGTCTAGGTCTTGGAGGTGGATGACCAGGACATACTGAACCCCAGATTCCTACCCACCCCTTAAACCCTTTTCCTTCCCAGAACTCTCCTCTCCTTCCTTTCCTTAAAAAAACCCTACACACAGCATCCCCAAAGATGACATAGGCCCTGAGGAAAATTATTTTCCTCAGGGCCTCCTGTGTGGAGCTCATGTAAAAAAAAAAAAAAAAAAAATACTTTTTAATTTAGTTGCGAAACTTTTCGTTATATCCGTGTTTTTCATCTTAGTTAAACACTATTTTCTTTATAGCTCTTACCTTATACATCATGTACTTTAGTACAGTTGTCATGCTGCTACTGCTCTTTTAATTTTATTTCTACATACATTTGTCTTTTTTTATTATTTCTTATACCAAGAGCGTATAACATGTATTTTTTACAGGTTTTATCGACTTTATCCAAACGCGTATACTTTGTTTTCCTCTATTATTTCAGTTTTTAGATATGACTTGCCAGAACTGAACTCCGATGTTCATTCTGTTTTGTCCTTCTCCCCATTAAAGGGGTTGGACCAAGGACCTTGTCCCCATGTACGAACATTCGCAGGCCTTTTACTAGATCTGGTGGAGCTGCATCTATGGCGCGCGCCACCTCCCGTGACATGAAGTGGCTGGGGAGACGGCGGATCGACATCCGAAAGCTTTCCGTCCCGCCTCCGGCGACCCGACGCTTCTCTCCCTAGGGTCTTCTTCCATGATTTCCAATTACTCTCGTCTAGGCACCACCGGCTAGCTGGCTTACGGACAACGCTGCCGGTTGTCGGGAGGCCAGACAATCAGCCTCCTTCACTGTCTCGGGGACTGCCGGTGCCGGATTGCGGTAACACCAGTTCTACTCTGTACATATGTTATTTTACTTTTAGTGCTCGGTGCCGCCCGCCGGATTGTGTATGGTGTTTCGCCGTCCTGAGCTGATTACTCGTGACGGCCGCTGTCTATTTGTTTATTTTACTTTTTTATGTCGATGTTACTAACACTTGTTTGACTGTCCAAGAGGCTCACTGCTTTAGCAGTAAATAACTCCATGGGCTTTAGAATTGTAGAAATGACCATTACAGTACAGTCTGTAGGCGTGCCCACTTCCGTCACCTAACAAAGTATGCAGGGGCATTGAAGGTCTAGATTCGTTTTATTAAATGTAGAGTCGTTCATTCAAAAAAATTAGATTCTTGCGAGAGCTCCGAAGGGGCGACCAGAAGTCGCCTATACCGGGGCGGGACAGTGGTGGGAACTTCAATGTCCGAAACTGTCTATCTTCATTTCGTTACACGATTTTGAAATAGCACAGTCCACAAAGCGAAATGGGAACATGTATACGTGGAATTTTGAATATTTTAATTTCATTAATAGAAATAGTATTCAGATATAATTTTAAGGTATTTTATAGCAGTGTTTGTTGTTTGATAACGATATACGAGTATGTACGGTAGGTACATACAATGGAACCCATTTTCCTTTTTTTTATCATTTCATAAATGTTAACATGTTATATTTTTTGCCATTTTTTAACTACCATACTAGGCCCGTGTTGTGGTAGTCACACATGAAACATTATTTTATATAAACAGATAATAAAAGATAAGAAGAGGAAAAAAAATAACATATTTAGGGATAAATAAAACTAAAAACAGATAAAAATAAAAATATAAGAATTGAAAGTAAGCTAAGAAAAAAAGAATAAAAAGATAATTTAAAGAAGATTGAAATAAACATTGGTGAGTATTATTCTTCTCGAAATAAAAATAGAAATAAAATTTGGTAAGTGTTCTTCTGCCCGAGAGTACATGTTTGTAGTCACTTTTGATATTCGTTCTATGAAAGAAATTGAAAAGAGTGTTCGAGAAAGTAATTTTTTTTGTTTGTTATTTTTTTTAATGTAATATTATATTAAGTTAAATTAACTAATTAATTAAATTACTTTTAAAAAAAAAATTAATATTACTTGTTTTTGTTGTAATATTAGGTTCGCATGTGTTGTTCTCAGAATCTCTTCCCTTTTCAAATATCCAATGTTTGATACGGGCTTTAAAAAGAGATTTAGAATTATGTGACTTTATATCGGCACTCAAAGCATTATACATTTTAGGAGCGATAAACCAGAATCCTATAAATAATGTACCTACTGTCTTTTTTACACAGAATTCTGTGTATTGTATTCATATTAATTGAAATGACTTCCGCCGTGGTGACCAGATCTGAATAGCCAGGCACTTTCCCACCTTTCTCTCCCCCATATCCCTGCTTATCCCCACCATCCACAATTTACCCCATGCTACGTTACCACGGGCTCGACCCGCCTGATCACGAAGTTATAACAAATTAATAATAAATAACACCACAATTTTCAATACACCACAACAATGGTTCAATTTAAATACTTACAAAAACCAAATTATAATCCAAACCCTCGGCCAGCTTCTCTCAGGGATATCGTGTTTTCAGTTCTTTTGGATTTGATTCAAAACAACTGACGCTTTTTTGTTGGGATAATTATTGGTAGGGTTTTTTAATAAATTAAGAAGATCTCTTGTCGCTTTTAAATAATTGGTGAATTTATTAATGACTCGACGCTTCTAGGAAGAGCTTTTAATCTCTTTGTGAACTCAAGGTTAATGATTCTAAAATATAACGAAAGGGAGGAATAGAAAACACAAAAATAAATAAGATTACGTACGTTACAATGTCACGGGCAGCATCGGGCAGAGGATCTCGTCCGGAACACACCACTGAGTTGATTTAAATATCAAATTTAACTAGAGTTTAAATTACGTGTCCCAACCAAATGTTGGAACAAAAAAAGGGTCTAGGCGGCCCCGGCCGAGAAGCAAAGGACCGACCCATAGCACAGTTAAAACCAGAAGAGCCGGCAAGTGGCGGGCTGCAGCCCGCAGCCCCCTGGCTGCTTGCTTCCCCCCCTCCCACGGCGAATTCTTGACCAATCAAAAATATCTAGCCGATGTTGCCAACTTTTGACAACTAATATTAAATATTTAGTACCTGATGACGGAAATATCCATATAGGGGTAGGAAGTTATAATTCAAGAAAGTACTTCATATCACCCAGTAGGGTATTTACATGGGTCATCTCCTCGAAAATAATTTAAACCGTCTTTTACTAAATTAGAACTGATTTTCCGACAATTCAAATTTTCCCATGACACATATGATTTGAGATTTTAATTTCCAAAAGTATTCTCGTGATTTATTTTTGGAGTAAAATGTCTACCATCAGGCAGATATGTAATCCTGACCTGATGATGGACGCTGTAACGCCGTTCGAAACGTTGGTTAAAACGGTAGGTACAACACCCCAAAATAAATCACGATTATTCGGGGGTCTGTGGTAGTACATATGCACAGAGTGTAACGGCAAGTACCCAAATGATTTTAACTAGCGATTCAAACGTATATGTCATTTTGCTCTCCGTTGTTATTTGTTATATTCATTAAAAAAAAAAACAAAAAAAATCTAATTCTGATCAAGCTTCTACACGTCGCGACGGGATCACGACGGGGTCCGTTATCACGCTGCTATAACGAGACGGAGTGCGTATCACGTGATCTTATAGGCCTAGGCAGTGGCGTAGCTAGGGGGGATACCACTCGATGGGGAGTGACACCCGACCGTGAAAAAAAATCAGAGTGTGCAATTCACACACGATGGAAGTGAAACTAGAAAGTCTCTAGATGTCGCTTTCTTTTCTTTTGCCTGTTTGTTTTAAAATGGTTTGAAGATTGGATACTGATTTAAAAAAAAATAAAAATCTTTTTTTTTTGGATTTGGTAGGATTCGAACCTCCGTTCGCTGGATGTCTCTCTGGGCGCTGAGTGTCAGGCGTTTTACCGCTGCGTTATCATGTGCAACAATATATTACACATGAACACGGTCTGTTATTAATCTTTTGTGTAACTTTCGGATTTCTTCCCATAAACATGATTGAGCGAATAATTTTTTTTAATGTTTTTATGTACAGCGATTGATTATATTGGCATTTAAGCTATCGTAGCGTATAAATAATACGATTTAGAGAGAAAATAAAACATTATTATTCATTAAAAAAATGCATATATGTCTCTATGTTTTTATGTATAAGCTTGTCTCTTACAAATAAATAAATAAATATGTCAAATATACGCTTTTCAGAACGTTTTTAAGATGTACATTATACCAAGAGCAATCAGGATTCAGATCTAATAACTCATGTGAAACAGCACTAAACGTAATTGTCGAAGAATTAATTATAAATATGTTTTAGCAAAATTTTTGGATTTTTAAAGGGCACTCGAAACTATAGATCGAGAAATAAAGGTCCCTTTTTTCAGTTTTTCGTTAATAACTCGAAAACTACTGCCTCTAGCGAAAAAGTATTTAGGTAATAAATTATCTACATAAAATTTTCTATAAAAAAGGTTCTAAAAACTTTTTTGTTAGGATCAATACTTGGGGAGATAGGAAGGGGGGGAAATGTGAAATTAAAAATAAAAACAGATTTTATTGTTAAAAATGAAATGCTGGTCGTTAAAAATTTAATATTTATTGTTAATAATGAAATAATTAGTGTTTAAGGATATAACTTGAACATCTTGAGAGAGATCTTGAGAATGCTGACCAACATGAAGGAACTTATTCCAGACAAAGTTGAAGATAATGCTTCCTTGGTGTCAGCTTTGACGAAATTTCAGAATCATCTGAAATCCCTCAAGGATAATGGACCTACCGCTGCTTTGTGGGTTCAGTACTTCCACATGGTTACCCTGATGAAGAAGTTCATTGATTATGAGCGTCGTGGTGTTTGAGACAGTTACTTGGTGTGTGTACAGCAGATGATCCCATTCTTCCATGCAAGTGGGCACTTTCAGTATGCAAAATGTGCCTATCTCTACGTGCAAGATATGATACAACTGAAAACTAGCCATCCAGAGGCGTACAAGGAGTTTGCAGAAAAGGGGTACTTCACTATTAATCGCACAGGTACACCTTGGGCAGGTGTTTGGTCGGATATGGTCATAGAACAAACACTTATGCGCTCCATGCAAAGTTCAGGTGGCCTGACGCGAGGAAGAGGAATTACTGATTCTGTACTCGCCAAGTGGGTTTGCGGATCATCAGGAGTGATCATCTGCACGTCATTGGAGGAGTTTGCTGAAGTTTTTTTCGCAACTGGAGAGCAGCACGTTGATTTCCGGGTATCACGGCAAACAAGAGATTCACAAGATCGGGCTAAGATTCACAAATGGTTCAATGACCATCCCCCTTTTCCAAAGTTAGATTCGCTAATGTCGCTATCAGCGGGTATCCTAGGAAATTCCAAAATAAACTGCCACCAAGCCCTAGATATTGGAACCAAAACTATGCAAAGATTCTTAGGCAGCAAATTTGGAGACATGAAAAAATCCAGAAAGAATGTGGTTTTGTCAATAGCCAGTATGAGCAGCACCATTAAAATCAATGGTGAGAAAGTTTGTATTAACCCCTTGACAATTTTCCAAAGAACTGTCATAGCAAAAAAGAACGATAAAGATGTAGCAGAGCTTTCGATGTATGAGTTAACTCCATACCCCCTAGCTCTGTTCAGCGAGGGCGGAATGTGAAAAGGGAAAAATCATCCCTCTATGATGTTATGCCAGTAGAGGACAACGCAACTCTCGATATCACCCAGAGCATTAATGAGGTAGATGGTGGTTTCCTTCTCCACTGCATGAAGTGGTAACAGTCCTCCTACATTTCTTCCATTTGCCATCAGTACATGGCCTATGTACAGAAACATTGCGGTGAAAATTGTACGGTGGTTTTTGATGGTTATAGTGACGAAAATAGCACAAAACTAGCGGAGCAGAAGCGAAGGGGCTCACAAAAACTTCTGTTGACATCAACATTCACGAAAAAACGACCATCACCATTCAACAAGAGCATTTTCTTGCTAATGAAAGAAACAAAACAAGGTTGATTCACTTGCTCAGCGAGAAAATGACAGCAGCCGGGATTAAAACAACTGTTGCTACAGGGGATGCTGATAGCACTATTGTCAGGTGTGGGTTGGATGAAGCTGCTCTACATTCAAATGTACCAATAGTTGGGGAGGATGTAGACTTGTTAGTTCTCCTCATTGGATTGGCACCACCATCAATCAATATATATTTCATGAAGCCGGGCCGTGGGAATGTGGAGACCAAATTGTTTTCGGTGCGACAACTTCAACAGCTTCCAATCCCCAAAACGATTCTCCTTCTCCATAGCCTCTCGGGATGCGACACCACCTCGGCGATATATGGAAAGAGTAAAGTGGGAATCGCTAAGCTCTTCACAGAAAATCCTGGCCTCACCCAAGATATTTCACCAATATTCTCTGAACCCTCAGCTTTGCTGGATCTAAATACTATGAACACCAAGAGCTCCACTATCGACCAAATGCTTAACGCCCAGTCCAGCTTGAACCAGAAGCTGGACTCTGTTATTAAGGTGCGCCCACCAGTAATCCAGGAACCTCAATTGAGATCCTACGCAAGTGCTGCTGCCGGCTTGCCGAACTCAAAGAAAGTCTTAATTAATGGTTATGAACGCCCTATCCCTCCTAAACCATTGACTATTCTCGTCTATCCGGATGCTCCTGAAGGGAAAACATCGGAAGGTTCCCAGAAAGACCTCGAAAAGGTCATCAACCCAAGGGTAGATGACTTTCAAATCGTACGGACTAGGAAGATTAAAGGCGCAGGCATGGCCCTTCAAGCGAAAGGAAGAAGGACCTAGATAATATCTTAAAGGCTGGATCCAAACTGGCAGCCAGCGGCCTTAAAATGGTCACCCCATTGGAACGTTTGCCTAAAATCGTCGTGTACAATGTTCCGAAGGGGGAACCAGCATCGGACCAAGCCCTATTCACGGAGATATACAGCAACAACCTTGATGGGCAGACAACCCTGAGTATGGAAGACCATCTTCGTATGATGAGGCGGGTCTCCCTCTTTGGGAAGAGGGATAATCCGACCATGAATATGGTTCTGACGTGCCATCCGGCCGCCAGAAAGGTACTACTGGACAGCGGGATGTGCTTCCTTGGCTGGATTGCTTGCCGCGTACGGGATTATACAGGAGCCACTCGTTGCTTCAAGTGTCTCTCTACCAATATGGTCACATATCGAAGAGTTGCTCTCAAGACCAACTGCGCCGCTTTGGGGCACGACCTTGAGACTTGCCCCAAGAAGGCACATCCCGCTGTCTGCGCTACTTGTACGCGCTTTAAGAAGCCGGCGGATCACCCGACGGGTGATAGGGACTGCCCGGCCCAAAAAGCAGCAGTGGAAGCAGCCTTCCGTATGACTGATTATGGCTCGTCCTAATCCCCTCTCCCTAGGTCAGATTAACCTCCAGAGATCCCGGATGGCCACGCTGGAGGTGCTGAGGGTCATGTCTGACCTCAACATTGACATTTTGCTCATTCAGGAACAGTACACCTGGGAAGGTAAGACCCCAATTAATTTTCCGGGTGCGGTACTCGAAGTTGGCCGCTCTCCAGGGGCGGGAGTCCTGATCAACACCTCCTTGATCAGTCCCCTCCTTCTGGCTGGTTTTTCTGATGAGTACCAAACCTGTGTATGTATTAGATTTGGCGATACTGAGATCTTCTTGATCTCAGTTTACTTTAAATTTGGGAATCCGGTAGGACCCCACATCCTGAGTCTGACGCGCGCGTTCAACGCGCTTAAAGGCCGTAACATAGTTATCGGAGGTGACTTTAATGCACGCTCACCATTATGGTTTGAAACTAGTGATCGTAGGACGGAACGTTCAGACGCCGTTGAGGACCTGATTGCCGCGCAAGGTCTTAGCATTATTAATGAACAGAGTTCTTTTTGTACCTTTTCGAACATACATGGTGAGAGCAACATTGATCTAACTCTTTGCTCTGGATCTGTTGCGACCAGGATTTCAAAGTGGACAGTCCATGAGTGCGCAATAAATTCGGATCATAGGTTAATCACTTTTACGGTTGGTGTAAATAAAACTGAAGCTCCAAGATCACCTGAGCTGACTTCGCTGAAGGGGGCCTACAAGAGGGCCTACAGGGCGCTGGGGCTGTCCAGGAGTGGCGGCTGTATGGAGGAGGAGGATTGTCCTCTTTTCTGGCTCACGTCAAAGAAGTATCCAGCAAGGCCCAGGCTCTCTTCTTGAAGCTGAGGAGACTCTCCACAGCTGAGTGGGGATTGCGTAATCCGGCTCTGCGAACGCTATATAGGTGCGTGTACGTGGCGCAAGTCTCGTATGCCGCCTCTGTGTGGGAGCACCGCCTGGACAATTCGCTGATTCTCTTAGTTCTCAGGCGAGGCCAACGAACCCCCTTGCTGGCACTCTCTGGTGCGTATAGAACCGTTGTTTCGGACGCTTTACCCGTTTTGGCTGGCATTTTGCCAATCGATCTGGAAATCAGGGAAGTGCTCACTAAGCAGAAATTAACCAGAGGAACCCCGGCCACTCACCTAGGCGTTGTTTTGACACCGGGCGAGCCCGGGGACTCTCCCTGGGCTGCTTCGTCAAATGAGGGATCTGTCGCTCCAAGAGTGGCAGGTCCGTTGGGATAGAACGAAGAAGGGAATATGAACTTTCTCCTTCTTCCCATCAGTTAAAGTCAGAATGGAAGGGGTCTTTCTCAAGTTGGACCACCACATCACCCAGCTTCTATCCGGCCACGGGGAATTCAGGGGGAGACTTTACGCCCTCTCCCTGTCCCCTCACCCCAACTGCGCCTGCGGGTGCACAAACCAGTCGGCGGAGCACATTCTGTGGCAGTGTGAGATAATGACGGACGCAAGAGAGGAAATGCTCGATGGTTTGGACGTACCAATCAGACCAGTGTGGAACACTGATCTGGTTTCGAACAAGACGAATTTCGAGTGCCTGAGGAACTTTACAAGGATCTGGGTTGAGAGATGGCCTGAGCTTATAGTCGCTGATTAGAAGATTTTGACACCAGGTGTACTTGTTTCTGACTTACCACTGACTTTTCTTGCTTCTATTCTTTTACAAACTCTGCCCAGGATGTAGTTTTATATTTTTTTTCATTTTTATGTTTATTGTTTGCATTTACATTTTATGTTTTTTATGCTTTTACATTTTTATGTTTATTTTTTTCTGGATTACACAGGCCCTGCGTTATTCAACGCTCATGTTTATTTTATGTTTTCTTTACTTTACATGCTAATGATTTATTTTTCGTTATTTGGTGCAATTAAACGCCTAGCGATGACTGCCACACGCTCTTGTTTATTTATTTTTTATGTTTTGCGGTTTTCTATGCGTAAACATATACATTTCTTTTCAGTTATGCTGTACTATGAGAACTGAACTCCGTTGTTCGTTTTTGTACCGTCCTTCTCCCCATATAAGGGGTTGGACCCTGGACCGTGTCCCCGCCTACGTACCATGGCCGGTCTTCTAGAACTGGTGGAGCTGCACCTGTTTGCCGCGCCACACCCCGTGACATGAAGAGGCTGGGGAGAAGGCTGAACGACATCCGAAAGCTGTCCGTCCCGCCTTCGGCGACCCGACGCTTCTCTCCCTAGGGTCTTCTTCATGTTTTCCACTTACTGTCGTCTAGGCACCACCGGCTAGCTGGCTTAAGGACGACGCTGCCGGTTGTGGGGAGGCCGGACAATCAGCCTCCTTCACTGTCTCGGGGACTGCCGGCAGCCAGGTTGCGGTGACACCGGTTCTTATCTGTATATATCTCTCTTTCAAATCCCATATATCTGATATTGTCTCCCGTGCCAACAAAATGCTTGGATTTGTTCTTCGTAATTCAAGATCATTTACCAATGGAATCGCAATCCGAAGAACGTATGAAGCACTTGTTCGCAGTATCTTGGAATATAGCTCCATTATTTGGGCCCCTTCTGAGTAAAACCATATTCTCGAAATAGAAAAAGTACAAAAGAGATTCATGCGTTACCTATATATGAGGGAATATATGTACTACCCTTTCCTGTATCCATCCTTATTCTTAGCAGGAATGCTCGATCTTAATACATTGGAAGCCCGCCGAAAAATATTTTTAGGAAAACATTTTTTTAAGATAATCTCTGGAACTATACATAATCCACCTATTTTGAAAGAGATTAACTTATATGTCCCAGACAAGTATACTCGTGGAAGGTCCCATACCTTTTTTTATGCTCCAAAAGCGAGGACTTCTGCCTATCAGAACGCGCCAGTCAACAGAGCGACTGAACTGCTCAACGAGTCTGCATTGACCATTGACATTTTTAACGTAACCTACAGGCAGTTTAACAATTATCTTTTGACGTATGTCACAAAGTAGTGAAACTGACCTTTTTATGTGTTTTGCTATACTTTTTGTCTAATTTGTAATCTTCTCCAAAATGTATTGGTGACTAACCGTTTTACGGAGAACATGAAAAAATAAATAAATAAATAAATAAATATGTAATTTTACTTTTGTTTCCTTCTTTTTAACGTACAGTGCTCGGTGCCGCCCGCCGGATTATGTATGGTCATGTCTCCCGCTGTCATGAGCTAATTACTCATGACGGCTGCTGTCATTTTGATTACTTTATTTTTTTGTTGATGTTACTAACAACTTGTTTGACTGTCCATGAGGCTCACTGCTTTTGCATTGACACCTCCATGGGCTTTAGAATTGTAGAGATTGACCATTACAGTACAGTCCTGTAGGCGCGCCCGCATACCGCCACCTAACACAGTATGAGGGGACATTGAAGGTCTAGATTCGTTACATTAAAAGTAGAGCCATTTATTCAAAAAAATTAGATTCTTGCGAGAACTCCGAAGGGGCGACCATAAGTTGCCTATACCGGGGTGGGACAGTGGTGGGTACTTCAATGATCCCTCAGCGTCACCTGAGAATATTGAACAGGCTGGCGAGAAACTTTTTTGGCTGTATACAAAGCGCCTGCTCATCAAGACAACCTAAACAAACATCGGTACTCTTGGGTACGGTATTTTTGAAAGCGTCAACGAAGCCCAAATCAGACATGGCCACTCTTCCTCCCACCAGAGGAGCTACAGGTAATTAAATCCTGTTACATATAGTTTTAAATACTGCTTTCTTATTACAAATATTAATTTGTGATGAATGCTTACCTTGGTCTCATTATTTTTTACAGATACAACAGTGGCTAGGCAAGCCCCTACCACCCATCCAATGGGGTTGGGTCAAAGGAGAAGATAGGATCCTTAACCCAGTTAACACGAACAACCCTGTGGCACCCATTTCCATTTTGAACATCATCTTTTGCCGATGCACGACTGGGTGTGGGATGCGCTGCGGTTGCCGCAAAGCAGGGATTGCCTGCTTCGGTGCCTGCGGCTGCCTCGGCTCGTGTATGAACGGAGCCCCCGTCGAAGACACCATTGATGATGATGAAAGTTTAGAAATTTAATGTTCGAGGCACATCCTTAAGCACTAATTATTTGATTTTTAACAATAAGCATTTCATTTTTACCGACAAACATTTCAGTTTAAAAAATTAAAACAGTTTTTTTTTTATTTTACATTTTCCCCCCTCCCTATCTCCTTAAGCATTGATACTAAAAAAAAAATTATAGAACCTTTTTTGTAGAAAATTTTAAGTAGATAATTTAGTACCTAAACACTTCTTTTTCGCTAGAGGCAGTAGTTTTCGAGTTATTAACGAAAAACTGAAAAAGGGACCTTTAAACCCCCCCCTCCTTAGCTCCACCCCCACCCCTCAGTACTTTTAGTATTTTGTTAAGGACAACTTCCCCTATAACTGTGCCAAAATTGACTTCTACATGAATTATTTCCCCTATTTTTCCTTCGTTGCCTGGGCTATAAATTAAAAACAAAAAAACATAATGTATGGCGATTGGTGGTGAAATTATTGAAAATGTTACTGAAATGAAATTCTTAGGAGTTATATAAGATTGCAAACTAACATTCAACAAGCATGCTGAATACACACAAAAGAAAATTGGGAAAAAAATATATCTTTTTTGGGAAGAATTCGGCAAAAACTATCTAGTAAAACTGCAATCACTATCTACAAATCAATTATTGCTCCACATATTAACTATTGCTCAACTATCCTTTTCCTATGTAACGAACGTGAACAAAATAAATAATGAGAATAATACTTCGGCGAAATAGTTTTTCAAAAGTAAATAAAATGTTAAAAGAACTGAATTGGCTAACCGTGAAACAGATGCGGACCTTGAATACGATGATATTTATGCATAATATAATAAACAACATTTTACCAAAATACTTCTCAAATAAAATTATATTCAACAAGGACATTCACAGACATAACACAAGGACGTGCCCGAGTTCATGGGGTGAGGTTTGTCTAGGTCTTGGAGGCGGATGCCCAGGACATACTGAATCCAAGATTCCTACTCACCCCTTAAACCCTTTTCCTTCCCAGAACTCTCCTCTCCTTCCTTTCCTTAAAAAAAACCCTCTACACAGCATCATAGGTGAGTATAAAGATGACATAGGCCCTGAGGGAAATTATGTTCCTCAGGGCCTCCTGTGTGGAGCTCATGTAAAAAAAAATCTAAATATTTGTTCGAGATAAAATCCGATACCACTTAACCGATTTTGAAAAAATTTAGCTTACTGTGTGTAATTTGGTCCAACTTAAAATAGAGGATAGTATATATCTAAATTATTATTGCAAATTAAATATTCATATGTTTGTTATAAGACAGCGCTTTGTAAATATTTGTAATTTCCAAAAATTTTTTAACAGATGGCGGTAGTTAATTTATCCATAGAACACATGGATATCTAGGTTAGGTAACCTTCCAGTAGATGGTGTTGTGTTTCGTTAGCCTCAGCAACGTGTGGCCGGGTCAGCTAGTGTATTATAAAGAAAGTGTACTACAATATGCGTGCCGCTAAAACTCAGAAACTAGTCCCGGTTCTTCTTTCGTATGGTGGGGGGTCAGAGGGGGACATCTAGGTCTGCGAGCCAGTCTAGGGCCTCAGGCGTTGCCCTGTGGACCTCATCAATCCCGCCGGTGAATGAATGGAGCGGGCATTCGTTGACCACATGTTCGGTGGTTTGCACCGCACCGCATTCACACATCGCCGGAGGCGTCTACTAATATCTACAGGAATTCCAAAAACTGCAAAAATCGAACTAATATCTATGGGAACCAAAGTGTTGACGAATATCTACAGCTCAAACTGTTGACTAATATCTATGGGAACCAAAGTGTTGACGAATATCTACAGCTCAAACTGTTGACTAATATCTATGGGAACCAAAGTGTTGACGAATATCTACAGCACTGGCAGAGGTTGGATTTGCAAATATGTATAGCATATTGGAATAACGTAATATTGCGTATGCAGTTTAAAAAAAAACGTTGTACCTTTAAAGATATCTTATTTTTCTATGTTTATCTATTTTATTTTATTTTCCATTATATTATTTTTTTCTTTTAATTTTACTTTTTACTAAAAACTTTATACTTACCTACTTTGTACACTTTTCTTTAAATTTTATACTATACTTTATGATATATGTGTGTGTTAATATTGTTAAAGATACTATTTAAAAATTATTTGTGTTAACGGCACATGTGGTGCCGTGTGTTTCGAAATAAATAAATAAATATCTTTGTATTATGACCTCCATGTTTGTTCAATAAATTACTGTCCTCGTAAATAGCAAAATACGTAATATTATGCAAAAACTTCATGTACTTTAAACGTTTAAGCCTTTACGTAATCTAATTAGTAATTACGTAAATGAAGTAACTTATGCTTTTCCGTACAACCTCTTGCTCAGCTGCCCTCTTTAGATAATAATTGTCCAACCTACACTCTGTAGATATTAATTCAACATACGCTCTGTAGATATTAGTCAACACCGGGACCGTCATAGATATTCGTCAGACCTTAGCTCTGTAGATATTAATCAACACTCTGAAGTTCGTAGATATTAGTTAAACATAAGCGCTGTAGATATTCGTCAGACATACAGGCTGTAGATATTCGTAACTGGAGTCCACATCGCCGACTCTTTAAGGCCCCATCTATGCATCATGTGAGCACAACGGCTAGGGGAGTCCCGGTACGATCAAGAGAGTTACACATATGTAGTTAAATATGTAGTATTCGATCCCCCATCCATGAAGAAGGTTCCCGTTTTTACCTGAAAGGGCGTGTTTTTGAAGATATAAAGGTTGGAAGACTTGTAGGTGTCGCCTTCTAGAAATTTCTAGAACATACACTTTTCTAGGCAAATAGAATTGGGTGCCACCAAAAGACATTGGAATATAAAATATCTTTGTTTGCCACGCAAATATCTTAAATAATTGTTTTTTTCACGTAAAAGAAAAAAAAACCCAAATCAGAAAACCAAATCACGTAAAAGAAAAAAACCCAATCAAAAAAACAAATTATTTGTGTGCATAACCAGAGAGCAAAATAATGTAAATCAGTTGATAACAGCTTATATCAGAATTAGCTACTGCAAAATCAATGATAAGTTATCTTCACAATTTGTGCCCGAATGACTTCCATACTACCAAACCAGCATAATAATATTGTATAATTCAGTGGGTTCTACCCAAAGATATTGAAATATAGTTCTACCGTACCAGACGATATTAAATCACTTTTAGCATGATTCTCAATATAATATTTCGTATTTGTATTGCCGTTTCTGCCTCGGGTATGTTAACACTATAAACACGCATTAGTTGTTCTATTTCCTATTTATTATTTACACTTGGTTTACTTGAAAATATGAATTAGGCACAAACACACAAATTTATATTATAATGTAATATTTTTTGGGAAACCCTTTTAACAATTTTTTTAAGCTAAAACAGGAATTTTTATCTAATTTTTAGTGGTTTCATTTTTACTACATTTAAAAAAAATGAAATAAACTATTAGTTCTGTCAACAGCCGATCTCAAGCAGAAAAGTGTTCGATGTTTCTAATGCCCAAATTATTTAACTATTTGGGAGGCGGGTATGGGTACCGCCTCCCCGGGAAACTATTGGATAAACAACACCTCTGCCATAGGTCACCCCAAGTGGTTCGCTACGTTTGGTGACTTAGCAGGGGTGCCCGAGTTCAAGCGGTGAGGTTTGTCCGGGTCTTGGCGGTGGATACGTCTGCCCACCAGCTGCATGGCAGGCCGGATCGGGAGAGAATGATTGAGGGAGTCCCTTTGACTTTTCCAGCCGTACCTACCCTCTCTGAACATCACCTTGCACCGCAGTTGGAGGAATGGATTCATACATTCGTCACTCCTGGATCTACCCCAGATTCCTACCCACCCCTGATACCCCTTTCCTTCCCAGAACTTCCTGTCATTCTTTTCCTAAAAATACCCTCCACACAGCATCCCCAGAGATGACAAAGGCCCTGAGGGGAATTATTCTCCTCTGGGTCTCATATGTGGAGCTAAGGTAAAATAAACTATTCATCACGCCGTTTCCCGCAGGGGTAGGCAGACGAACAACTCGGTCTTGGCACACACTATTTGCCTCATAAACATTCATACAAATACAATAATAATACAGAAACTATAGAAAACCATGTGAATAACTTCTTTGCAAGTGTAGGAAAAATTTTAGCGAACCGTAAAATACATAACGCAAACAAACATACCAAACAATACACAATCGACACAACACAGATTTATAATTAAAACAACTTCGGAAGAGGAAATTGATAAAACAATAAACACATTAAAAAACCGAATTGCACCTGGTTTAGATGAGATAACAACGGATTGCTTAAAGATACTAAAAAATGAAATATTAAAACTTATAATACACTTAATCAACCTTAGTATAACACACACCTGCTTTCAAGGGCGGATTAAGGGGGAGGTGGGGGGGCACGGGGGTATGTGTACTTTGGAGATTCTATCACAGTACATACTTAGAAGCAAAAACTGTCTTTATCAAACATTTAATTATTTTATTGTTTTGACACTTTCCTAAACCTTCCTATACTTACTTGAACTTGTAGAAATCAGTAGGTACTTGAAGTATGATACTTCAAGTTTCTTTCTAACGGTAATTGTTGATTTTTTTGCCCGTCCACCCTTTGTGCCCCCCCCCCAGAAAAAAATCCTGGATCCGCCCTTGCCTGCTTCCTAGTTCTCTTAAAAAAGGACTGATGATCCCTATTTATAAATCCGGAGACAAAATGGAAATAACTAACCATAGACCAGTCACATTATTAAACTTGCTTTCAAAGATTTTCGAAAAAGTCTTAAAAAAACAAATCATAAAATACCCGGAAGAAAACAAACTAATCTCTGATAAACAGTATGGATTTAGAGAAAAAGAGGCACAAAAGAAGCTTTGGCATGTACCCTACATAGATTACATATATAGTAACTTAGATCAAGGATACAAATGCATAGCGATATATCTAGATTCAGCTAAAGCCTTTGAATCAATCTGCCACAGTAAAAATTAAAAAAACATGGGTATCAAAGACAAGGAATTCCAACTGCTAAAAAGTTATATGAGTAATAGAACACAATAAATCAAAATTAACAACCATATTAGCAAACCACTTCCGATTACATACGGAGTTCCACAAGGAAGCATACAAGGGCCCGTTCTTTTCACTATTTACATAAATGAACTTTGAAGCATGGAAATAAACTGTGAAATAGTTAGTTATGCAGACGACACAGTTTTAATCTTTAAATTTAAGGATTGGAATAATGTAGTTGACAATTTAACAAAGCAAATTTAGAAACGACGCGAGTGAAAACATGGCTAGACTAAAACATACTTACACTAAACATATCGAAGACAAAATTTACAACGTACAGTATAAACAGCACGGGACAACCAAAAAATAACAGAAACACCATAAAAATACACGTGTTTAAATAACAACATCTGCAATTGCCCTTCTCTAGAAAAAAACAGAACAAATAAAGTATCTAGGAATCGTAATTGACCATAACCTAAGATGAACACATCATATTAAACAAATCACAAATAAACTCATCAAAAAATACACATTTTCCTAAACATAAGGAACATACATAAAATAAAACAAATTAAAACAATATATTTTGCACTTTGTCAATTAATAATAGAATATGGAATAATTGCCTTCTCAATAAAACTCAGCTATCGATTACTTAGAAATCGCACTGAAAACGATCTTAAAGGTAATACTTGAAACACATAGACTAACTGATACAGACCAAATATTCAACAGTTGTGACGTACTAGATGTACTCCAATGATACGTTAAAACTCTACTAAACTACATTTTCGACCAAAAAAAACAGTTTCAACAATCTCAAAATATCACTAACAGACCAATAAGACAATCGTACAAAAATAACATAAAAACTACGACAGTGAATACAAGCTTTGGACAAAGGCACTATAAATATCATGCTATAAAAGCATTCAATAGTCTTACCCTTGAAAATAAAATAGAAGAGAGCAAAAATAAATTCAGACTCAAAATTTTAAAAATGAATCTCATAACATAATAAGAATAAAACACATACACGTAACACACAAAACCGATATAAAATACACCATAAAAAAATACATTTTAACTTTAATTTTATGTAAATTATTATTTTATTTTATTTTTAGTTTAATTTTAGCAAACTTTGTTTTTTTATGCAGCATTATCTTTATATTATTTTTAATGTATTATGTATAAATTTTTGCTTTATAAAATGGAGGCCTCAGCATAGGTGAGCTACCCAGTGAGGCCGAAATTGCTGAATTGTTTTTGAAATGTAAGATATTATATCAAATAAATAAATACATCGTCTCATACAATATACTCTTCTATTATTCTGACTCAAGTATCTGATTCACTTGATCCTGCCATGTCTTCCTCGGGCGTCCTCGACTTCTTCTACAATTCACGTTTGCGTCATATCTTCCTTTTACAATCCTTTCTTCGTTTATTTGCTCTACACGCCCAAATCTTTTTTTTTTAATCTTATTCATTACACTTATATAACCCTTGCATTCTTTGAGGATTACATATTTCTCACACGATCATACATGAGTTTACCATACACAGGTATCTCATTTCTACAACATTCAGTCTGCTTTCATCCTTCCTCTGATATTTCCATGCCTCACTGCCATTTATCAGGAGGTGACCGGACAACTTAACACCTCTTGTGAACAGTCATTAAGAGTGATGAAAAAAATGGATAAAAAATTGGTTAAATAGGTTAGGTTAGGTTTGGTTAAGGGCCATCCGTCTGAAAAAAGGTATTATAGTTAAAAACGTCCTCCAGCAAACCCCCGTTATTAGAGTTTCATGGCGTCTTAAGCTCCGCAACCGGGCTTGAAAAGAAGATGGAGAGATACGAAATTACGAATGTTAGAGAAGAGCGCTAATATTTACAGCGACTGGGAACAAAAATAGAGAAAATTTCATATAATTGGCGTTTCGGCGCGGGCAGCATCTAGACATTATCTTCAAGAATAACATATATTTTTCTAAGAGCTTAAAAACTTCAAAAGTTTAACGAAAATATGTAAGAAATCGGTAGAAATTCGGGTTGCGGGTCCTTTTAAGACAATGCACAGTTGTTGTTGGCTTCAGGAGAACAAGTTGTTTTTTGGACTCGTTTTTTGCGAAAGATGACTCGTATGTGGAATAAGTTACTGAAAACTGTTTTTTTAATAATCCGGGTATCTTTAAGATCCACATTAATAAATACCTCACTACAACCCACCTTAACCCGCCTTACAACGCTGACCAACTTGGTGACGTAAAAGTTCCTCTGTCTTACACTCAACACACAGGGGTACTCTTTTGAATATAACTATTTTGAGAAAAACGTGGAAAAATGTTTTTCAGTAGGAACATCATTAATGTTATCCAGGCCTATATCACATCATATCCTAGATTTAGAATTGCTATTAACCCCTAGAAAAAATGCATTACGACAAAATGGAACTACGAGTATGAAACCATGCGAAAAATTGCAAAATCATTTTTTTTGTTTTGAAAATTTAATCGCTTCAGGCTTAGAAGTATTGTAGATGCTTCAATTAAATACTGCGTGCAGAACATATCACGGCCCTTAAAAATGTCGGTCATTTTTTTAAGTCTTTTAATAAGCCTAGAAAAAAATAAAGTATCAGATCTATAAAAAAAACTCCTTCAAGTGCAAACTCTCCTAGTTTTAAACCCTTTTCCGGATAATATATGGTTTTATTGTATAATGTGTCAAATTCAGTTTCTTTTAAAATAATCGCAAAAAATTGATATTTATGCACGAACTTCACAAAAAAAACATGAACTTTGGAGATGTTCTTTTACAGAAAATTAAAATAGGCGTTATACAACTGCAAATTATGCTATCCGCAGAAGGAATGAAAGCGCGTTGTATTATCCCAGTCAGTAGCCGCCTAGAATTCGGGCCGTATAGGCTTGCTTTGTTGTTCGCGTCGCTTTGTTCTATAAAAACACCGTTGTTGGCTATTGATTGGTCAACGCTAAAGTCGCTTGCTCCGCCCAGTTTCGAACGGGTCCAGGACTAGAGGATCCTCTTAAAACTATGTAAGAGGATAGGTGACATTTAAAAAAAGATATTTGACTTGATGAAAGAACGTTTTTTATTTAATTAAATGAAGACAATATTAGCCAAACTCAATCTGGAGACAGAAAAAATAGAAAAAGATATTGGCACCTCTGGGACTCGAACCCAGGACCTTCTGCTTTCATGGCAACAGAAAGTGCTGGGTTCGAGACCCAGAGGTGCCAATATCTTTATCTGGTTTTTCTGTCTCCAGATTTTTGATTGAGTTTCTCTAATATTGTCTTCATTTAATTAAATATTACAATTTGAGGTTTTAATCATAAAGTTAAAATAAACATTAATTTTCTTACTATGATAATACCTTTTAGTATTTCGAAATTCCACTTTCATTATTTCAAAACACTAACAAAATTCATTGCAGTTTTTTTTCGAAATATTTTTTCAGATGATTTCTTTTATTAATCTAGTGAACGGCATACATTCAGGTAAGTAATGGCTGGAAGCAGCGAAGCTTTGAAGGGAGGAGAGATTGCAGAAATCGAGATGATTATCTACCAACGCCCTACAAGATCTTATTATTGTCAGCAAGGGTGCGAACCTTCCAGAAGGAACCTGGGCTATCGTAAGTGGCTATGGAACTTAAGCAGTAAGATAATTAAACTAAAAGAATATTACCTTAACTTATCAGACGTACCTTATGCAGGGCGTTAAGGGACTCAGTGATTCCAAATTTTGGTTTCCGGTGACATTTTAGATTTTTTTTCAACTCAAAATATAAAAACAGTCAGTAGGTATTGGACAGGAAGGGTCAGGGTGAGGGGTTGGGCGGTTACTCGGCTGAGTGATCAGTGATGACATGTAGTAGAATTTGTTTGTTTGGTTTGAAGAAAAAAATCCTGTAAAAGAAACGCTGCAAAAAAATTCACCAAAAGTTTTATATATTTTTTTACCCCGTATAATATCAGGAATCACTGGTTAAAGTAAGTCAAGTACGTTCCTTAACACCCTGTATTTGAGATTTTGATGTCACGCCTCGTATGTATATATGATCCAAGAGCTTTTACAATCCGATTGATTTTTTTAAATATTGGTGGAATAATTTTGTTAAAACATTCTGCGTTTCGTAATTATATCGGCAACTTCAAGGAGTTTATTGCTGTAATAAGATGGCTCAGTTTGATCTTGATTAAAAAAATAAAGCTTTAAACGACGCTTAAATAATGACTGAGAAATATCTAGAATATGTAATCTTTAGTTTCTCTATTGGTCATCTTCACAAATACTATTCGGAGTAGAGATGGTCAGTATTTGAGGAACTTAAGGATTTTATCGCAAAGCACTCTCTTTAGGATGAATTGCCTATTTCCAAAAAAATAAATTTGAGGAATTGATGTCCCGGTGACCGTGCCATCGCTTAAACCCTCAACTTTTTTTCCTGAGGTTCTGAAATTTTCTACAAAATTAAAAAAAAAAAATTAGATAAATTGTAAGAACCGACAATTTTTTTGAGGAGCCGGTTCTTCATCCAGTTAGCATGGAACCAGTTCCTCCAAAAAATCGGAGGGGTAGCTCATGGCTCATGGTACATCGGTCTCTCTAGTTCTCTAGTAGATGAAACCGTAACAGACATACACATAGAGTGGGTGGTCGATATTCCCGTCCCGGTTACATTTTTAAAATTTTTATTTATTTGAGTTTTTATTCCAGCAGGGCTGGGAGGGTAGTGCAATCCTAGTCTGCCATATTGCATAAACTATAGTACAATATATTTTATCTCGGTTACTTTTTACTTTGCTGTCATTGAAACTGCCGATAGTCGATGTTCATTTTCATTATAGGGCTTCCCGATTATAGATCCCGCAATACCGAGATCTCGGTATTCCGGGATCTCGCGCCATTTTTCGATCCGCGGGAATTGCGGGACTGAAAAAAAACGTGCATGCGACCTCTCGCGAGCACTAAAATACGCAGTAGTTTGGCAGACGACAGTTTGGACATGTTGTGTTTCCTTGGGAAACATTTTCAGTTAAAAGTCGACAAACTTAATAATCAAAGTAACATAATATATCCGATATAAATTTTCAGTTTAAAATGTGTTTTTTTTTTGTTTGATTTTTTTAATTTTCTTTGTGTACTTTTTGAAGAAGATTTGTTTTGTTTTGTTTTTTATTCAGCATTTGTTACTGTTTTTTGTAAAGAAAAAACGGTGTAATTTGATTGATCTCATACTAATAGTATCTAATACTTTAATAAATGAGTAGTTAGTTGATTAATTCATTCTTTTTGGTTACAAATAAACGGTGTAATTTGATTGATCGCATATTAATAGTAATATGTAAGTAAATAAATGTGGAGTTGATTAATTCATTTTTTTATTTGTCTTATATAAATGTGAATATTTTAAATATGCGGGATCCCGCAAATACCGAGATCCCGCGGGATTGAAAATTCGTAGTCCCGCAAATACCGACATTGAATTCAGGCTGCGGGATTGGAAGCCCTATTTCATTATGAAAAATGATCTTTCCGGTTAGTGATGCCATGTCCCAAAAATAAAAAAAAAAACACGTTTAAGAGCCTAGCAGTCCTTTAAGTATTTTCAAATTTGGTGAAATTAGTTTGCTGTTTCGTCGTAATGTCGCCCGTGTAGTTTTCACATATTTTAACTTCGGTATTCTGTTTTAAAGTTGTACATAATTTCACAACGCTACTTGTAATCTAATTCCCCGATTTCCTCCTCCCGCCAAGCTCTAGGGCGTCGATTTTACCATGAAACTCGTATGTAATTTTGTTCAGCGAGCGTTTGGTGATATCAGGGGTATAAAAGCAGTTTTATTTAAAATTTTGCAGAAAGTGAAAAGAATGATAATTTTTCCAATGTAAATTATTACTTTTTCAACACAAATTCAAAGGTAAATTAAGATTACTTTAATGAATCGGTAATTATTTTTGTTATTAATATCATCGCAAAGAAAAAAACCTCTTGTTGTCATTGTTTTATTTGAAAACTTAACAAAATTGATAATAACTGTTGATTAGACGATTTTTATTACTACAAAATGTGCATACCTATATTACGAGTATAATACAATATTATATATTCAGGGTATTTTTAGGCGTACTCGACGTATTTTAACCAGTTATTCGTGACATTATTTGGAATAAAAAATGTAAATGAAATTTTGGTCTCCGGCGACTTTTTTTTTCCTCAAAATCAAATATTTTTCCGCATGTCGTCACTGTTCACCCAGCCGAGTAGCCGACCAACCACTCACCCCATCTCTAACTGTCCAATACCTAAATTTTTTTTATGTTTTTTGTAGAAAAAAAAATCAAAGATGTCACTGTAGACAAAAAATTTCATTTACATTTTTTGCTCCAAATAATGTCCGGAATCAATGGTTAAAGTAAGTCAAGTACGTTCCTTTAAACCCTATATTTATACATGCAGTCCTAGTGCTGCATACATATAAAATATATTGATTTTAATACAATACATATATTTTATTTTATTTATTTATGTTTATTTAGGAAGCATAAAATTGCGTGTAAAGTAATTTACATTAAATAGTGAATATAATTTAAACCAGTTAAGTTCAGTGAAATCAAGTGGTTATTTTTCAATTATAGTAGGTATAAATTGTAAGCACGTTGTAAAAATGATCAAAAAGTGCTAATAATCAATACAGAAATAACAGTTTCGAGTAGTTATTTAAATAAAATTACTAAATAAAAAAAAATTAAAATAATAGTACATAGTGTTAAGTAAAAAGTTATTAAAAAGAAAATAATAAACAAGAATTAATAGTTTTCATTTAAGTGCATTGTACGGTTAGTTTGATTTTAGTCGATTTAAGGGTAAAATGGATAATGTATATATGCAGCACTAGGACTGCACATATACAGGATGTTAAGTACTTGACTTACTTTAACCAGTGATTCCTGACATTATATGGAGTAAAAAATGAATATGAAATTTCGGTCTCCGGTGACATCTTTGATGTTTTTTTTTTACAAAAACATAAAAAAATGGTAGGTGTCGTACAGTTGGAGGAGAGGTGAAGGGTTGGTCGACTACTCGGCTGGATATATACATGTTTATATATAAAGCTCAAACCAAAAAACCTTAGTTTTCGAGTGAATAGAGTTTGAAGACTAAATTTTTAAGGTTAAATTGGAAAAAAAGTTAAAGTTGCTACATGGTTACTGTCAGATCAGACAGCTTGACTATTCACATCTAGTCACCAAACACGGCTAAAGCCATTTAAAGCAAAGTTTTAATTCTGAATGGTGGTCTTTTACTAGGGCGATACTGAAACTATCTTCCAATCTTGAACGTGCCGCAAATAAGAGTATACCTTATAATATTTTTAAATGATCAAATTGTGAAATAACACAAACCAATCAAATAAATTATAAAAATAAATAAAACACTTTGTATTTTAACCACGAATTTATTATATTACATATCGACCGGTTTCGCTTACATCAAGCTTCTTCAGGATATAAGTAATAATAACTAAATGTTAAGTGAGAGCTATGGCTTATATATATAAGTTGAGTGACAGAGGGAGAAAGAAAATGACCAAGAACATAATTAGAAAGAGACAAAGTATTTGACAGAGGTAAAGTGGATAATCAATTAGTGGGAGGGAGACAACAATACAATAATCAATTAGTGGGAGGGAGACAACAGTATAGATCTAATCACAAATAAAAACCAACAGTTAACGGTAATAAATGAGATATTAAACAAATTTTGATGTATTTTACATTATAAGATAAAGGACGATATTTAGATATATGATAATATTAATAATGAAGGACATCAGACTAACACTAAAACACATACATAATATCATGGGTTAGGATGAATAGCTGGAAATAAGTTAAAAATAGGGCTATAAGGTGAATTTTTTTGATTTGATAAATTGATTTGGTTATTGAGTAAGAATTCTGACATATTTGTATTTAATGATTTCCTAATCTCTAAAGCTTCTAAATTGTCTAAAACAATCAAATAAAATTTACTTGCGCATGCTGAATTTGAACCCGTGACCTCCGGAACGCCAGTCGAGAGCCTTATCGAAAATAACAAAACTAGAAATGAAAAAAATATATTATAAATAAAGATATGTAAACGTGAACAAAACTAGGGTATAAGTGATTAATTTTATGTGAATAATTTAATAAAATTTCATTAAGATTTTTCAAAAATAGTTATTTGCCATCGAATAGATATTTCGCATTTCATATTATTTGTTCTTATATAAATGTCGGAAACATTTATTTAATTATCATATACATTTATTTAATTATCAAAAACATTATTTAATTATCATAAACATATAGTATTATATTAACTTTGAATATCCCTGAACAGCGCAGACACAGCTCGGCCGTGCGACTTGAGTAGATAGCAAATGACTGATCTTTTGGGTGATTCAGCTTTTACTTAAATTATTTAAAGTAGCGTGACAGACAACCTTCCGTCTTCGGGCTTGTCCGAGCACTGATCTGCTTTTGAGAAATCTGCCCTAATATATGATACGAAAATTGATGCAAACCAAATAAATCATTGGATTTTAATATATTTATTTTTTAATTGAGATTCTTAAAATACTGTTTTATTTGATGATATTTTTATTTTATTAACTAACCTGTTTTTTGGTACATTAAAACGATTCTAAAGTTGACTGATTTATGCAGTTTTTTTAATAATATCACATCGTAATTTAGCTAAAAAGGCTCTTTAATTAAAAAATTTAAAAATGAAGCGGTATACGTTGAGATGTTTTCTATCTAAAAATATATATATATTTTTTTTTTCCTTTATGCATACGACAACATAAGAAAAATATTTGCAGGTCGATTGAGAATTGTTGAAAACAACTATTTTTCAAACAGTTATAAAGTATGAAAAATATTTTTTGTTAATATTTAATTATATTTCTGGGGATAGAACGTAAATGTAACTATCATTTTTTTGGTATAACTTTTTTTTTGTTTGTACGGTTATGGACGTAGGCGACTTCGAAAACGCGCGAAAAACATTGAATATTGAAAAATCTCTCGTACCATCTTAAGGGGTAAAAAACCATGTTTTGAAGGATAAACAAAACCATGTAAAAAACCGTATTTTTGTAAGCTTTTTATTGACAAATTAAATAAGAAAATGTTGCCTAATTTTAACAAAAAAACACCCAACAAATAAAAACCTTAAAGTTTTTATTTAACGTTTTTACTGGTATCAAATTAAAATTTTAGAACTCTACTTTAAATTAAATGGGTGATAATATGAGAAGAGGGAAAAGAAATTCTTCAATACCACCAATTATTTATTTTTTCTACATTTTACAGTAGTTAAGTGATTTATATCCAATACATTTTATGTACTAATATCACTTAATGACAAAGATAATAATTAAACAGAGATATTTCAGCGACATTTGTGATTCTTATGATGATTATCAAAAATTACGTGCCCGAATTGGAAAAATTTTGGTTTCAATTTATTAAATGAGAGTTATAAAAGAGAATAATAAATAGAGAATAAAATTAAATTAGACATTAGGAAATCAGGACGCGAGGTCTACTGTTCACAGAGCAACTAGTATTAGGAAATCAGGACGCGAGGTCTACTGTTCACAGAGCAACTAGTATTAGGAAATCAGGACGCGAGGTCTACTGTTCACAGAGCAA
Source organism: Limnephilus marmoratus (assembly GCA_917880885.1). Classification (NCBI taxonomy): domain Eukaryota; kingdom Metazoa; phylum Arthropoda; class Insecta; order Trichoptera; family Limnephilidae; genus Limnephilus; species Limnephilus marmoratus. The sequence goes on from OU862906.1 coordinate 15,369,570, forward strand.
CTAGTATTAGGAAATCAGGACGCGAGGTCTACTGTTCACAGAGCAACTAGTATTTAAATTCGCCCTCGTAAATTAAATTTAACTTTACCGATCGTGATATATGGTGGATCATCACGACAACCTCGGCATGTCATCCAAATCTGTCGTCAAACCAAAAACCGGGTTCATGACTTAGCCAGCCGAGGAATCGAACACGGGGCGCCTGGGTGGGACCCAAACACGGTGTCAACTCATCCACTGAAATATATTATGATACAATTGCGTCCCCCATTACGATTCAAGCAACATTTTCGGCTTACTGTGGTGGTAGTAGAAGATTTTCAAATATTGTCGGGTTATTTGTAACACGGGAATATTTTTCTTCCTTTTTTAAAAAAAAAAACATACTAATATCTTTATTACCAACTTGCTGGGCGAGGATCTAGGACACACAACAATAATTTCTGCCATTTATCTCAAATCAAAGTGACTTCGTCCAGAAATCTTACAAATGTTATAATTTCTTTAATTTTCAGGTGCCCGGGAACCCAAAATGGTGGCTGAAAATGGTAGCAGTTCCCCTGGTTAACCACGATCTATGTCGTCAGATCTTACAAGGATCATTCACGCACCGAACGAGTACAGTCGCGTTTTTTTGTAAGAAGTAAAACAATAAATATAGTTACTCACATTAATTACTCGCCCACCTGGGCGTTTCCATTAATTTAATATGGAAACCGAAGAAATTTTTAAAAATATTAAAGACTTAGTTAATAAGATCACTTCAGTGAAAGACTCAAAAATAAAATTAACACTGGAACAAAATATTGTATCACTGGAAGAAAAAATTCAACACGAACTAATAAGTCTACAAAAGAAGATCATAGAATTACAAGAAATTAATATTAAAAATAATCATCACTACACACAGAAACTTGAAGAAATTCATCAAAATAACAAAAAATCATACGCAAGTGCACTAAGTAACAATAAAAACTTCGTAGAAACTTCATATAATGCAGAACAGAAATACGCCATTTTAATTACTTCAAAAAACACCTTGAAGGCCGAGGACATAAAAATAAAAATTCAAAAAAATATTAATTTAACAAAAATAAAAGTTGGAGTAAATGGAGTAAAAAAGATCGGAGAACAAAAATTAGTGATTTCTTGCCAAAAAAAAGAAGATGCAGAAAAATTAACCGAAGAGATAAATAAAGTAATTGGAAAAGAAGTATCGGCCGAAGAAATAAAAAAAAGGAAACCGTGCTTAATATTGAAAAGGCTGCAATGCCAATTGACTGAAGAAGAAATTATAGACGGGATTGTACAACAAAATGAAGGATTAACCCAAAAAGATAAAAAAGACATTAATCTTATCAAGGAATTAAAAAATAAGTACAATGAAGGAAAAGAAAACGACACCACTAACTACATTATCGAAACAACTGGACAATTAAGGAAAAAACTAATAGATAAAAAAAATAAACATCAAATTCCAAAGAGTGTACGTCAACGACTGCAGCCCGCTCACACAATGTTACCATTGCCTCAAGTTCGGCCACACAGCTCAAAGATGTCTCGCCAGGATGCAGCCTCCCATTTGCCCTAATTGCACCAAGGAACATATACTATCCAAATGTGAAAACAAAGAACAAACTCCAATCTGCAACAACTGCTGTGTCCAAAACAAAAGGTTTGATATGAACTATTCCACCGATCATAGAGTCGATAGCATAAAATGCCTTTACCGACAAAAAATGCTTCAAATTGCTAAAGAGCGCATTGACTACGAATAAATATTGTAAATTTTAATTTCCTCAAACTCTTATCTATAAATTAACAATAAATATTTTTTTATGTAACGCATTAGGCAAAAAAATATGTATAGAAGAAAATTTATATCACTCTATAAGAAATTTCTATTTTATTTGCACTGAAAAAGGATTTACTCAATTTCATAAAAATATTAAAAGCGTAGAAAGAAAATTAGAAAAATTAATAATATCTTTAAAAGAAATATTTTTTTTCCGGGGCTTGATTGGGTTAACAAAGACTTACTTTACTGGCGAAACTAATTACTCCATTCCAGGGTACCATGTAACAATTATAAGAATAAACAAAAACTCCAATATTGGAATATCAATTTCCAACCAGTATAATGTTCACAATATTAATGATTTAATTAATGATTATGATGTTAATATTTTAAATATAAAATTTAAAGACGAAAATAATTATAATAATATTTTTTCTATTTATCGTACACATAAATCTATAGTACAACAATTTATAGAAGAATTAAAAAATATGTTATTAAATTTTAGAAATATACATAACATTATTATAAGAGATATGCATTTAAATATTGTAAAAGACAACGCTAGTAATGATGAAGATGTGATCAATCAATGTATGATCAATATGTTAATCAAGATTTTATTAATCTATTCTCACAATATACTATCATGACTAACTCATTATTTGAAGATATTGATTCATCCTTCAACATTTCAGAAGATATTTGTCTATCCAGTGCTGAATGCAATAACTCACTATTAGAAATGGATCCTTTAAAATCATTAACAATTCTGCATTTAAATATTCGAAGTGTTTCGAAAAATTTTGATCATTTCACAATAGCTTTAAATGAACTCGTCCATAAACTGGATTGCATTGTGTTGTCAGAAGCCAGAATTAGCGAAAACTCAGGCACTTACAATTTACCTGGTTACAAATATTTTTTTACAACTTACAATATAAATCAAAATAGTGGATTAGTTGTTTTTGTAAAATCTCTCTATAAAAATATTTCTATTAATGAAATACCCATCGATCTTGTAAATTGTCTACATATACAAATTAATATAAAAAACCTTTTTTATGATATAATAGCGTTATATAGAACTCATAACTCGAGCATTACTAATCTCACTGACAATCTGAAATCTTTTATAAACACAAATCGCTTTCAAAATGCATTTATTATAGGAGACGTTAATATTGATATATCTGATGATTTTGAAAACAATAGTAATAAGGATAAAACTGAATATATTAACACATTATCTGAGCTCAATTTCAAACCATGTATTAAAAAATATACGAGAGAATGTTTTGGGCAAAAGCCATCATGCATTGACCATATTTGGTGCAATACAAATGAAACTGAAAAAATAAAATCAATTATTTGGAAAAATAATATTACTGATCATCACACATGCATTGTAGCCTTCAAAACTGGCAAAATAAATGAAAATAATAATTCATGCAATAATTTACCTAAAACTATTTTCAATTATGAAAAACTAAAACAAAACCTTTACATTGAAAATTGGGAAACTGTTCTATGCTCAAATGATACCGATATATGTTCACTGAATTTTGAATTAATCTTGAATAAACATATTAAATCTTCCTCTTCCATTATAACATGCTCCCCAATATCTAAATTCAAAAAATTAAAACCATGGATCACTCAAGGAATTATAATTTCAATTAGACATAAAGAAAAGATTTATAAGGAAATTAAAAAGTCCCCAGAAAACTATAAACTACACGAATATTTTAAAAAATTCAGAAATAAACTATGCTACATTATCCGGAAAACCAAAGAAAATTTCTATAAGGAAAAAATCAATATCGCTGGCACCAACAACAAAAAGATATGGCAAACTGTCAATGAAATTATCAATAAAAAACCAAAAAAATCTAATATAAATAAAATCACAGATATTGATAAAAAAATTTACAATGTAAGCACGGATCCAAAGAAATGTGCAAATATCTTTAACAATTATTTTGGGTCAGTTGGTAAAAAATTAGCACTTAAAATAAAAAAGCACTGAAAATAATGATCTATGTACATCACCTTCCAATCCTTGTAACACCTTAAAACAATTCCAACAAACTAACATTGATGAAATTAAACAGGCTATTAATGAATTAAAAGGTAATTCTTCCCCTGGTTATGACAATATTTCTGCAGAAATACTTAAAAAATTCTGATTTACTTTGCAAACCATTGGCACACATCATAAATACAAGCTTCGCAAATGGCAACTTTCCTTTAAATTACAAAAAAACTATTATTACGCCCATTTTCAAATCTGGTGACCCCACTCTAAGCAGTAATTATAGACCAATTTCTCTCACCTCAAATACAGCAAAAATATTTGAAAAAATTGTTAAAAAACAGATGTTTAAATTTTTAAAAGAAAATAATATATTAAGTGCACATCGGTATGGTTTTAGAGAAAGTTTGAGCACTCAAGATGCTATCGTAGATTTAACAAATGAAATATATAAATATTTAGATAATAAAAAAAAATGCATTGGAATATTTGTCGACTTAAGAAAAGCATTTGACAGTATATCACATTCTAATCTTATCTCTAAACTAACGAAAATTGGTATAACCAATAATGCCTTAACATGGATTAAAAATTACCTACTTCATAGAGAGCAATTTGTCAAGTTAAATGGTTTTCTGAGTGATTCACAGACCAGTAATTTTGGAATCCCGCAAGGGACCGTTCTAGGACCAATTCTTTTTATCATTTATGTGAATGATATTTTTAAACTCACCATAGAGTCAAAAATAATATCATATGCTGATGACACAGCGATTTTAACTCATGGACTAAACTGGAGTGAAACTCAGAAAACGGCTGAACTAGATATAAATATAATAAAAAAATGGTTTGATCAAAATCTACTATCTCTAAATACAGAAAAAACTTTTGTAATACCATTCACTCTGAATAAAAATGCTACCCCTGAGAATCTAAACATATGTATACACTCATATAATTGTAATCCAAAGTCATATCTATGTAAACCTAACTGCTCTATACTCACTGTTAAAACAAATGTAAAATACCTCGGTGTAATTATAGATAGTAACATAAAATGGAAATTACAAATCAATAAAACAGTAGAACGGTTAAAAAAATTCATTTACATTTTTATTAGAATACGTAACATACTAAATATTGGATTATTAAGAACCATCTATTTTTCCCTAATTCAATCAGTATTACAATATGGAATTGTTGGCTGGGGTGGTGCTTTCAAAACTTCTCTTTTGCCTTTAGAAATTATCCAAAGAATATTAATAAAAATAATTCTAAAAAATCCATACGATTACCCTACCATCAAATTATTTCAGGAATTTAAAGTCCTTTCACTTATATTATTTATAAAAAAATTACGCTTTTACAAATACACAAAGATTGTCTCAATAATGTTAACACTCTTTTTTCGAACAGCAATAGAACAAATATCCTTGGTTCTCTGACTATACCTCGCTGTTACACCACCACAGCCCAACAATTCTACAAATATATTGGAGTTAAATGGTTTAACGAATTACCCTTGAAATTAAGATTGGAAACAAATTACAAACAATTCAAAAAATCAATAGAAACTCTTTTTGTATAACTTATCAACATAACAACTCAAATATAACATTAGTTATCCTTTTTCTCTCATTATTTTTTATCTCCTCCGCTTTAATCTGTTGTTTTTCTTATCTATTATTTGTTTTGTACATATATATAAAAAAAATTATATATATGAACAAATATGATTTTTTCTTATTTTCTGTTAATTATCTATTTTTTGTTTTATATATTTAAAAAAATATTATTTTTCGTTTTTCTAAATTGTGTTTAACATGCGTTTATCCGCCCTTTTAACTCGAGCTTTGCTCTTAAAAAGGGTGTAAAGTAAAAAAAAAAAAAAAAAAAAAAAAAAAAGAAAAAAAAAAAGAAAAAAAAAAATATATATATAATCAGAACATCACGGACAGAGAACTATGTGCTGGTAACTTGGCTGCACCAGGGAATAGTCCCTGCAATTCGGATGGACGGAGACCTCTGGTTATTGATAAAGAGCTGATTGAACTGTTCCATGTGGATATCTCCGTGTGGATATCTCCGTGACCCGAGGCTCACTTTATCCCTAGTGTCTTCAGGTCTTTCCGCCCTTAATCCCAACACTTTCTTCGAGGGCCTACCGGGAAGCCGGTTTAGGGGCGCGGACACCGAGTCTCGCTTGCGACTGGACTGATGGCCCCGTTTATTCTCGGCGTGACTGCCGGATGACTGTAGCTCAGCTGCTTTGGTTAAGTCAAACTTGAACAAACTTGTCAATAAACTTGTCAACATCATAATATGTAATTTTTTAATTCTATTAACTTTTCTTCCTACATATTAACAAACTTTTATTTCAGCTACGTCAAGTGGCTGAGATGAGTCGTGATACTATGAAATAAATGACTAACAACATGTACGCACTCGCATACTGCCTGCTAACAATGTATGCCCGGACATTGGGGGTCTAGAGTCATTTTAAATAAAAAGTAGCTTCTTTATAAATAAAAAAAATTAGAGTCCTGACGAGTAAGGTGAAGGAGGAAACCATCTGTTTCCTTAGAACGCCGTGGGAAAGTGGCGGCCAACCTCTAATCTCGGTGCTCAGAGATTGGTTGCAAGATAAAATTGATAAAGTGCATTGAATTAACAATAATTTATGAACTGAATAAATAATATTTTTCTACTGACTACAGAGATATTATTAAAAGAAATTAAACGTTCTTTTTATATTTTCCTCAGGCTAATTGGTTCGGTTTTTGGAACAACTCATAAAGTTCGTATAGAAATCGTTGTGTCTCCTTTATTATCATGGTTACAAATATGATCTAAACTCTAAACGGTGTTAGAAAGAGAAAACACCATGCTATACATTCAAATCTCAAACTAAAGAAAATTAAACTTAGGGAATTTTTATTACTTAATTATTTTTACGTGGAGTGACCAAAAAGTGAGGGGACAATAACATTTATAGTACATTTGTCTAATGAAATATGTACGTGTTTTTTTTCGTTATCAGTAATTTTAGTTAGAAAAAAGGTGAGGTGAGCGATCTTTAAAAAAAATATATGCTTGTTTATTTCGAATTAAATATTTGAAAGCGTATTTTATCATCTTTTAATAACAGTTTTTAGTTTTCGGATACGTTTAGAAATATTTCATTTATTTGGAAGCGGAAATATTTTTAACCCTCTGACTCAATATATTTTAAATATGGCTGAGGGCCGAGGGGTTAAATTAACAGTTTTACAGAAAATTTTAATATAATATTATATACTTAACGATGATATTATAACTTAACGATATTTATGTCTTTGACATCATCGAGTAAAAGTGATAATTTTCTTCATTGCGATTGGATAAATTGGATAGATAAGAAAAATTATTCTGTTAACGTGATAATAAAAATCACACTAAAAAAATTTCCACTCGTATCAACCACCTAAAATCATCAGGATTAATTTCAATTAATTGATAACAAGATATGATGGATTAATTGCTTTAAATGTCAAAGATTGCATAATTACAGATAAGCTATCTTCAATTTCCTGATTTACCGACTACATAATAATTGTTTCACTGTGTTATTGTTTCAGTGAGTTCTACCGTGCGACCAGAGTGATAAATCATTTTCAAAATGATTTTCAAAATCATATTTTGTGTCTGTGTTGCCATTTTTGGCTCGAGTAAGTTGACTTTATTATTTCAGAAGAAAGCAGTTATTTTGTGGTTTTAGCGTACCTTTCTAGGTGTAGATTTATTAATTAAGTAAATCAAACACATTGTTCATAACCAAGAAATGAATTTAGTTTATTACTACAGACCGATTTCCAACAAGCACCATCGGGGTAGATGATGTTTGTGTTTTAAACGAAACTTGTCGGTCGTAATAAATTAAATATATTTCGTGGTTATAATCAAAGTAATTGTTTTGTTTCATTGGCTTTATTAATACAATACCATTAAAAAGGTGTTGTGGGTCTCCTTCGATTTATTTATGTAATTTAGTGTATTGCTATGAGTATCAATCGATCATCAAATGTGCTAATTTCGGTTCTAAATGGCATATTTGTGTAATCATAATGATTAATCATAATTACATATAAATGATTTATTATATGTAATCTTCTTTCATACTCCAGGCAGGACAGTCACAAGACAGTACCTACCATATTATTGTGGCAATTCTAAGTCAACATGCCAATATTATACTCCTATGCGACGGATTCAACAGCTCGGAAACAAATACTCCGATGTTGTTGATATATTTAATACATCAATTTTAATATATAAACATACCTTATTGAAGTTTTTTTCATCAAGTAGGGGAATGTGTTGATGAAACTGTTTGAATTGACTAGCATATTGGTGGTGTTTTGTCGGAAGCTATTTTTGTATTTTTTTTTAATAATTTGTGCCTGCATCCTGTGCTGATCAAATTCTATTTTTATAGTATTTTTTTTTGTTTTTATATTTTGTGCCTGCATGCTGTGTGGATCAAATTCAATAGTATTTTTGCTTTATATTTGTTTATGTGCAAGTGTTGTAAACAGTCATTTCCTGCACTATTTACAGTATAATTTCGTAAATATTGTTAAGTGTATATATGTATGTAAAAGCCTAAATGGGCGTAAATAAAAAAAATATATATTTTGTTATGACATGTGGTGTATTATGAGGAGGATCAATCTTTGAAAATCGTTTACTTCTATAAAAAGCGTAGTAATGTTAGAGGCAGAAGGATGCAAAAGGATTTGAATCATAATACTCAAAATGCAACTACATCATAAATATGCAAGTCCATTTACATCTTTCAGCTTCTGAGGTAGTTGCAATTTTTGAAAATACCATTTTTCTTCATGACAGGACTTGTACCTTTCTGCCACTGATAAACATGATAATTTACTTCAAGTCTGCATCAAAAAATCATTTCTTCAAATCTTGGACTTGCATCCATAAATGCTTCTCGGGTACAGAATTATATATTTGAAATATTTATTTCATTTGTTTAAATGTTTGTAACATGTCGTGTTTTTTAAATTTAACTAACGGTGAAATTTATGAATTTCTGACGTGTCTCGAATTTATCAACAAAAAAAATATTATAAAGAAAATTGAGAGTAGTTTTTCTGGGAAACACCTCGCAAATACTTTCAGCTCCGTAAATCTTACGATTTATAACATCCCGTGATTTCTCACGGATCTGCGCTAGTTATAACATAAAAACGATAAAAATATGTTAACAAGTTTTACATAGATTGACAAAAGTGTGAGAGGAACAGTAGTCATTTTACAGAAAAAAACCTTACAAAATAAATTCTTGTCAAAATAAAAACAAAAGAACCTACTTAACAATTACGCCATTTCCCTGCAGGGGTAGGCTGAGAGGATGGATCGCCAAACAACACACTCTTTGCCTCATTCGCATTCATACATCGTCTCATACACACTCTTCTATTATTCTGACTCTTGACATGGCCCAACTCAAGTATCTGATTCACTTGATCGTGCCATTCTTCCTCGGGCATCCTTGACTTCTTCGACCATTCACATTTGCGCCATATATTCTTCTTACATTACTTTTTTTGTTCATTCGCTCTACATGCCCAAACCATCTGAGGGTCTCTTTCTTAATCTTACTCATTACGCCTACATCTGCCTTTCATTCTTTGCGGATCTCCACATTTTCACACGATCATACATGGTTTTATCACACATACGCCTCAGGGATCTCATTTCAACAGCATTCAGTATACTTTCATCATTCCTCTGCTAGTTCCATGCCTCACTGCCATACATCAGGGTTAGTACCAGGACTCCATTGTGGACTGCTAGCATCGCTTCTTTGGTGTCAAACTTATATAACATCGCTCCTTGCGTCGGGGGTAAAAAACGAGTTTTAATGAAAACATTTCGATTAAAATCCATTTTTTCAAAAGTATTCGAATTTCAATTGAGAATAATTTTTTTTTGAAAAATATTGGCCCCCTAAAACCATTGCTGAATATATTGAAAGTTTGTAAGGTTAAGGAAAAACTGTGAATAGCATTAAATATTCGAAAGCTTATTGGCTTTGTGAATGTGATCGTTTGAACACATTTTTTTTGTTTTCCGTGTACAATTTTCGAGGGTGATAAACTGTTTAGTGAAAGAGGTGTAAGCTGTAAATGACAGCGCTCATTTTACTAAAAAAGTAAATAAGTATCCCTAGTCCCAAGCATACATAAATAACGTATTACAATTTAGTTTGTTAAGTCGAGTTGATGTACGATTATAACTTGATGTTGGTTTTCGCGGATTTGTGAATCAATCAATTATATTTTCCCGTATTAATGTTACCTTTTTGTGAAATGCACTGCTGGCAAATTGTAATTATCACTATTATTTAAATGCTTAAATTATTGTCATTTTTTGTCAGACAAATAAAATAAAATTTAATAAATTAATTCAATTTATTTAAATAGTGGGTTTGAATGTATTAGAGCTCGTCGTACGGGCAGTGGGGAGAAGGGGCGGAGACATGCGCGTCCACGGGTTGTTCTTATCTTGGATCGAGAATACATACTGAATACTGTTATTCTGTTATCCAAATACAGTGAAACAACTCTCCTAAATTTTTACGTCTCATTTCCAGTAAATTTTTGGAAAGCGGGTTTGGGTAACCCATTTTCAATTTGGGAGGCGGGTATGGGTACCCCCGCCTCACGAATAATTTATAGGATAGCTAAAACCTCTGCCGTAGGTCACCCCAAGTGGTTCACTACCTTTGGTGACATCGGGTCAGGTTTGTTCGGATCTAGGCGGCGGATGTGTCTGCTACCAACAGCGTGTTAGGCCGTGTCGGGAGAGACTGGTTGAGGGAGATCTTTTGACATCTCCATCAGGACTCTCTCGGAACATTGCCTTTCATTGCAGTGGAAATGAAGGATTCATTCGATCGTCACTCCTAGACACACTAACCCCCAAATTCCTACTAACCCCTCATACCTTTTTCCTTCCCAGATTTTCTTTCCTTCCTTCCCCTAAAAAGACACGCTTCACAGCATCCCAAAAAAAGAAATAGGCCCTGAGTGGAATTAATTTCCTTAGGGCCTCCTGTATGTTACTTTTGTAAAAAAAATATTTCCCGCATGACTAGTAATTACGAGATAAGTTTTAATTATACATCTACCGGATCTGCCGGATCTGCCCTGATAATGGACACTGCAACAATGTCCGAAACGTTGGCTAAAGAAGGAGGTAGCGCAACACGGCATAACACCCCAAAAACAAATAACGAAAAAGTAATTACGAGAACCTATTAATTGTTTTTATCAATGATTTTGAAGGTGCAGAAGGACGTACGCAGAAGATAATGGGAGGAGATTGGGCAACAATAGATGAAGCGCCGTGGCACGTAATCATTCTGTACAACTATGTTGGAGGGGATGATCTAAAAAGATATGAATATTTGACTTCTGGAGCACTTATCAGAGACGACCTAATAGCAGCCCCCGCCTATGCCCTTAGGTAAAGAGAACTTATGCTATTATTTTGATTTCTTACTAACCCGAAGGATGCGGCTCTATCAAATATGAGATTTTAACAGCGTGCCACAGCTGTCGCAAATATGATCCAAGAGGTTTCACCATCGGTAAAGAAAGCTTAGTTCAATTTAAATGAACAAATTTAAAAACAATCTAAATAAAATATTACAACATACTACACACACAAAAAACGAATTACATAGCGTAATTCACACCTGACGGGTGTGGCGAGCGGAAGCTCCATCGCGTATGGCTGCCACGCCGAGACTAAGCGTCACGGAGAGTGCAGCATGGTGGGCATTTGGCGTGGGAGAACCAAGCTACACGCTAGTGTTGCCGTGTCGCGCGTAAAATCGTTCCTCCTTGGAGAACCTTGCAGCACCTTGGAGAACTTATTTTGCGGACAGCTCTCTCATTTGAACCGCCAAAAAAACTAAGTTTGGCTGTAAAACCGTCCGTCTATCTATAGTTACTGGGGTTTGCTTTGAAATTAATTATCATTTTGAAAATTGGAACTGATTGTTCAGACAGGTGATAAAGTAGGTAGTACCTAAAGTCAGAATTATATTTTATTTATATAAATTAATATTTCCATATTTGAAATGCGTATTTCTTTTGTTTAATTTTTTGAAAGATTTTGTGTATTTTCAAGTTTACTATTGGTGTTCATTCGAAAGGAAAATTTTGACAAATTGGGCCTTACATTTGAAATGCAGAATCGCGTTTCATCATCATTTTGAAATTCACGTAGGCTGGCGATATACAACGTAAGTCAAATGCAAGAGAGACAGAGCTTGTGCTAAATAGGATAGAACCGAAAGGTATTAAGTCAGTGGTGGCGTTGGTTTCAATTGAAATGTACACGGAAGGTATTTCTACATGGGTATGATCAATTCAGATCTTGAGGTAATCCAACCGCTTTCCCGCCCTGGTATAAGTAACAGATGGTTACTCCTTCAGGGCTCTCACAAGGACTCTAATTTTTTTTAATAAACGAAGCTACTTATAATGCACGAAGCTAAACCCTCAAATGTCCCTGTAAAACAGGAGTTAGTCTGAAAATGGGGTGATGGGTTAGTGTAATGAATGATGAACATAACATGAGATAAATACAGAGAATATGATTATTATTATTTTATAAAACTTTACAGAACAATATAAGAAAAAACAATGCCATCACTCAAAACAATGGAAAAATAATAACTGTAAAAATATTAATATTACAAGTAAAGGCATCTGAAAGATACAGAGACTGAGGTGGAGTAGACAATACAAAATATATAAAGTTCTAGGAACTTTGCTCAATCAAAATCAACATAACTAGAATGATACACAGCGATATCACAATAAAAGAAAAAATAAGATAAAAAAACTAAAAATTTCTTTTCACACAAAATTTAAATTTAAATAAAAAAGTGATACACCGAAAGATCACAATAAGAAACAATAAAAAAAGAAATATATAACATACCTAAACTTGAAAGGAGGATCAAGGACGACCATAATCGGTCATCCTGACTTGTATATCAATAGCGGCTCGCTGTGCAGGACAGTTTCTATCACCCGTGGGGTGATTATCTTTTTTTTTAAAACGTCTGCAAGTAGCACAGACAGCGGCCTCTGCCTTTTTGGGGCAATCCTCATAATCGTGACCACTTTCGGCACAATGACGACACGTAATTACTTCCTGAATGCAAGTCTTGCTTACATGGCCATACACGTGACACTTGAAACATCTGATGGCTCCAATAAAATCGCGAACGCGACAGGCGTTCCACCCAAGAAAGCAATGACCGCTATCCACTAGAATCTTCCTAACCTCAGGATGAACGGTAACCACCATATTCATAGTAGGTTGGCCACGTTTCCCAAAGAGTGAAACGCGCCGCATCGTTCTCAAATGATCCTCCCTTGTAATTATAGATTTACCCTCAATATTATTAACAAAAATTTCTTTGAAAAGTTCGGGGTCACCGGAAATATCGCAGCTGGGAACATCATATAATACAATTTTTGGTAGTCTGCCAAGAGGCTGTACTACCTTGATGACAGAAGCACCTAATTTTTCAGTGTTCTTTTTAATATTATCCAAACCAACAGTATTAGATGTCTGCAGGAGAATTCCTGCACCTTTTATTTTTCTCGAACGGACAATCTGAAAGCCATCAGTAGCTGGGTTCAGAACGGATGTGATGATCTTCTTAGTTTCATCGGAAGTTTTACCTTCCGGAATACTGGGGTACAGGAGTACAGTGGGCTGTAAAGGAACTATCGGTCGCTCAACTCCACCATAAACCAATTTAGCGGATCGGTCTCCAGCCACAATTCCAGCGTACGATCTCACTGGTTGTGATGTCACACCGGAATCCATTACACCCGGTATAGATGCCTGTGCAGCTATAATTTTATCAACTTTATTAGACATTTCAGCCTGTGCATTTATCATTTCATCAATAGTGGCACTTAGAGATTTTACACTATTCAAGTCTAAAGCGAGCGAGGTGAAATCAGACATCAAAGAGTCCACGATCTTCATAATTTCTGACTTGTCTGATTTTTTCATTTTGTTGGTGCCGTCGTTCACGATTTTTACTATTTGCATACATCGTTCAAGAGAGGAGACAATCCGAATTTGCTCCGCGTGTGGTGAGTCGCTGAACCTCGTCCTCTTTCTATTGTCTTGGTTAGGCGACTGTTCGATTGTGACCACTGTAGCAGAAGTACCAGGGGCTGGTAAAATTTCGTCCTCAGAATCACTATCAAGTAGAGAGGTAACACTCGAGGGAATTGGATTGTCAGTATCTAAACGTGGCAACACAAGCGTTTCAGGAAGAGCCAAAGAGGATATGGACCCAGTCATTTCTGTAATTAATTTAAGTAATTTTTTCTTAGATTTCTTTATTCCATTAAGAATTGCCTGATCATTCACTGAAAGTATACTTTTCTGTTCCAATAAAATTAATTGTAGATCATATTCTTTCATTGTTTGCATCATTTCTCGCATTTTTTTGTTTTGGCGTTTTGTTTGCGCAGCCATCATTTTCAATTCTTGAGGACTCAAAGATTTCAATTTCTCTAGATTAGAATCCTCTTCATCCTCAGAATCGCTCGAATAATTACCGTGTGATGTCATTATCAAACGGTGAGAATTTACTTTGTACCTAGGCACACTTTTTATTAAAAATCCACTAAACAACGTCTGATATCGTAATTGCGCACTATATCACTAATTAATATTACTAATTAAATCTATGTGTGTACTTATAACCTATCAAACTGTTGTTTTAATACATATTTACAATAAGAACTTAAATCAAAGAATCGTCACTTTGTCACATAAAGTTGAAATTAATCACTTATATAGTTTAAATTAAGACAGGTAAATGGATTGTTGTGACGGGGATTAACTCCTCGAACACGTAAATGCTAAAAACATGTTTAAAAAAAGGTTCTCAACCGATTTATTTTTAGTTAAATAGCGGACCGGGTTTGAAACGCGCAGCGCCATACGAAGGCAACAATAATCTGTGACAAGGCAACAATTCAGATCTCTCAGTAGGGTCCTGGTGAGTGAAAAACTTTCAGAATTGAAACATTACTGAAAAGGGCTCCAGTTTTGTTTGCAATGACTGAACAGCTGTGCAGGCCCTTGCCAGCTGTGCAGGCAGTTTGAATGTGCAGAGATGTCATCACTTTCGCTTGCAGCTCGCATACGGGTGCTTCCTGCAGTTGTATAGAAATATCAGGTTTCCTTTGATCAGTATACTTACCTGGCGTAGGGGACACTGTGACACCGTGATCACTAAGTCGGTACCCCCGGGGGAGGCTCCTCCATTGCACTCCGGTTGGGCTGGCCCTGGCGATTATCCCTAATGCGGATAACTCGGGCGCGTAATATTTGGTAGTCAGGACTGCGTACGCGCTGTCCCGTCTTTAAAAAAATATCCTTCACGGAAACTTTAATCGTAGTAATGCTTGATGCTTGCTTTCCGTTTTAACCAAATCGTTCCAAATAACCTAGAATCGAGAATGGATGGTTCCAGAGATAGGAAAGTGAGTAAATGAACCGGTTCTAAATTACCTGGACAAGTATTCAAGAATATCGACCATCTCTAACATCCAGCAATTACTCAATTAGGATTGTGCGTGACTGATGAATCTTAGATTATATTTGCGATAGTCTGGACAGCCGACATTATACGCTTTTTTGGCTTCGTCCATAAATAATATTAATACACCAATAAAAATAAATTAATGTGCATATCTTGTATAAAAAAATAAATAATAATAAGCCTTTTTATTCTGGATTGCTGTTAAGTATGAATACAAGGCATGTTCTTGTTTGTTTTAATATATCCCGAAGCTCAGTTTGCCTCTTGGCATAGGCCTCCTCTAACATTTTCCACTGGGACCTGTCACGCGCTACTCTTCTCCAATGATGTTCAGCGGTGAGTTTTAGGTCGTTTGCCCATCTGTTTGTTGACGTCCTCTACTTCTCTTGCCATCTCTGAGATACCAGTCAGTGACATTATTGCACCATTTCTCTTGTGGATCGCGGATCATGTGACATGTCCATCACAACTTTTGTTGTAGGTTACATTAATGAGGTACCTATATTTACTTCTAAGTGGGTACTACAAATTGGCTCCATGCCAACTCAGAATGAAACCAACTCAGAACCACCTCAGAAAGGTCATTAAAAGCTATGAAAAAATAATTTTGAAATATACGATAACCGGTGACCCTAACCTAACATAACCTATTTGACCAATTTAAATTTTTTTTTTATCATCACTCTTAATGACCTGTCTGACGTAGTTCTGGGTTGGCTTCATTCTGAATTGGCGGTTATCCTACAAATTATACATGGTAATGGTAAAAAAACTAATTTTTAAAAATTATTTTGCAAAAACTGTATGAAATGCATGAGTTGCAAAAACCAAATGCATCTCAGTTGTGCCAAAATTACCTCTGCCGTTTTTAGGAAGATGTCTGATGAGAACAAGGAGTCATGGATGTGCACTATTTGTAAAACAGGACAATCACCGCTCTCCAGCAATCTCAACTCTGTTGACTCGTCAATTCTTCTTAGCGAAATAAAGAAACTCTCTTCACAACTGCACTCAATGAATTCAAAACTGATTTCATTCGAACAAACAATCGTTCACAATAACAGCACAATTGAAGACTACACCAATAAAATTCTGGTTTTGGAAGAAAAACTAAAAAAAAATGGATAAACTTGAAGCCGAAGTAATTGAATTAAAAAAGTTCGTTACATATTTGGATAAAACAAACAATGATAGAGAACAACAGCTGCTCATCAATAATATTGAAATCTTCGGTCTGACTGAAAAGCAAGACGAAAACCTTGCTTCCACTCTAATTAAAATTGCATCCAATGTCGGTCAGATTATTAAGGAAGATGACATTGAATTTATTACTAGAGCCAATCCACGTCGACATTCTCAAGAGGAATTATCAGCAGCTCCCCGTGACGCCCGCCCTCGAAACGTGGTGGCTAAATTCGTCAACAAAAGGAAGAAGGACGGCCATTAAAAAGAAGAAGGGTGTAGACTGTAAGAGCCTAGGTGTTGCAGGAGGTAAACTTTATATCAACGACCACCTTACCAGAAAAAACAAATTACTGTTGAGGTCAGCCAAAGACTTCAAAAATGTAAATAATTATGATTTTTTATGGGTGCGAAACTCGAAAATTTACTTAAGAAAGAATGTCACCTCTCCTGCTATCCTTGTCTCTGCTCAAACCCTTCTGAACAATTTAATTTAGTAATTTGTCTTAAATTTAAATTATATATTATCTTAGATTTTCAACTTGTACCATTTTTCAACTTAACTTTACACACACATGACTCAACTTCTCACCCAATACATCACAAACACATACATGCATGTCTGCGCAAATTGACAAATATACTAACCTCAGTGGACTTTGGGCTGCTGAGTAATAATTATCATAGTATGCTCATTTCGACTTATGCTTTAATTTGACTAATTTTTATATTAATTTCAAATCGAATCAAGATAATTATTTTCCACTCACACAATGCATGACACCATTATAATTTTTTTATCAAAATGCACGGGGCCTTCGATCCAAAACTAATGAATTCTACCAAAATGTCCTAATCAATGAATTTGACATAATCTTAATTAGTGAGACGTGGTTAGTTGACAGCATATCCGACGACGAGCTTTTTGATTGCCGGTACAACGTATACAGAAATGACAGAGATACTACTCTTACGGGTAAAACTAAAGGGGGAGGCGTTGCTATAGGTATAAAAAAAGATTTTAAAGTTCGGTCACGAAAATCGTGGTCTTCAGAAGCCGAGGATATATGGATCTCACTATTATTAAGACATTCTAAACATCGCATTTTGAATGTTCATATTTGTTGCTCTTACTTACCGGGAGTTAGTCCTAAGTTATCTAATGCGCAGCGTTTCTCTATCATCAATAGTCATACAACTGCCATATCTGATTTAACCACTGAATATCCAAATGACATTTTTCTAATTATAGGCGATTACAATATGCCAAACGTGAACTGGAACCCTACGTGTCAACCATGTAGTACCGACCTTTGTGCTTCTACTCTCCTTAGGTGTCTTTCGTTCTCCAATTTAACACAATATAATGCAATTTCCAATTATCATGGACGTATTTTAGATCTTGTGCTTTGTAACACCACAGTCTTCGTCTCCGCTGCCGACTCTCCACTGGTATTTGAAGATGCACATCATAAATCTATCATAGTCGAACTCAATATTCCCCTCCCTGCTGTTAGCCTTAAATCACAGATAATCAAATTGTTTAACAAAGCTAACTATGTAGTAGTCAATGATGCTCTCAGAAATAGTGATTGGTCTTCTGTTGTAAATGCACAAGACGTTGACACTGCGGTACACAATTTTTATAGAATCATTAATGCCCTAATAGATGATCTGGTTCCAAAGAAAGTAACTAGATCAACAAAATTTCCATCATGGTATTCGGCGGCTTTAATTAATATAACGAAAGAAAAATTAAAGTTTTTTCGTGCCTGGAAACGCTACAAGAATCCATTGGATTATCAATCTTTTGCATTACTCCGCAAAAGACAAAAGAAGATTTCTAGTCTTACTCATAAAACCTATATTGCTACATTGGAATCCGACATACAACATAATGTTAAAAAAATATGGTGTTATGTTAAGACACAAAGAAAATCTCCCACTATACCAGAACACATGACGTATAATTCCACAACAGCACATGACAGCAAACAAGTTACTGACCTTTTTGCTGATTACTTCTCAACGGTCTTTACAAATGAAATTCCAACTCATGATGCTGATAGTAAGGTAGATTCTCTTAATAACACATTAATATCCTCAATCAGAATAAACGAAGAAATCACCTTAAAGTACCTATCAAACATAGACATTAATAAAGGACCAGGAATAGACAGGCTGCCTGGAATTTTTATACGCAACTGCAGTAAATATATCTGTCTACCGGTTTGCGCCATCTATAAAAAGTCACTAACGGAAGGATCGTTTCCTCTCATGTGGAAATCAGCTGTCATTACACCAATCTTTAAGAATGGTGATAAGCACGACGTTAAAAACTACCGACCAATTTCCCAACTCCCTATTTTAAGCAAAGTTCTTGAAAAAATCGTCTTTGATCAATTGTACTCGACTATTTCGACAAACATTATGCCGAATCAGCACGGATTTATGAAAGGTAGGTCTACAACATCCAACCTCGCCCTTTTCATTAACTTCTTGCACAGCAAGATGGACGATAAGGAGCAAGTTGATACTATGTATACAGACTTCTCTAAGGCCTTTGACCGCGTAATTCACTCAATTCTTTTGAAAAAACTTATCCTACTTGGTATACATGGCGACCTATTAAGATGGATTAAGTCCTACATTAGTAATCGCAATCAGGTAATATTAATCAACGGTGTCTACTCTAAGTCTATGGAGGTAATATCCGGTGTCCCGCAAGGTTCCCACCTAGGTCCGCTTCTCTTCAACATTTATATAAACGACATTGGATCATGCTTTCAAAATTCCGAATTTGTGCTTTACGCTGACGACATGAAAATATTCAAAGTTGTGCAGTCTCTTTCTGACTGTGATGCGTTACAAAGTGATCTAGATAGGCTTTGCAAGTATTGCAAAGTTAACTGTTTAGATATCAATGTTTCCAAATGTCATACTATGACATTCACCAGAAATAAACATGTTATTAAGTACTCTTATTCATTCAATAATGAACCTGTCATCTCGAAAACGGAATGTAAAGATCTTGGTGTGTACCTCGATAGCAAACTTATATTTAATAAGCACATCGACTCAATCGTTCACAGGTCATATAAAATGCTTGGTTTTGTTCTTCGCATAAGTAAAATGTTCAATAACCCGCGTACAGTAATAATGTTATATTTTGCATTAGTCAGAAGTACACTGGAATATGCTTCGCCAATTTGGAACCCGCAATACAAAGTATACATAGATAGCATAGAAAATATTCAAAACAAATTTATAAAATATCTTACCTTTAAATTCAACAATAACTTTGAATGCACATTTCAAACATTGCAACAAAGGCGAGCAATAGCTGATTTGACATTTATACACAAAATTTTAAATAATAACATTGACTGTACCGAACTTCTTTCCCTAGTTAATTTTAATATACCCTTAAGACGTACACGTCATACAGAACTATTCCACACGCTTAATTACAAGACAAATGCAGCATCTAATTCACCAATCAATCGTGCTCTTCATAAGTTCAATATTATTGGTCTAAATTCCAACATCGACATTTTCTCTGATTCACTGCCCAAATTTAAAAAGAGCATCTTGCGAATATTATAATTTGTTCAATGCGCACACATACATACACACATACTCACACACTCACACACACACACCTTCCCACTACATACATCACCCGGTAATTACTTAATACGCATACCATAAATAAGACACTACAATGAAACACATAATAGGTACCTACCATGTAATATACTTATAAATTGTAATTTTTTAAACAAATTATCTTTTGTACTGTTTGTTTCTGTTAATAAATAAAAAAAAAAAAAAAAAAAAAACTATTTCGTAAATTTTTTATTTGTTTTCAAAAATATTAGTTTTCTTATTATTCATAGAAAAAAATGTTTGTTTTTAATAAAGCATTGTAGATCCTTTACTTGCTACCTTTATTTTGTTATTTATGTTCTCAATGAAAAGCTTACAATTTTTTGTTTGTTTTACCATAAAACATTATAAAGGTTTTTTTTTATCTCTGAAACATGGTTTTTCATTTTTGGAACATGGAATCACTGCAATCGCGTATAGGCTAAAGATTGTTGATACCTGAAATGGATTCTCTAGATACAGTGGTTCCAGTTATCGGAGACCGATCTGGAGACCTTTTTTTAATTTTATTACTTTTTAACCTGTTTCTAAAAAAAATGGATTTGGGGGCTGAAATTCGGTGAAAACTTAACCTCTATTTGCAATTAACGAGAATAACACGCTCCCATTTTTGCGGTCTAACTTTACGGGGTCATCATATTTTATGGTAAGTTATTAATATTCTTGTTCCTCCATTAATTTATGTTTTATTTTTAAAATATATAGTGTACAAGGCGAATACCATAAAGTAAGAGCTGGAAGCAATGGAGCGATGGTACTAGGAGAGATTGCTGACATCAAAGAGATCATTTTCCACGAGCAGTTTGATGGAGATGACTATGACATTGCAGTGGTGCTGCTCCAAGCGCCTTACAAGCTGACTGAGCTAATTGCACCAATTCCGCTCATAAGCAAGGGTGTCAACTACCCTGAAGCTACCTGGGCTACTATTACTGGATATGGAGTTCAAAACGTAAGTATTTAATACCATAATAATACATCGATTGATGTTCACACGAAGAACTGTACAGTGAACTATCTACTTTAGCTAATCCTAAACGATCTCGTTATACTAATTTAATGATGCGATCCATCTACTTATCATAATAAATATAAAAGTATCCGTGATCAGACAATTACGCAACAGGTAGCTTTTGGCCCAGGGATGAAAACGGTGGTTAAACCTGCATTGAGATTAGGAGAATCCCATTTCAATACAATTTTAAATAAGTGCACAAAATACAAGTGTTAAGACAATTATCTTAATATTTATTTCTGGAAGGATAGAAGCAGCTTTTGGCCCAGTGGTGAAAACGCCCGCCATACCTGCACCGAGTTCCGGAGAACCACGATTCATTTTTTAAAATTTTAATTTTTCGATGACAGTCAAGAATGCATCAAACATCACTTGCTTGCTTTTGACGGGGAAGATTATCATGGGCTGATGAAAAATAAAAATTTTTTGATACGAAAAATGTGTCTCAATGTCATATATACCGCATCAAGTTTTATTATAATATTAAAAAAGATATATTGTCACCAGTAACTTCCACAAAGGATCCCAAATTCATGTTTTCAGACCACATATTACAAATGGTGGGTGACCCGACAATTCGTCCTGCGACAATTCATCCGGCGACAGTTCATCCTGCGACAGTTCATCCGGCCGACAGTTCATCCTGCCGACAGTTCATCCTGCCGATAGTTCATCCCGCCGACAATTCATCCGGCGACAATTCATCCTGCCTGATCATTTAGAAAATTTTTATTAAGTAAGTATGCAAAGAGGATATACGGCCGTACAACCAAAATCGATATACTTATATCTGAAGGCATCTTGAGTGGAAATCCGCTATAAAAATATTTTTACTAAATAGGTTAGGTTAGGTTTTTTTTTTTTTTTTTTTCCTGAATGTTCTTTCTATTATTTACCTTACACTGCGGAGTAATTCAATTTGAAAAACAGAATTAAACCAAACGCTCGTACGCACCAAATGTAATCAGATTTATTTATTTTTTTGTGCAAATTTATGCAATTTGACGTGGATCGAACGGAAAAATATTTATAATGAGTTTAGAATGAATTTAAATGCGAAGGAATTTAATTGTGATTGAAGCTAAACAACGGAATATTATTTTAAAATTTCTTACTGTTTGCTTTTCGGCTGGTGAAAGAACACTCGGTTAGGTTAGGTTAGGTTAGGTGAGGTTAGGTTAGGTTAGGTTAGGTTAGGTTAGGTTAGGTTAGGTTAGGTTAGGTTAGGTTAGGTTAGGTTAGGTAAGGTTAGGTTAGGTTAGGTTGTACGGCCGTATATCCTCTTTGCATACTTACTTGAAGAAAAAATCTTCTAAATGATCAGGCAGGATGAATTGTCGCCGGATGAATTGTCGGCGGGATGAACTGTCGGCAGGATGAACTGTCGGCAGGATGAACTGTCGCCGGATGAACTGTCGCAGGATGAACTGTCGCCGGATGAATTGTCACAGGATGAACTGTCATGGAACCATTACAAATAAATGAAAAGAAAATATTTGGACACTTAAGATGTTCACGGCCAAAAGTATTTTCGTTATTTGTTTTTGGGGTGTTATGCCGTGTTGCGCTATCTCCTTCTTTAGTCAACGTTTCGGACATCGTTGCAGTGTCCATCATCAGGGCAGATCCGGTAGATCACACATCTACCAGATCTGCCAGATCTGCCCTGATGATGGACACTGCAACGATATCCGAAACGTTGGCTTAAGAAGGAGGTAGCGCAACACGGCATAACACCCCAAAAACAAATAACGAAAAAAATGAAAATATTTGGTTTTTAGTCAATTTATTTATATATTTTTACTGTCTACCGGATTGGTTTTAAGTCACTTCCCACCACAACTGACGCACTGTCCCACACTAGTATACTGTCCTTTTCTTTCTTGACAACATGTTTATAAGTTTACTTCTGTATTTGATAGCATTATTTTTATGACAGTCCTGATGATGATGTTATTGAGGTACCAAAACCGGTAGACAGTGAAAATATATAAAAAAGTGACTTAAAACTAAGTCTTTTCTTTCCATTTATTTAAAATGTCAAGTCACAATGCGTTTGCTTCTTTTGAAAAAAAAAACATTTATAACAGTTGACAACATCATGCTTCAAGCTTCTAGGGTTTGTCATAAGGTTTTGCAAACAGTTTTTAAATCCTGAAGCAATGATGGCTATGTATAATTGCATTATTTGGTTCAAAATTGAATACACCTCTGCTGTATGGGCTCCATACCAGAAAAAAATACATTGAGAAAATAGAACAGATTCAAAAAAAGTGTCTTAGGTTCTGTATTACTTAGAATTCCTGCGATTCATGCGTCATAAAGATCTGGTCGCCGAAACGCATCGCCAAAGCCTTTAGTTGAGGAGGAGTGGGACCCTTGCAGTAACGGTGTACAAAATAATAATTATTTTATTAGATAGCGCGAGCCCTCTTGAATACTATAAGTTGTTAGTACCGAACAACTATAGCCAGGGATATCACGATCTTCTATGAATCCCACATAGCAGAACGGTATGGCGCTGTTAAATAACGCTTCAAAAAGTGTTGATATCTTTAAAAGTTGTCTTGAAGAAATCAAGACGTATTTAAATGCCACACATTACCCGATAAAATATGTATCTCATGTTTGTATTTACCTTTTTCTTTTTATATATATGTAAATGTGTAGCTCGTGTTACACGTGTATTGTAAATGGACACACAGTCTGTAATAATAATCTTATATATAATATATATAATCTTATATAAAATTAATATTTCTTATAATAGTGCAAAATTATTTTGTGGTAACATTTTAAATTCAAATTAATAGATAACTTTGTACTAACCAATTAATTATTTACAAAAACCGACATTATTTTCTTTCAAATTTTATTATTGTTTATGTCTATTATTTTTCTCTATTACCTATGTATGTCTATTTTTAAAATTAGTTCTGTCAAAACCCTGAAGAAGTCAGCATTGTTGATGAAACATGTCGGTTTTTGTAAATAATTAAGTGGTTAATACACAGTTATCTATTAATTTGAATCAATATTTGTTTGTTTACTTGTTTGTTTGTTTGTTCGAATGTTTGTTTGTTTGTTCGTTTGTTATGCGCTGCCATACCGTTCATCCGATTGCGATGAAACTTGGGTGATTTGTTTTCCGCACACCCACGAAGGTTATAGGCTATTTATAATGGTAAGCTCTGTCATGATGAAATTTGTACAAATGAAAATGAGTGCATTTAATATATTTTAGAGGTAGGGAGGGAAGGCAAGAGGGCAAGGGTAACGATGGAGGTGAGGTTAGCGGGAAGGATGACGAGGGAGGGGAAGGCGTGGACTTTAATTTTTTAGCATTGAGCTTTGAGCTTGTAGCTTTGAGCTTGTAGCTTTGAGCTTCAAGCTTTGAACTTTAAGCTTTAAACAATGAGCTTTGAGCTTTAAACTTTAAGCTTTGAACTTTGTGCTTTGAGCTTTACGCTTTGAGCTTTGAGCTTTGATATTTGAGCTTCAAGCTTTGAGCTTTGAGCTTTTTGTGCCTTGAGGTTTGAGCTTTGAGCTTTGCGCTACCTCCTTCTTTACCCCTTTTTATGTGTGATGCACATCTGCCCTGATGATGGACACTGCAACGCTGTCCGAAACGTTGGCTAAAGAAGGAGGTAGCGCAATATGGCATAATACCCCAAAAACTAATAACAAAAATACTTTTGGCCGTGAAAATCTAAAATCTTATCTAACAAAAGAAGGAAATTAAGACTAATAAGATGGCATCATTTCACGTTTACCCCAACTCTGCTTTTTCTATAATCTCCTCTACTACAATCTCCTCTACTACAATCTTCTCCACCACAAACATCAACAACACCCATATCCAGTCCAACGTTTCTATCTAGTATCGAAGACAAAATTTTTCTTCTCAAAACACAACCAATCGTGACTCCTGTTAAATCCCCCAAAGTATATCGACGGTTCCGAATAGCAATGTCAGATGTTCGATTTTGTAGTTTTGTAGTAAAGCTTTTAAAGGTTTGTTTCTATACTTTTACTGAATTTGAGATCAAGAAATGTCTTGGTGTTTCGCTTTTCATTTAATTTCATCAAAAATTCTAAAAATATTTGCTTTTAAATCATCAAGAGGAAATGAAAATAAGACAACAAAACAATTTTCAAATTTTTGCAGATCCGAAATGGTTTTCCGGGGCCTTAGATTTCTTCCCAGAATACGAACTAATCGGTGTCTGCCATGAAATTTTATCTCATTGCCATCCTGGCACTGACTGCAGCCGAGCCTCTCAAGAGTAGCATATCTAAAGAAGACCACGAAACCATATAGTCTCAGCATTACTGAAGATAATTGCAAAAGGAACTAACTTGGAATATTAACTTCATGCTTTACAAGTCCAACTATTGGAAACAAAAGTGCAGAATGCAGAAAGTCAACTGATGACAGAAATAAGACAACGCGGCGAAATAACAACTTTCTGTGCCAGCGCTCATAGGGAATCCCTACTCAGCTGTACCTCGGCAGTGGGAAATCAAGAAGATCCCGACAGACATGCCATGATAGTTTCGTCATCCAAGACACCGTCCTGACCAAAAGCGACGTCGGAATCCATAACCTCAACCATAAGGAATTTCGTTAAGCCAGCAGTCCGCAGGGTGGGCTACAGCGGAGTGTCGAAGGCCAAAAATAACAAGGTAAAAATTACCTGCCCTAAAGAGACAGATGCCAGGAAGATACTAATGGTAATTTCAAAAGCAATTGAAGGATTACTAAAAGCTCAAGACGGCAAGATGCTCCGAACAATAGAAATCCTCAAAGGATTTGCTAATGAATATGACAACAAAACCAATTACATGATCATTCTGAAAAAATGATCGTATCTTTGAAACAATCCGAGGCCGAAAACTAGAAGACCGTCTGAAAATCCTTTAATTGGACTATTTGTCCGTAAATAAAAATAAAAAAAAACCACAAAAAACGAATAGAATATTTGCAAACATGGTGCTAAAAGTCAACAGCGATATAAGTAAAGCACTCCTCCGTTTCATCGGTGTAAATATCAGGTAGATGTACACGCGGAGGATTTCTCATATCTATTCTAATGCTTTAAGTGGATCGTATTTGATCATTCCTCATCTAACTGCAATTCTATAAAAGACTCTCTGTCTCCACTGCGCCGGCGAGCGTAAATCGATGGTGTTCCCAAAAAAGGACGATGAATTGCTGTAAAACTTTTATCAATAAAGATGTTTACTCGCATAAAGCAAACAGTCGACAGTGCCAGTAGGTTCGGTGTCATAGGGCCTAAGTTATGACCGAACCCAATGGTTAAAATGCGCCCATAAAACGATGAAAATTTTGTATGAAGAATTTTAAAATTCCTCTTTTGAAAGATTTTTCGATTGATTCGTGTACAGAGTGTAATTCTTAGTAAGAATGCAAAAATTTAGGTCGGTTCGGTGCCATAGGGCCTAAGTTATGACCGAGCCCAAGTGTTACAAAGCGCCCATAAAACGATGAAAAAATTGTACGAAGATTGAAATATATAAGAAAAAAAATGAAAGAGAGAGCCGAACAAAGAACCAACTGTGTGAAATAAGGAACTAGATTATAAATATGAACAAATCGAAGATGAAATACAAAACATTAATGACACACTAGCTTTTGCCTGTTATAGGCAACTAACGGGTTAAAACACTATGCGATTTGACGTGTGAACGTGGACGAAGCGAGGAGGCGTGTGTGTTAAATTAAATATATGAAGGAGTGTGCGCCTACAAAGGGCACAGGTAGTCGACCGCTCAATTTCGTACACCCGCTCTCGGGCCGCTTCGGTCACCCGGTTCAAGGCGTTCAGTACGGGCCTTCTCTCGTTAATGACACATTAAATATTCTCGACACTTCAAAGTAATACGCATTTTATGAGTAATTATTGCTTGAAAATATTTAATCAAAACATCAGAAGTGTCACCAACATTTCAGATAATTTATTAGTTGCCTTAGATCCTTAGAACAAACTAAAATAAAGATGAAGTTATCATCCTTACCGAATGCTGGATTAATGACCACTTTATTGCGCTGTAAAATTAATCGAATCATTCCAGATATTTCATAGAAGCATGTCTCATCGGTATCGACCTTTGTCATTTTTATAAAATCTTATAAATCATTTTCCACACATTTTATTTTTGTATTCTTTGTTTTGAAAATAATATAAATAATTTCGCTGAGCGTGCACAAGAATAAATTGTTTGCAATTTCGTTTTTGATTCCACAGCCTTGTAATTGACTCATCTCTTTTCGTTGTTGGAGTGAAATCAAGTTAAATTGTGGCTAAACATAGCATTTTCTACTTTCAGCTTCCTGGAAACCCAATATGGTGGCTAAAAAAGGTTTCCGTTCCGTTGGTCAACCACGATCTTTGTGCCGAAGCCTACCTCAAATACAACGTCACCGTCACAGACAGAGAACTTTGTGCTGGTGACTTGAACTACCCATACGACACTCCTTGTTACCTGGATGGAGGAGGACCACTGGTGATCAACCGAGAACTGGTTGGACTATTCAACAAGCACGTGAATTGTGGACTCAACGGAGATCCAACTATCTATACGGACATTGCAGTGCTCAGAGATTGGCTACAAGATAAAATTGATAATGTGCATTAAATTGATAATGATTTATTCTTTGAAGCAATATTAACATTTTTAGTAAATTCTAACGCAGACCCGTGAAAGTTCATGGTATATTATATTTTGTAGAATTTGTGAGCTGAAAGCTTTTATAAAATATTTTCCTCAGAATCAATAAATTTCTTTTAAAATCAAATATTGTTAATTTCTTTTACGTACGAATAATATATTTGTTTTATTGAGAAATTAGAGAGGCGATCATAAATTAATCTTTTGAATAAAAACCTTCAGTAAGCGTAAAAAAACACGAAATCCGTCAAAATTTTAAATAAAGAAATGCACAAAATTCTATTTCTAACAAATAAGCATTATTGTAACTTATTTAGTGAAACCTTAAATTGTATTAATTAATCATTGAAGGCAATATTAACGACTCTCAAATGTAAAATCTGAAACGGAAATCACGTACCTACAGTTCAACAAAAATTGGATACAGTTTACAATGTTGATAATATGGGGTCGAATTAGCTCAGCGGTCAGAGTATTTCCCCGGAAAGGAAGAGGTCTTAGGTTGAACTCCGGGATGCAACAATTTCTGTTCCAATAATTATATTCCAGAATAATCAATATATATTATAAAAGAAAGTCCAAAAAAACGTGCGGAACGCAAAAACTCAGAAACGAGTGCGGGTACGATCAAGAGAGTTATATGGTATGGTAGATCTCTATCGCCCCTAGGGAATAAGGGTATTAGTTTTTACCTTAAGGGCTTGCTTTTGAAGATATAAGGGCTGAAAGTTTTAAGAAGACTCTAGAAACCTCAAGAAGAGTCTGGAAGATTCCGGAAACTTCTAGAAAATTGATAAGACTTCGGAATGTTCTGGAAGAAATGGAGGAGTATGTCAGCGAGTCTAGAAGGTTCCGGAAAGTTCAAAAAGGTTCGATAAAGCTGTAGAAAGTCTTAGAAGGTTCGATTGGGCTGTATAAAGTTATGGAAAGAGTGGCGGAGTATGTCAGTAAGTCCCGAAGGTTTGATAAAGCTGTAGAAAGTTCTGGAAGGTGCGACGGAGTATGTTGGTGAGTCTAGAAGGTTCTGGAAAGTACTGAAGGTTTGATAAGGCTCTAGAGAGTTCTGGAAGGAGTGGAGGAGTGTGTCTGTGTGTCTAGAAGGTTCCAGAAAATTCTAGAAGATTACACAAAACTGTAAGAAGTTCTAGAAGGTTCGATAAAGCCGTGCAAAGTTCTGGAAGGACTGGCGGAGTAAGTCGGTGAGTTTAGAAGGATCTGATGGTTCACAAATGCTTAGAAAATTGTGGATAGAGAAAGTTCTAGAAGCTTTCCGAAATAAATGACGGTGAGTCTAGAAGATTCCGGAAGTTCTAGAAAGTTCGATAGAGCTATACAAAGTTCTGAAAGGAGTGGAGGAGTGTGTCGGTGTGTGTAGAAGGTTCCGGAAAGTTCTAGAATATTCCACAAAGCTGTAGGAAGTTCTAGAAGTTAAAATAAAGCTGGAAGCGGTTCTAGAAAGAGTGGCAGAGTAAGTCGGTGAATCTAGAAGTTTCCAGAAAGTTCTAGAAGGTTCGATAAAGCTGTACAAAGTTCTGAAAGGAATGGTGGAATATGTCGGTGGGTTTAGGAGTTTCCGTAAAGTTCTAGAAGGTTCGATAAAACTGTATAAAGTTCTAGAAGGTTTTGTAAAGCTGTAGAAAGTTCTGATAGGAGTGAGTGTGTCTAGAAGGTCCCAAAAAATTCCAGAAGGTTCCATTAAGCTTTAGGAATGGAAGGAGTGGCGGAGTAAGTCGGTGAGTCTAGAAGGTCCGGAAAGTTCTAGAAGGTTCGATAAAGTTCTACAAAGTTCTAGATGGATCCATGAAGCTGTAAAAAGTTCTGATAGGAGTGGAGGAGTGTGTCAATATGTCTAGAAGGTCCCAAAAAATTCTAGAAGGTTCCATAAAGCTGTGGGAAGTCCTAGAAGGTTCGATAGGGCTGTACAAAGTTCTGAAAGGAGTGGCGGAGTATGTCGGTGAATATAAAAGGTTCCGAAAAGATCTAAAAGGATCGATAAAGCTATAGAAAATTTTGGAAGGAGTGGCGGAGTATGTCTTGTGTCTAGAAGTTTCTGAAAAGTTCTACAAGGTTCGATAAAGCTGTAGACAGTTTTAGAAGGAGTGGCGGAGTACATACTCCGGTGACGTCGGACGGTCGGTGAGTCCAGAAAGTTCCGGAAAATTCCAGAGGATTCGATAAAGTTTTATAAGGTTCGATGAAACTGCAAAAAGTTCTGAAAGGAGTGGCGGAATATGTCGGTGGATCTAGAAGGTTTCGGAAAGTTCTAAAAGGTTCGATAAAGCTGTAGAAAGTTCTGGAAAGCATGATGGAATATGTTGGTAAGTCTAGAGGGTTCCAGAAAGTTCTATAAGGTTCAACAACGCTATTGGAAGGAGTTACGGAACACGTCAGTGAGTTTAGAAGGTTCCGGAATATTCTACAAGGTTCTGTAAAGCTGTACAAAGTTCTGGAAGGAGTGGCGTGAGTATGTCGGTGAGTCTTTTTTTTTTTTTTTTTACAGTGAATACCGCACAAGAATCTCAACTGCTCCCGTCTGGAGCCAGTGAGACTATGGCATCCCCAATTGGGGTATGTTGTGAGGCTGAAGGTAGCGGGGAGGGGAAGGAGGTGGGGAAGAGGAAGGTTGGGAAGTACCTGGCTATTCAGATCTGGTCACTAAACACGGCTAAAGCCATTTTCAAGCAACGTTTCAATTCTGAATGGTGGTCTTACACCAGGGCGATACTGATAGTATCTTCCACTCTGGAACATGCCGCAAATATACTATATATTATTTTAAATGAATTAATTGTGAAATAACACAAATTAATCAAATAAAATTTATTTGCGCATGCCGGGTTCGAACCCGCGACCTCCGGAATGTGAGTCAAGAGTCTTAGCCACTGGACTACGGAGGTCGTCTAGAAGTTTACAAAAAGTTCTACGAGGTTCGATAAAGCTGTAGAAAAATCTATAAGGAAAAGTATGTTGGTGAGTTTAGAAGGTTCCGAAAAGTTCTAGAAATTTCGATAAAGCTGTAGAAAGTTCAGGAAGGAGTGGTGGAGTACGTCGGTGAGTCTACAAAATTCCTAAGTTCTAGACGGTTCGATAAAGCTGTAGAAAGTTCTGGAAGGAGTGGCGGAGTACGTCGGTGAGTCTAGAAGGTTCCGGAAAGTTCTAGAAGGTTCGATAAAGCTCTAGAAAGTTCTGGAAGGAGCGTTGGAGTATGTCGGTGAGTCTAGAAGGTTCTAGATAGTTCTGGAAGGTTTCCTTATGCTCCAGGATATTATGGAAGGATAAAGTTCAAGAAGCTTTCAGAAATGAGTGGCTGAGGGTGTCAGCGAGGCTAGAAGGTACTGGTAAATTCTAGAAGTTTGGATAATTATATTATTAAAAAAAAAATTTGCATGTCGCTAAAACTCAAAGAAGAGTCCCGGTACGATAACGGGAGTTATATTGTGTGGTAGCCCTCTATCCTCCATCCATGAAGAAAGTTCCCTTTCTTAGCTGAAGGGTGTGCTTTTAAAGATATAAGGACTGGAAGTTTCGCCCCCTTGAAATTTCTAGAACAGTTCGAAAAATTCCAGAGTATTCTTGAGCCTTCCACCACATTCCAGAACATCTCGGAACATTCTGGAATGTTCGGGAATAGGATGGAACGTTCACGAACGTACCGGAACAGCCCAGATCATTGTGGAACATTCCAGAACACTCCTGAATGTGGTGGAATGATCTGGAACATTATTCTGGAACATTTAAAGTTTTTTTTTCTGTGAGGCTACCCATATGGGGTATATAAAGCAAGATCCGTCGTGAATTCGAACGTCAATTTAATCTGACAGCAACTCCATGAGTGTTGCCGACACCCCAGTCAGAGTATTTTAGAGCATTCCACAACGTTCCAGAACAGAAAATTGTAGAATGTTGGAGAATAGAGAATCGGGAACATCAAAGTGAAACATTCCAGAACACTCTCGAATGTTTTCCTGAGCGAAGCCGGGTAACCCAGCTAGTTATTAATAAAATAATTTTCTAATTCAGAAAAGAAACTTAAGAGCGTTTAACCAGCCAGCGGACGAAAATCCACATTTCGTCGAAAGTTGTTCTTACGATCGTGCAGGGCGGTTACAATGAGAAAGATTAATTATTCTCCGTACCAGCTTTTTTAAATTATAACTCAATATCGAATTTATTTCAATCCAAATTAGCTTTAATTTATACCTTCATCCAAAAATGCTGAAAGGCGTGATGATAAAACTATTAAATAATGTAGGTACCTTTTGTTATTATTTTTTGATTATAAGTATTTGTCATTTTTCAATAATATCTAAATTTAATAAGAATGTTAAAAAAATCTGAAATATATTAGTTTGTAAGTGCGCAAATAAATACACAAATGGACCAATTTTCGTCAAGAAACACATGTACTTACACATTTTTTAATGATTTTATTGAAACTAAAATTAAAATTCTAAAACATGCGTTTGCTGGATAATGTATTGATTTATTTTACTGCATTATTATATTATTTGAAATGGGTGTGGTATATTACAAAATCTTTTTTGAAAATTTAACAAATCTGCCAACGACCTATAGAATAACCTTATTATACTAAAATTTTTAAAAAAATTCTCAAAATTTATTACATGCGGATGCTAGATAAAAGAACAATCTTTCGAAATCCATTTATAATTTTTTGCAAAAAAGAGGCAATACGTCTAAAATCTGATTTGAAAATGACATATTTCTGGTTTTCTCTGGTAATGCCCTCTTAAGACTTAAACTTTATGGCTTTTCTGAATAATTCAATAACGAAGCAGTTCTAATTTTTAAAAAGACAATTTATTTATAAACACAATAATAATTTTTTTTTGATGGTATGTGAAATAGGTATTCTAGTAGATTAACGGTTTTCTTTTGGATAATGAAAATGTTGGTTGGATAAGAGGAAATTTGATTCCACAGGAGATCTTCAGCCCCTTGAGACTTGCAGTTTGGCGTACGGTGTGACCCAACTCATGTCATGGTCTGAACAAAACAAGGGACATGTCATCCATTCTCCAGTCTCCAGGTTGCCATCAAACTTCCCTACTTTTGGTGAACATAAAAGGTTGAAGTAACTATGTTTATCTACCTTCCTTCATCCAACCTACTTTCCATGCCTATCCTATTTGACAATAATGTGCCAATATTACCTACTTATGACATATTGGAACAAGACCTCTAACGAGCTTGCTATATATGTGGATTGAAAGCACGGGGTATAGTTAGCGGATAGAACGGATAGCTCAGCATCAACAACATGGACTTTTCTCAGGGTCTCAGGGCTTCGGCTCGACCTCGGGTAAGCAGGTTATAAAAATGCAATGAAACTCGGGGAATACATGACAAGAGTTTATTGTACAAGTGAAACAAGTGGAGACATATTTATAGTTATGGCTTTTTAAGACCTGATTACATTACGGAGATGGCTTGATACGAATCTATGCTGGACGTTACGGCTCAATTACTAATATCAGCTAGGAAGGTACCTTTCGTGGTGGACTGCAACGGCGACGGGGGGCCCAGCTTTCGACGCCGTCAGACGGAAAGCTAGACACAGGCGACCTGGGTTCTGCTCATCCATGGGAAGTTCTCTGGAGCAGCGATGGATGTATGGCCACGTACATTTAGAATTTAACTGCGGTTCTCAAGCACAACAATACCGGTGTAAAGAGGACTCGGTTATTTACACTTTAACGGATTAACAACTGGTGGCAATATAAACGACCACGGACTTTTTAGCCAAGGCAATGGCCTTCGGCCTTGTGGAACGGAACACCTACATGGCGTATCGTGTTTAACTCTCGACAGACGGGAAGGGAAAGAGGCTTCGTATGGAGCTGGCGACCTTTATATAGGCACGATCTCTAGCGACCACCGTGAACTTTTAGGCTGGCCGAGGCTCCTAGGGGAACATTGCGAACCTAGGGGAACATTGCGAATGTCAAACGTTTTCGACGCTATATGTGTTACACATAACAAGCTGTCAGTCTGGTAAAGTAACCAGCACTGGTTACTTAGTCTGGTAAAGTAACCACTGCTGGTTACATTACCAGATTTATATTTCATTTCATGCTAGAAAAACAATTATAGCCGTATAAAATAAAAATTTATTCATGTCATGCATTAAATGCATTATTGACAAGTTTGAACCTATTTTTGAACAGAAGAAAATGGAAAGAAAGGTATTAGAATAATTACACATGCCCGTTAGCTAAAGCCTGCTTGCCATACAAACCATTAAAAACCTGGGATGTATATCTAATTTTAAAGAATACCGAGTGCTTGAACCTCAAGCCAGTAATAGTAGTACCGGGAATAATTCGAATTAGGTAAGTACTTTTGTTTTTATTTTGACAAGAATTTATTTTATAAGGTTGGTACTTCCGACAAATGTCCAAACCAGAATATTCCGTATTAGTCGTGTATCGAAGTTCGACAAGGAATGTTCCGCGTTATCTGTGAAGCGGGCTTATACATATTTACCCAAAACTCTATTAACATGCGAACGGTTTTAGTGCTACAAAGGCTTGCATTCATTTCTATAGTAAGCATGAAGTCTGAAAGGCGAAACATATTAACATACAAAGATCATAAATTTATTACACAGACAGATACCATCTTAAGTAAAGATATATTTACTTAAAAATGTCCTGAAGAGGAAACCGTGCGGCGTTTTCTCCATTCCAACTTATTGCCCAATTTCCCATCTGGGTTTCGACACTAGTGAAAATACTTTTTAATATAATATGGATAACGATCACTATCATGTCGGTATGCTTTGTGTTTTTTGAGAAGTTAATTCTTAGATGAGTTAGGGCCTCAAAAAATCGTTAAAATTGCCTGGTTTGAACGCCATCAACGGTTTACTAGAAAATGTATTTAAAAAAAAGCACAACCTACAGAGACAGAACTTTTTCTTCTACCAGAGATTTTGAAAAGGTTTGTATATCTCTGGCTCGTTTTGGACCATGAATGCCGTGTGTTTTATGTGATTTTTGAATATCGAAGGACCTCTGAAATGTGTGTGTGTGTGTGTTTTAACCACTGCACAAGTAAAGTAGAAAATATGCACATAAGGAAAGGAGAGAAATGACTCACTGTGGAACTTGTGACACTTTCTTCTATTTGGCTAATCTAAACCAATGCAGTTTGTAAAAATAACCGTTTAAATCGGTTCAATTTTGAAGGGGAACACTAAACCTTGATTTTGACAATTTTATTTAGGTATCAACATTTAGGTATGCAGTTGTTCCTTTCGCCCAGTATTCTGGGGGTAACAGTGACAGTGACTAGCAACAGTTTGTTAAAATACCTAATCGTGAAAATTAACGGCTTTGTGGGCGATGCCGGTTCAACTTAAGGATAAGGTATTGTCCTTAACCGTAAAATTAACGACTTGATTGGAGATTTCTGTTCTAATTTAGTATCAGTAAGTGTCCTTAGCCGTAAAATTAACGGTTTTGCAGGCGAATTCGACTCTACTTTAGGAGGAGTGGTGAGAGGGAAGGTGGAGGAGGCGGAGTGGGAACGCGAGAGGGGAAGGTGACGCGGTAGAAGAAGTCTAAAAATTTTGCATACAAACATTAAAATGTTTTAAAAATGGCTCACATACGTTTTTTAACTAAAATTAATGATAACGAAAAAAACACACATATTTTATTATACTAATATATTATTAACGTTCTTGTCACCTTGATTTTTTTGTTGTTTCATGTAAAAAAGTTCCATTTTTTTTTCAAATTCGATCCGAAACTGTGGTTACATAAAGGTCTATATTTACCTATTTTGTGGTAACTTTCAAATTTGAATATAAAGCGTGTTTTTTCTTTTTATAACACGGTATTAACATGTTTCTCACTTTTATAGTAAGGAAAATACAACGATTTTTATGAGACCTAAATGAGTTATTCCGAAAAGCGAACAAATTAGCGTGAGAGGTTACTTTTAAAAGTACAAATAATATTATGAAGACATTTAGAAACTAAACACAAAAATATTAATAAATACACCACAGGCCGCTTTAGAAAAGGGAACCCTAGTGAGGTGGACTAAGAAAACTTTGTATAGAATATAATAATAATAATTAGATGATTTTTAGGGCGCCGTTTTTACAAAAAAATCACCTTAAAGGTAATATGTTATTAATATATATATTATTTACAAACTTTGTCCTAGAAACAGCTAATACACATTTGAAAAAAATAGGCCGGAGACCGGTAATAATCCTTTTAAAAAAAACCTGTGTGCAGTTCACACGTGGTAGAAGTGAAACCAGAAAACTAAACTTCGAGAGAATGAGACTAAAATAGAGAATCAGGAGTAGGATAATTGTAGACAGCGTTTATTTCAGAGCATCCGACCGGCAATCAGAAGGACACGGGTTCAAGTCCCGTTGGCGGCAAGTATCTTTTCTCGGAAGATTTTTCAATGTAAATGAGTGTTTCAGGCTGACAATTATTTGCTTATAAATAAAGACCGGATTATATGCAACAAAAACAGCCCAAAATATGCATGCAAATATGCAATAAAAATAGCTAAAATATGCACGAAAATCCATAAAAAGGGCCAAAATATGCAACATGAAATAATATAGGAAGTCGTATTTTTAAATATTTATTATTTTAGTAAGCTATTAGTTCTCAAGGATAACAATCGTATTTTAGAAAATATCAATTACAAAATGTATTTAACAATGAAATTTACAATTTACCTTTAAAAACTCACATGACTAAGTACCTACTGTTCTAAATTTCTGTAGACAAATTGTGTCTACGATCGCTTAATATATTTTTGTAAGCCGATTTTTTTTTAAATGAGATCCACACAGGAGGCCCTGAGAAAAAAAATCCCTTAAGGCCTAGGACATTTTTGGTGATGCTGTGGGGATGTTTTTTTTTAAGGAAAGAAAGAGAGAGGAGAGTTCTGGGAAGGAAAAGGGTTTAATGGGTGGGTAGGAATCTGGGCGTGAATCAGTGTGTCCTGGTAATCCGCCTCCAAGACCTAGAAAAACCTCGCCCCATGAACCCAGACACCCCTGCTAAATCACCAAACGTAGCGAACCACTTGGGGTGACCTATAGCAGAGGTGTTGGTTATCCAATAAAGGTTTCTGGGGCGGAGGTACCCATTCCAGCCTCCCAAATTGTAAAGTAAATTTGGCACAAGGGTTCAAACCCTGGGTTATTGTTCAGTAAGTTTTGCAAACTTTTCTATGAGTTTACTCTTTTCGAGTTTACTTAGCTTTGGCAACGAGGAATTCATAAGGCGAATTTTCTTCATGACCTGAATAGATTCATTCAACGCCAATCCATGAGGTCTTGCATATTTACAAGCATTAATTTTTTAAATTTTTTTATAGTGATACCTCAGAGTCTCAGCTGCTCCCGTCTGGAGCCAGTGAGACTATGGCATCCCCGATTAGGGTATGTAGTGAGGCTGAAGGTAGTGGAGAGGGAAATAAGATAGGGAAGAGGAAGGTGGGGAAGTACCTGGCTATTCAGATCTGGTCACCAAACACGGCTAATGCCATTTCAAGAAACTTTTCAATTCTGAATGGTGGTCTTACATCAGGGCGATACTGAGAGTATCTTCCACTCTGGTAAATATGCAAGATCTCATTTTTTTTGCTAAAATATGCAACTACCACAAATGCATATGCAAATATGCATTTGCATATAATCCTGTCTTTACTTATAATAATTGTTACCCTTTGCATAAAAATCTTGTCTAAACGTTAGTTTATTAAAAAGTAATAATTAATATTTGACAAGTTTAAGTATTTCCCCAATAAATGCAGACATAATTTGTCTCGACGCCACCTAGCGAGGGATTTAACACTAACAATGTCTCTCTCACAAAAATAAAGTTGGTTGTTTTCAGGTGGAAAAAATATAATAAGCAATAATTGTTGAATGAAACACTAGTATATATTGAATTATTTGGCGGGTATTTGATAAGCCGCCATAGCTCAGTGGTCAGAGCATCCGACCGGCAATCAGAAGGACACGGGTTCAAGTCCCGTTGGCGGCAAGTATCTTTTCTCGGAAGATTTTTCAATGTAAATGAGTGTTTCAGGCTGACAATTATTGCTTATAATAATTGTTAAGCTTTATTTATTTTAACATTGTTACTCACTTTAAAAATCATTTGGTAATTTTATTCTACGAAGCACCGCACAAAGAGGAGGCCGATAGGCTACGTAGCATCGCACAAAGAGGTCACCGATTAGTCTACCTCATTTTCTTTCAGGCTAAATCCTATAGATGAAGGTTTTTTGTCTCTTTTTAGTGTTGCTCGTTTCCGTTTCATAGTGTTTCAAATCACAACGGTGCTAAAGAAGTTTTCACATTAAAACCGCCGCGACTAAGTGAATCAGAAACTTAATTCGGGTCACGTCAAGAGTCAGCGTAATAGAAGAGCATGTGTGAGACGATGTGTGAATGTGAACGAGGCAAAGAGTGCGTGCCAATACCGAGTTGTTTGGTGGGCAGTTCTCTCTACCTACCCCTGCGGGGAAACGGCGTGATGGTTAGTTAGTTAATGAAGGATGATATTCTCCATATTTTTGTAGTCGAATTCCAGTGCATATTTTCCTATACATTTAATGGTCATCTTATTAATATTTGTGGATTTTTCTTCGGGAGTTGTTTTCTTTCGCCTGTTCACTTTGGAGTGGTTTGAAGATCGGATATTGATTTTGCAAAAACAAGAACGTACATATTTTTTGGATGTAATATGATTCGAACCTAGGCCACCTGAATGTCTGGCCACTGGATTCTGGCGCTTTACGCCATTGGACTATGGGAGGCTATTTTTGTCAGTTTTGACGTTGTGTCCCTTTTCACGAATGTGCCCCTGGAAGACTTCATGACAATTCTCAGAGACATTTGTAATTTTGAACACTGCCTTAAAACGGGATATTTTGCATTCCAGGGTGAAATTTTTGAACAAGTGGAAGGAGTTGCGATGGGCAGTCCGTTGTCGCCAATACTCGCCAACTTCTTTGTGGAAAAGTTTGAGGAAGTGGCACTCGACACAGCTTCGTCTGTTCCCAAAGTATGGTGGCGGTATGTCGACGATGTCTTCGCCATTTGGCCTAATGGAACAGAGAAACTGAACGAATTTCTGGACCATCTCAACTCACTCCACAGTAAAATTAAGTTCACAATGGAGCTGGTAAACGACTCTAAGATCCTACCTTTTCTAGATGTGGAGGTGATGCGAAAAGAAGATGGTAGTCTAGGACATACGATGTATAGAAAACCAACTCATACAAATCGGTATCTACATGCTGATTCCCATCACCACCCGGCGCAGAAGAGAGGACTTATTCATACATTGGTGACCCGAGCGACCAGAATATGTGAAGAAACGAAAATCGGAATAGAACTTACAAAACTGACCGATGCACTGGAGCGTAACGGTTACCCAGCAAGGCAGACAAGGCAAATCATAAGAGTCAAATCTGCACCAAACGAAGACAGAATTGAACAAGAGTCAAAGGGCTGCGCTTTCCTGCCTTACGTTCACAATGTGACAGACGGAATTGCCAGGCTATTCAAAAAAGAAAGCATCAAGACTGTCTTCGGAACCACAACAAAAATACGAGAGTTTTTGAGGTCTGCAAAGACCAAGTTTCCTCAGGAAACAGATGGAGTGTATAAACTCAGCTGTTCTGGATGTGACAAGGTTTATGTAGGCCAGACAGAGCGGACGATCTCCAAAAGGATATCAGAACACTTCCCTGTAAACTTGGCCACCCTGACAAATCGGCAATCGCCGAGCACTTAATCGAAACCGGCCATTGTCCCTGAGGTCCTGGGAAGACCCAAAACTCATAGAGCACGCCTAATTACGGAGGCAATTGAAATTCACAAAAATCCTATAAATATGGATAGAGACAACGGAGCTAACTCAATAGTTCTTGGTATCCAGTAATTGACGGCTACATCAAAGCTTAACGCAAAAAAACATATTGAAGTATATTGTAGCGCCAGCTCGTAGAGGAGTGGAGCTGGCGACGCGGTATCGCTCCTAAGTAGATAAGTACAAACATCACCCCTAACTATTAGGGGTGATGGACACTGTAACGCTGTCCGAAACGTTGGCTAAAGAAGGAGGTAGCGCAACACGGCATAATATCCCAAAAACTAATAACAAAGATCCTAAAGAAGTTTCACTTCAAAACGTTTTTTTTTTGATTTTATAGGATTCGAACCCAGGTCACTGATGGTGAGTTAGTAAGTGAAGGATATTTTTCGGCATATTTTTGTCATCGAATTCCAGTGCACCTTTATAGGAAAAGGTGCACTGGAATTCGATGACAAAAATATGGCTAAAAATATCCTTACCATAACCATAAATAATATGATGTCCAAATGTATAGGAACATTTGGTCATCATATTATTTATGGTTTCTTCTTCGGAATCGCTAAATGACGTTTCCTTTCGCTTGTGCATTTTGATGTGGTTTGAAGATTGGATATTGATTTTGCAAAAATAAAAACGTTTATTTTTTTGGGTTTTACAGGATTCGAACCCGGATTACCTGAAAGTCACTACATTCGTTACGCGCCTAAAAAAAACGTAAGATACTACAATCTTTTTAAGCACCAGATTTAAATGTCCGGGTTAAATTTTCCCCACAGGAAATACTAAACCCTTTCACACACTTCCCCAAATGATCATCTAGTGAATCCACGCTATGCAATTGCACGATTATATAAGTATTATAAATACAAAACAATACAAGAACAACATGTCAACCTACCAAAGACCAAATGGGAAAATAATTCACCGACTCCAAATATTTTCATATCAGAGGGTTCGGCTCTGTGGAATTCCTAATTGAACCTATAAATCCTACTTATCCCTCAATATAAATATTTAAAAAAATCTTTTGTAATCCTACATGACTGATTTTTGCATTTTTATATATAAATTCTTTGACAAATCTAATATGCCTAAATTTTGAATAATAATTTAATTTATAATTTTTGTCGAATCGAAGTCGATTTTATATTTTGATTTTTATTGTTTCTCTTTTTTATATTAACTATGAACACCCTTTTGTTCTATTATTCACAATTTATAATTTACAACTGAAAAATGTCCTCTACAACACAAGTGACCTCCTAGTGTGGAGGACAATATATTATACATTTGTAATGTAAATGTACTAAGAATAAATAAATAAATGTATTATATTGGAACCGAATACGCGTGAAATATTAAATTTTAGTGACGTGTTTCCGTTTCATCAGAATTTCAAATCGTTAACGGGGCTAAGGAAGTTTTCACTTCAAAAATAAATAAAAAACTAATTTACCATTACAATTTAATTCAAACCTCAAGTTTATTCCAATGGACTTCCATTCCAACAGCTTTCGGGCATACGAAATGTCCCAGCGAGCGATTTTCTTCCGCTAAACTGGGGCAGTTTTTTTCCCTCCCTTTCCTGATATGCATATTCGGAACGTTTCTTTTAGCATATTGGTATGATAAATGGTCCGGGCTCTAATGGCGTTATGAAAAAGGTATCATCGCTAACAGTGTGTGGAAAATTGGAGCTGCGAGAATTTATTTGTGTTTAAGGCCGACAACCGGCGCGGGCGTGGAGAAGTGGCAATAGCCAGAATTTATGGCACGCCGCGCGCCGTCACACTACTGGAAATTTTTGTGAAAACCGGGCTGAGGCTTCACGGTGAAGCGAACAGGTATATGGTGAAGCCACCGATATGTGATTACACTAGAGACGTCCCCACTTGTAAGACAATCGTTCTAATAATGCGGTCAAAAGAGGAATTGACGAACGAACCAGTGAATATATTATTATAATTATAAACTATTGCAGACCCGTGAAAAATTACCGGTTATTGTGCGCTTTTATAGTTATCGTGACGTTTTACGGTTACGGTATCGTGACGGCAAAAAAGGCAATAAACATACGTACCTATACACAATAATGCTACAGCTTTTTCAAAAGATGAGATAGGTATTCTTTGTACGTAGGTCCATTTCTTCCATAAGAAAAAAGTAATAATTTTCTTGCATCTCTCTCACATACCATACCGTGAAGTAACCGTAGACCCCTACCAATTCTACTTCCCATGACGATAATTTTGAAAGTATAGAATATAGTAACAAGAATAATATAGATGTGTGAGTGAATTCCAAAAATTTATAAACGTCAAATGTCAATGCGCTGATGGTTTTGCTTTTGTTCTTAAAAATATAATGCTGCAGCTCTTTCTTACACACTAAATAAGAGCAACTGAAAATGAGACAAACCGTGAACGTACATCTGCACCCTTCCAAAACAAAGGTACAATCATTATCGTACATCTCCCTCACACGTATAAAGAAAATGAAACACAATTCCTGTTGCAAAGAGTAGTACTTTGGCGAAAACAGTCACACGTATTTTATATGTCTCACCTATTTAATGTCTAAGAAAGAGTTGCAGCATTATAGCGATAAGGAACGCTTAATGCCTTTTAAATTTTCTGTTTTAAACTACTTCAAAAAGGAGGAGGTTTTCAATTCGACTGCATTTATTTTTTTACGATTGTTACCTCAGACTGGGTAAACCGATATTGAAAATTCTTTTTTATTTGAAAGCTGGTGCTTTACGTGTGGTCCAATTTCAACTGGGTCCAGTTCTGACAATGGCATCCATGAAAAAACCATATAAGTCTTAAATTTGCATTAAGTATGTGCGTGTGCGCGCAAATAGACGAATAACTAGACGAATAAATAGACGAAAAACCATCTATAGGGTTCCTGGAAGGACAGTTCCACATAGACCTAGATCAATAATTATACGGTTTAGACACATACATTTAAGAGATGAATTTTTAAACAATGCTAAACGGTATAACCTTAATGCCATAAGTAAGGAAGATAAGCTCAACACAAACTCTATAGGTCTCTCTGGTCCCTGTATGCCAGTTTTCATCTCGGAACACTTAACCTCATGTAATAAACGTCTACTATACCTAGCAAAAAAAATGGCAATTGAAAAAAAACTGGCTTTTGTATGGGTAAAATCGGGCCGAGTCTATGTACGCCAAAACTTAGATTCGCGAGCAATTCAGGTTATTTCAGAGAATACCTTAATTTCCTTATGACTTACGAATAAATGGATACGCATACTTATTAACTGCACTTCACACTTACACATGGAGGATTACGATCATTACTATTGTTTATGCACACTATTGTTTATGCGACACTTTCATCTTGGTACTTTGGAAATGGGTTTTAAATCTGATATACTTAAACATTTATCCCTACCTTACATTATATTCAAAATAAGATTATATGCTCATGTTAAATATTCGCAGCAACCACACTACCATATCACTTGTATACCTTATATGCTAATGCTTATGTCTTTCATTCCTTATAAGCTTATGTTTTATCTTCCTTATATGATAATATATTATATTATTTACATGCCTAAACTCTACATACTTTTTTTGCTTATGTTTTATATTATTTATACGCTTATACTGTATATTCCCAACAACTCTTATATAAGACACACGTTTTCAAAGTTGGATGAATAATATTATTACGGATAAACTAGATAGCACTTATAATATAGCAGAAAAAGTATGTAATAATGTCGATGAATGTAACCTCCTGTTCAAAAATATGTCAAACTCATTAGTTATTATGCATTTAAATATTAGGAGTATTTACAAAAACATAAATGAATTATTATGCACTCTTACTCTTTTAAAAACTGAACTAGACTGTATTGTTTTGACAGAGGCCCATCTTAATACAGTAAATATAGATAATATACCACAATTACCAAACTTTACATGTATTCCCACGAAAACACACATTAACAAGAATAGTGGCATAGTTATTTACGTTAACCAAAAACACCAAGATATATCTTATAAAGAAATAAGATAAGAATAAGAACTGCTTAGCATTACAATTAAAATTAAATAATCAGATTTATCAAGTTATTGCTGTATACCGAACCCATGGTTCGAAAACTCAACAATTTATAGAGAACCTCAAAGATGTAATTAACAAAAACAAATGTC
The DNA here is from genome assembly GCA_917880885.1 of Limnephilus marmoratus. Taxonomy (NCBI): domain Eukaryota; kingdom Metazoa; phylum Arthropoda; class Insecta; order Trichoptera; family Limnephilidae; genus Limnephilus; species Limnephilus marmoratus. The sequence goes on from OU862906.1 coordinate 15,413,708, forward strand.
AAAATACTATAGTGACGGGTGACTTCAATATAAATATAGGTCGAAATTCAAACAGCGTCGAAAAAAATGATCTACTTAATACGATGGCTGAACTGAACTTCATTTCATGTATAAACGATTACACTAGAGTTGTTCCCCGACAAAACCCATCATGTATTGATCACATTTGGACTAAGGCTGACACAACTACACAATTAACACCTGTCATTTGGAAAACAAACATTACCGATCACTAGACATGTTTCTTAATACTTGATTTAAAAAAAATATATATCCATTTCCAAAACTGTATTACAACAGTATGACATAAAAACCTTAAACATACAACTTCTTGAACAAAATTTGAAATTGGAAAAATGGGAAGAAACATTAAACACCAAAGATGCCGAAAAATCTTCAATTTTATTCGAAAAAACACTTCGCGAACACATAATAAATGCAACTAAACATAAAAACGTCAAACTAAAATCAAAACATAGAAAAATTAAGCCCTGGATCACCCATGGAATAATTACCTCAATTAGGAATAAAGAAAAATTGTTTTATCAAACCCGAAAACAACCCAATGACTTAACTTTATTACAATCATATAAAAAATACAGAAAAAATCTTACAAATTTGATTAAAAAAACAAAAGAAAATTATTTCAAGGTAAAACTTGAAGATAGTGGTGAAGAAAACAAACAAGTCTGGGCTACAATAAATAACATTATTGGAAACGGTAATAAAAATAAACAAATAAATAAAATAACTTATGACAACGAAACAATAGACTCAATAAAAGAACCAACTAAAATTGCAAACATTTTCAATAACTATTTCGCTAAAGTCGGAGAGAATCTAGCCAAAAAAATCGACTCCTTCCAATCTAAAAATACTTCCAATACATCCACACAAACTTGTCAAAATATTTTCGAAAAGTTTGAAAAATGCACCCAAATAGAAATAGAAAAAATTATAATGAACCTACGAGTGTCCGCGAGCCCTGGTTTTGATAATATCACTGTAAATTTATTAAAACAAATGAGACAATTAATATCAAAACCAATCGCACATATCATTAATAACAGTATACAACAAGGAATTTACCCAAAAATATATAAAAATACAATAATAACCCCGGTTTTCAAATCAGGAAATACATCTGACATCTCAAACTATCGTCCCATATCTATTGTATCTAACGTAGCAAAAATATTTGAAAAAGTCGTAAAGTCACAATTAACTAAACATATCGCTTCAAATAAAATTATTAATGATAACCAATTTGGCTTCAGAGAAAATTTAGGTACGCAAGATGCAATCGCAAAAATAACCTCTGTAATATATAATGCTCTTGATTCGGGAAATAAATGTTTAAGTATTTTCATCGATCTAAGAAAAGCATTTGACAGTATAAGCCACGTGAAGCTTATCAAAAAACTAGAAAATATTGGAATCCAAGGAACAGTCAAAGAATGGTTTAAAAGTTATCTTCATAAAAGACACCAACACGTAAAAATTAACAATATATTGAGTGAACCCACCTACTCCGAATTTGGAATTCCTCAAGGGACAGTTCTAGGTCCAATATTGTTTATCATTTACGTGAATGAAATGCTTACAGTACCCAAAAATGGAAAAATCATATCATTCGCCGACGACACAGTTTTAATCATAGAAAAAAAAACTTGGGAAGAAGCCTATCAAACTGCGAATGTAGAAATAAACAACCTAAAACAATGGTTAGATGATAACTACCTTTCCTTAAACTCTGACAAAACCTATTTCATGACTTTTACATTATCAGACAAAATCCATCCAACAATAAATTCCAATATTACTATTCATAATTCTTGTAATAATTATACGGACAACTGCAAATCACCTAAATGCTCAAAAATCGCAAAAAAAGTAATATTAAATATTTAGGCATAATTATAGATCAACATGTTAAATGGACAGAATATATTGCACAAACCGTAAACAGAATTCGTAAACTTTATTACGTTTTCCTCAAACTAAGAAATATTCTACATAAATCTATGCTACTACAGATTTACTATGCATTAGCCCAATCAGTTCTACAATATGGAATAATAGGCTTGGGAGGAGCGTATAAAACCAACTTAACCCCACTTGAAATAGTACATAGAAGACTCATCAAAATTATTTTAAAGAAACAATTAGACTATTCAACCCAAAAATTATTCGATGAATTCAAAGTATTACCACTAAATAAAATTTATCAAAAAACTGCATTACTTCAAATCCACAAAGATAAACTAACAACAAAGTCATTTAGCACCAGACCGAGAACCTTAGGACAAATAATAATCCCTAAACTTAACACAACAACAGCCCAACATCATTACACATACTCAGCCATAAAACCCTTTAACGAACTCCCTAAAGAAATACAATCAGAAAGGAATTATGAAATTTTTAAACAAAAACTTAAAAAACATTTTGCCATCAACTAGTTTTAGGTATGTATTACGATGTGCCAACTTATATTTTCCACTCTGAACAAAAATGCCAACTAATATTTTTTCTATGTATAACAACTGTCAAGTATGTATAGTACTGTCAATCTGATAGTGCTTCCTCCCTAAACACGAGAATTTCTCAATTAGGGAGGTATTGTTACCACCAATATCATATATTATATATATATTTGTTTTTTTGTATATTATATGTATTGGTTTAAAAAAAAAAAAAAACTCAATATAGAACCGATTTCGATGATTCTTTTTTATTGGAAAGGATGTACTTCAAGGGTAGTTTGTTAAGAGTTTGGTTAGGTTCTGATTATGTGATCCATGATAAGGTAACGGAATTCTAAAATTCTTAGGAGCAAATTAACGATACTCGGCCGAATCTTTTATAGGCTATCCGGATCTTTGAGTCACCTACCGTAACGTCGCCATGGTCAAGTAATGTCTGTCTCATATGAGCAGCACTTTTAGTAGGTTTACCCATATTCAGACAAATCAGTTAGTGTACTTCAGATTCACTAAAAATCAAAAAATAAACAAAAATTTTAACAAAACAAAAAAATGACTCCCAAAAAGTGGACTAAAAAGTAAAAAAATAATTTTGTATTCTTCTACAACTTTTCATCGACTTCCTTTTTCTACTCATCAATATGTAGGTCCGATTGTTATTTTTGGAGTCGGTGTCTTCTTCTTAGTTATAGTTATCTTCTTCTTCAATCAAATTGTGTGATATGCTGCTACCAAGACGTCATGTCAACGTCTTTAATTTTATATTCCAGGGAATGATGCGATCATTTTCTTTGTCACGACAAGTTTGGTTTTAATTTAAGTTAACTTTGGTACGGCAGGGTCCAATCTCACAAGTCAATATCAATGACTACAGGTATTGGAAGCTGTAACGTTGAAGGGGTATTTACGCCCATAAATTTATATTTTAAGCGCTCTATGAACTGTCTACGTAAAACTTGATAAAAACTCTGAAATTGGGATATGATATGGATGTACCTATACATAGCTATTACTAAAACATACTACGATAACATCTAAACACTTTTCTACCTTGAAAACTCGGTGCTTAATAATTTATTATTTAAATTCTAGTCCATTTGTTTCGAAAAGGCTTTTACAACCTTAGAAAATTCTTATCTTTTTTGATTTATAAATAGATCGAAAATCAATTTTATTGTATTTCTCTTACACGAGCTTTATCATGTTTTCCTTCTGCACTACAAAATTCAGTTAATTTGTCACAGGATAAATCCTTTTTCTCTAGATTTAAATATATGAAAAATATATAATTCTGAAATGCCAGTTATTCCAATAAAATTGAATATTTAATCTAACCTTGTAGATAAAGTCAGAAGGGTCCCATATAAATAAAAATCGGATACGTTTATCCGAGACTCTAACCCCAGTATAATTGTAAATACACACATGCACCAGCATATAGGGCAATGCATAAGGAAGGTGAATGATTCAATAATTACAAAGTGGCTCTAGGTGATAAGATCATCATGTATAGGTTTTTTTTTATTTTTTTTTTATTTATTAGAGATAACATATTACAAAATTATTACATAAAATTTATAATACATTACTCCCAATGAGTTTAATAAAACTCATTTCGGGAAGGACAATATTATATATCTAAAGGAAAATTATTTTTACATAAGAACACGGAAATCAATGAACAATACATATATTTTTAAATGGACTAGACACACTTGATACAGGTAATTGAAGAATATATAAGAGTTACAAAGGAAGACAGATAACTTCGTCACTGGTTAATAAAGTTGCTGAGAAAATATCCTTTTAGAGCCTTTGCCAATATTTTTTTGTTTGATGCTGGTAGTTTTAGGACATTAGGTAATGCGTTGTATTGCGTATGTGCGATGTATTGTAAGGAGTTAATTCCAAATTTAGTTGTGTGTGTAGATGACGATAGGTGTATTTGATTTTGTGATCGTGTTTTGTGCTGGTGTATATCGGAAGTAAAGGCTGGTTTAGTGTTGGTGTGTGACGAGTGTTGAATTATTTGTAGGATGGCAGTGGTGATGCTATATTTTGGCAGAATGGTAAAGGGAAGAATTTGTGTCAGTGAGTATATGTCTTTGACATGCGTATCCCATGGTAGATGGTATATATTTCTTATGGCTCTATTTTGGATTACTTGTATTTCAGATATTTGTTTCTTAGTAATGGTGCCCCAGATACTAACCAGATAACTTAGGTGAGAGTGGATCAGAGCATAATATGTGGCACGCAGTAAAGCTGTGGGGAGCCATCTTGAAGTCGATAGAGTACACCAGTTATCGGGGAAATTTTGGATTTAACATATTCAATATGGGAGTTCCACGATAGGTTAGAATCTATGAATAACCATACATTTTGGAGCTTTTCATTTCCAAGAGTAATATTCATTGTCATGTAACCTTTTTTCCCGAAAGTGAGGTAGTGAGTTTTTTTGACATTGAGGCTTAATTTATTTATCCGCAACCATTTAGCTAACTTTGCAAGATCTTTATTCATTAGAGATTCAAGTTCCCTCAGATTTTTACAACGATAATAGATCACAGTATCATCAGCGTAAAGTTGAAGTTTTCCCAAGATGCCGCATTTAGTTATATCATTGATGTATAGTAAGAAAAGTAGGGGTCCTAGAATCGAGCCCTGTGGCACTCCACATGTGATTTTTCCAAAGCCGCTTAGGTTCCCTTCGATGTCGACAAGGCAATATCTATCAGATAGGTAGCTTCGGAGGAGCTTTAAAGATTTTCCGACTATACCCAAATGTTCCATTTTTTGTAGGAGTATTTCATGATCTACTGTATCAAAGGCTTTTTTTAGATCTATAAAAATAGCTGCTACATATTCGCCCTGGTCTATGTACTGCTGAATGTTCGAGATGAAATCGAAGGTGGCACATTGGGTACTGGAGTTTTTTCGAAAGCCATATTGCTGTGGTGTTAGGATATTGTTGTTAGAGATGTATTTTAGAAGTCTATCCTTGATAATAGTCTCGAACACCTTTGAAAATACTGATAAAACCGATATTGGGCGATAGTTAGAAATACATTTTTTGCAGCCTTCTTTATAAATTGGTATAATTTTTGCTAGCTTTAATTGGTTTGGGAATACTCCCGAGCCTATAGAGGAATTGATAAGTTGCGCTAGGTGCTCAGCTAGTTCTTCTTTACAGGTTTTCAGGATGTACGGGGTTACCCCATCGATACCTGCCGCTGCATTCGACCTAAGTTTCGAGATGATCCTTAATACCTCAGCCTTATTTGTCCTAGCCATATATAAGGATTGACTTGCCTTTGGTTCTACATATATAGTATTACAGTCATCCGGGAATGATAGAATGGCAGCTGCCAACTTTTCTCCAACTGATAAGAAAAATTCATTAAATGCTGAAGCTATTTCACTGGGTCCCCTAAGCTCACAATTATTCACGATGAGAGATTCAATGGTGTTGGAGGGTTTATGTGCACGGTTAGATAAAATTGAGTTAATGGTTTTCCAAGTTTTACTAGGGTTATTCAGGTTTTGTTGAAGGCTATTGGCATAATATTTGTTTTTCAAACTTCTCCTATAATTAGTTATTAAGTTTCTCAGTTTATTTTTATGGACTACAAGAGACATATTTCCTGGGTCTTGTTTCCACTGCTTGTGAAGCTGGTTTCTTTCTTTGATCAGCGAATTCAGTTTAAAATCGAACCACGGTGTATTTAAATGTTGTCGATTAGCTATTTTCACTTTAGGTGTCGTTTTACTTGCTTCTATTGCATTTTTGACATAATCGTTAAAATCTTTATAACTGTCTTCTTGTTTGGATGAGTTGATGGTAAATTTGTTAGCTGCAAGATAAGATTTTACTGCCATATTGTTGATGATAGGTTTTGTTAGGCGTGGCTTGTTCCTATTATTTGACCATTTTTTTAGGTTATTCTTGAAATCAATAATAAGAATGTTATGGTCACTAAGTGAGTCATCTATGTTCGATATGGTAATTGGAATGTTTAGTCTATTTGATATGATGTGATCTATGAGGGTGCTGCTTGTGTTAGTGACTCTAGTGGGAAATGATTTGTTTTGTATTGAGAAATTGTATGTTTCTAAGGTGTTGAGGTAATTTAAAGAAGAGGATGTGTTTATGGTAGTGTCAATATTAAAGTCTCCGAGTATTAATGTATCTTGTCTGCTTTTGTCTAGTATTTTTTCCAAATGTGTCAGGAAATCGTGTATATTAGGGTTGGGTTTCCGATAGATGGCATAAATGTTAACCGGTTTCCTATCCTTGCTACATACACTTACACCTAAAAATGAATTTTCGTTGGAAAATTTATCAATGATGGAGAATTTCATAGAATCCAGTACATATATGGCTACACCACCTCCTGCCTCCTTGGGGCGAGAGGCAAACGCACAATTGTAGCCTTTTAATCCAAAAAACTTTTCTTCTCCAACATCAAGCCATGTTTCAGTGATGACAAGGACATGAACAATATCGCGTAATCCTCTGAGTTTTTCTTCAATTTCATCAAGTTTGTTCCGGATGCTTCTCGCGTTCATGTACATTATTCGAAGACAGCTATTCACAGGAGTATACTCATCGATAGTTAAGCACTTGCGTTCGTGTCTATTACACTCCATAGTCTATTGTAGCTAGGTCCATTTTTAGTGCAGCTTTGTAGGCAGGGCAGTTGTCCCTGTCTCCAGTCGAATGCGCAGCGGGCTTTCCAAATCTAGTGCACGTAGCGCAGACTGGTTTGGCCGCAGTATTAGGACAGGATTCAGTAGCATGGTTCTCTTCAGCACAGTGTCCACATCTAAGAGTGTCTCTGCAGTATTTGTAAGAGTGTCCAATCATTTGGCACTTAGTACATACGGTGAGTCCAGTGAAGTCTCTGACACGGCACACGGTCCAGTTGACGAATACCTTCTCCTGTTCCACCAGCAGTTTACGTAATGTAGCGGGCATCTCATATACGCGATGACAGGTGGTTCCGTTTCGAGCGCCGGCTAGGTGACTCAGCTTACAGGTTGTTATTGCTCCCTCGATGTCCTGTATATTGGGAACGCTCGTGAGGGCGATCCTCAAGAATTCAGCGTCGTTAAGATCCCGCGGTACGTTAAAAAATATTAACCTTGGGAGTCTCTTTGTAGGAAGTTCCTTTTGAAGATAGTGATTAAAGTCAAAAATATATTCAAGTATTCATGGTTGCAGTATTTATTACATAATTGAATCATTCTTGACGTTGGCGTTGGTTTGAAAAAACTTGTATTAATACGTTAAGTATCGATCGAAAAGATTTCTGGATTTATCGTGAATTTCAGCCTTACATTAAGTTTGATTTGATTAATTAAATATAAAGAAATAATTAAAGATGAATGTTGTTAATGATTTTAAACAGAGTGATTACACCTGATACATATTATTAAAAAAATATTCTCTTTCCTTTGATAAATTGTAGTTAACATGCGTTTATCCGCCTTTTTAACTCGAGCTTTGCTCTTATATATAAATATATACTACTCGTAAGTCCTCCGTTACGACTCAGCAACATTTTCGGTTTACTGTGGTGGTAGTAGGAGATTTTCAAATATTGTCGGGTTATTCGTAACCAACCCGGGAATGTTTGTCCTTCTTTAAAAAAAATAAATTGTTTTTTAGGCGAGCAAGATTTCTCTAAAGTCTTTCAGCATAGTTACTTAGATTTCGACTTTGAAACTAAAACATAAAATATTAAACCTTATATCTGAGTATTACCTTAACAAAACACTAAACATAACATTCCTAATAAGTGTAAATATTTTAAAATCAATATCATTCTAAAGAGAACTTCTTTCTTTTAAGCCTCGACTGAAAAAGGTTAGGTCCGCGAGATTATTCTGTATTTCTGTAAGGGTTGATTTTACTCAGAAAATAACATTTTACTCAACAGAACATTTCACTGAGCAGAACATTATACTGAACAGAACATTTTACATCTGCGCGTATTCCATCCGGTCGGGGCTGTTAGAGGTGCTAAATTACACACGGAATATGATTTTTTTCCATTTAATACTATATACATGTGTGAACAAAAGATTTCGGGGTGACCTGCTTTACCAGCTAAACTGTAAGCGAGGAAAAGTATTACGATTTGTATAATTCAGCCCGGACAAGGGTTACTTTTTTGCGTTGTAATTAAGGGAATAGTTACTGTAAAATTGTACATTAAATGCTTATGTTGTTAGAATTTTTTATCGATTCGTGTACAGACCATGTTTCTTAGTAGGAATCCAAAATTTCAGTCGGTTCGGTGTAATAGAACCGAAGTTATGACCGACCACAAGTATTAATACAAAGCGCCCGTAAAACGATCAATTTTTAAAAATTGTTCTTTTTTAAAATTTTTTGTTGATTCGTCCACAGACTAAGATTCTTGGTAAAAATCCAAAATTTTAGTCGGTTCGGTGCCATAGGGCCGAAGTAATGACCGATCCCAAGCGTTAAATCGTCTGACCCCAAGTGTCGAAATGACCGAACCCAAGTGGTATAACGATGATTTTTTTCATAAATTCTTATGTTGTCAGATTTTTAATCGATTCGTGTACAGACCACGATTATTAGTAAGAATTCAAAATTTGAGTTGGCTCGGTGCTAGAGGATCTAAGTTTTGTCACAAAGGGCACCGTTAAACGATGAGTTTTTTTTTATTATTCTTTTGGCATATTTTTTATATTGATTTGTGTACGTGCAGACCATGTTTCATAGTAAGAATCAAAATTTCAGTCGGTTCGGTGCCATAGGGCCGAAGTTATGACCCGAGCCCAAGCGTTTAAACGTCTGACCCTAAGTGTTGAAATGACCGAACATAATGATTCATAAATTCTTATGTTGCAGATTTTTTTATCGATACAGTTTACACGAGTACAGACCACGATTCTTAGTAAGAATCCAAAATTTGAGTCGGCTCGGTACTATAGGATCTTAGTTTTGTCACAAAGGGCCCCGATAAACGATGAATTCTTTACAAATTATTCTTTTACCAGATTTTTTTTATTGATACGTGTACAGACCATGTTTCTTAGTAAGAATCTAATATTTTAGTTGGTTCGGTGTAATAGAGCCAATGTTATGACCGACCACAAGTATTGTTACAACGCGCCCGTAAAACGATCAATTTTTAAAAATTGTTCCTTTTCAAGATTTTTTGTTGATTCATGTACATACCAAGATTCTAGGTAAAAATCCAAAATTTCAGTCGGTTCGGTGCCATAGGGCCGAAGTAATGACCGAGCCCAAGCGTTCAAACGTCTGACCCCAAGTGTCGAAATGACCGAACCCAAGTGGTATAACGATGATTTTTTTTTCATAAATTCTTATGTTGTCAGATTTTTTTATCGATTCGTGTACAGACAAAGATTCTTAGTAAGAATTCAAAATTTGAGTCGGCACGGTGCTATAGGATCTAAGTTTTGTCACAAAGGGCAACGGTAAACGATGATTTTTTTTAAATTTAGTCTTTTGGCAGATTTTTTTAATTGATTCTTGTACGTACAGACCATGTTTCTTAGTAAGAATCGAAAATTTCAGTCGGTTCGGTGTAATAGAGCCAATGTTATGACCGACCACAAGTATTGTTACAACGCGCCCGTAAAACGATCAATTTTAAAAAATTGTTATTTTTCAAGATTTTTTGTTGATTCGTGTACATACCGAGATTCTTGGTAAAAATCCAAATTTTCAGTCGGTTCGGTGCCATAGGGCCGAAGTAATGACCGAGCCCAAGCGTTCAAACGTCTGACCCCAAGTGTCGAAATGACCGAACCCAAGTGGTATAACGATGATTTTTTTAATAAATTCTTATGTTGTCAGATTTTTTTATCGATTCGTGTACAGACCAAGATTCTTAGTAAGAATTCAAAATTTGAGTCGGCTCGGTGCTATAGGATTTAAGTTTTGTCACAAAAGGCACCGATGAATTTTTTAAAAATTATTCTTTTAGCAGATTTTTTAAATTGATTCATGTACAGACCATGTTTCTTAGTAAGAATCCAAAATTTCAGTCGGTTCGGTGTAATAGAGCCAATGTTATGACGGACCACAAGAATTGTTACAACGCGCCCGTAAAACGATCAATTTTTAAAAATTGTTCTTTTTCAATATTTTTTGTTGATTCGTGCACAGACCAAGATTCTTGGTAAAAATCCAACATTTCAGTCGGTTCGATGCCATAGGGTCGAAGTTATGACCGAGCCCAAGCGTTAAAACGTCTGACACCAAGTATTGAAATGACCGAACCCAAGTCTTATAACGATGATTTTGTCATAAATTCTTATGTTGTCAGATTTTTTTATCGATTCGTGTACAGACCAAGATTCTTGGTAGAAATCCAAAATTTTAGACGGTTCGGTGCCATAAGGCCGAAGAAATGACCGAGCCCAAGCGTTAAAACGCCTGACCCCAAGTATCGAAATGACCGAACGCAAGTGGTATAACGATGATTTTTGTCAGATTTTTTTATCGATTCTTAGTAAGAATCCAAAACTTGAGTCGGCTCGGTGCTATAGGATCTAAGTTTTGTCACAAAGGGCACCGATAAAGATGAATTTTTTAAAAATTATTCTCTTAGCAGATTTTTTTTATTGATTCATGTACAGACCATGTTTCTTAGTAAGAATCCAAAATTTCAGTCGGTTCGGTGCCATAGGGCCGAAGTTATGACCGAGCTTAAGCGTTAAAAGGTCTGACCCCAAGTATTGAAATGACCGAACCCAAGTGTTATAACGATGATTTTGTCATAAATTCTTAGGTTGTCAGATTTTTTAATCGATTCGTGTACAGACCAAGATTCTTGGTAAAACTCCAAAATTTTAGTCGGCTCGGTCCCATAGGGCCGAAGTTATGACCGAGCCCAAGCGTTAAAACGTCTGACCCCAAGTGTCGAAATGACCGAACCCAAGTGGAATAACGATGATTTTTTTTATAAATTCTTATATTATCAGATTTTTTTATCGATTCGTGTACAGACTACGATTCTAAGTAAGAATTCAAAATGTGAGTCGGCTCGGTGCTCGGATCTAAGTTTTGTCACAAAGGGCACCGTCAAACTATGATTTTTTTTAAAAATATTATTTTGGCAGATTTTTTGATTGCTTCGTGTACGTACAGACCATTTTTCTTAGTAAGAATCCAAAATTTCGGTCGGTTCGGTGCCTTAGGGCCGAAGCTATGACCGAGCCCAAGTGTTTAAACGTCTGACCCCAAGTGTCGAAATGACCGAACCCAAGTGGTATAACGATGATTTTTTTAATAAATTCTTATGTTGTCAGATTTTTTTATCGATTCGTGTACAGACCAAGATTCTTAGTAAGAATTCAAAATTTGAGTCGGCTCGGTGCTATAGGATTTAAGTTTTGTCACAAAGGGCACCGATGAATTTTTTAAAAATTATTCTTTTAGCAGATTTTTTTAATTGATTCATGTACAGACCTTGTTTCTTAGTAAAAAATTTCAGTCGGATCGGTGTAATAGAGCCAATGTTATGACCGACCACAAGTATTGTTACAACGCGCTTGTAAAACGATCAATTTTTAAAAATTCTTCTTTTTCAAGATTTTTTGTTGATTCGTGCACAGACCAAGAATCGTAGTAAAAATCCAAAATGTCAGTCAGTTCGGTGTAATAGAGCCAATGTTATGACCGACCACAAGTATTGTTACAACGCGCCCGCAAAACGATCAATTTTTAAAAATTGTACTTTTTCAAGATTTTTTGTTGATTTGTGCACAGACCAAGATTCTTGGTAAAAATCCAACATTTCAGTCGGTTCGATGCCATAGGGTCGAAGTTATGACCGAGCCCAAGCGTTAAAACGTCTGACACCAAGTATTGAAATGACCGAACCCAAGTCTTATAACGATGATTTTGTCATAAATTCTTATGTTGTCAGATTTTTTTATCGATTCGTGTACAGACCAAGATTCTTGGTAGAAATCCAAAATTTTAGACGGTTCGGTGCCATAAGGCCGAAGAAATGACCGAGCCCAAGCGTTTAAACGCCTGACCCCAAGTGTCGAAATGACCGAACGCAAGTGGTATAACGATGATTTTTTTCATAATTTCTTTTTGTCAGATTTTTTTATCGATTCTTAGTAAGAATCCAAAACTTGAGTCGGCTCGGTGCTATAGGATCTAAGTTTTGTCACAAAGGGCACCGATAAAGATGAATTTTTTAAAAATTATTCTCTTAGCAGATTTTTTTTATTGATTCATGTACAGACCATGTTTCCTAGTAAGAATCCAAAATTTCAGTCGGTTCGGTGCCATAGGGCCGAAGTTATGACCGAGCTTAAGCGTTAAAAGGTCTGACCCCAAGTATTGAAATGACCGAACCCAAGTGTTATAACGATGATTTTGTCATAAATTCTTATGTTGTCAGATTTTTTTATCGATTCGTGTACAGACCAAGATTCTTGGTAAAACTCCAAAATTTTAGTCGGCTCGGTGCCATAGGGCCGAAGTTATGACCGAGCCCAAGCGTTAAAACGTCTGACCCCAAGTGTCGAAATGACCGAACCCAAGTGAAATAACGATGATTTTTTTTATAAATTCTTATATTATCAGATTTTTTTATCGATTCGTGTACAGACTACGATTCTAAGTAAGAATTCAAAATGTGAGTCGGCTCGGTGCTCGCATCTAAGTTTTGTCACAAAGGGCACCGTCAAACTATGATTTTTTTTTTAAATATTATTTTGGCAGATTTTTTGATTGCTTCGTGTACGTACAGACCATTTTTCTTAGTAAGAATCCAAAATTTCGGTCGGTTCGGTGCCTTAGGGCCGAAGCTATGACCGAGCCCAAGTGTTTAAACGTCTGACCCCAAGTGATGAAATGACTGTACCCCAGTGTTGTAACGATGATTTTTTCATAAATTCTTATGTTATCAGATTTTTTTATCGATTCGTGTACAGACTACGATTCTTAGTAAGAATTCACAAAGGGCACCGATAAACAATGAATTTTTTAAAAATTATTCTTTTAGCAGATTTTTTAATTGATTCATGTTCAGACCATGTTTCTTAGTAAGAATCCAAAATTTCAGTCGGATCGGTGTAATAGAGCCAATGTTATGACCGACCACAAGTATTGTTACAACGCGCCCGCAAAACGATCAATTTTTAAAAATTGTACTTTTTCAAGATTTTTTGTTGATTTGTGCACAGACCAAGATTCTTGGTAAAAATCCAACATTTCAGTCGGTTCGATGCCATAGGGTCGAAGTTATGACCGAGCCCAAGCGTTAAAACGTCTGACACCAAGTATTGAAATGACCGAACCCAAGTCTTATAACGATGATTTTGTCATAAATTCTTATGTTGTCAGATTTTTTTATCGATTCGTGTACAGACCAAGATTCTTGGTAGAAATCCAAAATTTTAGACGGTTCGGTGCCATAAGGCCGAAGAAATGACCGAGCCCAAGCGTTAAAACGCCTGACCCCAAGTATCGAAATGACCGAACGCAAGTGGTATAACGATGATTTTTGTCAGATTTTTTTATCGATTCTTAGTAAGAATCCAAAACTTGAGTCGGCTCGGTGCTATAGGATCTAAGTTTTGTCACAAAGGGCACCGATAAAGATGAATTTTTTAAAAATTATTCTCTTAGCAGATTTTTTTTATTGATTCATGTACAGACCATGTTTCTTAGTAAGAATCCAAAATTTCAGTCGGTTCGGTGCCATAGGGCCGAAGTTATGACCGAGCTTAAGCGTTAAAAGGTCTGACCCCAAGTATTGAAATGACCGAACCCAAGTGTTATAACGATGATTTTGTCATAAATTCTTAGGTTGTCAGATTTTTTAATCGATTCGTGTACAGACCAAGATTCTTGGTAAAACTCCAAAATTTTAGTCGGCTCGGTCCCATAGGGCCGAAGTTATGACCGAGCCCAAGCGTTAAAACGTCTGACCCCAAGTGTCGAAATGACCGAACCCAAGTGGAATAACGATGATTTTTTTTATAAATTCTTATATTATCAGATTTTTTTATCGATTCGTGTACAGACTACGATTCTAAGTAAGAATTCAAAATGTGAGTCGGCTCGGTGCTCGGATCTAAGTTTTGTCACAAAGGGCACCGTCAAACTATGATTTTTTTTAAAAATATTATTTTGGCAGATTTTTTGATTGCTTCGTGTACGTACAGACCATTTTTCTTAGTAAGAATCCAAAATTTCGGTCGGTTCGGTGCCTTAGGGCCGAAGCTATGACCGAGCCCAAGTGTTTAAACGTCTGACCCCAAGTGTCGAAATGACCGAACCCAAGTGGTATAACGATGATTTTTTTAATAAATTCTTATGTTGTCAGATTTTTTTATCGATTCGTGTACAGACCAAGATTCTTAGTAAGAATTCAAAATTTGAGTCGGCTCGGTGCTATAGGATTTAAGTTTTGTCACAAAGGGCACCGATGAATTTTTTAAAAATTATTCTTTTAGCAGATTTTTTTAATTGATTCATGTACAGACCTTGTTTCTTAGTAAAAAATTTCAGTCGGATCGGTGTAATAGAGCCAATGTTATGACCGACCACAAGTATTGTTACAACGCGCTTGTAAAACGATCAATTTTTAAAAATTCTTCTTTTTCAAGATTTTTTGTTGATTCGTGCACAGACCAAGAATCGTAGTAAAAATCCAAAATTTCAGTCAGTTCGGTGTAATAGAGCCAATGTTATGACCGACCACAAGTATTGTTACAACGCGCCCGCAAAACGATCAATTTTTAAAAATTGTACTTTTTCAAGATTTTTTGTTGATTTGTGCACAGACCAAGATTCTTGGTAAAAATCCAACATTTCAGTCGGTTCGATGCCATAGGGTCGAAGTTATGACCGAGCCCAAGCGTTAAAACGTCTGACACCAAGTATTGAAATGACCGAACCCAAGTCTTATAACGATGATTTTGTCATAAATTCTTATGTTGTCAGATTTTTTTATCGATTCGTGTACAGACCAAGATTCTTGGTAGAAATCCAAAATTTTAGACGGTTCGGTGCCATAAGGCCGAAGAAATGACCGAGCCCAAGCGTTTAAACGCCTGACCCCAAGTGTCGAAATGACCGAACGCAAGTGGTATAACGATGATTTTTTTCATAATTTCTTTTTGTCAGATTTTTTTATCGATTCTTAGTAAGAATCCAAAACTTGAGTCGGCTCGGTGCTATAGGATCTAAGTTTTGTCACAAAGGGCACCGATAAAGATGAATTTTTTAAAAATTATTCTCTTAGCAGATTTTTTTTATTGATTCATGTACAGACCATGTTTCCTAGTAAGAATCCAAAATTTCAGTCGGTTCGGTGCCATAGGGCCGAAGTTATGACCGAGCTTAAGCGTTAAAAGGTCTGACCCCAAGTATTGAAATGACCGAACCCAAGTGTTATAACGATGATTTTGTCATAAATTCTTATGTTGTCAGATTTTTTTATCGATTCGTGTACAGACCAAGATTCTTGGTAAAACTCCAAAATTTTAGTCGGCTCGGTGCCATAGGGCCGAAGTTATGACCGAGCCCAAGCGTTAAAACGTCTGACCCCAAGTGTCGAAATGACCGAACCCAAGTGAAATAACGATGATTTTTTTTATAAATTCTTATATTATCAGATTTTTTTATCGATTCGTGTACAGACTACGATTCTAAGTAAGAATTCAAAATGTGAGTCGGCTCGGTGCTCGCATCTAAGTTTTGTCACAAAGGGCACCGTCAAACTATGATTTTTTTTTAAAATATTATTTTGGCAGATTTTTTGATTGCTTCGTGTACGTACAGACCATTTTTCTTAGTAAGAATCCAAAATTTCGGTCGGTTCGGTGCCTTAGGGCCGAAGCTATGACCGAGCCCAAGTGTTTAAACGTCTGACCCCAAGTGATGAAATGACTGTACCCCAGTGTTGTAACGATGATTTTTTCATAAATTCTTATGTTATCAGATTTTTTTATCGATTCGTGTACAGACTACGATTCTTAGTAAGAATTCACAAAGGGCACCGATAAACAATGAATTTTTTAAAAATTATTCTTTTAGCAGATTTTTTAATTGATTCATGTTCAGACCATGTTTCTTAGTAAGAATCCAAAATTTCAGTCGGATCGGTGTAATAGAGCCAATGTTATGACCGACCACAAGTATTGTTACAACGCGCCCGCAAAACGATCAATTTTTAAAAATTGTACTTTTTCAAGATTTTTTGTTGATTTGTGCACAGACCAAGATTCTTGGTAAAAATCCAAAATTTCAGTCGGTTCGATGCCATAGGGCCGAAGTTATGACCGAGCTTCAGCGTTAAAACGTCTGACCCCAAGTGTTGAAATGACCGAACCCAAGTGTTATAACGATGATTTTTTCAAAAAACTCTTATGTTGTCAGATTTTTTTATCGATTCGTGTACAGACCAAGATCAAAACAACAACAACAAAGTCAGTGACAGACGTCAAGTAAAATTTTGCTCCTTATAAAATAGTGAAATAAAACGCAAAAAGTTTATTTTGAACATTATAAAACTTGTGTAGCGATTCATCATAGTGCTGCGGTTAAACTGGAGCAAATATTATGTATGTACTGAACCATATTCTTAAAAGAAACTCATTTTAAAAAGTCAAATAACAGTGATTTTTAATAATTTGGATGCACTACCTACACATGGTATATTTATGCTACCCGTTAATAGAGGGCAGTAAATAATTACATGCATTAATAAAATTATAAATAAGTTTCACTACTAATCAACAGATGGCAATGCATGTGTAATTTGTAAAGGAAAATTATTTTAATACAACTATTGCCCAATAGATGGTGATAGTTATTGTAAACATCAACATAATATTTATATTTTTTATTAATAATAATATAAAATGACTTCCCTCACACCAGAGGAGAGGCTGAAAAATGCAAAAATTCTTGTGAAAAATTTTAACAAAACATTGACTTCTAATATTTTGTCAAAGGATCAAAAGACTTCTCTAACTGAAGCTATGTGCGAAATGATGAGTCATATTGAGGCCATGGTACAAGAATGCAAGGCACCAATAAACAATGAGAATGATGGACTCGACAGATTGTTTCAATCATTATCTAATATAGATAAGAACATTGAAAATCTTAAATTAAATATTGAGTCGAAATCGTACGCTGAAGTTACGAAAAATGGTAAAATTAATGAAGAACAAACAAATTGTAAAAAACATGAACCTATCGTCATTATTAAGCCAAAAGATAAGAAAAGAAGTCGATGGAAAAACTTACGACATAATGTTACAAGAAGGTAAGGTAAATATTGGATGGGATAGATGTCGGGTTTTCGACAACATCTCACTTCTAAAATGTTACAAGTGCAATGGCTATATGCACAAAGCACAAGATTGCAGAAGTGAAAAAGCATGCACTCGATGTTCCGAAGCACATGAAAATGTAAACTGTCAAAATGACATTCAGTGCATTAACTGCAAAAAAATTAATGAGAAATTAAAATTACAATTGCCAACTGACCATTATGCTTGGAGTAATGAATGCTCGGTACATTTGAGGAAAATTGAAGCTGAAAAGAAGAAAATTGATTTTTTATGCCATTAGAAAACTCCTCTAAAAAACACCAAACAAAAAATTGCCAGCTGTACTACCAAAATGTCAGAGGCCTTAAAACAAAATTAAGTCTACTTCAATCTACACTACCAATGTTTGGGCACGAGTTTATTCTACTTTCTGAAACATGGTTAGAACCTAATATTAATTCTAGTGAATTAGGTTTTATAAATCATAATGTGTATAGATTAGACAGAAATACATTGACAAGTGCTAAAAGCAGAGGTGGCGGGGTTTTAATCGCTATCAGCAAGAAATACAAATCAAACTTAATTACAACTAAATACAAACTTCTTGAACAAATCTTCGTGCAAGTGAATGTTGCCAGGAATAAAAAGATTATTGTTGGTTGTATTTATATCCCACCAAATTCAAGCAATGAAGTATACAGGTGCCATAGTGAGGAAGTGGAAGTTATATTAAAAAAGCATGCTAATGCAACATTTTTGCTTGCTGGTGATTATAATCTTCCAAATGTGAATTGGGTGAACAGGGACAATAATATCAGTGTGAGTGAGTCTGAACGCATTATTCTAGACATGGCGTTATTTCTAGGCCTGAATCAGGCAAATACTATATCAAATGTAAATAATCGTACTCTAGACTTATGTTTTTCTAACTTAGAGTCACTAGTAATTGAAGAATGTAGTGAACCGCTGGTGCCCATTGATGGTTATCATCCTCCACTGGAAGTTATTATTTCTAATGTACATGTTAATACCTGTAAACTGTCTTTCAGCTACCAAAATTTTTTCAAAACTGATTACGAGAAAATATGTAATTATCTCCTCTCTTTTGATTGGTCATCTGTGCAATATGATGATATTAACACAGCTACAAATAAATTTTATTCTGTTTTGGGAAAGGCTATTAGCATCTATGTTCCAACCGTAATATGTAAGCCAAACACCTATCCAAAATGGTACACCAAAGAACTTATAAATCTACTTATCACCAAAAAACTTAAACATAAAGAATATAAATTATATAAAAAAAATTCTGATTACAGTGAATTTAAATATTTAAGAACTTTGTGTAAAAAAATGTCTATGACTTGCTACCGTAACCATATAAATGAAATTCAAAACTCCATAATAAACAATGTTAATTATTTTTGGAAATATTCGAAATCTCTTAAAGAAGATGATTCTGAATTCCCGAGCATTATGCACCTAAATGGCAGCCATAGCAATAATACTGATGGTATTGTTAACTTGTTTGCAAAATTTTTTAAAAGTGTTTATTCAACAGACGCAAATAATGTTCCTCTTCCATCAACAACTCTAGATGAAACTCTTGATATTTCGCAGTGTACCATAAGTCTCTCTGATGTAGTAACTAAAGTTAAATCATTAGATATCAACAAATCTGCAGGACCGGATAATATCCCCACAATATTTATCAAAGAATGTATCAAAGTAATTGCTCTTCCATTAACCAAACTTTTTAATTTATCTTTATCCAGTGGAATTTTTCCCGATATGTGGAAAAATAGTTATTTGACTCCAATTTTCAAAAAGGGCGATAAAAGTGATGTTTGTAATTATAGACCAATATGCATTCAATCCACCATACCGAAACTATTTGAAAGCCTAATACTTGACAAACTTTTTGCCCAAATAAAACCTGTAATATCACCTTACCAGTTTGGATTTATGCCAGGTAGAAGTACACTCTCTAACTTGATTATTTATGAAAATTTTATAACCAATGCTTTTAAAGAAAAAAAAACAAGTAGACTCTGTCTATACTGATTTTAGTAAAGCCTTTGATTCAGTTTCCCATAAAATTCTCATTTGGAAATTAGAAAAGCTTGGTATACGTGGCAGTATATTAGCCTGGTTTGAAAGCTATCTTACTGGAAGACAACAAATTGTTCGAATAAAATCCTCATTGTCGGAAAAAATTTATGCAACAAGTGGAGTTCCACAGGGTTCACACCTTGGCCCAATATTATTTATCTTGTTTATAAATGATCTTACAAAAATATTTCATGATGTATTTATCTTACTTTTTGCTGATGACCTCAAAATTTTTAGAATAATTCAAAATATTTACCATTGCAACATTCTTCAAGATAATATCAACAAATTGTTAATTTGGTGTAATGAAAATAGACTTTACTTAAATATCTCAAAATGTCATATAGTTAGATTTTCTCGAATAAAAAATCCAGTGATCTTCAATTACAACATTGATAACAATACTCTGGAGACATTAACACAAATTAAAGACTTGGGCATCACTTTTCAATCTAATCTTTCATTTGTTAACCACATAACAGAAATCTCTAATAAGGCCTTAAAAATGTTGGGATTTATAACTAGGCTAACTAGAAAATTTAACAATATTAAGTGTATAAAACTTTTATATTTTGCATATGTTAGAAGTCAACTTGAATACAATTCTCCCGTCTGGAACCCATATTACAATATACATGTACAAGCTGTTGAAAGAACACAAAACAAATTCTTACGTTTTCTTAATTTTAAAATGGGTATTCCAGCAATTATGTTGAACTACAATACTATTTTGAATGATATGAATATGCTCAAATTGTCAGACAGAAGAACTTTCACTGACTTGGTATTTCTGTATAAAATTCTAAATGATTTAGTTGACAGTCCGATATTGCTCGAATTGATAAGCTTCCGGATTCCAATACGTAATACTAGAAGTCAGGATTTATTTCAGTGCAGTAATTCTGGAACTAACTACCATATGTATTCCTCTTTGCCCAGAATACTAATGGAGGGAAACAAGTATACCAAGTCAGTGGACATCTTCAATTTATCTTTAAACAAATATAAAATATTGTTACGAAGGCAGTTCAGTTATGTACAATAAATACTGTGTATTTCTTACTATTCATATGTAAAAGCCCCGAAAAAGGGCGTTAATAAATAAATAAATAAATAAATAAAGATTCTTGGTAGAAATCCAAAATTTTAGACGGTTCGGTGCCATAGGGCCGAAGAAATGACCGAGCCCAAGCGTTAAAACGCCTGACCCCAAGTGTCGAAATGACCGAACCCAAGTGGTATAACGATGATTTTTTTCATAAATTCTTTTGTTGTCAGATTTTTTTATCGATTATTAGTAAGAATCCAAAACTTGAGTCGGCTCGGTGCTATAGGATCTACGTTTTGTAACAAAGGGCACCGATAAAGACGAATTTTTTAAAAATTATTCTTTAAGCAGACTTTTTTATTGATTCATGTACAGACCATGTTTCTTAGTAAGAATATAAAATTTCAGTCGGTTCGGTGCCATAGGGTCAAAGTTATGACCGAGCTTAAGCGTTAAAAGGTCTGACCCCAAGTATTGAAATGACCGAACCCAAGTGTTATAACGATGATTTTTTCATAATTGCTTATGTTGTTAGAATTTTTTATCAATTCGTGTAGAGACCATGTTTCTTAGTAAGAATCCAAAATTTCAGTCGGTTCGGTGTAATAGAGCCAATATTATGACCGACCACAAGTATTGTTACAACGCGCCCGCAAAACGATCAATTTTTAAAAGTGATACGGTATGGATGTTGTCTTTTTCAAGATTTTTTGTTGATTTGTGCACAGACCAGACCAGATTCTTGGTAAAAATCCAAGTTTTCGTCGGTTCGTTGCCACAGGGTCGAAGTTATGACCGAGCTCAAGCGTTAAAACGTCTGACCCAAGTGTTGAAATGACCGAACCCAATTGTTATAACGATGATATTGTCATAAATTCTTATGTTGTCAGATTTTTTTATCGATTCGTGTTGTTAGCATTGCCGCTTATACGGCCATTTGCTAAACCAAAACCTGGAAAGGACACGCAATACATAGGCCAACAGAACTAGCTCAGAGCCGGCAGCAAGCAAGGTTCCTCTTAAAACCAAGGCGAGTGTTGTGGTTCGCTTGTGAATTCTTCCTCCCTCTTTCCTCACAATCTCCAGGTCTCTTTCCTCAACCAGAACACAGTTTTGCACGTAAAGGGTTTATTCATTTAGAAGGAGACAGGGTTTACAATTGCCAGCCTCGGCAAACTACACATGGGTACTTGCTAGGTATAGAATTCTGACATGGCGGGGAACTTCTCTCTACTCTCCACACGTATTAGTGAATTTGAACGCGGGATGTAACCAGAGGGGACAAAGATTCATTTTACTCACAAAGCAAGATATGAGGTAGTCGTCAGACAGGCTTCTGTGGGCTGGAGCCTTCTCGTGCACGAAACACATTATAGAAACAATCACGAGTTTTTAGGTTCTCGACACAGCGTCGTGGCGCTGTGTCTGTGGACACTTTTGTCAAGCCTGCGACCAGCCGGGGAATGAATGCCGCGTGCCGTTCGGCACTGGGGCCACGAACCTCCGCGTGCAGAGAGGGGGGCGGAGAGGGGGCGGTACGGCGAGCTGTGAACTGGGGGCCAATTCACTAGCTCCTCGCAACATAAATAAGGGGGTCTATTCTTTATCTTTTGTAACGTAACACTTCCCCCCTCGCCGCAATAAAAGTGACGTGGTAATGGAGCAGTAGGGCTAAGAAATCCTCTTACCCTTCCAGCACTTGTGCAAAAAAAACATTTAAGAGAAAGAGGAGAGAGAGAGAAAAAGGTTGCTAGCTACAAAATAGTAGAAAACAAAAACAAAAGAGAAAAAAAAGCATGGTGAACAAAGAATTATCTATGAATGTACATGAAAGAGCAGTGACATACATAAATATAAACAAGGACCTGCTGGAGAAAGGTACAAGGGTTCTACCTGTAGGAGGCTTCTCTTGGTGGTGGAGAGGGTTCTACCTGTCACAGAGGTCAAAAAGGTAGCTGCTTCCGGATCATGTGGGTGGGCCAGTATGACATCATTGAGGTACTGGAGAGTGGAATTGTAATTGGTGGTTGGTCCTTTATAGAGGTGGTTTGTGTGCATGACAGCCGTTGTTGTGATGGTGGTTGGTACACTGGTTTGTATACAGTGGGATTGTTGTGTGAACAATCGTTGGTATTGTTATTTGCGCAAGGGCACAGGAGCATTGGCATGATGGCAACAGAGCATTTGCAAGGTGCAGCTTTAGACAAATCATTAAAATGTGTTGGTATTTTTGTAGATCTCCAAAAAGCTTTCGACAGTATATCACATGTCAAATTAATACAAAAATTAAAGGTTGTGGGTTTTAACGACAGAGCACTAAATTGGCTAAAAAGTTATCTTCACAAAAGAACACAAACTGTAAAAATCAATCACACATCAAGTCTACCACTCACAAGTGATTTTGGGATACCGCAAGGTACTGTTTTGGGACCATTACTTTTTATCATGTACGTAAACGATATTTTTAAACAAAACCTCAGTGGAACCGTTATATCTTACGCGGACGACACGATTATCATAATTAAGGGTAGTGACTGGAAAATTGTAAATGAAAATGCAAATAATGACACCCAAATCCTAAAAACCTGGTTCGATACAAACTTTCTTACAATCAATGCAAAAAAAACAGTTTATATTCCTTTCTCAATAAATAAAGCCAAAACTTATCCCAACATTAATATAATTATACACAACAAAAAATGTAACAAAGATGTCTGTAATAATTCATGTACCATATTAAACCATGTAACCGAAATAAAGTACCTGGGTGTAATTGTAGACCAACATATGAAATGGAACAGACACATATGTGAACTGGTTAAGCGTATTAGGAAATGTATCTATATATTCATTAGATTAAGAAATATTCTCAAATTAAACAACCTAAAAAAAGTCTATTACGCACTAGTCCAATCACTAATTCAATATGGAATCATCGGATGGGGAGGTGCATATGAAAAAATTGTAAATCCTGTAAAAGTGGTACAAAAACTAATTATTAAAGTAATATTAAAAAAACAACCAACATTCCCTTCAGCATCATTGTTCAAAATTTTCCAAGTACCGAAAATTGAAGACCTCTATAAAAAAGACTCAATACTTCAAATATTCAAAGAAAATGTAACTAAAAAATTTAAACTCAACTCATCATTAAGGCATAAATTTAACATCCAAATCCCTCTGTTTTCAACACAACAAATGCACAATAATTATATTTACAAAGGCATAAAACATTTTAATAGTCTTCCCGAAGAAATTAAAAAAATTACAGATTTCGTATCATTCAAGAAAAAAGTAAAATTAATCTTTAAAAAAAAAACAACAACCATAACATCACCAAACAAAATGTTATAACTTCAATTCATGTCAAATCAAAATTAACATCACAACATAGTTTATATTTATTGTATACACTGAGCAAAATGTATGTTATAAAAATGAAATAATGGTAGTTTATATATTAAATTTATATATAGTTTATATTTACTGTATACTGTAAGTAGAATGTATGTCATAAAAATGAAATAGTGTAAAATAACTCCTATGCCAAGCTCAAGAGCTAGTACTCTTCATTGGCGTAGAAATTCATTAAACCATGTGAAACCATGTTCTTTTCATTCAATAAAAAAAAAAAAAAAAAAAAAAAAAAAAAAAAAAAAAAAAAAAAAAAAAAAGCTGGAACATTTGCAAGATGCAGCAGGAACATTTGTACAATGGCAACAGGAATATTTGCGAGATGCCGCAGGAACATTTGCACGATGGCAACCGGAACATTTGCAAGATGCCGCAGGGACATTTGTACAATGGCAACAGGAACATTACAAGGTGCCGCAGGAACATTTGCATGATGCAACAGGAACATGAACCAACCTAGAGCTGATGTGCTCGGGTTTATTTGAGTGATGGTTTTGTGATGATACAATTCGCAACTACACGCACGACTCACACTAGGTTATGTCAGGTGTGGTCGGGTGCTTTTGGTACGTAGGGTTTGAAGGCATGGGACCTCCGTGACGGTAGTGAAGGCAGCATGAAGAGAGGCGCAGGTGTAGATAGGGTGAAGAGCTGCTGGTCTTCTTATTAATCCGGCGAAAAAATTATTATTAGAACAAAATTCTTGAAGTTTACCTGCCTGGTAGACCAATGATGAAAAGGTTTGGAGAGAAACAAGGTGTGCATGTTGAGAAAGATTGGATTTGTTTGACGTGTAGAGAGAGAGAGACGGAGAGAGAGTTAACTAAATGCAACTACAGACTTATACATATTACAAAGGTACGTATTCAAGGAAGGTTCTGTTTAACCCATTTAGTTTTTTTTTAACTAAATACATTACCAAGAACACGTGGGTAAGGGTTTGTACGTATGACAAAATGCCCCTTTCGAAAGAAGTTGGTCTTCCATGACCTATGCTCACGTCTATACGGTAGCATTTTTTCTACTTTCGAAGAACAAAAACATTGAGTACAAATAAGTTATGAAAAGTGGGAAAGGAGTAGGAAGTTGAAAGGATCCGTGTATGAAGGTTGTCCCATTTGACAAACGAAACGCCAAGTGCGTAACGCATATATCCTCATTCACGGATAATTTCGAGGAAGGGAAAGGGTGACAATTGGGAACATTTGAACGAAGAAAACTGCTGAGGACTCGGCTATTTCCGAAATTCGACCTCTGAGTGGAAGGTGAAACAAGGTCTACAGCAGTTATCCTGGCACATTACAATACCATTTGGTAGTGTGGGACAAAAGGAATACACTGACATAAAAAGAGTCTAATCCTCCACGTGTATTGGGTAGAAGATTAGAGGGTCGTTTTATTCTCCTACTTGTTTGCGAGAAATGACAGACCCTTGCTCAAATCTCACAAACCTGGGGGGTTTTCTTGTTCGTCTCCCAGACAACGAGTTAGGTGTTTTTTGTGTCCATCAACTTAACTCCTACGACACGATGCCCCATAATCATGAGTGAAGCGTATGATTAGTCCTTTTGAGATAGTGGATAGTTCCTGGGTTCTTGTGACAGGAAGTCCACGGGCATGTTAATGAGTATTCTGCTGCAAAAGCAATAATTTTCTGATAACAGAAAATGATGTGATCTACACTTGGTAGGTCACACAAACATGGGGGTAGATATTATTTCGTTCGCACGACTCATGGTGAATATTGTCACGTTTTCACGTCTCACGTGACAGGAATGAACGATTTACAACAAATTTTGCCCAGTATTGAAAGACAGTAACCCAATAGGTATTTAAAACAATATAATGATATAAATCACCCTCTCGATCAACAACCCTGTGTTGACGAGCAAACAATGAGTAGTTATGACGGACTCCCCGTGACGTGTAAAAACACAAAGATATTATGAGATTCGCATCTATAGCAGTGGATATTGTAAGGTTCACACCTATAATAGTAGATATTGTAAGGCTCGCGCCTATAATGATACAAAAGTTTACGTTCAAAAAGGTGGGTCCCCATTCAATACAGACGGCGGGTTGCAATGATGTAATTAATACGGCACTGTTGTAGCTTAATAAATTCATATTAGCATACGTTACAAGACTTGCCAAAAGGCGATAAACACAAATTTTATTGAAGATCTGGCCAAGATTTTAAACTTCAAACAAGAATAATGGTACAATAAGGACAAAAGAAACTGATGTCATGATAAAATATTGTACCTCATAATGAAGTTGTATATGTACAAAGAACAATGTTAATGAAGGGACAAAACGTATTGTCACTTTTATAACAAAAAAAAAAAAAAATTCTCAGAATCCGACAAAATACGATTCCGGAAAAAAAATAGAGCAATTGGGTTGAGCGCCATTCTAATTTTTGGAAAAAGAAGAAAAAACCACAAGTAGCAACAAGGTTGCTCTTGAATTGTTTCGAATCCAGCGAATATGACCTGATAGGTGTGTTCATTTGGTGTATTCGAAACGATCCCCAATATACAACATTACTATGAATGTGTAGGATGGGGTGAAGAGGAAAAAGAAAAAAAGAAAAAACGGGAGGATTTCCTATTATAACAGAAATCGTCGCGACATTCTTACAATATGGTGCTGTGACCATAGTAGCGAGCTGCGGCAATGGTCTGAAACCAATGGTTATTATACAGACTTGCACTTATGGTTTTATATTTACAACATTAGGGTAGGGACGTACTGGTACGACAAAAACCCGACACAAAACAATTAAAAAAGGTGATATGACAAGATGAGACGATGAGGTGAGAAAAAAAACGTGCGGATGCTGCAAGAATTGTGAAGAGGAAAGCGACGTTTCGGAGCAAGAGTTTTCGGAACCGTTGATGGTAGGAGGAAAAGGAGGCCCTTTCCCGAAGTGATCAATTTCAGGGAGAGGATGCATACAAGTATGAAAACGGTGCCCCAAGAGGTGCTCTTGTGGTACAGCAGGCAAGGCGCCCAGGATGTACAAGAACATATAAAATTATGCAAAAAGAAAAATAATGTACAGGAGTTAGGCTACCGTTGACATTAATGTGCCTTCGGGTGTAAGGATTACCTTACGAATGCCCATATGGGTGATTATTTACATTTAATAATTACAAGTAACTCACGTCATTTATGACAAGAATTATAAGACTTCTAAAGAGACCGCATCGCACTGATTGACGACTGGCCAAGAGAGGTCAGGGGCGTAATAATGATCAGGGTTAACAAGATGCATGTTTTGCCAATTTGATAACGCCTGAGTACTTGATGTGATGGAATTTACTGATTCCGTGAGAGGTGACTTCCGGTTGAAATTGCAACCTCCTGATGTATTTTTTGTTGTAGAAAGAAGCATATACAGTAAGGCATTTTTTGGATTTATTCCTAGGAGAAATCTTTCTATTTCTCAGGGCCTGTAGTAGTTCTTCCTTTCTTGAAGTAAGAATGTGCGGTATTATACCCAGCGTAACTTGAGGAACTTCCATAGTGTATAGGATCGTGTCAGAGTGACCTTATGTTGGAAAAAGTGAGAACTAGACTCGCAATTTGAAAGAGATTGGGCAGAGACTGACCACTGGGGACGTATTTTTTACAAAAAGTTTTTTTTGCAAAAAACGTGTCTTTTATAAGTGTTTGGATTATTTGAAAATATGATCAGCGGTTTGACTCAAAAAACGTGTTTTTGTGAAAAAATCCAGATGTTTTGGAAATTTGTTGAAAATTTTCAAGGTCCATAAAATGAAAAAAAAATTGCGCAGCGGTTTGCCTCAAAAAACGTGTTTTTGTGAAAAAATCCAGATGTTTTGGAAATTTGTTGAAAATTTTCAAAGTCCGGATATGAAAATTTCACGGGCCAGGATTCACCTTAAATGGAACACGTTTTTAGAATTTATTCCGATGTTTTTTGAAAAAGGTTTGGAAATTTGCAAAAGTCTGGAAAATAAAAAAAAAACGGAACGAGGTTCGCCTTAAACGAACATGTTTTTAGAATATTTCCATTAACTTTCCAAAGGGGGGTTCTTCAGAAAAAGAAAGAAATATTTTTTTCTTTTGTACAAGTTTTCGTGGAAGTATTTGTTTGAAAATTCAACAATGTCTTGGGGAATAGTTTTTTATTTACGTGGCTAAACTGTAGCCTGATTTGAGCATCACCAATTATTGGTATTTACACGCCAACTTCCTTTCGTCATAACAAGGATTATATGCAGAAGTATGCATATGGTTGTAATGTTAGCTTTCGAGGAATCGACGTCAACGCGAACTAGGCATTTTTCGAATTATGTCGTATGTTTCTTTATAATAGTAGGAAAAGAAAACGAAGAAGAAACGTACGGCAGAAGTAAAAAAAAAATGGCCAATTGTCAAATGGCAGAAAGAATTTAATCCACTTGTTTCCCTTAAGCTGCAAAATATGTCGATATGAATACAGACCAGTACTTTGCGAAATATGTTAATTATAAAATAATAGGTATATTAACTCTCGGGAAACGAAGCGGGTAATTGGTTTATCATGTACAGGATTTTAATTGTTGAATAACTTTGTTTTAAATATTTGTGTTCATTTTCACTATTAACTTGTATTTGAAACTAGCAAATTTAGTCGGTCGACACTCGTAAACACTATATTATTCACGGCGAGAACTTTCTTGGTTGAGCACTTTACGTAGGAATACCGGTGACAATGTTTTGTCGAGTAACAACTCGAAGATGAAGGGATTGTGCCCGTGATAATTTAAATTGCGATTCGAAGTTACGGTCGCGCCGGGGTTCCTGTTGAAAATGCTAGACAAATTGCGAATAACAAGACAAAACATTATAAAGTTTTAACAATTGCTGATTGAAGAACGAGACTGTGGGACCGTGAAGAGGGAGGAAAAAATTTGCCCCAAAGTTGGAAGCCAGTGTAAGCATTGCCGCTTATACGGCCATTTGCTAAACCAAAACCTGGAAAGGACACGCAATACATAGGCCAACAGAACTAGCTCAGAGCCGGCAGCAAGCAAGGTTCCTCTTAAAACCAAGGCGAGTGTTGTGGATCGCTTGTGAATTCCTCCTCCCTCTTTCCTCACAATCTCCAGGTCTCTTTCCTCAATCAGAACACAGTTTTGCATGTAAAGGGTTTATTCATTTAGAAGGAGACAGGGTTTTACAATTGCCAGCCTCGGCAAACTACACATGGGTACTTGCTAGGTATAGAATTCTGACATGGCGGGGAACTTCTCTCTACTCTCCACACGTATTAGTGAATTTAAACGCGGGATGTAACACACCAGAGGGGACAAAGATTCATTTTACTCACAAAGCAGGATATGAGGTAGTCGTCAGACAGGCTACTGTGGGCTGGAGCCTTCTCGTGCACAAAACACATTATAGAAACAATCACGAGTTTTTAGGTTCTCGACACAGCGCCGCGGCGCTGTGTCTGTGGACACTGTTGTCAAGCCCGCGACCAGCCGGGGAATGAATGCCGGGTGCCGTTCGGCACTGGGGCCACGGACCTCCGCGTGCAGAGAGGGGGGCGAAGAGGGGGCGGTACGGCGAGCTGTGTACTGGGGGCCAATTCACTAGCTCCTCACAACAGGAATAAGGGGGTCTATTCTTTATCTTTTGTAACGTAACAGTGTACATACCAAGATTCTTGGTAGAAATCCAAAATTTTAGACGGTTCGGTGCCATAGGGCCGAAGAAATGACTGAGCCCAAGCGTTAAAGCGCCTGACTCGAAGTGTCGAAATGACCGAACCCAAGTGGTATAACGATGATTTTTTTCATAAATTCTTTTGTTGTCGGCTCGGTGCTATAGGATCTAAGTTTTGTCACAAAGGGCACCGATAAAGATGAATTTTTAAAAAATTCTTATGTTATCAGATTTTTATATCGATTCGTGTACAGACTACGATTCTTAGTAAGAATTCACAAAGGGCACCGATAAACGATGAATTTTTTAAAAATTATTCTCTTAGCAGATTTTTTAATTGATTCATGTTCAAACCATGTTTCTTAGTAAGAATCCAAAATTTCAGTCGGTTCGGTGTAATAGAGCCAATGTTATGACCGACCACAAGTATTGTTACAACGCGCCCGTAAAACGATCAATTTTTAAAAATTCTTCTTTTTCAAGATATTTTGTTGATTCGTGCACAGACCAAGAATCGTAGTAAAAATCCAAAATTTCAGTCGGTTCGGTGTAATAGAGCCAATGTTATGACCGACCAAGATTCTTGGTAAAAACCCAAAATTTCAGTCGGTTCGATGCCATAGGGTCGAAGTTATGACCGAGCCCAAGCGTTAAAACGTCTCACCCCAAGTGTTGAAATGACCGAACCCAAGTGTTATAACGATAATTTTGTCATAAATTCTTATGGTGTCTATGATGTCTTGGGATCGGGTATTAAATATAACATCTGTTAATGTTACAATGTTTATTGGTTGCCAGGTTAATATGGAGAGAGCGGTCAATAGCGGTACATCCCTTTTATACTTCCCATACTCGCTATCTTGCTCTCATGCTGTCACCCTCATACACATACGTCACACCCCCACACTTAAAACCTAATTACATACATTTCTTTATTCGCAAATTTATACAAAACAAAATATCTAAATATTTCCATTCTATAGTATATGTAATTATTCTTGTTCTTCACGTGTAGCGTGGGCGTTGACCTCGAGGGCGTAACCTCCCCTCCCATGGTGTAGGTGACCTGCAAAAATTAGGAGAATTAGGAAATTTGGTCATGTCCACATCCGAGAGTGGACCCAGGTCCAGCAAATCATCAGACCTATCACACTCCCCCCACCTAACCTTCCTCTCTGAAATCTGATCATGGTGGCGTTTCCAAATTTGTCCAGTAGACATAATTTTAACTAAATAAATCCTATTCCCCAATCTTTTAAAAATTTTTCCTAAAATCCATTTATTATCATTACTTCTTAAATCCCTGGTTAAAACTTTAGAACCAACCTCATAGTACTTTTTAAATTTTCTTCCTCTATAATACTTTTTCTGTTTATGCTGGCTTAATAACATTTTGTTTTTAACCGTGTTGTCAATTCCTTTAAAACCTTGACTCTCAACACTCATCAACGACGGCCTCCGTAGTCCAGTGGCTAAGACTCTTGACTCACATTCCGGAGGTCGCGGGTTCGAACCCGGCATGCGCAAATAAATTTTATTTGATTAATTTGTGTTATTTCACAATTGATTCATTTAAAATAATATATAGTATATTTGCGGCATGTTCCAGAGTGGAAGATACTATCAGTATCGCCCTGGTGTAAGACCACCATTCAGAATTGAAACGTTGCTTGAAAATGGCTTTAGCCGTGTTTAGTGACCAGATCTGAATAGCCAGGTACTTCCCAACCTTCCTCTTTCCCACCTCCTTCCCCTCCCCGCTACCTTCAGCCTCACAACATACCCCAATTGGGGATGCCATAGTCTCACTGGCTCCAGACGGGAGCAGTTGAGATTCTCGTGCGGTATTCACTGTAAAAAAAAAAAAAAAAATTATCCACTATTGGAATAATCGTATTAAAAATTGATCTAATCTTTCTACCCAACATTAATGTACTAGGCTCAATGCCCGTAGACATTGAAGGCGTATTTCTAATATCAACTAAAATCGTCAAAAGTTTATCTTCAAAATCAGTAGGAAATTTATTATTTACCATAATTTTTTTCAAAAAATTCTTCACTGTTTTAACCCCATTTTCAGCTAAACCGTTAGAAGCAGGATGCTGTACAGCTGAAGTCAATGATTCTATATTATAATTATGACAAAATTCCTTAAAAACTGACGATGTGAAAGCTGTACCATTGTCACTTACAATTTGTTCCGGGATTCCGAACATAGAAAATAATCTTTTCAAAACTTCTATTGTACAAAACGAATCTACCTTATTTACAACATGACAGTCTATCCATTTTGTAGTTGCATCAACAATAATTAAAAAATTATGACCTCCCAACGGTCCCATGAAGTCAATATGCAATCTACTCCAGATTAAACCATTTATTGGCCAAGGTGCCAACTCAACTTTACACGGAGTAGGTAAACATTCCATGCATCGAGCACACTGTTTCACAGTTGCTTCTATATCATTGTTCATTCCGAGCCAAAAAAAATAATTTCGAGCAAGACTTTTCGATTTTACAATGCCTAAATGTGATTGATGTAAAAAATTCAATATAATTTCCCTTAATTCCCTTGGAACTACAAATTTATTATTATAAAATAAACATGAATTATAAGTCGATAATTTATCCCTAAAATACCAGAATTTCAATAAATCATCCTTTAAGAACTTTTTATCCGGCCAACCATTTGCTGTGAACTCGATAATGCTCGCTATATTTACATCATTAATCGAAAACTGTTTCATCGTTTCCGCATTTAATGTTGTTTCTGACTCGATTATGTTCACAAACTCTGACTCAACCGTATTCACGTTTAAAGAATCAATATAATTTAAAAAATAATCGCTAGCATCAATATCGTCGCTACACACATCTAAATTATCCTTATTATTAATCGGCATTCGTGATAAGAAATCCGCTTTGTTATCACCTGACTTAATATGCTCTATACTATAGTCAAAAGTCTGGAGTATTAGGGCGTACCTCTGGAGACGGTTAGCGGCCAAAATAGGTACTTGCTTATCCGTGTTCAAAATGTGTACTAACGATTTATTGTCGCAAGCCAAAACAAATTTATTGCCGTATAAATACTGAAAGAATTTCTTCAACCCAAAAATTATAGCACACGCTTCCTTATCTAAAATAGAGTACTTTAATTCTGTTTCTGACAATAATCGGCTAGCAAATGCGATAGGTCTCTCTAAACCATTATCATATACATGGCAAATCACCGCTGATAACGCTTTTTCAGATGCGTCTGAAATAAGTTTAATTGGTAAATTAGGATCAAAATGCACTAAAATATTATCTGACGTCAGCAGTTTCTTAACTCGCTCAAACGCAATATTACATTCCTCAGACCACACATATTTTACTCCCCTTTTTAACAAGTTATACAATGGAGACAAAATACCTGAAATATTATGAACAAAAGCTCTATAATATAATATGAAATAACCCCAAGTAAACTCCTAAGTTCTGAAACATTTTTCGGTACTGCCATTTGAGTAATCGCACAAATTTTATTTTCTAAAGGCATAACTCCTTTCCGCGAAATTTTAAAACCTAAATATTCTATCTCAGTTTCTAGAAAAGAACACTTATTTTCATTAATAGTTAATCCACAATCACTTAACTTGCTAAGTACAGATTCACAAATAGAGAATAATTCCTCTTCAGAATTTCCAAACAACAAAATATCATCTAGAAATATACGAACGTTACGAAGTCTACCTACTACCGCCTGAATAACTTGCATAAATATAGCCGGGCTTGTGGTCAAACCGAAAGGCAACACTTTAAACCTGAATAAACCTACATGCGTACTTATCACACATAATTTTCTCGACTTCTCGTTCAACGAAATCTGACCAAAAGCATTACGCAAATCTATTTTAGCAAAAAATTTCGCACCATTTAAAGATGAAATTAAATCTTCTATACGAGGCAATGGATATTTCAACTTCGCTAACATAGGGTTTAATGTGGTTTTAAAATCAGTACAAATTCTAATTGAACCGTCTTTCTTTTTTACAACAACAATCGGACTAGCCATATCACTTATTTCTACTTTTTCAATTATATCTTCACTTAACATCTTATTTAATTCCTCCTCTACCTTTCCACGTAAACTAAAAGGTAACGATCTTGGATTCACAAACTTTGGCCTGAACTCCGAAATAACTTCGATGTTAGCTTCATAACCTATAAGCCTACCCGATTTTTCTGAAAACACATGAGCATATTTTTTCTTTAAACTATCACGAAAATTTAATTGATTATCACAACTAGTCTCACTGGTATTTACCGCATTTATTCCACTTAATCCGATACCGAAAACTTGTAAAAAATTTCTACCAACAATCGTAGAGTTACCGTTTTTAATTATTATAAACTGCGTATCTACACTTTTATTTAAAAATAACACACTTAAATTAACTTTACCTACAATATTTAACCGTTTCCCGTCATATCCTGACAATTGAATATCGCATCTTTCCAATGTACAAGAAACAAAATCTTTTAAATACACTTCATATGGAATTGCATTAATCTCAGCGCCGGTGTCAACAATCGCTCGCAGAACAGTGTTACCAATAATGAGATCTACGAATATCGGTTCCGGCCCCGTGCCGTCATGCAACATAAAAACCGAATTTAATCGTTTATTCTTATTACCTACATTAATTTTACTGTTTTTACACACATTACTAGGATGACCCGATTTATTGCAACGATTACAAAAAATATTCTTCCAACAATCTTTCTGCAAATGATTCGTTTTTCCGCACAAAAAACATTTTTTTAATGCAATATTTACTGGCGTCTTACTACGCACTGCACTTTTAAATCTAATCGGACTATCCGACCTGGATTTACGGACAACATTACTATCCTTATGCACAACATTTAAATTCGTATCAACTTTCTTAAAATTAACAACATGTTCCCATGAAGCTGCTAACTGAACGCATTCCGAAAAAGAAGTATTTACCCCCTCAACGAACAACTTATGTTTCAATTTTTCATTGAAAATTCCAATAATGAATATGTCTTTAAAACAAGATTCCAGCCTCAATTCAAAATTGCACGTCAAACTCAGTCCTCTCAACCTAGCAGCGTAATCTTTGATAGATTCGTTAGCTAGCTGTTTACACTTATAAAATAACTCACGCGACTCGAAAATATTTTGAATAGGTTTGCAATGTGAATCAAATAATTTACATAAATCATCAAAAGAACAAACAGAAACCTTTTTAGGGAAACATAGATCACATAATAAAGAGAAAGTTTCTTCGGTGAGGCAACTCAGCAAAAATGCTCTTTTGCGTTCTTGTGATAACACTTTGTCATCATATAAAATGAGGGCCTGATCCAGTCGTTCCTTGAAAAATGACCAGTTTCCCGTTCTGTAACAGAACGTCCCCAAATTCTTACAAACACCCTCCATTGGGGGAAGAGCTGAAACAAAATAATCAATATTACTTATCTCAGCACTTCCTAGAAGGCTACACTCCGAGGTCCACGTTCCACGTTCCACGTGCACGCCACCCAGAGCCGTAGATCACCGTCCCCGTCTGGCTCCGTCTCCCGACAGCTGCGGATCCAATCCCTCATCTCCGAGGTCTTCCTTCCCAGACTGCAGCGACGGAAACCAAGTCCTGGTTCCCGGCTAATCCACACGATGATCCAGTCCTTGACCCGATCCTTGATCCGGTCCTTTTGTACCCCGTTACACGGTGTACCCGAACGACAATAATTTTATAATTTGTCGGTCCCACACACGCGAATACTTGCGTGTGGCTGCTCCAATTCTTAACGCGATCGCTCCTGCGATCGGCCAATTTCCTGACAATCCTTCAGATTCCTTGGAATCTACCGCGTAGATTCTTCCGTAATTTTGTAAAAAAAACGAACAAACGGCTGCGCCAACTATGATGTCTTGGGATCGGGTATTAAATATAACATCTGTTAATGTTACAATGTTAATTGGTTGCCAGGTTAATATGGAGAGAGCGCTCAATAGCGGTACATCCCTTTTATACTTCCCATACTCGCTATCTCGCTCTCATGCTGTCACCCTCATACACATACGTCATAGTGTCAGATTTTTTTATCGATTCGTGTACAGACCAAGATTCTTGGTAGAAATCCAAAATTTTAGACGGTTCGGTGCCATAGGGCCGAAGAAATGACCGAGCCCAAGCGTTAAAAAGCCTGACCCCAAGTGTCAAAATGACCGAACCCAAGTGGTATAACGATGATTTTTTTCATAAATTCTTTTGTTGTCAGATTTTTTTATCGATTATTAGTAAGAATCCAAAACATGAGTCGGCTCGGTGCTATAGGTTCTAAGTTTTGTAACAAAGGGCACCGATAAAGATAAATTTTTTAAAAATTATTCTTTAAGCAGATTTTTTTTATCAATTTTTATCAAGAGACAATGTTTCTTAGAAAGAATCCAAAATTTCAGTCGGTTCGGTGCCATAGGGCCGAAGTTATGACCGAGCTTAAGCGTTAAAAGGTCTGACCCCAAGTATTGAAATGACCGAACCCAAGTGTTATAACGATGATTTTGTCATAAATTCTTATGTTGTCAGATTTTTTTATCGATTCGTGTACAGACCAAGATTCTTGGTAAAAATCCAAAATTTTAGTCAGTTCGGTGCCATAGGGCCGAAGTAATGACTAAGCCCAAGCGTTCAAACGTCTGACCCCAAGTGTCGAAATGACCGAACCCAAGTGGAATAACGATGATTTTTTTTATAAATTCTTATATTATCAGATTTTTTGATCGATTCGTGTACGTACAGACCATTTTTCTTAGTAAGAATCCAAAATTTCAGTCGGTTCGGTGCCTCAGGGCCGAAGCTATGACGGAGCCCAAGTGTTTAAACGCCTAACCCAAAGTGATGAAATGACTGAACCCAATTGTTGTAACGATGATTTTTTCATAAATTCTTATGTTATCAGATTTTTTTATCGATTCATGTACAGACTACGATTCTTAGTAAGAATTCACAAAGGGCACCGATAAGCGATGAATTTTTTAAAAATTATTCTTTTAGCAGATTTTTTTAATTGATTCATGTTCAAACCATGTTTCTTAATAAGAATCCAAAATTTCAGTCGGTTTGGTGTAATAGAGCCAATGTTATGACCGACCACAAGTATTGTTACCAGGCGCCCGTAAAACGATCAATTTTTAAATATTCTTCTTTTTCAAGATTTTTTGTTGATTCGTGCACAGACCAAGAATCGTAGTAAAAATCCAAAATTTCAGTCGGTTCAGTGCCATAGTGCCAAAATTATGACCGAGCCCAAGCGTTAAAACGTCTGACCCCAAGTGTTGAAATGACCGAACCCAAGTGGTATAACGATGATTTTTTCATAAATTCTTATGATGCAGATTTTTTAATCGATTCGTGTACAGACCACGATTCATAGTAAGAATCCAAAATTTGAGTCGGCTCGGTACTATAGGATCTTAGTTTTGTCACAAAGGGCACCGATAAACGATGAATTTTTTAAAAATTATTCTTTTAGCAGATTTTTTTTATTGATTCATGTAAAGACCATGTTTCTTAGTAAGAAACCACAATTTCAGTCGGTTCGGTGCCATAGGGCCGAAGTTATGACCGAATTTATGCGTTAAAAGGTCTGACCCCAAGTGTTGAAATGACCGAACCCAAGTGGTATAACGATGATTTTTTCATAAATTCTTACGATGCAGATTTTTTAATAGATTCCTGTACAGACCACGATTCTTAGTAAGAATCCAAAATGTGAGTCGGCTCGGTACTATAGGATCTTAGTTTTGTCACAAAGGGCAACGATAAACGATGAATTTTTTAAAAATTATACTTACAGCAGATTTTTTTAATTTATTCATGTTCCGACCATGTTTCTTAGTAAGAATCAAAATTTCAGTCGGTTCGGTGTAATAGAGCCAATGTTATGACCGACCACAAGTATTGTTACAACGCGCCCGCAAAACGATCAATTTATAAAAATGGTACTTTTTCAAGATTTTTTGTTGATTTGTGCACAGACCAAGATTCTTGGTAAAAATCCAAATTTTCAGTCGGTTCGATGCCATAGGGTCGAAGTTATGACCGAGCCCAAGCGTTTAAACGTCTGACCCCAAGTGTTGAAATGACCAAACCTAAGTGGTATAACGATGATTTTTTCATAAATTCTTATGATGCAGATTTTTTAATCGATTCGTGTACAGACCACGATTCTTAGTAAGAATCCAAAATTTGAGTCGGCTCGGTACTATAGGATCTTAGTTTTGTCACAAAGGGCACCGATAAACGATGAATTTTTTAAAAATTATTCTTTAAGCAGATTTTTTTTATTGATTCATGTACAGACCATGTTTCTTAGTAAGAATCCAAAATTTCAGTCGGTTCGGTGCCATAGGGCCGAAGTTATGACCGAGCTAAAGCGTTAAAAGGTCTGACCCCAAGTATTGAAATGACCAAACCGAAGTGTTATAACGATGATTTTGTCATAAAGTCTTATGTAGTGAGATTTTTTTATCGATTCGTGTACAGACCAAGATACTTGGTAAAAATCCAAAATTTTAGTCGGTTCGGATTCCATAGGGCCGAAGTTATGACCGAGCCCAAGCGTTAAAACGTCTGACACCAAGTGTCGAAATGACCGAACCCAAGTGGAAAAACGATGATTTTTTTTATAAATTCTTATATTATCAGATTTTTTTATCGATTCGTGTACAGACTACGATTCTAAGTAAGAATTCAAAATGTGAGTCTGCTCGGTGCTATAGGATCTAAGTTTTGTCACAAAGGGCACCGTTAAAGTATGATTTTTTTTTTAAATATTCTTTTGGCAGATTTTTTGATTGATTCGTGTACGTACAGACCATTTTTCTTAGTAAGAATCCAAATTTTCAGTCGGTTCGGTGCCTTAGGGCCGAAGCTATGACGGAGCCCAAGTGTTCAAACGTCTAACCCCAAGTGATGAAATGACTGAACCCAAGTGTTGTAACGATGATATTTTCTTAAATTCTTATGTTATCAGATTTTTTTATCGATTCATGTACAGACTACGATTCTTAGTAAGAATTCACAAAGGGCACATCGGTGCGTTTATCGAAACGATGAATTTTTTAAAAATTATTCTTTTAGCAGATTTTTTTTATTGATTCATGTAAAGACCATGTTTCTTAGTAAGAATCCACAATTTCAGTCGGTTCGGTGCCATAGGGCCGAAGTTATGACCGAATTTATGCGTTAAAAGGTCTGACCCCAAGTGTTGAAATGACCGAACCCAAGTGGTATAACGATGATTTTATCATAAATTTTTATGATGCAGATTTTTTAATCGATTCGTGTACAGACCACGATTCTTAGTAAGAATCCAAAATGTGAGTCGGCTCGGTACTATAGGATCTTAGTTTTGTCACAAAGGGCACCGATAAACGATGAATTTTTTAAAAATTATACTTAAAGCAGATTTTTTTAATTTATTCATGTTCAGACCATGTTTCTTAGTAAGAATCCAAAATTTCAGTCGGTTCGGTGTAATAGAGCCAATGTTATGACCGACCACAAGTATTGTTACAACGCGCCCGCAAAACGATCAATTTATAAAAATGGTACTTTTTCAAGATTTTTTGTTGATTTGTGCACAGACCAAGATTCTTGGTAAAAATCCAAATTTTCAGTCGGTTCGATGCCATAGGGTCGAAGTTATGACCGAGCCCAAGCGTTTAAACGTCTGACCCCAAGTGTTGAAATGACCAAACCTAAGTGGTATAACGATGATTTTTTCATAAATTCTTATGATGCAGATGTTTTAATCGATTCGTGTACAGACCACGATTCTTAGTAAGAATCCAAAATTTGAGTCGGCTCGGTACTATAGGATCTTAGTTTTGTCACAAAGGGCACCGATAAACGATGAATTTTTTAAAAATTATTCTTTTAGCAGATTTTTTTTATTGATTCATGTACAGACCATGTTTCTTAGTAAGAATCCAAAATTTCAGTCGGTTCGGTGCCATAGGGCCGAAGTTATGACCGAGCTAAAGCGTTAAAAGGTCTGACCCCAAGTATTGAAATGACCAAACCGAAGTGTTATAACGATGATTTTGTCATAAAGTCTTATGTAGTGAGATTTTTTTATCGATTCGTGTACAGACCAAGATACTTGGTAAAAATCCAAAATTTTAGTCGGTTCGGATTCCATAGGGCCGAAGTTATGACCGAGCCCAAGCGTTAAAACGTCTGACCCCAAGTGTCGAAATGACCGAACCCAAGTGGAATAACGATGATTTTTTTTATAAATTCTTATATTATCAGATTTTTTTATCGATTCGTGTACAGACTACGATTCTAAGTAAGAATTCAAAATGTGAGTCGGCTCGGTGCTATAGGATCTAAGTTTTGTCACAAAGGGCACCGTTAAAGTATGATTTTTTTTTTAAATATTCTTTTGGCAGATTTTTTGATTGATTCGTGTACGTACAGACCATTTTTCTTAGTAAGAATCCAAATTTTCAGTCGGTTCGGTGCCTTAGGGCCGAAGCTATGACGGAGCCCAAGTGTTCAAACGTCTAACCCCAAGTGATGAAATGACTGAACCCAAGTGTTGTAACGATGATTTTTTCTTAAATTCTTATGTTATCAGATTTTTTTATCGATTCATGTACAGACTACGATTCTTAGTAAGAATTCACAAAGGGCACATCGGTGCGTTTATCGAAACGATGAATTTTTTAAAAATTATTCTTTTAGCAGATTTTTTTTATTGATTCATGTAAAGACCATGTTTCTTAGTAAGAATCCACAATTTCAGTCGGTTCGGTGCCATAGGGCCGAAGTTATGACCGAATTTATGCGTTAAAAGGTCTGACCCCAAGTGTTGAAATGACCGAACCCAAGTGGTATAACGATGATTTTTTCATAAATTTTTATGATGCAGATTTTTTAATCGATTCGTGTACAGACCACGATTCTTAGTAAGAATCCAAAATGTGAGTCGGCTCGGTACTATAGGATCTTAGTTTTGTCACAAAGGGCACCGATAAACGATGAATTTTTTAAAAATTATACTTAAAGCAGATTTTTTTAATTTATTCATGTTCAGACCATGTTTCTTAGTAAGAATCCAAAATTTCAGTCGGTTCGGTGTAATAGAGCCAATGTTATGACCGACCACAAGTATTGTTACAACGCGCCCGCAAAACGATCAATTTATAAAAATGGTACTTTTTCAAGATTTTTTGTTGATTTGTGCACAGACCAAGATTCTTGGTAAAAATCCAAATTTTCAGTCGGTTCGATGCCATAGGGTCGAAGTTATGACCGAGCCCAAGCGTTTAAACGTCTGACCCCAAGTGTTGAAATGACCAAACCCAAGTGGTATAACGATGATTTTTTCATAAATTCTTATGATGCAGATTTTTTAATCGATTCGTGTACAGACCACGATTCTTAGTAAGAATCCAAAATTTGAGTCGGCTCGGTACTATAGGATCTTAGTTTTGTCACAAAGGGCACCGATAAACGATGAATTTTTTAAAAATTATTCTTTTAGCAAATTTTTTAAATTGATTCATGTACAGACCATGTTTCTTAGTAAGAATCCAAAATTTCAGTCGGTTCGGTGCCATAGGGCCGAAGTTATGACCTAGCTTAAGCGTTAAAAGGTCTGACCCCAAGTATTGAAATGACCGAACCCAAGTGTTATAACGATGATTTTGTGATAAATTCTTATGTTGTCAGATATTTTTATCGATTCATGTACAGACTACGATTCTAAGTAAGAATTCAAAATGTGAGTCGGCTCGGTAGTATAGGATCTAAGTTTTGTCACAAAGGGCACCGTTAAACTATGATTTTTTTTTTAAATATTCTTTTGGCAGATTTTTTGATTGATTCGTGTACGTACAGACCATTTTTCTTAGTAAGAATCCAAAATTTCAGTCAGTTCGGTGCTTAGGGCCGAAGCTATGACCGAGCCCAAGTGTTTAAACGTCTCACCCCAAGTGATGAACTGACTAAACCCAAGTGTTGTAACGATGATTTTTTCTTAAATTCTTATGTTATCAGATTTTTTTATCGATTCATGTACAGACTACGATTCTTAGTAAGAATTCACAAAAGGCACCGATAAGCGATGAATTTTTTAAAAATTATTCTTTTAGCAGATTTTTTTAATTGATTTGTGTTCAAACCATGTTTCTTAGTAAGAATCCAAAATTTCAGTCGGTTTGGTGTAATAGAGCCAATGTTATGACCGACCACAAGTATTGTTACCAGGCGCCCGTAAAACGATCAATTTTTAAATATTCTTCTCTTTCAAGATTTTTTGTTGATTCGTGCACAGACCAAGAATCGTAGTAAAAATCCAAAATTTCAGTCGGTTCAGTGCCATAGTGCCGGAGTTATGACCGAGCCCAAGCGTTTAAACGTCTGACCCCAATGTTGAAATGACCGAACCCAAGTGGTATAACGATGATTTTTTCATAAATTCTTATGATGCAGATTTTTTAATCGATTTTTACGATGTGTACAGACCAAGATTCTTGGTAAAAATCCAAATTTTTAGTCGGTTCGATGCCATAGGGTCTAAGTTATGACCGAGCCCAAGCGTTTAAACGTCTGACCCCAAGTATTGAAATGACCGAACCCAAGTGTTATAACGATGATTTTGTGATAAATTCTTATGTTGTCAGATTTTTTTATCGATTCGTGTACAGACTACGATTCTAAGTAAGAATTCAAAATGTGAGTCGGCTCGGTGCTATAGGATCTAAGTTTTGTCACAAAGGGCACCGTTAAACTATTTTTTTTTTTTTTAAATATTCTTTTGACAGATTTTTTGATTGATTCGTGTACGTACAGATCATGTTTCTTAGTAAGAATCCAAAATTTCAGTCAGTTCGGTGCTTTGGGCCGAAGCTATGACCGAGCCCAAGTGTTTAAACGTCTAACCCCAAGTGATGAAATGACTAAACCCAAATGTTGTAACGATGATTTTTTCTTAAATTCTTATGTTATCAGATTTTTTTATCGATTCATGTACAGACTACGATTCTTAGTAAGAATTCACAAAGGGCACCGATAAGCGATGAATTTTTTAAAAATTATTCTTTTAGCAGATTTTTTTAATTGATTCATGTTCAAACCATGTTTCTTAGTAAGAATCCAAAATTTCAGTCGGTTTGGTGTAATAGAGCCAATGTTATGACCGACCACAAGTATTGTTACCAGGCGCCCGTAAAACGATCAATTTTTAAATATTCTTCTTTTTCAAGATTTTTTGTTGATTCGTGCACAGACCAAGAATCGTAGTAAAATCCAAAATTTCAGTCGGTTCAGTGCCATAGTGCCAAAATTATGACCGAG
Organism: Limnephilus marmoratus; assembly: GCA_917880885.1. NCBI lineage: Eukaryota > Metazoa > Arthropoda > Insecta > Trichoptera > Limnephilidae > Limnephilus > Limnephilus marmoratus. The sequence continues at coordinate 15,457,153 of OU862906.1, forward strand.
CCCAAGCGTTAAAACGTCTGACCCCAAGTGTTGAAATGACCGAACCCAAGTGGTATAACGATGATTTTTTCATAAATTCTTATGATGCAGATTTTTTAATCGATTCGTGTACAGACCACGATTCTTAGTAAGAATCCAAAATTTGAGTCGGCTCGGTACTATAGGATCTTAGTTTTGTCACAAAGGGCACCGATAAACGATGAATTTTTTAAAAATTATTCTTTTAGCAGATTTTTTTAATTGATTCATGTACAGACCATGTTTCTTAGTAAGAATCCAAAATTTCAGTCGGTTCGGTGCCATAGGGCCGAAGTTATGACCGAGCTTAAGCGTTAAAAGGTCTGACCCCAAGTATTGAAATGACCGAACCCAAGTGTTATAACGATGATTTTGTGATAAATTCTTATGTTGTCAGATATTTTTATCGATTCATGTACAGACTACGATTCTAAGTAAGAATTCAAAATGTGAGTCGGCTCGGTGCTACAGGATCTAAGTTTTGTCACAAAGGGCACCGTTAAACTATGATTTTTTTTAAAAATATTCTTTTTGCAGATTTTTTGATTGATTCGTGTACGTACAGACCATTTTTCTTAGTAAGAATCCAAAATTTCAGTCAGTTCGGTGCTTAGGGCCGAAGCTATGACCGAGCCCAAGTGTTTAAACGTCTCACCCCAAGTGATGAACTGACTAAACCCAAGTGTTGTAACGATGATTTTTTCTTAAATTCTTATGTTATCAGATTTTTTTATCGATTCATGTACAGACTACGATTCTTAGTAAGAATTCACAAAAGGCACCGATAAGCGATGAATTTTTTAAAAATTATTCTTTTAGCAGATTTTTTTAATTGATTCATGTTCAAACCATGTTTCTTAGTAAGAATCCAAAATTTCAGTCGGTTTGGTGTAATAGAGCCAATGTTATGACCGACCACAAGTATTGTTACCAGGCGCCCGTAAAACGATCAATTTTTAAATATTCTTCTCTTTCAAGATTTTTTGTTGATTCGTGCACAGACCAAGAATCGTAGTAAAAATCCAAAATTTCAGTCGGTTCAGTGCCATAGTGCCGAAGTTATGACCGAGCCCAAGCGTTAAAACGTCTGACCCCAATGTTGAAATGACCGAACCCAAGTGGTATAACGATGATTTTTTCATAAATTCTTATGATGCAGATTTTTTAATCGATTTTTACGATGTGTACAGACCAAGATTCTTGGTAAAAATCCAAATTTTTAGTCGGTTCGATGCCATAGGGTCTAAGTTATGACCGAGCCCAAGCGTTTAAACGTCTGACCCCAAGTATTGAAATGACCGAACCCAAGTGTTATAACGATGATTTTGTGATAAATTCTTATGTTGTCAGATTTTTTTATCGATTCGTGTACAGACTACGATTCTAAGTAAGAATTCAAAATGTGAGTCGGCTCGGTGCTATAGGATCTAAGTTTTGTCACAAAGGGCACCGTTAAACTATTTTTTTTTTTTAAATATTCTTTTGACAGATTTTTTGATTGATTCGTGTACGTACAGATCATGTTTCTTAGTAAGAATCCAAAATTTCAGTCAGTTCGGTGTTTTGGGCCGAAGCTATGACCGAGCCCAAGTGTTTAAACGTCTAACCCCAAGTGATGAAATGACTAAACCCAAATGTTGTAACGATGATTTTTTCTTAAATTCTTATGTTATCAGATTTTTTTATCGATTCATGTACAGACTACGATTCTTAGTAAGAATTCACAAAGGGCACCGATAAGCGATGAATTTTTTAAAAATTATTCTTTTAGCAGATTTTTTTAATTGATTCATGTTCAAACCATGTTTCTTAGTAAGAATCCAAAATTTCAGTCGGTTTGGTGTAATAGAGCCAATGTTATGACCGACCACAAGTATTGTTACCAGGCGCCCGTAAAACGATCAATTTTCAAATATTCTTCTTTTTCAAGATTTTTTGTTGATTCGTGCACAGACCAAGAATCGTAGTAAAATCCAAAATTTCAGTCGGTTCAGTGCCATAGTGCCAAAATTATGACCGAGCCCAAGCGTTAAAACGTCTGACCCCAAGTGTTGAAATGACCGAACCCAAGTGGTATAACGATGATTTTTTCATAAATTCTTATGATGCAGATTTTTTAATCGATTCGTGTACAGACCACGATTCTTAGTAAGAATCCAAAATTTGAGTCGGCTCGGTACTATAGGATCTTAGTTTTGTCACAAAGGGCACCGATAAACGATGAATTTTTTAAAAATTATTCTTTTAGCAGATTTTTTTAATTGATTCATGTACAGACCATGTTTCTTAGTAAGAATCCAAAATTTCAGTCGGTTCGGTGCCATAGGGCCGAAGTTATGACCGAGCTTAAGCGTTAAAAGGTCTGACCCCAAGTATTGAAATGACCGAACCCAAGTGTTATAACGATGATTTTGTCATAAATTCTTATGTTGTCAGATTTTTTTATCGATTCTTGTACAGACTACGATTCTAAGTAAGAATTCAAAATGTGAGTCGGCTCGGTGCTAAAGGATCTAAGTTTTGTCACAAAGGGCACCGTTAAAGTATGATTTTTTTTTTAAATATTCTTTTGGCAGATTTTTTGATTGATTCGTGTACGTACAGACCATTTTTCTTAGTAAGAATCCAAAATTTCAGTCGGTTCGGTGCTCAGGGCCGAAGCTATGACCGAGCCCAAGTGTTTAAACGTCTAACCCCAAGTGATGAAATGACTGAACCCAAGTGTTGTAACGATGATTTTTTCTTAAATTCTTATGTTATCAGATTTTTTTATCGATTTATGTACAGACTACGATTCTTAGTAAGAATTCACAAAGGGCACCGATAAACGATGAATTTTTTAAAAATTATTCTTTTAGCAGATTTTTTTAATTGATTCATGTTCAAACCATGTTTCTTAGTAAGAATCCAAAATTTCAGTCGGTTCGGTGTAATAGAGCCAATGTTATGACCGACCACAAGTATTGTTAAAAGGCGCCCGTAAAACGATCAATTTTTAAAAATTCTTCTTTTTCAAGATTTTTTGTTGATTCGTGCACAGACCAAGAATCGTAGTAAAAATCCAAAATTTTAGTCGGTTCAGTGCCATAGTGCCGAAGTTATGACCGAGCCCAAGCGTTAAAACGTCTGACCCCAAGTGTTGAAATGACCGAACCCAAGTGGTATAACGATGATTTTTTCATAAATTCTTATGTTGTCAGATTATTTATCTATTCGTGTACAGACCAAGATTCTTAGTAAGAATTCAAAATTTGAGTCGGCTCGGTACTATAGGATCTTAGTTTTGTCACAAAGGGCACCGATAAACGATGAATTTTTTTAAAATTATTCTTTTAGCAGATTTTTTTAATTGATTCATGTTCAAACCATGTTTCTTAGTAAGAATCCAAAATTTCAGTCGGTTCGGTGTAATAGAGCCAATGTTATGACCGACCACAAGTATTATTAAAAGGCGCCCGTAAAACGATCCATTTTTAAAAATTCTTTTTTTTAAAGATTTTTTGTTGATTCGTGCACAGACCAAGAATCGTAGTAAAAATCCAAAATTTCAGTCGGTTCAGTGCCATAGTGCCGAAGTTATGACCGAGCCCAAGCGTTAAAACGTCTGACCCCAAGTGTTGAAATGACCGAACCCAAGTGGTATAACGATGATTTTTTCATAAATTCTTATGATGCAGATTTTTTAATCGATTCGTGTACAGACCAAGATTCTTGGTAGAAATCCAAAATTTTAGACGGTTCGGTGCCATAGGGCCGAAGAAATGACCGAGCCCAAGCGTTAAAAAGCCTGACCCCAAGTGTCGAAATGACCGAACCCAAGTGGTATAACGATGATTTTTTTCATAAATTCTTTTGTTGACAGATTTTTTTATCGATTATTAGTAAGAATCCAAAACATGAGTCGGCTCGGTGCTATAGGATCTAAGTTTTGTAACAAAGGGCACCGATAAAGATGAATTTTTTAAAAATTATTCTTTAAGCAGATTTTTTTTTAACAATTCGTGTAGAGACAATGTTTCTTAGTAAGAATCCAAAATTTCATTCAGTTCGGTGTAATAGAGCCAATGTTATGACAGACCACAAGTATTGTTACAACGCGCCCGCAAAACGATCAATTTTTAGAAATGGTACCTTTTCAAGATTTTTTGTTGATTTGTGCACAGACCAAGATTCTTGGTAAAAATCCAAGTTTTCAGTCGGTTCGTTGCCATAGGGTCGAAGTTATGACCGAGCCCAAGCGTTAAATCGTATGACCCCAAGTGTTGAAATGACCGAACCCAAGTGTTATAACGATGATTTTGTCATAAATTCTTATGTTGTCAGATTTTTTTTATCGATTCGTGTACAGACCAAGATTCTTGGTAGAAATCCAAAATTTTAGACGGTTCGGTGCCATAGGGCCGAAGAAATGACCGAGCCCAAGCGTTTAAGCGCCTGACCCCAAGTGTCGAAATGACCGAACCCAAGTGATATAACGATGATTTTTTTCATAATTTCTTTTGTTGTCAGATTTTTTTATCGATTCTTAGTAAGAATCCAAAACTTGAGTCAGCTCGGTGCTATAGGATCTAAGTTTTGTCACAAAGGGCACCGATATAGATGAATTTTTAAAAAATTCTTATGTTATCAGATTTTTTATCGATTCGTGTACAGACTACGATGCTTAGTAAGAAATCACAAAGGGCACCGATAAACGATGAATTTTTAAAAAATTATTCTTTTAGCAGATTTTTTAACTGATTCATGTTCAGACCATGTTTCTTAGTAAGAATCCAAAATTTCAGTCGGTTCGGTGTAATAGAGCCAATGTTATGACCGACCACAAGTATTGTTACAACGCGCCCGTAAACGATCAATTTTTAAAAATTCTTCTTTTTCAAGATTTTTTGTTGATTCGTGCACGGACCAAGAATCGTAGTAATAATCCAAAATTTCAGTCGGTTCGGTGTAATAGAGCCAATGTTATGACCGACCAAGATTCTTGGTAAAAATCCAAAATTTCAGTCGGTTCGATGCCATAGGGTCGAGGTTATGACCGAGCCCAAGCGTTAAAACGTCTCACCCCAAGTGTTGAAATGACAGAACACAAGTGTTGTTACGATGATTTTTTCATAAATTCTTATGTTATCAGATTTTTTAATCGATTCGTTTACATTCTTAGTAAGAATTCAAATTGTGAGTCGGCTCGGTGCTATAGGATCTAAGTTTTGTCACAAAGGGCACCGATAAACGATGAATTTTTTAAAAATTATACTTATAGCAGATTTTTTTAATTGATTCATGTTCAGACCATGTTTCTTAGTAAGAATCCAAAATTTCAGTCGGTTCGGTGTAATAGAGCCAATGTTATGACCGACCACAAGTATTGTTACAACGCGCCCGCAAAACGATCAATTTATAAAAATGGTACTTTTTCAAGATTTTTTGTTGATTTGTGCATAGACCAAGATTCTTAGTAAAAATCCAAATTTTCAGTCGGTTCGATGCCATAGGGTCGAAGTTATGACCGATCCCAAGCGTTTAAACGTCTGACCCCAAATGTTGAAATGACCGAACCCAAGTGTTATAACGATGATTTTGTCATAAAGTCTTATGTTGTCAGATATTTTTATCGATTTGTGTACAGACCAAGATTCTTGCTAGAAATCCAAAATTTTAGACGGTTCGGTGCCATAGGGCCGAAGAAATGACCGAGCCCAAGCGTTAAAGCGCCTGACCCCAAGTGTCGAAATACCCGAACCCAAGTGGTATAACGATGATTTAATTCATAAATTCCTTTGTTGTCAGATTTTTTTATCGATTCTTAGTAAGAATCCAAAAATTGAGTCGGCTCGGTGCTATAGGATCTAAGTTTTGTCACAAAGGGCACCGATAAAGATGAATTTTTTAAAAATTATTCTTTTAGCAGATTTTTTTTATTGATTCATGTACAGACCATGTTTCTTAGTAAGAATCCAAAATTTCAGTCGGTTCGGTGCCATAGGGCCGAAGTTATGACCGAGCTAAAGCGTTAAAAGGTCTGACTCCAAGTATTGAAATGACCAAACCGAAGTGTTATAACGATGATTTTGTCATAAATTCTTATGTAGTGAGATTTTTTTATCGATTCGTGTACAGACCAAGATACTTGGTAAAAATCCTAAATTTTAGTCGGTTCGGATTCCATAGGGCCGAAGTTATGACCGAGCCCAGGCGTTAAAAAGTCTGACCCCAAGTGTCGAAATGACCGAACCCAAGTGGAATAACGATGATTTTTTATATAAATTCTTATACTATCAGATTTTTTTATCGATTCGTGTACAGACTACGATTCTAAGTAAGAATTCAAAATGTGAGTCGGCTCGGTGCTATAGGATCTAAGTTTTGTCACAAAGGGCACCGTTAAAGTATGATTTTTTTTTTAAATATTCTTTTGGCAGATTTTTTGATTGATTCGTGTACGTACAGACCATTTTTCTTAGTAAGAATCCAAGTTTTCAGTCGGTTCGGTGCCTTAGGGCCGAAGCTATGACGGAGCCCAAGTGTTTAAACGTCTAAACCCAAGTGATGAAATGACTGAACCCAAGTGTTGTAACGATGATTTTTTCTTAAATTCTTATGTTATCAGATTTTTTTTATCGATTCATGTACAGACTACGATTCTTAGTAAGAATTCACAAAGGGCACCGATAAACTATGAATTTTTAAAAAATTATTCTTTTAGCAGATTTTTTTTATTGATTCATGTATAGACCATGTTTCTTAGTAAGAATCCAAAATTTCAGTCGGTTCGGTGCCATAGGGCCGAAGTTATGACCGAATTTATGCGTTTAAAGGTCTGACCCCAAGTGTCGAAATGACCGAACCCGAGTTATCTAAACGATGTTTTTTTTCATAAATTCTTATGTTGTCAGATTTTTTTATCGATTCATGTACAGACTACGATTCTTAATAAGAATTCACAAATGGCACCGATAAACGATGAATTTTTTAAAAATTATTCTTTTAGCAGATTTTTTTAATTGATTCATGTTCAAACCATATTTCTTAGTAAGAATCCAAAATTTCAGTCGGTTCGGTGTAATAGAGCCAATGTTATGACCGACCACAAGTATTGTTAAAAGGCGCCCGTAAAACGATCAATTTTTAAAAATTCTTCTTTTTCAAGATTTTTTGTTGATTCGTGCACAGACCAAGAATCGCAGTAAAAATCCAAAATTTTAGTCGGTTCAGTGCCATAGTGCCGAAGTCATGACCGAGCCCAAGCGTTAAAACGTCTGACCCCAAGTGTTGAACTGACCGAACCCAAGTGGTATAACGATGATTTTTTCATAAATTCTTATGTTGTCAGATTTTTTTATCTATTCGTGTACAGATCAAGATTCTTAGTAAGAATTCAAAATTTGAGTCGGCTCGGTACTTTAGGATCTTAGTTTTGTCACAAAGGGCACCGATAAACGTTGAATTTTTTTAAAATTATTCTTTTAGCAGATTTTTTTAATTGATTCATGTTCAAACCATGTTTCTTAGTAAGAATCCAAAAATTCAGTCGGTTCGGTGTCATAGAGCCAATGTTATGACCGACCACAAGTATTTTATGGTTATTTCCTTTTGGGGTATTATGCCGTGTTGCGCTACCTCCTCCTTTAGCCATCGTTTGAAAAGGGCCAAAATACCCCGCCCAAACATCACAAAAGGAGAGTTTGAGAGAATTGCGCGCCAATGAGGAAATCTTAGTTCTGCCTGCCGACAAAGGTAATGCCACTGTGGTGATTAATACGGCAGACTACATCAAAAAGATGGAAGACCTCCTGTGCGATGCCGGCACTTACAAGAAGATTAAAAACAACCCCACCAATAAGATTGACTTGAAGACAAGAGAGCTAGTTAAAGCTTACAGTATTAGGAAAGAGGATCGATCTGGGCTTTTCGTAAAAGCCTCCAGAACTCCTGCCCTATACGGTCTTCCAAAAATACACAAAAAGGATATACCAATGAGACCGATTGTCAGTGCTATTGGTGCACCTACTTACAAACTGTCCCAATACCTATCTAGACTACTGCAGATGCAAACTGGAAAAACTGAATCGTGGATTAAGGATTCCACAGATCTGATCAGTAAACTAAAGAAGGTTAAGACTGATGAAAGGGATATTCTTGTCAGTTTTGACGTAGTTTCTCTTTTTACGAATGTGCCTCTAGAAGACTCCATGACAATGCTCAGGGAGATATATGAGGAAGACATTTGCAAACTTTTTGAACACTGTCTCAATACAGGATATTTTGCATTTCAGGGTGAGCTTTTTGAGCAAGTGGAAGGAGTTGCGATGGGCAGTCCGTTGTCGCCAGTTCTAGCTAATTTCTTTATGGAGAAGTTTGAAGAAGTGGCACTTGACACAGCTTCGGCTGTTCCAAAGGTATGGTGGCGTTATGTCGATGATGTTTTCGCCATTTGGCCTCATGGAATAGAGAAACTGAACGAATTCCTAGACCATCTTAACTCACTTCACAGTAAAATTAAGTTCACAATGGAGTTGGAAAATAACCACAAAATCCTGCCTTTTCTAGATGTGGAAGTTATGCGAAAAGAAGATGGTAGCCTAGGACACACAGTGTATGGGAAACCAACTCATACGAATCGGTATCTACATGCTGATTCGCATCACCACCCAGCGCAGAAGAGAGGACTTATCCAAACGCTGGTAACCCGAGCGACCAGAATATGTGAAGAAACTAAAATCGGAGCGGAACTTACTAAGCTCACCGATGCACTGCAGCGTAATGGTTACCCGGCAAGGCAGACAAGGCAAATAATAAGAGCCAAATCTACACCAAACGAAGACAGAATTGAGCAAGAGTCTAAAGGCTGTGCTTTCCTACCTTATGTTCACAATGTGACAGACAGAATTGCCAGACTGTTGAGGAAAGAAAGCATCAAGACTGTCTTCGGAACCACGACCAAAATACAAGACCTACTGAGGTCTGCAAAGACCAAGTTTCCTCTGGAAACAGATGAAGTATATAAACTCAGCTGTTCCGGATGTGATAAAGTCTATGTTGGCCAGACAGAGCGGACGACCTCCAAAAGGAAATCAGAACACTTTCGAGCATGTAAACTTGGCCACCCTGACAAATCGGCAATCGCCGAGCATTTAATTGAAACCGGCCATTTCTTCGGATTTGTTCCTGAAGTCCTGGGAAGACCCAAAACCTATAGAGCACGCTTAATTACAGAGGCAATTGAAATTTATAAAAATCCTATTAACATTAATAGAGACGACGGAGCTAAGCGCAACAGTTCTTGGTATCCGGCAATTGACGGCCACACCAAAGCTAAATACAAAAAACCATCTTGAAGTATACTGTAATGCCAGCCCGCAGTGGATTGGTGCTGGCAACACGGTATTGCTTCGAAGTACTTAAGCACACATTTCAACTCTAACATTTACACATCTGCCCTGATGATGGACACTGTAACGCTGTCCGAAACGTTGGCTAAAGGAGGAGGTAGCGCAACACGGCATAATACCCCAAAAGGAAATAACCATAAAATTTTTGGCCGTGAAAACCTAAAATCATATCTGACCACAAGTATTGTTAAAAGGCGCCCGTAAAACGATCAATTTTTAAAAATTCTTTTTTTTAAAGATTTTTTGTTGATTCGTGCACAGACCAAGAATCGTAGTAAAAATCCAAAATTTCAGTCGGTTCAGTGCCATAGTGCCGAAGTTATGACCGAGCCCAAGCGTTAAAACGTCTGACCCCAAGTGTTGAAATGACCGAACCCAAGTGGTATAACGATGATTTTTTCATAAATTCTTATGATGCAGATTTTTTTAATCGATTCGTGTACAGACCAAGATTCTTGGTAGAAATCCAAAATTTTAGACGGTTCGGTGCCATAGGGCCGAAGAAATGACCGAGCCCAAGCGTTAAAAAGCCTGACCCCAAGTGTCGAAATGACCGAACCCAAGTGGTAAAACGATGATTTTTTTCATAAATTCTTTTGTTGTCAGATTTTTTTATCGATTATTAGTAAGAATCCAAAACATGAGTCGGCTCGGTGCTATAGGATCTAAGTTTTGTAACAAAGGGCACCGATAAAGATGAATTTTTTAAAAATTATTCTTTAAGCAGATTTTTTTAATTGATTAATGTTCAGACCATGTTTCTTAGTAAGAATCCAAAATTTCAGTCGGTTCGGTGTAATAGAGCCAATGTTATGACCGACCACAAGTATTGTTACAACGCGCCCGCAAAACGATCAATTTTTAGAAATGGTACTTTTTCAAGATTTTTTGTTGATTTGTGCACAGACCAAGATTCTTGGTAAAAATCCAAGTTTTCAGTCGGTTCGTTGCCATAGGGTCGAAGTTATGACCGAGCCCAAGCGTTAAAAAGTATGACCCCAAGTGTTGAAATGACCGAACCCAAGTGTTATAACGATGATTTTGTCATAAATTCTTATGTTGTCAGATTTTTTTTATCGATTCGTGTACAGACCAAGATTCTTGGTAGAAATCCAAAATTTTAGACGGTTCGGTGCCATAGGGCCGAAGAAATGACCGAGCCCAAGCGTTAAAGCGCCTGACCCCAAGTGTCGAAATGACCGAACCCAAGTGGTATAACGATGATTTTTTTCATAAACTCTTTTGTTGTCAGATTTTTTTATCGATTCTTAGTAAGAATCCAAAACTTGAGTCAGCTCGGTGCTATAGGATCTAAGTTTTGTCACAAAGGGCACCGATAAAGATGAATTTTTAAAAAATTCTTATGTTATCAGATTTTTTATCGATTCGTGTACAGACTACGATTCTTAGTAAGAATTCACAAAGGGCACCGATAAACGATGAATTTTTAAAAAATTATTCTTTTAGCAGATTTTTTAATTGATTCATGTTCAGACCATGTTTCTTAGTAAGAATCCAAAATTTCAGTCGGTTCGGTGTAACAGAGCCAATGTTATGAACGACCACAAGTATTGTTACAACGCGCCCGTAAACGATCAATTTTTAAAAATTCTTCTTTTTCAAGATTTTTTGTTGATTCGTGCACGGACCAAGAATCGTAGTAATAATCCAAAATTTCAGTCGGTTCGGTGTAATAGAGCCAATGTTATGACCGACCAAGATTCTTGGTAAAAATCCAAAATTTCAGTCGGTTCGATGCCATAGGGTCGAAGTTATGACCGAGCCCAAGCGTTAAAACGTCTCACCCCAAGTGTTGAAATGACCGAACCCAAGTGTTGTTACGATGATTTTTTCATAAATTCTTATGTTATCAGATTTTTTTATCGATTCGTGTAGCGACTACGATTCTTAGTAAGAATTCAAATTGTGAGTCGGCTCGGTGCTATAGGATATAAGTTTTGTCACAAAGGGCACCGATAAACGATGAATTTTTTAAAAATTATACTTATAGCAGATTTTTTTAATTGATTCATGTTCAGACCATGTTTCTTAGTAAGAATCCAAAATTTCAGTCGGTTCGGTGTAATAGAGCCAATGTTATGACCGACCACAAGTATTGTTACAACTTGCCCGGAAAACGATCAATTTATAAAAATGGTACTTTTTCAAGATTTTTTGTTGATTTGTGCACAGACCAAGATTCTTGGTAAAATTCCAAATTTTCAGTCGGCTCGATGCCATAGGGTCGAAGTTATGACCGATCCCAAGCGTTTAAACGTCTGACCCCAAGTGTTGAAATGACCGAACCCAAGTGTTATAACGATGATTTTGTCATAAAGTCTTATGTTGTCAGATATTTTTATCGATTTGTGTACAGACCAAGATTCTTGGTAGAAATCCAAAATTTTAGACGGTTCGGTGCCATAGGGCCGAAGAAATGACCGAGCCCAAGCCTTTAAAGCGCCTGACCCCAAGTGTCGAAATGACCGAACCCAAGTGGAATAACGATGATTTTTTTCATAAATTCCTTTGTTGTCAGATTTTTTTATCGATTCTTAGTAAGAATCCAAAAATTGAGTCGGCTCGGTGCTATAGGATCTAAGTTTTGTCACAAAGGGCACCGATAAAGATGAATTTTTTAAAAATTATTCTTTTAGCAGATTTTTTTTATTGATTCATGTACAGACCATGTTTCTTAGTAAGAATGCAAAATTTCAGTCGGTTCGGTGCCATAGGGCCGAAGTTATGACCGAGCTAAAGCGTTAAAAGGTCTGACCCCAAGTATTGAAATGACCAAACCGAAGTGTTATAACGATGATTTTGTCATAAATTCTTATGTAGTGAGATTTTTTTATCGATTCGTGTACAGACCAAGATACTTGGTAAAAATCCTAAATTTTAGTCGGTTCGGATTCCATAGGGCCGAAGTTATGACCGAGCCCAAGCGTTAAAACGTCTGACCCCAAGTGTCGAAATGACCGAACCCAAGTGGAATAACGATGATTTTTTTATAAATTCTTATATTATCAGATTTTTTTATCGATTCGTGTACAGACTACGATTCTAAGTAAGAATTCAAAATGTGAGTCGGCTCGGTGCTATAGGATCTTAGTTTTGTCACAAAGGGCACCGTTAAAGTATGATTTTTTTTTTAAATATTCTTTTGGCAGATTTTTTGATTGATTCGTGTACGTACAGACCATTTTTCTTAGTAAGAATCCAAATTTTCAGTCGGTTCGGTGCCTTAGGGTCGAAGCTATGACCGAGCCCAAGTGTTTAAACGTCTAACCCCAAGTGATGAAATGACTGAACCCAAGTGTTGTAACGATGATTTTTTCTTAAATTCTTATGTTATCAGATTTTTTTATCGATTCATGTACAGACTACGATTCTTAGTAAGAATTCACAAAGGGCACATCGGTGCGTTTATCGAAACGATGAATTTTTTAAAAATTATTCTTTTAGCAGATTTATTTTATTGATTCATGTATAGACCATGTTTTTTAGTAAGAATCCAAAATTTCAGTCGGTTCGGTGCCATAGGGCCGAAGTTATGACCGAATTTATGCGTTAAAAGGTCTGACCCCAAGTGTCGAAATGACCGAACCCGAGTTATCTAAACGATGATTTTTTTCATAAATTCTTATGTTGTCAGATTTTTTTATCTATTCGTGTACAGACCAAGATTTTTAGAAAGAATTCAAAATTTGAGTCGGCTCGGTACTATAGGATCTTAGTTTTGTCACAAAGGGCACCGATAAACGATGAATTTTTTAAAATTATTCTTTTGGCAGATTTTTTTAATTGATTCATGTTCAAACCATGTTTCTTAGTAAGAATCCAAAATTTCAGTCGGTTTGGTGTAATAGAGCCAATGTTATGACCGACCACAAGTATTGTTACCAGGCGCCCGTAAAACGATCAATTTTTAAAAATTCTTCTTTTTCAAGATTTTTTGTTGATTCGTGCACAGACCAAGAATCGTAGTAAAAATAAAAATTTCAGTCGGTTCAGTGCCATAGTGCCGAAGTTATGACCGAGCCCAAGCGTTAAAACGTCTGACCCCAAGTGTTGAAATGACCGAACCCAAGTGTTATAACGATGATTTTTTCATAAATTCTTATGATGCAGATTTTTTAATCGATTCGTGTACAGACCACGATTCTTAGTAAGAATCCAAAATTTGAGTCGACTCGGTACTATAGGATCTTAGTTTTGTCACAAAGGGCACCGATAAACGATGAATTTTTTAAAAATTATACTTAAAGTAGATTTTTTTATATTTATTCATGTTCAGACCATGTTTTTTAGTAAGAATCCAAAATTTCAGTCGGTTCGGTGTAATAGAGCCAATGTTATGACCGACCACAAGTATTGTTACAACGCGCCCGCAAAACGATCAATTTATAAAAATGGTACTTTTTCAAGATTTTTTGTTGATTTGTGCACAGACCAAGATTCTTGGTAAAAATCCAAATTTTCAGTCGGTTCGATGCCAAAGGGTCGAAGTTATGACCGAGCCCAAGCGTTTAAACGTCTGACCACAAGTGTTGAAATGACCAAACCCAAGTGGTATAACGATGATTTTTTCATAAATTCTTATGATGCAGAATTTTTAATCGATTCGTGTACAGACAACGATTCTTAGTAAGAATCCAAAATTTGAGTCGGCTCGGTACTATAGGATCTTAGTTTTGTCACAAAGGGCACCGATAAACGATGAATTTTTTAAAAATTATTCTTTTAGCAAATTTTTTTAATTGATTCATGTACAGACCATGTTTCTTAGTAAGAATCCAAAATTTCAGTCGGTTCGGTGCCATAGGGCCGAAGTTATGACCGAGCTTAAGTGTTAAAAGGTCTGACCCCTAGTATTGAAATGACCGAACCCAAGTGTTATAACGATGATTTTGTCATAAATTCTTATGTTGTCAGATTTTTTAATCGATTCGTGTATAGACTACGATTCTAAGTAAGAATTCAAAATGTGAGTCGGCTCGGTGCTATAGGATCTAAGTTTTGTCACAAAGGGCACCGTTAAACTATGATTTTTTTTTTTAAATATTCTTTTGGCAGATTTTTTGATTGATTCGTGTACGTACAGACCATTTTTCTTAGTAAGAATCCAAAATTTCAGTCAGTTCGGTGCTTAGGGCCGAAGCTATGACCGAGCCCAAGTGTTTAAACGTCTAACCCCAAGTGATGAAATGACTAAACCCAAGTGTTGTAACGATGATTTTTTCTTAAATTCTTATGTTATCAGATTTTTTATCGATTCATGTACAGACAACGATTCTTAGTAAGAATTCACAAAGGGCACGGATAAGCGATGAATTTAAAAAAAAATTATTCTTTTAGCAGATTTTTTTAATTGATTCATGTTCAAACCATGTTTCTCAGTAAGAATCCAAAATTCAGTCGGTTCGGTGTAATAGAACCAATGTTATGACCGACCACAAGTATTGTTAAAAGGCGCCGGTAAAACGATCAATTTTTAAAAATTCTTCTTTTTCAAGATTTTTTGTTGATTCGTGCACAGACCAAGAATCGTAGTAAAAATCCAAAATTTTAGTCGGTTCAGTGCCATAGTGCCGAAGGTATGACCGAGCCCAAGCGTTAAAACGTCTGACCCCAAGTGTTGAAATGATCGAACCCAAGTGGTATAACGATGATTTTTTCATAAATTCTTATGTTGTCAGATTTTTTTATCTATTCGTGTACAGACCAAGATTCTTAGTAAGAATTCAAAATTTGAGTCGGCTCGGTACTATAGGATCTTAGTTTTGTCACAAAGGGCACCGATAAACGATGAATTTTTTTAAAATTATTCTTTTAGCAGATTTTTTTAATTGATTCCTGTTCAAACCATGTTTATTAGTAAGAATCCAAAATTTCAGTCGGTTCGGTGTAATAGAGCCAATGTTATGACCGACCACAAGTATTGTTACAACGCGCCCGCAAAACGATCAATTTATAAAAATGGTACTTTTTCAAGATTTTTTGTTGATTTGTGCACAGACCAAGATTCTTGGTAAAAATCCAAATTTTCAGTCGGTTCGATGCCATAGGGTCGAAGTTATGACCGAGCCCAAGCGTTTAAACGTCTGACCCCAAGTGTTGAAATGACCGAACCCAAGTGTTATAACGATGATTTTGTCATAAAGTCTTATGTTGTCAGATATTTTTATCGATTTGTGTACAGACCAAGATTCTTGGTAGAAATCCAAAATTTTAGACGGTTCGGTGCCATAGGGCCGAAGAAATGACCGAGCCCAAGCGTTAAAACGCCTGACCCCAAGTGTCGAAATGACCGAACCCAAGTGGTATAACGATGATTTTTTTCATAAATTCCTTTGTTGTCAGATTTTTTTATCGATTTTTAGTAAGAATCCAAAAATTGAGTCGGCTCGGTGCTATAGGATCTAAGTTATGTCACAAAGGGCACCGATAAAGATGAATTTTTTTAAAATTATTCTTAAAGCAGATTTTTTTATTGATTCATGTACAGACCATGTTTCTTAGTAAGAATCCAAAATTTCAGTCGGTTCAGTGCCATAGGGCCGAAGTTATGACCGAGCTAAAGCGTTAAAAGGTCTGACCCCAAGTATTGAAATGACCAAACCCAAGTGTTATAACGATGATTTTGTCATAAATTCTTATGTTGTGAGATTTTTTTATCGATTCGTGTACAGACCAAGATTCTTGGTAAAAATCCCAAATTTTAGTCGGTTCGGGTTCCATAGGGCCGAAGTTATGACCGAGCTCAAGCGTTAAAACGTCTGACCCCAAGTGTCGAAATGACCGAACCCAAGTGGAATAACGATGATTTTTTTTATAAATTCTTATATTATCAGATTTTTTTATCGATTCGTGTACAGACTACGATTCTAAGTAAGAATTCAAAATGTGAGTCGGCTCGGTTCTAAAGGATCTAAGTTTTGTCACAAAGGGCACCGTTAAAGTATGATTTTTTTTTAAATATTCTTTTGGCAGATTTTTTGATTGATTCGTGTACGTACAGACCATTTTTCTTAGTAAGAATCCAAATTTTCAGTCGGTTCGGTGCCTTAGGGCCGAAGCTATGACGGAGCCCAAGTGTTTAAACGTCTAACCCCAAGTGATGAAATGACTGAACCCAAGTGTTGTAACGATGATTTTTTCTTAAATTCTTATGTTATCAGATTTTTTTATCGATTCATGTACAGACTACGATTCTTAGTAAGAATTCACAAAGGGCACCGATAAACGATGAATTTTTAAAAAATTATTCTTTTAGCAGATTTTTTTAATTGATTCATGTTCAAACCATGTTTCTTAGTAAGAATCCAAAATTTCAGTCGGTTCGGTGTAATAGAGCCAATGTTATGACCGACCACAAGTATTATTAAAAGGCGCCCGTAAAACGATCAATTTTTAAAAATTCTTCTTTTTCAAGATTTTTTGTTGATTCGTGCACAGACCAAGAATCGTAGTAAAAATCCAAAATTTTAGTCGGTTCAGTGCCATAGTGCCGAAGTTATGACCGAGCCCAAGCGTTAAAACGTCTGACCCCAAGTGTTGAAATGACCGAACCCAAGTGGAATAACGATGATTTTTTTTATAAATTCTTATATTATTAGATTTATTTATCGATTCGTGTACAGACTACGATTCTAAGTAAGAATTCAAAATGTGAGTCGGCTCGGTGCTATAGGATCTAAGTTTTGTCACAAAGGGCACCGTTAAAGTATGATTTTTTTTTTAAATATTCTTTTGGCAGATTTTTTGATTGATTCGTGTACGTACAGACCATTTTTCTTAGTAAGAATCCAAATTTTCAGTCGGTTCGGTGCCTTAGGGCCGAAGCTATGACGGAGCCCAAGTGTTTAAACGTCTAACCATAAGTGATGAAATGACTGAACCCAAGTGTTGTAACGATGATTTTTTCTTAAATTCTTATGTTATCAGATTTTTTTATCGATTCATGTACAGACTACTATTCTTAGTAAGAATTCACAAAGGGCACCGATAAACGATGAATTTTTAAAAAATTATTATTTTAGCAGATTTTTTTTATTAATTCATGTATAGACCATGTTTCTTAGTAAGAATCCAAAATTTCAGTCGGTTCGGTGCCATAGGGCCGAAGTTATGACCGAATTTATGCGTTAAAAGGTCTGACCCCAAGTGTCGAAATGACCGAACCCGAGTTATCTAAACGATGATTTTTTTCATAAATTCTTATGTTGTCAGATTTTTTTTATCTATTCGTGTACAGACCAAGATTCTTAGTAAGAATTCAAAATTTGAGTCGGCTCGGTACTATAGGATCTTAGTTTTGTCACAAAGGGCACCGATAAACGATGAATTTTTGAAAATTATTCTTTTAGCAGATTTTTTAATTGATTCATGTTCAAACCATGTTTCTTAGTAAGAATCCAAAATTTCAGTCGGTTTGGTGTAATAGAGCCAATGTTATGACCGACCACAAGTATTGTTACCAGGCGCCCGTAAAACGATCAATTTTTAAAAATTCTTCTTTTTCAAGATTTTTTGTTGATTCGTGCACAGACCAAGAATCGTAGTAAAAATCAAAATTTCAGTCGGTTCAGTGCCATAGTGCCGAAGTTATGACCGAGCCCAAGCGTTAAAACGTCTGACCCCAAGTGTTGAAATGACCGAACCCAAGTGGTATAACGATGATTTTTTCATAAATTCTTATGATGCAGATATTTTAATCGATTCGTGTACAGACCACGATTCTTAGTAAGAATCCAAAAATTGAGTCGGCTCGGTACTATAGGATCTTAGTTTTGTCACAAAGGGCACCGATAAACGATGAATTTTTTAAAAATTATTCTTTTAGCAAATTTTTTAAATTGATTCATGTACAGACCATGTTTCTTAGTAAGAATCCAAAATTTCAGTCGGTTCGGTGCCATAGGGCCGAAGTTATGACCGAGCTTAAGCGTTAAAAGGTCTGACCCCTAGTATTGAAATGACCGAACCCAAGTGTTATAACGATGATTTTGTCATAAATTCTTATATTGTCAGATTTTTTAATCGATTCGTGTACAGACTACGATTCTAAGTAAGAACTCAAAATGTGAGTCGGCTCGGTGCTATAGGATGTAAGTTTTGTCACAAAGGGCACCGTTAAACTATGATTTTTTTTTAAATATTCTTTTGGCAGATTTTTTGATTGATTCGTGTACGTACAGACCATTTTTCTTAGTAAGAATCCAAAATTTCAGTCAGTTCGGTGCTTAGGGCCGAAGCTATGACCGAGCCCAAGGGTTTAAACGTCTAACCCCAAGTGATGAAATGACTAAACCCAAGTGTTGTAACGATGATTTTTTTCTTAAATTCTTATGTTATCAGATTTTTTTATCGATTCATGTACAGACTACGATTCTTAGTAAGAATTCACAAAGGGCACCGATAAGCGATGAATTTAAAAAAAAATTATTCTTTTAGCAGATTTTTTTAATTGATTCATGTTCAAACCATGTTTCTAAGTAAGAATCCAAAATTTCAGTCGGTTCGGTGTAATAGAACCAATGTTATGACCGACCACAAGTATTGTTACAACGCGCCCGCAAAACGATCAATTTATAAAAATGGTACTTTTTCAAGATTTTTTGTTGATTTGTGCACAGACCAAGATTCTTGGTAAAAATCCAAATTTTCAGTCGGTTCGATGCCATAGGGTCGAAGTTATGACCGAGCCCAAGCGTTTAAACGTCTGACCCCAAGTGTTGAAATGACCGAACCCAAGTGTTAAAACGATGATTTTGTCATAAAGTCTTATGTTGTAAGATATTTTTATCGATTTGTGTACAGACCAAGATTCTTGGTAGAAATCCAAAATTTTAGACGGTTCGGTGCCATAGGGCCGAAGAAATGACCGAGCCCAAGCGTTAAAACGCCTGACCCCAAGGGTCGAAATGACCGAACCCAAGTGGTATAACGATGATTTTTTTCATAAATTCCTTTGTTGTCAGATTTTTTTATCGATTTTTAGTAAGAATCCAAAAATTGAGTCGGCTCGGTGCTATAGGATCTAAGTTTTGTCACAAAGGGCACCGATAAAGATGAATTTTTTAAAAATTATTCTTTTAGCAGATTTTTTTTATTGATTCATGTACAGACCATGTTTCTTAGTAAGAATCCAAAATTTCAGTCGGTTCGGTGCTATAGGGCCGAAGTTATGACCGAGCTAAAGCGTTAAAAGGTCTGACCCCAAGTATTGAAATGACCAAACCCAAGTGTTATAACGATGATTTTGTCATAAATTCTTATGTTGTGAGATTTTTTTATCGATTCGTGTACAGACCAAGATTCTTGGTAAAAATCCCAAATTTTAGTCGGTTCGGGTTCCATAGGGCCGAAGTTATGACCGAGCACAAGCGTTAAATCGTCTGACCCCAAGTGTCGAAATGACCGAACCCAAGTGGAAGACGATGATTTTTTTTATAAATTCTTATATTATCAGATTTTTTTATCGATTCGTGTACAGACTACGATTCTAAGTAAGAATTCAAAATGTGAGTCGGCTCGGTGCTATAGGATCTAAGTTTTGTCACAAAGGGCACCGTTAAACTATGTTTTTTTTTTTAAATATTCTTTTGGCAGATTTTTTGATTGATTCGTGTACGTACAGACCATTTTTCTTAGTAAGAATCCAAAATTTCAGTCGGTTCGGTGCTTAGGGCCGAAGCTATGACGGAGCCCAAGTGTTTAAACGTCTAACCCCAAGTGATGAAATGACTGAACCCAAGTGTTGTAACGATGATTTTTTCTTAAATTCTTATGTTATCAGATTTTTTTATCGATTCATGTACAGACTACTATTCTTAGTAAGAATTCACAAAGGGCACCGATAAACGATGAATTTTTAAAAAATTATTCTTTTAGCAGATTTTTTTTATTAATTCATGTATAGACCATGTTTCTTAGTAAGAATCCAAAATTTCAGTCGGTTCGGTGCCATAGGGCCGAAGTTATGACCGAATTTATGCGTTAAAAGGTCTGACCCCAAGTGTCGAAATGACCGAACCCGAGTTATCTAAACGATGATTTTTTTCATAAATTCTTATGTTGTCAGATTTTTTTTATCTATTCGTGTACAGACCAAGATTCTTAGTAAGAATTCAAAATTTGAGTCGGCTCGGTACTATAGGATCTTAGTTTTGTCACAAAGGGCACCGATAAACGATGAATTTTTTAAAATTATTCTTTTAGCAGATTTTTTAATTGATTCATGTTCAAACCATGTTTCTTAGTAAGAATCCAAAATTTCAGTCGGTTTGGTGTAATAGAGCCAATGTTATGACCGACCACAAGTATTGTTACCAGGCGCCCGTAAAACGATCAATTTTTAAAAATTCTTCTTTTTCAAGATTTTTTGTTGATTCGTGCACAGACCAAGAATCGTAGTAAAAATCAAAATTTCAGTCGGTTCAGTGCCATAGTGCCGAAGTTATGACCGAGCCCAAGCGTTAAAACGTCTGACCCCAAGTGTTGAAATGACCGAACCCAAGTGGTATAACGATGATTTTTTCATAAATTCTTATGATGCAGATATTTTAATCGATTCGTGTACAGACCACGATTCTTAGTAAGAATCCAAAATTTGAGTCGGCTCGGTACTATAGGATCTTAGTTTTGTCACAAAGGGCACCGATAAACGATGAATTTTTTAAAAATTATTCTTTTAGCAAATTTTTTTAATTGATTCATGTACAGACCATGTTACTTAGTAAGAATCCAAAATTTCAGTCGGTTCGGTGCCATAGGGCCGAAGTTATGACCGAGCTTAAGCGTTAAAAGGTCTGACCCCTAGTATTGAAATGACCGAACCCAAGTGTTATAGCGATGATTTTGTCATAAATTCTTTTATTGTCAGATTTTTTAATCGATTCGTGTACAGACTACGATTCTAAGTAAGAATTCAAAATGTGAGTCGGCTCGGTGCTATAGGATGTAAGTTTTGTCACAAAGGGCACCGTTAAACTATGATTTTTTTTTAAATATTCTTTTGGCAGATTTTTTGATTGATTCGTGTACGTACAGACCATTTTTCTTAGTAAGAATCCAAAATTTCAGTCAGTTCGGTGCTTAGGGCCGAAGCTATGACCGAGCCCAAGGGTTTAAACGTCTAACCCCAAGTGATGAAATGACTAAACCCAAGTGTTGTAACGATCATTTTTTTCTTAAATTCTTATGTTATCAGATTTTTTTATCGAATCATGTACAGACTACGATTCTTAGTAAGAATTCACAAAGGGCACCGATAAGCGATGAATTTAAAAAAAAATTATTCTTTTAGCAGATTTTTTTAATTGATTCATGTTCAAACCATGTTTCTTAGTAAGAATCCAAAATTTCAGACGGTTTGGTGTAATAGAGCTAATGTTATGACCGACCACAAGAATTGTTACAACGCGCCCGCAAAACGATCAATTTTTAAAAATGGTACTTTTTCAAGATTTTTTGTTGATTTGTGCACAGACCAAGATTCTTGGTTAAAATCCGAATTTTCAGTCGGTTCGATGCCAAAGGGTCGAAGTTATGACCGAGCCCAAGCGTTTAAACGTCTGACCCCAAGTGTTGAAATGACCGAACCCAAGTGTTATAACGATGATTTTGTCATAAATTCTTATGGTGTCAGATTTTTTTTATCTATTCGTGTACAGACCAAGATTCTTAGTAAGAATTCAAAATGTGAGTCGGCTCGGTGCTATAGGATCTAAGTTTTGTCACAAAGGGCACCGTTAAACTATGATTTTTTTTTTAAATATTCTTTTGGCAGATTTTTTGATTGATTCGTGTACGTACAGACCTTTTTTCTTAGTAAGAATCCAAAATTTCAGTCGGTTCGGTGCTTAGGGCCGAAGCTATGACCGAGCCCAAGTGTTTAAACGTCTAACCCCAAGTGATGAAATGACTGAACCCAAGTGTTGTAACGATGATTTTTTCTTAAATTCTTATGTTATCAGATTTTTTTATCGATTCAGGTACAGACTACGATTCTTAGAAAGAATTCACAAAGGGCACCGATAAACGATGAATTTTTTAAAAATTATTCTTTTAGCAGATTTTTTTAATTGATTCATGTTCAAACCATGTTTCTTAGTAAGAATCCAAAATTTCAGTCGGTTTGGTGTAATAGAGCCAATGTTATGACCGACCACAAGTATTATTAAAAGGCGCCCGTAAAACGATCAATTTTTTAAAATTCTTCTTTTTCAAGATTTTTTGTTGATTCGTGCACAGACCAAGAATCGTAGTAAAAATCCAAAATTTTAGTCGGTTCAGTGCCATAGTGCCGAAGTTATGACCGAGCCCAAGCGTTAAAACGTCTGACCCCAAGTGTTGAAATGACCGAACCCAAGTGGAATAACGATGATTTTTTTTATAAATTCTTATATTATCAGATTTTTTTATCGATTCGTGTTTAGACTACGATTCTAAGTAAGAATTCAAAATGTGAGTCGGCTCGGTGCTATAGGATCTAAGTTTTGTCACAAAGGGCACCGTTAAACTATGATTTTTTTTAAAAATATTCTTTTGGCAGATTTTTTGATTGATTCGTGTACGTACAGACCTTTTTTCTTAGTAAGAATCCAAAATTTCAGTCAGTTCGGTGCTTAGGGCCGAAGCTATAACCGATCCCAAGCGTTTAAACGTCTAACCCCAAGTGATGAAATGACAAAACCCAAGTGTTGTAACGATGATTTTTTTCTTAAATTCTTATGTTATCAGATTTTTTTATCGATTCATGTACAGACTACGATTCTTAGTAAGAATTCACAAAGGGCACCGATAAGCGATGAATTTAAAAAAAATTTATTCTTTTAGCAGATTTTTTTAATTGATTCATGTTCAAACCATGTTTCTTAGTAAGAATCCAAAATTTCAGTCGGTTCGGTGTAATAGAACCAATGTTATGACCGACCACAAGTATTGTTACAACGCGCCCGCAAAACGATCAATTTATAAAAATGGTACTTTTTCAAGATTTTTTGTTGATTTGTGCACAGACCAAGATTCTTGGTAAAAATCCAAATTTTCAGTCGGTTCGATGCCATAGGGTCGAAGTTATGACCGAGCCCAAGCGTTTAAACGTCTGACCCCAAGTGTTGAAATGACCGAACCCAAGTGTTATAACGATGATTTTGTCATAAAGTCTTATGTTGTAAGATATTTTTATCGATTTGTGTACAGACCAAGATTCTTGGTAGAAATCCAAAATTTTAGACGGTTCGGTGCCATAGGGCCGAAGAAATGACCGAGCCCAAGCGTTAAAACGCCTGACCCAAAGTGTCGAAATGACCGAACCCAAGTGGTATAACGATGATTTTTTTCATAAATTCCTTTGTTGTCAGATTTTTTTATCGATTTTTAGTAAGAATCCAAAAATTGAGTCGGCTCGGTGCTATAGGATCTAAGTTTTGTCACAAAGGGCACCGATAAAGATGAATTTTTTAAAAATTATTCTTTTAGCAGATTTTTTTTATTGATTCATGTACAGACCATGTTTCTTAGTAAGAATCCAAAATTTCAGTCGGTTCGGTGCTATAGGGCCGAAGTTATGACCGAGCTAAAGCGTTAAAAGGTCTGACCCCAAGTATTGAAATGACCAAACCCAAGTGTTATAACGATGATTTTGTCATAAATTCTTATGTTGTGAGATTTTTCTATCGATTCGTGTACAGACCAAGATTCTTGGTAAAAATCCCAAATTTTAGTCGGTTCGGGTTCCATAGGGCCGAAGTTATGACCGAGCACAAGCGTTAAATCGTCTGACCCCAAGTGTCGAAATGACCGAACCCAAGTGGAAGACGATGATTTTTTTTATAAATTCTTATATTATCAGATTTTTTTATCGATTCGTGTACAGACTACGATTCTAAGTAAGAATTCAAAATGTGAGTCGGCTCGGTGCTATAGGATCTAAGTTTTGTCACAAAGGGCACCGTTAAACTATGTTTTTTTTTTTAAATATTCTTTTGGCAGATTTTTTGATTGATTCGTGTACGTACAGACCATTTTTCTTAGTAAGAATCCAAATTTTCAGTCGGTTCGGTGCTTAGGGCCGAAGCTATGACCGAGCCCAAGTGTTTAAACGTCTAACCCCAAGTGATGAAATGACTGAACCCAAGTGTTGTTACGGTGATTTTTTCTTAAAATCTTATGTTATCAGATTTTTTTATCGATTCATGTATAGACTACGATTCTTAGTAAGAATTCACAAAGGGCACCGATAAACGATGAATTTTTTAAAAATTATTCTTTTAGCAGATTTTTTTAATTGATTCATGTTCAAACCATGTTTCTTAGTAAGAATCCAAAATTTCAGACGGTTTGGTGTAATAGAGCTAATGTTATGACCGACCACAAGAATTGTTACAACGCGCCCGCAAAACGATCAATTTTTAAAAATGGTACTTTTTCAAGATTTTTTGTTGATTTGTGCACAGACCAAGATTCTTGGTAAAAATCCAAATTTTCAGTCGGTTCGATGCCAAAGGGTCGAAGTTATGACCGAGCCCAAGCGTTTAAACGTCTGACCCCAAGTGTTGAAATGACCGAACACAAGTGTTATAACGATGATTTTGTCATAAATTCTTATGTTGTCAGATTTTTTTTATCTATTCGTGTACAGACCAAGATTCTTAGTAAGAATTCAAAATTTGAGTCGGCTCGGTACTATAGGATCTTAGTTTTGTCACAAAGGGCACCGATAAACGATGAATTTTTTTAAAATTATTCTTTTAGCAGATTTTTTTAATTGATTCATGTTCAAATCATGTTTCATAGTAAGAATCCAAAATTTCAGTCGGTTCGGTGTAATAGAGCCAATGTTATGACCGACCACAAGTATTGTTACAACGCGCGCGCAAAACGATCAATTAATAAAAATGGTACTTTTTCAAGATTTTTTGTTGATTTGTGCACAGACCAAGATTCTTGGTAAAAATCCAAATTTTCAGTCGGTCCGATGCCATAGGGTCGAAGTTATGACCGAGCCCAAGCGTTTAAACGTCTGACCCCAAGTGTTGAAATGACCGAACCCAAGTGTTATAACGATGATTTTGTCATAAATTCTTATGTTGTCAGATTTTTTTTATCTATTCGTGTACAGACCAAGATTCTTAGTAAGAATTCAAAATGTGAGTCGGCTCGGTGCTATAGGATCTAAGTTTTGTCACAAATGGCACCGTTAAACTATGATTTTTTTTAAAAATATTCTTTTGGCAGATTTTTTGATTGATTCGTGTACGTACAGACCTTTTTTTTTAGTAAGAATCCAAAATTTCAGTCGGTTCGGTGCTTAGGGCCGAAGCTATGACCGAGCCCAAGTGTTTAAACGTCTAACCCCAAGTGATGAAATGACTGAACCCAAGTGTTGTAACGATGATTTTTTCTTAAATTCTTATGTTATCAGATTTTTTTATCGATTCAGGTACAGACTACGATTCTTAGAAAGAATTCACAAAGGGCACCGATAAACGATGAATTTTTTAAAAATTATTCTTTTAGCAGATTTTTTTAATTGATTCATGTTCAAACCATGTTTCTTAGTAAGAATCCAAAATTTCAGTCGGTTTGGTGTAATAGAGCCAATGTTATGACCGACCACAAGTATTATTCAAAGGCGCCCGTAAAACGATCAATTTTTAAAAATTCTTCTTTTTCAAGATTTTTTGTTGATTCGTGCACAGACCAAGAATCGTAGTAAAAATCCAAAATTTTTGTCGGTTCAGTGCCATAGTGCCGAAGTTATGACCGAGCCCAAGCGTTAAAACGTCTGACCCCAAGTGTTGAAATGACCGAACCCAAGTGGAATAACGATGATTTTTTTTATAAATTCTTATATTATCAGATTTTTTTATCGATTCGTGTTTAGACTACGATTCTAAGTAAGAATTCAAAATGTGAGTCGGCTCGGTGCTATAGGATCTAAGTTTTGTCACAAAGGGCACCGTTAAACTATGATTTTTTTTTTAAATATTCTTTTGGCAGATTTTTTGATTGATTCGTGTACGTACAGACCTTTTTTCTTAGTAAGAATCCAAAATTTCAGTCAGTTCGGTGCTTAGGACCGAAGCTATAACCGAGCCCAAGCGTTTAAACGTCTAACCCCATGTGATGAAATGACAAAACCCAAGTGTTGTAACGATGATTTTTTTCTTAAATTCTTATGTTATCAGATTTTTTTATCGATTCATGTACAGACTACGATTCTTAGTAAGAATTCACAAAGGGCACCGATAAGCGATGAATTTAAAAAAAATTTATTCTTTTAGCAGATTTTTTTAATTGATTCATGTTCAAACCATGTTTCTTAGTAAGAATCCAAAATTTCAGTCGGTTCGGTGTAATAGAACCAATGTTATGACCGACCACAAGTATTGTTACAACGCGCCCGCAAAACGATCAATTTATAAAAATGGTACTTTTTCAAGATTTTTTGTTGATTTGTGCACAGACCAAGATTCTTGGTAAAAATCCAAATTTTCAGTCGGTTCGATGCCATAGGGTCGAAGTTATGACCGAGCCCAAGCGTTTAAACGTCTGACCCCAAGTGTTGAAATGACCGAACCCAAGTGTTATAACGATGATTTTGTCATAAAGTCTTATGTTGTAAGATATTTTTATCGATTTGTGTACAGACCAAGATTCTTGGTAGAAATCCAAAATTTTAGACGGTTCGGTGCCATAGGGCCGAAGAAATGACCGAGCCCAAGCGTTAAAACGCCTGACCCAAAGTGTCGAAATGACCGAACCCAAGTGGTATAACGATGATTTTTTTCATAAATTCCTTTGTTGTCAGATTTTTTTATCGATTTTTAGTAAGAATCCAAAAATTGAGTCGGCTCGGTGCTATAGGATCTAAGTTTTGTCACAAAGGGCACCGATAAAGATGAATTTTTTAAAAATTATTCTTTTAGCAGATTTTTTTTATTGATTCATGTACAGACCATGTTTCTTAGTAAGAATCCAAAATTTCAGTCGGTTCGGTGCTATAGGGCCGAAGTTATGACCGAGCTAAAGCGTTAAAAGGTCTGACCCCAAGTATTGAAATGACCAAACCCAAGTGTTATAACGATGATTTTGTCATAAATTCTTATGTTGTGAGATTTTTCTATCGATTCGTGTACAGACCAAGATTCTTGGTAAAAATCCCAAATTTTAGTCGGTTCGGGTTCCATAGGGCCGAAGTTATGACCGAGCACAAGCGTTAAATCGTCTGACCCCAAGTGTCGAAATGACCGAACCCAAGTGGAAGACGATGATTTTTTTTATAAATTCTTATATTATCAGATTTTTTTGTCGATTCGTGTACAGACTACGATTCTAAGTAAGAATTCAAAATGTGAGTCGGCTCGGTGCTATAGGATCTAAGTTTTGTCACAAAGGGCACCGTTAAACTATGTTTTTTTTTTTTAAATATTCTTTTGGCAGATTTTTTGATTGATTCGTGTACGTACAGACCATTTTTCTTAGTAAGAATCCAAAATTTCAGTCGGTTCGGTGCTTAGGGCCGAAGCTATGACCGAGCCCAAGTGTTTAAACGTCTAACCCCAAGTGATGAAATGACTGAACCCAAGTGTTGTAACGGTGATTTTTTCTTAAAATCTTATGTTATCAGATTTTTTTATCGATTCATGTATAGACTACGATTCTTAGTAAGAATTCACAAAGGGCACCGATAAACGATGAATTTTTTAAAAATTATTCTTTTAGCAGATTTTTTTAATTGATTCATGTTCAAACCATGTTTCTTAGTAAGAATCCAAAATTTCAGACGGTTTGGTGTAATAGAGCTAATGTTATGACCGACCACAAGAATTGTTACAACGCGCCCGCAAAACGATCAATTTTTAAAAATGGTACTTTTTCAAGATTTTTTGTTGATTTGTGCACAGACCAAGATTCTTGGTAAAAATCCAAATTTTCAGTCGGTTCGATGCCAAAGGGTCGAAGTTATGACCGAGCCCAAGCGTTTAAACGTCTGACCCCAAGTGTTGAAATGACCGAACCCAAGTGTTATAACGATGATTTTGTCATAAATTCTTATGTTGTCAGATTTTTTTTATCTATTCGTGTACAGACCAAGATTCTTAGTAAGAATTCAACATTTGAGTCGGCTCGGTACTATAGGATCTTAGTTTTGTCACAAAGGGCACCGATAAACGATGAATTTTTTTAAAATTATTCTTTTAGCAGATTTTTTTAATTGATTCATGTTCAAATCATGTTTCATAGTAAGAATCCAAAATTTCAGTCGGTTCGGTGTAATAGAGCCAATGTTATGACCGACCACAAGTATTGTTACAACGCGCCCGCAAAACGATCAATTTATAAAAATGGTACTTTTTCAAGATTTTTTGTTGATTTGTGCACAGACCAAGATTCTTGGTAAAAATCCAAATTTTCAGTCGGTCCGATGCCATAGGGTCGAAGTTATGACCGAGCCCAAGCGTTTAAACGTCTGACCCCAAGTGTTGAAATGACCGAACCCAAGTGGTATAACGATGATTTTTTCATAAATTCTTAAGATGCAGATTTTTTAATCGATTCGTGAACACACCACGATTCTTAGTAAGAATCCAAAATTTGAGTCGGCTCGGTACTATAGGATCTTAGTTTTGTCACAAAGTGCACCGATAAACGATGATTTTTTTAAAAATTATTCTTTTAGCAGATTTTTTTAATTGATTCATGTACAGACCATGTTTCTTAGTAAGAATCCAAAATTTCAGTCGGTTCGGTGCCATAGGGCCGAAGTTATGATCGAGCCCAAGCGTTAAAACGTCTGACCCCAAGTGTCGAAATGACCGAACCCAAGTGGAATAACGATGATTTTTTTTATAAATTCTTATATTATCAGATTTTTTTATCTATTCGTGTACAGACCAAGATTCTTTGTAAGAATCCAAAATTTCAGTCGGTTCGGTGCTTAGGGCCGAAGCTATGACCGAGCCCAAGTGTTTAAACGTCTAACCCCAAATGATGAAATGAATGAACCCACGTGTTGTAACGATGATTTTTTCTTAAATTCTTATGTTATCAGATTTTTTTATCGATTCATGTACAGACTACGATTCTTAGTAAGAATTCACAAAGGGCACCGATAAACGATGAATTTTTTAAAAATTATACTTTTAGCCGATTTTTTTAATGGATTCATTTTCAGACCATGTTTCTTAGTAAGAATCCAAAATTTCAGTCGGTTCGGTGTAATAGAGCCAATGTTATGACCGACCACAAGTATTGTTACAACGCGCCCACAAAACGATCAATTTTTAAAAATGGTACTTTTTCAAGATTTTTTGTTGATTTGTGCACAGACCAAGATTCTTGGTAAAAATCCAAATTTTCAGTCGGTTCGATGCCAAAGGGTCGAAGTTATGACCGAGCCCAAGCGTTAAAACGTCTGACCCCAAGTGTTGAAATGACCGAACCCAAGTGTTATAACGATGATTTTGTCATAAATTCTTATGTTGTCAGATTTTTTTATCGATTCGTGTACAGACCAAGATTCTTGGTAGAAATCCAAAATTTTAGACGGTTCTGTGCCATATGGCCGAAGAAATGACCGAGCCCAAGCGTTAAAGCGCCTGACCCCAAGTGTCGAAATGACCGAACCCAAGTGGTATAACGATGATTTTTTTCATAAATTCTTTTTTTGTCAGATTTTTCTATCGATTCTTAGTAAGAATCCAAAACTTGAGTCGGGTCGGTGCTATAGGTCTCAGTTTTGTCACAAAGGGCACCGATAAAGATGAATTTTTTAAAAATTATTCTTTTAGCAGATTTTTTTTATTGATTCATGTACAGACCATGATTCTTAGTAAGAATCCAAAATTTCAGTCGGTTCGGTGTAATAGAGCCAATGTTATGACCGACCACAAGAATAGGCCACTTGCATCACATTTTTTAAATTTTTTTTCCGGTTTAGGAAAATATTTTAAGACATTCTGTACTATTATTTTTTTTTTATTCGTTTTTTTGAAACCCTGGGGATTTTTTGAAAATTTCAATCCGAGAAATCAGACCATTTTTTATAAACCGGAAAGACGGGACATAATTTTATAGGTGAGAAAAAACAATAATTACATAGCCGAAAATCATTTAAAAAAAAGAACGTTTTCCACACGAATGGCACAGGAGAATAACGAGGCATACCAAAAATATTATATCACATAAATAGTTTTTTCCTTGATCCATTTTATTGATCATAAATCATTATAATGTACAACGTCTATATTAATAAATTCAATGTAATATACTTGTACTTGTAAATTATAATAATAATAAGAATATTATAAAATTTGATTTTGATAAAATCAGCATCATAACCATTATACCTCTAAAACATGCACCGACATCTAAATTGTACGGGGTTCTCTTCACAACATCTTTCAAAAATTCAAACCAAATGATAAGTTCGCAGAGAACAAACAATAAATCTAGTGAACGAATTCAAAAATTCGCCTGAAATTAAAGTGTTGCCATATAAAAAAAATAAATCAGTGTGGAATTTTATAAAATTAATAGGAACATTTTCGGAGACGGGACATTTTCATGTAGTGACGTCACGAGCCCCAAATAATGAATTTATTTATTTAAAAATAAAAAAAAACTGTACATTTATAAATTTTTTTACTAACATTTTCGTAATCTTAGTATAATTTTTTTAAGTCGTTATGAAATCCATGCAAGTGGCCTATTGTTACAACGCACCCGTAAAACGATCAATTTTTAAAAATTGTTTTTTTTCAATATTTTTTGTTGATTCGTGCTCAGACCAAGATTCTTGGTAAAAATCCAACATTTTAGTCGGTTCGATGCCATAGGGTCGAAGTTATGACCGAGCCCAAGCGTTAAAACGTCTGACCCCAAGTGTTGAAATGACCGAACCCAAGTGGTATAACGATGATTTTTTCATAAATTCTTATGATGCAGATTTTTTAATCGATTCGTGTACAGACCACGATTCTTAGTAAGAATCCAAAATTGGAGTCGGCTCGGTACTATAGGATCTTAGTTTTGTCACAAAGGGCACCGATAAACGATGAATTTTTTAAAAATTATCCTTTTAGCAAATTTTTTTAATTGATTCATGTTCAGACCATGTTTCTTAGGACCACAAGTATTGTTAGAACCTCGCCCGCAAAACGATCAATTTTTAAAAATGGTACATTTTCAAGATTTTTTGTTGATTTGTGCACAGACCAAGATTCTTGGTAAAAATCCAAAATTTCAGTCGGTTCGATGCCATAGGGTCAAAGTTATGACTGAACCCAAGCGTTAAAACGTCTGACCCCAAGTGTTGAAATGACCGAACCCAAGTGTTATAACGATGATTTTGTCATAAATTCTTATGTTGTCAGATTTTTTTATCGATTCGTGTACAGACCAAGATTCTTGGTAGAAATCCAAAATTTTAGACGGTTCGGTGGCATAGGGCCGAAGAAATGACCGAGCCCAAGCGTTAAAGCGCCTGACCCCAAGTGTCGAAATGACCGAACCCATGTGGCATAACGATGATTTTTTTCATAAATTCTTTTGTTGTCGGATTTTTTTATCGATTCTCAGTAAGAATCCAAAACTTGAGTCGGCTCGGTGCTATAGGATCTAAGTTTTGTCACAAAGGGCACCGATAAAGATGAATTTTTTAAAAATTTTTTTTTTAGCAGAATTTTTTTATTGATTCATGTACAGACTATAATTCTTAGAAAGAATCCAAAATTTCAGTCGGTTCGGTGTAATAGAGCCAATGTTATGACCGACCACAAGAATTGTTACAACGCGCCCGTAAAACGATCAAATTTAAAAATGGTTCTTTTTCAATATTTTTTGTTGATTCGTGCACAGACCAAGAATCGTAGTAAAAATCCAAAATTTCAGTGGGTTCGGTGCCATAGGGCCGAAGTTATGACCGAGCCCAAGCGTTAAAAAGTCCGACCCCAAGTGTTGAAATGACCGAACCCAAGTGTTGTAACGATGATTTTGTCATAAATTCTTATGTTGTCAAATTTTTTTATCGATTCGTGTACAGACCAAGATTCTTGGTAAAAATCCAAAATTTTAGTCGGTTTGGTGAGATAGGGCCGAAGTTATGACCGAGCCCAAGCGTTAAAACCTCTGACCCCAAGTGTCGAAATGACCGAACTCAAGTGAAATAACGATGATTTTTTTTATAAATTCTTATGTTATCAGATTTTTTGATCGATTCGTGTACAGACTACGATTCTTAGTAAGAATTCAAAATGTGAGTCGGCTCGGTGCTATGGGATCTAAGTTTTGTCACAAAGGGCACCGATAAACGATGAATTTTTTAAAAATTATTCTTTTAGCAGTTTTTTTTAATTGATTCATGTTCAGACCATGTTTCTTAGTAAGAATCCAAAATGTCAGTCGGTTCGGTGTAATAGAGCCAATGTTATGACCGACCACAAGTATTGTTACAACGCGCCAGTAAAACGATCAATTTTTAAAAATTCTTCTTTTTCAATATTTTTTGTTCATTCGTGCACAGGCCGAGATTCTTGGTTAAAATCCAACATTTCAGTCGGTTCGATGCAATAGGGTCGAAGTTATGACCGAGCCCAAGCGTTAAAACGTCTGACCCCAAGTGTTGAAATGACCGAACCCAAGTGGTATAACGATGATTTTTTCATAAATTCTTATGATGCAGATTTTTTAATCGATTCGTCTACAGACCACGATTCTAAATAAGAATCCAAAATTTGAGTCGGCTCGGTACTATAGGATCTTAGTTTTGTCACAAAGGGCACCGATAAGCGATGAATTTTTTGAAAATTATTCTTTTAGCAGATTTCTTTTTGATACGTGAACAGACCATGTTTCTTAGTAAAAATCCAAAATTTCAGTCGGTTCGGTGTAATAGAGCCAATGTTATGATCGACCACAAGTATTGTTACAACGCGCCCGCAATACGATCAATTTTTAAAATGGTACTTTTTAAAGATTTTTTGTTGATTTGTCCACAGACCAAGATTCTTGGTAAAAATCCAAAATTTCTGTCGGTTCGATGCCATAGGGTCGAAGTTATGACCGAGCCCAAGCGTTAAAACGTCTGACCCCAAGTGTTGAAATGACCGAACCCAAGTGTTATAACGATGATTTTGTCATAAATTCTTATGTTGTCAAAATTTTTTATCGATTCGTGTACAGACCAAGATTCTTGGTAGAAATCCAAAATTTTAGACGTTTCGGTGCCATAGGGCCGAAGAAATGACCGAGCCCAAGCGTTAAAGCGCCTGACCCCAAGTGTCGAAATGACCGAACCCAAGTGGTATAACGATGATTTTTTTCATAAATTCTTTTGTTGTCAGATTTTTTTAATAATAATAATAATAGTTTTTTTTAATTTCCTACACATTACAAATTTAGTTTTAATACATATAAGAAATTACGTTATACATATAAATAGTTTACAAAAAACACAAATTTTTTTACACGTATTTATACATAAAAAAGAAACATCAAGAAATAAATCAATTTCAAAAAAAAAAAAATTTTTTTTTTTCAGGCTGTGGTGAAAGATCTCGTTAATGTGGAGAGACTCTTTCAAGAATCAAAAGAATTTCACTTTTGAACCTCTCCTCACTGACGCCAAATACGGAGATTTGGTTCAGGAGCAATATACTCCTTCCTACCGGGAGACCCATTGGTAGGTTAGTTCTACAGGCAGGAAGATAGAATAATCTATGCTGGCGTTGTCTAAGATAGTCATCCGGAACATAGAGGCTCACGCGCTCCAGAATGGCTGAGTTCTCGATATAGCCACGCAGCAGTCTGAATAAGTGGGTAGCAGCGTACCCCTCCCTTCTGAGCTGCAGGGAGTGGAGTCCCAGCATGCCCAGAAGAAAGTTCGTCGGGTTGAGCCATGGATAGTGGCCGTACTCCCTCATGTATAGAAATCTTAGAAACTTTTTTTGAATCCTCTCCAACATGAGGGAGCATCCCACCTCATGAGGATTCCAGATAAGCGAACCACTCTCCAGCCTACTGCGGACCAGGGAGAAGTATAAAATCCTCAGAGCACGGGTATCCCGAAAAGCTCTGACGGTTCGGAGAACAAACCCTAACATTTTTAAGGCCGACTGGCAAACCAAATAGACTGGAAAATAGAAAAGAGAAGAGGCCCTAAGATCGATCCTTGGGGAACCCCTGAAAAAACAAGGAACTCAGCACATTGGAAGATTCCGTGGGTGACAAATTGCTTTCTGTTCCTGAGGTAACTTATAAAAAACTTTAACATCCGAAGGGAAAAACCTATCTGGGCAAGTTTTATGAGTAAGATATCATGACTCACAGTATCAAAGGCTTTGGAGAAGTCGTGATACGAACAGTCTACTTGGTATCCACTGTCTAGGGACCTAGCAACATAGTCGGTGAAAACCATCAGATTGGTTTCAGTGGATCTTCCTTTCCTGAAACCATGCTGTTCTGGGATAATGTATGCGTCTATCTGAGGCATAATGAATTTATAAA
Source organism: Limnephilus marmoratus (assembly GCA_917880885.1). NCBI lineage: Eukaryota > Metazoa > Arthropoda > Insecta > Trichoptera > Limnephilidae > Limnephilus > Limnephilus marmoratus. Next base: position 15,492,078 of record OU862906.1, read on the forward strand.
TTAATTTTTCAAATAGTTTAGCAGGAGCTGATAGTATGGCTACTGGTCGATAGTTTTCGATTAACTTTAAAGAACCATTCTTAAAAATAGGACATATGTTGGAAGTTTTCCATACTTCAGGAAAAGTAGAAGTACTAATAGCTAGGTTAAAGATAAAACGTAATGGTGTTTTTAGGAACTCGGCGCACCCTTTAATAAAAAATACGGGAACGAAGTCTGGTCCGATAGAGTTGGAGTTCTTCATGAGTCTTATGGCACTCTTCACGTCAGATTCGGTAAATAAACCTAAATCGACGTCTGTAGCTCCTCTGGTATTAAATGTGGCCGCATTATTAATGTCTAGAAGTGGAGGGTCTTTATTGTAGACCGATAGAAAATGATCAGCAAATGCGTTAGCCACACCCAAGCCACGAAATTCCTGATTACCTTTCATCATAGTGTCTTCAAGACCACCATCCTTCCGAAGGGATTTTATGTAGTGCCAAAACATCTTGGGATCATGTATGATGTTTTCCTCGATTGTAGACACGTAGGCTCGATAGGCCACTCGAATCTCGCGCCTAACTAACGCTCGGTAAAAACTAAACAGATCGTATTCACCCTGAAGGCCTCCAGCTTTCCAACGCTTATGATGGGCGTGTTTGATCTCTATATTTGAGATGACTTCTCTCGAGAACCATTTCGGATATTTGCGACCACCACTGCCTGCAAACTTTTTGGGAAAACAAGAATCAAATACGTCATAAATACAACTGTAAAAATATTGCACCGCCTCATCTACTGTACAGAAAGTGCTGAGGTTTTGCCAGTTCATCCGGCTCATTGATTCATACAAGTTGATGACATTTCCCTTGTTGAAATACCATCCCTTTGAAGTTTCACGTTCAAGGGTCGGGACTCTATTACTTTTTAAAGCTTTTCTCATCAGGCTGCACTGAAATTCAATAGCCGGATGAAAACTGTCCTCGGGTACAAGTGGAAATTCACAGCGTCTTACCTCAAGATTGGCATTACACAGAACAAAGTCAAGGATTCTGGAATTGGAATTTAGAATGTCATAACACTGTGAATGACCAAAGGCCGCGCACAGATAGTCTAAATCGGATTCAACCTTAGAAACTTCACGAGCGGAATGTAAATTAAAATCTCCCAGTGTGACGACATTCTTTTGACCAAATACATCGAAATTAGAATGCATCCTGTCAAAAAATTGCTTGAATACTTCCCACCTATTGCTAGGCGGGAAATAAACTACACAAAAGAATGTGACAGTCAGTTTGCAAGATACTTTTACCCATAAATCCTCTTGCTCAGTTTCTAGGGTGCGGATGCGCTCGATCTTTAACCCATCATCACCCTTGAAGGCAAGAAGACAAGAAGACAACCGATTATTATTTTTTATCGATTCTCAGTAAGAATCCAAAACTTGAGTCGGCTCGGTGCTATAGGATCTAAGTTTTGTCACAAAGGGCACCGATAAAGATGAATTTTTTAAAAATTATTCTTTTAGCAGATTTTTTTTATTGATTCATGTACAGACCATGATTCTTAGTAAGAATCCAAAATTTCAGTCGGTTCGGTGTAATATAGCCGAAGTTATGACCGACCACAAGTATTGTTACAACGCGCCCGTAAAACAATCAATTTTTAAAAATTGTTCTTTTTCAATATTTTTTGTTGATTCGTGCACAGACCAAGATTTTTGGTAAAAATCCAACATTTCAGTCGGTTCGATGCCATAGGGTCGAAGATATGACCGAGCCCAAGCGTTAAAACGTCTGACCCAAGTATTGAAATGACCGAACCCAAGTGTTATAACGATGATTTTGTCATAAACTCTTATGTTGTCAGATTTTTTAATCGATTCGTGTACAGACCACGATTCTTAGTAAGAATCCAAAATTTGAGTCGGCTCGGTACTATAGGATCTTAGTTTTGTCACAAAGGGCACCGATAAACGATGAATTTTTTAAAAATTATCCTTTTAGCAGATTTTTTAATTGATTCATGTTCAGACCATGTTTCTTAGGACCACAAGTATTGTTAGAACCTCGCCCGCAAAACGATCAATTTTTAAAAATGGTACATTTTCAAGATTTTTTGTTGATTTGTGCACAGACCAAGATTCTTGGTAAAAATCCAAAATTTCAGTCGGTTCGATGCCAAAGGGTCGAAGTTATGACCGAGCCCAAGCGTTAAAACGTCTGACCCCAAGTGTTGAAATGACCGAACCCAAGTGTTATAACGATGATTTTGTCATAAATTCTTATGTTGTCAGATTTTTTTATCGATTCGTGTACAGACCAAGATTCTTGGTAGAAATCCAAAATTTTAGACGGTTCGATACCATAGGGTCGAAGTTATGACCGAGCCCAAGCGTTAAAAGGTCTGACCCCAAGTGTTGAAATGACCGAACCCAAGTGTTATAACGATGATTTTGTCATAAATTCTTTTGTTGTCAGATTTTTTTATCGATTCTCAGTAAGAATCCTAAACTTGAGTCGGCTCGGTGCTATAATATCTAAGTTTTGTGACAAAGGGCACCGATAAAGATGAATTTTTAAAAAATTATTCTTTTAGCAGAATTTTTTTGATTCATGTACAGACCATGATTCTTAGTAAGAATCCAAAATTTCAGTCGGTTCGGTGTAATAGAGCCAATGTTATGACCGACCACAAGAATTGTTACAACGCGCCCGTAAAACGATCAAATTTAAAAATTGTTCTTTTTCAATATTTTTTGTTGATTCGTGCACAGACTAAGATTTTTGGTAAAAATCCAACATTTCAGTCGGTTCGATGCCATAGGGTCGAAGTTAAGACCGAGCCCAAGCATTAAAAGGTCTGACCCCAAGTATTGAAATGACTGAACCCAAGTGTTATAACGATGATTTTGTCATAAATTCTTATGTTGTCACATTTTTTATCGATTCGTGTACAGACCAAGATTCTTGGTAAAAATCCAAAATTTTAGTCGGTTTGGTGAGATAGGGCCGAAGTTATGACCGAGCCCAAGCGTTAAAACCTGTGACCCCAAGTGTCGAAATGACCGAACCCAAGTGGAATAACGATGATTTTTTTTATAAATTCTTATGTTATCAGATTTTTTATCGATTCGTGTACAGAGACTACGATTCTTAGAAAGAATTCAAAATGTGAGTCGGCTCGGTGCTATAGGATCTAAGTTTTGTCACAAAGGGCACCGTTAAACTATGATTTTTTTTTAAATATTCTTTTGGCAGATTTTTTGATTGATTTGTGTGCGTACAGACCATTTTTCTTAGTAAGAATCCAAAATTTCAGTCGGTTCGGTGCCTTAGGGCCGAAGCTATGACCGAGCCCAAGCGTTTAAACGTCTGACCCCAAGTGATGAAATGACTGAACCCAAGTGTTGTAACGATGATTTTTTCATAAATTCTTATGTTATCAGATTTTTTTTATCGATTCGTGTACAGACTACGATTCTTAGTAAGAATTCAAAGTGTGAGTCGGCTCGGTGCTATAGGATCTAAGTTTTGTCGCAAAGGGCACCGATAAACGATGATTTTTTCAAAAATTATTCTTTTAGCAGAATTTTTTTATTGATTCATGTTCAGACCATGTTTCTTAGTAAGAATCCAAAATGTCAGTCGGTTCGGTGTAATAGAGCCAATGTTATGACCGACCACAAGTATTGTTACAACGCGCGCGTAAAACGATCAATTTTTAAAAAATTTACCTTTTCAAGATTTTTTGTTGATTCGTGCACAGACCAAGAATCGTAGTAAAAATCCAAAATTTCAGTCGGTTCGGTGCCATAGGGCCGAAGTTATGACCGAGCCCAAGCGTTAAAAAGTCCGACCCCAAGTGTTGAAATGACCGAACCCAAGTGGTATAACGATGATTTTTTCATAAATTCTTATGTTGTCAGATTTTTTTTTCGATTCGTGTACAGACCACGATTCTTAGTAAGAATCCAAAATTTGAGTCGGCTCGGTGCTATAGGATCTTAGTTTTGTCACCAAGGGCACCGATAAACGATGAATTTTTTAAAAATTATTCTTTTAGCAGATTTTTTATTGATACGTGAACAGACCATGTTTCTTAGTAAGAATCCAAAATTTCAGTCGGTTCGGTGCCTTAGGGCCGAAGCTATGACCGAGCCCAAGTGTTTAAACGTCTGACCCCAAGTGATGGAATGACTGAACCCAAGTGTTGTAACGATGATTTTTTCATACATTCTTATGTTATCAGATTTTTTTATTGATTCGTGTACAGACTACGATTCTTAGTAAGAATTCAAAATGTGAGTCGGCTCGGTGCTATAAGATCTAAGTTTTGTCACAAAGGGCACCGATAAGGGATGAATTTTTTAAAAATTATTCTTTTGGCAGATTTTTTTAATTGATTCATGTTCAGACCATGTTTCTTAGTAAGAATCCAAAATTTCAGTCGGTTCGGTGTAATACAGCCAATGTTATGACCGACCACAAGTATTGTTACAACGCGCCCGTAAAACGATCAATTTTTAAAAATTCTACTTTTTCAAGAATTTTTGTTGATTCGTGCACAGACCAAGAATCGTAGTAAAAATCCAAAATTTGAGTGGGTTCGGTGCCATAGGGCCGAAGTTATGACCGAGCCCAAGCGTTAAAAAGTCCGACCCCAAGTGTTGAAATGACCGAACCCAAGTGGTATAACGATGATTTTTTCATAAATTCTTATGTTATCAGATTTTTTTTTCGATTCGTGTACAGACCACGATTCTTAGTAAGAATCCAAAATTTGAGTCGGCTCGGTGCCATAGGGCCGAAGTTATGACCGAGCCCAAGCGTTAAAACGTCTGAACCCAAATGTTGGAATGACCAAACCCAAGTGGTATAGCGATAATTTTTTTCATAAATTCTTATGTTGTCAGATTTTTTTTTTCGATTCGTGTACATACCACGATTCTTAGTAAGAATCCAAAATTTGAGTCGGCTCGGTGCTATAGGATCTTAGTTTTGTTACCAAGGGCACCGATAAACGATGAATTTTTTAAAAATTATTCTTTTAGCAGATTTTTTTTATTGATACGTGAACAGACCATGTTTCTTAGTAAGAATCCAAAATTTCATTGCCTTAGGGCCGAAGCTATGACCGAGCCCAAGTGTTTAAACGTCTGACCCCAAGTGATGAAATAACTGAACCCAAGTGTTGTAACGATGATTTTTTCATACATTCTTATGTTATCAGATTTTTTTATTGATTCGTGTACAGACTACGATTCTTAGTAAGAATTCAAAATGTGAGTCGGCTCGGTGCTATAAGATCTAAGTTTTGTCACAAAGGGCACCGATAAGGGATGAATTTTTTAAAAATTATTCTTTTGGCAGATTTTTTTAATTGATTCATGTTCAGACCATGTTTCTTAGTAAGAATCCAAAATTTCAGTCGGTTCGGTGCCTTAGGGCCGAAGCTATGACCGAGCCCAAGTGTTTAAACGTCTGACCCCAAGTGATGAAATTACTGAACCCAAGTGTTGTAACGATGATTTTATCATAAATTCTTATGAAGCAGATTTTTTAATCGATTTGTGTACAGACCACGATTCTTAGTAAGAATCCAAAATTTGAGTCGGCTCGGTACTATAGGATCTTAGTTTTGTCACAAAGGGCACCGATAAACGATGAATTTTTTAAAAATTATTCTTTAAGTAGATTTTTTATTGATACGTGAACAGACCATGTTTCTTAGTAAGAATCCAAAATTTCAGTCGGTTCGGTGTAATAGAGCCATTGTTATGACCGACCACAAGTATTGTTACAACGCGCCCGCAAAACGATCAATTTTTAAAAATGGTACTTTTTCAAAATTTTTTGTTGATTTGTGCACAAACCAAGATTCTTGGAAAAAATCCAAAATTTCAGTCGGTTCGATGCCATAGGGTCGCAGTTATGACCGAGCCCAAGCGTTAAAACGTCTGACCCCAAGTGTTGAAATGACCGAACCCAAGTGTTATAACGTTGATTTTGTCATAAATTCTTATGTTGTCAGATTTTTTTATCGATTCGTGTACAGACATAGATTCTTGGTAGAAATCCAAAATTTTAGACGGTTCGGTGCCATAGGGCCGAAAAAATGACCGAGCCCAAGCGTTAAAGCGCCTGACCCCAAGTGTCGAAATGACCGAACCCAAGTGGTATAACGATGATTTTTTTCATAAATTCTTTTGTTGTCAGATTTTTTTATCGATTCTCAGTAATAATCCAAAACTTTAGTCGGCTCGGTGCTATAGGATCTAAGATTTGTCACAAAGGGCACCGATAAAGATGAATTTTTTAAAAATTATTCTTTTAGCAGATTTTTTTTATTGATTCATGTACAGACCATGATTCTTAGTAACAATCCAAAATTTCAGTCGGGTCGGTGTAATAGAGCCGAAGTTATGACCGACCACAAGTATTGTTACAACGCTCCCGTAAAACGATGAATTTTTAAAAATTCTTCTTTTTCAATATTTTTTGTTGATTCGTGCACAGACCAAGGTTCTTGGTAAAAATCCAAAATTTTAGTCGGTTCGGTGCCATAGGGCCGAAGTTATGACCGAGCCCAAGCGTTGAAACGTCTGACCCCAAGTGTCGAACTGACCGAACCCAAGTGGAATAACGATGATTTTTTTTATAAATTCTTATGTTATCAGATTTTTTTATCGATACGTGTACACTGTACAGACTACGATTCTTAGTAAGAATTCAAAATGTGAGTCGGCTCGGTGCTATAGGATCTAAGTTTTGTCACAAAGGGCACCGATAAACGATGAAATTTTTAAAAATTATTCTTTTAGCAGATTTTTTTAATTGATTCATGTTCAGACCATGTTTCTTAGTAAGAATCCAAAATTTCAGTCGGTTCGGTGTAATAGAGCCAATGTTATGACCGACCACAAGTATTGTTACAACGCGCGCGTAAAACGATCAATTTTTAAAAAATTTACCTTTTCAAGATTTTTTGTTGATTCGTGCACAGACCAAGAATCGTAGTAAAAATCCAAAATTTCAGTCGGTTCGGTGCCATAGGGCCGAAGTTATGACCGAGCCCAAGCGTTAAAAAGTCCGACCCCAAGTGTTGAAATGACCGAACCCAAGTGGTATAACGATGATTTTTTCATAAATTCTTATGTTGTCAGATTTTTTTTTCGATTCGTGTACAGACCACGATTCTTAGTAAGAATCCAAAATTTGAGTCGGCTCGGTGCTATAGGATCTTAGTTTTGTCACCAAGGGCACCGATAAACGATGAATTTTTTAAAAATTATTCTTTTAGCAGATTTTTTTTATTGATACGCGAACAGACCATGTTTCTTAGTAAGAATCCAAAATTTCATTGCCTTAGGGCCGAAGCTATGACCGAGCCCAAGTGTTTAAACGTCTGACCCCAAGTGATGAAATGACTGAACCCAAGTGTTGTAACGATGATTTTTTCATACATTCTTATGTTATCAGATTTTTTTTATCGATTCGTGTACAGACTACGATTCTTAGTAAGAATTCAAAATGTGAGTCGGCTCGGTGCTATAGGATCTAAGTTTTGTCACAAAGGGCACCGATAAGGGATGAATTTTTTAAAAATTATTCTTTTAGCAGATTTTCTTAATTGATTCATGTTCAGACCATGTTTCTTAGTAAGAATCCAAAATTTCAGTCGGTTCGGTGTAATACAGCCAATGTTATGACCGACCACAAGTATTGTTACAACGCGCCCGTAAAACGATCAATTTTTAAAATTTGTTCTTTTTCATGATTTTTTGTTGATTTGTGCACAGACCAAGATTCTTGGTAAAAATCCAAATTTTCAGTCGGGTCGATGCCATAGGGTCGAAGTTATGACCGAGCCCAAGCGTTAAAACGTCTGACCCCAAGTCATGAAATGACCGAACCCAATTGTTATAACGATGATTTTTTCATAAATTCTTATGATGCAGATTTTTTAATCGATTCGTGTACAGACCACGATTCTTAGTAAGAATCCAAAATTTGAGTCGGCTCGGTACTATAGGATCTTAGTTTTGTCACAAAGGGCATCGATAAACGATGAATTTTTTAAAAATTATTCTTTTAGCAGATTTTTTTAATTGATTCATGTACAGACCATGTTTCTTAGTAAGAATCCAAAATTTCAGTCGGTTCGGTGTAATAGAGCCAATGTTATGACCGACCACAAGTATTGTTACAACGCGCGCGTAAAACGATCAATTTTTAAAAATTCTTCGTTTTCAATATTTTTTGTTGATTCGTGCACAGACCAAGAATCGTAGTAAAAATCCAAAATTTCAGTCGGTTCGGTGCCATAGTGCCGAAGTTATGACCGAGCCCAAGCGTTAAAACGTCTGACCCCAAGTGTTGGAATGACCAAACCCAAGTGGTATAACGATGATTTTTTCATAAACTCTTATGTTGTCAGATTTTTTTTCGATTCGTGTACAGACCACGATTCTTAGTAAGAATCCAAAATTTGAGTCGGCTCGGTACTATAGGATCTTAGTTTTGTCACCAAGGGCACCGATAAACGATTAATTTTTTAAAAATTATTCTTTTAGCAGATTTTTTTAATTGATTCATGTACAGACCATGTTTCTTAGTAAGAATCCAAAATTTCAGTCGGTTCGGTGTAATAGAGCCAATGTTATGACCGACCACAAGTATTGTTACAACGCGCGCGTAAAACGATCAATTTTTAAAAAATTTACCTTTTCAAGATTTTTTGTTGATTCGTGCACAGACCAAGAATCGTAGTAAAATCCAAAATTTCAGTCGGTTCGGTGCCATAGGGCCGAAGTTATGACCGAGCCCAAGCGTTAAAAAGTCCGACCCCAAGTGTTGAAATGACCGAACCCAAGTGGAATAACGATGATTTTTTCATAAATTCTTATGTTGTCAGATTTTTTTTTCGATTCGTGTACAGACCACGATTCTTAGTAAGAATCCAAAATTTGAGTCGGCTCGGTGCTATAGGATCTTAGTTTTGTCACCAAGGGCACCGATAAACGATGAATTTTTTAAAAATTATTCTTTTAGCAGATTTTTTATTGATACGTGAACAGACCATGTTTCTTAGTAAGAATCCAAAATTTCAGTCGGTTCGGTGCCTTAGGGCCGAAGCTATGCCCGAGCTCAAGTGTTTAAACGTCTGACCCCAAGTGTTGAAATGACCGAACCCAAGTGTTGTATCGATGATTTTTTCATAAATTCTTATGTTATCAGATTTTTTTTATCGATTCGTGTACAGACTACGATTCATAGTAAGAATTCAAAATGTGAGTCGGCTCGGTGCTATAGGATCTAAGTTTTGTCACAAAGGACACCGATTAAAGATGAATTTTTTAAAAATTATTCTTTTAGCAGATTTTTTTAATTGATTCGTGCACAGACCAAGAATCGTAGTAAAAATCCAAAATTTCAGTCGGTTCGGTGCCATAGGGCCGAAGTTATGACCGAGCCCAAGCGTTAAAACGTCTGACCCCAAGTGTTGAAATGACCGAACCCAAGTGGTATAACGATGATTTTTTCATAAATTCTTATGATGCAGATTTTTTAATCGATTCGTGTAGAGACCACGATACTCAGTAAGAATCTAAAATTTGAGTCGGCTCGGTACTATAGGATCTTAGTTTTGTCTGAAGAAATGACCGAGCCCAAGCGTTAAAGCGCCTGACCCCAAGTGTCGAAATGACCGAACCCAAGTGGTATAACGATGATTTTTGTCATAAATTCTTTTGTTGTCAGATTTTTCTATCAATTCTTAGTAAGAATCCAAAACTTGAGTCTGCTCGGTGCTCTGGGATCTAAGTTTTGTCACAAAGGGCACCGATAAAGATGAATTTTTTAAAAATTATTTTTTAGCAGATTTCTTAGTAAGAATCCAAAATTTAAGCGTTAAAAGGTCTGACCCCAAGTGTCGAAATGACCGAACCCGAGTGGTATAACGATGATTTTTTTCATAAATTCTTATGTTGTCAGATTTTTTTATCGATTCGTATACAGACCACGATTCTTAGTAAGAATCCAAAATTTGAGTCGGCTCGGTGCTATAGGATCTAAGTTTTGTCACAAAGGGCACCGATAAACGATGAATTTTTAAAAAATTATTATTTAAGCAGATTTTTTAATTGATTCATGTACAGACCATGTTTCTTAGTAAGAATCCAATATTTTAGTCGGTTCGGTGTAATAGAGCCAATGTTATGACCGACCACAAGTGTTGGTGCAACGCGTCCGTAAAACGATCTTATTTTAAAAATTCTTCTATTTCACGATTTTTTATTGATTCGTGCACATTCCAAAATTCTTGGTATTAATCCAAAATTTCAGTCGGTTCTTATGATGTCAGATTTTTTTATCGATTCGTGTACAGACCAAGATTCTTGCTAAAAATCCAAAATTTTAGTCGGTTCGGTGCCATAGGGCCGCTGTAATGACCGATCCCAAGCGTTAAATCGTCTGACCCCAAGTGTCGAAATGACCGAACCCAAGTGGTATAACGACGATTTTTTTCATAAATTCTAATTTTGTCAGATTTTTAATCGATTCGTGTACAGACCACGATTATTAGTAAGAATTCAAAATTTGAGTTGGCTCGGTCTTAGAGGAACTAAGTTTTGTCACAAAAGGCACCGTTAAACGATGAGTTTTTTTTTAAATTATTCTTTTGACATATTTTTTATATTGATTCGTGTACGTACAGACCATGTTTTTTAGTAAGAATCCAAAATTTCAGTCGGTTTGGTGAAATAGGGCCGAAGTTATGACCGAGCCCAAGCGTTAAAACGTCTGACTCCAAGTGTTGAAATGACCGAACCCAAGTGGTGTAACGATGATTTTTTCATCAATTCTTATGTTGTCAGATTTTTTTATCGATTCGTGTACAGACCAAGATTCTTGCTAAAAATCCAAAATTTTAGTCGGTTCGGTGCCATAGGGCCGCTGTAATGACCGATCCCAAGCGTTAAATCGTCTGACCCCAAGTGTCGAAATGACCGAACCCAAGTGGTATAACGATGATTTTTTTCATAAATTCTTATGTTGTCAGATTTTTTTATCGATTCGTATACAGACCACGATTCTTAGTAAGAATCCAAAATTTGAGTCGGCTCGGTGCTATAGGATCTAAGTTTTGTCACAAAGGGCACCGATAAACGATGAATTTTTTAAAAATTATTCTTTAAGTAGATTTTTTTATTGATTCATGTACAGACGATGTTTCTTAGTAAGAATCCAAATTTTCAGTCTGTTCGGTTTAATAGTTTTAGTAGATGCTGGATATCTCTGCTTACCTCATCAGAGATATCCGGGTTCTCTAAATAAATGGTCACGGAATTTAGTTTATAAATCATAACACTGATTGTTTGTTAGAGTTATATTTTATTTGATATCAGAAGTGAGATATAACAAGGTTTCTATCCGCGACAATAATTTGCGTAATTAAAAATAGCTTCCTGGCTAGAGGAACGTTCAGACTGGAATGATCTCGAAGTTTTTTCCACTCGCGAGCTCAGTTCTGCTGTCTGCGCATTTTGCTGCGCATGCAAGTGTTGCTAGAGTCTAGGTGACATTTTGCTCAAAATATAATAATAATCGCGGTGCCTACATACCTCCTCCCCAGCATTTTATGCGACAAACGCACATAATATATGTAAAAAACTTAAAATTAAACATTTATTACATATAAAGTGTTCGATGCCCATTTGATTATTTTAAATTAACACAGTCGGACAAATTGGAATACTGGATCAACCAGTTTGTTGTAAGATCGAGAAAAAACCAAAAGTTATAAACTTTAACTATGTTTCTAAAAAATAATCGAGTGGGCTTGACAAACAATACTGACTAAAGCAACCTAGTTTGAGTGTAATAAACACTTACTGTAAAAGTGATTAATTAAATAATTAATTAATTAATAAATTTTTATAAGTCTCATAAGCTACGGAAAGGTGAAACCACATCGTGCTAATACAAAAAAAAAGTAACCTGTTGGCTAAGTTAAATTACTTCAAATCTATTAAAGATGAGTGACGTGTGTCTTCATTATAATCATACAATTAGGGATAAAAATTAATAAGTGAAAATTTTACATAACTTATAAGTCAAGATTACTTCAAATCTAATTTAAATGAGTGACAAGTGTCTGCATTATAAACATGTAACCAGAAATAAAAAAATAAATATGTGAAAACTTCACACAACTTATAAGTCAAGAAAGAAAATACATAATGGGTATCACACTTCGTAGAGATATGGAAAGGGGGCAACCACGTCATATCTATATGAGGTATGATATTCACTGCATAAGTAGAATGGTATCATATACTTGGGTACTTAAAATTAATAAAGTTCATTTTTTATGTATAGAACATCAGGAAACGTATATAAATATATAAAAATATTAAACGTATATAAAAATAAGGTGAACTATATTAAGAAATGTGTTTAAACATATGTCCCGTAGATCGTGGGATATCATAATGAAAAGTTGTAACCTATGCAGATCAAAATTTATGTGTAACTAAAATTATATACGTACATCATACATTAACTAGTATGGAATACTACGCGCAATAGTTGGTATTATAATTAGGTCATGCATTTAAGTGCATCTAAAATTACAACATGCCTTTATTAGCATGGGAAAACGAATACAATATAGCTTGTATTATTTTTAGATCATATTATTTATTTGCGTCTAACATTGCATTTGCATCATGCATTTATTAGCATGGAATAAGGAGTAAAATAGTTTGTATTATTTTTAAATCATACATCTAATATTATATTCATCATGCTTTTATCAGCATGGAATAAAGAATACAATAGTTTGTATTATTTTTAGATCATATTATGTATGTTCATCTAACGTTACATTTTGAAAAAAAAGTTGAAAAGATTTTTCATGTTTTGACATTTTTATAAAAATAGATGAAAAAAAAAAAAAAATTGAATGCTTTAACAGGTGTACATTTTTTGGTCTACGTCATACATTTATAAGTACGGAAAGAGCAGTACAAAATTTACTTATAAATACATGATAACAATATGCTTCACGTTTTGACAGGTGTGGGAAAGGTAAGCAGTCATCACACACCTATCAAAATATGGTAATATAATAAGGAAATGGAGAAGGCAGTTCATTGTACCTTCTACACATATTTGAATTTTCATACTGAAAACGTATGGCAAAACTACATCATGTTTTCCCAGGTATTGTGGAATGATACATCACATACCTACAAAAACATGGTAAACGCACATCACACTTTTGTAAGTGTATGGAAAAATACATCATGCACTTAAAAAAGCGTGGAAAAAACGAAACGACACATATTACATGGTATTTTGTTATGAATAAATATACATGTTGACATCATGTTCTATGAACATGAGATTTTTTAAAAAACAACCCTTCCTTAAGACAGGATTATTGAATATGTAAAAGAATAACATAGTTAAATAAACTTAGAGTTCCAACTTCCATCAAAAGTTGATGTCTCTAGTTATTTGTAGTTACAGTAATCTTTAAAAAAAATACTACCAAAATTTATGTCAATAATGTGGATTTACTAATGAGATATATACCTGTGAATCGAATTTGGGAGTATACAGTGATTTTATATCGGAAAAAAAATTTATATGGAAAAACTATGTCTCTGTCAGCCTTTTTTCTAAAGGGCCTGGTACCTGTCTGGAAAATGCACTCTTCTACCGAACCTTGTAGTAGTAATTTTGTCCGGGGTCTGTTCTGCGACAGGTTCTTCGATAGTCAACTTCTCTTCGGAAGGAACGAAGGCTGGTTTCAAGCGATCAATAGAGACGCGCTTTGGTTTTCCATTGATGATAATGACGTATGTCTTTTCGTTACGTTCTTCCACTTTGTAAGGTCCATCGTAAGGGAGTTGAAGCGATTTTCGTGCGGAATCAGTTCTCAGAAAAACGTGAGTAGAAGAAGGTAGATCCTTATGTATAAAAAACTTTCCTGAACCGTGATTACTGGCAGGAGTAGATTTTATATTTTCAAATCTTCTTTGTAGTCGACCGACGTAAGTATCTGGCTCTTCGCGAGGCGTAGGAGTGAAGAAATCACATGGTAACCTCAGCGTTCTACCATAGGTAAGTTCAGCAGGCGAGCATTTTAAATCATCACGAACTGTTGACCTCAATCCAAGTAGTATAATAGGGAGAGTCTCCAACCAGTTCGGGTCGCCGTTAGCCATAAGTGCCGACTTGAGGGTTCTATGCCACCTTTCTATCATGCCATTAGCTTGAGGGTGGTAGGCGGTTGTCCGCGTATGCTTGATTCCGAATTTTTCTGTGAGTTTCTTGAAAAGACATGACTCAAACTGACGTCCCTGATCCGTCGTAATAGTTTCGGGGACACCATGCCTCGAAATCCAGTGAGTTGTCAGTGCTGTGGCGACTGTGTCTGCTGACATATTCTTTAAGGGGACTGCTTCGGGCCAGCGAGTGAATCTGTCAATCATGGTGAGCAGATATTGATAATCACTACAAGCGGGCAGGGGTTCAACCAAGTCGATGTGGACGTTCCGGAAACGGTCTTCAGGCAGAACATACGTGGCTCTTGGCGCGACTGTATGTCTGGAGATTTTGGCCTTTTGACAATTTATGCAATGTTTGACGAAGAACTTTATATCCTTCGCCATGTTGGGCCAAACAAATCTCAATTTAATACTGTTGACAGTCCCATTAATGCCTGGATGACAAACATTATGCACATTTTCTATGACCTCTTTTCTCATATTAGATGGTACGAAGGGTCTTACATGACCGGTAGAGATATCACACCACAATGAAGAATTAGTTCCAGGAATCACCATTTGACGTAGAGAGAGAGAGGAGTCCTCAAGTGCCTTAGTAATTTCGTCGTCGTGACTCTGCTCTTGTCTCATTCTCTCATAGTCAATTGCAGAAGGGCTATTTATCTCTTCAATGCGAGAAAGAGTATCTGCAACTGTATTCTGGTGTCCGGAAATATGTTTGATGTTGGTGGTAAATTGAGATATATAATCTAGTTGTCTCTCTTGACGAGGAGAACTTGAGGCTCGTTTCTTGTTGAAAGCGAAAGTGATGGGCTTGTGGTCCGTGTAAATAGTAAAATTTCGACCTTCTAAGTTGCTCCTAAAATACTTTACTGCCTCGTAAACACCGGTTAATTCACGGTCAAACGTACTGTATTTACGCTGTGCCGGGGTAAATTTTCTTGAAAAAAATCCTAAAGGTTGCCAAGCTGTACCTTTATTTTGTTGCAATGATGCTCCCATAGCCAGGTCGGATGCGTCCACCATAACTGCTAATTCAGCGTTTGGGTCTGGGTGTGCTAACAATGCGGCAGAAGCGAGGTGTCGCTTGCATTGGTTAAAATCCTCCGTTAATTCCGGGGTCCAAGTAAGGATACGTTTGTCATTCTTTTTATATCCAGAAATGCAATCAAAAAGTGTTGTTTGGGCGCTGATAGTGTTGGGTAAAAATCTTCTATAATAATTGAGCATTCCCAAAAAACGTCTTAATCCTTTGGCTGTTTTGGGGAGAGGAAAATCAATAATAGTTTTCACTTTCTCTTTAATTGGAGTCATCCCTTCCGGTGAAATGGTATGACCTAGAAAATTAACAGTCGGGAGTCCAAATTGACATTTTTTAATGTTAATTACTATGATTGTTATAAATGAAATCCTCCAGTTTAAGCAGTAATAATGTTAACTCTTTATTCACCATTGGAAACGTACACAAGAGAGTAATAGACAAGGGAGTACATTGCAGTATTGACAACTTATCAATAATAACAGCTACGTTGTAGCCAACCTAAGATTCACGATTTACATTGCCATATTTCTAACACCCCTTCTCAATGTAAATACAGTTAAACAATCAACTCTCTGCTTAAAGCTTTTGTTAATGTGTCTGCTGGTTGCATATTTGTGTTAATATATCTAACACAAATCTTATTTTCTCTAACTAATTCCTTAACAAAATGGTAGCGAATATCTACATGTTTTAATCGCTTTATAGCATCTGTATTTGCATTTATTAATGCCGACTGATTGTCACAAAATATATTTACAGGGCAAACATTTTTAATATCCAGTTCAGTTAGCAGATTTATAATCCATGACACTTCACTAGCAGTCATGCTCATAGATACATATTCTGATTCTGTGGATGACAAAGAAACAGCAGCCTGCTTCTTTGAACTCCATACGACAAGACAATTATAAATCAAAATTATATATCCAGAAGTGGATTTTCTGTCCTTGACATCACCACCCCAGTCAGCGTCGCAATACCCTTCCAAAATCATTTCATTACATTTATAAATTAACTTATAATTCAGACTATACATTACATATCTTAACACTCTCTTTAGTGCACTTAATAGCTCATTGTTAGCACAGGTTTGATACCTACTTAACATAGACACCGGAAAACATAAATCAGGCCTGGTACCTGATGCAGCATACATTAGACATCCTATCATTTGTCTGCACAAATTCTGAATACTTTTGTCTATATCAATACTGTCTTTTAAAAATATTTTAGTGTTAAAATTAGGGTCCATAGGGGTTGACATAGGCTTACAATTTTGCATGTTGAATCTTTTTAAAACATTTTCCAAATATTCTCTTTGATCTAGTTCTGTAATACCCGTTTTCAAATTTTGTTTACATTTATACCTAGGAAATTTGATATTAGCCCCAAGTCCTTAATTTTAAACTCTTTACATAATATACCCTTAAATTCAGAAATATCTTTCTCATTTGTACCAAAAATTAAAATATCATCGACATAAAGTAAAATAAACATTTTCTCATTTCCATAATACCTTAAATATAAACATGAGTCACAGTTAGACTTAACAAAACCCTCTCTATTTACTATAGAATTGAATTTTATGTTCCAACACTTTGGGGAACTCTTTAAACCGTAGAGTGATTTATTTAGTTTTACAATATTATTTCCCTTAGAATAAGCCCCTTCTGGTAATCTAATATAGACTTCTTTGTCTATATCCCCATACAAAAACGCACCTATTACGTCCATTTGATATATAGACAAATTTAATTTAGTCGCTATTGCTACAAAAATTCTAAATGTTGATAATTTAGCCACAGGAGCGTAAATGTCACTTAAATCAAAATAACCATTTTGCTCAAACCCCCTTGCAACTAGCCTAGCCTTATATTGCTTTTCATTACCATTTCCTTTAAGCTTAAAAACCCACTTGCTACTTACAACCTTTTCGTGTGCTGGTGCATTACACAAATCCCAAGTATTATTCTCTTCTAAAGTTTGTAATTCTCTAATTATTGCCTCTTTCCACCTATTCGCATCGCTTCTTTCCATAGCTTCTTTGTATGTCACTGGCTCATTTGCTTCACTTAAAACATTTTGACATTGATAGAATGTTGTCGGTTTCCTCACTCGCTTGCTTCTTTCATTTTGAGGTAACAATGTTTCATCTAAGTCTGATAGTTCATCACTGCATGGCTCGTATTCAGTTTGGCTTTCACTTTCGCATAAAGAACTGTTTTCACTGAGACTTGTACGACTGTCATTTTGGGTAACTTGAATTTCCTCACATTCAGCAACCTTTTGTTCTTCCACTGTTTCTTCTGACCCCAACAAACTTTGAGTATTCAGGTCCGTCACAACCTTATTTTCCTCTGATTCCTCTTGACTTAAGAAAATGACATCTCTCTTTACATTATCCGACACCACCTCATTTTCTTCTGTTTCCTCTTGATTTAAGAAAATGACATTTCTCTTTACATCTACGCTATTTTTCTTAGGGAAGTAAATTCTATAGCCTTTGACGTTTTCAGCATAACCTACCATCAAACTCTTCTCTCCCTTCTTATCCCATTTCCTTCTTTTCTCTTTTGGGATATGTGCATACACTGGTGAACCAAACGCCTTCAGATGATGAACATCAAAGCTCCTATTTGTCCATATTTCGTATGGAGATTTTCCTTCTTTTCCTTTCCACGTTCTATTCAAGACAAAAGCAGCAGTATTTACCGCTTCTGCCCACAATTTCTTAGGTAAATTCTTCGCGTGTAGCATTGTTCGTGCCGCTTCGACTAGGGTTCTATTTTCCCTCTCAGCTTTCCCCATTTTGTTCAGGAGTATAGGGCACAGTAGTCTGATGGGTTATCCCATGCTTAGAACATATTTCCTTTACTTCTCTATTTATGAATTCCAGCCCATTGTCACTCCGAAATATCTTGACTTTGTTTCCAGTAGTATTTCGGCTTTATTTATAAAATCCTCCAAACAGCGCTTAATCTCATGTTTTGCTTCAACGAAATACACACTTCTAAAGTTAGAAAAGTCATCCTTTAGAATGACAAAATATCTCGACCCGCCAATTGATTTTTCTTCCATGGGTCCGCACGTATCGCCATGAATTATTTCACATGTTTTTGTGCTGACATGCTCACTTCTCTTAAATTGTAGACGATGTATCTTTCCTTTCAAGCAACTCTCACATTGGGGTACGTCAGTTTGTTTTATCTCAATGTTATTTTTCTGTAATGCTTTCTTCACATAATCAAAGTTTTGATGTGCTAATTTCTCGTGCCACTCGTATAGGTCATTTTTTATAGTTTTAGCAACACTTACGACCTCGCATTTGAAACGAAAATCCAAATAGTATGAACTGTCAACTCGACTGGCTATCGCACAAACAACGCCATTTTTATAGAATAAACACGAACTGTCATTCGTCACAACAGTGTACCCGCGATCAGCTGCGCGGTTTACAGAGAATAAATTTGTCTTTAGATCCGGAACAAACAAAACATTGTTTATTGTTGTATTTATCCATTCACTGCCGTTATAGACTTGTACCTCCATCTGTCCCCAACCCAATACACTAATGATTGCTCCATTGCCAACAATTACGGACTTTTGAGAAATACTTGAAAATGATGAAAATAATGTGCGGTCGAAACACATGTGCTCGCTCGCTCCAGAGTCAATTAAAAACTTCGATTGTTCATAATTTTTATACGCTGAATTTGAAACTACAAACGCATTACTTGTCTTCTTATTAGTAGCGCTTTGATTATTTTCCTTTGACTTTTTAAAACGACACTGTGCCTTAAAATGTCCGAATTTTCCACAGTAAAAGCATTTTTGCTCGTTCAACTTTTTCTCATTGTCTCGATTACTTCTGCACTGAGTTTGAAAATGACCGGCTTTTCCACATTTGTAACACTTCAGATTTCTTTTAGCTACAAACGCCGACGAGGATGAAGTTTCTTGTATTTCATATCTTCTCTCTTTCACTCTTTCTTCTTCAATTAATAATCTGGCTATTAAATTATCAAACGTTTGTTTGTCGTCAGGCGCCGATTCCCACGCCGATATAAAATGTTTATATTCATCCGGCAAGCTCATTAATACTTTGGTTATTATAAATTTATCCGATACATTCTCGCCCATTTGTTTCAACTGAATTTGCATCTCTTGAATTTTAGACAGAAATACTGACATTTCGATGTTTTTATCATATTTATACTGAAAAAATCTTTGTTGGATAATATGGATGCTGGTTTCTGACTTTTGTTCATATACACTTAGAAGCTTTCTCCACATTGCAGCCGACGTTGTGCATGATATGATATGTAGCATAACGTCTTCCGACATTCTCGTAACCAGTAACGTCTGAGCTTTAGCATCTTTTGTCTCCCAAGTGGTTCGTGCGATAATCTCTTCAGGTTTCACAGTGCGCCCCTCTACAATGTCCAGGCATCCTTGTCCTCTCAATAAAACTGTCGTTTGAAACTTCCAAATATTCCAATTCCTTGCCCCTTCCAACTTCAATGCATTGGTAGTCATCACGTTTCCTTCCATTTATGCTTCCTGCCCTGCCTGATCAGATTTATCAGTGGTTTTTATCCTTCTCAACGAAAATTTTCTGCACGCGTTTCGGCAACTTAACCTCACTTTTCGCTGATATTCACTCCCGCTTGATTTCACTTTGCGTACTTAAACTTTATCAACAGATTAGCGAATCTGGGGATCTGGGCCCATAACCTGTGATTGTTATAAATGAAATCCTCCAGTTTATGCAGTAATAATGTTAACTATTTATTCACCATTGGAAACGTACACAAGAGAGTAATAGACAAGGGAGTACATTGCAGTATTGACAACTTATCAATAATAACAGCTACGTTGTAGCCAACCCAAGATTCACGATTTACATTGCCATATTTCTAACAATTACCAATCAATTATCTGCTAATCTTTTAAATAGAATATCCAAATGTTTTTTATGCTCCTCTTCATTACTGGAGGCTATAAGGATATCATCAAGATAAACAAAGCAAAAATCCAGATCTCTGGTTACGGCATGCATGAAACGCTGGAAGCTTTGGGCAGCGTTGGATAATCCAAATTGCATAGTCGTAAATTCAAAAAGGCCAAATGGTGTTATAATAGCCGTTTTGGGTATATCTTCTGGTTCCACAGGGATCTGGTAGTATGCCCTCAGCATATCTATTGTTGTGAAGATTTTTGCTTTTGCGAGTTTATGGGAGAAGTCCTGGAGCTGCGGAATGGGGTATTTGTCGGGAATCGTTTTGGCGTTGAGACGACGATAATCACCGCACGGTCGCCATTCCCCATTAGGCTTCTTCACCATGTGTAAAGGGCTCGCCCAGTTACTCTTGGACGGCCTGCAAATGCCTTGCTCCATAAGGTAATTAAACTCCTTTTTGGCTGCTTCTAACAATTTTGGTGCGAGTCTGCGAGCTCGTTCGGTCACAGGTGGACCCTTGGTCTCTATGCAGTGCGTCACTGTATGTTTCTTGCTATTTAGAGCTTGCATATTCGGTCGCGTCAGGCTTGGATATTTATTTAAAATCTCTCTGTATTTTTGTGATGAGGAAATACTGGAGATACCGGATGAGGGTCCATTGGATGTTACGCCTCGAATCCGTAAGCCTGTATACTGGTCTGTAAGTGTACCCTTTTTTAGGTTGACCGACAAGTTAAAATGATGGAGAAAATCAGCACCAAGTATGGCTCTATTCACATCAGCCACTATGAAACGCCATTTCATTGTTCTCCGGAGGCCGAACTTAAGTTCAATCGTCCTTGTGCCGTAGGTTCGGATGGAATTCCCATTAGCTCCGCATAAAGTTGTGGGGCACTTGTCGGAGTTATGTAATTCTTCGCTATTTTCGCTGTCTTCGGGATCACAGAAATATCGGCGCCTGTGTCCACTAAAAACTTTTGGCTTGTTTCTTGGTCATAAAGGAAGAGACGACGAGTCTGAGTAGGAATTTTGCATGTCTCTACTGTGGAATTCCTTCGTCGTTTCCCGACCTCTTCGAGCGGAAGGTATACGGTTGTTGGCATCGGTAGGCATTTTCACCGAACTTGGCATGTAATCTGCAGTACCCATTCGGTGCTCTGTTGGGCGATCTACCGCGGGACCTGGAACGTGGTCTTCTAGCAGGATTCTGATGATTACCTTGTCGAATATTGTTGCGACGTGGGCTCTGGCTTCTGTGCTCGCTGTAGGTAGATGGACGGTCACGATTATGGACCTGCGACATCTTCAAAAGTTTCACCTCGTGGGTAAGAGCTGCGACCTGCTCTAAAAGGCCTTGCATTGACGTATCATTACGTTCGGATCTTGAAGTTCCGGGTTTGGTGTCGTGGTCAACCGCGCCACATTCTGTTGTCTGGTACACATCAACTATCTTATCGGCAGCTAGTGCTAGTTGGTTTAGGTTATTGTCCGGAAGTGCTGATAGTATAGCTTGTACATGCTGCGGAAGACGTTGGAGCCATAGTGTTTTTACGATAGCGCTCTCCGCTAGTGTTGGTCCAGCTAACTCGAGCATGTGTCGTAGAAGTCCTGTTGGTTTACGGTCTTCTAATTGCAATCCCGTCAATAATCGTGTTAACCGCTTCTCTTCGGAGTCTTGAAGTCTGTCTATCAGCGATGCCTTGAGTATGCAATATTTGTCCTTCACTGGCGGGTTTATCACTATGTCGCTAACGCATTTAATGTTTCAGCGTCCAAGGCGGCGACTATGATGTTGTATTTAGTAAAATCTTCCTTGATGCGGGAGTTAGTAAACTGGGCCTCGGCCTGGGCGAACCATAACGAAATATTAGTTCTCCAACAGGCTGGTAACCTCACAGAAACGTGATGGATGGATGTTTCCGAAGAACAGCTTTCGTTGCTTGATTCCATGTTTGGTGTTGGAGGTTCCTTGCTCAATATTTCTTCTCGTTTTCTTAGTTACGTCGCTTGGTTCACTGGAGGTTGTCTCTTCAGTAGATGTAGATGGTGTTGGAGGTTCCTTGCTCGATATTTCTTCTGTTTTCTTAGTTGCGTCGCTTGGTTCAGTGGAGGATGTCTCTCCAGTAGATGTCATTTATAAGTGCAGACAATTCAGGCGAGACAAAATATGGAATACCCGACAGTGAAATAAACTCCTTTGTGATAAAAATAGTTTATATTGAAATTCTCAATTTTTAAATTATAAATAAAAATCCACACTAATGCCTTTTTTCTTTCAAAATTTTTCAACAATAATTCTGATAAAAATAAGTGGGAATTATATACCTCCACTATTTATTAGTTGATTCGATAGTTGTTAAGAAACTTTAAAAATCGTTAAAATTGTTAAAAAATTTTTAAAATAGTTGAATATTTTCTAAAATTTTATTGTCAAAATTTATTAAAATTTTGTTAAAAAAAAATATATATTTTTTTTTAATTTATTAAAATTTTTGTTGTATAGATAAACTCGTTTTCGATGATATTAAATAGTTTTAGATGATAAGAAAGAAACTTTAAAAATCGTTACAATATTTCAGAACATGTGCGATTTGCAACATTATTGTATTAATTTGACCTCAAGAAAAAATATGGCATCATTGTCGTAAAAATATGTCGAACCAATTTTATCCGGCGACGATTCTCAGATGAATTCTGGATGCTGGTCTCCCTGATGACGGATTCAGGATCCTGCGTTCTCTGGCGGAAATCTCAGGATTCACGTTCCCTGGTGATGAATTCGAGATGCCTCGTTCCCTGGTGATGATCACCTACGGTCATCGCTGCGCCAATCCGTTCTCACTGAAATAGAGGGTAACATGCACTTATCATTCAGGAAGGAACAATTTATTTTAACAAAACATTTAGCGGGATAATAATGTAAAACGCACATATTATTCTGTAAAAAATGATTATGTTACTAAAACATTAGTGGGATGATGATGTTTCAATAGATAATTAGGTGTAAAATATGTGTTTGACAAGAACGTGTGACAATGCTATCGAAATAACACGGTCGTGTATTTATTAAAAATTACTGGAACATTTATTTCAAAAGGGATTTTACTTTAAGTTATGCTATAAAACAATAGAATTTACTTACTTGCTGTCCAGGATTCCGTCTTGGAACGTTTTTCCTCCTCCCGCCAGCAAGCTAGTTCTTTTAGTCGAAAGGTCACCAGTTTTAGTAGATGCTGGATATCTCTGCTTACCTCATCAGAGATATCCGGGTTCTCTAAATAAATGGTCACGGAATTTAGTTTATAAATCATAACACTGATTGTTTGGTAGAGTTATATTTTATTTGACACCAGAAGTGAGATATTACAAGAATTCTATCCGCGACAATAATTTGCGTAATTAAAAAAAGCTTACTGGCTAGAGGGACGTTCAGACTGGAATGATCTCGAAGTTTTTTCCACTCGCAAGCTCAGTTCTGCTGTCTGCGCATTTTGCTGCGCAGGCAAGTGTTGCTAGAGTCTAGGTGACATTTTGCTTAAAATATAATAATAATTGCGGTGCCTACAGAGCCAATGTTATGACCGACCACAAGTATTGTTGCAACGCGCCCGTAAAACGATCTTATTTTAAAATTGTTATATGTCAAGATTTTTTGTTGATTTGTGCACAGACCAAAATTCTTGGTAAAAATCCAAAATTTCAGTCGCTACGGTGCGATAGGGCCGAAGTTATGACCGAGACCAAGCGTTAAAACATCTGGCCCCAAGTGTTGGAATGACCGAACCCAAGTGGTATAACGATGATTTTTTTCCTACATTCTTATGTTGTCAGATTTTTTTATCGATTCGTGTACAGACCACGATTCTTAGTAAGAATCCAAAATTTGAGTCGGCTCGGTACTAAAGGATCTTAGTTTTGTCACAAAGGGCACCGATAAACGATGAATTTTTTAAAAATTATTCTTTAAGCAGATTTTTTTTATTGAAACGTGTACAGACCATATTTCTTAGTAAGAATCGAAAATTTCAGTCGGTTCGGTGTAATAGAGCCAATGTTATGACCGACCACAAGTATTGTTACAACGCGCCCGCAAAACGATCAATTTTTAAAAATTGTACTTTTTCAAGATTTTTTGTTGATTTGTGCACAGATCAAGATTCTTGGTAAAAATCGAAAATTTCAGTCGGTTCGATGCCATAGGGTCGAAGTTATGACCGAGCCCAAGCGTTAAAACGTGTGACCCCAAGTGTTGAAATGACCGAACCCAAGTGTTATAACGATGATTTTGTCATAAATTCTTATGTTGTCAAATTTTTTTATCCATTCGTGTACTGACGATTCTTGGTAGAAATCCAAAATTTTAGACGGTTCGGTGCCATAGGGCCGAAGAAATAACCGAGCCCAAGCGATAAATCGCCTGACTTCAAGTGTCGAAATGACCGAACCCAAGTGGTATAACGATGATTTTTTTCATAAATTCTTTTGTTGTCAGATTTTTTTATCGATCTTAGTAAGAATCCAAAATTTGAGTCGGCTCGGTACTAAAATATCTTAGTTTTGTCACAAAGGGCACCGTTAAACTATGATATTTTTTAAATTATTCTTTTGGCAGATTTTTTGATTGATTCGTGTACGTACAGACCATTTTTCTTAGTAATAGTAATAGAGCCAATGTTATGACCGACCACAAGTATTGTTACAACGCGCCCGTAAAACGATCAATTTTTAAAAAATCTTCTTTTTCAAGATTTTTTGTTGATTCGTGCACAGACCAAGAATCGTAGTAAAAATCCAAAATTTCAGTCGGTTCGGTGCCATAGGGCCGAAGTTATGACCGAGCCCAAGCGTTAAAAAGTCCGACCCCAAGTGTTGAAATGACCGAACCCAAGTGGTATAACGATGATTTTTTCATAAATTCTTATGTTGTCAGATTTTTTTTTCGATTCGTGTACAGACCACGATTCTTAGTAAGAATCCAAAATTTGAGTCGGCTCGGTGCCATAGGGCCGAAGTTATGACCGAGCCCAAGCGTTAAAACGTCTGACCCCAAGTGTTGGAATGACCAAACCCAAGTGGTATAACGATGATTTTTTTCATAAATTCTTATGTTGTCAGATTTTTTTTTCGATTCGTGTACAGATCACGATTCGTAGTAAGAATCCAAAATTTGAGTCGGCTCGGTACTATAGGATCTTAGTTTTGTCACCAAGGGCACCGATAAACGATGAATTTTATAAAAATTATTCTTTTAGCAGATTTTTTTTTATTGATTCGTGAACCTGTAACATTTGCTGCTAGCGTCGTGAGCGATTCGCAAATTTCGCATGATTTGGTTGGCAGCATTGCACTCCGAAGGGGCGGCAGATGTTTCGAGATGCTTCGGAAAAGTTCGGGCGCTTCAGTTGGGATCGAGCAAGCCCAAGTAGCGGAGCGGATACCTGCGACGGATTGAAACCAACATCACCATGGCGCATCGAATTCGTAACGTTAATCTAAATCCTAATATATTATTTATTTTAGTCAGATATTCAAGGTTACCATTTTGGTTTTACTATTTAATACTTGGGTGTTGCTGTTTAAACACTCTGGCGTCCAACTTTGCTTGTTTTCCACATAACTTAAATTCTTATCACACGTAGTTTGATTGTTGTAAAACTCTTCGAGTTTTACAAACACCCCTTGAGATCAAATAATCTTTATAGAGTCTTTAATAATTGCTTCGTAAATGTCATGTCAATATTAATTCAATAAATCTTATTATAATATTTAATTTCCTCTTTTATTTCATAGACTTGACATTTATCATGTTCTACTTCCAGACTGTAGCTAGCCATTTTATTACATACATAATACCAAATTTAATGAGGTAACTCATTTCAAACCATCACAGTGGCGAGCCCAACGTGGTAGTTCCAGTCAAACTATGTTTTGCAAGTTTTATGTGGATATGATTTAAATTCTCCGCGATATGTCATTTTAGGTTAGATTGAGGTTGCAATTCGTTGGTGTGTTGCTTTTACCGTCGTGGGTATGTATTCATTTTACTTTTGTTAATTGCATATTTTATATTTACTTGGGCTTGTTCATCCACAACTCATTTTATTTTGTGTTATTTGTATGTCTTGTACTAATCATAATCATTTCTCCTACTAATTATTTAGGTAGGTACACATTTTTATAGCAGATGGGATGGATTTAATTTCTGCAGATGGAATTAATAATATTTCGGCAAATTTAATAATATCACTTTGTACAAAACTCGTGCTGGTCATCCGTTAATAATTGAAACTTGTAAGTATATTTTATTACAAGCTAATTTATTTACACTGTGTTATGAGTGGCTGTTTAATCTCATTGCATTTATTTTGTGATATTTTTCGTGCTTATATTTTGCAATAATGTGTAAATTTCATTAATTACCTACCTACCTGATGCAATAATTATTATTGACATCATTGCACACATGAATTTCTTCACATGTTATAAACTTAATACAAATAGTTATCCTACCTGCAATTGATATGTTCTGTTACATTGTGAACTTTTACAATCTTACTTTGGGAATTTTGATTTCATTTTTGTTCCCCTTATACAAATTTTATTTTTCATAATAATAAATGTAACCAAACGTGCATTTCAGACGCGGACCAAATTTTGCTGGACATCCGGGTGGAGATAAGACGTCATCAAAGCCTTCGTCTACAGAATTCGGGCTGTCCTGTTATGCAAAGCGACTAAAGCTAGTTTCACGTAAATTAATTTTTATAATTTATTATCCGGGTTATATTGATTTGATCGATGATTTTTTTTATTCTTTCCTCATGTAGGGCTTTCAAAAGAAATTAAATTTCCTTGCAATATATCATTATGTTCTTTCGGTTTAATATTTTATACAAATTTTTTTTGTGAGGGTTTGATAAATTTCATTAAATTCCGATTTTAGTACATAACAGGGATTTGTATTCAAATCATTATTTTAATAGATTTTTATCGAGTTTTAATTTCTCTTTAGTCGGCGGGATTAGTTTTTCTTTTAAAATAAAATAAATTCCTTATAGTTTTCGGGTTTGATGAATAACTGTTATTTTGAAATCATCATTTTGTAGGTGAATGCAAAATGTTGCTTATCACTATATTATTTGTTCATCGGCTATTATCTAATTAATCTTTTGGGTTTTGATTCCAATAAATGGATAATTCAATAAATTAGTATAGAAGATTGTATAATATTTTGCGATCAGTTGGCTGAACCTTAAATTTGTTTTGCATATCTTCCTTTAATAGGGTTATTAGAGATTATGCGAAGTAACTTTCGGAGCAACTAATATGATTGTTATGAAATTACAACTATTTAAATTGATATATAATGTAGAGTTTTATCACATGTTTACATACGTAAAAATTCACAGGTATAAGGATTCTTTATAGTTCTGGTCGGAATTATTAATTTTTTTTTTCTTCAGTTTAGATTGTTATTATATTAATTGATCTATAATTTTTTTTTGGCGATCTATTGCCTGTTCCTTGAAGTACTTGCATATCTTCCTTTTCATAGGGTTTTCAGAGTTTGCAAGGTATTTTTTCGGAGCGATTAGTAGATTGTTGAACAAATAAATGGTTTATTGAATTTACATCTTTAAACTTTATCTAATAAGGTTTTTCAAATAACTTTCATTAACTTAACAGCACGCAATATTTTAGGTCATTTAATAGATCTCGTAATTATAAATATGCAAGTTTGACATAAGTTATAATTTAGTCAGTTTCTCAATAACGCCATCTACATATTATTGTTTGACATAACACATACAACAACTGCTATTGGGGTTTGCGTCTTCACTTTCAGAACGGAAAACTTTAAATATTCTGTTATCAATCGGTCATAGGACATATCAAAGATCCTGGTGTTGCTAGTTAATATAGCATATGATGTGCGGTGCAATTTTGGGGAAAAATTTATCTGTTTTTGGTGCGTCAACAAAAGCAGATGAATTTTGTTAACAATACATTCAGCTCTCAAAGAGTAAATGAGTTTTGAGCATTGAATGTTTTTGGGTTGTTTTGTCTTCTATTGTTGTCTTGTGTACGGATGTGTCTTATGTACTGTGGTTTCGATTATATTGTCTTGTGTACGGATTGTTGGTCCTTGAGTGAAGGAAACAGACAAGTTTTGTTTTAAACAAAACAGTTGGAGCTTCGCTTCAATGCAGTGGATATATCTCACACTGATTCGATTACTGCCACCGTTTAAAACGGCAGTTATGGGGCATAACATGATCTCCCGTTGAGATCCTCTGAGTATGTCAACCTTCCTTGTTTTGCATTCTATAAATAGGATATAAAATATTTTCCTATCACTGTAGCGCAAACACGTTTTTAACCGAACATAGAAGGCGTCGGTTTGCCTGTTCACTTTCATTCGCGAGATACGGAGGAATCTTTGGCGTAATCTGTGAACTTACGATGAGGATATGTCCGTCTCTTTTGATTTCAGAAAATGAAGTTAATTATCTTCATATAAAGATTAATTTGTTGAGTTGTAAGAAGCTCATGGCATTCATCTCTTTCGAGAGGATTTCAGTGAAGCCATGTGTGTCAATAATTCAGGCAGAAAGTTTTGGTCTAAGAACTTTTATAGAAAGAGATAGTAATGATAACTGTCCTTTATGTGCGATTACCGTATTCATATTGCATATTAATAGGTTAAATCTTTTAAGAAAACTATTAAGTTTGTGTGTGTTTGTAGTTTATGTTAAATATTGTGTCGTCTGATATTTCCTCCTAAGAATTCTGTCTTGGAAATTTTAGGATGAATTATTAATAAATTCCAGTATAATGAAATGGAGTTAATTCAATCGGGAAGTTGGAACCTTCATTATACCGATGATGCCTTGAAATACAATTAATACTTAGTTAACCAAGGCTTTATAATATAACAACTGTTCAGGTGGTCCTTAAAATTATTTTAATTGATTATTATGAGAATAGAGCTATGACATCTGTTGCTAATTTGTAGTAACATTATTATTAAATATTTTTATTTTATTACGAACATAATTGGGCCGATACTAGAGCCATCTATCAACATTTGATTACATTTATCATTAATTATTATTTTACCATCCTAGGTATTGTTTATTGACTATCTCGAAGTTATTATTTGCTACATGGGGTTTTTTAAATTACTTTCAAACAAATTAAGTATTTCATTTTTCAGATTTTATACTCAGCTCAGCATAATACAGGCTGTTTTATTTTATTTTGGGAATTTAAGAAAAGGAATAAATTAAAAATATCTCAGTAAAAATTTTATTTTCATATGTTTTGATTTTTTTGTATTTTGATATCTACCGGGTATTAGATTAATTGAATAATAAATTTTTTTTATCATATTTAATCTCAATTTAAAACACTTTTATTTATAAAACATTTACATCGCTGGGTAATATTATTTCAAACTTCAGTAAATCCCGTGCATTCTAATTTTGTAATTGCATATCAATTCATTGTTTCTTTTGTGTAAGACATGAAGTTTTACAATTATTAAATCTTTAATTTAGGGTTCTTTAATATGTTATGTGGAAAAATTTCAATTTCAGCTTTGAGCATACATTTACATAATCATTTTTTAAATATTTCATCTTGAATTTTTCTTTCCTTTTATATCTTACTTTGTTGCTGGTAACCTTATTTAGGCAGTTTAGTGTAGGGAACTTCAAGATAATCTCAAAAAAAAATTTAAATAGCAAGACTAAGAAGAAAGCATCCTTCATGTTCATTGTCGCTGGTTTCAAAATGTGGGTCAAGGCATTCATCTGACTTCAAGCCACGTCGCATCATTATCCCGCTTGAAGACATCATCATAGGAAGATTCTTTCAAAATCATCAACGCTGGACTTCAAGATGTTGTACCAGAGCTTCTATCTCTACCGTGGGCCACTTAGGGTCATCAGTTATTTGAAGAATTCATTATCAGAGAGATTCTTCAAAATCATCAATGCTGGACTTCAAGATGTGGTACCAGAGCTTCTATCGCTACCTTGGGCCATCTTGGGTCATCAGTTTTGGAAGAAATAAATAGCAAAAGAAGCTGAATTTGAGATTCCAGACCAGATATTTCATCTCTACCTTGGGCCATCTTGGGTCATCAGTTATTGAATGCATCATAATTGGAGAGAAGCTGCATAGATTGATGCGTCTTTCTGTTCATCGCATTATGTCATGGCTTCAGTATTGCAGTACGGTGGTCACCGCTTCTTCCATGAGGTACATTATATGGATTGGGAGTACTTCTATCACCAGGATCCTTCCGGCTGACAATCCTTATATTTTGGCTTCTTCCATGACTAACATTTACGACCAAGGCTCATATAGTATGCAGTTCTCTTCAGGAAGTGACACATGGACCTCTTGATTTCCAGGAGGAAATATTTTCTTTTTGGTGGAGGGGTAATGTAACATTTGCTGCTAGCGTCGTGAGCGATTCGCAAATTTCGCATGATTTGGTTGGCAGCATTGCACTCCGAAGGGGCGGCAGATGTTTCGAGATGCTTCGGAAAAGTTCGGGCGCTTCAGTTGGGATCGAGCAAGCCCAAGTAGCGGAGCGGATACCTGCGACGGATTGAAACCAACATCACCATGGCGCATCGAATTCGTAACGTTAATCTAAATCCTAATATATTATTTATTTTAGTCAGATATTCAAGGTTACCATTTTGGTTTTACTATTTAATACTTGGGTGTTGCTGTTTAAACACTCTGGCGTCCAACTTTGCTTGTTTTCCACATAACTTAAATTCTTATCACACGTAGTTTGATTGTTGTAAAACTCTTCGAGTTTTACAAACACCCCTTGAGATCAAATAATCTTTATAGAGTCTTTAATAATTGCTTCGTAAATGTCATGTCAATATTAATTCAATAAATCTTATTATAATATTTAATTTCCTCTTTTATTTCATAGACTTGACATTTATCATGTTCTACTTCCAGACTGTAGCTAGCCATTTTATTACATACATAATACCAAATTTAATGAGGTAACTCATTTCAAACCATCACAAACCGACCATGTTTCTTAGTAAGAATCCAAATTTTCAGTCGGTTCGGTGCCTTAGGGCCGAAGCTATGACCGAGCCCAAGTGTTAAAACGGCTGACCCCAAGTGATGAAATGACTGAACCCAAGTGTTGTAACGATGATTTTTTCATAAATTCTTATGTTATCAGATTTTTTATCTATTCGTGTACAGACTACGATTCGTAGTAAGAATTCAAAATGTGAGTCGGCTTGGTGCTATAGGATCTAAGTTTTGTCACAAAGGGCACCGATGAACGATGAATTTTTTAAAAATTATTCTTTTAGCTTATTTTTTTAATTGATTCATGTACAGACCATGTTTCTTAGTAAGAATGCAAAATTTCAGTCGGTCCGGTGCCATAGGGCTGAAGTTATGACCGAGCCCAAGCGTTAAAACGTCTGACCCCAAGTGCGAAATGACCGTACCCAAATGGTATAACGATGATTTTTTTCATAAATTCTTATGTTGTCATATTTTTTTATCGATTCGTGTACAGACCAAGATTCTTGGTAAAAATCCAAAATTTTAGTCGGTTCGGTGCCATAGGGCCGAAGTAATGACCGAGCCCAAGCGATAAAACGTCTGACCCCAAGTGTTAAAATGACCGAACCCAAGTGGTATAACGATGATTTTTTCATAAATTCTTATGTAGTCAGATTTTTTATCGATTCGTGTACAGACCACGATTCTTAGTAAGAATTCAAAATTTGAGTCGGCTCGGTGCTATAGGATCTAAGTTTTGTCACAAAGGGCACCGTTAAACGATGATTTTTAAAAAAATTATTCTTTTGGCAGATTTTTTTATTGATTTGTGTAGGTACAGACCATGTTTCTTAGTAAGAATTCAAAATTTCAGTCGGTTCGGTGCAATAGGGCGGAAGTTATGACCGAGCCCAAGCGTTAAAACGTCTGACCCCAAGTGTTGGTGCTATAGGATCCAAGTTTTGTCACAAAGGGCACCGATAAACGATGAATTTTTTAAAAATTATTCTTTTAGCAGATTTTTTTTATTGATACGTGTACAGACCATGTTTCTTAGTAAGAATCCAAAATTTCAGTCGGTTCGGTGTAATACAGCCAATGTTATGACCGACCACAAGTATTGTTAACAACGCGCCCGTAAAACGATCAATTTTTAAAAATTGTGCTGTTTCAAGATTTCTTGTTGATTCGTGTACATACCAAAATTCTTGGTAAAAATCCAAAATTTCAGTCAGTTCGGTGCCATAGGGCCGAAGTTATGACCGAGACCAAGCGTTAAAACATCTGACCCCAAGTGTTGGAATGACCAAACCCAAGTGGTATAACGATGATTTTTTTCATAAATTCTTATGTTGTCAGATTTTTTTATCGATTCGTGTACAGACCACGATTCTTAGTAAGAATCCAAAATTTGAGTCGGCTCGGTACTAAAGGATCTTAGTTTTGTCACAAAGGGTACCGATAAACGATGATTTTTTAAAAAATTATTCTTTTAGCAGATTTTTTTTATTGAAACGTGTACAGACCATATTTCTTAGTAAGAATCCAAAATTTCAGTCGGTTCGGTGTAATAGAGCCAATGTTATGACCGACCACAAGTATTGTTACAACGCGCCCGCAAAACGATCAATTTTAAAAAATTGTACTTTTTCAAGATTTTTTGTTGATTTGTGCACAGACCAAGTTTCTTGGTAAAAATCCAAAATTTCAGTCGGTTCGATGCCATGTCCAAGTTATGACCGAGAACAAGCGTTAAAACGTCTGACCCCAAGTAATGGTGCTATAGGATCTAAGTTTTGTCACAAAGGGCACCGATAAACGATGAATTTTTTAAAAATTATTCTTTTAGCAGATTTTTTTTATTGATACGTGTACAGACCATGTTTCTTAGTAAGAATCCAAAATTTCAGTCGGTTCGGTGTAATACAGCCAATGTTATGACCGACCACAAGTATTGTTAACAACGCGCCCGTAAAACGATCAATTTTTAAAAATTGTGCTGTTTCAAGATTTCTTGTTGATTCGTGTACATACCAAAATTCTTGGTAAAAATCCAAAATTTCAGTCAGTTCGGTGCCATAGGGCCGAAGTTATGACCGAGACCAAGCGTTAAAACATCTGACCCCAAGTGTTGGAATGACCAAACCCAAGTGGTATAACGATGATTTTTTTCATAAATTCTTATGTTGTCAGATTTTTTTATCGATTCGTGTACAGACCACGATTCTTAGTAAGAATCCAAAATTTGAGTCGGCTCGGTACTATAGGATCTTAGTTTTGTCACCAAGGGCACCGATAAACGATGAATTTTTTAAAACTTATTCTTCTAGCAGATTTTTTTTATTGATACGTGTACAGACCATGTTTCTTAGTAAGAATCCGAAATTTCAGTCGGTTCGGTGTAATACAGCCAATGTTATGACCGACCACAAGTATTGTTACAACGCGCCCGTAAAACGATCAATAATTAAAAATTGTTATTTTTCAAGATTTTTTATTGATTTGTGCACAGACCAAGATTCTTGGTAAAAATCCAAAATTTCAGTCGGTTCGGTGTAATAGAGCCAATGTTATGACCGACCACAAGTATTGTTACAACGCGCCCGCAAAACGATCAATTTTAAAAAATTGTACTTTTTCAAGATTTTTTGTTGATTTGTGCACAGACCAAGTTTCTTGGTAAAAATCCAAAATTTCAGTCGGTTCGATGCCATGTCCAAGTTATGACCGAGCCCAAGCGTTAAAACGTCTGACCCCAAGTAATGGTGCTATAGGATCTAAGTTTTGTCACAAAGGGCACCGATAAACGATGAATTTTTTAAAAATTATTCTTTTAGCAGATTTTTTTTATTGATACGTGTACAGACCATGTTTCTTAGTAAGAATCCAAAATTTCAGTCGGTTCGGTGTAATACAGCCAATGTTATGACCGACCACAAGTATTGTTACAACGCGCCCGTAAAACGATCAATAATTAAAAATTGTTATTTTTCAAGATTTTTTATTGATTTGTGCACAGACCAAGATTCTTGGTAAAAATCCAAAATTTCAGTCGGTTTGATGCCATAGGGTCGAAGTTATGACCGAGCCCAGGCGTTAAAACGTCTGACCCCAAGTGTTGAATTGACCGAACCCAAGTGTTATAACGATGATTTTGTCATGAATGTTATGTTGTCAGATTTTTTTATCGATTCGTGTACAGACCACGATTCTTAGTAAGAATCCAAAATTGGAGTCGGCTCGGTACTAAAGGATCTTAGTTTTGTCACAAAGGGCACCGATAAACGATGATTTTTTAAAAAATTATTCTTTTAGCAGATTTTTTTATTGAAACGTGTACAGACCATATTTCTTAGTAAGAATCCAAAATTTCAGTCGGTTCGGTGTAATAGAGCCAAAGTTATGACCGACCACAAGTATTGTTACAACGCGCCCGCAAAACGATCAATTTTTAAAAATTGTACTTTTTCAAGATTTTTTGTTGATTTGTGCACAGACCAAGTTTCTTGGTAAAAATCCAAAATTTCAGTCGGTTCGATGCCATGTCCAAGTTATGACCGAGCCCAAGCGTTAAAACGTCTGACCCCAAGTGTTGAAATGACCGAACCCAAGTGTTATAACGATGATTTTGTCATAAATTCTTATGTTGTCAAATTTTTTTATCGATTCGTGTACAGACGATTCATGGTAGAAATCGAAAATTTTAGACGGTTCGGTGCCATAGGGCCGAAGAAATAACCGAGCCCAAGCGATAAATTGCCTGACTTCAAGTGTCGAAATGACCGAACCCAAGTGGTATAACGATGATTTTTTTCATAAATTGTTTTGTTGTCAGATTTTTTTTATCGATTCCTAGTAAGAATCCAAAACTTGAGTCGGCTCGGTGCTATAGGATCTAAGTTTTGTCACAAAGGGCACCGATAAACGATGAATTTTTAAAAAATTATTCTTTTAGCAGATTTTTTTTATTGATTCATGTACAGACCGTGTTTCTCAGTAAGAATTCAAAATTTCAGTCGATCGATTCGTGTACAGACTACGATTCTTAGTAAGATTTCAAAATTTGAGTCGGCTCGGTGCTATAGGATCTAAGTTTTGTCACAAAGGGCACCGTTAGACGATGATTTTTTAAAAATTAATCTTTTACAGTTTTTTTTATTGATTTGTGTACGTACAGACCATGTTTCTTAGTAAGAATTCAAAATTTCAGTCGGTTCGGTGCCTTAGGGCCGAAGCTATGACCGAGCCCAAGTGTTAAAACGTCTGACCCCAAGTGATGAAATGACTGAACCCAAGTGTTGTAACGATGATTTTTTCATAAATTCTTATGTTATCAGATTTTTTTATCGATTCGTGTACAGACTACGATTCGTAGTAAGAATTCAAAATGTGAGTCGGCTCGGTGCTATAGGATCTAAGTTTTGTCACAAAGACCACCGATAAACGATGATTTTTTTTAAAATTATTCTTTTAGCAGATTTTTTTAATTGATTCATGTACAGACCATGTTTCTTAGTAAGAATCAAAATTTCAGTCGGTCCGGTGCCATAGGGCCGAAGTTATGACCGAGCCCAAGCGTTAAAACGTCTGACCCCAAGTGTCGAAATGACCGAACCCAAATGGTATAACGATGATTTTTTTCATAAATTCTTATGTTGTCAGATTTTTTATCGATTCGTGTACAGACCAAGATTCTTGGTAAAAATCCAAAATTTTAGTCGGTTCGGTGCCATAGGGCCGAAGTAATGACCGAGCCCAAGCGATAAAACGTCTGACCCCAAGTGTTAAAATGATCGAACCCAAGTGGTATAACGATGATTTTTTTTATAAATTCTTATGTAGTCAGATTTTTTATCGATTCGTGTACAGACCACGATTCTTAGTAAGATTTCAAAATTTGAGTCGGCTCGGTGCTATAGGATCTAAGTTTTGTCACAAAGGGCACCGTTAAACGATGATTTTTTTAAAAATTAATCTTTTGGCAGATTTTTTTATTGATTCGTGTACGTACAGATCATGTTTCTTAGTAAGATTCATAAATTTCAGTCGGTTCGGTGCCATAGGGCCGATGTTTTGACCGAGCCCAAGCGTTAAAACGTCTGACTCCAAGTGTTGAAATGACCGAACCCAAGTGGTATAACGATGATTTTTTCATCAATTCTTATGTTGTCAGATTTTTTTATCGATTCGTATACAGACTACGATTCTTAGTAAGAATCCAAAATGTGAGTCGGCTCGGTGCTATAGAATCTAAGTTTTGTCACAAAGGGCACCGATAAACGATGAATTTTTAAAAAATTATTCTTTAAGCAGATTTTTTTTATTGATTCATGTACAGACCATGTTTCTTAGTAAGAATCCAAAATTTTAGTCGGTTCGGTGTAATAGAGCCAATGTTATGACCGACCACAAGTATTGTTACAACGCGCCCGTAAAACGATCAATAATTAAAAATTGTTCTTTTTCAAGATTTTTTAATGATTTGTGCACAGACCAAGATACTTGGTAAAAATCCAAAATTTCAGTCTGTTCGATGCCATAGGGTCGAAGTTATGACCGAGCCCAGGCGTTAAAACGTCTGACCCCAAGTGTTGAAATGACCGAACCCAAGTGTTATAACGATGATTTTGTCATGAATTCTTATGTTGCCAGATTTTTTTATCGATTCGTGTACAGACCACGATTCTTAGTAAGAATCCAAAATTTGAGTCGGCTCGGTGCTATAGGATCTAAGTTTTGTCACAAAGGGCACCGATAAACGATGAATTTTAAATAAAATATTCTTTAAGAAGATTTTTTTATTGATTCATGTATAGACGATGTTTCTTAGTAAGAATCCAAAATTTCAGTCTGTTCGGTGTAATAGAGCCAATGTTATGACCGACCACAAGTATTGTTGCAACGCGCCCGTAAAACGATCTTATTTTAAAAATTGTTATATGTCAAGATTTTTTGTTGATTTGTGCACAGACCAAAATTCTTGGTAAAAATCCAAAATTTCAGTCGCTTCGGTGCGATAGGGCCAAAGTTATGATCGAGACCAAGCGTTAAAACATCTGACCCCAAGTGTTGGAATGACCGACCCCAAGTGGTATAACGATGATTTTTTTTCTACATTCTTATGTTGTCAGATTTTTTTATCGATTCGTGTACAGACCACGATTCTTAGTAAGAATCCAAAATTTGAGTCGGCTCGGTACTAAAGGATCTTAATTTTGTCACAAAGGGCACCGATAAACGATGAATTTTTTAAAAATTATTCTTTTAGCAGATTTTTTTTTATTGAAACGTGTACAGACCATATTTCTTAGTAAGAATCCAAAATTTCAGTCAGTTCGGTGTAATAGAGCCAATGTTATGACCGACCACAAGTATTGTTACAACGCTCCCGCAAAACGATCAATTTTTAAAAATTGTACTTTTTCAAGATTTTTTGTTGATTTGTGCACAGACCAAGATTCTTGGTAAAAATCCAAAATTTCAGTCGGTTCATTGCCATAGGGTCGAAATTATGACCGAGCCCAAGCGTTAAAACGTCTGACCCCAAGTGTTGAAATGACCGAACCCAAGTGTTATAACGATGATTTTGTCATAAATTCTTATGTTGTCGGATTTTTTTATCGATTCGTGTACAGACGATTCTTGGTAGAAATCCAAAATTTTAGACGGTTCGGTGCCATAGGGCCGAAGAAATAACCGAGCCCAAGCGATAAATCGCCTGACTTCAAGTGTCGAAATGACCGAACCCAAGTGGTAAAACGATGATTTTTTCATTAATTCTTTTGTTGTCAGATTTTTTTTTCGATTCTTAGTAAGAATCCAAAACTTGAGACGGCTCGGTGCTATAGGATCTAAGTTTTGTCACAAAGGGCACCGATAAACGATGAATTTTTTAAAAATTATTCTTTTAGCAGATTTTTTTTATTGATTCATGTATAAACCATGTTTCTTAGTAGGAATCCAAAATTTTAGTCGGTTCGGTGTAATAGAGCCAATGTTATGACCGACCACAAGTATTATTACAAAGCGCCCGCAAAACGATCAATTTTTAAAAATTGTACTTTTCAAGATTTTTTGTTGATTTGTGCACAGACCAAGATTCTTGGTAAAAATCCAAAATTTCAGTCGGTTCGATGCCATAGGGTCGATGTTATGACCGAGCCCAAGCGTTGAAACGTCTGACCCCAAGTGTTGAAATGACCGAACCCAAGTGTTATAACGATGATTTTGTCATAAATTCTTATGCTGTCAGATTTTTTAATCGATTCGTGTACAGACCAAGATTCTTGGTAGAAATCCAAATTTTGAGACGGTTCGGTGCCATAGGGCCGAAGAAATGACCGAGCCCAAGCGTTAAAACGCGTGACCCCAAGTGTCGAAATGACCGAACCCAAGTGGTATAACGATGATTTTTTTCAGTGAATATGACCGACCACAAGTATTGTTAAAACGCGCCCGTAAAACGATCAATTTTTAAAAATTGTTATTTTTCAAGATTTTTTGTTTATTCGTGTACATACCAAGATTCTTGGTAAAAATCCAAAATTTCAGTCGGTTCGGTGCCATAGGGCCTAAGTAATGACCAAGCCTAAGCGTTCAAATGTCTGACCCCAAGTGTCGAAATGACCGAACCCAAGTGGTATAACGATGATTTATTTTATAAATTCTTATATTGTCAGATTTTTTTATCGATTCATGTACAGACCAAGATTCTTAGTAAGAATTCAAAATTTGAGTCGGCTCGGTGCTATTGGATCTAAGTTTTGTCACAAAGGGCACCGATAAACGATGAATTTTTTAAAAATTATTCCCTTAGCAGATTTTTTTAAGTGATTCATGTACAAAAACCATGTTTCTTAGTAAGAATCCAAAATTTCAGTCGGTTCGGTGTAATAGAGCCAATGTTATGACCGACCACAAGTATTGTTACAACGCGCCCGTAAAACGATCAATTTTTAAAAATTGTTCCTTTTCAATTTTTTTTGTTGATTCTTGCACAGACCAAGATTCTTGGTAAAAATCCAAAATTTTAGTCGGTTCGGTGCCATAGGGCCGAAGTAATGACCGAGCCCAAGCGATAAAACGTCTGACCCCAAGTGTTAAAATGATCGAACCCAAGTGGTATAACGATGATTTTTTTTATAAATTCTTATGTAGTCAGATTTTTTATCGATTCGTGTACAGACCACGATTCTTAGTAAGATTTCAAAATTTGAGTCGGCTCGGTGCTATAGGATCTAAGTTTTGTCACAAATGGCACCGTTAAACGATGATTTTTTTAAAAATTAATCTTTTGGCAGATTTTTTTATTGATTTGTGTACGTACAGACCATGTTTCTTAGTAAGAATTCAAAATTTCAGTCGGTTCGGTGCCTTAGAGCCGAAGCTATGACCGAGCCCAAGTGTTAAAACGTCTGACCCCAAGTGATGAAATGACTGAACCCAAGTGTTGTAACGATGATTTTTTCATAAATTCTTATGTTATCAGATTTTTTTATCGAATCGTGTACAGACTACGATTCTTAGTAAGAATTCAAAATTTGAGTCGGCACGGTGCTATAGGATCTAAGTCTTGTCACAAAGGGCACCGTTAAAGGATGATTTTTTTAAAATTTATTCTTTTGGCAGATTTTTTTATTGATTCGTGTACGTACAGATCATGTTTCTTAGTAAGATTCATAAATTTCAGTCGGTTCGGTGCCATAGGGCCGATGTTTTGACCGAGCCCAAGCGTTAAAACGTCTGACTCCAAGTGTTGAAATGACCGAACCCAAGTGGTATAACGATGATTTTTTCATCAATTCTTATGTTGTCAGATTTTTTTATCGATTCGTATACAGACTACGATTCTTAGTAAGAATCCAAAATGTGAGTCGGCTCGGTGCTATAGAATCTAAGTTTTGTCACAAAGGGCACCGATAAACGATGAATTTTTAAAAAATTATTCTTTAAGCAGATTTTTTTTATTGATTCATGTACAGACCATGTTTCTTAGTAAGAATCCAAAATTTTAGTCGGTTCGGTGTAATAGAGCCAATGTTATGACCGACCACAAGTATTGTTACAACGCGCCCGTAAAACGATCAATAATTAAAAATTGTTCTTTTTCAAGATTTTTTAATGATTTGTGCACAGACCAAGATACTTGGTAAAAATCCAAAATTTCAGTCTGTTCGATGCCATAGGGTCGAAGTTATGACCGAGCCCAGGCGTTAAAACGTCTGACCCCAAGTGTTGAAATGACCGAACCCAAGTGTTATAACGATGATTTTGTCATGAATTCTTATGTTGCCAGATTTTTTTATCGATTCGTGTACAGACCACGATTCTTAGTAAGAATCCAAAATTTGAGTCGGCTCGGTGCTATAGGATCTAAGTTTTGTCACAAAGGGCACCGATAAACGATGAATTTTAAATAAAATATTCTTTAAGAAGATTTTTTTATTGATTCATGTATAGACGATGTTTCTTAGTAAGAATCCAAAATTTCAGTCTGTTCGGTGTAATAGAGCCAATGTTATGACCGACCACAAGTATTGTTGCAACGCGCCCGTAAAACGATCTTATTTTAAAAATTGTTATATGTCAAGATGTTTTGTTGATTTGTGCACAGACCAAAATTCTTGGTAAAAATCCAAAATTTCAGTCGCTTCGGTGCGATAGGGCCAAAGTTATGATCGAGACCAAGCGTTAAAACATCTGACCCCAAGTGTTGGAATGACCGACCCCAAGTGGTATAACGATGATTTTTTTTCTACATTCTTATGTTGTCAGATTTTTTTATCGATTCGTGTACAGACCACGATTCTTAGTAAGAATCCAAAATTTGAGTCGGCTCGGTACTAAAGGATCTTAATTTTGTCACAAAGGGCACCGATAAACGATGAATTTTTTAAAAATTATTCTTTTAGCAGATTTTTTTTTATTGAAACGTGTACAGACCATATTTCTTAGTAAGAATCCAAAATTTCAGTCAGTTCGGTGTAATAGAGCCAATGTTATGACCGACCACAAGTATTGTTACAACGCGCCCGCAAAACGATCAATTTTTAAAAATTGTACTTTTTCAAGATTTTTTGTTGATTTGTGCACAGACCAAGATTCTTGGTAAAAATCCAAAATTTCAGTCGGTTCATTGCCATAGGGTCGAAATTATGACCGAGCCCAAGCGTTAAAACGTCTGACCCCAAGTGTTGAAATGACCGAACCCAAGTGTTATAACGATGATTTTGTCATAAATTCTTATGTTGTCGGATTTTTTTATCGATTCGTGTACAGACGATTCTTGGTAGAAATCCAAAATTTTAGACGGTTCGGTGCCATAGGGCCGAAGAAATAACCGAGCCCAAGCGATAAATCGCCTGACTTCAAGTGTCGAAATGACCGAACCCAAGTGGTAAAACGATGAATTTTTCATTAATTCTTTTGTTGTCAGATTTTTTTTTCGATTCTTAGTAAGAATCCAAAACTTGAGACGGCTCGGTGCTATAGGATCTAAGTTTTGTCACAAAGGGCACCGATAAACGATGAATTTTTTAAAAATTATTCTTTTAGCAGATTTTTTTTATTGATTCATGTATAAACCATGTTTCTTAGTAGGAATCCAAAATTTTAGTCGGTTCGGTGTAATAGAGCCAATGTTATGACCGACCACAAGTATTATTACAAAGCGCCCGCAAAACGATCAATTTTTAAAAATTGTACTTTTCAAGATTTTTTGTTGATTTGTGCACAGACCAAGATTCTTGGTAAAAATCCAAAATTTCAGTCGGTTCGATGCCATAGGGTCGATGTTATGACCGAGCCCAAGCGTTGAAACGTCTGACCCCAAGTGTTGAAATGACCGAACCCAAGTGTTATAACGATGATTTTGTCATAAATTCTTATGCTGTCAGATTTTTTAATCGATTCGTGTACAGACCAAGATTCTTGGTAGAAATCCAAATTTTGAGACGGTTCGGTGCCATAGGGCCGAAGAAATGACCGAGCCCAAGCGTTAAAACGCGTGACCCCAAGTGTCGAAATGACCGAACCCAAGTGGTATAACGATGATTTTTTTCAGTGAATATGACCGACCACAAGTATTGTTAAAACGCGCCCGTAAAACGATCAATTTTTAAAAATTGTTATTTTTCAAGATTTTTTGTTTATTCGTGTACATACCAAGATTCTTGGTAAAAATCCAAAATTTCAGTCGGTTCGGTGCCATAGGGCCTAAGTAATGACCAAGCCTAAGCGTTCAAATGTCTGACCCCAAGTGTCGAAATGACCGAACCCAAGTGGTATAACGATGATTTATTTTATAAATTCTTATATTGTCAGATTTTTTTATCGATTCATGTACAGACCAAGATTCTTAGTAAGAATTCAAAATTTGAGTCGGCTCGGTGCTATTGGATCTATGTTTTGTCACAAAGGGCACCGATAAACGATGAATTTTTTAAAAATTATTCCCTTAGCAGATTTTTTTAAGTGATTCATGTACAAAAACCATGTTTCTTAGTAAGAATCCAAAATTTCAGTCGGTTCGGTGTAATAGAGC
Organism: Limnephilus marmoratus; assembly: GCA_917880885.1. NCBI lineage: Eukaryota > Metazoa > Arthropoda > Insecta > Trichoptera > Limnephilidae > Limnephilus > Limnephilus marmoratus. The sequence continues at coordinate 15,534,967 of OU862906.1, forward strand.
CAATGTTATGACCGACCACAAGTATTGTTACAACGCGCCCGTAAAACGATCAATTTTTAAAAATTGTTCCTTTTCAATTTTTTTTGTTGATTCTTGCACAGACCAAGATTCTTGGTAAAAATCCAAAATTTTAGTCGGTTCGGTGCCATAGGGCCGAAGTTATGACAGAGCCCAAGCGTTAAAACGTCTGACCCCAAGTGTCGAAATGACCGAACCCAAGTGGAATAACGATGATTTTTTTTATAAATTCTTATGTTATCAGATTTTTTTATCGATTCGTGTACAGACTACGATTCTTAGTAAGAATTCAAAATGTGAGTCGGCTCGGTGCTATAGGATCTAAGTTTTGTCACAAAGGGCACCGATAAACTATGATTTTTTTTTAAATTATTCTTTTGGCAGATTTTTTGATTGATTCGTACGTACAGACCATTTTTCTTAGAAAGAATCCAAAATTTCAGTCGGTTCGGTGCCTTAGGGCCGAAGCTATGACAGAGCCCAAGTGTTTAAACGTCTGACCCCAAGTGATGAAATGACTGAACCCAAGTGTTGTAACGATGATTTTTTTCATAAATTCTTATGTTATCAGATTTTTTTTATCGATTCGTGTACAGACTACGATTCTTAGTAAGAATTCAAAATGTGAGTCGGCTCGGTGCTATAGGATCTAAGTTTTGTCACAAAGGTCACCGATAAACAATGAATTTTTTAAAAATTATTCTTTTAGCAGATTTTTTTTATTGATTCATGTACAGACCATGTTTCTTAGTAAGAATCCAAAATTTCAGTCGGTTCGGTGTAATAGAGCCAATGTTATGACCGACCATCAGTATTGTTACAACGCGCCGGTAAAACTATCAATTTTTAAAAATTGTTAATTTTCAAGATTTTTTGTTGGTTCGTGTTCATACAAAGATTCTTGGTAAAAATCCAAAATTTCAGTCGGTTCGGTGTAATAGAGCCGAAGTTATGACCGACCACAAGTATTGTTACAACGCGCCCGTAAAACGAACAATTGTTAAAAATTGTTAATTTTCAAGATATTTTGTTGATTCGTGTTCATACAAAGATTCTTGGTAAAAATCCAAAATTTCAGTCGGTTCGGTGCCATAGGGCCGAAGTAATGACTGAGCCCAAGCGTTCAAACGTCTGACCCCAAGTGTCGATATGACCGAATCCAAGTGGTATAACGATGATTTTTTTCATAATTTCTTATGTTGTCAGATTTTTTTATCGATTCGTGTACATACCACGATTCTTAGTAAGAATTCATAATATGAGTCGGCTCGGTGCTATAGGATCTAAGTTTTGTCACAAAGGGCACCGATAAACGATGATTTTTTTAGAATTCATGTACAGACCATGTTTCTTAGTAAGAATCCAAAATTTCCGTCGGTTCGGTGTAATAGTGCCAATGTTTTGATCGACCACATGTATTGTTGCAACGCGCCCGTAAAACGATTGTTATAAATTGGTAATCAGCCGAAGGACTTCAAGTAAAAACATCTGGATTCAAGGAGGAATTCCTTTGGTTTTATTCACATGCACATTGTTACAATAATTTGTCCCGACCCGACAAAACACTGAATTTGGTCACTTTGACCACTTGCTAGACAATGCTAGCTGTTTACAGGAGATCCACGAATTAAGTGCGCTTTAAACTAGAAACGCAGACTATTTATAATAATATTTTCCAATACTATCAACATAAACAAAACACGCTTGTGTCACCATTATACATTATACGATATAAAAAAAGAAATCTACTTTACCGTCTAACATTTCATTTTTTTTTCGTCTTACGTCGCTAATCTGTAAAATGCAATATCAACCAACAATAAGCTACAAAAATATGCCGCTAGATGGCAGTAGCCTTCACTTTTTAACAATGATCTTATTTTAAAAATTGTTATTTTTGAAGATTTTTTGTTGATTCGTGCACATACCAAGATTCTTGGTAAAAATCCAAAATTTCAGTCGGTTCAATGCCATAGGGCCGAAGTTATGACCGAGACCAAGCGTTGAAACATCTGACCCCAAGTGTTGGAATGACTGAACCCAAGTGGTATAACTATGATTTTTTTCATAAATTCTTATGTTGTGAGATTTTTTATCGATTCGTGTACAGCCCACGATTCTTAGTAAGAATCCAAAATTTGAGTCGGCTCGGTGCTATAGGATCTAAGTTTTGTCACAAAGGGCACCGATAAACGATAAATTTTTTAAAAATTATTCTTTTAGCAGATTTTTTTAATTGATTCATGTACAGACCACGTTTCTTAGTAAGAATTCAAAATTTCAGTCGGTTCGGTGTAATAGAGCCGAAGTTATGACCGACCAAAGTATTGGTACAACGCGCCCGTAAAACGATCAATTTTTAAAAATGGTTATTTTAAAAGATTTTTTGATGATTCGTGCATAGACGTATTCTTGGTAAAAATTAAAAATTTCAGTCGGTTCGGTGTAATAGAGCCGAAGTTATGACCGACTACAAGTATTGTTACAACGCGCCCGTAAAACGATGTATTTTTAAAAATTGTAAATTTTCAAGATTTTTTGTTGATTCGTGTTCATACAAAGATTTTTGGTAAAAATCCAAAAATTCAGTCGGTTCGGTGCCATAGGGCCGAAGTAATGACTGAGCCCAAGCGTTCAAACGTCTGACCCCAAGTGTCGATATGACCGAATCCAAGTGGTATAACGATGACTTTTTCATAAATTCTTATGTTGTCAGATTTTTTTATCGATTCGTGTACAGACCAAGATTCTTGGTAAAATTCCAAAATTTTAGTCGGTTCGGTGCCATAGGGCCGATGTAATGACTAAGCCCAAGCGTTCAAACGTCTGACCCCAAGTGTCGATATGACCGAACCCAAGTGGTATAACGATGATTTTTTTCATAAATTCTTATGTTGTCACATTTTTTTATCGATTCGTGTACAGACCACGATTCTTAGTAAGAATTCATAATGTGAGTCGGCTCGGTTCTATAGGATCTAAGTTTTGTCACAAAGGGCACCGTTAAACGATGATTTTTTTTTAATTATTCTTTTGGCAGATTTTTTTAATTAATTCGTGTACGTACAGACCATGTTTCTTAGTAAGAATCCAAAATTTGAGTCGGCTCGGTGCTATAGGATCTAAGTTTTGTCACAAAGGGCACCGATAAATGATGATTTTTTTAAGAATTCATGTACAGACCATGTTTCTTAGTAAGAATCCTAAATTTCCGTCGGTTCGGTGTAATAGAGCCAATGTTATGACCGACCACAAGTATTGTTGCAACGCGCCCGTAAAACGATCTTATTTTAAAATTAGTTATTTTTGAAGATTTTTTAATGATTCGTGCACATACCAAGATTCTTGGTAAAAATCCAAAATTTCAGTCGGTTCGGTGCAATAGGGCCGAAGTTAAGACCGAGACCAAGCGTTGAAACATCTGACCACAAGTGTTGGAATGACCGAACCCAAGTGGTATAACGATGATTTTTATCATAAATTCTTATGTTGTCAGATTTTTTTATCGATTCGTGTACAGACCACGACTCTTAGTAAGAATTCATAATGTGAGTCGGCTCGGTGCTATAGGATCTAAGTTTTGTCACAAAGGGCACCGAAAAACGATGAATTTTTTAAAAATTATTCCCTTAGCAGATTTTTTAATAAATTCGTGTACGTACAGACCATGTTTCTTAGTAAGAATCCAAAATTTGAGTCGGCTCGGTGCTATAGGATCTAAGTTTTGTAACAAAGAGCACCGATAAACGATGATTTTTTTAAGAATTCATGTACAGACCATGTTTCTTAGTAAGAATCCAAAATTTCCGTCGGTTCGGTGTAATAGACCCAATGTTAAGACCGACCACAAGTATTGTTGCAACGCGCCCGTAAAACGGTCTTATTTTAAAAATTGATTATTTTGAAGATTTTTTGTTGAATCGTGTACATACCAAGATTCTTGGTAAAACTCCAAAATTTCAGTCTGTTCGGTGCCATAGGGCCGAAGTAATGACCGAGCCCAAGCGTTAAAACGTCTGACCCCAAGTGGTATAACGATGTATAACGTATAACGAACGTATAACGAATGACCGAACCCAAGTGGTATAACGATGATTTTTTTCATAAATTCTTATATTGTCAGATTTTTTTATCGATTCGTGTACAGACCAAGATTCACGGTAAAAATCCAAAATTTTAGTCGGTTCAGTGCCATAGGGCCGAAGTCATGACCGAGCCCAAGCGTTGAAACGTCTGACCCCAAGTGTTAAAATGACCGAACCCAAGTGGTATAACGATGATTTTTTCATAAATGCTTATGTTGTCAGAATATTTTATCGATTCGTGTACAGACCATGTTTCTTAGTAAGAATCCAAAATTTCAGTCGGTTCGGTGTAATAGAGCCGAAGTTATGACCGACAACAAGTATTAATACAAAGCGCCCATAGAACGATCAATTTTTAAAAAATTGTTCTTTTTTAAAATTTTTTGTGGATTCGTTCACAGACTAAGATTCTTGGTAAAAATCTAAATTTATAACGTCTGACCCCAAGTGTTGAAATGACCGAACCCAAGTATTATAACGATGATTTTTTCATAAATTCTTATGTTGTCAGATTTTTTTATCGATTCGTGTACAGACCAAGATTCTTGGTAAAATTCCAAAATTTTAGTCGGTTCGGTGCCATAGGGCCGAAGTAATGACTAAGCCCAAGCGTTCAAACGTCTGACCCCAAGTGTCGATATGACCGAACCCAAGTGGTATAACGATGATTTTTTTCATAAATTCTTATGTTGTCAGATTTTTTTATCGATTCGTGTACACACCACGATTCTTAGTAAGAATTCATAATGTGACTCGGCTCGGTTCTATAGGATCTAAGTTTTGTCACAAAGGGCACCGTTAAACGATGATTTTTTTTTAAATTATTCTTTTGGCAGATTTTTTTAATTAATTCGTGTACGTACAGACCATGTTTCTTAGTAAGAATCCAAAATTTGAGTCGGCTCGGTGCTATAGGATCTAAGTTTTGTCACAAAGGGCACCGATAAACGATGATTTTTTTAAGAATTCATGTACAGACCATGTTTCTTAGTAAGAATCCAAAATTTCCGTCGGTTCGGTGTAATAGAGCCAATGTTATGACCGACCACAAGTATTGTTGCAACGCGCCCGTAAAACGATCTTATTTTAAAATTTGTTATTTTTGAAGATTTTTTAATGATTCGTGCACATACCAAGATTCTTGGTAAAAATCCAAAATTTCAGTCGGTTCGGTGCAATAGGGCCGAAGTTAAGACCGAGACCAAGCGTTGAAACATCTAACCCCAAGTGTTGGAATGACTGAACCCAAGTGGTATAACGATGATTTTTTTCATAAATTCTTATGTTGTCAGATTTTTTTATCGATTCGTGTACAGACCACGATTCTTAGTAAGAATTCATAATGTGAGTCGGCTCGGTGCTATAGGATCTAAGTTTTGTCACAAAGGGCACCGAAAAACGATGAATTTTTTAAAAATTATTCCCTTAGCAGATTTTTTAATAAATTCGTGTACGTACAGACCATGTTTCTTAGTAAGAATCCAAAATTTGAGTCGGCTCGGTGCTATAGGATCTAAGTTTTGTAACAAAGAGCACCGATAAACGATGATTTTTTTAAGAATTCATGTACAGACCATGTTTCTTAGTAAGAATCCAAAATTTCCGTCGGTTCGGTGTAATAGACCCAATGTTAAGACCGACCACAAGTATTGTTGCAACGCGCCCGTAAAACGGTCTTATTTTAAAAATTGATTATTTTGAAGATTTTTTGTTGAATCGTGTACATACCAAGATTCTTGGTAAAACTCCAAAATTTCAGTCTGTTCGGTGCCATAGGGCCGAAGTAATGACCGAGCCCAAGCGTTAAAAAGTCTGACCCCAAGTGGTATAACGATGTATAACGTATAACGAACGTATAACGAATGACTGAACCCAAGTGGTATAACGATGATTTTTTTCATAAATTCTTATATTGTCAGATTTTTTTATCGATTCGTGTACAGACCAAGATTCACGGTAAAAATCCAAAATTTTAGTCGGTTCAGTGCCATAGGGCCGAAGTCATGACCGAGCCCAAGCGTTGAAACGTCTGACCCCAAGTGTTAAAATGACCGAACCCAAGTGGTATAACGATGATTTTTTCATAAATGCTTATGTTGTCAGAATATTTTATCGATTCGTGTACAGACCATGTTTCTTAGTAAGAATCCAAAATTTCAGTCGGTTCGGTGTAATAGAGCCGAAGTTATGACCGACAACAAGTATTAATACAAAGCGCCCATAGAACGATCAATTTTTAAAAAATTGTTCTTCTTTAAAATTTTTTGTGGATTCGTCCACAGACTAAGATTCTTGGAAAAAATCTAAATTTAAAACGTCTGACCCCAAGTGTTGAAATGACCGAACCCAAGTATTATAACGATGATTTTTTCATAAATTCTTATGTTGTCAGATTTTTTTATCGATTCGTGTACAGACCAAGATTCTTGGTAAAATTCCAAAATTTTAGTCGGTTCGGTGCCATAGGGCTGAAGTAATGACTAAGCCCAAGCGTTCAAACGTCTGACCCCAAGTGTCGATATGACCGAACCCAAGTGGTATAACGATGATTTTTTTCATAAATTCTTATGTTGTCAGATTTTTTTATCGATTCGTGTACAGACCACGATTCTTAGTAAGAATTCATAATGTGACTCGGCTCGGTTCTATAGGATCTAAGTTTTGTCACAAAGGGCACCGTTAAACGATGATTTTTTTTTAAATTATTCTTTTGGCAGATTTTTTTAATTAATTCGTGTACGTACAGACCATGTTTCTTAGTAAGAATCCAAAATTTGAGTCGGCTCGGTGCTATAGGATCTAAGTTTTGTCACAAAGGGCACCGATAAACGATCATTTTTTTAAGAATTCATGTACAGACCATGTTTCTTAGTAAGAATCCAAAATTTCCGTCGGTTCGGTGTAATAGAGCCAATGTTATGACCGACCACAAGTATTGTTGCAACGCGCCCGTAAAACGATCTTATTTTAAAATTTGTTATTTTTGAAGATTTTTTAATGATTCGTGCACATACCAAGATTCTTGGTAAAAATCCAAAATTTCAGTCGGTTCGGTGCAATAGGGCCGAAGTTAAGACCGAGACCAAGCGTTGAAACATCTGACCCCAAGTGTTGGAATGACTGAACCCAAGTGGTATAACGATGATTTTTTTCATAAATTCTTATGTTGTCAGATTTTTTTATCGATTCGTGTACAGACCACGATTCTTAGTAAGAATTCATAATGTGAGTCGGCTCGGTGCTATAGGATCTAAGTTTTGTCACAAAGGGCACCGAAAAACGATGAATTTTTTAAAAATTATTCCCTTAGCAGATTTTTTAATAAATTCGTGTACGTACAGACCATGTTTCTTAGTAAGAATCCAATATTTGAGTCGGCTCGGTGCTATAGGATCTAAGTTTTGTAACAAAGAGCACCGATAAACGATGATTTTTTTAAGAATTCATGTACAGACCATGTTTCTTAGTAAGAATCCAAAATTTCCGTCGGTTCGGTGTAATAGACCCAATGTTAAGACCGACCACAAGTATTGTTGCAACGCGCCCGTAAAACGGTCTTATTTTAAAAATTGATTATTTTGAAGATTTTTTGTTGATTCGTGTACATACCAAGATTCTTGGTAAAACTCCAAAATTTCAGTCTGTTCGGTGCCATAGGGCCGAAGTAATGACCGAGCCCAAGCGTTAAAACGTCTGACCCCAAGTGGTATAACGATGTATAACGTATAACGAACGTATAACGAATGACCGAACCCAAGTGGTATAACGATGATTTTTTTCATAAATTCTTATATTGTCAGATTTTTTTATCGATTCGTGTACAGACCAAGATTCACGGTAAAAATCCAAAATTTTAGTCGGTTCAGTGCCATTGGGCCAAAGTCATGACCGAGCCCAAGCGTTGAAACGTCTGACCCCAAGTGTTAAAATGACCGAACCCAAGTGCTATAACGATGATTTTTTCATAAATGCTTTTGTTGTCAGAATATTTTATCGATTCGTGTACAGACCATGTTTCTTAGTAAGAATCCAAAATTTCAGTCGGTTCGGTGTAATAGAGCCTAACTGTAATAGAGTATAACGATGATTTTTTTCATAAATTCTTATGTTGTCAGATTTTTTATCGATTCGTGTACAGACCACGATTCTTAGTAAGAATTCATAATGTGACTCGGCTCGGTTCTATAGGATCTAAGTTTTGTCACAAAGGGCACCGTTAAACGATGATTTTTTTTTAAATTATTCTTTTGGCAGATTTTTTTAATTAATTCGTGTACGTACAGACCATGTTTCTTAGTAAGAATCCAAAATTTGAGTCGGCTCGGTGCTATAGGATCTAAGTTTTGTCACAAAGGGCACCGATAAACGATGATTTTTTTAAGAATTCATGTACAGACCATGTTTCTTAGTAAGAATCCAAAATTTTCGTCGGTTCGGTGTAATAGAGCCAATGTTATGACCGACCACAAGTATTGTTGCAACGCGCCCGTAAAACGATCTTATTTTAAAAATTGTTCTTTTTCAAGATTTTTTGTTGATTCGTGCACATACCAAGATTTTTGGTAAAAATCCAAAATTTCAGTCGGTTGGGTGCCATAGAGCCGAAGTTATGACCGTGATCAAGCATTAACCCATCTACTTGGTTCAATATATTCGCACCTCACAATCCGGGAGCCTCAGTTTCGCACGAAAATTTTGAAACCGTCACTTTGGATCGAGATTGTAAAATATCTATTCAAGATAGCTTTCATTATTCAAAGACAATAAGAAGCATTATTTCGTCCTCTTTCTGGTAAAAAGAATACATTTGTTTGTGCGAGAGGAAGAGAGATATATAGCTTTTAAAATATAAGGTCGCTCGGGACGTGTTTGGTCTTATGAAAGTATAACGCGATTAGGTGTTTTGGGATGTATTTATTCCTAAACAAGCAGACGGGTTAAAACATCTGACCCCAAGTGTTGGAATGACCGAACCCAAGTGTTATAACGATGATTTTTTCATAAATGCTTATGTTGTCAGAATTTTTTATCGATTCGTGTACAGACCATGTTCTTAGTAAGAATCCAAAATTTCAGTCGGTTCGGTGTAATAGAGCCGAAGTTATGACCGACCACAAGTATTAATACAAAGCGCCCATAAAACGATCAATTTTTAAAAATTGTTCTTTTTAAAAGTTTTTTGTTGATTCGTCCACAGACTAAGATTCTTGGTAAAAATCTAAATTTCAGTCAGTTCGGTGCCATAGTGCCGAAGTTATGACCGAGCCCAAGCGTTAAAACATCTGACCCCAAGTGTTGAAATGACCAAACCCAAGTGTTATAACGATGATTTTTTCATAAATTCTTATGTTGTCAGATTTTTTTATCGATTCGTGTACAGACCAAGATTCTTGGTAAAAATCCAAAATTTTTGTCGGTTCGGTGCCATAGGGCCGAAGTTATGACCGAGCCCAAGCGTTAAATAGTCTGACCCCAAGTGTTGAAATGACCGAGCCCAAGTGTTATAACGATGATTTTTTCATAAATTCTTATGTTGTCAGATTTTTTTATCGATTCGTGCACAGACGTATTCTTGGTAAAAATCCAAAATTTCAGTCGGTTCGGTGCCATAGAGCCGAAGTTATGACCGAGACCAAGCGTTAAAACATCTGACCCCAAGTGTTGGAATGACCAAACCCAAGTGTTATAACGATGATTTTTTCATAAATTCTTATGTTTCAGATTTTTTATCGATTCGTGTACATACCAAGATTCTTGGTAAAAATCCTAAATTTCAGTCGGTTCGGTGCCACAGGGCCGAAGTTATGACCGAGAACAAGCGTTAAAACATCTGACACCAAGTGTTGGAATGACCGAACCCAAGTGTTATAACGATGATTTTTTCATAAATGTTGTCAGATTTTTTATCGATTCGTGTACAGACCAAGATTTTTGGTAAAAATCCAAAATTTTAGTCGGTTCGGTATAATAGAGCCGGAGTTATGACCGACCACAAGTATTAATACAAAGTGCCCATAGAACGATCAATTTTTAAAAATTGTTTTTTTTTAAATTTTTTGTTGATTTGTCCACAGACTAAGATTCTTGGTAAAATTCTAAATTTCAGTCGGTTCGGTGCCATAGGGCCGAAGTTATGACCGAGCCCAAGCGATAAAACGTCTGACCCCAAGTGTTGAAATGACCGAAACCAAGTGTTATAACGATGATTTTTTCATAAATTCTTATGTTGTCAGATTTTTTTATCGATTCGTGTACAGACCAAGATTCTTGGTAAAATTCCAAAATTTTAGTCGGTTCGGTGCCATAGGGCCGAAGTAATGACTAAGCCCATGCGTTCAAACGTCTGACCCCAAGTGTCGATATGACCGAACCCAAGTGGTATAACGATGATTTTTTTCATAAATTCTTATGTTGTCAGATTTTTTTATCGATTCGTGTACAGACCACGATTCTTAGTAAGAATTCATAATGTGAGTCGGCTCAGTTCTATAGGATCTAAGTTTTGTCACAAAGGGTACCGTTAAACGATGATTTTTTTTTTAATTATTCTTTGGCAGATTTTTTTAATTAATTCGTGTACGTACAGACCATGTTTCTTAGTAAGAATCCAAAATTTCCGTCGGTTCGGTGTAATAGAGCCAATGTTATGACCGACCACAAGTATTGTTGCAACGCGCCCGTAAAACGATCTTATTTTAAAAATTGTTCTTTTTCAAGATTTTTTGTTGATTCGTGCACATACCAAGATTCTTGGTAAAAATCCAAAATTTCAGTCGGTTGGGTGCCATAGAGCCGAAGTTATGACCGTGATCAAGCATTAAAACATCTGACCCCAAGTGTTGGAATGACCGAACCCAAGTGTTATAACGATGATTTTTTCATAAATGCTTATGTTGTCAGAATTTTTTATCGATTCGTGTACAGACCATGTTCTTAGTAAGAATCCAAAATTTCAGTCGTTTCGGTGTAATAGAGCCGAAGTTATGACCGACCACAAGTATTAATACAAAGCGCCCATAAAACGATCAATTTTTAAAAATTGTTCTTTTTTAAAGTTTTTTGTTGATTCGTCCACAGACTAAGATTCTTGGTAAAAATCTAAATTTCAGTCAGTTCGGTGCCATAGTGCCGAAGTTATGACCGAGCCCAAGCGTTAAAACATCTGACCCCAAGTGTTGAAATGACCGAACCCAAGTGTTATAACGATGATTTTTTCATAAATTCTTATGTTGTCAGATTTTTTTATCGATTCGTGTTGATTCGTCCACAGACCAAGATTCTTGGTAAAAATCCAAAATTTTTGTCGGTTCGGTGCCATAGGGCCAAAGTTATGACCGAGCCCAAGCGTTAAATAGTCTGACCCCAAGTGTTGAAATGACCGAGCCCAAGTGTTATAACGATGATTTTTTCATAAATTCTTATGTTGTCAGATTTTTTTATCGATTCGTGCACAGACGTATTCTTGGTAAAAATCCAAAATTTCAGTCGGTTCGGTGCCATAGAGCCGAAGTTATGACCGAGACCAAGCGTTAAAACATCTGACCCCAAGTGTTGGAATGACCGAACCCAAGTGTTATAACGATGATTTTTTCATAAATTCTTATGTTTCAGATTTTTTATCGATTCGTGTACATACCAAGATTCTTGGTAAAAATCCTAAATTTCAGTCGGTTCGGTGCCACAGGGTTAAAGTTATGACCGAGAACAAGCGTTCAAACGTCTGACCCCAAGTGTCGATATGACCGAACCCAAGTGGTATAACGATGATTTTTTTCAAATAAATTCTTATGTTGTCAGATTTTTTTATCGATTCGTGAACAGACCACGATTCTTAGTAAGAATTCATAATTTGAGTCGGCTCAGTGCTATAGGATCTAAGCTTTGTTACAAATGGCACCGATAAATGATGAATTTTTAAAAAATTATTCTTTTAGCAGATTTTTTTAATTGATTCATGTACAGACCATGTGTCTTAGTAAGAATCCAAAATTTCAGTCGGTTCGGTGCCATAGGGCCAAAGTTATGACCGAGACCAAGCGTTAAAACATCTGACCCCAAGTGTTGGAATGACCGAACCCAAGTGTTATAACGATGATTTTTTCATAAATTCTTATGCTTCAGATTTTTTTATCGATTCGTGTACATACCAAGATTCTTGGTAAAAATCCAAAATTTCAGTCGTTTCGGTGCCATAGGGCCGAAGTTATGACCGAGACCAAGAGTTAAATTATCTGACCCCAAGTGTTGGAAACGATCTTAGTAAGAATCCAAAATTTTTGTCGGTTCGGTGCCATAGGGCCGAAGTTATGACCGAGCCCAAGCGTTAAATAGTCTGACCCCAAGTGTTGAAATCACCGAACCCAAGTGTTTTAACGATGATTTTTTCATAAATTCTTATGTTCTCAGATTTTTTTATCGATTCGTGCACAGACGTATTCTTGGTAAAAATCCAAAATTTCGGTCGGTTCGGTGCCATCGGGCCGAAGTTATGACCAAGACCAAGCGTTAAAACATCTGACCCCAAGTGTTGGAATGACCGAACCCAAGTGTTATAACGATGATTTTTTCATAAATTCTTGTTTCAGATTTTTTTATCGATTCGTGTACATACCAAGATTCTTGGTAAAAATCCTAAATTTCAGTCGGTTCGGTGCCATAGTGCCGAAGTTATGACCGAGACCAAGCGTCAAAACGTCTGACCCCAAGTGTTGGAATGACCGAACCCAAGTGGTATTACGATGATTTTTTTCATAAATTCTTATGTTGTCAGATTTTTTTATCGATTCGTCTACAGACCACGATTCTTAGTAAGAATCCAAAAATTGGAGTCGGCTCGGTGCTATAGGATCTAAGTTTTGGCACAAAGGGCACCGAACGACGATGAATTTTTTAAAAATTATGCTTTTATTAAAAATTGTTCTTTTTAAAAGTTTTTTGTTGATTCGTCCACAGACTAAGATTCTTGGTAAAAATCTTAATTTCAGTCAGTTCGGTGCCATAGTGCCGAAGTTATGACCCCAAGTGTTAAAATGACCGATCCCAAGTGTTATAACGATGATTTTTTCATAAATTCTTATGTTGTCAGATTTTTTTATCGATTCGTGTACAGACCAAGATTCTTGGTAAAAATCCAAAATTTTTGTCGGTTCGGTGCCATAGGGCCGAAGTTATGACCGAGCCCAAGCGTTAAATAGTCTGACCCCAAGTGTTGAAATGACCGAGCCCAAGTGTTATAACGATGATTTTTTCATAAATTCTTATGTTGTCAGATTTTTTTATCGATTCGTGCACAGACGTATTCTTGGTAAAAATCCAAAATTTCAGTCGGTTCGGTGCCATAGAGCCGAAGTTATGACCGAGACCAAGCGTTAAAACATCTGACCCCAAGTGTTGGAATGACCATACCCAAGTGTTATAACGATGATTTTTTCATAAATTCTTATGTTTCAGATTTTTAATCGATTCGTGTACATACCAAGATTCTTGGTAAAAATCCTAAATTTCAGTCGGTTCGGTGCCACAGGGCCGAAGTTATGACTGAGAACAAGCGTTAAAACATCTGACACCAAGTGTTGGAATGACCGAACCCAAGTGTTATAACGATGATTTTTTCATAAATGTTGTCAGATTTTTTATCGATTCGTGTACAGACCAAGATTTTTGGTAAAAATCCAAAATTTTAGTCGGTTCGGTGCCATAGGGCCGAAGTTTTGACCGACCACAAGTATTAATACAAAGTGCCCATAGAACGAACAATTTTTAAAAATTGTTTTTTTTTAATTTTTTTGTTGATTTGTCCACAGACTAAGATTCTTGGTAAAATTCTAAATTTCAGTCGGTTCGGTGCCATAGGGCCGAAGTTATGACCGAGCCCAAGCGATAAAACGTCTGACCCCAAGTGTTGAAATGACCGAAACCAAGTGTTATAACGATGATTTTTTCATAAATTCTTATGTTGTCAGATTTTTTTATCGATTCGTGTACAGACCAAGATTCTTGGTAAAATTCCAAAATTTTAGTCGGTTCGGTGCCATAGGGCCGAAGTAATGACTAAGCCCATGCGTTCAAACGTCTGACCCCAAGTGTCGATATGACCGAACCCAAGTGGTATAACGATGATTTTTTTCATAAATTCTTATGTTGTCAGATTTTTTTATCGATTCGTGTACAGACCACGATTCTTAGTAAGAATTCATAATGTGAGTCGGCTCAGTTCTATAGGATCTAAGTTTTGTCACAAAGGGTACCGTTAAACGATGTTTTTTTTTTTAATTATTCTTTTGGCAGATTTTTTTAATTAATTCGTGTACGTACAGACCATGTTTCTTAGTAAGAATCCAAAATTTCCGTCGGTTCGGTGTAATAGAGCCAATGTTATGACCGACCACAAGTATTGTTGCAACGCGCCCGTAAATCGATCTTATTTTAAAAATTGTTCTTTTTCAAGATTTTTTGTTGATTCGTGCACATACCAAGATTCTTGGTAAAAATCCAAAATTTCAGTCGGTTGGGTGCCATAGAGCCGAAGTTATGACCGAACTTAAGCGTTAAAACGTCTGACCCCAAGTGTTGAAATGACCGAGCCCAAGTGTTATAACGATGATTTTTTCATAAATGCTTATGTTGTCAGAATTTTTTATCGATTCGTGTACAGACCATGTTTCTTAGTAAGAATCCAAAATTTCAGTCGGTTCGGTGTAATAGAGCCGAAGTTATGACCGACCACAAGTATTAATACAAAGCGCCCATAAAACGATCAATTTTTAAAAATTGTTCTATTTTAAAGTTTTTTGTTGATTCGTCCACAGACTAAGATTCTTGGTAAAAATCTAAATTTCAGTCAGTTCGGTGCCATAGTGCCGAAGTTATGACCGAGCCCAAGCGTTAAAACATCTGACCCCAAGTGTTGAAATGACCGAACCCAAGTGTTATAACGATGATTTTTTCATAAATTCTTATGTTGTCAGATTTTTTTATCGATTCGTGTTGATTCGTCCACAGACCAAGATTCTTGGTAAAAATCCAAAATTTTTGTCGGTTCGGTGCCATAGGGCCAAAGTTATGACCGAGCCCAAGCGTTAAATAGTCTGACCCCAAGTGTTGAAATGACCGAGCCCAAGTGTTATAACGATGATTTTTTCATAAATTCTTATGTTGTCAGATTTTTTTATCGATTCGTGTTGATTCGTCCACAGACCAAGATTCTTGGTAAAAATCCAAAATTTTTGTCGGTTCGGTGCCATAGGGCCAAAGTTATGACCGAGACCAAGCGTTAAAACATCTGACCCCAAGTGTTGGAATGACCGAACCCAAGTGTTATAATGATGATTTCTTCATAAATTCTTATGTTTCAGATTTTTTATCGATTCGTGTACATACCAAGATTCTTGGTAAAAATCCTAAATTTCAGTCGGTTCGGTGCCACAGGGCCAAAGTTATGACCGAGAACAAGCGTTCAAACGTCTGACCCCAAGTGTCGATATGACCGAACCCAAGTGGTATAACGATGATTTTTTTCAAATAAATTCTTATGTTGTCAGATTTTTTTATCGATTCGTGAACAGACCACGATTCTTAGTAAGAATTCATAATTTGAGTCGGCTCAGTGCTATAGGATCTAAGCTTTGTTACAAATGGCACCGATAAATGATGAATTTTTAAAAAATTATTCTTTTAGCAGATTTTTTTAATTGATTCATGTACAGACCATGTGTCTTAGTAAGAATCCAAAATTTCAGTCGGTTCGGTGCCATAGGGCCAAAGTTATGACCGAGACCAAGCGTTAAAACATCTGACCCCAAGTGTTGGAATGACCAAACCCAAGTGTTATAACGATGATTTTTTCATAAATTCTTATGCTTCAGATTTTTTTATCGATTCGTGTACATACCAAGATTCTTGGTAAAAATCCAAAATTTCAGTCGTTTCGGTGCCATAGGGCCGAAGTTATGACCGAGACCAAGAGTTAAATTATCTGACCCCAAGTGTTGGAAACGATCTTAGTAAGAATCCAAAATTTTTGTCGGTTTTGTGCCATAGGGCCGAAGTTATGACCGAGCCCAAGCGTTAAATAGTCTGACCCCAAGTGTTGAAATCACCGAACCCAAGTGTTTTAACGATGTTTTTTCATAAATTCTTATGTTCTCAGATTTTTTTATCGATTCGTGCACAGACGTATTCTTGGTAAAAATCCAAAATTTCAGTCGGTTCGGTGCCATTGGGCCGAAGTTATGACCAAGACCAAGCGTTAAAACATCTGACCCCAAGTGTTGGAATGACCGAACCCAAGTGTTATAACGATGATTTTTTCATAAATTCTTGTTTCAGATTTTTTTATCGATTCGTGTACATACCAAGATTCTTGGTAAAAATCCTAAATTTCAGTCGGTTCGGTGCCATAGTGCCGAAGTTATGACCGAGACCAAGCGTCAAAACGTCTGACCCCAAGTGTTGGAATGACCGAACCCAAGTGGTATTACGATGATTTTTTTCATAAATTCTTATGTTGTCAGATTTTTTTATCGATTCGTCTACAGACCACGATTCTTAGTAAGAATCCAAAAATTGGAGTCGGCTCGGTGCTATAGGATCTAAGTTTTGGCACAAAGGGCACCGAAAAACGATGAATTTTTTAAAAATTATTCTGTTAGCAGATTTTTTTAATTGATTTGTGTACAGGCCATGTTTTTAGTAAGAATCCAAAATTTCAGTCGGTTCGGTGTAATAGAGCCAATGTTATGACCGACCGCATGTATTGTTACAACGCGCCCGTAAAACGATCAACTTTAAACAATTGTTCCTTTTCAAGATTTTTTGTTGATTCGTGCACAGACCAAGATTCTTGGTAAAAATCCAAATATTCAGTCGGTTCGGTGCCATAGGGCCGAAGTTATGACCGAACTTAAGCGTTAAAACGTCTGACCCCAAGTGTTGAAATGACCGAGCCCAAGTGTTATAACGATGATTTTTTCATAAATGCTTATGTTGTCAGAATTTTTTATCGATTCGTGTACAGACCATGTTTCTTAGTAAGAATCCAAAATTTCAGTCGGTTCGGTGTAATAGAGCCGAAGTTATGACCGACCACAAGTATTAATACAAAGCGCCCATAAAACGATCAATTTTTAAAAATTGTTGTTTTTTAAAATTTTTTGTTGATTCGTCCACAGACTAAGATTCTTGGTAAAAATCTAAATTTCAGTCGGTTCGGTGCCATAGGGCCGAAGTTATGACCGAGCCCAAGCGTTAAAAAACATCTGACCCCAAGTGTTGAAATGACCGAACCCAAGTGTTATAACGATGATTTTTTCATAAATTCTTATGTTGTCAGATTTTTTTATCGATTCGTGTACAGACCAAGATTCTTGGTAAAAATCCAAAATTTTTGTCGGTTCGGTGCCATAGGGCCGAAGTTATGACCGAGCCCAAGCGTTAGTTAGTCTGACCCCAAGTGTTGAAATGACCGAACCCAAGTGTTATAACTATGATTTTTTTATAAATGCTTATGTTGTCAGAATTTTTTATCGATTCGTGTACAGACCATGTTTCTTAGTAAGAATCCAAAATTTCAGTCGGTTCGGTGTAATAGAGCCGAAGTTATGACCGACCACAAGTATTAATACAAAGCGCCCATAAAACGATAAATTTTTAAATATTGTTCTTTTTAAAATTTTTTGTTGATTCGTCCACAGACTAAGATTCTTGGTAAAAATCTAAATTTCAGTCGGTTCGGTGCCATAGGGCCGAAGTTATGACCGAGCCCAAGCGTTAAAAAACATCTGACCCCAAGTGTTGAAATGACCGAACCCAAGTGTTATAACGATGATTTTTTCATAAATTCTTATGTTTATGTCGATTATTTTATCGATTCGTGTACAGACCAAGATTCTTGGTAAAAATCCAAAATTTTTGTCGGTTCGGTGCCATAGGGCCGAAGTTATGACCGAGCCCAAGCGTTAATTAGTCTGACCCCAAGTGTTGAAATGACCGAACCCAAGTGTTATAACTATGATTTTTTCATAAATTCTTATGTTTATGTCGATTATTTTTCTCTATTTCCTATATATATGTTTATATTTAAAATTAGTTCTGTCAAAACCCTGAAGAAGTCAGCTTTGCTGACGAAACATGTCGGTTTTATAAACAATAAAAGTGGTAAAAACCAAGTAATTTATTAATTTCAATTAATTAATTCAACTATTAAAACGAACTACGAAAAAAAATGATGGTATTTAAGTAAAAATGTCATCTTAATATATAAAAATGAATATTTCTTTTGTTTTGAAGAGTTTTTATTTTTAATTTACAATGGTTACTTTAAAATTTAAATTTTCTGCAACCGGTTTCGACACATTAAAACTTTAAGTTTGTTAGACACGGATGTGTCAAAACCAGTAACAGAAAATTTAAAATTTAAAGTAACAAGTGTACATTGAAAATTAAAACTCGTCAAAACAAAATGACTAGAAATTATTACATGGTTAATTCTCAAGAAATACAAAAAATTGTGAATATTTCTTTGTTAGTCCCTTACGCCAGTGGTTCCCAACCCCCGGGCCGTTGACCAAATGGTACCGGGCCACTCAAGGACCTGCTTAAAAATCAAAATTACGTAAAAAAATCGAACATACGCAGTAAAAAATAAATAATTATCCACAAATAAATACAGTGGAACCTCCCATGACGAGCACCTGCATAACGAGTAATTGGCATATTGAGCAAAACAAAATTTGGAAAAAAAAAAACGCCCGGAGCGACTTTTCGCATAACGAGCGACATTTCACATAAAACAAGGAGAAGTCCCATCTTCACGTCACTCACTTGTGAGGTTGTGAGCCGGGTCTTACGCGCCAGTTCACCAGTCTCTGGTTAGCACTCATTCCGCTAGCATATTTGTAAAATTTCGGAACATGAAAAAGGTTTTTCTCCAAGTGAGTCAGCATGTGTATTTTAAATTGTCACTTTCGAGAACACGAATAGTCGCTGTCGAAATACGATAATGTTTTTTCTCCACTGTGAGATGATTTGTGGACTTTTAAATGTTCCTTTTGGGAACGTGAATAGTTGCAGCCGGAACATGGAAAAGGTTTTTCTCCACTTGAGTAAACTGGTGGTTTTCAAAGTCTCCTTTCTAGCACATAAATAATTGCAATCAGAACATAACAATAATTACAATCAGAACATCTTAACTGGTAGAAGGCTTGAGGACTTTTAAATGTTCCTTTCAAGAACATGAATAGTTGCTGTTTCTTATATTTTGGGTGTAGATTAAAACGTCTTCCCGCATAGAGATTCACTCTTAAATTAAAACCAGTTTCAAGAAAAGCTTTAAATTCGAGGTGCACAACAGAGAAAAATCATCTGCTTGATCTGTTTGCAACTATTCTTTAAGTTTGTGAAGTCTTGATGAGTGGACACCCCCCGCACCCCCGCACCACCGGGCCCGGGCTAAATTATCAAACGTTAACCGGTCCGCGTGATAAAAAGGCTGGGGACCACTGCCTTAAGCGATCCTCCTGTGCATTCAATTGCGATGAATCTTTGCGATTTGTTGTGCGTATGAAGATGAAGTTTTATGTGCATGCCCGTGAAGGTTTCTATATATACTGTTGAGTTAAGGCGTTATGAAATTTGTATAAGATTTTTAAAATAGATGCCGTGAGAGTTGTGTGAAAAATTAGTGTATTTCATATAGTTTGACGGTAGGGTAGAATGAAGGAAGGAGGGAAAAGAACGCAGAAGGGAGATTTGTGGAACGAGGAAGGAGGGGAAGGTCGGGAAGTTGGAAGAGGAACGCATGAGGTTAAGGACACGTGGGAGGGGAACAGGGGCACGAAAGCGACGTATGGGAAAGTACACTCAGGCGAGGTTTGGGGATGAGGGAGGGGTAGAGGGAGGGATTGCAAATTAAGGAGCTATATTAACGGTAATGGCAGAGGGTAAATTTGGAAAATCCATGCTTCTTATATTGACAGCCGTGAGTGCAAGAAGCACAGATTTTCTTGTTTGAGAAGTGTCTGTTTTTCATATAGTTTAGCGGCAGGGGAGGAAGGAGGGAGGTAGGGCGTAAAGAATGTGGAAAAGGGAGGGGGGTTGCGGGACGGAGGGCCGCGGGAGGGGGGGGGGGGGGGGGGGGCATTGGAAAGACACGCAGGGAAGGCATAGTGGCTGAGGGAGGGGTAGACATTGCAAATGAGACAAAGTAGCATTAGGGGATAGCAGGGGTGAATTAGGATAATCAATGCTTCTCACACGGGTAGCTATATATGGCCTCTGACGGGAAAAAATTCTGTATCGAAAAGAATTTGAGTGGTATTGCAACACACGCCGGGTACTCGCTAGTTATTAATAAAATGAAATAAAAATGGACTAGAATTCCTTATTATTTATTTTGAATTTATCTATTTATTTACGGTACAATTACCTTTTAACACACAGAATAAAGCATTTTTACAAACAACGATTACAAAATAAACGCACAATGTAAACATACTAAATATGATTCAAACTAACTAAAATTTTAATTTGTCAACAGACGAACTACTAAAAAGTAGTTTTCCTAGCGTATTGTATTACTTTAAAACAAAAAAATAATATTGACATTATTGTTGCAGTTAAATATATTTTTGGTTCGTGTGAAGAGGTTCGTATGTAAAGAAAAATGATGTCAGGTAGGATATGATTTGAGATTTTCATGATCAAAAGTGTTTTCGTGATTTATTTTGCCATGTTGCGCTACCTATCCCCATCATCAAGAAGAAGAAGATGAAGAGATATGTAAATACAAATGTTAGAGAGAGCGCACGATATTAAAAACGATAATATAATACAAGGTGCGGTAAAACAAACAGTGCAGTTTTGAAGGGCAATTTAAAAAAAACGGCGTAACTTACAAAAATGGGGTTCATTATATTTTATTCGGGACATCATGCCGTTTTATGCATCAAGTACTAAATATGAAATCAGAAAGATGATGGCCCCCAGCAGCGATACATTCATGAATGCGATTTCTGTTTTCGGCTGCATTTTGGCACATCTCGATGAGCATATCAAATAAACAAAATGTTCGGTACTGGGCTGGAAATAATCCAAGGCAACTTCACGAGAGATTTTTTCACTCCTCAAAAGTAACCGTGTGGTGTGCAATTTCTAAATTTGGGGTGATTGGGCCGTATTTTTTTTAGGAGAGTAGACGAACTGTGACTGTCAACGCTCAACATTATGTTTCCATGTTGAAAATTTTTTTGATCTTCAATAAGAAGACCTAATGGAGGAAAAAGATCTGGGAGACATCTGGTTTCAACAGAACGGTGCAACGGCCCATACTGCTCGAGTTTCAATGACGAAACTGCAACAGATATTCCCTGCGCGCCTCGTCTCTCTGAGGGGTAGCCCGATCGCCCACTTGATTTAAGCATTTGCGACTTCTTCCTGTAGGGCTATCCACAGGAAAAGTTTTTAAACATCGACCTCATACCTTGAAAGAACTCAAGGATCGAATTCGGGATGAAATCGCCGTTACGCCCATTGAGAAAATGCATCCGAAAACTTCAGAAATCGCCTTCATCAATGAATCGTTGCTGGGGGCCATTATCTTTCTGATTTCATCTTCAGGACTTGATGCATAACACGGCATGATATAACAAATAAAACAAAATATATCTCATTTCTCTAAATTGCTCCGTTTTTTTTAATAGCCCTTCAAAACTGCACCGTCTGTTTTGCCGCACCCTGTATTTAAGCAAAAATTGTCAAAATGTTTAATTAAATACGACTCGTGGCCCTGTGGCAGGGCGCGCCTCTTCACAAAACATGGAGAATTCATCTGAAGCCCCCGTAGTAGATATACGAGTACTAAATATGTGTATATATATTTTTTTTATATTATTTTATTTTTTCTTTTTTTATCTACTAGTACTAGTTTTACTTACTAGTAAATCCATTTTATGTAATGTATACTTTTACATATGGCTGACAGAGTATTGCACTCACCGCTATGTTCGGCTGAAATAAACAACTTATTATTATTATTATTAAAAGAGTGCAAAAATTTCGTGGGATAGTCTAAAATAGCATTTAAAGAAACACTGAATTTTTCCATACATACGTGTACCTGACGGTAAAATAACTGAAAAAAAAGTTTTTATAATAAATTTCGGATCTTACTCTGCGATTTTTTTTACCGAGGGAATTTCATATAATTACTGTTTCGGCGTGACGAATGTACCTATAGGTAGATATTATCTTCAAGAATAACATTTTTTTTTCAAGAGCTTTGAAACTTAAAGTATTTAAGAAAAATATGTAATAAAAATATAAAATAATGAAGAATGTCTTGATTCTCGATTTTTGCAAGCGATTTAAATAACCAAACATATAAATATATTTATATAAACAAACATATATTTATTGTTAAACATAAGCATTCGACACTAAATTTGTATCATAAGACATTATTTTTTTCTTTTCGCTTATTCTTTTTCTTATAAGTACAAAATTGTATATATAACTAAAGCTTCTTTGAGGAATTCAATCGTAACACTTTTTTCCTTCTTTAAATAATTAAACAAAGTAATATGAAATTATGATATGAACTAAATTTTTCAATTTGACTGGTCTATAACAGGATCCATTCCGAGTTGGCCAGTCAAAGTTTCCGCATATGTTTTATGGTATAATTTTATGTGAAATAAATTATTATTATTATTAAATCGGTAGAAATGCGGGAAGTCGGGCTTTAAATTTCAACCAGAAATTATAATTTTTATACCAGAAGTATAATATCCCATGGCTTTCACTAGTCTGCGCCGGAAAAACAATATTATTTCGGATATGATGTACAAAGGATTCTAAACCTTAAAAAAAAAACAGTTAATTGCTTACCAAGCAGTTGATCGGGGATCGATTCTCGGCAGTCATAATTAAAAAAAAAAAACTTTTATTTACCTTCTTCTTTGTGTGCCGTATCAGGCCTCCCCGACGTTGGCGATCACTCTTGAAAATGTCTCTCTGTCTTGCGCTGCCCGGAATAGCTCCTCCACACTTCTAATGCAGGTCCACTCTCGTATATTACGCAGCCAAGACATTTGTCTCCGGGGACCCTCTATCTTGCCTTTCAATATTAAATGGAGCAAGTGATACTTCTCTCCTTGAAGTATATGACCCAGATATGAAATGTTCCTGATTTTTATTAATGTAAGCAGTTCTCTATCTGCTCTAGCCCGCCTGAGAATTTCTGTGTTGATGATCATGTCGGTCCACGGAACCTTGAGCATTCTCATGATATTTACTTTCAAGGTATATGTTTCACATCCATAGAGCAAGACCGACCACACATAATATTTTAGAATTCTCTGCCTTAGTTTTAAGCTGATATTGTCATTGCAGAAAAGGGATTTCATTTTAATGAACGCAGTTCTTGCTGCTTCAATTCTACATTTAACCTCTACATCTGGGTCAAGAGTCTCTGTGAGAATACTGCCGAGATATCTAAATCTTTCCACCTTTTCGACATTGCAACCATTTAACTGTATCACTGATTCAGAGTGATCTAGTCGTCCAAATGTCATCTATTTAGTTTTATTGACGTTGATTGTTAGGCCCAGTTGCTCACCAGCATTATTAACAAGATTAAATAGGTCATGGAGGTCATCGATACAGTCAGCTAGTAATACAGTATTATCATTGATCTCCTCGGCACCGGTGCATAGTCGGGAAACACGCCAAAAACGCGCCCAACATTTGTACACGGTTGACATTAGTCACATGAGAACGGGTCGTTTCTATGACTCGTTCTTGAGTTCAACGGCTCGGCTGTGGAACGATTTGCCGGCCTCTGTGTTTCCTCCCTCCTACAACATGGGTCTCTTCAAGACCCGTGTTCACTCCTTCCTTTCCTCAAAAAGACCCTCCACATAGCATCTTCAAGGATGACATAGGCCCTGAGGGAGGTTATTTTCCTCAGGGCCTCCTGTGTGGTGTTAATGTAAAAACAAAAAAAAATCTGCGTATCTTATGTTATTAATGACAACTCCGTTGATCTTCAGACCCTTCTCACTATTACTTAGGGCTCTTATAGTTGGTATAGAGATTAAACAATGGTGGCGACAGGATACAGCCTTGTCGCACTCCACGCTGAATGGCAATTGCATTGGATCTCCCATTCCCATGTAGTGTCAACGTTACAATCCGCAAGCATTTTCATAAGGTCAGCATGTTTTATCCTGTCAAATGCCATTTCGTAGTCAATAAAATATGCAAAAGACTTCCTTTCTTTGGTCATGACACTTTTGCAATAGTACGTCGATAGATTTTATTTATAAGCACACAAAAAAATACATCACGTGATTTTTCTCTGAACTACCCCAGTCGTATTATAAATCTAAATAGTGAGCCCAGTTCGAAAAACTCGCACAAATAAAATATACGAAAGATTAAATCAATTCACTGCAACTATCAACTCGTATAAATATTCGTGATACCTTGATTTCTATTGACGGGTAACGTTTCACGGGGCCCGGGCGGTGGGCCGGACCAATAATAATCAGACCTAAGCCGAAATATTTTATTTTCCAAAACGTAAAGCCTCAGCCGTCATTCAACAGACATGACGCGATTTATCAGATTTGGCGAGATGAAGAGACGAAGGTTCCCGCGATAACTCTGTGAGAATTTCGCACATGTTTCCAAATATAAAAAGGTCCGAAAGGGATTTGAAACATTTGACACACAAATGTATGTCGGATTACCGGATAGGCTACAGTTCGGCCTCTCGTCTATTTGTTTAAAATTTGCCTAATATTTTTACAGTCCCGTCTCAGAAAACCCTCTGTGTTTGTCAGTGTCCACTTTACTCTTCAGCTCTTCTGCCGTCCGGGTAAGTTTGTTGTTTTAAATTGAAAAATCGAGGCTTATGCGAATATGTTAGAGGAAAATAAAAGCTGCGAAAAGAAGCGTAAAGCTCACTAGTACTGTAAAATTTACGTATCTATATTTCAATGAACTTCATAAATTGGAGACCAAACTCTGAAATTATACTCGATATGACTCCTTACTAGCTATAAGTAGGCACAATGTACTCATAGTATTGATATTATGAAAGTCATTAGATTTCTAATTTTTAAATAAACCATAATGTCATTACGTTGTATTACAAGATCTTATCTGGGCAAACTGGGTAAAAATACGAAATCTTTACTTTTCTTTTCCTTTTAGCGCCCTCTTATATCGGTGGTATGTCATCATTACTGCAATCTTCTTCTTGCAGTCTCCAGCCCAGAACTCTGTGGAACTGTACTCGAAGATGAAAAGTTGAAATTGTCTTTGAGATATTCTTCAATACAACCAGTAACATTCCGTTCCAATGTCAAATGCTTAAGCACTACGCAATGAAAAAATGTGCGGCAGCAATAGCCTCTCATGTTTTGTTTCATTGTACAAATAGGACAGATGGGCTCCATCGAAGCCAGAGTAAAGTTAGCCTCACAGAAACTGGGCGTAATGTACAGGGCCCGCAGATACTTTAATAGTACACAACTGCTAACCCTGTACAAATCACAAGTGCGCCCCACGGTTGAATTTGGCAGCCACCTCTGGTCTGGAGCTCCAAAATACCTGAAAAATACCCTCGACTCTGTGCAGAAACGGGCGGTCCATTTGATAGATTCTCCCATCTTAACAGACGGATTGCAATCTTTAGAGCACAGGCATCGGGCGGGAATGCTATCCTTGTTCTACCGGTATTACAATGGAAGATGCTCCGAGGAACTAGCATCATTGATTCCTTCGGCACCGGTGCATAGTCGGGAAACACGCCAAACGCGTGCCCAACATTTGTACACGGTTGACATTTGCCACATGAGAACGGGTCGTTTCTTCGACTCGTTCTTGTGTTCAACAGCTCGGCTGTGGAATGATTTGCCAGCCTCTGTGTTTCCTCCTTCCTACAACATGGGTCTCTTCAAGACCAATGTTCATTCCTTCCTCTCCTCAAAAAGACCCTCCACACAGCATCCCAGATGACATAGGCCCTGAGGGAAATTATTTTAAACAACGGTCCCCGAACCCTTCAAACATCGGCCGTATTTTGTCAGAAGATAAAATATTTCCGCTTTTTTAAACCTATATATGAATAACCCACAAGAGTCTCCAACTGCTCCCGTCTGGAGCAAGTGAGACTATGGCATTCCAAATTGGGGTATGTTGTGAAGCTGAAGGTTGTGGGGAGGGGAAGGAGATGGGGAAGGCGGGGAAGTACCTGGCTATTCAGACCTTGTCACCTAAAAGCCATTTCAAGCAACTTTTCAATTCTGAATGGTGGTTTTACACCAGGGCGATACTGAGAGTATCTTCAACTCTGGAAAGTGCCGCAAATATACCATTTTTTATTAATGAATTTTATAAGTATCACGAATTAATCAAATAAAATTTATATGCGCACGCCTGGTTCGAACCCGCGACCTACGTATTGTGAGTCGAGAGTCTTAACTCGGGACCACGGAGGCCGCAATAAAATCCAAATAAATGGCTTAATTTTGAACGCATCCGAACACTAAAAACTGTTTTTGGTGATGAAATACGCTATTAAATTTTATTATTAGAAATAATCATTCAATCTTTTAAGTATAAAATTTTTGAATCCAAACTTTAAAAAGGTTTAAAAATGGCTCTCCTCACGTTTTTTCTAAGTACAATTATTGATCATGAACAATATACAAAAACACAAATATTTTTTACACAAATGAATTATAAACGTTGTTGACACCTCACTTTTTTGTTCATGTAAAAATAATTCTTAAAAATTTCACAAAATTTCTTTTTTTTTCGAATTGCGGTTGGAAACATTGGTTTCGTAATGTTGTTAATTATTTTGTTAGGATATAGTTGTTACGATTTCTATGAGACCTGTGTGAGCTGGGAAAACTATGGTGTCCTGTGATTAAACGGGATAATACGTAGGTATATTAAATTTACCTTAGTATTAATGAAATCGGATTTATTCGTATTGAGTTTCCTCTCTCCATAGCTGTGTTATTATGTTCATTGTAAATGTAGGAATTAAATGGGAATCAGGAAACACCTCAATCTTTGTCTTTCTACAAAACACTCAGAATTTTCCACAAATAAGCGCCAGACGATAACCACTGGAGTGATTTTGGGTGAAAAATGAAGCACTTTTATTTTTCTGCGATTGATAGCGGTCCAAAAATGGACCACATTTTCCTACCATTCGTAAAACCTTTACTGTAATTATTTAAAATACTTCCTTGGCCATCCGTTTATTTAAAAACGAAGCCATTGAAATGCTTTATCTATTATGACCATAGACGCCGCAAATCCGAAATTACTATTTTAGAACAATGTTAAAAATAAATTTTTAAAATAATTTTTCCCGTCGAATTTTTTAACAGCTGTTCACGGATAAAATTAAGTCCTTTTTCCATAGATATGCACCTTTCATTATCAAGTATACCACAGATAACATTCAGAAATCGAAAATATTCTATGTTGACTCGAATAAGATTCTCTCACGGCAGTTTCAAGTAAAAAACACCCAGGATTCGCGCGATTCTTAACTTTACGATTTTTTAATATTTTTTTTTATAAATCCTACAAATATGAAATAAACGGTAAAATACAGGTTAATTAATTGGCTATATAGCACTTTAGTTTTATGTCCCCATGTCAAAATTCGATGGTATGATGTAACATAATAGTTCCTTGGTACCATTTTTTTATTCAGAGCATGTAAAACTCCCTCAGGTTGGTGGGAAGGGAAAATACAGCTTTCCCTCCGGTAAGGATAGTTAGGCTAGGTGAATAAAAGAGACTATGTAGTAACAATTACAACTATATTTAAATCTTCAATACAACGGTGCCCTTCAAGGGACCGGGATGCGTATTTCCAATCCCTAACGCGGTTGAGTCACTCTAGCGACTGAGCCGCGTTAGGGATTGGAAGGCGTAAATCGTCTTACATACACTTCCGCATTTCAGTTGCGCTAGTGACTGAACCGCGTTAGGGATTGTTATGCATAAATCACCTTACAAAAGCTATACCGATTCAGTCACCTACGCGCTTCGTAATTAGACGACCGTAATTATAGAGAGGTTAGCAGAGAGGATGGACAACTTTTTTTAGTTAGCATTTATTTTACATTGAAAATTTATTTTAAGTTAAAAAAAAACGCGGTTTTTTTTTTAAACTGAGGGTGACGACCGTTATTATAGAAGGGTAAGCAGAGAGGATGGACCGCGTTAATTTTTTACTTAATTTTTTTTTTTTTACATAGAAAATTTATATTTTAAGTAAAAAAAACGCGCGTTTTTTTTTACTTAAAATATAAATTTTCTATGTAAAAAAAAAAATTAAGTAAAAAATGAACGCGGTCCATCCTCTCTGCTTATCCTATATATTTAAAAAAAATATATATAAATTTTCTATTTAAAAAAAAATAATTAAGTAAAAAAAACGCAGTCCAGCCACTCTGCTTACCCTTCTATAATTACGGTCGTCACCCTCAGTTAAAAAAACCCGCGTTTTTTTTAACTTAAAATAAATTTTCAATGTAAAAAAAATGCTAACTAAAAAAACGCTGTCCATCCTTTGTGCTAACCTCTCTATAATTACGGTCATCGCCCTCACAGAAACTGATAGAACAACGAAGCGCGTAGGTGACTGAATCGGTATAGCTTTTGTAAGGTGATTTATGCATAATAATCCCTAACGCGGTTCAGTCACTAGCGCGACTGAAATGCGGTAGTGTTTGTAAGGCGATTTACGCCTTCCAATCCCTAACGCGGCTCAGTCGCTAGAGTGACTCAACCGCATTAGGGATTGGAAATACGCGACCGGGATTCATTTCCCACAAAAACATAACCTATTCTGAAATTTAAGAGGCAATTAACTAAAATACAGAAATAGCATAAGCTAAGGCTATATAGCTAAGGAAGCGCGGGCTGTAGTCTCGCTCAATCTCCAGTTCGGGCACCGAGAAAAGACTCTAAGGAAAGCCTTAAAGTATCAGGACCCTTCGCCAGGGAGCAGGATCCAAGCTCCCGATCAGGACCAGGGCTCCGGTTTGAGCACACCAGGGAGCACCGGGTAGAACCCCATTTCGATCAGCATGCTTCATCCGAAGATGAGCGCTGGGAATCCATCCATCGGCGAATGTCGCGACAAATAGGTACCTCCACGACCGTAGCTTGTTACCGGGCCTTATTTATGCCAAGCCATCGAATGCGCTCGCCGCGATTCTTCAGATATTTTACAATCAATCTTGAACGCGGCGGTGTGTTAGCCATCAAACATGGCGATCTCTCGTCGCTCCAGGACAACTAAAAAATAATACGATCCACAAACTCAACTACGTACGAATCACGGTTCGAATTAGTGACATAATTCTTGTAAAAGGTATTAGCCCGTAATTGTGGCATTAACACATAATGAACACACTAACTTATATTTTTAGGCGACGAATCGAATTCCCGTCGGGCTTCCGTACGGCGGAAAAATTCAAAAAGTAACGCCGGAAATTTATCAATACAGTTGCCAATCGAAAAAATCTAAAATACGGCGATTCAACAATTAAAGTAAGGGGCCGGGTGAAGGTTTAATAAGTCAGGAAAATAATTATTAATGACAATGATTTTTGTTGGCGGAAAATTAAAAAAATTACCTTCTGCAAATTTATTTATTTTGCGTGATCGCTCCAATGGACTACAATTATATATTAAGCCTTTCTCCCCTGAAAGTTGATTCACGATACCTGTGATGAGGAGTCATTTCATATAAATGTGCGCTTTTCCTGTGTCTGCCATTGTCCATTGTCCACTGTCTCACCTTGTTTGGATCCTCTCCGTTATCCTGTTCTCCTGTTATAGTTATCTTTCTAGTCATCATGGCCACAAAGAAAGATTAATAATCCACTTTCATCCCGGGTTATTAAAAGAATACGCCCGAAAGAGAAAATAGAAGGAACGCACACCCCCATAACAATAATAATAGAGTTTTGGAACATATTATACATTTTTGAATAATTACGCCAAAGTTTGAAAACAATTTATTGACTAGCTTACTCGTGCGGACGAACCAAAAATAAAAGATTAGGAACAAATCAATGAAAAAACCAACACGTAAATAACAATCTTTTTTAAAGTAATACATATATCTATTTTCTTTTTTTTTATTAGATAGAGGATTGAACCTTCCTCCCCAGGGGCTGGCTCGAAGCTGTTGTGAAGGTTTAAAATATCATATCGGGTCATGTCAAAAGTCAGAATAATAGAGGACCATGTATGATACGATGTATGAATGTGAACGAGGAAGGGAGTGTGTGCAAATGCCTATTTTTTTGGAGGTGGGTCCTCTCTGCCTACCTCTGGGGGGAAAATGGCGTGATGGTTAGTTAGTTGATTTTTATTTTGGTTTGACTGAGGGTTGAACCTCCCCTCCAAGGATTGACTAAAATAACTGAACACCGTTATCGGCGCTAACACCTAAGCCAAATCACAATTATTTCATCTATAAACGATACGATTGTACTACCCCAGCCAGGAATACGTGCTCCGGGATGGGAACGAGATTGGAGTTTAATTGATCAGTATTCATCCCAACTTAATAAGCCAATATTGGAACATAGGATGGGCAGGAATAAAGGAAATGATTGAGTGTCATTTTTTGACATCTTGCCTCTTCTTACATATTGTCGCGTGCCTCGGGCGGAAGCACCCACATTCTGCACAAAAGCCAGCTCAGTTAGGTCGGCAGAACAGGAGAGGCGCTCTGTAACAGGGTCGTAGGTGCTAAAAGGGGGGGGGGGGGGTACATGGTTATAGGCCAACACTCCTTCTCATGTCTCGTCAAATAAAAGATCATCTGAGATGGTACAACATTTGTATTGACGGTGTTACGATATACGAAATGCCCCCTCTCAAGTTGGAGCGCACTCCACTGCGCTGACTACAGTTCCCTCGCCGCAAGTGCGCCGCACGCTAACGGCGGCGGAACGCGAGCAACGGCCGGCAGAAGCCGCCATTCTTGCCCCGAGCGCGTTTAGAGCGCACGTGTAACGAGAACCGTTCCGCACTGTTCCGGAACATTGGAGTTCTGTTCTAGCTTTCAGCCGGACAAGTCCATATTAAATCGCTCCCGTTATAATCGAAATTAAAAATACTTCTAAGCCACCCACAGTTAAAATTTTAGTACCAGCAGGTGCATCTCATTAGGGGCTATCTGCCCATAACTTTCTCTTTAAACTTAAGTGAACTTTAGTGAAGTTATAAGTGAATAAGTGATAAAAACTAATATTTCGCTCTTTTAGGGTGGATGTTGGTACATCCCCCAAATTAAAATACTGTTATAGTGTACTCTCCATCGTTACCCACTGACCTTAATTATTTTTTTATCGAAAAAAACGATTCCTTAGTGATATTTTTAGTGATAAGTTAAAAAACAGGGTTTTTATATACAATTAGTACTTTTACATTTACTTACAGTGATTAAACTATAACCACTCGACGGGGAATTAATTTCCGCGTCGTTTGATACCACTTTTTTCTAGTTCAGAGTTATTTTAGTGCCCTAATTTCCGATTTGCGCGAAAAAACACGTGGTGAACCTTGTTTACGTTTTGGTAGGTACGACGGCCATATTGGCGGCCATATTCTTTCTCGAATGTTCTGGTAGTTTCTAGAAGCATCGAGAGGTTTCCATTTGGTCTAGGTACTTCCGAACACGTGGTGAATCTTAGTTGTACTCACAGAAACTTCTGGATCGCTGACGTCACGTCTGTGTACGTCACGACCTGTGCCGGACTTAGTGAATTTGACACTTTTCTAGGATCCCTAAGGCGATTGTGGTGAAATAAAATTTTTTACTTTGACCACCCCCCCCCCCCCCTTCAGCTTAAATTCACCCAACCCCCCCTAACCCCCTCCAACCCCCCAACCCCCACCCAACCCCCCCTAACCCCCCCTAAGGCCCCCTAAACCTCCCCTAAGGCCCCCTAAACCCCCTAAACCCCCCTAAGGCCCCCTAAACCCCCCCTAAGGCCCCCTAAACCCCCCCTAAGGCCCCCCAAGGCCCCCTAAAACCCCCCCTCACCCCCCTAAAACTTTTGACAATGGGATCAGACGTTGTTTTATCTTGTGAGTCGGATGGTGCAGACCCCGATCCCGGGAAAGAGACTGAATTGTGGAGATCGTCCATCCAAACGCAGATTGACGCCTTGAACAAGTCTCTCACCCTAGGCCCGCGTCCCAAGGGCAAAAGGCGCCCAAAAAAAGCGGTCAAGATTGCGGATTTAGGTTCGGACTCAGACTCTGAAATGGAAACGGAGATCACTAACCCCTTACCAGGACCCAGTGGTGTCTCAATTGTTGGGATGATCCCCCCAACCCCCATAGCTGGGAACAAGAAAAGGGCGAGAATCAGTGATTCGCCGAATAGCCTACAGGCTCTCGCGGAATCAACCCGAAAGGCGATTCCTGCGATCGAGAAGTGCCATCGGATTAGGTGTATAATTACAGATGGCAGTAACAAACTTAACAAAGCCGATAAGAACTCACTTAACCAACTAGTCGATGACCTCATGACCGAGATCACCCACTTGATGTTAGAAATTAATACCCTTACCACCAGGAGTGCTACTATAGAGCAGGTCCTGAATGCTCAGGCCTCAATGTCCAAGAAACTGGACTCCGCCATGAAGGCTCGGCCCACCCTGAGCACCGCCCCATTATCGTACGCATCAGCAGCGGCCGGTCTGCCCTCTTCCAAGAAGGTGTTAGTTAATGGGTGCGAGCGACCTCTGCCCCCCAAACCGTTGACGGTACTGGTTTACCCGGAGGCTCCAGAGGGGAAGACCTCAGAAAGCACACAGAAAGATATGGAGAAACTCATCAACCCGAGGACTGATGACTTTCAGATCGTTCGTGTGCGCAAAATCAAAGGCGCAGGGATGGCCCTTCAAGCCAAAGGGCAAAAGGATCTGGAGAACATCTTAAAGGCTGGCACCAAACTTGCAGCAAGTGGGCTGAAGCTGGTAAATCCCTTAGGTCGGCTGCCGAAAATAGTAATTTACAACGTCCCCAAAGGTGATCCCTCTGCCGACCAGGCCCTATTCACCGAGATCTTCAACAACAACCTGGCTGGAAACTCAACACTGTCATTAGAAGACCACCTCCGAACCATGAGGAGAGTTTCTCTTTTTGGGAAGCGTGAGGGTGGCTTCATGAACATGGTCCTGACGTGCCATCCGGCCGCCAGGAAGGTACTCATCGACGGCGGGCTGTGTTATCTTGGGTGGAACGCTTGTCGGACCCGGGATTACACTGGTGCCACCAGGTGTTACAAGTGCCACTTATACGGACACATTTCCAAGAGCTGCTCGCAAGCCACGGAAACCTGCCGCCACTGCGCCGTTGTGGGTCACGGCATCGAAGATTGCCCCAAGAGGGCACAGCCCGCTGTCTGCGCCACTTGCTCGCGATTTAAGAAGCCGGCGGACCATCCGACAGGTGACAGGGACTGTCCGGCCCAAAGAGCTGCGGTGGAGGCAGCTTTCCGAATGACGGATTATGGCTCGTCCTAATTCCCTTTCCCTAGGTCAGGTCAACCTTCAGCGATCCCGGATGGCCACACTGGAAGTTCTGAAGGTCATGTCTGACCTCAATATTGACATCCTGCTTATTCAGGAGCAGTACACCTGGGAAGGTAAGACCCCCATTAATTTTCCGGGTGCGGTACTTGAAGTTGGCCGCTCACCGGGGGCGGGAGTCCTGGTCAATACCTCATTGATCAGTCCCCTCCTTCTGGCTGGTCTTTCTGATGAGTACCAAACCTGTGTATGTATTAGATTTGGCGATACTGAGATCTTTTTGATCTCAGTTTATTTTAAGTTTGGGAACCCGGTAGGACCCCACATCCTGAGTCTGACGCGCGCGCTCAACGCGCTTAAAGGCCGTAATATAATTATCGGAGGTGACTTTAATGCACGCTCTCCATTATGGTTCGACACTAGTGATTGTAGAACGGAGCGATCAGACGCCGTTGAAGACCTGATTGCTGCGCAAGGTCTAAGTATCATTAACGAACAGAGTTCACATTGTACCTTCTCGAACATACATGGTGAGAGCAACATTGATCTAACTCTCTGCTCTGGATCTGTTGCGACCAGGATTTCAAAGTGGGTAGTCCATGAGTGCGCAATTAATTCGGATCACAGATTGATTACTTATACGGTTGGTGTCAAGAAAACAGAAGCTCCAAGATCCTCCTGGAACTTCAACACCACTAGGGCGAATTGGGATCACTTTGGGGAATCGCTACGAGATACGTTAAGGGATTTTCACCACGTAGCTGCTACTGATCCGGATAATTTGGGGAATTTTTTCAATAGGGCGGTTGTATCTGCTGCCAACTCGTCTTTGGGAAGATCTAACCCGAAGACGAGTATTAGAACGCCGTGGTGGTCACCTGAGCTGACTTCGCTCAAGGGGGCCTTCAAGAGGGCCTACAGGGCGCTTGGGTTGTCTAGGAGTGGCAGCTGTACGGAGGAGGAGACAGCTGCGCTTCAGGCGAGCTTGAGGTCCGCCAGGTCGGCCTTCAAACGGGCCGTTCTTCGAGCGAAACGAGCTGCTTGGCATAATTGGGTCAAAGATGTGGGTAACGCCAACCCGTGGGAAATCCACAGCGCTATTGAAAAATCCGGGAAAGGATCTGACCGGTATTTGACTACAGTAATTGGGAAATCAGACGGGAGGAACGCTGAGACTGTGGACGTGGCCTCCACTCTCAAGACACTTCTGGGCGAGTTAGTTCCTTTAGAATCAGTAATTGGGGAGAATGACCACCACAAACAGATTAGAAATCTGTCACGGCTACCACCTAGGGACCTTGCCCAAGAGGATAACTTCATTAGAGTCACTAAAGCGGAAATTGATGTTATAATAAAGGGATTGGGTCCTAAGAAGGCACCAGGGCATGATAGGCTCAATGGCGTGATTGCGAAGCAAGTCTGGGTCCACGCCAAGGAAGAGCTCTTCCAGGTGATGGACACGTGCCTGAGGAGGGGAGTCTTCCCCTCCGAGTGGAAGCGTGGCGTGCTCCGGATCATACCAAAGGGGAACGGAAAACCACTGACCGACATTAAGGCGTATCGGCCAATTACCCTCCTCCCTGTACTTGGCAAAATCTTGGAGAAATTGCTACGAGAGCGACTTCGGCAAACCCTGTCACCGGCCAGTGACCTGCAGTTCGGCTTCGTCCCCGGTAGATCTACGGTGCATGCCCTGTCGTATGTGCTTGATTGGGTGAAGGCTTGTCCAAAGAGGTATGTAGTAGCGATCTTCCTCGACATAACTGGTGCCTTCGATCACGCGTGGTGGGCAATGATACGTACAAAGGTGAAAACCAGGCAGTGCTCCAAACTTCTGTTCCAGTCAATCGACGACTACCTTTCTGATCGCACGATCACGATCAGCTTTGGAGATTTTTTGATCGAGAGGGAAGCTGACATTGGATGCCCGCAGGGCTCCATTCTCGGACCTGACCTGTGGAACATCAACTTTGACGACTCCTCCAGGTTACCCTTGCCTGAAGGATGCATCTCTGTCGACTACGCTGATGACAAGACGTATTTGGTCGCTGGGGACAGTAGAAAGGAAGTTGAGAGCAAAGGCAGTGAAGGTTTGAACATGTTCCTCGATTGGGGTAAAAGAAACAAGATGACATTCGCTCCCCACAAGACCCAGGGCCTCCTGATGAAGGGCTTTCTCAGTAGAGAAAGAAATCCCCTCATCAAAATGGGGGACTCTAGTGTCAAGTTTCGTGAAACGGTGAAATACTTAGGCGTCACACTAGATCGATCGTCCTCTTTTCTGGCTCACGTCAAGGATGTATCCAGCAAGGCTCAGGCCCTCTTCTTGAAGCTTAGGAGACTCTCCACAGCTGAGTGGGGTTTGCGTAGCCCAGCCATGCGCACTCTGTACGGATGCGTATACGTGGCGCAAGTTTCGTATGCTGCGTCTGTCTGGGAGCATCGCTTGGGTAACTCGCTTATACTCTTGGCTCTCAAGCGGGGCCAACGAACTCCCTTGTTGGCACTATCCGGGGCGTATAGAACCGTGGCTTCGGACGCTTTGCCTGTTTTGGCTGGCATTTTGCCAATCGATCTGGAAATCAGGGAAGTGCTTACTAAGCAGAGGTTAACCAGAGGAACCCCTGCCACTCACCTAGGAGTCACTCTAACTCCGGGCGGGCCGGGGACTCTCCCTGGGCTGCTTCGACAAATGAGAGACCTGTCACTCCAAGAGTGGCAGGCCCGGTGGGATAGATCGAATTTGGGAAGATGGACTTTCTCCTTCTTCCCATCAGTTAAACTCAGAATGGAAGCGGTCTTCCTCAAGTTAGACCACCACATCACTCAATTATTATCTGGCCACGGGGAATTCAGGGGGAGACTTCACACCCTCTCCCTGTCCCCTCACCCCAATTGTGCCTGTGGGAGCACGAACCAGTCGGCTGAGCATATCCTGTGGCAGTGTGAAATAATGACGGATGCCAGAGGTCAAATGCTAGATGGTTTGGACGTACCCATCAGACCAGTGTGGAACACTGATCTGGTTTCGAATAAGACGAATTTCGAGTGCTTGAAGAAGTTTACAAGAATCTGGGTGGAGAGATGGCCTGATCTTAGAGTCGCTGATTAGAAGATTTAGTGACCAGGTGTACTTGTCTCCTGATATCCACGGATTACCCCACATTTACTCTTTTAACCCTATCTGCCTGGTTTTTTTTTACATTTTCTGTTTCTTTCTTTTTCTTATTATTTTCTGTTGTTTATTTACACTTACTTGTTATTTACACTTTTACACGGCTTTGTGTTTTTCTTTTTCTTTTACAGTGTAACATAATGCGTGAATTGACACGCCTGCGTGCATTATGATTTTATATATATATATATATACTTTTTTTTTTTTCCTCTACTCTCTCATGTTTTTGCATTTTTTTTTAGTTTGTTTATTTTGTTTTACATGTTCTTTTCAGTTCCTGATAACAACTAGAACAGAACTCCGTTGTTTGTTATGTCTTGTCCACTTCCCCATTAAAGGGGTTGGACTTTGGGCCTTGTCCCTATCATATTTTTTATAGGTCTACCTTTTTTTTGTAACTTATCTCTGTTATCTCCTTCCAGTGCCCGCGCCACCCCCCCTGACATGATCAGGTTAGAGGAAAGACAGAGTGGCAT
This sequence comes from Limnephilus marmoratus, assembly GCA_917880885.1. Taxonomy (NCBI): domain Eukaryota; kingdom Metazoa; phylum Arthropoda; class Insecta; order Trichoptera; family Limnephilidae; genus Limnephilus; species Limnephilus marmoratus. The sequence goes on from OU862906.1 coordinate 15,572,318, forward strand.
CCGGAGGTTTGTCCGTCCCTCCTCCAGCTACCCGACGCTCTTTTTCCCTAGGGTCTTCGTATCGTAGTCCATTTACTTCTTCTAGGCACCACCGGATAGCTGGCTAAAGGATGACTCCACTGGGTGCCATGACATCGGACTAATAACCTTACACATTCTCTGGGGGACTGCCGGGCACAGGATGGTCATGACGGTCATCACTATTTTTTTTCGCCTTTACTAAATGTTATTGCTTTGTTTACAACTTATCCTTTTCTTATTTATACGCAGTTGCCTGCAGTCCTGGAGTGTGTGGTCTCCCTCTGATTATTATATAATAACTACTTTTGGTTTTTTTTTCTTTATTACATTTTTTATGCTCACTAACACCTGTAGATTAGTCCTTTTGACCATTACAGTACAGACTGTAGGCGATCCTATATTTCCGCCACCTAACAAAGTATGTAGGGGCATTGAAGGTCTAGATTCGTTTTATTAAATGTAGAGTTGTTTATTCAAAAAAATTAGATTCTTGCGAGAACTCCGAAGGGGAGACCATAAGTCGCCTATACCGGGGTGGGACAGTGGTGGGTACTTCAATGTTCCGGAACATTCCACAAAGCCGCCATGGCGGTTGTGTTCGTGCATAGTGACTTGCCGAAATGCCAAGCACGGTTAAATTCCTTTCACCACACCGATCTCCAAGCCGCCTGCTGTTGTGAGTACCCTGAGCCATTTAACCCCCTTTATTGCGTGTGTTCCTTGTAAATTCAACGCGAAGATAAATGATCGCCCCAGAGAGATTTTAGGGCCAAATTCACCCGAATTAGGTAGGATTATTGATGCTACCCTGTTCTAACTGTGCCTGTATTATGTACCATTGTTGTTTATGAAAGGATTCTACCCAATACACCTGATATTTACCATAGCCACCTTGTTTCACTGTCTCCCCCAGCCCGTAGGATTTGAGATTATTTCAGGGATGCCACACAAACGCCTCAGAAAACCTACCACCCTGGTGAGGATAGTCTCCCCCGCTCTGCTGACCATTCTGAGCTAGTTTGTCGGCAGAAGGTAGGCACCTCAGGTAGGTGTATCTAACACTGGCGCTACAACGTGAGGCAATTTTTTTCATCTATTTCAGCATCCTGCACTCATCTTTTTCCCCACGTCTAACACTGTCGCCAGAACGTGGGTCATATTTTTTTTCTTGTTTCCTCAGCACCCTGAGCTCATCTCTTCACCGGCCAACGGGGAGGCATATTTTTTCCTTTTTTTCTCAGCTTTATTGATCCAGAATAACACCTAATAATCAAGAAGGTTCGGTCGATTGCATCATCCCAGTGACGCGACGGTTTTGGCGCGGCAAAATAATAACGCGGTTTGCCTCCAAAACATATACCTTCCAGTTATCAGGCGGGAATATTTTTATAAATAACGAAATGTTGATTTCTGTTCTTCTCCCATGAATATTTAGGTACATTGTGACATATTTACACAAGAAGTGAAAAAACAGTGCGGTTATTTCCGATCCCAAGGTGTAAATTTGTGTTTATAAAAAGTGAATCTTTATTTAATTTAAATTAACAAAAGTTGTGAAATCGAGCCACGCGACCTTACGGTATTTTGGGTGCGTCTGTTTTTTGTTACGGCTAAAGTGACGTTTTTTGTGCTTCGACGAATAATAGTTTTTTTTTCCAAAAAGTGTTTCGTGAAAATGAAAATTCATTCTCAAAGCGGGAGCCGTCGGCCACTTTTTTTTCATCAAAATACGTTTACACCCCGTGTTGTTTTTCTTTCTTATGAAGTGTGAGCCCTTTTTGAAAAGGTGAAGTTCTTCAAATGTGAACAGTGAAATTAAAAGTGGTGTTTTTCTAAAGTCTTCCCTTGGCAATTTAAAAAAAAAAACAATATTTGCAATTTTCACCGTGTTTTCCAATGGTGGTTCGTGAAAAAAAAAACCAAAACTTTTCCTAAGGGCCGTCCAGGCCGAATTTTTTCCCATAAAGTGAACACTTTTAGAAGTGAAATTGTGAAGTTTACAAAAGTGCTTTGTGAAAATTAGAATATTCACCCCGAGAAGGAGACCGCTGCCCAATTTTTTCAAAAAATCAAATACTTTGAAAAAAATTTTAACAAATTTTCAAAAGTGCTTATTTAAAACACAAAAGAGCAACGTTGTAAGGACCCCCCTTGGTAAAATTTTTTAAAATTTTGGACTTCCGAGTGAAAATCCGAGAATTTAAAAAAAAAAAAAATTTTATTTGTTTTTTTTTCTTTTCCACTCATCGCCCAGCGAAAGAATTTAAGTTGTCACGCCGTCCATCATCTGCACTAAAATGAAGTCACAAAGAGTGAATATCAAAGTTCTCGGACACAATCACGTCCATTTTCAACTTACAAAGGCATCGACAAAACCATACCCGATCCACTGTCAACATGAAAACCATCAACAAGTACATTGGTCACAAGCTGTAGGAGCTGTCAAGCCCGGAAATATGTACGCAAAAAAGGGACACACCTCACAGGTCATGCCACCCAGGAGGATAGAGGAGATACCACAAGTCGCGCCTAGCAACAAAAATTTGCGCGCGACATCCTCGTTTGCACACATTGGCCGCAAGCTCGTATCACAGCACTGTTTGCGACTTTCAACCCCTTGGAGACACATAAGAAGATTATTGTGTGAAAAATACTTAGTGAACAAAACAATGGCGTCGTTCACACAAGAAACTACACTTCACAGAAATATTTCTGCAATACCTACTTCCTCGCAGCGTGTATACCTTACAAGAGTTACACCCCGAGATAAGGAGATATGGCATAAGTCTTCAAGCGTGAGGCAGGTCTCGAGTCAGCCTTCGGGCGATCTCTTGACAATGTTTTGTAAATAAATAAACATGCATATAACTGGCGTGTAAAGTGTCAATTACACGACCAGACCTCCATAAATAAAGCAATCCCTTTATTTATTCTTGTTTGTAAATAAATGTACATTCATAATAGGTACATCCAAATGTCACGTTTGTACCGATTTCTCTTTTCCCCATCACGGCAAATTGCCAGCATTGTTTCTTTTCACCTTTTGTACATTTTTTTTCTCACCTGTTCTGAGGCTGATCACCTCGGAGCAGAGACACCTCGAGTCACGATATTCTGGGAGTCATGAACCCAGACTAGCGATTCTCACCCCCACACTATGCAATGCTCATGTCATGTCACTTGTTTTATTTTTGTTTTGTTTTGTCCATGGCCTCAGTTTCGGCCGCCCTTGTACATTTTTTTATCTCATTCTCACAATCACCACATTTTACCTACCATGGTAAAACCCCTTTTTTTTCTTACCTCTCGATTTTCAGCTCACCTTGAGTACGTAAAACCCAATAGTGGTCTCAAGCATGAATGTCAGAAATGGTTACTTTACCTTTTTCTTGTACATATAAGTCTTTTTCAATTTTGTCCTTAAATAAAAAAAATTGATGGCGTCCTTTTTCACCCATGCTCATGTTTTCCCCAAAATTGGATATTGACACGTCCATTTTGGAAATTGTATCTTATAAAACCTAAAAGTTGGCTTTTATAAGTTTAAGCTTTTACAAATCCTTTGGCTCGTTCGACTAAAGTAGGTAAAACCGAATCATCCGGTCTTTGGTTGCTACAACGAAACCACTGATTTGTTTCTTCTCTAATATTACGTCACGTATGTTTTGTATTACACGTTTCAATACGAGACAGGTTAGTAAAACCTAACGGTCATCATGATTCTCGAATTCAAATAATTGTAATTTTTAACGTAAATCAGCATTGATTTGTTCGATCATCGTTTTGCAATTATCACCTTTTTTTCTTTTCTAAAAATGGTTACACGGACAGTATGTAAAACCCTCCAGGTCTGTCTCTTTTATTGCTCGGTAAGCAGAATATACTCTGCAATCACTTTTATGTCATTCTATCGTACGCCCCCGGGCTACGGGGTTAGTTAAATCTAACGAATCTTTATAAACAACATTAAAACGAATGTTCTTATCATTTATTTTGCTGTACTTAAGCGCAACCTGTACGCGATAGGAGAGATCCTTACAACATCCACCATCATAGGAGAGATCCTTAAAACATCCGCCACGATACGAGAAGTTCGTTATAATCACTATATGCTCTTGTCGTTCTTTTGGTCGTATGTCATTATTTTGGCATGAGAACCGCCCCTTTTTGGTCGTGTGTCATTAATCGGCATGAGAACCACCCTTTTTGGTCGTGTGTCATTAAGTTGTCATGAGAACCGCCTTGTTTATAATTGCGTACTTGTATAATCTGTACACGAGACGTGAAGACGTAATAATACTTATCGTGATTCGTGTGAACGACATAATATCGGCCTTGCTATCTTCTTTAAGATGCATTGTATAACACTCTTTGACTTCTGTCTATAATTGAGTTGTATCTTGTGTACTTATATAATCTGTACACCACACGTGAAGACGTTAGAATACTCACCATGAATCGTGCGAACGAAATAATATCAACCCTTTTTGTGCGCACTACACAAAATGGTCCACAACCTTTTTGCAAATTGTTCAACGACAATGCCCGTGGACTTCCTGTTTTGCCACTTCTTTCTCTAAAGGAAAGAAGCCCAGGAATATCTACTATCTCAAAAGGACTAGCTTGTCAGCTTCACTGTCAGCTATGGGGCATAGTGCCGTGGGAGTTAATCGAATTGGTACAAAACCACCAAACTCGTCGTCTGGGAAGCGAATAAAAGAAATCCCAGGATTGTGAAATTGGAGCGAGGGTCTATCTTTTCTCACAATCAAGGAGAAGTTTTAAGTGACCCCTAATCTTTCGTCAAATACACGCGAAAGACTAGTCTCTTTGGTATAATGTGTATTCTTTCTCATCTCATTTTTTGTCTAATGTAAAGAGTCAGGAAACGTGCTGGTGGATTAATTTCATCCTCACATAGAGTTTGAATTGGAAATTAGTCCAGTCCCTAGCAAGTTTCGTTACTCAACTTCCCTCCATCCATTTCCCCCTTCCCTCCCTCATGTTCTCATCATGCTGTGAAGTGGAAAATCCGTTGTTGTCTTTTTTTGTTGAATTTTCTTTTATATTCTTGGCTATTATTCCCTCTTTTTGCACCTTCTCGCCCTTTCTTGACTCGTCTTGACTCCTCTTGGATCGCCTTGAGTCTTTTTACATCTTACCGCCGCGTCGCTACTCATATATTTTAGTCTCTTCTTAGATCTTCTAGTTTCTTCTTGTCACTTCTTGCCTCTTTTTGCCTCTTCCGCCCTACTCTTGCATCTTCTTGCATTTTTTCGCCCCTTCTTGGCTTTTCTTGTCTCTTCATGAATTTTCTTACTTCTTACTGACCCTGCTCATCTATTCTTTTCTCTTTAGTCACTCTTGGCTCTTCTTGTATCATCTATTCCCCGCTTCGTGGCTCGCCCCTGACTCTTCGTAGCGCTTCTCGTCTCTTCTTGCCTCTTCTTGTATCTTCTTGGAATGAGCTAACTAGCCACTTCGTCCCGATACGCAAGCATGCCCCACTCACACCCATAATCTTCTTCCTGAATCTTCTAGTATCAAATAAATATCTAAATAAAATAAAATTAAAAACCTAACCGAAAAAACAAACAAAATAAAATACCTTCAAATTCCGTGGACGAACAAAGGACCCTCCTCTGAAATACGATGAATAGAGTTATCATGTAAATCAGTTATTCACGATTACCAATTGATTTTCTCTACTTTTTTATCTTTATTAAAAACATTTTGTCTAGACCGTTCTTTTCATCTTTGCTTATTTAATAACATATAAATTTATTATTTTCATCTTAGTCCTTTTAAAATAAACATTATTTCAAATAAAATTTCAACATGATGGCCACCCTACACGTTTACATTATAATGTACCATCGCCTTAGCTTAGTAGATACCCATACCCGTAGAAACGTGCAACAATATGTTAATTTGTAGAATTGTTAACTCCAACACAGGCTCGTACTAGTGATATTATAAATTGAATTGAAACATTATACCCTGCCATGTAAAGAAATAAATAAATAAAGACCGTCTGGAAAAAAATAATAATGTGCTCCATGAATGGCTTAATTTACGTTGTTATAAAATTTCTATCCGAGTTCAGTGCTCCGAAATTTTATATTAACATAAATAATCTTCACTATCAACTAAAATAAAAACAAACGTGAATAAAAAGGGTATTATCTTGTGAGTATCTATGTCATTGATGTGATTTGTTTGTCAAATCCTTCTAGTTCACTGGAATTCATTTGCAAAATCTGTCATTTTTACAACTATTGCAACAATGCAAAACCAAATTTCGTAATAAAATTATAAAGCTATAAGATATGTCATTTGACCCATTTTCAATGAGATTGGATCGAAGGGGCCCCCGATATAAAAATTAACTGTAAAAACCTAAAAACCAAAAAGATGAAATCCATTAAGAGGGAATAACCAGACAAAACCGGAAATATGTAATTTTTAAAACTTAATGTTTTAAATTCTGAGAAATTATGTTTATTTTTTGCAAATAGGGTTTTACAGTAGGTCGTAGGCAGATTTGTTAAATTTTGAAACAAAATTTTGTATTATACAACGCATATCTCAAATCATAAAATCATGCAGTAAAATAAATCAATAAATTAATTTTAGTATAAATAAAATCATTAAAAAAGATCCACACACGTGTATTGTGACGAAAATACTCCAGTTTGTCTATTTATTTACGGTCTTACAAACTAATATAGTTAAGTTCTTTTTAAATTCTTATTTTGCTTAGACATTATTGAAAAATTATAAATACTTTTGATCGAAAAATAATTTCGAAAAGTACATAATTTTAATATTTTTATCATCACGCCTTTCAGCATTTTTGGACCAAGGTATAAATTAAAGCAAATTTTGAATGAAAAATTTCAATATTAAGTTATACTTTTCCTTAAATAATGAAAAATAATTTTCGCAGGCGTCGCTTTATAATCCCATCTGTAATCATATTAATTTAACCAAATTTATTAGTTGGTAATGTATTAATAATATCCAATCTTATAATTAAGAGGATTTCGGTTAGCATTCCGTAATGCTAACTTGAAATATTAGCATATTTTATAAATCCAAGACGTAAGAAAATATGCAAAACCCTTAGGCGGCAAATGAAGAGAAAAATATAAGCTTTATTGTCATCGTCGCGAAAGCTCCGTGGCCCGGGGCTTTAGAACAAAGCCCATGATTAATTTATCATTTCCGATGTTTGGTTATTGGGGTGGTGAGGGCAGAGGGAGGAACACTGCCTCGCTCCATACTCCACTCTCCACTCTAGTCTACTCAACAGCCTACTTCTACTTCTTCAACCCCTAAGAGGCTAAGGCGGGAGGCAATTTGAATCCAAACGTCTCGAATTTGAATTCTAGAGGCGTTCTTAACAGTATAAATTGCAAATCGGCTGGGGATTCTGCCGATTTCCGTTTTTGTTTTTACCATAACGTACTGAAAACGTTTACCATACCTTTCTCGGTCTGGTATTATTATTGATGGCCCAACCAATATATAAATTACCTCGGCTGAGCCTCACGTTTCATGTTGCTGTTTCCATTTGGATAATTCCCCCATTAATCTCCATCTTAACTTGCTAACTGCCTTAAAGGTAAACGCTTTTTATTATTTCAAATCTAAGCTTTTCGGTTATTAATCTGCGAGGTATTAATTCATCTTCTTTAACATATATTCAAGCAGTTATTGTGGTGAGAAAAGTGTGCGAAAAAATGTAGCAAATATGAAAAATCAGAAATCTGTCTTAATCCCGAAAACAACTCAACAAATTTATTAGCCGTGTTCAGTGAGGTTGGAACCTAGATGCAAAAAGAACTCTTTAAAAAAAAAAAAGATAAGATAAAAAACGGAGTGTGAGATTCACACGCGGTAGAAGTGAAACCTTCAGAAAACTAAAGAGTGAGTGGGGAGGCTACGAAGCACCGCACAAAGAGAATACCGATAGGTTAATATGCACCGCCCAAAGATAGATCGATATAAGTACTATCTCATTCTCTCACAGGCTAAATCCTATGGATTTGTGTTTGTCTCTTTTTAGTGTCGCTATTTTTTGTTTCATCGAGTTTCAACTCACAACGGCACTAAAGAAGTTTTCACTTCAATAATAAGAAATTTCGGTCACATTTGATAGGGGTTCTTGCATGTTAATTCACATGGTCCATAGTCCATTTCACATAAAACTTATATTTGTATTTGAGGCTAAAATACCCATCTAAAGTTAAAAATGATTTTTTTAAGTATTTTTAATTTTTAAACTTTATGAGTAAAATCTCAATTTATAATATTTAAGTAAATCAAGAAAATATTAGCGAAACTCAATCGAAAATCTGGAGACAGAAAAATCAGAAAAGATATTGGCTCCGCTGGGACTCGAACCCAGGACCCTTTGCTTACATGGCAAGAGCTCTACCGATTAAGCTGCGGAACCCATATCAATTCGGTCACTTTTAACTGTATCATACTTCGACTACGAACTACCAACATTATCTTCATTTTCTTAAAATATAAAGATAGCAGCCAATAATGTGCGTTAAGAAAATGAAGATAATGTTGGTAGTTCTTAGTCGAAGTATGATACAGTTAAAAGTGACCGAATTGATATGGGTTCCATAGCTCAATCGGTAGAGCTCTTGCCATGTAAGCAAAGGGTCCTGGGTTCGAGTCCCAGCGGAGCCAATATCTTTTTTGATTTTTCTGTCTCCAGATTTTCGATTGAGTTTCGCTAATATTGTCTTCATTTAATTAAATATTAAAAATGTTTTTTTTTCACCGAAAGGTTTGGCAAATATCTTGTTTTGATGTGCTACTTTATTAATTTATGTTTTTAAATAATAAAATTTAGGCCATTAAAAAATTTATTACATTTTTTTGGAATTATTTGTGCGTTAATGATAATCTATATAATCCATATATATATAAATGAATGTATGTTTGTTTGCTTGTTTGTTTGTTTGTGCAAATGTTTGAAACTTTAAAAATATCTTCTTTCCACCATCGCGAAGGTTTTTGGATTATTATTACAACCACCTGACGACACATATGAAAAGTCTTTTAAGCATTACAAAGACTCTTAGGAAACTGTAAACCATGTCACACTTTAAAAGGATGAAATTTTGGGAACCAGCGATTGTTCTTAATCAAAATTAAATTTTAGAATATTTATATTAATTAATATAATTTAAGTACTCACCCAAATTGAATACGTTGAACCTAATAAAAATATAGGTATCTTAAATAGGTACCTATAATTGATACCAGGTACGACATGTTCTTGTGTTAATAAATTGAAGTTTTGCGTGAAAGAGGTTGCGCAGCCGTTCATCTTAAGTTAAGGATTAATGACGATTTTAATTAATTCAATGACAACGGGTGCTGTATGACATGCAAGTACTATACGTATAGGTGTGCAGATGTGCACATTAGGGATGGTTGATATCTGAAGTGGGTTGTCACTGCAGTTCCATTCACCGGAGACCGATGTGGATCCGTATATTTATACAGTTACTTTAGGAACCAGTTCCTCAACAAGTAACTTGGAGGGGAGTGGAGGGGAATGTATCCCCATTATAAATTAGATTTTTTTAATATTAGGTCCACATAGGAGGCCATGAAGAAAATAATTCCCCTCAGGGCCTATAAGGGGATACTGTAAGGAGGATCTTTTTAGGTTGGGAAGGAGAAGAATTCTTCCACATGTACCCTTAAAAATTGTAGACAATGACCTGCAAATCCTGATCCAGGTAAAATATCTTGGGGTCTGCATTGATCAGCATTCGACATTTAAACAGCATGTACTGGATATTAAAGACAAAATCATCCCTTTAATTAGTGTATTCAGCCGGATATCATATCTGTTGTCGAATAAAATAAAAAAAAGGTTCATATTATAGTCTCGCACACTCATATTTAAATTATTTGATTGAAATCTGGGGAAACGCGGGTGAAACATACATAAATGAATTACAGGTAATACAAAACAAGTTTATCAAAAAACTATTGTACTACGTAGTAGTAAGTCCAGAACATCCACAAAAACAATATATATGGAAACAAAACTATTAACATTAAGAAAACTACATGAATATAATACATGTCTCCTTATATATATAAAATAAACAATAAACTCGTACATACAAACACAGAATTCATTAAAACGTCCCAAGTACACTAACACTTTACACGACAACACGATAACAACACACTCGTACATTTAAACACCATCCACACTAATTATGGTAAGCAATTCATTTCGTTAAATATTGTAATTTAAGATTTTACCCATAAAGTTAAAAATTAAAAATAAATATTCATCCTAGACTTGCAGAAAAGTCAATAGATGTCGCATATTAAAAATAAAATTGATAAAAAATTATCCAGACACTATCTAGATAGCATTTAGTTCGGGTTCAATCTTGCAATCATATATAAAATGAAGATAATGTTGGTAGTTATCAGTCGAAGTATGATACAGTTAAAAGTGACCGAATTTTCGACAACATGGTACAGTAGGATACTTTCCATGTATCGGAAGACCACGTACGGTCCACACGGAAGAAAATATCCAACGTGTTGCGGATAGTGTACAGGACAGTCCGGAAACATCAACAAGAAGACATTCGGCACAACTGGGGCTATCGCGGAGGTCTGTTCAGAGGATTTTGGCCGCATTGCACATGTCCCGTATGAGGTTCAGCTTGTGCAAGAATTGAAGCCGATAACAACGGCTTGCCATTTCGTTGCGAGAAAAAGCTAGAAAATCGCGATTTCATTAACAATTTGATAATGAGCGATGAAGCTCGTTTCCAATTGAATGGTTTCGTAAACAAGCAAAATTGCAGGATATGGGCTTTGGAGAATCCAAGAACAGTTGAACTTTGTTTTTACATTAGATCCACACAGGAGGCCTGGAGGAAAATAATTTCCCGCAGGGCCTATGTCATCTTTAGGGGTGCTGTGTGGAGGGTCTTTTTAGGAAATAAAATAATAATAAAAACTAAGGAAACTTGTCTACTTCTTTAAAAATGTTAGAGATATATTAAATACAAAACAACTGAAACAAGTTTACTGTGCTCTTATACAATCATCACTTGAATATGGTATTATCAGTTGGGGAAGTGCTGCAAATACTTGCCTGGAGCCTTTAGTAAAAATTCAAAAACTAATTTTGAAAGTCATTCTTAAAGTCCCGTTGAGAACGAGCACTGATTTTATTTTTAAGACACTAAATGTTCCTAACCTGCAAAAATTGTATTAAAAAAATATCCTGCTTTATCAATTTAAAAATACACACGTTTGAAAAACGAATAAGCACTAGAGCCTTAAGAGAGTCAAATGTAAAATCTTTTAACATCGCAGTTTGTCAAACCTCTTTTGGGCAAAGAAGTTTTAAATATAATGCAACAAAGCTGTTCAATTCTCTACCTCCTGAAATTAGAAACACGCAATCCAAAAATGCATTTAAAAGTAAAATCATTGATCACCTGGTCAACCGCTAAAATGGTTTGTCAGCTACATTGAAAAGAGACAACAAATAGTAAAAATAAATAAATACAGCAGTGACAAAGCAGATATCAGGTATGGAGTACCGCAAGGCAGCGTCTTGGGTCCCATACTATTCCTCATTTATATAAATAGTCTAACTGAGATAAACCTAGGAAAAATTGAGTACAAAGTAATCAGTTATGCAGACGACACTGCAATTTTGTTCAAGGCACAATCATGGGAAAAGGTATTCAAAAACACAGAAACAGGGATGACTGTAGTAAATAAATGGCTACAAAATAATCTACTAACACTGAACATTTCAAAAACAAAATATTTAACTTTTAGCAAAACAAAGGCTGGTCAACCACATAGCCAACCACAACTACATCTTAACCCCTGCACCAATATTTCGTCAAATAACACATGCTGTACTTGTGACAAAATTGTTTATGCAGACAATATTAAATATCTAGGTTTAACTGTTGACCATAAACTAAAATGGGATCTCCATATTAATATATTATCAAAAAAAATACGAAAATTATCATACATCTTCAAAACAATACGAAACATCATGTCATTAAATCAACTAAAAAATATATATTTCGCACTCTGTCAAAGTATTTTAACATATGGAATTTCAGTTTGGGGAGGAGCAGCAGATACTTACCTCAATTCTCTTAAAATAAATCACAAAACAATAATTAGAATTATGTTTTATAAACCTTACCAATATCCGACGGAACAGCTAATGATCAAAAACAAATTACTAGATGTAAATAAACTATTCATAAGGAAGATCATTTACAAAAACTGTATCAAAAGTTCACATCTCCACATACCTCACTCGCAAAACACAAGAGCAAAAATTAATAAGCACTTTCAAGTTCCCCATATCAAATCAACTTTTGCAAAAAAACACGAATCTTACCTAGCACCACACATTTTCAATACCTTCCTAACACAAACAAAAACTTACGTCACCCCAAATAATTTGAATTGGCTTTTCAAAAGATTTGTAATATGGTTGAATGAAAAGGAAAGAACAGACATTCAAAATATTCTAAATAAATAACATTTCATACAAGTTCTCACAAAATTATATAATATTCAAATAAAACAAATACGAGAAACTGCAATTTTGCAATATTAATTATTATGATTAATTATTAATTATTACTTCTATTATGTAACCGCTATATTCAACTGTCACAAAATTTTAATTTACTTTTATCTAAAAAACAAAGTATGTATGTAAATATTTAATATACCAATATATAATTTATCTTTTTTATCTTTTTACATACATATATATATTTGTTTAAATACACACATTTCTTTTGGAACAAACATAATATGTGATTTACTCGCCTCGGAACAGACTTTGTCTAGTGAGGCGGGTAAAAGAAAAGAAAACAATGTAAATAACCATGAAACTAAATAAACGCCCGGGTTGCCGGCACTGAAACTGAACCTCAAATAAACATTACCATCACGAGTATTTAATAACATACTTACCTTTATACCTACTGTGTGTATATATGTAACCATGTACCTACAGTAATCCTCTATATACATATATGTAACATTCTTGAATTGCATATTTAAATAAAAAAAAGATTTTATATCAACCTGTCACTTTCATAATATTTTTCATAATATTACTTAAACAAAATCATAGATAACCACTCTGTAAATTGCCATCTCAACACAGGCGTTTCACACCTAGTGAGATGGGCAATACGTCATTATTATAACCAAATGTAATATGAAAATAATGAAATAAAAAAGGAGAGGAATTTAATTAATTTGTTAAGAGCGTTTAACCAGCCAGCGGACGAAAATCCACATTTCGTCGAAAGTTGTTCTTACGATCGTGCAGGGCGGTTTCAATGGGAAAGATTAATTATTCTCCGTACCAGCTTTTTTAAATTATAACTCAATATCGAATTTATTTCAATCCAAATTACCTTGAATTTATACCTTCATCCAAAAATGCTGAAAGGCGTGATGATAAAACTATTAAAATAATGTACTTTTTGTAATTATTTTTTGATTACAAGTATTTATCATTTTTCAATAATGTCTAAATTTATAATGTTAAAAAAAATCTGAAATATATTAGTTTGTAAGTGCGCAAATAAATACACAAATGGACCAATTTTCGTCAAGAAACACATGTACGTACATATTTTTTAATGATTTTATTGAAACTAAAATTAAAATTCTAAAATATGCGTTTGCTGGATAATGTATTGATTTAATTTACTGCATGATTATATTATTTGAAATGGGTGTGGTATAATACAAAATCTTTTTTGAAAATTTAAAAAATCTTCCAACGACCTATGGAATAACCTTATACAAAAAATTAAAAAATTTTCTCAAAATTTATTACATGCGAATGCTAGATACAAGAACAATCTTGCGAAATCCATTTATAATTTTTTGTGAAAAAGAGTCAATTCGTCTAAAATCTGATTTGAAAATGACATATTTCTGGTTTTTTCTGGTAATGCCCTTTTAATGCCCTTAGGAACCGCTACGGGGCTCTTAAGGGCAATTAATCAGCGGCCGAGAATTCAAATTTTATCGAACGATGATTTTGCGATAGTACCCTTGCAACTGTATAGGACGGTTCCGATGAGAAAGATGAATTATTTTCCCTACTAACTCAATAACTCAATATCGTTTTTATTTCATTCAAAATTTGCTTTGATAAATACCTACATTCAAAAATGGTCAAACTCGTAATGATAAAACAATTAAAATTATGTGCTTTTTGTAATTATTTTTTGATCATACGTATTTATAATGTTTCAATAATGTCTAAGAAAAATAAGAAGGTAATTTTTTTAATGTAATAGTTATTAAGGCCGTAAATAAATAGACAAACTGAAGTATTTTCGTAACAAAATAAGGTCGCGGATCTTTTTTTATAATTTTATTTGAACTTAAATTAAAATTCTAAAATGTCGCTTTCCCAAATACGTTATTGATTTATTTTACAGCATGATGATATGATTTGAAGTGTATGTTGAATAATACAAAATTTTGTTTCAAAATTTAACAAATATGTGTAAAATTTGCTTTAAAATTACATTTTTCTGGTTTTGTCTGGTTATTCCCTCTAAATGTCAGCTCCTTATTGGATTTTTTAATGTGTCGAAACGTGCATCCGGCTTCAAATATTTTTTATCCCTTTAAAGCCCATGTGATGTAGATTAACTAGTTTCCCAATTGTACCACGAGTTTCCGAAAGCCGTTTATATTAAAAATGTACCTTTCGAATCATTCGACACTAAACTTATCTGAAATATTCTTAGCCCTCAGGGCCTACTACAGGGGCCATCGACACAGGATGTTCACAGTGCGATAGGCACAGAAAAATGGGTATAATGACTTATATTCATATACGATTATAATTAATAAATAAGAAAAATAATATTTCTTGTAAGGAATGATGGATTACCAGGTAATTTTAGTAGTAAAGGAGCAGTTAAAGTAAAAGGTTAAGCGTGTTTCTGCGTGCCGGCTATCTCGCTAAATGCACCAACATTATTACGTTTAAGTTTGACCGCCGCCCGGCAGCGGACGCCACTGGCTTCGGGGAATTTATTGCAGCCACAGACCGTAACTCGCGGCTAAGCCCGAGATAGCCCCGTGTTTTATCTGGCCAGGGGCGTGCGGGGCAAGGACAAAGGTATTTAAATTTTATGGTTTCAAGACGCTACTACGAAATAGGTCGATATCTTTATTGCCAATTGTTACGGGTATGAAAGCGGTGAGATATCTGGAAGTTGTAAAATAGCGACCGCTGAGGTATGTGGATAAATAATTATTTGTTATCAAAAGTTATACATCGTTATATCCAGCCCACATAGAATATGATGAGGGCTCCCTCAATTTTAAGGGATAAACATATATATATATTTAACCCTTCCCTTACGGTGCTAGGAAATTCCTTGAGCTCCGGTACAGTTTACTCAGTTCACGGGGTACACATTCAGAATTTGGAAGTGTGATCAATTTCTTGAAAAGTAAGGAAAAATTGAGCTTAATTAATAACCCACCACAAACTTATCTTGGTCTATCTCGTCAGTGAGTTCTGTTATTTTAATAAGAAGTAGGTACATTCATTGTGTTTGCGCTTCCTACAGAAGTATGTGCACACCATTGCAGTGCTACTTCTCGCAGATAGTGTGAACAGTGAGAAATGAGGTAACTTTCAGATAACCAGAATTACTCTCTAGAATATACAAATGCTTCTTTACATTCAGTAATGCGTTAATAGGTGCCTACATGTATATTAAGGTAGTCCAAAAAATTATTAAAATTATTTTTCATTTGGCCACCCCGTGAATTTGTTACACGTATTCATAGAAATACCATAGTAAAATTTCAGCGAGATAGCTCAAGTAGAAAGGGGTGCTCAATCAAGTGTTGTTTTTGAATTTTTTATCTAAAATGCTTATTTACTTTTTGCTACAGGCCAGTTTCGTGTGTTAAACTATTAAATAAATATTAAAATAAACTACTGAAGAGTTTTATAGATAAATATAAACAGTTTTAATACTTATTTAGTAGACTGTGAAGTGAATCAGTGTAGTAAAATGTGTTCATCTACTCGAAAAAAAAAAACGAAATTTTTCTACTTGGGGTTCGAGATATTGAGTCATTGATGAGGCTTAACCTACTTCCTTCTCTTCGGCAAGTTTTACTCCGTTATCACTACATATTAAATGAATCCAAAAATTTGAAAGATTTGGCGCATTTACTTATTAAAGAACTTATAAAAGCGTGGAGTAAATCTAGTATTCCGACCAGACAACGAAATCACTGCATTGAAAAACTGATTAAGTTTCTTAAGAACTGGCTGCTATTGAAGAAAAATAGAGGAAGAAATTCTAAGACACAAAGAAAAAGAAAGTATTTGTTTAAAAAAGAACTAGACAAACTTTTTGATATTGATGATTGTCCATGCAAGCGCTTTGAATTTGATAAAAATTGCGGAAGACAGAGCGTTTCTCATCGATCAAAGATGAGAACGTAAGATGATTATGACCTCAATCGACAAGAAACCAGAAAAGGCCAAATAACGTTCTTTAAAACGTAAACAAAGATCAGAAGAATTGAACGAAATGGCTGCTAAAAGTAATGCTTCATCTTCGGTGGTGTAGAGTCAAGAGTTAGAACTTGAGTGCAGCTTCAGTAGTTCAGTAATGCTAGCATATTAGAGGATAAGTCCAAAGATGAGTTTGTAGTGGCAAGAGTAAGAATAAGAGTGCTTCTAGTTCCTGTGGCGTTGAGCCGTCTACAAGTGACATATTTACACAATACGTTACCAGTGAGCTTGATCGTAACAAGATTTAAACTAACCAAGAGGGAAGAAAAACAAATTGTTCGATTTTTAGTTATCATCTACACCAAAGTATGGATCGAAGCATCTTTGGCAATAGATGCGTCAGTAAATGATTTACTACTTTGGAAGAGCTTAAAATTGTACGAAGTCATTGATTCTGAAATCAGTATCGCAGCTAAGGTGTCTTAGAGCGTCACTTATGGTATTTGTCAGATGAACTGGTTGCATTTGCTTAATTTTCTGAGAATCTGTCTGATGCTGAGACACAGGCCATTATTCAATAAATAAATTCTGATGGCGGTAATCGTTCAGTATGAAGTGATTCTGCTAACCTTGCCTCAGAGGTTATATTAGAAGCTTTTCCAACACAAATAACGTTGAAAATGCTCTTAGTTCTTGATATTATCAAGGACTCTTTTTAGCAATTACCTCCTGAGACTTTGAATAACAATGTTGATTACCTACAAAGCAAAAGCTGCTTCAAAAATTTGCGCGTTGTTAATGATACAGTGGAGAGAGGTGTTAAACTATTTGAAGATTACAACACGATACTCAATAAGAATGAGGAAGAAAAGC
Organism: Limnephilus marmoratus; assembly: GCA_917880885.1. Classification (NCBI taxonomy): domain Eukaryota; kingdom Metazoa; phylum Arthropoda; class Insecta; order Trichoptera; family Limnephilidae; genus Limnephilus; species Limnephilus marmoratus. Next base: position 15,589,794 of record OU862906.1, read on the forward strand.
AATTTTTACTTCACATCGTTGAACAAAACAGAAAAATCGTTTCTACTGAAAAATTCAAAAAGGAGTTAACAAACATAGTTTTGAAAGATTGCGACTAACATTATGTTAGTTATTGCTTTGTTACCAAATTTTGTTGACATTTAAATACGTTGTATACTTATTTGGCTAAAATACTTGTAATATTAATAAACCTTAAATTACGTGTTTTACTTAAAATCCAGAACTTTTGTCAGAAACTTCTAATTCGATGAGCACCCCCTTTTATATAAGATAGGGGGCTGAAATTTTTTACACATAATAGGAATGGTAGGTGTAACAAATCAAAAGGGTGGCTACATCTATATTTGAAAACATTTTTTTTACTATACAGGTCTGGACCACCTTAATGTATATAGATTAGTATTCATCTCCATTCCCACTCATCTTTTTAAAGTTCAGCAATTACAGCGCCCAAAAATGACCCTGAACTTTACTTTGAAGTCTGCTAACTCAAGCGATACTACAATTGATTTATCTGTAAATTCTATAAGATACTCGTAATTACAAAAATTCGCAAGCAGGTATCTTTTAAATTCTATGAAAAATATTTCAAAATGTCTGAAAATTTGTTCACCTTGAAAATTATTAACTAATTTTCAACTACCAATTTTAGTTTAAGAATTTATTTCACACGACACTTTGTAAATTGTCTCAACCACCCGTACAGAATTTACTGAAAAATAGTTCGTAGTATGTATTTCTTCGGTTAGCCGACTACACAGTATGTTTTATCGAGTGCCCCCTTTAATAATCAAGGTTCTATTTGCCTGGTCTAGTAATAGGAATAATAAATTTTATTGATAGTATATTTAATTATTATTTTGGACCTCTTGACCTCCTTAGGATAATTTAAGATTATCCTAAGGATAATTTTTTTTCTTAGTAACGACTCCACATCTATTTTTTATAAAACATTTCTGAAATAAAGTGTCTTGAGCACTTTTCAATTAATCCATTTTTTTTCAACACGCTCACTTCTTAAATGAACAATTAAAAAATAAATTACTTGCGTAAAATTAATTTGTGAATTATTGTTGAAAATTATATATTTTTCTTCACATGTAGCAAACACTTTGTGGGAATACATTTGTTTCAATTCCACTTTATTATTTCTTAATCCAACCGGTTTCGGTTCATCCTGATCCTTCCTCAGGGTGAATAAAAATATATTGAACATAATACAGATATACATGTTATTTAAAAGAAAATTAGAAGAGGGGGCGAGTTGAACTATAGCAGGAGATGGGTCATAGAGTTTGAAAAAATGTATTGGGACAGGAAAAAAAAATAATCAAAAAAGGCTAAAAAATGTAATGACTTTTGAGCGGTATTCACAAAAAAACATTACACTTAAAAATATATATATATATATTTTTTTTTTACCTCTTCAACTCTCTCACCCGCATTCAATGATGAAGAATATCAAAGTCATCATTTTCATCGCCTTTTCTATTCCAGTACTGAATAAAGGTCAACCAATGGCGAGAGGTGGAATGAATCAGTATTACTGAAAAATTATCTGGAATCGGAAAAATACACTATAATACTCCGGTAGAAACATATTTCACTAGAATTACAATTGTATCAACGGAGCGGAAGTTGACAAAAGAGGAGGTTTTGCTTTAACCCTGTTTGAAACCTTTCGGCACCAGTGCACAATAATGTACCAAACGCGAGCCCAACATTCATATTCAGTTGACATTTTCCGCATGAAGGCGGTTGACTGTTAAGTAAGTCAGTTATACCTCAACTGCGCGGAACCTTAATTTTCTTTCATCGTACATCTCTTAACATTTCATCATCTGCTAAAAAGACTTCCCACAAAGCATACAAAGATGATGCACCCTGTTGAGTTGAGTTAACAAAATTTTATGGCCTAGATAAGTATAAAATTATTTCTTCTTAGCCGTCATCACTAGGGGGTCCTATACTGAGGCGGATTAAAGTTATTTGATTTCATTGAAAAACGAAAAAAAAACAAGACGCAGAAAAATAAAAAGGTAACGGTCACAACCGGGACTCGAACCCAGAATCTTTTGTCTTAACCGGAACAAATTTAAATTGCAGCTCTGTTACCGTGAAATTGATTATTTTTTGGATCGATTTACATTTTTAGCGCCAAATTTATATTAGCTAAATATCTTTTAATGAGTATATTCCACCAAGGAGTGCTGACGGATTTTAAATACTAAAACAATCATTATCAGGTACTTAGCAAGTATAAATTCGAAAATAAAACAATAAAATTCTTGTAATATACAACCTTCCATACACAAGCAAATGCTTCTAATGGAAGAGTAGTAAATAATCTATGAGGTCAAATCATCATCAGGTATCATGTAAAACATATTGAAAAAATTAAAATATTTTTATTATTGTTATAAATAAAAAAATTGACGGAAAATATAATTTATCATGGGAAGAAGAGTTTAATTTTTTTCCATTTGCTCCCACTGGAGGCCCTAAGGAAAATAAATCCCCTCAGGGCCTTTTTCATTTTTGGGGATGCTGTGTGTAGGGTCTTTGTAGGGAAGGAAGCATGAACGTTCTCGGAAGGAAAAGTATATAACGGGCGGGTAGGAATCTGAGGGTCAGTGTGTCCAGGAGTGACAAACATATGAATCCATCCTTCCCGCTGCAGTGCAAGGCGATTTTCCGAGAGAGTCCGGCTGAAGAGGTTAAAGGTACTTCCTCGAACGTTCTCTCCTGACCCGGCATACCATGCAGCTGATGGGCAGACGCATCCGCCCCCAAGACCCGGATAAACCTGGGCACCCCTGCTAAGTCATTAAACGTAGCGAACCACTTGGGGTGACCAATTGCAGAGGTATTATTATTTGTGAAAAAAAAATAATTACAATCATAATATTGGTAAAGTTTACCAACAAATCTTTGTTACACACAAATCTGTCATATGACAGCTTTTTTTACATTCGCATTCCTCACGGGACGACCCGGGGAAAGAATTCCCTCAGGGCCTGTCATCTTTGTAGATTTGGTATGAAGGGTTTAAGGAAATGAAAGAGTGGGAGTTAAGGTAATAAAAAATGTAAGGGGGGTATGAATCCATTCCTTCTTTTTTATATGAATACCGTACAATAGTCCCAACTGTTCCCGTCTGGAGCCAGTGAGACTATGGCATCCCCAACTGGGGTATATTGTCAGGCTGAAGGTAGTAAGGAAGGGAAGGAGATAGGGAAGAGGAATGTAGAGTAGTACCTGGCTATTCAGATTTGGTCACCAAACACGGCTAAAGCCATTTCAAGCAACGTTTCAATTCTGAAAGGTGGTCTTACACCAAGGCGATACTGAGAGTATCTTCCACTCTGGAACGTACCGCAAATATACTATATATTATTTTAAATGAGTAAATTGTGAATAACACCAATTAATCAAATAAAATTTATTTGCCACGCCGGGATTCGATCCCACAACCTTCGGATTGCGAGTCAAGAGCCTTACCGCTGGACTACGCCGGCCGTCAGTCTTCTACTGCGGTCAAGAGAGTCCGGTTAGAGAGGTCAGAAGGTCTCCTTCAACCAGTCTCTCCCGAGTAGATGGCCAAAGCATCTTCATTCCCCTTGAACTCAGGCACCCTTGCCAAGTCACCAAAGCGAACCACTACGGCAGAAGTGTTTGTTATCCAATAAATAGTTCCCGGAGCGGCGCGGGCGGTATCAGTACCCGACACCCAATTTGAGAATTGTCTTCAGATTATTATGATTCCATTAAATAAATGAAACACACGAATATCCTGTTTTCTTAAAATTAATTAAGTAAAAATGAAAAAAAATAATAATAATAATTTTAATTTTTTTTTCAATGTTTTGCTAAGTTTCTCATTTCCTCAAAGTTGCGGTGTGAAGTTTTTGCGATTGCTTAGATTTAGCAGTAACAATGAACCTTATTGTATACATTACGTTAATATACATCGGAAGGATTATTTTTGCTCACGGACGATATACCCTTATTTCAATTAAAAACAATAAAAATATTTTTCTAACGGACATCGCAACTGAGTAATTGGGTATCTCGCTCACTCCGCACTCCGTCTCCGCACTCCGTCTCGCTCCAGCAGAACGGTAACGCACGAAACAGCGTGAGTATCACATGACCCCGTCGCGACGTGTAGGAGCGTGATTAGTGGCGACGCGACGTGTGAATGAAAAATATACCTTTTTGTTTTTGATAGAAAAATAATATTATCGGACAGCAAAATGACTTCTAATTTTTACTCCATGTATGTCAGCAATCGTTGTTAAAACCCTTTGGCTACGTATAAACTGTTTATTGTATATTTAAAATTATTTAATTCATAAGACGACAGTTAAATTAATAAGTGAAATTACTTTCAAACAGATAAGTGAAATTACTTTCACTACTGAAAACACTTAACATGAAAAGAAGTGAAAATGTATGAATTAATGCCGGACTCATGCATAGTTAACAGACGTCTGAATAATTTATTACCTTTGCGTATTTCATACCAGAAAATTCGAAGAATAGTCGAGTGGAAATTTTAACCTTGATTCATGAATTTTTAAAGGAAATACCGTCATCGTTAAGCATTCTGAATTGATTTATTTCAAATATAATCATTTTGTGTAATAGTACGTATTTCAGAAGATGCTAGATGTTAGAAACCTAGTACAATTATAGGCTTTATTTTATTTTATCAATATAATTGTTAATGGTACTAGTGATTTGACCGTTGTGTTTACCTAACTAAGTCACTCGGAACTTATTCCGAGGTGGATACTTTTTAAGATTTTCACGGCCAAAAGTATTTTCGTTATTTGTTTTTGGGGTGTTATGCCGTGGAAGGTAGCGCAACACGGCATAACACCCCGAAAACAAATAACGAAAATATTCAAAGGTGAATAATTATTAATTTTATTTTAGTAATTTGTACATTTAAGTTTACAAATTTCTAATTAATTAAAATATTTCATATCGCAAACTAAATTTTATGTAGTTTTATGTAGCTCCTACAATACCTCTTGAACTTTCCAATTGGTGTGGAATTTAAAGCTTCTGGTGGCGTGTTATATAACTTCATCCCTTTGTACAGTAAATTGTTCTGCGTATTCGCCTTGTCCTTCTTTGAAGCCTGATTTCCTTGCACATCCTTGTGTTATGTGTGTGAATGTCCTTGTTGGACATAATTTTATTTGAGAAGTATTTTGGTAAAATGTTGTTAATTATTTTTTGTATAAATATCATCGTACTCGAGGTCAACATCTGTTTCACGGTTAGCCAATTCAGTTCCTTTAACATTTTGTTTAATTTTGAAAATCTATTTCGCCGTAGTGTAATTCTTATTGCCCTATTTTGGAGAATTTGAAACTTATTTTGTTCTCGTTCGTTACATAGGAAAAGGGTTGAGCAATAGTTAAAATGTGGAGCAATAATTGATTTGTAGATAGTGATTGCAGTTTTACTAGATAGTTTTTGCCGAATTCTTCCCAAAAAAGATTTTTTTTCCCAATTTTCTTTTGTGTATATTCAGCATACTTGTTGGATGTTAGTTTGGAATCTAATATATCTCCTAAGTATTTCAATTCGGTAACATTTTCAATAATTTAACCATCAATTTTAATTTTGCTTTCACTGGATGACTGATGTCTTCTTATATCCAATCACCATACATTTTGTATTTTTTTGTATTTAATTTAAGCTTATTGATTTTTAGCCATCTTGATACATTTTTTAGCTCATTATTTAAAATATTTATAGTTATCTTCAATAGTCGTACTTTGCATTTTGAAAATATTTTCACCATGTCATTAATATAGAGCATGAACAATAGAGGTCCAAGGACCGACCCTTGCGGTACTCCTAATTTATTTTCCATTGGTTTTGAAAACTGATTTTTAATTTTTGTTATCTGTTTTCTGTATTTCAAATACTCTTCTATCAATTTAATAGCTACAGATGAAAAACCAATTTCTTAAGCTTTTTTATCAGTATTTCTAGATCTATAGTTTCGATTGTTTCGAATCCCCTTTGAAAATCCAAAAATATTGCTAAGATATATTTATTACTATTCATTCCTTCCTTCCATTCTTCGACAATTACGTTTAATGTTGTTTCACGTGAGTTATTAGATCTTAATCCTGATTGCTCTTGGTATAAAATATTGTGTTTATCTAGGTATTGCAAGATTTGATCTTTTATTATCACTTCAAGAATCTGTTCATATTTTGGTAAAGTGTTGATTGGTCGAAATTCTTCACATTTTCTGGTATTTTTAACCTTTGGAACCGGTATAATAGTAGATAGTTTCCATGACTGTGGAAATTTTCCTTCTTCAATCGTCTCATGGAAAAGCATCTCTTATTATACTCATAATTAATCCACCTGAAAATGTTAAATAAATATTCTGCATTTATTTTTCTGAAGACCAATGATTCTTTGTTTGGGTCGATATTATCACTAGGCTAACATCAATGTTGGGTATTAATTTGTTAATGTCAGTGATACTTTCAATAAAATATTTATTAAAGTTATTAACCATGTTTTCTTCGTTTATCTCTTTTGGGAAGATAGAACTACTCACAGCGTAAAAGGTTTAGAAGAAAATAGTATTTAATATTTAATATTAATGGCTAAATGATGCAGATGTTGAAACACTTTTTTTATAAACTATGTAAACCTTTATGATTCATTTTTACAATTCTACTGTAACTTCAAGACTTACTTAGCTTATCTTCTTGAAAGCGTAACAAAAAATCAATTTACCTGTATGTGTCACTATATTTTTAAACTTTCACTTGGAAAATTACATTTTTTACATATACCGCCAACTTATTGGTGTGATTTAGCACTTAAGCACTTTACATAGTTAATATTACCCACGCACAGGCAGTGCCTTAGTGGGTTCCCATTATCTACTTTTGTCATATATCTATTTTTTACTTTTTTACTTTAATTTTACCTTGTGTTATGTAATATATTTTCAGAAAATGTGTAAAAATTTCTTTTGTAAAGTATAAAGGGAAAAAATAAAGGATAAAAAAAAATATAAGCGGTAAGTATTATTGACGGAAAAAATTATTCACGTGTATCCAGTGTAATTCCTTCTCCAATGTAAACATGTATCCCTTCAAAAAGCAATAAAAAAATCCCACACTTCATAAATATAATAACGATTTGACAATAAAATTAGGTCATTAGTAACTCATATTACTTGAAAGGTTTTTTCCTAATCAACATTGAAGTGAGCTACAAACCCAAGGCTTACTGGAATTACCAAAATATTTAGAAATTCGACAGTCTAAAACGACTTGGCAACAAATATAATTAACATAATTGATTAAAATCCTTGTAGACCACCCCTCATCCCCCTCCCCCATATGTTATGTATATAAACCGTAGACTAAGAATTTTTTGTACAAGTCTAAAGATGGCTCTAATGAGCTGAAACCGGTTACGGTCAAATGAAATTAAGTGGAATAAAGTTTTATATTCGTTTTATTATAATACATTATAATGAAATTCCACCATGAATTGTCAGTCTCAAAAATAGAAATATTACCAAATATTTTATTGCATAAACTAAAGTAGTGTCAACGTGTATTTCAAGTAACATTTTTGTTTCTCTTACAAAGTAGCTAAAATGGACTTGTGTGTCTAATTGTGACTAGACTTGCAAAAAAATAACGCGAAAGAAAATTCAGAAGAATTAAGTGAGTTAAAAGTTATACTTACAGCATACTTTACCAAGCTGGAATACTTTTTTTATTTAATTAAATGACGACAATATTAGCGAAGCTCAATTGAAAATCTGCACAGAAAAATCAGATAAAGGTATTGGCACCTCTGGGACTCGAACCCAGGACCTTCTACTTTCATGGCAACAGCTCTAGTAACTGAGCTAAGGTGTCTATATCCAATTCGGTCGCTTTTAACTGTATCATACTTCGACTAAGAACTACCAACATTATCTTTATTTTCTGACCGCACATATTATTGGCTGCTATCTTTATATGTGGTTGCAAGATTCAAACCCGAACTAAATGCTATCTAGATAGTGTCCGGAATTTTTTTAATCCATTTTATTTTTAATAAGCGACACCTATTGACTTTTCTGCAAGTCTGGAATGAATATTTATTATTTACTTTATGAGTAAAACCTCAAATTGTAATTAATGAAATGAAGACGATATTAGCGAAACTCAATCGAAAATCGCCGCCAGATTTTCGATTGAGTTTCGCTAATATTGTCTTCATTTAATTATATATTACAATTTGAGGTTTTACTCATAAAGTTAAAAATAAAAACAATAATTCTTTTCTTCTCTAAATCTAGCCCCATGAAATAAATATAGTCCGGTGAAATCATTGTTCTTTTTCAATAATAACCATTTAAAATTCTCAAACCATCTACATTCCCTTGTCTTCTATGAAATAAATATAGTCCGGTGAAATCATTGTTCTTTTTCAATAATAACCATTTAAAATTCTCAAACCATCTACATCCCCTTGTCCCCCATGAAATAAATATAGTCCGGTGAAATCATTGTTCTTTTTCTATAAAAACCATTTAAAATTCTCAAACCATCTACATCCCCTTGTCTTGGGGTCGGAGATACACATTTTTGTTCTATTTTATTTTTATTTTATTTTATTTATTATGGAAAATCAACAGATATTATACACTTATAATAATAACATTAATAATATACATAATATCCAATGACAGATTTTCACATAATTAAAATTATAATTAAAAAGTAATACAAAAAAGGAAGGGTCCTGTACCCGTAAGAACTTAACAAAAATATAAAAATTATGAAAATTATTCAAAAAAAAGATTTAAAAACACAATATAAACTATAATAATCTGCTTACTAAATTTTAAACATGAAGTATTCGGAGTCAGAAATCTATTCTCACTCCACAACAACAATAATAATAATATGTACATTGTACAAATTGTACATACCTACAACTCAAGAGTGAATACAATAGTGTCGAATGACAAGTATGTAACTGGAAAGGATTCACAGCAATAACAAGGTAACTTGCAATTCGGTCAAAAAATTATTTAATGTTGGCTATGACATACTTTTTTAAGGTACTTAAATTACATGAGAATATGTCTATATTATTAAAATTCTTATCAAATACATTGCATGCTCTGAATATAAAAGCATTTTGTCTGAGATTAGTAGAACATTTTTGAAGTTGAAAAAGTGATTTTTCTCTGGTTCTAACACCTGGGACTCTAAAATTAATCTCAGCCAAAAGGGGCGAACAATCAATAAAACCATTGATAATTTTATGAAGATATATTATATCTGCACAGTCTCTTCTAATTTTTAAGGGTTTAAGTCCATAAAGGTCCAGCGAGCTGTTTATGTCACGATAACCAATATTAAACTTGAAATTTAAATGACGGACAAATTTTCTTTGGATGGCTTCAATGCGTTTAATATAAATTTTATATTGAGGATTCCAAATCTGAGAAGCAAATTCAAGATGACTGCGAACATATGAAAAATACAATATTTTAAGTGTTTGAATGTTCTTGAATTCTTTTCCAATACGAAATAAGAATCCTAACATTCTAAGGGCTTTCTTCACAATCATGTTAATATGTGCCTCGAATGTGAGTTTACTATCAAGTAGAACACCTAGATCACGAATTTGAGTAACCCTTTTGAGTGATTGGTTCGCTATAAGGTAGTTATGGTCAAATTTAATTTTATTTCTAGTGAAGGTTATCACATAACATTTAGAAGTGTTCATGTTGAGATGATTAATTATACAGTAGTCATTAAGTCTATAAAGATCTTCCTGTAATTTAATGCAGTCGATGATAGAGTTAATCGGAAGATATATTTTCATATCATCAGCGAATAGTAGTACTTTTGCATAATGAAAGCATTTTATAATGTCGTTGATGAAAATTGTAAATAGTAACGGTCCCAGGTGAGATCCTTGGGGTACACCGGAAGGTATATTTACGAACTCAGATATGAAACCATTAATTGTTACTCCTTGAGTGCGCCCATCAAGATAAGAGACTAACCATCGATACAAATCCCCGTGAATTCCCAAAGCCAGTAATTTGGATAAAAGAAGATTGTGATCAATTTTATCAAACGCTTTCGAGAAGTCGGTATAGATTACGTCAACTTGGATTTGATCATCCATTGATTTCGTAATATTTTCAATGAATATGGCAAGATTAGAGACAACCGATCTTTTTTTCATAAAGCCATGTTGGTTTCCGAGTATTACAGACTGGACGCAGTTGTAAAGTTGTTCGTGAACAATTTTTTCAAAGATTTTACTGAAAATTGGTAACTTAAATATAGGACGAAAGTTCAGGACGTCATTTTTAGCCCCAGACTTAAATACTGGTGTGATAAGAGCACACTTCCAACGATCCGGAAAGATACCTTCTTTCAATGAGGATTGAAAGAGCAATAATAAGGGCTTCGAGATTACCTTGCTACACATTTTGATAAAGAATGCTGGAATTTTATCACTACCCGCACCCAATGAGTTAGAAATAGTATCAATTATTTTTTCTATTTTTTCTTTTGAAACTGATACCGAAGAGATGTTAACTTGATTATTTATATGATGGTTGGTAGAGTGTACATCGGAGGTAGTGTTATAATTAAAGGTGGAGACGAAGTGCTGTGAGAACAGGTTGCATATTGCAAAAGGATTCTCAGCAGTAACGTCGCCCAGTTTCATTACATGAGGTAAACTAGAATTATTTCTTTTTCCTTTTACGTAAGACCAGAATTTTTTGGGGTCACGGGATATATTAAGTTCAGCGTTTGTTATAAATTGTTTAAGACATTCCTTAGACATTTTCTTCTGCCTTGATCGAAGGATACAGAATTCATGGTAGTCTAAAGGATTGGACCACTTTTTCCATGTTTTGAACACTTTATATTTTTCTTTAGTCAGTTTTATCAGTGCTGGACTAAACCAATAGGGATAAGAGTTGTTAATATGAACATCCTTTGATGGGACGTTTAAACGAATGATTTCATATAATATAACATAAAAACGATCAATGGCATTATTAGTTGATAAATTTAAGAATTCAGCGTCCCAATCAATACTACTGAGGATGTTATTTATTGTTTCAAAATTAGCTTTCCTAAAGAGATTGATTGTCCGTTTATTGTTCACCATAGGGGTTTCCAGGGCTATGTTTATGTCAAAGAGAATGGCTTTATGATGTTTACATTCCGGGGTGAGATACTGGTCAGTATTTGATACGTTAAGAGGGGTCGAACTAAAAACAAGGTCTAAGAATTTATGATTATTATTCGGAAAGGTGCAATACTGCGATAGATCTGTAAATGAAAGAGTGTCAGATAGTTTTGAGATAATTTCAGATTGATAACCATTCATAATTTGCATACTGTTTCCATTATTAAGAGACCAGTTAATTATAGGTAAGTTAAAATCACCCGAGATCACAAAATGGTCGTCATGATGAAGTGCTCTAAGTTCACATAATTTATTCATGAATTCATTAATGCTATGAGAGTGATTGACTCCTGGTGGTATGTACACACAACATAAATGGATTTTTGTGATATTTTTGATCGAAATAGTCACCCATATATCTTCTGCATTCGTGACCCATTCATTACGTTCGTGAGCTACGAGGTGCTTCTTCAGAGCAATCAGAGCATCTTCTACATTAGCTCCACGCAGCAGGCCCTGAGGAAAATAATTCCCCTCAGGGCTTTTGTCATCTTTGGGGATGCTGTGTAAAGGGTATTTTTGGGAAAGAAAGAAGAAGAAGTTCTGAGAAGGAAATTACGGATGGGTAGGAATCTGGGGGTCAGCGTGTCCAGGAGTGACGGACGTATGAATCCATCCCTTCCACTGCGGTGCAAGGCGATGTTCCGAGATGGTACTGCTGGAGAAGTCAAATGGACTCCCCCGACCATTCTCTCCCGATCTGGCCTGCCGTGCAGCGCATGGGCAGACGCATCCGCCGCCAAGATCCGGACAACCCCATGAACCCGGGCATCCCTGCTAAGTTACCAAACGGCAGCGGTACCCATATCCGCCTCCCAAAGTCTGGATTACTTTAGCGGCCTTCGTCCATTGCAGGCTCAGCCTCTCCTCGCACAGACTCTGGATTTGATTTACTAGCTTAGTACTGGGAGCGTTGTGATTATAATCAACCTTTTGGCATTCTTGATAAAAAAATAACCAATCCATCATAAGTCTTATCTAAATAATTATTAAAAAATCGGTTTAATTATAATCATGTTTTATTTCTTATTACATAAACATTTTTCATTCTTTAAATAAAAGCATTCAAATAAGTAGGAAAAGAGACAAGACAACGATTGAAAATATTAACATTCTTTTAAATAATAACCAAAAGATATTATTATTATTCATTTTTGCGACATCGATCGTAAATATTTTATCATGGATTACATTATTACACAAAAATTAAAATACAGAAGTAGAATTTATTATATTTGTAAATAAAAAGGGTTATTTACAAAATATGTACAATTTTTACAAGGTAGTAATTAAACCAAATAAGAAAAATGAAACACATAAATCGAATTTGAGCACTTAAAATTAAATTTTCAAGAATGTAACATAATATTAGATAAATAGAAAATATAAGTGATGTCAGAAATATTTCAGATCGACACTAACTCTGCAGACACAAAAAGGACAAAGTTATTATTAGCTAGTGGTTTATTTATGCTTACAAATAATATCGACCTCAGATGACGTCTGACAAGACGGTGGGATGGCTGAACGTTTTGATGAGGTCAGCGGACACCAGTAGTATCAACGACCTTCGACAGCGCTATGTTAGTTGACGGAAAATTCTTTGTACGGTTCCCCCTCACCGCTCTCATTGTTCATAGTGGAACGGGGTAATATTACAACATGGCATAGCGCCTCTAATCATTGTTTAGCTCTACGGCCCGGTATATCAGTTGATTATAAACTCGGCTTGATTGGAATGTCGAGCTTAGCACAGCTTGGAACGTAATACGTATATAGGTCGAAAGCCTAGATGTCACCAATATTACGTGTATTGTCTATGAAATTAATAAAGGAATTTCTTTAAAAACAAATGTACTGTTGACATGTGTGATTTATCCCAGACCTCTATTGTCATCTTCATCGGGACATCTCTATGCACCGGGAAATTGCGATATGTATCATGATCGCGATCTTTCAAAAACGACGGCAGTTTATTTTTAGGCGGGTTAATTTACGAGTTCATTTTTGATAAAGTTCCCCATTTCAATTATCATATTGCTATACGCGAGTACACTAATTTTAATTAGTATTCGTTTTGTCAGAGTCAGTGTGGAAGATACTCTCAGTATCGCCCAGGTGTAAGACCACCATTCAGAATTGAAACGTTGCTTGAAATTGAAACGGCTTTAACCGTGTTTGGTGACCAGATCCGAATAGCCAGGTACTATCCCCACCTTCCTCTTCCCTATCTTCTTCCCCTCCTCACTATCTTCAGCCTCACAACATACCCCAATTGGGGATGCCATAGTCCCACTGGCTCCAGACGGGAGCAGTTGGGACTCTTGTGTGGTATTCATGTAACAAAAAAAATAATAATAAAATTAACCACTGAAAACCAACTGTTTTGGTTGAAAAACTGTTCCGGACGTTGAAACTTTTAAAATCCCTTATCAGACTAATTTTGATTGACTATCAATTAATAACATTGTCATTACTCATCGCTCGATGGATAGTTCATGCTTGTAAAATTGGGCCATTTACGTAAATTTCGGTGGGAAGCATTCAAATATTATTTACGTAAATGTTAGATTTGCAGACTGCTAGCGCCCCGGTGTCTAAAATAAGAACTATTCTGCGGCTTACTAAAGGTTGAGTGGCAAATTAGCCCGCTTAAATTGGAGCGAGGAATGTCATACATAGCAAGGATACGGACTGTCTGATATACTGGGCCTATGTGTAGTCTTTAGTTCATCTTCTGGCAACCTGCAAGGTTAGGTAACTATGTGAAGTTGATAACTGAGAAATACTACAAATGAAAACATACTTTTATTTACATACATAGTATTTACAAAAAATTTTTACAGTTAAGAAGTAATTTTTTTTAATTGTCACATTCATTTTCTTGGGATCATTATTCTTAAATTAATTCCACATGAATCTACGCTGTCAAATATTTATTTCATATAATGTAATACATGTTATACGCCATCAATAGAATATTATCATCACTGATTACAATATGTTTTTAGTACCTATAATAATTAAGTGGTCATCCACATTAGCCATCAAATTCTTGTTAAAGTGTTACATCATCCAAGATTACATCGAAGATCTAAGCCGCAATAAAAAATTGATTTACAATTTACAATGTGCGCTAAGGATGGAAATAGTGCGAGGCGTTCGTCGCACCGTTGGCCATAATATGTGAGTGAGTTTTTTCAAATTGATTTTCAATAGAAGGTATTTTGGAGCCATGATTTAATATTTTTTTTTCTAATCACACATTAAATTTAACACAGGATTTTTTTTTTGATGAATTTGTGAACAAAAAAAAACTGAATAAAAAAAGGTCAGACCACTAAACAGACACTAATTACATGGAAGTGTTAAGCCAGCACCATTTTGTTATAAAAGTATTATGTATGCCTTATCCACATTCAGACATTCATTTCGGCTAAACAGTTAATTGATCAGTAGGATCGGGAACAACGGCCGTTAGAATTCGTAACGGGTACCTACAGTAACAAGAATTTGGTCGCTAGTATGGAGAGCCGACACGATTTTCAATAAAAACAATTTCAATCAATTTTCGAGTCTGCACAAATTTCTTACAATAAATTCATCAGTATTCACTGTTTTTAAATCAAACATTTATTTTCATTAATAGTAATCCTTTCTGTTGAGTTCAGGTATCTCCAGGCAGCAATGAGAGAACTTTAGAGCTTTTATAAGAGACTGGCTTCAACCACTTAAATACATAGTGGACTGACCTCAACTACAGGTTACAGAGGGAATGGCTATCCTGTAGGTGTCGCTGTATACCTTGAGGAGCAGTGTGGTCAGAATGGCGGCCAGAAGAGAACCGGAAGTGTGCCTGTCTGAATTGCCGGAACTGACCTCCCACGGATCCGGTGTAGCCGAGTCCAGAGCGTAGTCGTACTCTGCGGACAAAGGTGCTGTGTTAATGATTTTAGAACCGTTTCGCTCGATGTAAAAGTATAACCATCTCTATTAATACAGTTCTAATATCGAAAAGTGTGATCACTAAATATAGGCGAAAAGTATTTTTAAATGTTTTGTTTACAGTTTTTTACATGCTTTTCGACTACCATACTAGGCACATGCCTGTGTAATACTCATGGATCAATAAAAACAAAATACATACTTCGAACTATATAAATGAGAACTTTTTTTAATGAAATCAAATGATATTTTTCTCGAGGTCAATTTGATTTTTTTTTATTGTTAGCTCCACCCATGAGGCTCTGAGGAAAATAATTCCCTTCCGGGACTACGTCATCTTTGGGGATACTGTGTGGAAGGTGTTTTCTGGAAAGGAAGGATTTTCTGGAAGGCGATGAAGTTTTTTTTTTTTTTTTTTTTTTTTTTTTTATTTAATGAAAAGATACATGATTTTTGAAATTCTACGCCAATGAAGAGTACTAGCTCTTGAGCTTGGCGTAGGAGTTATTTTACAGCTAGTTCATTTTTATAACATACATTTTACTTACATTTTCCAATAAATATAAACTATATATAAATATAATATATAAACTACTATTTTTCACTTTTATAACATACATTTTACTTAGTATATACAATAAATATAAACTATGTTGTGATGTTAATTTTTGATATGCTAGGAATTGAAGTTATAACATTTTGATTGGTGTTGTTATGGTTGTTGATTTTTTTTAAAGATTAATTTGACCTTTTTCTTGAATATGATTATTAAAATATTTTATGCCTTTGTAAATATAATTGTTGTGCATTTGTTGTGTTGAAAATAGGGGAATTTGTAAGTTAAATTTATGCCTTAATGATGAGTTGAGTTTAAATTTTTTAGTTACATTTTCTTTGAATATTTGTAGTATTGAATCTTTTTTGTAGAGGTCTTCAATTTTTGGTACTTCGAAAATTTTGAACAATGATGCTGAAGGGAATGTTGGTGGTTTTTTTAAAATTACTTTAATAATTAGTTTTTGTACCACTTTTACAGGACTTATAATTTTTTCATATGCACCTCCCCATCCAATGATTCCATACTGAATTAGTGATTGGACTAGTGCATAATAGACTTTTTTTAGATTGTTTAATTTGAGAATATTTCTTAATCTAATGAATATATAGATACATTTCCTAATGCGTTTAACAAGTTCACATATGTGTCTGTTCCATTTCATATGTTGGTCTACAATTACACCCAGGTACTTTATTTCAGTTGCATGGTTTAATATGGTACATGAATTATTACAGACATCTTTGTTACATTTTGTGTTGTGTATAGTTATATTAATGTTGGGATAAGTTTTGGATTTATTTATTGAGAAAGGGATATAAACTGTTTTTTTTGCATTGATTGTAAGAAGGTTTGTATCGAACCAGGTTTTTAGGATATGGATGTCATTATTTGCATTTTCGTTTACAATTTTCCAGTCACTACTCTTAATTATGATAATCGTGTCGTCCGCATAAGATATAATGGTTCCACTGAGGTTTTGTTTAAAAATATCGTTTACGTACATGATAAAAAGTAATGGTCCCAAAACAGTGCCTTGCGGTATCCCAAAATCACTTGTGAGTGGTAGACTTGGTGTGTGATTAATTTTTACAATTTGTGTTCTTTTATGAAGATAACTTTTTAGCCAATGTAGTGCTCTGTCATTAAAACCCACAACCTTTAATTTTTGTATTAATTTGACATGTGATATACTGTCGAAAGCTTTTTGGAGATCTACAAAAATACCAACACATTTTAATGATTTGTCTAAAGCGTCTTGTATAGTACTAGATAATTTAGCAATGGCGTCTTTTGTGCTTTTGTTTTCCATGAATCCAAACTGGTTTTTGTGAATTATGTTATTGATCTTAATGAAATGAGTTATTCTTTTTTTAGCAATTTTTTCAAATATTTTTGCAATGTTTGATAGTAATGAAATAGGACGGTAATTGGTTGGTTCTTCCGGATTGCCGGTTTTAAATATTGGTACGATTACGGATTGTTTGTACATGGACGGAAATATTCCGGTTTGAAAACTTGTATTGATTATATGAGTTAATGGTTTTGATACTTGTGATTTTATACATTTCAGTGTTTGTATTGTGATCCCATCAAAACCTGGGGAAGAACCACCTTTCATACTTGTAATGATTTGTTCGATTTCTTCTTTTGTTGTTGGTTGAAATAGTTCAAAGGTATACTCATTATTTACTGTAGTGTTTGGGTCATTTGGGGTCAGGTCTTGTTGGATTTTGCTAGCCAGGTTTTTTCCTACATTAGCAAAAAAGTTGTTGAATACATTTGCGGCTTCTAAGGGTTTATCTTTACAGCAAATTTTTGAATCATTATGTCTTATTGTGTTGATTGTTTTATTTTTGAATTGTTTTTTATCTATAATTTCATTTATGATGGACCAAGTCTTTTTACTGTCATTTTCAGCTAGTTCAAGTTTTTGTTTGTAGTAGTCATCCTTTAAGTTTTTTATAAGATATGTGAGTTTTTTTTTATAAGCTTTTTTTTATAAGTTCTTAGAAGGAAAAAGATATGAGGTGGGTAGGAACCAGAGGATCAGTGTCTCCAGGAGTGATGGACGTTTTGAGTCCATCCCTCCCACTGCGTTGCAAGGTCAAAGGTCTCCCTCAACCAGCCTCTTCCGATCCGGTCTACCACCCAGCTGGTGGACATATTTATTTATTTATTTTATTCAGTTCTCCCTAAAACAGTTATACACTAAAAAATTATGGATAAGATTACGATTTTTTTAAAAAGTGCTTGAGGGCAGTTTAACTATGTTGTGACATATATCAAGAAATGGTTACTGAATTCTCTGTGGGTGACATTGAAGATGTCGATGCTCAATGCACAGTCGTTAAGCAGTTGAGTCGCCCTGCTTAATGGTGCATTCTGATAGGCAGAAGTTTTCGCTTTCGGAGCACACAAAAGTGCGTGGGATCTCCCACGAGTATACGCGTTGGGGACATATAAGTTGATTTCTTTCAATATTGGCGGATTTAGTATGGTACCGGAGATTAACTTAAAAAAAATATTTTTCGGCGGGCTTCTAGGGTCTTAAAATCGAGCTTTCCTGTTAAGAACAATAATGGATACAGGAATGGGTAGTATGTATTATTCCCTTATATATAGGTAACGCATAAACCTTTTTTGTACTTTTTTATTTTTAGGATATGGTTTTGTTCAGAACGGGCCCAAATAATGGAGCTATATTCCAGGATGCTGCGGACAAGTGCTTCCATTAGTAAATGATCTCGCATTACGAAGAACAAATCCAAGCATGGCACGGGAGACGGGAGACAATGTCAGATATGTGGGATTTGAGAGAGAGATTTGCTCCGAAAATCACGCCAAGGTCGCGAATCTCATTTTTGCGTTTTAATATATTTTTATTAATGTGGTATGGGAATAGAAATGTATCTTTGGATCTTGTAAATGTAACGACACTGCATTTCTGGATGCTGAATGGTAAGTTATTTAATTCCGACCATTTGACAAGAGAATCAAGATCCTTCTATAGAAGTAGAAGAATGGAATCGATATGACTTAATAGCTCTGAAGAGTTTGATATCGTCAGCGAAGAGGAGATATCCATCTCATGTATCCATCTCACTCCATCAACTACTGCACCCCTGCAAAGTCACCCTCAAACATAGCAAACCTGGGGCATAACAAGCTTGGAGAGACCTATGGCAGATGTGTTGGTTGTCCAATAATTGGTTGTCGGGGCGGCGGTACCCATACCCGCCTCTTAAATTGAAATAATAATTTTTATTTTTAACTTAATAAGTACCACCTCAAATTGTAATATTTAATTAAATAATAACAATATTAGAGAAACGCAATCGAAGATCTGAAAACAGAAAATCAGAAAAAGATACGGTCACATCCAGGACCTTCGCCTTGCCGGGGCGCAACTCTACCAACCAAGCTAATGTGTCTCAGTCCGAATCGGTCATATTTAACTGTATCATAATTATGATAAGAACTACCAACATTATCTTTATTTATGAGGCTATCTTTATGTATGATTGCAAGATTCAAACCCGAACTATATGCAATCTAGATAGTGTATTGGGTAATTTTTTTATCGAAGACACAATATACAATTTTCATCCGTCTTCATTTAATTAAATATTACAATTTAAAGTTTTACTCATTAAGTTAAAAACAAAAATAAATATTATTCCGAGACTTGCAGAAAAGTCAATAGATGTCGCATATAAAAATCAATATTTGTTTGTTCGTATTTTATGCGCAGCCATACCGCTCATCCAATTGCGATGAAACTTTTGGTGATATGTTGCGTGTGCGCACGCGAAGGTTAGGTAAAGGCTAAATACAAACTGGTGTTATGAAATTTGTATAAATGAAAATGTGTGTATTTCATATATTTCAGGAAGGGGAGGGGAACGGAGGAGGTGGGATTCACGGGAGTGGTGACGAGGGAGGGGGAAGGCGGTGAAGGTTGAAGGGGAATGCGGGAAGGGAAGGGGACTCGGGAGGTGACCGGGGACGCATGGGAAAGGACATGCAGGGAGAATTAATTTATTTCTTTGAACGGCATTGCAATGCATGCCGGGTTCCAGCTAGTTATAAAATAAAAATGGATGTTGACGATCTATAACTAGTATACTGTATAGATAAAGTGTTTTATTTTTATTTTATTTTTTATATGTATAAGACAATTTGTCTATTGGTTGTACTTCTTTATTGGTAATGACAAAACAAATCATGTGTTGCTCTGTTCACAAAGAAACTACATTTGAAGTTTATTTGTTGATCTTTAAAACATTATAACACTTTAACACTTATTTTTCTGATATCTTGATTAATTGAATGTCTGCTACATAGCTAGTCAAAAACAATAATAATCATCTGTTTTTATGTCACCATGACAACACATCAATGAATGACATTTGAAAAGTAATTCATTATGCGAACACGAAGGAATCCCTATGCATTTCTAGGTAGGTATTCCTTTACATATGAATACCTCACAAGAGTCCCAGCTGCTCCCGTCTGGAGGCAGTGAGTCTACGGCATCCCCAATTGGGGTATATTGTGAGGCTGAAGGTAGTGGGGAACGGAAGTATAATCTAATATCTAAAATAATAACAGTATTATTGGAAATTATAAATCGTTGTTCTTCCCATTATTTGAAACCTCCATAGGTGGAAATAATGTTGTGATCTGAAATGAAGTTACGGTGGCCTAAGAATATGCGACTAAAATGCAGTTTTCGGCGATATTGGCCATCAAGTGTTATTATAGGCAGGTAATGAGCGCTTTTAGTATTACCGTGACGATCCACGATTACGGTACCGTGACTAACAAAGGCAATAAACATACATTCGTTCCTTATCACAATAACCCTGCAGCTCTTTCAAAAGATGAGATACACAATATACGTAGGTCCATTTCCTCCCAAGAGAGATGCAAGAAAATTATTTTTGCATCTTTCTCTCACACCGCACTGTGACGTATCCGTAGAACTCTTCAATAGCCTTGACGATAATTTAAGTATTGAAAATAGTTTCAAGGATAATATTGAAGTGTGAGTGAATTCCAAAAATTCATGGTGGGTTTCTTCATTTACCGAGAATGCTAAATGCAATGCTAATTGTAAAAGTAAACGGTAAAATGCATAGAAATTTTTAAATTTCGATTGTTTATTTTTACAATTAGCATTGCATTTAGCAGTCTCGGTAAATGAAGAAACCCACCCTAACTTGTCAGAATGAAGTCAATGCGCTGAAGGTTTTGCTTTTATTCTTAAACATGTAATGCTGCAGTTCTTTCTTACTAAATCTGACGACCTCCGTAGTCCAGTGGGTAAGACTCTTGATTCACAATCCTGAGGTCGCGGGTTCGAACCCGGCATGCGCTAATAAATAAATCTGATTAATTTGTGTTATTTCACAATTAATTCATTTAAAAATAATTTAAAGTATATTTGCGGCATGTTCCAGAGTGGAAGATACTATCAGTATCGCCCTGGTGTAAGACCACCATTCAGAATTGAAACGTTGCTTGAAAATGGCTTTAGCCGTGTTTAGTGACCAGATCTGAATAGCCAGGTACTTCCCAACCTTCCTCTTCCCCACCTCCTTCCCCTCCCCACTTCATTCAGCCTCACAACATACCCCAGTTGGGGATGCCATAGTCTCACTGGCTCCAGACGGGAGCAGTTGAGATTCTTGTGAGGTTTTCACTATAAAACAAAAAAAAAACTAAATAACAACAGTCGAAAATGAGACAAACGGTGAACGAACGCCTGCACTCCCCCAAAGAAAACATACAATCATTATCATACATCTCCCTCACACGTATAAAGAAAATGAAAGTTCCCATCGCCATAGCTGAGCCGTAATAAGATATGTATGTATCCTCAAAAGGAAAAAAAAAGTAGTACTCCGGAGGAAACAGTCACACGTATTTTGTGTGTCTCATCTTTTGTCTGACCATTATTTAATGTGTAAGAAAGAGTTGCAGCATTGTGCTTTTTTTGCCGTCACGGTACCGTAAACGTGCATCGTCACGGTAATAATAAAATCGCTCAATTGCAAACAAATGCATTATAATATCTAACTAATAAAAAAGTACTGTATTTGCGAAATTATCGGAAATGCATTTCGCAAAATAATATGTTTCAGTTTTTACTAGCGTTAACTAGACGGTTTTAACTTGTCGTTTTAGTCGAACGCCTTTTTCTTGGAATTTTTCTCCCGCCGTTTAAGGCCACCCAGTAATTTTCGCGGAAAATTGCCCGCAGGTATACGAATTTATTTACGACTACGGAGATAATTTTGTCGTTTTAGCTGAGACTTGTGCACAGACTGAAACTCACAGCCTGGTGAAGATATTACTAAGAAAAATTCATTATTTGTAGCTTTCACCCATTTGGAGAATTCCACAATAAAACGAAATATCCCTTAGGCAGTTTTTTGTCTACATTTATTTATATAATTATTTTAAGGTAGAAAATTTCACAGAATTTGAACAATTCATCTAATTTCAAAGTTCAAATTGTAGTACTGTGAAAGTTCTATTCATGTTCTGTTATTATTTCATCATAGATAATAATCTACGTGCCAAAGGAAAGGGAACTTGGGTAGAATATCAACGTACTCTCTTAGAAGTCTACCTACATCGTGTATTAGATACAATTAACTATTCATTTTATACTTGTACAGTTTTTAAACACGACAAAATAGTGTACAAACTTGGGCCAATCAGGGTCTACTACCCTGTACCAACCACAGAACATTGAACAACATTTTTCCATAACATTTTTTAAAAATTTATTAATTATCAACACTCAACGATGGGCTTTTATGTGATTATTACATTTTACATAATTTAGTGCAGGGATTCTTAAACGGGGCGCCAGCGCCCCTTTGTGGGCGTTTCGGAAGACTTTTGAAATTTTTAGCATTTATTATGGGATCTACACACGACACTGCATGTAGTGACTGCGGCAGTGTCGAACTAGCGCTGTCTCGTTTGTTAAAGGGCCGCTAGAACGAGACAGCGCTAGTTCGCTCAACTCCACGCTCTCTGCAGTCACTGCCGCAGTCACTACATGCAGTGTCGTGTGTAGAGCCCGTTAGAGGGCGCTGCAGAAGTTGCTGCGACTGGGTATTGGGTATTGTGTCAATATAGAAAATAAGCTCATTCACGAGCTACTCACACTGATACACTTTTACACTTTCATTAGGCGCAACAATTTTTTTAATTCTGTTAAATAAACTACATTTTCACGCACAAAAATTTAAACTGAGGCATAACACTTAATGTCATTGTGATTCATGGCTCGACACTTCTTAATTACGTGTTAATTCGTTGATAAGGAGCAAGATCAGTAGTATCAGTACAAGAGGTGTCGAATCGATGACATGAGGCTTTAGGATCTCATTAACTTACTTTAGTTTTTTAAATAAAAATTTTATATTGAATTATTTTATTGAAGAATTAATGTCGTAAAATGCAGGATGGGATCGCCATGCATTGGTCGGCCGTGTAAACGACGGCATGTTGAAGCCAGTGTAAAGTTGGGGAACAGTGGAAAGGTACGTGGTGGTCGCCGGTGTAATGAATGGCAGGAGCGCCAGTGTAAAATACCCACTTTGGAGTCAGAGTAAAATGTAATGACAGGCTAAGTTCCACGCGGAGGACATGGAATCAAAGCTTCTAACCACGGCTAGCTCTCAGCGACATGGAAGCCTTAAACTCCTTCAGGTGTGAGTCTCCTAGTCCTAGTGACTTAGTTCTCTGTAAAAAAAGGTTGGCTGACGTAGTAAAAGAGGGCGTTATGAGGCATACAGTTTATTGGGTACAAGCAATACGCCGAAGCGCACATAGGGGAGAAGGACATATGCAATAATAACAGTTAAGCACAACAATTTTATCTAACAGCACTATTCAGGCAAATCTCTCTCGACTCTGGACTTGGCATCAATAGTAGTTATGGTACAAAATAGGGTTCTTCAATGAATTGGACTCACGTGGAAGATGGCTGCGTGGTCATCTCGGATTTGTAGTATTTAGCGACCATAGCGGTTAACGCTAGGCAGTAGCGGTTAACGATAGGCAGTGAATAGTACAGAACGGCTTGATCGCGGGATCCACAGTCAGGGCACACCGCAACTGTACTTTTGGCGACATATCGCCATGTTGGTGAGCGTCGTTGTATTTTAGCGCGCGAAACACACCGCGGCAGAACGAGCGTCTTGCCTTCAACGCGGTAAGATTTGAGAGTGCTCGTTCGTAATGTCTCGGGTGTGTCCGCCGTGCTTCGGTGCGCGGGGAAGGTTGCGCGTCGGAGCGTTGGTAATTTGAATGTGGTAAGATATTCGTTACTTAACAATGTTCAGATAGTAAAAAAAAACTTACATAGGTAAAAAGCTGCATTTCAGAGTACACGTACATTTTTACATTGGGAGAATAATTTACCCCTGGGCCTGTATCAGTTAACTAAATAGAACGCAAATAAAACAAACCTGAACATAATAATATCATTATTGCTCAGCAGGCTTCAGTAGCAACTGAACTTGCAAGTCTTGGACTTGGATATTATTTATATTCAAAGTTTACAAAAAAATTACCTTCAGCCTTAGGGGTCGTCCATTAATCACGTGATGTTTTTTTAGCAACTTTTTAACCCCCCCCCCCCTGGTGATATGTGGTGAGGTTTTAGACTACCCCCCCCCGAAATCACGTGTATTTTTTTAGTGCAAAGAATTTTTAAATTTTCAGAATATTATGACGAAAAATAAATACACGTGATATCTCATTTTACCCCCCCCCCCCCGTCGTGATATTTCGTGATTCGAACCCCCCCCCCCTTTCGAGCATCACGTGATTAATGGACGACCCCTTACTAAAAAACTAGGTCACTTGAATTTATAGGAATCCATGGTAAATTCCTATCATTTTTTAAAAAACTACTTACCAAATAAAAAAATGGAAGTAAAATTTTTAAATGAAGTGAGTAAATCCAGATACATTACATCCGGAGCACCGCAAAGGTCAATTTTAGGTCCGAAATTATATACTATATATATGTGTTTGTTATGTTTAAAAAAGCTCGTAGTTTCTAGTAGATACTGCACATGTAGTATCCAATGAAAACCCTGTAATAGCTATTCAAGAATTTCAAACCGACTTCGATAAACTACTTAAATAGGCACATGATGTAGGACTAATTTTATTGATCTTAAAAAAACGAAATCTAAGATCCCCGAAGAGAATGTGGAATACACCCAAATTAACTGCGCATCATTTTGAATGTGTACGTAGAAAAAACAATAATATTTACTAATATGAAACTGTTGAAACTCATTTAAATTTGTTGTTGACTCTTTGTTTGGGACTAATAATAAACATCAAATTTAAATGGGATGTACACTACTAGTAACCTTTTTATAAATTAAAATAACTTGTAATTAAAAGCGTATTTTATAACTTTTCTAAAACAACATTAAGTTTTCGAATGTGTTAATATTCCGTTAATCTAGAAATATCCAGTAGTTAATATTGAAATATTCCTTTATTTGAATTTGATTGCAAAGCCGAAAGATTTTGATTTTCCGGCAAAATAGGCCCGACGCCTGAGTGGTTAATTAGATATTAAGTGGTTAATTAGTCTAAAATAGTGTTACTTTTAATGGTTAAATTTACATTCAATCCTGACATTTATCAGATAGTATATCGGTAATAAGACGAAACTTTTTCTAAGACATTTACATACTTACATATATTATACGGCCGGCGTAGTCCAGCGGTAAGGCTCTTGACTCGCATTCCGAAGGTCGCGGGATCGAATCCCGGCACGGCAAATAAATTTTATTTGATAAATTTCTGTATTTCTCAATTTATACTTAAATGTATTACTCTCAGTATCGCCCTGGTGTAAGACCACTATTCAGAATTGAAACGTTGCCTGAAATGGCTTTAGTCGTGTTTGGTGACCGGATCTGAATAGCCAGGTACTTCCCCACTTTCCTCTTCCCTATCTCTTTACCCCCCCTTTACTTTCAGCCTCACAACATACCCCAATTGGGGATGCCATAGTCTCATTGACTCCAGATGGGAGTTGGGACTCTTGTGCGGTATTCATGTAAAAAAAGATATAACGTAATGTATCTCCTTGAGACTCAAAAGAGAAAACTGTGTTTATACTTTTGACTGTAGAATAACACTTTATCAAAAATATGCTCAGCATAGTTTCTCCCAGTGAGGTGTTCACAACACACCACTAACTACTACTACTATTAACATACCTACACTTAATGATTAAACATTTTCTATATATTATCCATGTTTCTATATAATATCCATAATAGAAATAATGCTCAGCATAGTTTCTCCCAGTGAGGTGTTCACAACACACCACTAACTACTACTACTATTAACATACCTACACTTAATGATTAAACATTTTCTATATATTATCCATGTTTCTATATAATATCCATAATAGAAATAATGCTCAGCATAGTTTCTCCCAGTGAGGTGTTCACAACACACCACTAACTACTACTACTATTAACATACCTACACTTAATGATTAAACATTTTCAATATATTATCCATGTTTCTATATAATATCCATAATAGAAATAATGCTCAGCATAGTTTCTCCCAGTGAGGTGTTCACAACACACCACTAACTACTACTACTATTAACATACCTACACTTAATGATTAAACATTTTCTATATATTATCCATGTTTCTATATAATATCCATAATAGAAATAAATTAATTAAAAATAAGTGTTTTTGTGTTCAATACAAGCCACATTACCGATTTATTTATTTTATTTATCGATTGTCGGGGAAAAGCCATAAAAGAAAAGTGGTAAGGCGTTTGTCCCGGTAAGACGGAAGGAGCTGGATTCGAGTCCCAGTAGCGACTGTTATATTATTTTTCTGTGTCTTGTTCTCTTTCGTATTTTCGTTTAAATTGTTAGATAAATAACCCGTTAGACAAACTGTTAAAAAGTAGTTTAAAGGGACTTTTTTGTCTTATTTTTGTAAAATATGTAATATAAATAAATAAATTAAAAAATTACCCTAAAACGTTGTAAAAAGAGGGTAGTTCTAAAAAAATGGAATATTAATTTAAGACTTTTACTAAAAGGTTAATAGGTATTCTATATATATTTAATTATAAAATACATGTTACATATATTATACATTTACGTAGATTAGATTTATTAAATCACCGTACTAGGCGGCTGCCTGTTTCATGGTGATCAATTAAAGATGCCTAGTTAGTTTGAGTGAAGTCTAGTGTAAACACACGGTACTTGTATAATAAATAATAATAAATAATAAATTTGGACAACTTATATAGCGCTGTTTTTGCGAAAAATCGCCTCAAGAGCGCTGTACAAATTAACAAGGATTTTACATTAGAATTTACTTAACTTAGGAGGCTAGATAACAACTCGTCTTGCAGCTATCAAGCGCATGGATTATTGAAATTCTAGCCCCCCGATAAATTAAATAAAATATCTTTTTATACGTACGTATTTCAATTTACTTAACTATGTAGGGGGCTAGATAACCACTCGTCTTGCAGCTATCAAGCGCATGGACTGTTGGAATTCTAGCCCCCCAATAAATTAAATAAAATATCTTTTTATACGTACGTATTCTAATTTACTTAACTATGTAGGAGGCTAGGTATCAACTCGTCTTGCAGCTATCAAGCGCATGGATTATTGGAATTCTTGCCCCCCAATAATACATTTACCTTCTGTATTTAATAATCTACTTAACATCCTTAGTCTAACTTAATCTAACTTAATCTACTTAATCTAACTTAACCTAACTTAATCTTACTCACACATACTCAAAACATATATGTATTTAATAAATCTGCAGTTCATAAAAACAATTGCAAAGAAACCATAAAAATAACACGTAATCAACGCTAACGAAAATGTATATATACTCGTAATACACTGTGATAATAAATTGTCACTGTGAACTGTTAATTAATAAAGTTGTTAAAGTATGTAATGATGTTGAAAATTGGTAAGTTATAATAAAAAATAGAAAAGAGAAAAAGAAGTGCATAAAATAAACATGTAAATTGTGAAGTCCGTCTGAGCCAGTTGTCCTGGCCGTGCCAGTTCAGATATGCGGACTCACATATGTAAGACGAAGTAATGAGTGGGTAGTACACCAATGAAGAGAGTAACAGTAATCAGTACTGGTATTTATTTGGGAGCTGCCTAATGCAAAAGAGGACGTACTTCTAGCACGCATCCCTTATATAGATTCTCGCAAGCATGCTATCTCGCTTGCTCTCATACATATTCACACAGACATTATATTAAAAAAATGGAAAACAGAAAAAGATAAATATATATAGTTAAAAATCAGATATATTAATCCGAGACACTATATCTAGGTTACAAACCAGTTCTTCGAAAACTTGTTTCCAATGAAAAAGATCAGTAATATGGAAAAAATTAGTCGAAGGTAATATTGTTAATCCTGACATTTGAATTGAATAGAATTTTCGTTTAGATTATTAGCATTATCTCCTTTTTCAAAGTATAAAACTCTTTGAAACGTTTTCTCAATTATTTAATGATTTTCATAACGAGTGTTAAGAAAGTTCACAAGAACTTAGTTGGCTTACAGAAACTTCATGCTCACAATGATGCTTTCGAGGTCTTATTGCATACTTTGTAATATAGGAAACTAATTTCTCTTCATAATTCAGTGGAAATATGAGAGTGTTTTAAATACTTAATTTGTGAAGTTGGTAATGGCACTGCATCCACTTATTGGGCTTGATTTAACCTACTTCAACCAGTAGTAAAAATGTAAAAGAAATTTTGATCTCCGGACACTTTTTTGATATCTTTTCTTCCAAAATTTATTTATTAAAAATAAAACAAAAAAAACATGACATGTCGTCTCATGCTCAACCGAGTAAAAGCACAACCTCACACCCCGCCCCTCATTGTTCAATACCTACATTTTTGGTTGAAAAAAATAAACATAAAAAGTGACCAAAAACAAAAAAAAAAAAACACCCAGCATCAGTAATACATTTTAAAGGATGAACTATATATACATATATGGGTGAAGTAACGAATTATTATTCTCCTTGTGATGAACCTGCTTTGTTGGATGGTTGGCGAATAATTTTTTTTTATTTAATTGCGAATATGATCACACTATCGTCATCTATTGGTTAATTTTGAAAGCAATATTAAGGGAAACTGCAATGATTGAACATTTTTTCTGCTACGAAGGGTGTAAACAAATTTTGGAAGAAAAAACGACTAGCAAATCAGAGTATGGTTGGGAGCGATTAGACGCATATCAGCCAATAACATCTCGGGGCGTGGTGTGAGGGGGTTGTGTCAAATTGAGACACAAAAGTTGTCCCACGGTCTAAGCGGATAGTTATTTTAAGTGGAAAAAACACTTCTAACTTAGTCATAAATCGCATTTTTATGGGGAGCACGAGGGAAATGACAACAGTTGATTTCGCGTCGGGGGTTTTGCAAGTATCTCGTTGGCGGAGGTTTTAAAAGGACAAAATCATGCGTTAATTAAACATGAAGCAATGAACGATTTCGATTATATGAGAATAGAAACGGGAGTAGGCATTGACAATCAATATCGCTTTTCCCAAACAAAATTCCAGCGGGATTTGCATGTAGGTATTAGGAAGGAACGTAATACGGTAGTCAAAACACAAAAGCTAATAATGTTAGGGTAGACAGGAAGGAATCCATTACGTTAACGACTAAATAAAATCTAAGATTTCGGGTTGGATTTTATATCTGTTAGGTTAGAGGAGAGGAAATGTTGTCGATCTCTTGCGTATTGGAGTGGTTTGAAGTGGAAAAGATCTAACACAGTTTTGTGTCATTAGGATATTCATTAAGCTGAACTCACCACTCGAGTTTATACGCGGGATATAGGTAATATGGAATTAGGGAAAGCCATAAAATTTAACGGCCTGTCAGGATTTTAAATTATTTGAATTCTTAAGTATTTTTCTTAATTGCTAGGTGCATAACAACGGAGATTAATTGCGTTTTACGCCAGAAGGAGATGGGGTATGGTAGGAGGGACTAGAAATGCAGATAAAAAACGTTCGGAGGCAGGTATGGAATTAGGCTTTGGTAGAGGTTACGGCCCGTAAAAAGGAGAATCGAGACCAGAAAAGTTTAGGTTATTACTAAATAAGGTCCTACGAGTGTCGCGACCTTGGTTAGGAAGGGGTCAAATGACTAGAGATTGTACTTAGGTATTTGTGAACGCGGGAAATATTAAGAAAATGTATGCGAACACAAGGAACGCGTCATATAGCCAGGAACAAACACGGCCGCATGTCCACATAAGGGATACGTCTGAATAAGAATATTCAGTCACAAATTGTTAGAAAATTCATATTTAAATGCTAAAATAACAAATACCTAGAAGGTGACGTGTTATGCGATTTGTGCGATAATAAGATGCATAGTAGATGACGGTCGGAAAATGTTGTAGGTTGCCGATTTGAGCTAAGACTTGGGGTTACTGAGAAAAGTATGGAAAGTATATCAAAAATTCAGGACACACCGTACCTGGAAGCGATTTTAAAAATGGTAGAACGGACACGATAGATTTTCGAGAAAAGTTGAGTTAATTATTCACATGGTAAATGATATCTTGTAGGCGCTAGTCTTGCAGAAGATTCGTATGTACATCTAAGAGACGAGACCGAGTACGCCCCTGTCCGATTCTACGAGATAGTTCTTTCGCGCAATACGAAATCTGTGTTGGGAGCACCGTTCAGGACTAAATGTCATAAACTGCGGGATACGATACTAGATTTGGAAAATATGAAGGTTGTGCATTTTAAAGGTCGGAATTGTAAGAATTAAGTTTGATTAATGGGGAAGCAGGGGATTAAAAAGGGCTGTTTTAGACAAGAATTGGAGTTCAGTGGGAAATCTCGAAAGGAAAGGCTGACAAAAGGCGCGCGAAACCGAAGTGTTTGGGAATTTTTCCGGAGACTTAGCGAAAATCGTTCGGTGAATTGTCGATCTAACTTCAGTGGATTTTGTGCAAAGTGTTATTTAATTAGATTCAGGTAAAGGGGTACGAGCCAGTGGTGAAAAGCTTTTTAGGAACTTAAAAAAAAAATAATGAAAATTATTTAAGGACAGTGAAAATATTGAGTTATAATAACAGATATTTGTTCGGTTTAAACAGGCGTGATCTAATAATAAAAAACTTCAGTATTACTACAATTTAAACGGTGTCGACAAATAAATGATAATAATAAAATTGCGAGTTTTATATCAGAAATAAGAATAGAATAAAAAAATCTTAATTATGATCAAACAATCGTTCTCTTGAAATGGGAAAAAATGTATACCGAATAGTTTAGGAATAAAACAATAATAATGATAATCTATGAAAACGTTCAATCTAGTGGTTTCGATACGAAGTTGTAGCAAGCGCTAATTTAACCTTAGGGAACACACATATTTAAATAGGGACGATAGGTATATTTGAAATAATCTACAAACATCGGGCAACAGGAGTACATTACAATTGCGAGATAGTAAGACTGAAGCGATAAAGATACCTCCAATCAAATTCAGACTATAAGGGGAGGGGGTTAAATTTAATCGTAAATCTGAGGTTACGTTAGGCCTCGTCGTACAAAATTTAGGAAATCGTAGGAAGGGGCCTTTGTGTTTTCTCCATAGGTGCAGGTCTACAGGATACGTAATTAAGATACAATTGGTCGTGTTTTCCCGACCGGAAATTAAACAATTACGTATGGGTAAGTTAAAGAATCTATATTTAAATTACAGGTATCTGGTTGCAGAGTGACGTGAATGGAACGCGAGCCCTGGGCAGTAAATTTCAACAGTTCCAGCGCCGAAAAAATTAATATTATTGCAGCGCTGATATGGATATGTTTAGCCGTTATTATCATTTAGGGTAGTGACGTTTTCTCCCAGACAGCTGATGCCAGGCGGTCGGAGAAACACACACAAAAAAAAAGAACGAGCAAGCGAGGTACTTACATCTCGGGGGTGTCATACACTCAACCAAATGGAGGGCGTTCTGAGAGTACGACATCAAGTTGAAGGCGATTACTGAAGCAGCCGAGCAGCTGAACATCTTTAGACAAGGGAGCAGAAAAGCAGAATCACGATATAAAATATAAAACAAATAAAACTAACAGGTACTCTGCTGAATTCCTACTTGTTGAATTACGCTTTTTAAATCTTTATGATTGAACAATGTGATGACGACACCGAGGCCACACATACGTGTCAATTGGTGGTCCCCCGGTAAGGGTCTTTCCGTATTGTCATGTTGGAGGATGCTCACCATAGACTGATCGGGTCACGCGAGGTCCTGGAAGCAATTCCCTTCCGCGGGACGGTGTCGAGTGATTGTATGAAATCGTATGAAATCGTATGAAATGAGGTGCCAATTTGTATGAAAGGGCATGGTTCGCTGACGGAGGCGTCTTGGCCAAAAGCATCTCGAGTTACCGGCAAGGTAGTGTGGATGGAGGCATAGGCATGGCTTCTTGCGGAGAGATTCCTGCAGCATCATTCCATTTTTTAATCCTATCGACCTGGAAGCAAACGTATCTCTTACAAGGGTGGGGATAAGTCGGCTTCTAGAGGTGGTCTGTAATGCTAGGTCGGTCACATGGGAGAAGGATCTGCCTGTCACAAGCTTACGCCAAATTGTACCGTGAGTAGAGTCTTGATAAGGGACGAAATAGATTACCCCTTCTAGAGCCAGTAAAGTAGTTCCGGAGGTGTTCGATACTGGAGTTGATCAGGAAAGGTTTGAAGGCATATCGTTCTTCTTTTGTTATGGAGGGGTCCGGGTTTCTGGTTTATCGTCAAGAGATTTTCCGGGTGCCATGGGTATAGCCTCATCATGCATTGGTCGGAGGGTCGTGTCCTGAGAGCTGACCACCTAGTCAATTTGGTCAAGTGGAGGAGCCAGTACTAGTTTGCAAAGAATTTCCTCTCCATCACCATCCATTCTATCCTCTATCCCGTCTTTATACTTCCATCCTAGGTATAAATTTGTGTTTACTAACAACAGAACATATTATTATCACGATTATGTATAGGATCTAGCCATGGAGAGTGGTGCAGAGAATTCGCCAATTACCTGAAATGAAACATTCCAGGTATGTACATTAAAACTTATTAGGACGTAGAGCGGGAGAGATCAATTTTATAGCCTAGCGAGAGTAATAACAACAGTGCTCATTATGTGAATATTGGAGCAGTGTATATCATTAGGATCATAGCGGGGACTAAATTAGGATAGTTTAGACAGGGCGTGTCCTTCAGACGTCTAAGAGATACAGAGTAATTCTTCCACACCTTACCTAAAAGAACCGAAAGTTACCACGAAAGACATTAAATACCTATCCTAGATGTTCTAGGAGCTCCGAAACAAAAAATCACACAACGTGGAGAAAAGGGTTTATTGTAAGAATTTCCCGGGAAACTACCTTTTACTGTGTTCAGTCACAGGGGTGGGAAAAATGAGTCATGATTCAAAACATTAATGGCGAATCATTCAGTAGGTACGAGAGGAAGATCTACCAACCGGAGATCTGAACGCACGAGAAGAAGAAATATTTTAAAGTTTTTCATTAGGGGGGTTGACCCATCACATCCTTGATCGCGTTTTGTACGAGTATTGATATTAGTGAAATTTATTTATTATCTATTAACGCCCTGGTTAGTATTTACATTAAAATTTTACTAAATTACAGTATTTGGGGTCTAAGTAAATTGACCCATTGCAATTTTTCGAAATCACATTTTCAAATTCAATTGTTCGAAATGCAATTTTTCGAACTTCAGTTTTTCGAAAACATTTTTTTCGAACATCAATTGACCGAAACACTAGTTTTTCGAATTGATATTACTATGTATACGGTACGTAGAAGAGTATTTTATTATAAGATGGACAATATCAACTAACCTAACCTAACCTTACAGTATCTTGTTAGTCATAAGCAAGTAAAATACCTACATATTTTAAAAGTTGATTAAAAATTCTAAAAATATGTCTTTCGGCCAATTGTTGTTCGATAAATTAGTCTTTCGAAAAATTGAAATTGAAATTGATATCAAAAAATTGAATTCGAAAAACATGTCTGCTCCTGAGTATAATATGATAAATAGTATATTTGTACCAATAACAAAACTAATAAAATTTTATATTTTGGTTTGTGGTTTGACATATTAATTGAAATAAAAAAAAAAGTTTGTTTGTAACCACGATATATTTATTGATTTTTTAAATAACGACCGGTTTCGCTTAACACAAGCATCTTCAGGGTATAAAATTAAACTGATAGTAGTATGATGATGGTATAAAATAAACAGTTTAATTTTATACCCTGAAGATGCTTGTGTTAAGCGAAACCGTTGTAAAAAATTAAATAAGTACATCGTGTTTATAAATAAATTTATTGTATTATTTCAATTAATACAATTTTGATAATAAGACTTATGGCAAAGTTTAATGTATAAATGCTGAAATGTAGATGAATGGATATAATTATTTTGTACGCTTTACAACCAATAAAACAAAAAATTCATATGGATAAATCGTACAGATAATCATATAATTAAAAGAAAAGTTGTTTTAAAAAGAAGAACAATAATAAAAGTTAATTATTAAAAGATAGAATCGAAGTTAGTGGCTTTTTGAAACTTGCATAATTATATTGTCAACACCAAATATATCTATGTATATGTTCACAATGTTTATTCGCAAGGCGAAGAATTTTGGAATTGGTTAGTAAATACAGTAATTAGTATTGAGGTTATTGTTGCTTCAAGTTTGCCCGGCAGGTACATTAATTAACAATTCAGGGTTGTCAAATGCTCTAAATCTTGAATGCGTGCTTTCATTACGTTTTCTCAGTGTGTGAGTTTTATAAAATATGTGAGAAAATAAATATTTACGCACTTATTCCAGGGTTGAATGAGTGATAAAGCAAATTTTTGTTTCGCCGATTCGTGCGCTTGACGTATAAAACCTTTTGAGAGCGGCCCGGAGAAAGAATCTCGCACAAAGGTGATTTATGAATGAGTTGACGACTGCAGCCATTTTATTTTCTCTCGCTTTGTGGCCGGTCGCGGCTTTTCAGCCGGCATTTCTCTTGGTCTTTCTGCTGCTTTCCATGCTCACTTCCCGTTCGCTTTATTCCTTTCTTATAGCGCCTCTGTGTGGCCTTTATCCGGGCAGGCTCGCTGTTTGAGCCATAAGCCGGATCGGCACCTTTTGACGTGGACTTAGCCTCAGACCACGCAGAGTTGGGACGCGAGTCTAATCTGCTGCCGACTCTCACTGAGCAGTGAACATTGAACAACCCCCGCCGCAAACAATTTATAATCTCCAGTCTAACGTGGGTCTAACGAACTCACTGGTACGATAGTGAATTATGCTACTCTTGTGACTCGTTTGTGATACTTTGCTTCGCACTTTTATCTGTAATGCCCTCACTGCCCACTTACAAGGGTTTATTATAATATCGTAGCTATCTTGTTTTATTATTGTTTGTATCTTGTGCTTTTATTGTAATTTATAACTCACTAGCAGACCCGGCCACACGTTGCTGTGGCTAATGAAACACAATACCATTACCCAACCTTTATAAAATCCACACCACCCGATTGCTAGCTGCCCGCTGCCCGCTGCCTGAATTGAATATTTGAATTTTTCGGCTTTTATCTACTATAATAAGCATGTATTATACAAGGTGGGGCAAAAGTAATCATCCTATTGGAAAACGCTATAACTTTTGCAAATGGAGACAAATGTCAATTCGGTTTTCACATTTGTGAAGTAAACAAACGCAAAATACAAATCGGCAAGTCATGAATCGGTTTACTCCGCAAGAACGCGAAATAATTGGTCCCATATTTTGCGCAACAATTCGTCGGTTGTGTTGGCGCAGCGTGAATTTCGTCGCAGATTTCCTGGCCGTCCGACACCGACTGGACAAACACTGCGGCGTTTGGCCACTCGCCTTGAAGAGACTGGGACAACACGAGATGTTCCCAAGGCTGGCCTGCCCCGGAGCAGCCGTTCTGCTGAGAATATCGCTGCTGTTGCCCGAGATGTCGAACATGAGCCCGGAACATCGACCAGACGACGTGCCACGCAATTGGGCTTTAGCCGGCGGTCCCTACGCAGAATTTTGGTGAAAGATTTGAAGATGTTCCCTTACAAAGTGCAGACAGTGCATCAGCTGTTAGCTGTTGACTGCCAAACGCGGATAACCTACCCTCAAGTAATCCTGAATGTTTTTTTTTTATGTCGCGGGTTTACGTCATCAAGTCTCAGACTCTTGAAGCCCTTAAGGAGAATAATCGTCAAGAATTCGAGAACCTGTCGCCCAAAGTTCTGGCATGAGTGATGGAAAATGTTATAAAACGGGCCCGTATGGTCATCAACTCTGGCGGCGGTCACTTGGCCAATATCATTTTCTCGATATGATGGAATAAATTCTAATGGATTAAATAAACAAATTTCACAACCAGAACCAATGTTTTTCATTTAATAAAAAAATTACAGCAAAATAACATCGGATGATTACTTTTGCCCCACCTTGTACATATAAACCTTCCCCTTGAATCACTCTATCTATT
This sequence comes from Limnephilus marmoratus, assembly GCA_917880885.1. Lineage (NCBI taxonomy): Eukaryota > Metazoa > Arthropoda > Insecta > Trichoptera > Limnephilidae > Limnephilus > Limnephilus marmoratus. Next base: position 15,626,264 of record OU862906.1, read on the forward strand.
GGTGAAAACCGCATGAAATTCCGTGGCGTAGTTTAAAGATCTATGCGCACATACATTTTGAGCGACTTCATTTTATACTATGTAATGATTACTTAGTTTTATTTTCAAAAAACCATTTCTTTGGAATACTTATTCTTGTATGTAGGATAATAGTGTTATTTCAACACCCCTCGTTAGTATAAAGTATAGATAGTTAAATGTAGTTTTTAAGTGTCTCAACAGATGTCAGTTAAGTACCTAGTACCTATGACTACTACAACACATGCATTAGCCTAGTGTGTTAGTCGAAAAAGACAATAATCTGTAACAAATAAAATATTATTAAATAAAAAAAGAAAAGATAAACAAAAATTTTAACAAAAAAAAACGACTTCAAAAAATGCACTAAAAAGTAAAAAAATAATTTCGTATTCTTCTACACTTCATAATCAACTTACTTTTTCTAATCATCAATATGTAGGTACGAATGTTACTTTTGGAGTCGGTGTCAGTCAAGGTAGGTTTGTAAATACATACATAGTTATAGGTGAGATGTGCTTGTGTCGCACAAGCGACTTGACGAGGCGAGAGGCGAGAGCGGGGCCGCGGCGTGAGGGGAGCTGTCAAGTACTTTTGAACACGCCGCGCCGGGTACCTTTGCTGACACCGACTCCAAAAATAACAATCGTGCCTACATATTGATGATTAGAAAAAGTAAGTTTTATGAAGTTGTAGAAGATTACAAAATTATTTTTTTACGTTTTAGTGCATTTTTTTAAGTCGTTTTTTTTTGTTAAAATTTTTGATTATTTTTTGATTTTTAGTGAATCTGAAGTACGCTAACTAATTTGTCTGAATATGGGTAAACCTACTAAATGTGCTACTCATAGAGACGGACGTAATTTGACCATAGCGACGTTAGGATCAAATTAAGAGATTCGACCGAGTTTCGTTAATTTGTCATGGATCCGATAATCAAAACTTAACCAAACTCTCATCAAATTACCCTTGAAGAACATCCTTTCCAATAAAAAAAGAATTAATTTTTTTTTTAAATATTCGTCCATTTGTCGCGCACATACTTAATGCAAATTTAAGACTTATATGGTTCTCTCATGGATGCCATTGTCGGAACTAGATCAAATTAAAATGGAACCACATGAGAAGCACCAGCTTTCAAATAACAAATGAATCATCAATATCGGTTCACCCAGTCAAAAGTTCTGAGGTAACAAACATAAAAAAAAATAAATAAAAAAATACAGTCGTATTGAGAACCTCCTCCTTTTTGAAGTCGTTTAAAAAGTGTCAAATATCACCGTTTGCGTCTAATGCAAGAACGGTTACGGAAATAGCCGAGGATACACGATACACAGCTGAGCTCCCGCAGTGTTTGGTTTCCAGCTTCAGAATAACTTAGAGCTTCCAATAGTACGAACATCTGATCCATTTAAATATTGTCGTAAACCTTACGAAAACGTAAACAAATCGAACAAATTTCACGTAACCTCAATCCTCGATCACTGGGATTAAAGTACATCACGCTTATATACGTAAAAAGGTTGTAAAGTAGGTTAAATACATCTACGGATACTTATTATTATAACTATTACCATTACTTACTTTTGTCTTATATTTATATAATTGTGTTAACTTTTACTTTATTTTACTTTTCTTAGGTATTATTTTTACAATTCAATGTTTACAATTTACTCAATTTGACTGTTCCACAACCCACGCTCAAAAACTAACTATACACGAGATTCATTTCACAAAAGGATTTGCACAAAATACATAACAACTTTTCTGACCGGATATTTTCCGGTTGTCCGCAGATCAACTTACTGAATGTAAATTAGAAAAGGAAAATAGAAACAAATGGTTAATTAACCACACGGGCCTCGACCATTTAGGGTCAAAATATTTCCACTTTGTAATAAAATCCACTTATAATTTTTGAAATATTAAAATATTGCATGAAAACATAAAATAGTTTATCTGCTACACATACGTACCTACACAGCCTTAATACGATTCAAAAAGGAATCATAAATACCATATTGAAAGTACCAATTAGAACGCCTTCAATTGAAATTTTTAATAACTTTGACGTACCAAATATACAGCAAATATATACCAAAAATATATTATTGAAGCTCTTCAAAAATAATGAATCCTCTACTAGACCGTGTATGCATAACACTAGATCGAATAAAAATAATATAAAAAATATTCCAAGTTATAAAACCACATTTGGACAAAGAAACTATACATATAATGAATAACTTATTACTTTGTATAAAACCACTATATTTAAAACAATATCAACATGTTTCGACAACAATGTTGTCTTCATCAGGATATGTTACTATGATACAATAAATGAAAAACAAGTATAGACAAATTAAAATAAATTATAACATAGACAAAATATTAAAAAGTAGAGGTGATTAATTACTTACTAATCATAAAAATAGTTATACAAAATTAAATTTAAAAATTATTTAAGGAAAAATAAAATTGCATTTAGATAATAAATTTTTTTTAAGAATAATTAATTAAAATAATTAGTCTAAATCAAAAAATCAATAATTATAATTAGTTGTAAGTATTAATAAGAAAATAAATTTAAAAGATGGCTATTTTTAAAAAAGGTTTGGTTATTTATAATATTTAATTTACTATTAATGCTTTTTCTAATTTCTAAAATTTCTAAATTATCCAATTGTATGCCCGTAGTGTTAGTATGTAAAATTTTAAGACCTGTATTAATATCAAAAGAATGACTTGTTTCCAAAATATGGTTGGCAAATTCAGAATAATTATTATTATTTAAACATCTTATATGTTCCTTAACTCGAATGTTAAAATTTCTAGAAGTTTTTCCAATATAAAAAAGTTACAATCATTACAAATTAATTTATAAACCCCAGATTTGTTCAAAAAATCACATTTATCCTTATTATTTAATATATAATTTTTTAATTTGTTGTTTGTATAAAAAGCTGGTTGTACATTATTTGGCATGTTTTTAATTATTAAATTTGAAATGTTATTATTTAAAAATAAATTTTTTCTCCAATTATTATCATTTTCAAGCAATGGGTTCAAGCACTAGTCCCCTAGTAGCAGATATTTTTTTAAACAATTTTGAAGATAAACTTTTTAAAAGTCGTGCGTTATTATTAAAATATGTTTACTTTTGGAAAAGATATGTAGATGATATTTTTTGTATATGGACTGGCACTAATAGACAATTAAATATATTTTTAAATTTCATTAATAAACTCAACAAAAAAATTAAATTTACCCTAGAAATTGGAAATAATTACAGTTTAAATTTTTTGGATTTAAATATTTCTATCATTAATAATAAATTTGAATTTAACATTTTTCGTAAAGATACATATACAGATATCATTATACATGAAACATCTAATCATCCATATTCACAAAAATTAGCAGCTTTTCATACCTTACTAAGTAGATTAATTAATGTTCCCTTATCTTTGAGTAATTTTAAAACAGAATTAAATACTATTAAACAAATTGCAATTAATAACGGTTATAATTCAAAATTAATAGACAATATGTTAAACAAAAAATATAAGAAAAAGTTTTTTAGATCTTTTATCTATCCACATGTTGTTGAAAATGATAATAATTGGAGAAAAAATTTATTTTTAAATAATAACATTTCAAATTTAATAATTAAAAACATGCCAAATAATGTACAACCAGCTTTTTATACAAACAACAAATTAAAAAATTATATATTAAATAATAAGGATAAATGTGATTTTTTGAACAAATCTGGGGTTTATAAATTAATTTGTAATGATTGTAACTTTTTTATATTGGAAAAACTTCTAGAAATTTTAACATTCGAGTTAAGGAACATATAAGATGTTTAAATAATAATAATTATTCTGAATTTGCCAACCATATTTTGGAAACAAGTCATTCTTTTGATATTAATACAGGTCTTAAAATTTTACATACTAACACTACGGGCATACAATTGGATAATTTAGAAATTTTAGAAATTAGAAAAAGCATTAATAGTAAATTAAATATTATAAATAACCAAACCTTTTTTAAAAATAGCCATCTTTTAAATTTATTTTCTTATTAATACTTACAACTAATTATAATTATTGATTTTTTGATTTAGACTAATTATATTAATTAATTATTCTTAAAAAAAATTTATTATCTAAATGCAATTTTATTTTTCCTTAAATAATTTTTAAATTTAATTTTGTATAACTATTTTAATGATTAGTAAGTAATTAATCACCTCTACTTTTTAATATTTTGTCTATGTTATAATTTATTTTAATTTGTCTATACTTGTTTTTCATTTATTGTATCATAGTAACATATCCTGATGAAGACAACATTGTTGTCGAAACATGTTGATATTGTTTTAAATATAGTGGTTTTATACAAAGTAATAAGTTATTCATTATATGAAAAATGATGCCACAAAATAAATTTGCGAAGTTTGAAGAAGAAACTATACATACTTTGCAACAAAACTCCATAACATCCTCCCCCAGACATAAAACTAATAAAAAATCCAATTGAATACAAATCAAGAATAAAAATATGGCTTAACGAGGTCAATGAGAAAACCCTAGCGAAGACGCTAAAAACGACATAGAAGACAAATGAACTATATTTAAATAACATTAGTAACTAAGAAACACAATACTTTATATTTAATTTCACCATTACATTTTGTATGTAAATTTTTTTTGTATAGTCCAGGGGTTCCCAATCTTTTTCAGCCACTTACAAGTTTAGTATTTTGTCACGGCGCCCTATTTTAGTAGCTATTTGGAATAGATATATTGACTACATACATATTATGGTCGAAAGAAATAGGTACCTAAAATAATAGTATTTCGGTAGATGGGCACAAAAATTAAAACATCCACAATATGAAATTGAATTTTATTATATTTATAAGAATTTAGAATTGGAACAGAGAACAACAAAAAAGACTTGAGAAAAAAATAAAATACGATAGTTACTCAGTCAAATCAATGTGACGGGTGAGCTTGATGATTTTCGCACTGTTTTTCAAAGTGGGGAATAAGACTTGAGACTGCTACTCTCATTTCTTGCTCCACATTGATCTTTGAGCGATATTTGTTCTTGATTACAGCTACAGCTGAAAATCCAGCTTCACATGAATATGATGTAGCCAACGGAATGAAATTTTTTAAAGCTTTCGACATTAAATTTGGACATTCATTTTGAATCGATCCCAAAACTCCACCAAATCTGTACTGGTGAATCTAGTTTTGAGGCTGTTGTCGCAAGAGAGTTCAATGAGACTTTCTTGCTCTTGTGTTGTGAATCCTGGTGGAGCTTGTGCATGGGAAGGATCTTGGATCCACTCAAAGATTATTCGACATCAACATCTGCAAAGTACTTCGAAAACCATTCGTTGAGTTTCGATAGGTGTTCCGTGAAAAGGGCCATCAGGTCTTGTGAGACAACCAGTTTATTAGATGCCGCATATTTATACAATAGCGGGAAGCTAGCTTAACTTAAGTAAACGGACATTGCGAGCAAGCTGTCGCGGGCGGGTAAAGAAGTTGGGGGGGTAGAGTATCAACGGTTTTCAAGCGCATAGGTAGATGTTCTTTAAAGATGCGCGAATATTTGTGGTTTCGGATAATGATGAGGATCGACTCACGGCGCCCCTCTTTACTTTCTACGGCGCACCAGGACGCCGCAGCGCACACTTTGGGAACCCCTGATATAGTAGATAAAAAAAAGCACAAAGTTTAAAAAATGACCCACCTTACGTTTTTTTTCTAATTAAAATTAGCGAAAGTGAAAAAAATAAAAAACACAAAGATATTCAATTAGTCGAATGTATGTACCTATTATAAATGTTACTCTCTCCTTACTTATTGTATTTTGGGGAAAAATAATAAAAAACACAAAGATATTTAATTAGTCGAATGTACCTAATATAAATGTTACTCTCTCCTTACTTATTGTTGTTTTGTGTAAAAATAATAAAAAATTCCTAAAGTTTCATAACTTTTTTCCAAATGGGTTCCGAAATTTTGGTTTCATGAAGGTGAACACTTTACTTCTAGTGTGGTTAACTTGTAGATTTGAATATAAAACGTACTGTTTTCTCTTTCTAACACCTTTATACCATATTTCTCACTATTATAGCAAGGGAGATACAACGATTTCTATCACGAATATGAGTTTTCCGAAAAACGAACAAATCAGCACCAGGGGTTAAGAGCTCTCAATTCCTGCTGTGTGTTGTTTTCTTATTCTAATCATGTTTGTTTTTCTTTTTTTAATCTTTTTTATCTTTGAACATTATCCCATTTAGTAAATTGTGTATTAATTTTATATGATTCAATTTCGCATTATCCATCTTATGTACCTATATACTTAAATCAGTGCTTTTTAAAATACCTTTTCGTTTTTTTAACTTTCTTCCACCTCCACTATTTGTTTTTATGTAGGTGACATGCATTTAATGCGGAAACTTCGCTGGTTGATGCAACTATGTAACATGTAATTATTTTATTAAAAAATGTACGATTGTTTGTTTCCCCAATATACATTGGGAGGAAAAAAAACTGATAATTAACTATACAACATAACATAAATTACTAACATCTTTATGTATAAAAATCTCGCGTCACGATGTTTGTTCGAGAAACTACTTAACCGATTTTGATAAAATTTGGCATACTGTATGTAATTTGGTCCAACCTAAAAGAAAGGATAGTTTTTATCTTGATTATTGACGTCAATATTTATTATTGCGAATTAAATGTTTGTCGTAGGACAATGCTTTGTAATAATTATTTGACAGATTAATTTATGATTATTAACAGATGGTGGGGTCAATTATTTTATGAACAAAAAATAGGTTATCTAGGTTGAGCAGTAGAAGGCGTTGTGTTTCGTTAGCCACAGCAACGCGTGGCTGAATCAACTAGTTTTTCTATAAATACTTTAACGACCGTTAAAAGACTAATTCTCATTTGAAACTGTCTTTATCAGTTGTTGTACTTACATCAATTTGTATTTCTCGTAATCGGATTATTGATTTCCCTAAATGACACCATGACCGGAAAGTTTTCATTGCATATATCAAACGCATACTTTTTCTGCATGAATTTGGCAATATATTATTAATTCATAATCTGCCCATTCATAGATTTCACTAGTTTCATTATTTTAGGGAAGTCAATTTTTGCAAGTTAAAAAAAACATTAAGGTTTTTTTAAAATTTATTTTTATTTCTATTCTTGAACATACATAATGCAGATTATTACATCAGTTTACATAGATATTAAGTTTAGTAACAAGAAAAAAAAAAGTTAACGATCCGTAACTGTATGTATATATAGTACCTAGTAGTATTTTGTGAACACCTCACCAGGCGAACCTGTGCTGAGGTGTTCCCATGTTTGGGAATAAATGCTATTCTGTCAACATAATTAGAAACACCGTATCCTCCTTGACATTGTCAAGAAGGACCTGTAGGTCGACCCATGGCGGCAGTATCGAATACATAAATTAAAGATTAGTTGCAGTTAGGATCTACACATACAGTTATTCATAGCATCTAATTTCTGTTTAAGATAAATAATAGTTGTGATAAATAGGTAGGAATATTTTTCTATGGACCACTCGCCACTGGTATGAATAATATTGTGGTATAATTTTTTGTCTCAAAACAAAGTTTGTATAATTTTTTTTTTGTTTTTGTATTTGGTTATGTTTGGTTAGGTGTTATAATGTTTTGAAAAAATTGAATACCTTGTTGTTTGATCCAGTCTTTGATGTGTTTTTGTGAAGAATTGTACATGTATTTGTAGTCAGTAGTTGCTTCAGTGAGGTGGGCATGTAGTTATATAGTTTGGTTGCGTAGGACTTAAAGTTTCTTTGCCCGTGTGAAGAATGAGTTATCGGTATGTTTAGTATTTTTTTTGTATAGGCCCTGGTTTTAATTGCTAATTGAGGTTGCATCGAAATGTGAAGTTCATGTTGGAAGAAGTGTACTAGTACAGATTTGGCGTAGAGTTGTCGTATTGTCATGATGTCTAGTGTTTCGTAAATTACATTCGAGCTTGTGTAGCGAGGAACTTGGAGGATTAATTAAATTGTTGCCTTTTGAATTTTTTCTAATCGATCTATTGCTATATTCGTTGCACTTCCCCAAGCCAGTATGCCATAAGTGATGATGGATTGGCAAAGCGCAAAGAATATGGTTCTGAGGATTGTTCTTGGAAATATATTGTTATTGGAGGTTGGCCTCTTTGGGTGATGCCGTGTGCAATATAATTGGTTTTTGTTGGGTTTAGGGTAAGAATGTGGTTGTTTAGCCAATTTTTGACTACCGATAAATTTTTTTCAGCCTTTTACCTCATACCATGTTTCTGCCTGGCAGCGAAAAATAGCATCGTCAGCAAATGTTACGATTTGCCCGTCGATATCAATGTCACACAGGTCGTTTATGTAAATAAGGAACATTATGGGACCAAGGACGCTTCCCTGTGGTACTCCGTATATAGATATAAGTGGATCGCTTGACATGTTGTTAATTTTAACCTGTTGCATTCTACCCGATATGAAGCTTCCCAGTAAGTCTAGTTCTATGCCCTTAACACCGATGTTTTATTAGTTTTTTGAAGAGTTTTTCGTGAGAAATTGTGTCAAAAGCTTTACACAGGTATAAATAAATTGATATAACCTTAATTTTAGCATCTACGTCATGTGTAATAAACTCGGTTACAGTGGAAATTGCGTTTTCTGTGTTCCTATTTTTTCTAAAGTCATGTTGATTTTTTGAGAGTATTTGCATGGTTTCTAGATAATATTGCAGCTGGGCTTTTATCACTTTTTCAAGAATTTTGGATATTGTGTTTAATAATCTAATGATAATATATTAGAACACTGAGTCATATTGTTTCGAGGTTCTTGATTATCGTTTCCAGGAGTAATTTTTTTTATATTTTCGGCTAGGCTAGCGCCGATCTTTGTGTAATATCTGTTTATGTAATTAAGAATAAGTGTAGGATTTTTGTGAAAGTCGATTTCTTCGTCGTTGATTAGTAACTGTGGTGTATCGTAAAACCTTCCGCCTTGTAGACACAGATGGCGGTGATCTCAGCTATCGGTAGATTCCGCTAGATGGCAGGCCGCGTAGTGCTTCAGTTCTCCGGCAGGGGATCGGAGGTCTCAGAGGCTGTGTTTCAGTTATCACTCGCCAGAACCATTACAGCTAGCTTCTAGTTAGGTAGACTACCGCAGTCCCAATTGTATACGCGAAGTATAAATAAATCCAGAAAACGAAGAAGAATCTATTTTATTCCGAAGCAATCTCCATCCGAAGGATTGGGAGAATCTGTTAGTGTGACCATAAAAAAAACAGATCACTACAGCTGGCGCAGCCATGGATTATCTGCGTTTTTTATTTTGTTGTCACATGACAACAACAGTTTGGGACCAGGAGCGAGAGGTCTAAGGCAAGCGTGACTTGCAACTTTTTTTTTCCTTCGTGGAGAAGGAAAAACATCAGGGTTCTCCAGGGCCGAGGAGGCCAGAATATTTTTCTGTTTTAGGTTCAGAAGAATAAAGACCAAAGGACAAAGAAGACCAATACCAGGGGAAAAACATTTTTTCACTGCCAAGGCGAGCGGTGTTTACCGGACATTTGATTACAGCCAAGGCGTGCGGTGATTATACGCAAAATTGGAGGAGTATTTGAAGGAAGGAAGGAAGGAAAACTTGGACACAGGAGCAAGAAGAGTTCCGGAGTTAAGCAGTTGCTTTTTTTGTGGAGGTAATTATTGCGGATTCGTTTTTTTTTGTGGTTATTGTGGTCTGTTTCCTTTGGAATATGGAGTCGGGAAGGATTCCGAGTTTTAATCATCTCGTAGGAGATTGAACTTGTTTAGGCTTAGACTGGAACAGTTTTTCGTCATAAATGATGACAAGTTAACCGCGGACAAAAAAAGAGCTTTTATATTGAATCTCTTAGAGCAAGAAACACTGTCTTTACTGATTAATTTGTGTTTTCCACTAAAATTAAAGGATAAAACTTTTGATAATTTACTGTTAACTCTAGATAAACATTATACAAAAAAACGGTCGGTGTTTAAAGAAAGTGAAGTATTTTTCGTGGCAAAACAGGATGTGTGTGAATCCGTGAGAGATTTTGCGGTTAGGTTAAGGTCTTTGTCATCTTATTGTGAATTCGAAAATAGATTAAAGAAGAATCTTGTAGATATTTTTACCATTGGGTTATTACCGGGTCGTATTAAGGACAAAATATACCTTGAGGGATTGAAATTAACACTTAATGAACTTGAAGAGGTAGCTAGCAGTATGTCAGTGTTGGACATTGCAAATAATCCGGTAAAGTCAGAGATTAACAGCATTATGAAGGATGCTAGTAACAGGCACTTTTCGAAGGCCTCTGCTACTAAAAATCTCAGGTTCACCGGGTTCACACAAGTCTCAGGCGGCTTCGAGCAGTAAATTTCCAGTACCACCGGGTGCGAATTTATTGTGCCGAATTTGTAGGAATACGGGTCATACTACCAATTCCTGCAAATTTTGCAACGCTAGATGCTACAAATGCAATGGAGTAGGTCATCTACAGAAATTTTGTGTTAAGAATAATAATAATATGAATAGTGTCAATCCAATTGGAGAGGATTTTTGTTGTAATAATCATATGATAGCTACAATTAAACCGTTCACAGCAGACGTTTTAATAAACGACAAACATTTTAGAGCGATGGTCGATTCAGGTTCATCGTTATGTGTAGGAAGAAATTTTTAAGTGTTATTTCGGTACGGGAAAGTTATCGGCCGACAACCGGGTTATTTCAGGTTATGCATTAAAAGTTATTGGCAAAGTTATTTTTGACGTGAAGTACAAAAATAAAAACAACAATGTTACCTTCATTATTGTTACAGGGGGTACGGACTTAATTGTTGGGTAAGATTTCATGGATATTTTTGGGTTAGAAATCGCGGCTGTACAAGATACCATTAATTCGATGGTTTCAAGGAATCAGGATAAGGATAAATTTATTCACGAATTTCCGGAAGTTTTTTCTGACTAGTTGGGTAAATTTAAAAAAATTTGTAAGTTTTTTTTTTGTTGCATTTTTTCTTGTGTTTTGTAAATTTTTAGGTGTCTTTAATAGTGAATAAAGACGCGGGTCCAAGGTTTTTTTTTCAATGCTAGGCCGATCCCATTAACAATAAAAAGTAAAGTTGAGTCTGAATTAAGGTTCATAGTAAAAGACGGAATAATTTCTCCGATAGTAGAGAGTTTGCTCCCCCGAGAGTGCCAGTAAGTAGGAGGAAGGGTGATATCATTTTGATATTAGAAATTGTTTGTACATGTAGTTACTTACAACTTTACCGATCATATTTGTTTGTAGAATTTGTTTGTACATGGCGATACTTACAAGCTTCCCGATCTCGTTCGTATTAGAATTTGTGGTACATGGCGTTACTCACAAATTATGCGTTTATTTTTTTTTTCGGAAACTTTAGCTTTTTGTACATGGCGTTACTTAAGCGATAATTTCAAGATATCCGTAGCTTAGCGTTGGTACATGGCGATACCTTCGAGCTTTAGCTAAACGATTGGGGTTGAATTCGGTTTGGTATGGAAGAGAATGACATTATGTGTAGACATTTTGCCATTAATGAGGAGTTTAGGAGAAAATTGTATGATTTTTTGCGTGATAATCGGAATATTCCGCATGCTACGACAGGAGTCGAACCCTCAGTTTAGGTAATTTGGAGGGGTGGGTTGTAGGAAGTTTTGTTAGATTAGTAAGGCGTGTGTTCGGAGCACTGGGAGAAAGAAACAGTGGTGTCCCTATCGCGTCTGATGTGTCGGAATGCTGTGCAGATGAGCTGGAGACGTCACTCCTTTTGAAAGATTTTAACCAGTGTTCTCCTGATTTCAGATCTCCAGAGAGAATCAGAAGTCCACCATAGAACCAGCCACAACCGTGGGCGGGACGATTACGTCCCAGACGTCTCTGAAAACTTCCAGGAAAAAATACAACTTCTTAAAGTGAAAATATTTAAATTCAGTGTTGTGAAATATTTACTTTATTGTGTTTATGTTGATTTTAGAGACATCTGTTTGTATAACTTCGTGATTTTAAAATATTATGTTTATAAAATGAAATATGTAGCCAGGTTTCAAGTTAGCAGGGGGAAGATGTAGTGTATCGTAAAAGCTTCCGCCTTGTAGACACAGATGGCGGTGATCTCAGCTATCGGTAGATTCTGCTAGATGGCAGGCCGCGTAGTGCTTAAGTTCTCCGGTAGGGGATCGGAGGGCTCAGAGGCTGTGTTTCAGTTATCACTCGCCAGAACCATTACAGCTAGCTTCTAGTTAGGTAGACTACCGCAGTCCAAATTGTATACGCGAAGTATAAATAAATCCAGATAACGAAGAAGAATCTATTTTATTCCGAAGCAATCTCCATCCGAAGGATTGGGAGAATCTGTTAGTGGGTCCATAAAATAACAGAACACTACAGTAACTTTTTGATTTTATCATCTTTGTTTTTTAGTGTATGTGTACTTTCTCTCAGAATTGACCAAACGCTTTTCGGGTCAAAGTTTGCAGTTATCAGCTTGTTTCTCTAATATAATTCTTTGGGTTTACGTATAATTTGAGAACAAATATTTCTGTACCTTTTATAAAAAGAGTAAAGAAAAGTGTCATCTGGGTTGCGTTTAACTTGTTTGTGCAGTTTGTCTTTTTTTTCGATGCGTGATAGAGTGGAATGTTGTTGTGGTGTTTTGAGTGATGAGCGTTTGTAGATATGCTAGAAAGTAATTCCAGGCTTCTTCGGTCGTGTTAATTTTTTCAGATATTCCCACGTTTGTTTTTCTAGGCAAATTTTTAGGTTAACGTAGTCAGTTTCTAATTTTGTTATATTATTTTGAATGGTTGAGTTCAGAGTCTGTGAGGTCAGGCCTATCATTGTTGTGTTGTGATCTGAGATTGTGGATTCGAATACTACGCTACATAATTTGTTTTTGGATTTGACCATTACGTGATCTACACATGATTCCGAGTCTCTTGTAACTCTGGTTGGTGTGTTGATGGCGCAAATTATGCCATGTTCCAGGAGCATCAATTGGTAATCGATATTTTGAGGGTGGCCTTGTGGTAGTATATTGATGTGAATTGATTATTTGCGCTCTTACATGCGACATATATGAATATGAATATGCGTGTAAATAATTTTCTCTATGAACAAATTCACGAATTCAAGAAAGGCATACAAATACAATATTGTATCGGTGATTCAATCCAATATTGTATTTGTATCTATGCTTTTCTTAAAAGAATTGAGTTTTTTAATGGACAAAACTTTTCATATTCATACGGCGTATGTGCGAGCGCAACCAATTAATTCATCTTAATACGAGGGCTGGCGGAAGCTCCATTGCGAACAGCTGCCACGCCGAGACTAAGTTTCGCCGAGAGTGCAGCGTTGTGGGGATTTGGCGTAGTGGGACACGCCAGTGTTGCCGGACCTCGCGTAAAATCGTTCCTCGTGACTGCAGCATCTTGAAGACCTTATTTTACCGACAGCCCTCGTATTTTAAAGCATAATTTGCAAAAAAAGTTTTCCTCAAAAATAAATTACCGCCATATATAAGAACGAGCGATTCGAATTATATAAAGTTTATTTTTAACCACTCGGACCTATAAGCTTATTTTCACTATAATTAATTGTTGCCAGTCATACGTTTGACGTAGGAGGCGTACCCGACTTATTATGTAAATAGTTGCGAGAGTAGCGATCGTCAACAGTGAAAACGACATTTAATTCTATGAATTATTTTTTTTTTTAACTAACGAATTTATTTTATAGTGTTGTTTACGATTTTGCCTTTTAGTTGCAATTGCAACATTCATTCTTACAAAACTTTCACAACTGCGATAATAACAAGACTAATAAATAAATAAAAAAAACTGCAATCTAATAACATACTAGGTTGTGGTTTTTTATTGCATATATTCAGTTATTCTTTTAAAATACCTTCATTTATATTTGATATTTAAATCTCCACTTTAACAGTAGAAATACAATAAAAAATCAATACATAAAATGCCCCCACGGGCAGCACCCTTGTGGGATTTTTTTTGTTCATTCGTTTATTATATTAAATTTTTTATGTAGGTACTTTTCACTATTTTATATGCCTATGTATTGTACCAAAAAAAATGTAGCATACAAATGATTTCAATAATACCCATTCATGTTTAGAATAAAAGGGAAAATTGTTTGAGTTCAACGTCAAATAAATTTAAAATTCTGCCTTAAATCACTGCCATCTATGAACGAGCAGTTAATGAATAATTTTTAGTTTAGGTACTCTTAATTGAACAATTCTACAGGGCGCTCAAAAAGCGCATTATGCCGCAGGTACACAATACCTATATATATTATTTTCAGGCATTACGGTTGTTCGGTAAACTTGGTAAAATTCCTAGAAAATGTGCTAATTCCTCTCAGGTTGAGTGTGTTTGAAACCACACGGTGAGTGTATTTAGGGCCAGACTGTTGAATCCACAGAATAACGAAAGTATAGACTTGAACTAAAGTAAATCCTACGTTCTATTTTGAACGGCTACATCTGGTGTCAAGTAGGGTTCGTTAGGCGTTAAACACATAATGACGGTGAGAATTTATATTACCCAAAGGGCTAATTTTTATGGAAAATGATTTAATTATATAAGGTAACGTGCATACGTAATGAAATATGTAAAAACATGTGTTTAGTAGACTTTTAACAATTTATTCTTAATAAATTTTTGAACACAGCATTTTTTGTGTGCCAACACTAAGGCGAAGCTTAATGTTACATCACTATTTTAGATCAGAATTTAACATGCTTTAAATTAAATTATAAGTGCAAATAATATGCTTTGAATAAGTTGAAGTTTTTCCTATACTTTCTTTAATTAAAAAAAAAAATTACTTTAAAAAAATTTAAGCGTAAACTAGTAAAAAAATAATTTTTATTCGAAATCTTTGGATGCATAATTAATTCACAGGTCTGCAACAAAAATGCTGTCTGGATGTTTTTAACTGATTTCGAACTTTTGAACGACTGCACCAAATTGGATAATTCTTTTTTTGTGTTCGTTATTGTCAAGACAAGGTTTGTATAAAACTACTGGTGAGTTCTGGCATTATGAAATTTGTATAAAAAAATTGCAATAGGTGGTACGCGAGCTGTGAAGACTGAATGTATGGAATGCGGGAGGGGGTAGGGGAACTCGGGTAGGAGGTTCGAGGGAGGGGGGGGGGGAGGGAAACTAGGGATCGGGGAGGGTAACCTGAATTTTTAGGCAATAACAAAGACCCTACTACAAACAAATCGTTAAAAGCATTTCAAACTTTAGGTTACCTAATGAGTTTAAAAGTACATTTTCTTCATTCCCACCTCGACTACTTTCCAGAAAATTTAGGATATGTGAGTGAAGACCAAAGTGAATGATTTTACCAAGATATGAAGGACGCAATTATAAATAAATAAATTTTTGTTTAGTCTTTTACCTTTTATTTTAAGATGATAACTTGTTTAACATAGATACATTGTCAGAAAAAGTGACGTTCTGTGAAAAAATGATATTCATTTTCGGATTCAGCACACCCAGAAACATAAGAATTACGCAAAAAACCAAAACAGTTCTCAATTTATATTTTTTGGTAGACTAGTGTTATCTGTCATAGTTTCCATTATCTAATTTTTTTCTTTCTTATTAATTAAATATGCATTTAAAAAAAAAAAAAAAAAATATTACAGGAAAGACAAACATTTCCTGGTTACAAATAACCTGGCAATGTTTGAAAATCTCCTACTACCATCACAGCGGAAAATTTTGCTTGTGGGGACTTCCGAGGAATCGAACACGCGACACTGGGTGGGACCCAAATGCGATACCAACTCAGCCACTGACCAGACACAAATATTCACAAAATAAATAAAAACCCGTTCTGCGCTTGTAATCGTGACTTCTAGACTCCGTTTTCCGAGCTATTGTTAAACCTGTTACCTATATTTATGGCGATATAAGTCACATTAAGAATACATACATTTTTGGCTTGTGGCTTCCTCTTGAGATATGAACAACTATGCTGTAACCACTATGTATAGTGCTGGCGGTCGAATAGAAAAATACACAAATTCATAAAATCCAAACAATATCCGTATACCTTCCCGTTTAATTGAATATTTAATTATTATAAAATTCAGCTCAACTCACTTATAGAGACTGGAAAAACAAAGATTCTTCATATTCCTAAATTGGGCTGATACATATACACACGGTAATATATATATATGATACATACACACATGGTATGACGCCTTGTTAGTATTACATTATTTCAAATTTCATCCCTGCTAAGTCCAAATAATCCTTTGTGGTAGAGAATATTATTCGCCACCTCGTTTACTTTATGAGAAGTTTATTTTAAAGCACTGCTTTATTTTGTAGAGGGTTTATTTATGCGATTTAAAGCTTAACACATACCTACCAGAAGTTTGTAAAATATAAAAACACTTTTCATTAAAAATAATAGATTTTTTTGTTTTAACGTATTGTTTATATAAAAAAGAAATGTTTCCTAAACCTTGAGGAAGTGAGCATCGCTCACGAAACATGTAGTTTTTTTATAATCAACAAATAAATGTTGTGTTCATTTTGAATTAAATTGGTGCCACAAAATAAATTTGCTGTGTTTGCGGTTGATGGAGACCTATCCTAGACTTCTTTAGCCAGACTCTCCCGACCCATCGCCTTGCACCGCCGTGGGATGGATGGATTCGAATGTCCGTCACCCCTGGACACATTGACCCCCAGATTCCTACACACCCCTCGTACCTTCTCCTTCCCAGACCTTCCTTTCCTTAATTTCCCTTAAAAGACCCTCCATACATGGGGAGGGGGTACTTCATCAGCTCTAGATCCTGTCGAAAAGGCGCAGAAAACAATTATGAAAATTATTCTCCGACTTCCTCTAACTGCAAACAGTGACCTAATATTCAAAATAATGAGAGTATTTGATTATTATTTTTAATTGTAAAACTAACGTTTTTAAGACAAGATTTTTTATGCATAGCACAAAGGGTAACAATTATTATAAGCAATAATTATCAGCCTGAAATACTCATCCACATTGAAAAATCTTCCGAGAAAAGATACATGACGCCAACGGGACTTGAACCCGTGTCCTCTCGATTGCCGGTCGATTGCTCTTGACCACTGAGCTATGGCGGCTTATCTCGTACCCGCCAAATGATTCAATATATGCTAGTGTTTCATTCAACAATTACTGCTTATTATATTTTTTCCACCTGAAAACAACCAAATTTATTTTTGCGAGAGAAACATTGTAAGTGTTAAATCCCTCGCTAGGTGGCGTCGAGACAAATTATGTCTTCATTTTATTGGGGAAATACTTAAACTTGTCAAATATTAATTATTATTTTTAATTGTAAAACTAACGTTTTTAAGACAAGATTTTTTATGCATAGCACAAAGGGTAACAATTATTATAAGCAATAATTATCAGCCTGAAACACTCATCCACATTGAAAAATCTTCCGAGAAAAGATACATGACGCCAACGGGACTTGAACCCGTGTCCTCTCGATTGCCGGTCGATTGCTCTTGACCACTGAGCTATGGCGGCTTATCTCGTACCCGCCAAATGATTCAATATATGCTAGTGTTTCATTCAACAATTACTGCTTATTATATTTTTTCCACCTGAAAACAACCAAATTTATTTTTGCGAGAGAAACATTGTAAGTGTTAAATCCCTCGCTAGGTGGCGTCGAGACAAATTATGTCTTCATTTTATTGGGGAAATACTTAAACTTGTCAAATATTAATTATTATTTTTAATTGTAAAACTAACGTTTTTAAGACAAGATTTTTTATGCATAGCACAAAGGGTAACAATTATTATAAGCAATAATTATCAGCCTGAAACACTCATCCACATTGAAAAATCTTCCGAGAAAAGATACATGACGCCAACGGGACTTGAACCCGTGTCCTCTCGATTGCCGGTCGATTGCTCTTGACCACTGAGCTATGGCGGCTTATCTCGTACCCGCCAAATGATTCAATATATGCTAGTGTTTCATTCAACAATTACTGCTTATTATATTTTTTTCACCTGAAAACAACCAAATTTATTTTTGCGAGAGAAACATTGTAAGTGTTAAATCCCTCGCTAGGTGGCGTCGAGACAAATTATGTCTTCATTTTATTGGGGAAATACTTAAACTTGTCAAATATTAATTATTATTTTTAATTGTAAAACTAACGTTTTTAAGACAAGATTTTTTATGCATAGCACAAAGGGTAACAATTATTATAAGCAATAATTATCAGCCTGAAACACTCATCCACATTGAAAAATCTTCCGAGAAAAGATACATGACGCCAACGGGACTTGAACCCGTGTCCTCTCGATTGTCCTCCCGGGTTCAAGTCCCGTTGGCGTCATGTATCTTTTCTCGGAAGATTTTTCAATGTGGATGAGTGTTTCAGGCTGATAATTATTGCTTATAATAAGAGTATTTGATGTTCGACAGATCTATGTAAAAACTTTTTTTAATATTTTTTTTTTATTTTTTTATTTAGTAACTATATAATATTTTTTACATTTTTTGTATGAAACATGTTAGTTAGATGTATATATAAAATAGAAAATATATTCGAAGTCCTCCTCACTAGGAGATCTTGTGCTGAGGGGGACTATGCTTTGGATAAGTTTTTCAGCGACTTCTATGGTTTAACTTGTTTGGATAAGATTTTCCAGAAACTTCTATGATGTTTTAAGTATACTAGTAAGGTCATTTTCCGTTTTTTCGTCCATTTTCCGACCATTTTTCGGTCATCATCCTCATACATCTCTTTAAAAACAAACACGTGCTTCGAACAAAGACATATTGCAAGTTCAAGCACCCTCTTCCACCCTTGGTCAACGTAGTTTTAGATACTTTGCCACAAAGATATTATGCTCATATATATTATATATTATGCTCAGATATTATGAACATGCTCCCAGAAAATATTAAACCTCCGTAGTCCAGTGGCTAAGACTCTTGACTCACATTCTGGAGGTCGCGGGTTCGAACCCGGCATGCGCAAATAAATTTTATTTGATTAATTAGTGTTATTTCACAATTAATTCATTTAAAATAATATATAGTATATTTGCGGCATGTTCCAGAGTGGAAGATATTATTAGTATCGCCCTGGTGTAAGACCACCATTCAGAATTGAAACGTTGCTTGAAAATGGCTTTAGCCGTGTTTAGTGACCAGATCTGAATATCCAGGTACTTCCCAACCTTCCTCTTCCCCACCTCCTTCCCCTCCCCACTACCTTCAGCCTCACAACATACCCCAATTGGGGATGCCATAGTCTCACTGGCTCCAGACGGGAGCAGTTGAGATTCTTGTGCGGTATTCACTGTAAAAAAAAAAAAAAAAAAACACAGAAAGAGTTTAAAAAAATTGGATATGTTACTAATGGTCAAGACTTTACGGTTGCCCTCACCCAAACGCCTTGTCATTGACAGTATTGTAGTACCTTTCTGCTTATGTATTTCTGTATAGGAACCTATATTATACATTTAAATAAGTAAAACATGAACAAAGTACGATAATCAATTTACTAAAAATTGTTCCTCTATACAGGTTCACCTAGTGAAGCAGCCTATGTATGTACAACTTAAAATATAATAGGTATATTGTGCTACTTCTATATAACCGTTTTAAAAACATATTTATTTTTTTCCTATAGATACTATTCTAATAACAACCACCCAGCGCTTGCCACCTCGTGGACTTTCACCAACTTGTCCCATTGTCTTCTCTATATTTTGTCATACTAACACATATTGTAACTTGAATTTCCCGCTAAGCACTTGCATACTGCTTAGTAACAACGTATGCAGGGACATTGGAGGTCTAAATTCGTTCTAAACTAAATGTAGCTTGGTTCTTTCAAAAAATTAGAGTCTTTGCGAGAGCCTTGAAGGAGTAACCATTTGTTACTGATATCAGGGCGGGTAAGTGTCGGATAACCTCCAACAATACTCTAATAACATCAATTATTGTAACATTATTCTTATTACAATGTTATTGATATTAGCTTCCTTATGTTGTTAACTTTATAACTGAATGTTATTGTCATCCAAATATGTTATTATTATTATCTACTGTGTAAAAGAAAAGGAATAAAATAAAAAGTAAAAAGGGAAAATATTCTCAAAATGTAACAATATACGATTGTGTAGTAATATATATATTTTTTTTAAAGGAAGACAAACATTCTGGGTCACGAATAACCCAACAATGTTTGAAAATCTCCTACTACCACCACAGAAAGCCGAAAATGTTGCTTGTGTTGTGATGGAGGACTTAGCCAGCCGAGGAATCGAACACGCGACGCCCAGGTGGGACCCAAACGCTATGCCCACTCAACCACTGACCGGTCAAAAGATATATTACATATTCATGATGTTTTTGGGATGAAATAAATAAATTTAAAAAATACAGCATCCCCAAAGATGACATAGGCCTTGAGAGATTTTTTTCCATCGGAGCGTTCTGTGTGAATGCTAATGTAAAAAAAAAACACGATAGGTAGGAAATTCAGAACTATTCTCGATATCTCGGATTTTTATTCAAATCGGATCTGCTTGTCCGAATCACTATCTAGGATATAAATAAATTCGTTGGAATTTTGCAATCATTCAAAAAGATAACGGCTAAAAATATGACAAAAGTTAGCTGAAATTAATATTGTTATTTCTGAATTAGAAATATGATATCGACAAAAATAACATAAAATAATTAGGTCCTAATGTCGGAGTTGGTCGAGGCGTTGTCCGGGTAAGACAGAGATCGCGGGTTCGATTTTCAATTGCGACCTTTACTCTTTATTTTTATGTGTCTTGTTCTGTTTCATGTTCTTCTTGAATGACACAAATATTCTATACTATATATTTTACAAGCAAAGTAGTTTCGACACTTACTTATTTTATCAATATTATAAAAAAGGAAGGTTTTTCTAAAATAACTTTCAATGAACTATTTTACACAATCGAATAGGTACTCGTACCATGTCTCTTGATGTTTGATTATGGCTTGCTTATATGCGGAAGGCCACATTTGAAACACATTTATTTTCTTTTATTCAAGCCACCTCTCGTCCAATCATCTTCTATTCTTCCCTTACCAAGTTCAATATTCCAAGTCGGAAATGGTATCAAGCTAGTTTTATTTATCGAGAATTTTATTTAACTTCAATCATTTAGATTCAATCTACGTTCAATAGAATTTTGAAACAGAAAATTGGATGAACATATTTGTTCATATATCGAAGATATCAAACCACGCTCTTGCGCTTTTGCCAAATACCGGCGCACTGTGGTCAATAAGCCGAAAATAGAGGGAATACATAAATAGTCAGCAATAGAAGCAATTTTTAAAAATAGAAGTTTACGCAAAATACAATAACACCAAAACTATAGAGACACACAATCAATGTAAACGTGCTAAAACACGCTGTCTGTCCGAATTGTACACATTTGACATTAAACTTTTATTACCGACATTTTTTGTTCAAAGTTCATGCATGAAAACGAATAATATAATATATCAAGAAAACAATACCAAAAATGAATTATATCAAGAGAATGTACGCCATTTGTTGTGTTTGTAATGATAATATTATTTTATTATCATCAAGACGTTATATAAATAAGGTTACGCATAAAGATTGTAGGAATTAAAATTTGGAGGCGGGAATGGGTACCGCCGCTTCGTGAACCATTTATTGGATAGCCAACACCTCTGCCATAGGTCATCCTAAGTGGTTCGCTACGTTTAGCTTTAGATTTAGCAGGGGTGCCCGGGTTCATGGGGTGAGGTTTGTCTAGGCGTTGGCGGCGGATAACCTGGACACACTGAACCCCAGATTCCTATCCACCCCTTAAACCGTTTTCCCTCCCAGAACTCTACTTTCGTTCCTTTTCTAAAAAACACTCAGCATCCCCAAAGATGACACAGGCCCTGAGGGAAATTATTTTCCTTAGGGCCTCCTATGGGAGTTAAATAAAAAAGGAGATTAGAGTTTTTTTTTATTTTAAACATTATTTATCCTCATTTCTTTGTACATATAATGTATAATAGCAAATAGTATACATATAATAACATTATATATAATAATAAATAGTATGAACAAGAAATGAAAACCCACTAAGGCACTGCCTGAGTGTGGGTAATATTAAAACAAAGTATTATATTTCTAAGTACCCAAAGTATAAAATAGACTTAAACATATAAAATATAAAATTAGTATTTCATAGGTAGAACAAGTGAAAAGGTTTTTTTTCAGCTATTATAAAATATGGAAAAAACATATTGATTTTTTTTTTTTTTTTTTTAGTTATTATAAAAAAATAAACAGAAAACATATTGTACTACAGTTTAGAAAGTTACAGAAGGTGTGTTGTAAAAGGAAGGATAAATTTATAGAAATAGCGTTTCAATATCTATATTACTCAACCATAATTTTACCTCTTTTACATATTTTATCATTTTATTTATCATTTGAGTTTGTAGTGGTAGAAGGTTAAATGAACGAGCACCAATGAAACTGCTATGTGTCTGCAATAATTTAGTAATGGTTTGTGGGGTGTAAAATATATTATTTATTCTTTTGCTCATTCTGTTTTGAAAAAGGTTTCACAAAATTCTGTCATATTATGTTACACGAAGTTTAATTATTTATTTTAAAAAAGGTGTGCCATCTCACTTCATTCTACGTCAAGCAGATTTTACTTTATTTGTTTTAGAATTTAGGTGTAGCCGATTTTTTTATGTAACTTCTTTAATTCGCCTAAATTAAATTTTTTAACTGCATAATTTAATCAGTCTACAATCGGTATGATGATCACTGTGCGGTGTTAGCACAATATTAGGGTACCTGCTCTTAAAAGTGGGACTCCAGCTAAATTTTCGCATGGGAAATTGTGCAAACTGAACAGCAATATGCATAAACAGCATGGTCAATACCTTGCTCTACGCCTTCCTTGCAAATATTCTTCATGAGATGGACTCTTATAACGTCCGTAAATACCGAAGTTTACTATAGACACAGCGCAGCGGTCCTTTATAAACTTGCTCGTTAAATATAATTCGTAGAAACGAAACTTACTTTAAAAAATACCTGCTAGTAAACGTGTTTTGAGTTTTTTAGAATGAACAATATTAATTTAATAAAAAAAATACACAGCGCTAGAAGTGAAACCTTCGAGAAAATAAAGTAGACAAGAGTGGGGAGGCTAACAGAGGCACAGAGAGGAGACCAATAGGCTACTACGCAACGCATAAAAAGGACACCGATTATACACTCTCATTCTCTCGCAGGCTAAATCCTAGAGATATTTAGTTTATATCTTTTCAGTGTCACTATTTTTCGATTCGTCGAGTTTCAAATTACTCGATACAATTATATAATATATAATAAATAAGTTCACGAATTTTACACGTGATGTTTCACCGTTTTTTTTCATTTTTGAAATGAGCTAAAAAATTCTCAATTTTTTCGGAAGCTGAAAAAAGTGTATTCATTCGATACAACACTGAACTGAACCGTAGGTACACTCGTTATATTCCTCTTTGGTTATTCAAGTTCTCGTTTCTAACACAACACCTTATTGGCAGAATCGCCAAAATCGAGGTTTTTTACTCACCATTTTTCTCCGTCAAAATTGGACCGATTTTAAATTTTTATTACCAACTGCATTAAAAGAAAATATTCTGTCTCTGTACATTTTGCTATTTTTAAATAGGTTGTCTAGTTCATATACTGATCGTCTGTCTACAACGAAACAATTTTTGGAGGTCCTTACTCCTACATAAAGTGACTTATAAAAATACCTAAACTAAGCGATACGCTAGTGATCGAAATCTATGTTATATAAAAAATTATTTAAGTTTCAAAGTCCAGAGAGAAAGTTGGGGAATACGTTTGTATTGAGAAAACGCAAACCTTTCAAATGCGTATCGTGACAACTTGTATCGCTTCAAAAAGCAATAAAAAATACTATACTACTTCATAAACTTAAAAACGATTTGACAATAAAATTAGGTCATTAGTAACTCATATTAATTGTAAGGTTTTTCCCTAATCATCTCTGAAGTGAGCTACAAACCCTAGATAATTAGCTTACTGGAATTACCAAAATATTTAGAAATTCGACAGTCTGAAACGACTTAGCAACAAAAAATATAATTACTATAATTGTTTAAAATCCTTGTAGCCACACTTTTCCCCCTCCCCTATATGTTATGTATATAAACCGTAGGCTAAGAATTATTTGTACAAGTCTGAAGATGGCTCTAAGGAGCTGAAACCGGTTAAGATCAAATAAAATTTAGTGGAATAAAGTTTTATATTCGTTTTATTATGATATATAATTCAATATGTACTAGTGTTTCATTCAACAATTACTGCACGCACACGCGGTAGAAGTGAAACCTCCAGAAAACTAAAGTAGACAAGAATGAAGAATGGGGAGGCTACGCAACACCGCAGAAAGAGGAGAGTGATAATAATAATAAATTCTTTATTCTAGGCTGTGGGGGGATAGTGCTGGAAGGCTGCGGTCACCATCGTGTTGTCGGAGGATCATATACTATCTTATTCTCTAAGACCGTGGGGGGGGGGGGGGGGGGGGGCGCAAGATGGAGTTTTTGGCTTTGCTTTGTCCAAACCGGCTACCATCCTGATAATTTGTCCATACGTGTCCACCGCACCCGTGTTGATGTAGTATTTTTTTTTTCACGTTCCTGATGTAATATTAGGACTGCACCTCGAGCGTGATATATTGAAGATTTTTTGATTGATTAGACTGGTTGACGGGCATCCGACATTGCCTTCAATGTCCTTAAAGTAATAGTTTTAAATTTGGCTGAACTTATAAAGTTACATGTTTATTACAATATTAAAAAAAACCCCGGGGGCATGACGGGGTAATGCCATCATGCCCTGCCTTCCTCACGATTATTTTATTTATTTATTAATTATTTAAAATACGAAACTGAACATACAGCAAAAAAAACTGAGAGAAGTCAAGCGGTCGAAAAAACTTCTGTTTTCTGAAGACACAAAACAAATAACATACATATTGCCTTTATTGTAAGGAGAGGTATTTGGAGTCAGTAAAAGGATGGATTGCTTGCCAAATGTGAAATATTTTCCGCCCACATAAAAAAATCATATCTCCGAATATTAATACGGATACACATAAACCGAAAGTGCTATATAGCTAATAAATTCACCTATATTTAAACAATTATCCCATATTTTTAGGATTTATAAAAAATTATTAAAAAATCATAAACATTATAAACGGAAATATTCTCAGGAATTTCGAGCTGTAAACTCGCGTAAGAAGTTGAATTTTGGGTCCAATTTAAATATATTCTATGAAGTTTCTTATGATCTAATTCATGATGACATATACAAATATACGTAAGAAAACTGAATGTTGATACGTTGTCAAGTGTGTTTTAATTTTTCGTTTTAAAAACTTTTGGCACAAATTTTAGTTGAGAAATGACAATATTTCATCACACTAAAATGAAATTTTTAACGTACTCACCAAAAAAACCTGCAACACGTCAGACTTACATTACTTATAAATTAATTATCTTTATAATCCATAATACCAATAAACTTGATTATTGCTTTATTTATTGAAAATAAACCATTGTCAAACACAGTCCATTCGGAAAATCTACTATGCGTACATCATATAATCTATACGTACGACCACGTAAAATTTTGTATTGCAAGTATTGTATTTTTTAGTTGCACGATTTTGAAACACGTTGAATGCATTAATAATTCAACATTATTACACTGGTATACAAATATGTTAGAAAAATCCATTGAAAAACCACATTTTATACGCAAGCATTTTGACAGCGACCGCTTTAAAATGATTTCGTTTTTGTAAACCCGAATATTCATTAAAAAACCAAAGGGCAGTGATCTATCTATTGATTATAAGTAGAAGTAGGCTCTTCCAGCTTTATTAAAACTACAAGTTTATAATGAATCGTGGGAATTTTTGCCAAAATTGGCGTCAAAGCAATCCGAGGTATTTTAAATAGCGCCATATTGTGGCAAAAGCGCTCCAGCAGTTAATTATACTTTTTATAGCTTTTAAAAACATCTTTAAGCATTTTATTCTATGGAATGTTACGGCTAAATGACCAAAGTTTATTTGCAAAAAATGTAGATTTTGTAATATTTGAGGAACACTGTTTTATTTATCTTTACACATGAACTACCCGTCATGCCCCCCCTGCCCTACGTGTTTATCTCTATTTAGTGTCGCTTTTTCGTTTCATCGAGTTTCAAACCACAACGGTGTTAAATAAGTTTTCACTTTAATAAGCGGAGTAAAAAAAAACTTAAATGAAATTTGTGTTCGGTTTCAAAACATTTGAATTACTTACGCAGTTACTTTAAAAATTCTCGGAGCTTATATTTTTCCAATAAATGCCTTGTACTTACCAAATTTATACATACGTAATTTATTAAAAACATTATTTTATAGAATCTGAAGAAGACAAGAATAGATTTTTTAATAAATTTTCGCAAAATATTTAAATGCTAATGGTGAGACACAGAGATTAACCCAGTTTTTCTTTCACATTATTCCTCGACCGATTAACGTACTCGATTATGATTTTGGTCAATTTAAGTTTTTTCATTAGCTCCAAATAGGAGGTCCTGAGAAAAATAAATTCCTCAGGGCCTATGTCTTCTTTATGAATACTGTTTCGATGGTTTTTTTGAGGAAGGGACGTTCTGGGAAGGAAAAGGGTATGAGGGGCGGGAAGGAATCTGGGGGCTGTGTATCCAAGAGTGATGGATGTGTGAATCCATCCCTCCCACTATGATGCAAGGCGATGGGTCGAGATAGTCCGGTTGGAGAGGTCAAATGATATCCCTCAACCGGTCTCACCTGATCAAGCCCGCTACGCGGCTGGTAGGCATACTCATCCGCCGTCAAGATCTGGATAAACCTCACCCCCATTGACCCGGACACCTCTGCCAAGTCTTCAAACGACAACCAAAATAATAATAAAGATTTTAATATTTAATTAAATGAATTTGGTCATATTTAACCGTACCATACTTCGACTAAGAACTTCCAAGATAATCTTCATTTTCTTAACGTATAGTTTTATTGGCTGCTTTCTTTATGCATGATTGCAAGATTCAAAACCGAACTAAATGTTACAGATAGTGTTTTGATACATTTTACCCATTTTTATTTTTAAAATGCGACATCTATTGACTTTTCAGCAAGTGTAGAATGAATATTTAGTTTGATTTTTATCTTAAGGAGCAAAATTTTTGTTATTTATTTTTGTGGTGTTTTATGCCGTGTTGCGCTACCTCCTTCTTTAGCTAATGTTTCGTACAGCGTTACAGTGTCCATGTTCGAAACATTGGCTAAAAAAGAAGATAGCGCAATACGGCATAATACCCCAAAAATAAATAACCAAAATACTTTTGGCCGTGAAAATCTAAAATCGTGTCTAATATGTAATCGTATCTAATTGTAATATTTTAATTAAATGAAGGCAATATTCTAAATATACGAAACTCAATCAAAAATCTGAAATCAGTAAAAGATACGGAAACATCTGAGACTTGAACAGTATATGTATTTCATTCCTCTTTAAATAGCCTTTACCACTTTTTTGTACGAGCATCTTCTGATAAAAGCCTTTAAAGGTGAATGTTCACAGGTCCGCACCGGCCGCAACGCCGCATTCTCCCAGTCAATCGATTCAGGACGTACGAAAGTCTGAATCGATTGGTTATTGGCTGGGAGAATGCGTGCCGTGCGTGTGTCACGGCCGGTGCGGATCAGTGTACGTTCACCTTAACCAGCCAGCGGCCGAGAATCCAAATTTCATCGAAAGATATTCTTACGATCGTACAGGGCGCGGCGGTTCCAATGAGAAACATTAATTATTCTCCGTACCAGCTTTTTAAAATTATAACTTAACATCGATTTTCTTTCATTCTAAATTTGCTTTAATTTATACCTATAAGCAAGAATGCTGAAAGGCGAGATGGTAAAACTATTCAAATTATGTACTTTTTTAATCATTGTATTTATAATAGTTGTAAGTATTTATAATTTTTCAATAATGTCTAAGCAAAATACGAATATAAAAAAATAATATATTAGTTTGTAAGACCGTAAATAAATAGACAAACTGAGGTATTTTCGTCACAAAACACGTGCGCGGATCTATTTTTTAATGATTTTATTTAAACTAAAATTATAATTCTGAAACAAAGCTTTCCCAGATAATTTATCGATTTATTTTACTGCATGATTACATGATTTCAAATGTTGTATAATACAAAACTTTATTTGAAAATTTAACAAATCTGCCAACGACCTATGGTATAACATTATTATACTAAAAGTAAACCTTTTTTCTCAAAATTTAAAACATATTTTCACTAGATAAAAGAACAATCTTTCGAAATAAATTTACAATTTTTAGTGGAAAAGAGTCAATACGTCTAAAATTTGATTTAAAAATGACATATTTCCGGTTTCCTCTGGTTATTTCCCCTTCCAGAGAAAACCAGAGCGTTAGAATGGAAGATTGCACCGTAATTGGATTCAGTTGTCCAATAATAATAATAAAAACATGAAATTAAAATAATTCATTGATTAAAAACCAATTTCAAGATTCTCAAAGCCTACGTAACGATGCAACTGAATCAAAAGCGTTCACTTCCTAGTTTTAGTTCAATAAACGGTAAGGCGCCATTTGCTTTACCACATCCAGGGTTTTAGTATATAAACGCAGGCCAATTCCTGCATACAGATTTGGCTGCATACAAAAGCTTACTGCCTTTATATATTTGAATCTTGCTTTTGTGCCTTGAATCTCCTAAGGTACCTCCAGGAATAGAGGCTCCATGAGGCAAACTCCGGGATAAATTCATACAGCGACGTGCATTGCTCTTTGACCAAGGGATTACTGGGGCTTTTCACTGACTGATTTGAGGCAGGCACCTATTTGTTAGGATACTAGTGAATTGATTTGATTTGTGGGTCATTCAGTAATATCAAAAGCCTTCGAATAATTCAGAGGTTAATAGCCAATGTTGCGGTTATAAACGTATATGATGTAATAGTTGAAATTTCAATTTGAAACCTTCTGGTGTGATCCTCAAAGTGGTAATTATAAATTGTAAATTTTTAATATTTGAAATTTTTAATATTTCATTTATTTGTTAACACATTTTTTCATTATTATTGTAGAAACAAGCAGTAAACAGATGAAATAGTGGTAAACAGAATTTATAAATTATTGTGAGGGTCGGTATCAATGACTTTTCTATGAAATACAATACACTGATCGCTCCCGGGCCCGGGTCCAGGTCTTGGCGGCCGATGCGTCTGCCGTGTGGTGGGCTCGAGGTAGGATCGAGAGACACTGATTAAGGGAGGTCTTTCATCCTCTCCAGCCGGAATCTTTCGACCCATCGCCTTGCATTGCTGTTGGAGCGATGGATTCATACGTTCATAACTCTTTGACACACTGACCACTGACCCATCCATCACACCTATTTCCTTCCCAGAACTTACTACCTTAAAAATCCCTCCACACAGCATCCCCTAAGATGAAATAGGCCCTGAAGGAAATTATTTTCCTCAGGGCCTCCTGTATGGAGCAAATGTAAAAAAAAAATCGTTTCACGCCAGGGAATGATATATATATACATACCTCCTACGTTTATTTATATTATTTTGTTGAAATTTTGCTATGTTTAGATTAAGTTGTTGCCATTACTATGTATTTTTAAAGTTAAAGTTTTAGCGCAATTCTTGATTTTACGAAACCATATACATACACATTCCATGTTAAACTTATAACAATTTCCAATAATTCTATTAAGATTTTTGTTTTATGATACTATGTACATTCCATGATAACCTTATAACAATTTTCAATAACTTTATTAATATCCATATTGTAATGTACTTTTATTGTGGCCACACTAGCCACACAATAATAATAAATATGTTAAACGTAAGTTATCGTCTTTATTGTAAGAGTACAATGGATTCAATAAGTAATATTATTTGTCTCGGTAGCGACTGATTATACTGGAAGTTAGAATGGTTCTGGCCGCGGCCGTACACCGGACCGCTGTCCCGGCTCGTATGCCCGATCGGCAATGTTCGGCGACCCGAGCATTCCCGAATTACTACATAGATACAAATGCGATATAATTGCATATATCACACCCTTCCCCCTGTAAATCAGTCACTACATATTTAAGTATTTCAAGTATTTCATGATTCTATATAATTCAAACACTGTAAATATTATACTGATATTTCACTCAAGTTCTTATAATGTTTTTTCATAAACACATCATTATTAATATTTCACACAAAATTATATTAAGTTAGAAGGCTTTCCGTTCCTTCCTTGTGGACTATCTTGGGCGGAGTCTCCCCAACCAGGGATTTGAACTTTGACTTGGACCAGCGATTGCCGTGTCTGTGACCTCCGGTGACCTCTCTCCTCCCTCCGCAAATCTGAAATCAGGAGAAAACACCGTTAACTCACTCCACAGATTGGATAACTCTTTCTCAGAGTGCTCAGTCCTCGTGTCATCAGACGCGGAATCTGGCAAATCTGACTCAACATCACTCCAAGACACTGATAAGTTCCTCATCTGATCCACATGACGTTTCCAAATTAATTGAGAATCACAAGTTTTTACCAAATATAATTTTTTTCCAATTTTATCTGTAACAATTCCCTTTACCCATGTAAATTTATTATTCTTCCTGAAATCTTTAACTAAACATTTTTGTCCCACAATAAAATTTCTTGTTTTTACACCACCATAATACTTAGATTGTTTACGTTGATTTGCCTCAATATTCTTATTCGCCAAATCATGTTGTTTTGACATAACCCGTTCATTCTCTTTCGGAATGAGACTGTCAAAAGTAGATCTAAGTTTCCTACCAAACAATAAAACTGCTGGCTCGACTCCCGTCGTACAATGTGGAGTATTTCTATAATCGGACAAAAAATGTAACAATTTATCCTTGTAATCAACCTGAAATTTATTTCCTACCATAAGTTTTTTAAGAAAACTCTTAGTAGTTTTCACTGAATTTTCAGCGATCCCATTACTTTTTGGGTGCATAACTGGAGATGACATGAATTTAATATTGTTTTCCCGAAGAAACTGTTGGAAAATTTCACTCGTAAAACAAGTTCCGTTATCTGACACTATGAGTTCAGGGTAGCCAAAATTTGAAAATAATTTCCTCAATTCAAATATAGTATTAGCTGAATCTGCCCTTTGAACTTCAATACAGTCAACCCATTTAGTGAATGAGTCGCAGATGACCAGAAACATTTTCCCTGCCAGCGGTCCACTATAATCCAGGTGTAACCTACTCCAGACCTTCCCAGAATTAGGCCATACCGATAATTGACTCTTTGGCGGAGATTGTTTCGTCGACGCGCATTCTGGACATTCCTGAACAATTTTCTCTAAATCTTTGCTCAGCGATGACCACCAGAAATAACCCTTTGCTAACCCTTTCATCTTAACAATACCTAAGTGTGAACGATGCACGAGCTCTAACACTTTTTTATGCAACGAACTTGGAACAATAATTCTATGTTGCCAAAATAAACAATCCTTAACAATCGAAAGTTCGTTCCTTTTTATCCAGAATTTCCATAATTCCTCCTCGCGTTTAACACGTTTGGGCCACCCTTGCCTTAAACACGTCATTACGCCTTGAATGACCGTATCTACTTTAGTGGCTTCCCTAATCGAATTAACGTCAAGATGTTCACAATTGCTAACAAAATCTACGAAATCTGAACCGCAGTAATCTTTAAATTCTACCTTAGAATTCTCAACTTTGTTCTTTAACAGAAACCGAGACAGAAAATCTGCCTGGTTTCCACCTGATTTCATCGGTTTCCCAGAAAGTAATCTTTGCAACTGAACTACCGTATTCTTTAAATAAGGTTTTACATTCCTTTTATTTGCAGATGAACTACCATGCCCTTTAAACATGGTTTTATATTCCCTAAGATTAGAACTTCCATACCCTGAAAAATATGGTTTTACGTTCCCCATTTTCTGAAATTTGTTCCTATTCGCGAACGAAACCGAATTAATAGAATTTTGTTTTGAAACAATGTTGAGGTTAAAGATTTCCATGAAATCTCTTCCCACAATCATTTCCGAACCGCTTGTTACAACGACAAAGGTTATTAACCTAACTAGATTATTGTATTCGACCTTGAAATTTGCATTACCCACAACAGTCAACATATTCCCGTCGTAACCTGAAATTTTTCGTGTTTCGGGTGACAACTCTATATTACTGAAATGTTTACAAAACAATGTCTCCGGAATAACACAAATTGATGAACCTGAATCAATCATCGCTTCGAAGTATTTCCCATTTAACTTCAATTGTGCCTTGATTGCCTTAACAAAAGCTACATTTTCAATATTTTCACTATTACAATTCATAACTGATTTTACTGACCCGTTTTTACAAAATCTCTGTAAATGACCCAATTTACCGCAAGAATAACATTTAGCTTGCTTAAACTTACAGTTATGAGTGTCATGATTTGATTTCCCACAGATCTTACACTTTTTTAGTGATGAACCGGTTTTAACCTGTTTATCCGACCTACATGAATCGGAACTATTCGACCGATAATAAAGTTTTCGCGCCGGAGAAGCCGATTTTCCAAATCTCTTTACCGAATTTATTTCTCGCGCCGGAGAAGCCGATCTTCCAAATTCCTTTACCGAATTTACTTCCAACTTCATCTTGATTGAATCGACCTCAGGACCTTTCGCGGTCACTGCAAGTTCAACTAGTTGATTAAAGTTTTGTTTAGGCCCTTCAACAAACAATTTTACCCGTACTGGGCCCGGAAGTAGACCGATTGCAAACACGTCTACAAGATTATCCTCCAGCCTGTTTCCGAACTGACAGAATGAGCTGAGCCCTCGGATTCTTGCGGCGAAATCCCTTATCGATTCGTTATGATTCTGTTTAGCTTGGAAAAATGATTCCCGCTCTTGAAAAAGAGATCTACATTTACCACAATGTTTTTTTAGCAACTCAATTAATTTCTCAAACGTAACATCTGTGATTTTAATCGGGAAACATAAGTTGGACAGAAGAGTCAAGGTCTCCGTTTCAAGCGAGTTTATCAGATAAGCCTTTTTCTTAATCTCGGTAATGTCATCATGTAACACGAGAAACTGCTCTAATCTGAGTTGAAACACATCCCAATCTCCGTTTATGTGAGAGAACGGTGGAATTCTCGCCGATTCCATCTTCACAAAAGGAAAAAAAATAATCACGCGAAGCTACGACAACAATACTACCCCGGAAAAAATTACAAAAAACCCAGACAAATCCTCCACAAGAAAGAAAAGAAAAACCTATCTTAGAAATTGCGGTTGCAACGTCTCCAGATTGTTTCCTCTTGATGAGTGAGTGACCTTCCTCGACACTAGCACTGTTTGCCTTGTAATGCCTTCCCTCGGCACTCCCTCGGAACTTCACCTTCGTGGAAAGGCTCTGTTGAGCCCCAAAAACGACCACCGCCTCTTGCTTCTGAGTACCCTTGGATGGTACTCCAGAACTCTGACTGTGGCTCCAGGAATAGCCAGAGATATCCTCGGTTTGTTCTGCCGGTCCTTTCACTCGGTCAGACAAACCCAAAAAATACTCCAATGTTCCGCCTCGGCTGTAGGTAGCCTTGAAAAATTTTTCGGGGTGACTTAGCTCTCCCCGCTTTGGTAATTTTTTTTTTGTGATCCAATTTGGTAATCCAATATTGTACTTTAATACGGCTGCGCCAATTGTAATGTACTTTTATTGTGGCCACACTAGCCACACAATAATAATAAATATGTTAAACGTAAGTTATCGTCTTTATTGTAAGAGTACAATGGATTCAATAAGTAATATTATTTGTCTCGGTAGCGACTGATTATACTGGAAGTTAGAATGGTTCTGGCCGCGGCCGTACACCGGACCGCTGTCCCGGCTCGTATGCCCGATCGGCAATGTTCGGCGACCCGAGCATTCCCGAATTACTACATAGATACAAATGCGATATAATTGCATATATCACACATATCAAAATTAAAATGCATGTAAAAATGTAAAACCTTTTATTAATAATAAAAGTCAGTCTGTTGCGAACTGCATAAACTTGTTGTCATTCTAAGAAACTTTATTAAGATTTTTGTTTTCATTTTATTTTTTAAAATTTAATTTTAGATTTTTATTTATGATACCATGTACACTCCATGACAACCTTATAACAATTTTTAATAATTCTATTAAGATTTTTGTTTTATGATACCATGTACATTCCATGACAACCTTATAATTTTTTTTAATAATTCTATCAAGATTTTTGTTTTATGATACCTACCATGTGCATTAAGGTGGTCCAAAATTTTTTTTTTATTATTTTTCATTTGGCCACCCCGTGAATTTGTTACATGTATTCATAGAAATAACATAGTAAAATTTCAGCGAGATAGCTCAAGTAGAAAGGGGTGCTCAATCGAGTGTTGTTTTTGAATTTTTTGAGTAAAATTTTTAATTTTTACTTTTTGTTACAGGCCAATTTCGTGTGGTAAACTATTAAATAAATATTAAAATAAACTACTGAAGAGTTTTATGGACAAATTTGAACAGTATTTGATACTTATTTAGTAGACTATGAAGTGAATCAGTGTAGTAAAATGTGTTAATCTACTCGAAAAAAATACGAAATTTTTCTACTTGGGGTTCGAGATATTGAGCCATTGATGAGGCTTAACCAACATCCTACTCTTCGGCAAGTTTTACTCCGTTATCACCACATATTAAATGATTTCAAAAATGTGAAAGATTCCGCGCATGTTCTTATTCAAGAACTTATAAAAGGATGGAGTAAATCTAGTATTCCGACCAGACAACAAAATCACTGCATTGAAAAACTGGCTGCTATTGAATAAAAATGGAGGAAGAAATTCTGAAGCACAAAAAAAGGAGTGTAAACTAACTAACTAACTTACCATCACGCCGTTTCTCCGCAGGGGTAGGCAGAGAGGACGGACCGCCAAACAACTCGGTCTTGGCACACACTCTTTGCCTCACTCACATTCATACATCGTCTCATACATACTCTTCTATTATTCTGACTTTTGACATGGCCCGTCTCAAGTATCTGATTCACTTGATCGTGCCATGTCTTCCTCGGGCGTCCCCGACTTCTTCTACTATTCACATTTGCATCATATATTGTGAAAGGAGTGTATTTGTTTAAACAAAAACTAGACAAACTTTTTGATATTGCCCATGCAAGCGCTTTGAATTTGATAAAAATTGCGGAATACAGAGCGTTTCTCAACGATCAAAGATTAGAACGTAAGATGATTATGACCTCAATCGACAAGAAACTAGAAAAGGTCAAAGAGAGTTCTCTAAAACGGAAACAAAGATCTGAAGAATTGAAAGAAATGGCTGCTGAAAGTAATGCTTCATCTTCGGTGAGGTCGAGACAAGAGTTAGAACTTGAGTGCAGCTTCAGTAGCACTTCTAGTAATGCTAGCATATTAGAGGATAAGTCCAAAGATGAGTTTGTAGTACGTTGGGCTGTCTACAACTGACATATTTACACAATAAGTTACCAGTGCGCTTGATCATAATAAAATTTAAACTAATCAAGAGAGAAGAAAAACAAATTGTTCGATTTGTTAGTTATCATCTACACCAAAGTTTGAATCGAATCGTCTTTGGCAGCAGATGCGCCAGTAAATCACTTAATACTTTGGAATAGCTTAAAATTGTACAAAGCCATTGATTCCGAAATCAGTATAGCAGCTAGGGGTGTCTTAGAGCGTCAATTATGGTATTTGTCAGATGAACTAGTCTCATTTGCCTTGTTTTCTGAGAAGCTGTCTGATGCTGAGAAACAGGCCATTGTTAAAAAAATAAATTCTGATGGTGGTAATCCTTCAGTACGAGGTGATTCTGCTAAGCTTGCCTCAGAGGTTACATTAGAAGCTTTTGCAACACAAAGAACGTTGAAAACGCTGTTAGTTCTTGATATCACGGACTCTTTCTTGTAATTACCTCCTAAGACTTGGAATAACAGTGTTGATTTCTTTTAAGGTAAAAGCTGAGTCAAAAATTTGCGTATTGTTAATGATACAGCGGAGAGAGGTGTTAAACTATTTGAAGATTACAACACGATACTCACTAAGAATGAGGAAGAAAGGCAATTTTTACTTCACATCGTTCAACAAAACAGAAAAATCGTTTCTATTGAAACATTCAAAATGGAGTTAACAAACATAGTTTTGAAAGATTACGACTAATATTATGTTAATTATTGCTTCGTTACCAAAGTTTGTTCAAATTTAAATACGTTTTATACTTATTTGACTAAAATACTTAATATTAATAAACCTTAAATTACGTGTTTTACTTAAAATCCAGAACTTTTGTCAGAAACGTCTAATTCGATGAGCACCCCCTTGTATATAAGTTAGGGGGCTGAAATTTTTTACACATAATAGGAATGATAGGTGTAACAAAATAAAATGGGTGGCTACATCTATATTTGAAAAAACAAAATTTACTATACAGGCCTGGACCACCTTAATGTGCATTCCACGATAACCTTATAGGTAACAATTTTCAATAACTTTATTAAGATTTTTGTTTTTATTTTATTTTATTATTTTATTTTAGGTTTTTATTTATGATACCGTGTACGTACACTCCATGATAACCTTATAACAATTTTTAATAATTCTATTAAGATTTTTGTTTTATGATACCATATACATTCCATGATAACCTTATAACAATTTTTAATAATTCTATTAAGATTTTTGTTTTATGATACCATGTAGTACATTCCATGATAACCTTACAACAATTTCCAATAATTTTATTAAGATTATTGTTTTTTATTTTATTTTAGATTTTTGTTTTATGATACCATGTACATTCCATGATAACCTTTATTACGATACACAAATACGCCCCTGCAAATTACTCGGCCCCTCCTCCCAAGTTGTAGCGCACGCCACTGCGCAAACTACAGTTTCACTCCCTCTCCGCTAGCTTGCCGGCGCGCTACCGGCGGCGGAACCCAAGCCAGCCCAACCGCCACTCGCCCGCAGCTCCCGGTCTAGTAAGCACGTATAGTGTGAGGACCGTTCCGCGCCCATTCTAGAAGGTTCCGCGCGAGAACAATGGAACGTGTTTTGCTAAGTGATACACCAGGACACCAAGAATGGCCGAATTCTTTCCCGACACTGAAGATACAAGAGTCTAGACGCTCACTGTGTGTACCCAAGCCGTTATATTCCCCCATATTTGCGTGTGTTCGCTGTAAATTCACCGCGGAGATAAATAACCCCTTCGAGAGAGATTATAGGGACAGATTTCTCCATTTTCGACAGAACTGTTGTTGCTACGCTGTATTACTCTGTATGCATTATTGTGATATTGTGTATACGCAAGTGTTTTTACCCAATATAACTGTTGTTTACCCTGGCTACTGTTTCACTGCCTTCCCCCAGCCCGTAGAAATTTGAGCTTTATTTCAGGAAAGACACACACACGCCTCACAGATCCTACCACCCTGGTGGTGAGGGCCTCTCCCGCTCTGCTGACAAAAACCTGAGGTCATCCTGATTCTCGAATCCAAATAATTGTAATTTTTAACGTAAATCCACATTGATTTGTTCGATCATCGTTTTGCAATTATCACCTTTTTTTTCTTTTCTAAAAATGGTTACTCGGACAGTATGTAAAACCACTCCAGGTCTGTCTCTTTTATTGCTCGGTGTAAGCAGAATAATCCTGCCATCACTTTATGTCATTCTATCGTACGCCCCCGGGCTACGGGGTTAGTTTAATCTAACGAATCTTTATAAACAACATTAAAACGAATATTGTTATCATTTATTTTGCTGTACTTATGCACAACCTGTACGCGATAGGAGAGATCCTTAAAACTTCCACCATCATAGGAGAGATCCTCAAAACATCCGCCACGATACGAGAAGTTCGTTATAATTACTTTATACTCTTAACTAAACGTTATTGAGTTGGTCGTGTGTCTTTTGGCATGAGTACCGCCCTCTTTGGTCGTGTGTCTTTAATTGGCATGAGAACCGCCCCTTTTGGTCGTGGGTCATTAATTTGGCATGAGAACCGTCCCTTTTGGTCGTGTGTCTTTAATTTGGCATGAGAACCGCCCCTTTTGGTCGTGTGTCATTAATTTGGCACGAGAACCGCCTCTTTTTGGTCGTGTGTCATTAAATTGTCATGAGAACCACCTTGTTTATAATTATGTTCTTATATAATTTGTGCACCAAACGTGAAGACGTTACAATACTCACCATGAATCGTGTGAACGATATAATATCGGCCTTGCTATCTTCTTTAAGATGCATTGTATAACACTCTTTGACTTCTGTCTGTAATTGAGCTGTACCTTGTTATAATTGTGTACTTATATAATTTGTGCACCAAACGTGAAGACGTTCAACGACAATGCCCGTGGACTTCCTGTTTTGCCACTTCTTTCTCTAAAGGAAAGAAGCCCAGGAATATCTACTATCTCAAAAGGACTAGCTTGTCAGCTTCACTGTGGGGCATAGTGCCGTGGGAGTTAATCGAATGGGCACAAAATCCACCAAACTCGTCGTCTGGGAAGCGAATAAAAGAAATCCCAGGATTGTGAAATTGGAACGAGGGTCTATCTTTTCTCACAATCAAGGAGAAGTTTTAAGTGACCCCTAATCTTTCGTCAAATA
The DNA here is from genome assembly GCA_917880885.1 of Limnephilus marmoratus. Classification (NCBI taxonomy): domain Eukaryota; kingdom Metazoa; phylum Arthropoda; class Insecta; order Trichoptera; family Limnephilidae; genus Limnephilus; species Limnephilus marmoratus. Next base: position 15,665,319 of record OU862906.1, read on the forward strand.
CACGCGAAAGACTAGTCTATTTGTTGTAATGTGTATTCTTTTTCATATCATTTTTTTTCTTATGTAAAGAGTCAGGAAGCATGCTGGTGGATTACGTTTCATACTCACATAGAGTTTTAATTAGAAATTAGTCCAGTCCCTAGCAAGTTTCGTCACTCAACTCCCCTCCATCCATTTTCCCCTTCCCTCCCTCATGTTCTCATCATGCATGAAGTGGAAGATCCGTTGTTGTCCATATTTCGCCCTCACTTGGAGTTCGAATCGGTACCTAACCAGGCATAACGGGCCTTCTATTTTACTCTTGTCACATGTTTCTTCTGTTCTTCATCCTGGTTTCAATGAGGCAGATTCATGAATATTGGACACGTATGTTATGCACTTGGCGTATCATCTGTCTCTTATTGACAACCTTTATCCATGAATCAGTTTCGCTGCCTTGCCGTGACTCGTTCACGACTTTGTGTCTTGTTCTTTGAAATTCTTCAAAAATGTTACCATTTTATGTTAACATAGGCCATGGAAGGCCGGTTGCTTTTCAACCAAGGTATTTTGTCACCCGGCAAAGCCAGGTCATCCTAACAAAGGATACCTTTGTATTTATTTTCAAAAATGTAATTGTACACTAGCTAGGAATCTCTCTCTTTCTCTCTCTCTCAATCTCTCTGGGTCACCGGGTTAAAACCTCGTTTGCTATTCTCTGAACACACTTGGTTTCTCTCCAAACTTTTCTTCATTGGTCTCTAGGCAGGTAAACTTCAAGAATTTTGCTTTAATAATAATTCCTCCCGGATTTAAAAAGAAGCCCAGAAGGATGTCTCCATCGGCAGCCAAGCTGAGTTTCACTTCCTGGCAGCCTTCGCTGTGGTTACGGAGGTCCCCCGCCGCCATTTTCTACATATTTGTTCCTGAAAGCACAGACCATACCGCCCTTATATATGTTGTCTTGTTGCGCCATTGCGAGCCGAGTTGTCCCGCTATATATAATGACACTCTGGACTACCTTTGGGCACGCTAGCCCCTGGGTTTTGTTCCTGCTCTCGCTACCAAGCCAGTTTTTCCGTCTCTTGCTCTGTCATGCAGTGACACACACCATGTCAAGTGTAAACCATTATTACCTTGACTCTCCAGTATTCGCTGAATGCGCACCCTCACAATTTATTCCGAGCTACATTATGCTTCGATAACCATTATGATCCGTGCCCACCATAATGGCACATTAGGATTCGTACCAGCATGTCTGCAGATCCTGGATTCTTCTCCTCAACGACCTCTGTAACCATAGCCCTCCGCACTGCAACCACAGTCTCCACTTCGTAACCTTCGACGTCTACGACAAAACAAAGTGTTTTTCTCCAAGGCCCTAGTGTACTCTTGAGTGTTATCTCAAATGGGTCAGATTACAGTGATAATGTAATCCCTTTAGAGTCTGTGAAATCACGTCTCTTCGCAATTCTTCGAAACTCTTCGAACCCCGTCAAAAACACAAACAAATCTACGCACCGCAAATTTAGCTTCCAGACCAATGAAACCCTAGAGTCACATTTTTTGTTCATAATTTTGTCTTTGTTTTCACATTTTCATAACCATGTTTTTGTTCTTTTAATTGCATAAATATGTATGTTGTTTCACCCCTCATGTGATAACTGCCTGTTCCTCATATTTTATGTACCCCCCTCCCTACCCTGACAAACATTGTACCTAGCCCATGGCATAAGCTAGTTTTAAGATGTAAGTCAGCTCTTTCTCTGGTCAACAAATCTCTCTTTCAACTCCCGCGGGTAACGTAGAGGGTTCTTGCCCTATTGCTCCATTGCCACGTCGCTTTTTTTCCGAGCGCGGGGGGAGGTGTTACGATACACAAATACGCCCCTGCAAATTACTCGGCCCCTCCTCCCAAGTTGTAGCGCACGCCACTGCGCAAACTACAGTTTCACTCCCTCTCCGCTAGCTTGCCGGCGCGCTACCGGCGGCGGAACCCAAGCCACCGGGTAGCCAGCCCAACCGCCACTCGCCCGCAGCTTCCGGTCTAGTAAGCACGTATGAGGACCGTTCCGCGCCCATTCTAGAAGGTTCCGCGCGAGAACAATGGAACGTGTTTTGCTAAGTGATACACTAGGACACCAAGAATAGCCGAATTCTTTCCCGACACTGAAGATACAAGAGTCCAGACGCTCATTGTGAGTACCCAAGCCGTTATATTCCCCCATATTTGCGTGTGTTCGCTGTAAATTCACCGCGGAGATAAATAACCCCTTCGAGAGAGATTATAGGGACAGATTCCTCCATTTTAGACAGAACTGTTGTTGCTACCCTGTATTACTCTGTATGCATTATTGTGATATTGTGTATACGCAAGTGTTTTTACCCAATATAACTGTTGTTTACCCTGGCTACTGTTTCACTGCCTTCCCCCAGCCCGTAGAAATTTGAGCTTTATTTCAGGAAAGACACACACACGCCTCACAGATCCTACCACCCTGGTGGTGAGGGCCTCTCCCGCTCTGCTGACAAAAACCTGAGCTAGTCTGTCGGCAGAATGTAGGGACCCCCAGGTAGGTCCGCTAACACCTTATAACAATTTTCAACAATTCTAATAAGATTTTTGTTTTATGATACCATGTACATTCCATGATAGCCTTATAACAATTTTCAATAATTCTATTAAGATTTTTGTTTTATGATACCATGTACAATCCATGATAACCTTATAACAATTTTCAATAATTCTAATAAGATTTTTGTTTTATGATACATTTTGTTTTATGGTACATTCCATGAAAACCTTATAACAATTTTCAATAATTGTATTAAGATTTTGGTTTTACGATACCATGTACATTTCATGATAACCTTAAATATAACAATTTTCAATAATTATTTTAATATTTTGGGTTTTATGACACTGCGTACATCCCATGATAACCTTTTAGCAATTACCAATAATTCCTTTCGGAGTTTTTGTTTTATGATAAGCTTTTGACAATTTCTAATAATTTCATCTAGATTTTATGTACTTATGTTTTTATGATTATGTGCATGCATGCGTATAAATATGTGAACCTATGTGTGTATATATGTGTATATGTATGCATATATATGTATCCGTCTCAGAACAGACATCGTCAAGTGAGACGGGTTATTTGTTTGTGTATGATAATGTTATTTCAATAAATGCCCGGGTTGCCGGCATTTAAAAAAAATATGTTAGAGCAAATCCAGAAGAAATTCCTCAGGTACGTTTATATTAATTTTTTTAAACCTATCCAAAGTTAATGCACCATATTGACTTACTTGAGAAAACTGATTTTGTGAGTCTAGAAACTAGGCGGAAAGCAATTCTTGCTATTCTTTCTTTCAAAATTTGGAACAATTCATCGATAGCCCATTTCTCTTGGGATGCTATGAATTATACATGGTCAATATATATGGGCAATATTATCTATGGTCTTGAACTGTCACGAAACGAAATTTTCAACTAAATATTCAAATTAAGTAAAATATATCAATATAAAGTGTTATCAATCACCAATTTTATCGACAAAATAACTTGAATTTATCAGTTTCGCTAAATATATAAAAAAAAACAACCATACAATGCCACCAAAGAAAACACAAGCGGAAGAACCTGATGCGTTAAGTCGCATAGAAGCCAAATTCTGTGAGTTAAATAATACATTTAAATCGGAGATACGGGATTTAGTAAAAACCGTAGAATTTCTGAGCCTTAAAATTGATGATTACGAATTAAAATTTAAAAATATGGAGAAAAAAAATACCGAATTGGAAAAAACAAACGAAAATAATATGTCACAAAAAAAAGATTTGCTTGAATTACAAGCGAAAGTTGACGCCAATGAACAGTATGCTCGTGCTAATAATATAGAGATTATCGGGATTCCGGAAAAAAAAACAAGAAAACTTAATGGATGTTCTAAAGAAAGGCTAAAGTTCGGTTTTTGGGGGAAATTCCTAAAAAATAAAACTAGTTATTTTTATACTAATTATGGGCCGGAAAAACCGAATCTGAAAGAATTAGGCGGCGGAAAGCAATATTAACTGAGTTACACGACTTTAAAATTTTTTATACGCATACAGGAAAATAGCCATTTTGGAAACATTCTGATTCCTACAAAATCAAACTAATAGTTATTTTTATACTAACTTTGGGCCAGGGAATCCGAATCTGAAAGAATTAGGCGGCGGCAAGCAATATTAACTGAATTACACGACTTTAAAATTTTCCATACATGCACATGCAAATATTCATTTCGCAAGCTGATTTTGACTTGACACACGTAGTACAAAGACCATAGAAAACAAGATAACATAGATGTTTTTACCACACAAAATTAAGTGTTGCCATTAACCAGTAATATCAATAACGTAAAATAACACGTTTATATTTTAAGTACTTATTCTTTATAAATTTTACTCACTTTTGTATCACAAACCATGTTACATAAACCCAGCGTAGATGCTAAACTATTTGAAAACAGGGATGTTTTATTGCCGTGACGCGAGCAGGCGGTATAAAGGGGCACAAACCATGTTACACAAACCTAGCGTAGCCGTTAAACTACTTGAAAACAGGGATGTTTTTTTGCCGTGACGCGAGCAGGCGGTATAAAGGGGCACAAACCATGTTACACAAACCTAGCGTAGCCGCTAAACTACTTGAAAACAGGGATGTTTTTAGGCCGTGATGCGAGCAGGCGGTATAAAGGGGCACAAACCATGTTACACAAACCTAGCGTAGCCGCTAAACTACTTGAAAACGTAGGCTGTTTTTTTAAATTGATGCGAGCAGGCGGTATAAAGGGGCACAAACCATGTTACACAAACCTAGCGTAGCCGCTAAACTACTTGAAAACGTAGGCTGTTTTTTTAAATTGACGCGAGCAGGCGGTATAAAGGGGCACAAACCATGTTACACAAACCTAGCGTTAGGTTAGGTTAGGTTAGGGACGTGAGCAGGCGGTATAAAGGGGCACAAACCATGTTACACAAACCTCGCGTAGCCGTTAAACTACTTGAAAACAGGGATGTTTTTTAAAATTGACGCGAGCAGGCGGTATAAAGGGGTACAAACCATGTTACACAAACCTAGCGTTAGGTTAGGTTTGGTTACGCATTTTTAAGATTACGAATTTTCATACTTTTGGTTTAAGAATACGGCCGTTGAGATAGTTGTAATTCATAAATATAGGGATAAATATTTTTTGAGACTTGGTAACACTGCCAACACATGTTTTCGTAGATTTCTTGTTTATCTATGATTTTGTACTGAATGAGTCAAATTCAGCTACCGAAATGAATATTTTCTTGTTTGTGTGTATTGAAAATTTTAAAGTCGTGTAATTCAGTTAATATTGCTTGCCGCCGCCTAATTCTTTCAGATTCGGATTCCTCGGCCCAAAGTTAGTATAAAAATAACTATTAGTTTGATTTTGTAGGAATCAGAATACTTCCAAAATGGCTATTTTCCTGTATGCGTATAAAAAATTTTAAAGTCGTGTAACTCAGTTAATATTGCTTTCCGCCGCCTAATTCTTTCAGATTCGGTTTTTCCGGCCCATAATTAGTATAAAAATAACTAGTTTTATTTTTTAGGAATTTCCCCCAAAAACCGAATTTATTCCTAAAGAAAGTCTACGCCGAACTTAAGGTAGAGATGCCTAGTCACATTGAGTTCGCCAGTCGCGTCGCTCCACGGGAGAAAATTGAAGGAAGACCGAGGAACGTTGTTGTGAAGCTGGAACGGAGGCAACAAAAGGACGACATAATCGCTGCAATTCGCAAGAGGAAGGGCCTCACAGCGGAGGACATCAACATCCACGGAGGACATAACATCTTCATTAATGAACACCTTTCCCCCAAAAATAAAATCCTCTATAAAAAGGTTAGAGAGTTTTCTAAAGAACAAAAATTTAAATTCTGCTGGATAAAAAACTGTAAAATTTTCCTTCGGCTCAATGAAAACACAAACCACATATGTATAAATTCATTTAACGATTTAGAAAAGATAAAAAAACGAGATACTCCTGTCACTTATGCCTAACAATTTTAATTAATTAATTTAATTTCATTAATTTTCACTCCATTCCACAAAGATGGAATTTACCTTAATTATATGCACAATGCACAATATATCCATTGTAGTAACTAACGAATCATCAGAATGTTTTAAATATCACAAAAAACTGTTGCAATCTTTTGAACAAAATTATTCTGTGAAACAACAACAAAATATGACTTACACGATTAATCATTATTCTCATGAAGTACCACCACCTGTTAAATACAAAAAACTATCGCAACCTATTAGAAATAATTGTAATATACCATTCTTTTATGCTACTGTTATATGCTTATCTTCATGTTTACGTTTCCATAACCTAAATCTGTCAAAATTAATTACACCTGATACCATAGACAAAATAATATACCACAAACAAACCAAATATTATGATGTTCATAATTGCCCCCTTTCAAAGCATAATTGTTTACTTTACAATAAATTATTTTCATATAAATTTTACAAAAAAATATATTTAATTATGCTTTAGATATACTTTCAAAATGTATTCTAACAAAACGGCAATAACATTTTATTATCAAAATGTACGTGGTTTAAAAAGTAAATTAACTGATTTATATTACGAAGTGCTCAGTTGCAATTATGATTTAAGTTGTTTTACAGAAACATGGTTAGACTCCTCAATCTTTGACCATGAAATAGTAGACGATCGTTATAATATATATAGACGCGATAGGGACATATCGAGTTCCTTTAAAAAATCAGGTGGTGGAGTTCTAATAGCCATAAAGAAAGAAATGACATCTTTTTCAGTCTCAGCACACAGCTCAAAATCTACAGAAGATTTATGGATTAAATTTAAATTAAATGAAACATCCAGACAATCCATTAACTTATGTTTGGCGTATTTGCCTCCAGATATACCGATCGAAAATCTCACAGATTTTTTCGAAAAGTGTCATACGACATATAATAACTTATCATCAGACGATATCACAATAATAATGGGTGATTTTAATGTCCCATCTATTCAATACTCACCAAATGTCAATGTAACGCACACCAGACCAGTCTTACATAATAGCCAAAAATCGATATCTCTACTAGACTTTCAAAATTTGACTGGACTTAATCAATTCAATCACGTAACTAACAACATAGATCGAATTTTAGATTTAGTGTTTTCAAACCATAACCTCAACATTCAAATTGCTTCACATGTGCTATCCAAAATTGACCCTTATCATCCTCCCATTGAATTCGATCTTTTGATGTCCAAATACAGACCCCTACCCACTAATCCAGATCACATCAAATATAACTTCAAAAAAACGGATTACATTAAATGCAATGAAATGTTATCACTTAATAACTGGGACGATCTTAACACGCTGAATTGTAATGACTCCCTACTACATTTTTATAACTTGTTATGGCTATCAATTGAAAAACACACTCCGCGCTTAAGAAACAGGAATAATAAGTTTCCAATTTGGTTTAGCAGTGTTCTAATCCACCAACTCAGAGAAAAAGAAAAGTTTAGAAAGAAATGGAAAAAATACAAAAATCAATGTGACTACGACAGTTTTTCTATCTTGAGGGCTAGAGTAAAAGTATCCATACGTACATGCCTTAAAGCCCATGTAGATTCAATAGAAAATTCTCTCCCTAACAGTATCAAAAATCTTTCAACCCTCATTAATTCAAAAAGAATTTCTAATTCTCTCCCCAAAATCATGCATCTCCATGACAAATCAGCAACAAATGGAGAAGATACATGTGAACTGTTATCTACTTACTTCTCTTCTGTTTTTAGCTTACCATCCAATTCTAAAAGTGACTCTAAACTTTCTTCCCCACTCTATAATTACCCACTGTCTCAAATCATAATAACTTTAGACGAGGTCAAAGAGAAATTGAACACTCTTGATATCAATAAGGGTTTCGGCCCAGATGGAATTCCTCCACTATTTATCCGAAATTGTGCAGATCAGCTTGCAGTACCATTACACAAAATATTCATCAAAAGTCTGAACGATGGGGTATTTCCGGATCTGTGGAAGGTTGCCCACGTCATTCCGATCCATAAATCTGGCAGTAAAAATGATGTAACAAACTACCGTCCTATCAGCCTTTTATCTTGTTTTGGCAAAATATTCGAGTCTATTGTATACAAAACCATCTTTAACCATGTAAAACATATACTTAGTCCTTTCCAACATGGCTTTGTAGCTAAAAGATCTACAAATACTAATTTACTCGAGTATATGGACTTTCTATGTAAATCGATGAATAATAAAACACAGGTTGATGCCGTGTACACCGATTTCAGTAAGGCCTTTGACAAAGTTAGTCACTATATCTTAATGAATAAACTGGATAAAATCGGCATTCACGGAAATCTACTTCGTTGGTTAGAATCATATTTATCACATAGAAGTCAATTAGTTACTGTCAACGGTTTTAACTCTTCCCCAATATTAGTTACGTCGGGCGTACCACAAGGATCTCACCTTGGACCCTTACTTTTCTTAATCTTTATTAACGACCTTACATACAAACTCCGCTGTAATTTTTCTCTATATGCTGATGACCTCAAATTATATAAAGCAATTAAATCTATGAAAGATTGTGAACTCTTACAACAAGACCTTAACACAATATCTACCTGGTGTGTTGACAATGAAATGGAACTGAATATAGCTAAGTGCAAAGTTATAAATTTCACGAAGAACACCAACAAAACTCTGTATTCATATAGCATATGTGGTCACAATCTAGAAACAGTTGAATCAATAAAAGATTTAGGAATTATATTTGACAACAAACTAACATTCAATCAACACATTGAATACATTGTGTGTAAATCAAATAAATTACTTGGTTTTATTGTAAGATCAACCAAACTGTTTAAGAATTCTAACAGTCTAATAATTCTATTCAATTCCTTAATCCGAAGTGTTCTTGAGTACGGGTCAACAGTCTGGAATCCACATTATATTACAAAGATATCTAGACTCGAATCAGTCCAAAGAAAATTTACACGGATTTTATCTTACCGATCAGGTGTCTATCATCTTCTAGACGGGTACGAACAAAGACTTAGACATTTCAAATTAGAAAGTCTGGTTAAAAGACGAAACATAAATGACCTCTTAATGCTATATAAAATTGTGAATAATCGTGTAGACAGTAACTTAGTCAACCAAATCAAGTTATACGCCAGGCCAAAATCTACCAGAAACCTAAACACATTCTGGACTGAAATCTTTACTAATAATACTGGATACTTTAATCCTATGTCCAGAATATGTCGATCATACAATGATCTTGTCAAGATACACACTTTTATAGATATTTTTCTAAACAATGTAACATGTTTCAAAAAATATCTCCACGATTTGTGCACCTAAAAAAAAAAAAAAAAAAAATAATTTATTTGTTGTTTTATTACATCTCAGGAAATACTTCATAAATATTGTATACTTATAATGTATTTCAATTTCGTATTTAGTTTTTTTTGTTTTTTTGTTTTTAAAGTTATGTATAAATAATACTTGCATTGTTTTTCATGTGTTTGCTTCTGTAAATATTCAAATTTGATTACTGCAGACACATTAGTCTAGGGATATTTATATTTGTATTTTAATTTATTATATTTAACCCACAAAAATGTTTATAAATATCCTGTTTGTGTCTCAAATAAAAAAAAAAAAAAAAAAAAAAAAAAAAAATATATATGTACCAGACCAATACAGCCGAACTCGACATCATTACTTATTTAAAGTACCAAACGGCAGAACAGATGTCTTGGCAAAGCATAGCACGACGAGGGGAGTGGTGCTGTTAAATGAAATTGCAAACCATTTGAATGTATGTCACTGTTCTTTATATGCCCTAAAAATATTATCAGTTAGTAAAATATCATAGTCACTTGCCTAAATGCTGATAGGGTAACTAAATTGTACTGTAATTGGAATTATTCTGTTGTACAATATAAATAAAATAAAATAATAAATAATAAAATAAAATAAACTATAATAAAACTCACATAATTATTACTAAGTCCTGTCTATTCTAATTTACATAATAATTATTACGGAATCCTGTCTAATCTAACTCATATAATTATTACTGAATCCAGTTTAATTTAATTTACTTACATAATTATGTATTACTGACTTTACTACTTTACTTTATCTCTTCCTACATCCAGGGCTGGGCAGTATTTGAATTACTTGTAATTGAATACGTATTTGAAATACAAATATGTATTTTGTATTTGTATTTTAATTACTTCCTAAAAATGTTTTTTTTTATTAGTTTTTATATACATATACATGTAATATAATCATGAGTAATTGCATTTTCAGGTTACAATCGGATTTTGTAATTGGTATTTCAATTACCTGATGCTGAGGTATTTTGTAATTTGTATTTCAAATACTTATGGCTTCAAAATACATTTTCAAATACATTTAGCGACCTTAATAATGATAATGAAAAATAAACTGATATAGTTAATACGTAGACTAAAAACGCTAGAATCCAGAGCAATATATTATGTACAAGCTTTTTACCGCGGCTTCGCTCCTCCACCTTCCCTCTCCCCACTCCACTCCCCCCATCAATCCCCCTCCCCCTTCACCCACCCCTCCCCCTACTCCACTCTCCACTCTCCCCATCAACCCCCTTCCCCCCCCGCCCCCTACCTTTCCCCACACCCTCCTCCATCCTTCCCTTTTCCCCTTCCTTCCCTCCCCCCTCTCCCTCCCCTAACCCCCAATTAAATAATCAAAATAATTTCCAAAATATCAGATACTATTTTTACTATTTTTGCTATATACTGTCACTTCAATATGTGCTATATTATTTATGTTATATTTGTTATATTATTTTTTTTTCTTCTTAACTATGTATATTCTTTCAAATTATTGCAATTCCCATGTAAAAGCCGTTAATCGACGTTAATTCCCATTGAGATAAATCGGGTTCACTATTCAAGCAGTTGCCTTCATTCTCTCTTTAGTACTCCCAGATGTGGTGAATTAATTTGGACTCATTTTGTAAATTAAGTTGGGTTTTGTAAAGCATTTGATTGAAGACATTGAAGAAAAACGAAATATAGACAACGGAAGGCCATTTTTTTAAAATTATTTTGAAAAAAATAGCTCCACACGGGAGGCCACGAGGAAAAAATTCCGCAGGGCCTATGTCATCTTTGGGGATTCCGCGTGGAGTTTTTTTAGGGAGAGGGAGGAGAGGAAGTTCTGAAAAGGAAAAAGCTATGATAATCTGGGGACAAAGTGTGGGTCAAAAGGAATTCTCGGGTCTGGGGGCAGGAGTGACAGACATAAATCCATCCCAACCACTGGATGAGAGGGTCAAGTGAGCCCTGCTGGAGAGGTAAAAAGGTCTCCCTCAACCAGTATCTCAAAATCTGGCCTACCACACGGCGGGTAGACATATCCGCTGCCAAGACCTAGACAATCCTTATCCCACAAACCCGGGCACCCCTGCTAAGTCACCCAACGTAGCGAACCACTTAGGGTGACCTGATGGCAGAGGTGTTGGTTATCCAATAAATGGTACCCGGGGCCGCGGCAGTACCCAAACCCGCCTTACAAAACGACAGTATGAAAATTGAAAATAAGAATTATAAGCTAAAGTGGTGTTAATAAATTCGAATGCTTTAAACATGCTTTCCGAAGTAAGTGTACTATCAAGGTACCTACACATTAATGTGATTGATTTTTCAAATTAATAAAATACCTATTCTTGTGCACAGGCAAACTTCAAGAATTGTAATGGAATTGGTTCTTGGACCGATGAAGAGATTGAAAGGATATGCGAGTACCAAATAATATGTAAAAGCAATACAGAAAATCGATTTTGTCCTTTCAAAGGACCTGGCCAAGTGGCCAGGTCCTTTGAAAGGACAAAGAAGAAGAAAAAAAAACAACACAATTCCTTATATTTTGATGTTGAACCACTTGACCTACTAGATCTGAATTGCTAGGTAATATTTAAAAAAATATATATTGAAAGAGAACCACAGATTTCTTGTACATTGAAAATTTGTAACGTTTTTTTTCATACTTACCTTAAAACTGGTAATTATTGGTACCTTAAGACAGAGCTCGCGTGGTATAAATAATATACCAACGCGTATGTAAAGAGGCTCTTTAACAGGCATATGGCACCGTATTTCGAAAATTGGCACTGTATTTCAGAGTGGATCATACTCTTAAGTATCTCCCTATATTTATTACTTTCACTTCATCCATTTTAACCCTTAACCACCTGATGTCGGTGTCAGAGATTCCGGCGATTTTGTTTTTCAAATTATTCCGTTACTAGGTACGTGACGCAACTGTGAGTCGATGTACTTTTCCCTCGCTCCCGCCAGTCGCCAGTACTCCCACTCGCCATGCCTTAAATATACCAATGCGGTCGTCAGCTCCGGTCGTGCGCGCATTTATAAATTATTGGTAAGTACATTTTGCGTGCGGTCCCTGTGACCGACGTCAGGTAGTTACGTTACTTTTGTTAATGTGTATATTTGGTTTTTGTAGGCTTTTTCAGAAATTGAAAATTCTGAAAAATTAGGACATGTTCCACTTGCGATCCTAAAAAGGAACGTAAAATAGCGTACATTTGCATCGAATGTAAAAATCCGATTTGCATTGAATGCATTAAAAAAATTTGCTTTGATTTTCGCCGCAACTTGTAAAAGTTTGTGGATTGTGATTTTCTAATAATCGTGCCTTATTTGTGCCAAAAATTGTTTTATGTTTTAGATTATACGAGTACAACGAACTTATCGTAAATAAGTAAAACCACAAAGTTATAGTGATTATTCTCACTCTGATTTCAGATTTTCAAAGTTACTAGATTTTTTCCTAACATCAGTATATTAATAGATAAGTGTTGAGTTTTTATAAGTTAATATATACTTTTGCTTACTTTTATAGCTTTTAATGAATAAATATATAATGAAAATACAGATTTGACTTTTATTTATTGTAAAAATTTGATATATAATTATCAAAAATGGTATTACGCAAGTGGTCTGAAGAACCGACTTCAGGCGGTAATACAACTGAAAAGTACGTCAGGTGTGGCTAAGGGTTAAGAAAGATGAGATAGTTGAAATGTTTTTGAAGTAAAACTTCTTTACGCACGCTTGACTTGGGGAGTAAGCTGGTGAATGCGTAACGAGAGCGTTATGAAAAGTGTTATCGGGCAAGGCGAACGGTCGGGCGAGGCGAACGGAACTTGAGAGGGAGATATAAGTTAGTGAAGTTTTACTTCAGTCGTGTGGTCTAAAGCACACTCGTTTTTTTATTAAAGTACAACACTCTTTCCATTTGAAGCCAGTGGCGTCTCCAATTAGGCTATATTGTACGGGTTGAAGCATAAAGCTGAAGAGGTAAACGAGATGGGAAGAGGATGGTTGCAAAGTAGGTACCCGGTTATTCAAACCTGGTCATTGCAGCTAAACTCATTTCAAGCAGCGTTTAGATAATTAATGGTGGTGTGTGCATCTCTTACTCCATTTTCATAATCAGAGCGAGAATCGTGGAGAATTATGAATTCCTAATTTAGTTTTCAATTTGGAAGTCGGGCATGGGTACCGCCGCTCCGGGAACCTTTTATTGGATTACCAACACCTCTTCTGATTATCTCAAGTGGTTTGCTATATTTGGTACTTAGCAGAGGTGCCCGGGTGCCCGGGTTTATTGGGTGAGGTTTGTTCGAACCTTGGGTGAGGATTTGTCTGCCCACCAACTGCGTGGCAGGCCGAATCGGGGGATACTGGTTGAGGGAGGCCTTTCGTCCTCTCCGGCAGGTTTCTCTCGACACATCGCCATGCACCGCTGGGGAGGGATAGATTCATTAGTCCGTCATTCCTGGACACACTGACCCATAGATTTCTACCCACCCCACATACCTACCTTTTCGTTTTCAGAACTCCGTTCTGGGAAAAGTCTCAAAGTTCTGGGAAGGAAAAGATATGGGAGATGGATATGAGTCTGGGGGTTAAAGTGTCCAGGAATCCATCCCTCCCACTTCGGTGCAAGGCGAAGGATCGACAGAGTCCGGATAGGTCAAGGTTAGGTTAGGTTAGGTTAGGTTAGGTTAGGTTAGGTTAGGTTAGGTTAGGTTAGGTTAGCCTCTTGGCGGTTAATGCGTTTGACATACAATACAAATATGACCCCATGAACCCGGGCACCCTTACAAAGTTACCAAACGTAGCCAACTACTTGATGTGACCTATAGCAGGGTGTTGGTTATCCGATGAATAGTTTACGGTGCGGCGGTATCACACCCGCTTCCCAAACCGAACCACCAGAGCATTATGCCGAGAGAATCTAATCCTCCCTCTTTTATAATCAAAACGACGCGTATATAAAGGGTATACCCTTTTTATCGCATGAGTCATATGCTTAGAGAATCTAACACTTCTACTCATCCATTTTATAACCAGAGAAACATGCTTAGAGAATCTCTAGAATGAACTCCTAGTTCATCCTTTTTATCATGAGAGCGATATACTTAGGTTACCTAACACTTTTTGATCACCAGAGAAACATGTTTAAATAATCTAATACACCTAGTTCACCCTTTTATCTCGAGAAAATATCACTAGTTCACCATTTTTATCACCAGAGCGATATGCTTAGAGAATCTAACATTTCCAGTTAACCATTTTTATCGTCAAAGAGACCGACGCGTATATATGATATACCACTACGAGTTCATCCTTTTTATCGCAAGAGCCATAAACTTAGAGAACCTAATACTCCTGGTTCATCCTTTTTATCACCAGAGAAACACGCTTAGAGAATCCAATACTCCTAGTTCACCCTTTTATCACGAAAGCGATGTGTTTTGAGAAAATATCACTATTAGTTGACCATTTTTGTCACCATAGAGAACCTAACACTCCTAGTTCATCCTTTTTATCAACAGAGAAACATGCTCAGAGAATCTAATACTCCTAGCTCACCCTTTTATCACGAACGCGATGTGTTTTAAGAAAACATCACTATTAGTTGACCATTTTTATTACCAGAGCGATATACTCAGAGAACCTAACACTCCTAGTTCATCCTTTTTATCAACAGAGAAACATGCTCAGAGAATCTAATACTCCTAGCTCACCCTTTTATCACGAACGCGATGTGTTTTAAGAAAACATCACTATTAGTTGACCATTTTTATTACCAGAGCGATATACTCAGAGAACCTAACACTCCTAGTTCATCCTTTTTATCAACAGAGAAACATGCTCAGAGAATCTAATACTCCTAGCTCACCCTTTTATCACGAACGCGATGTGTTTTAAGAAAACATCACTATTAGTTGACCATTTTTATTACCAGAGCGATATACTCAGAGAACCTAACACTCCTAGTTCATCCTTTTTATCAACAGAGAAACATGCTTAGAGAATCTAATACTCCTAGTTTACCCTTTTATCACGAAAGCGATGTGCTTAGAGAATAGGTATATTACTAATAGTTCACTATTTGTATCACCAGAGCGATATGCCAAGAAAATCTAACACGCCTAGTTCACCCTTTTATCACGAAAGCGATATGCTTAGAGAACAGGTATATTACATTACTATTAGGTCACTATTTGTATCACCAGAGCGACATGCTAAGAGAATCTAACACGCCTAGTTCACCCATTTTATCATCAGGACAGTACTAAGAGAATGTACCATTCCATAGAATTCATCCATTTTGCTTTACGAAGAGACGATTTGAAAATTTGCACAAACAATGCGATGGAAATGATTTTACTAAAGAACAATACGCATTTGCTTTCGAAAATTCCTCTCGATTCTATTTCCCGAGTGCCAATCGACAGACAACGAAATCTGAGAGAATTCCCCCAGAAACACTACAGACGTACTTGTAGGTATACATAATAATAATAATTCTGCGCTCATTGTTTGTGAGTCCTGAGGCATTTTCAGATAATAGTATTTGATTTGCTTCCTGAGACGCATTGTTCTAAGCATAATAATCGGTAGAATTCGCATCAATACAATTGTTTCGATTACCAATGAATTGAAAATAGACAATACTTGTCAATATGTCAATTAACATTTAATACAGAATTTCTAAGAATAAATCGGAATAGACTGCAGGGCTTACACATTTAATAGTTTTGATTATAATGTCAAGTAGACCATAAAACAAATTAAGAGGGAATAACCAGACACAACCGGAAATATGTCATTTTTAAATCAAATTTTTGATGTATGACTCTTTTCCACAAAAAAATATAAATTGATTTCAAAAGACTGTTCTTTTATCCAGTTAAGCTATGTTTTAAATTTTGAGGAAATATGTTTATTTTTAGTAAAATACGGTTTTACCGTAGGTCGTCGGCAGATTTGTTAAATTTTCGAACAAAATTTTGTATTACACCACACATTTCAGTTCATATTTTCATGCAGTAAAATAAATCAATAAATTATCAGGGAAAGCTATGTTTCAGAATTTTATTTTAAATAAAATCATCAAAAAGATCTGCACAGGTGTTTTGTGACGAAAATACTTCAGTTTGTCTATTAATTTACGATCTTACAAATTAATATCTATATTTAAGTTTTTTTTTACATTCTTACTTTTCTTAGACAATATTGAAAAATTATAAATACGTGAATGTAGGTATAAATTAAAGCAAATTTTGAATGAAATAAAATCGATATTGAGTTATTATTTAAAAAAAGGTGGTACGGAGAATAATTAATCTTTCTTATTGGAACCGCCCTGTACGATCGAAAGAACATCTTTCGACGAAACATGAATTCTCGGCCGCTGGCTGGTTAATGGCCCTTAAGCATACAACAATGAAAGTCCTTCATTTTTTTTTCAAATGTTTCGTAATCTACTAAACTGTAATATTTTGACTGTTTTCCCGTTCTCATGAGAAAAAATCGGTTTCTTGTCAGTTGACGGCCTCCATGGTCGAGGGGTAAGGCTCTTGACTCGCAATCCGAAGGTCGCAGGATCGAATCCCAGCGTGCGCAAACAATTTTTTTATTTGAATATTTTGTGTTATTTCACAATTAATTAATTGAAAATAATATAATTGTATATTTTTCGGCGCGTTCCAGAGTTTCTCTCAGTATCGCCCTGGTGTAAGACCAACATTCAGAATTGAAACGTTGCTTGAAATGGTTTTAGCCGTGTGTGGTGACCAGATCTGAATAACCATGTACTTCCCCACCTTCCTCACCCCATCTCCTTCCCCTACCCACTACCTTCAGCCTCACGAAATACCCCAATTGGGGATGCCACAGCCTCACTGGCTCCAGACGGAAGCAGCTCCCCGTTCAAAAAGTTGATCCCCGACAGACTCATACACCTACAATAAACAGTCACTACGTACATAAAATAACTAAGTGTCCCCGAAAGGGTGTGCAGAGGAGATGAACCTTTGAGTAACAAAGGTAAAAAACATATTTTCTTTCAAATGCATCAATGAAAAAAATAATTGTTCATGTGTATACGAGTACCAGCGAATAAGTACAAAATATCTGCCACTATAAGTAAATTCGTTTGATACCCATGCCAACATACTAGCCCTAGAAAAATAATCTTCGTCTGAGAGACGTAAGCGATACATAAAAAATGCTGTCTTTTTTTATTTCGCAACGTAGCGTACTGTCTATCTCAGTTAGCTCAGTTGCCGAGTAAAGCTTGCGTGGGGCGGCTCTGTCACCACGGTAAGTACAGGGTGTCCGGTGGCAGAATTAGGATTTAAAACTTAAATAAAAAATAAACTACTTAGGATATACATTTATTTCTATAACTGTTACAAAGAGGAGGAGTGCGGATTTTATTTCTTAAAAATTATTTCGTCTAAATGTAGACCATCACGTCAGACACACTCTTGGAATCTGGCCTCAGTATTTCGTGCCACTCGCTGGAGAAGTGACATCGGGATACCATTAACTTCGCGAATGATATTTTCTTTTAGTGCAGAGATGGTCGCGGGGTCGGCTTCATACACTTTACTTTTGAGGTACCCCCATAGAAAAAAGTTCATAGGAGTGAGATCTGGTGACCCCCTTGGCCAGGGGAAGTCACCGAAACGGCTAATCATTTTTTTAGGGAATAAATCACGAAGTAGCGCCATCATCTCTCTGGCAGTGTGAGGCGTGGCGCCATCTTGCTGGAACCATGTGTGTGAATTGGAGGCAGGATGTTCTCTCATTTTTGGCAAAAAATAATTGTTAAGCATGCCCCGATAAGAATCCCCGTTCACCGGAATGGCTTGCTTTCGACGATTTTCAAAAAAATAAGGTCCGATTATTCCACTGCTAGACAATGCACACCAAACCATCACTTTGGGACTGTGAAGTGGCTGTTGATGTTTTAAACGTTGGTTCTGTCCTTTAGGTGACCAATAACGACAATTCTGCTTATTTTCACTTCCATTTAAATGAAAATGGGCTTCATCACTCCAAAAGATAGTGTTTACCGTACGAAATCGCTCTAACATTGTCTCGCAGGAAATTTTACGTAAATTGTAATCATTAGGTTTAAGCGCTTGCACAATTTGAATCTTAAAAGGATGAAATTTAAGGTTCTTCTTTAATATTTCGTGCACAATAGTTTTTGGAAGCCCTAGGATAGCCTCTCTCTTGCGCACGGACTGACGCGGATTATCGCGCAAACTGTTCGTGACGAGTTCGATGTTTTCATTTGTTCTCGACGTCCTCCTGGGCCCCGGCCGTAAGTCGTTTGCCGCCGAACATGTTGCCCGGAACCTCCGGACCCATGATCGAATCAAATCTTCACTTGCGAAAAAAAAAAATTATGTATAACGACTGCTTAGCATTTAAGCTTTCAAAACATTTAAAAAATACGATTTAAGCATAAAATTATACAGTATTTTTCATTTAGAAAAACACTTAATATTTTGTAGTTGATTTGTAAGAGATTAACAGAATTTTGTTAATTTTTAAATTAAAAAATATTTTTTATAATTATTTTGGTTTTATTTAAAGTACAAACCCCTAAACTTATTATTCAACTATCTTTAAACTGTCTAAGTGTGATAATGTGTGAACTATTCACTTTAAAACTTTTTTACGTCTCTTAGACTAGATTATCTTTAAGGTAGGTAAAAATAAGATTATCTTTCTAGGGTATTTTGAAGTCGATCTTAGGTTTGAAATTGGTTAATAATGTACAAAAGACTATAATTTTATGCCAATGATAATTTCGGGGGGCCAAAGTCTGGGGATCAACTGTCGGGTCACCGAAAATTTCAACCATATAAAACAGTGGGCAATATATCCATAAAACAGTGGGCAATATAACCATATAAAACAGTGGGCAATATATTTCGGCCACGTGCTCTAGTAAAAAAATGTTTTTTTGGTTTTGTCCAGTTCTAAAAGCTTTCATCTTCACAAATCCAACAATAATTTATTAAAACATCCCATAATTTTTCTCGGGTTATAAATGAAAAAAGAAGAAATACAAAATCTCCACCTAGTACAAAAATCGAAAATCTAAAATTTTCCTGAGGATTTCAATCATATCACCAAAAGTTCGAACCTTTTTCATTATGTCAATTTCGAAAAGACCTTTGACTTCTTTCGGAATATTCGCACCCATTCTGTCAAATAAAATACTGTCAAAAAGGATTATTTTGTAAACCCTTTTTCAAATGCGCAATTGACTGATGGAATGACAGCGTGGGTGTTGTGTTGTTATACAGGTCAATACTTTTCCGCAAAGTAAAATGTCGAAGTAATAATATCTTTCGATATGTTTTTGTTTGATTGAAAAGCGGATTCTTGATAAACCGGCTCAGCGATCAGTGGAAAGTATTTTTTTTTACAGAAAAGGATATTTTTTGTTGTTGTTTTTTTTTTGTTGTTTCCATTTGGTATTGCTGTTTTTTTATTAAAATGCATATCTTTGAGGCTAGAGTTTACTTGTAAGGTTTGTGTTTTTCACAAATTAATTTAAAACATAATTTCTGACAGTAATTAGCCTTTTATCTTCACTTTATTCAGGGGGGCGGAAATGGGTACCGCCGCCCCAGGAACCGTTCACTAGGAAAACCAACACCTCTGCCGTCCCCGAAAGTGGTTTGCTACGCTTAGTGACATAGCAGGGGTGCCCGAGTTCAGAAGGTGAGTTGCGTCCGAGTCTTGGCAGCGGATGCGTCTTCCGGCCAGCTGCATGGCAGGCCGAATCGAGAGAGGATCGTTGAGGAGTTCCTTTGACTCTCTCGGAATATCGCCTTGCACCGCAGTAGGAGCGATGGAGTCATATGTCTGTCACTCCTGGACACATTTAGCCCCAGATTCCTACCCACTCTGCATTCATTTTTGCTTCCCAAAACTTCCTCTAGATACCTAGCTGAACCTACACATCGCTATTGCGATATGTAGGTTCAGCGTCTATGCATTTTCTTTTGCTGGCTCTAAGTATCCATGTTTCCACACCGCAAAGAAATATAGGGAAAACAATACCCGGACGAGTCTCATCTTAGGTGGTCATCGTTATGCCTCTGTAACTTCATATCTTTGTATTTTACTCATGGCGTCTTTTGTCATGCAATTTTTTTTCTTTTCGCAATGAGAATATATGACGCAAATGAGAACGGTAGAAGAAGTCGGGGATGTCCGCGGAAGACTTGGCACGATCAAGTAAATCAGATATTTATATCGGGCCATGTCAAGAATCAGAATAATAGAAGAGTATGAGACATTGTATAAATGTGATTAAAACAAGGAGTATGTACCATGACCGAGTTATTTGGTGGTCCATCCTCTCTGCCCCCTGCGGGGAAACGGCGTGTTGGTTAATTAATTAGTGTGGTATATCTAAAAGCTTCCGAGCTTGTCACACAGAGGGCAGTGCTAAGAGCTGTCCCGAAAGTCCGCTAGATGGCAGTTAGTTTAGTTTGTAGTTTGGGCACCATAGGGGCCAAGGGCCGGGGTGCCGTTTGCAGGTGCTCACTCAATTCAGATCTCATTTAGCCAGCTTCCAGAAAGGTGGACTATCGTCATCACCACTTGAAATACGCGAAGTATCAAATAAATCCCACTTTAAAATAAAAGAACTCTATTCTTTCCCAAGAAGTAATCTCCTCCCAAGACGAGTTGGAGAACTTTTTGTGTGAATACCTTTGACAATTAGTTTGTAAAAAAACAATACACACTGAATTTTTATTTATAATTATATCAAATATAGTACCATATTTGACGTAAGCACTCAAAGCTAGGAATTATTATTAACGGTTACATAAATAAAACGTTAAGTTTGGGAGACGTGAAAGCACGGAGTGTTTCCATCCGTTCGTTTTGCTGAACAGTCTTCGACAAGGCCTTTTTATTTTATTTTAAACAATACGAGAGCGTGAATAAACTCGAATAAATACACCTTGCCACGTTAATTCGGATTGTATTAAGTTCTCGTTTGTTTCCTTTCATTTGCATAATTGACGACCGTAGTGAGAATAATATTACGAATATGAAGGTATGCATTATAAATAGGTTTATGTTTATCTTTACATTACAATCCTTTTTAATAATAAGGTTCTATCTGTCGCGGTAGCGCCATGCGATAATGAACTCTAAATTAATAATGTTCTTTAACATAATTTTGATTTTAAAAGTGAAACAAAGCGAAGCAAACGTATTAATATTTACAGACTGTCCATAAATGGTCCTCTGCTTTTTGGGCGACTATCCTAGGGATGCTGTGAAGTGGATATTATTAGATTAGATTTTCACCTTCAGCTTTGTAAAACTGCCTTCAGTTGAATAAACAAACGTTGATAAAGCTTAGTAAAAGATGCCTGCTTTTCATTGGATTCTGATAAGATATAGATATAGATAAGCGATAAGACGGACTAATGAAGTTAGCAACTCGTAAACATAAAAATAAACAAATTATTTGGTCACTCGGGATTACGAAGTTCCACCTTTTTCTTGGAAGAGCTACATTTAGAATGGATTCTATAAATAAATGCTTCCCTTGGAGCGAATAAATTCAATATTTGTGTCTCCAACAATCATGCTGAAAAAAATTCCAATAATTCCAGAAATTTTCCGTGGCAAATTATTTAAAGAATATATATTATTTATAAAATGTTTCACAAGATATACCTACTTTGTATTTTTTCCAATAAATATATAATTTTTAGATGTTATACAAATTTTTAAAGGAAAATAAAAATAGTATTTCCTCACCTCAATTATATAAAATCATGTAAGTTTTTTTTTATTTTCAT
This sequence comes from Limnephilus marmoratus, assembly GCA_917880885.1. NCBI lineage: Eukaryota > Metazoa > Arthropoda > Insecta > Trichoptera > Limnephilidae > Limnephilus > Limnephilus marmoratus. The sequence continues at coordinate 15,687,643 of OU862906.1, forward strand.
TTCCCGCAGGGCCTATGTAATATTTGGGGATGTTGTGTGAAGAGGAAGTTCTGGGAAGGAAAAAGTTATCTAGGGATCAGCGTGTCCAAGAGTGACGGACATACGCATCTCTCAGGTCAGGATAGACCAGAGAGAGAGGGTCTCCCTAAACCAGCACAAGACATTCACAGTAATAATCAACATAGTAGTTACATAGGAATACTGTAAAATAAAGAAAATGAAAAGAAAATGCGAAAGGGAAGGTTGGGTTTTCAGATCTAGTAACCAAACATAGAAAAGCCATTTCAGAAACTTTGGATTCTGGATGGTGGATTCTGACGAGGGCGATACTGAGAGTTTCTGACTTTCGACAGATGTTATGTACGAGTATTATACATATAACCTTTTTTCCTCTAACTAACTGATTACAATCTATTTTAACAGTTGTTATAATCCATTTCAATGGCAAAAGTATCTTACTTAGAATTTATTCTGGTCTTTCTCAAGATATTTCTTCATAACATAAAAAAATGTACCTATTGCATCTATTATAGTCAAATTACAATTTCAAATAAGGTTCACTACTTTAATTGATTAAAATACGAAACGAAGTCGTACGGATAAAAAATGAAAAGGTTAAAGCGTCTCACCGGAATCCTTCCACTCCTTGACATCGTAGTCGTTCATTGGCTTATTCTCGATTGAATTTTGTTTTTTGTTTCGTTGTTTTTCTGCAAAAAATAAACACAGGTTAGTGCCATGAACAATGAACATGTATTTATGGATTTTATTTTATGGATCGAGTGATATAGCATTAGCGTAAAACTATTCAAGTTTTACGCTAATGCTATAAATTTTCGAAATTGGAATTGATGAGTTCACTTCAGACAAGCGATAAAATAGGTAACTAAATTATTTTGTTAATTAATAATTATTGTTTACTAGAATTTTTTAAAGTGTATCTGCCAGGTTAATTCAGATAAACACACTTTTATTAGAAAGTTTAAGCTTGGAGAAGATACGACTTTGCGTGTTTAGCGCACTATATTGAAAACACTGCACATCGCATGATTTACAAATGCTATTTTATTCTCCATTTGATTTATTAGATATCTCTAATGTAACAAGAAAAAATATATATACATCACAACAAAACATTTACTACATTTGTTTTTGAATCCTTCAAGTAAAATAATCGTGAATTTTCACGGATATGTTTATTTTATTTATTTATTTACAGATACAAAAGAAAGTACCAATTACAATTCGGAAGCTTTGCCTGTCCAACTAGGAAAGTTTCCCGTTCCACATGTGCTAATGAATTTCTGTAAATCAGAAGGGTTGAATTGATTTTTTTCTTCTTATTGAACACTTAACGTTGCAGTGACAACTAATTGTTCATTTTGCATTTTGTACTTCAGGGGAATGGCTGCGTGGCCTTTTTCATAAATAACTTATGTTTGAATTTGAGGCCGAAATACCCAACCGAACCTAATAATATTTTTTTATTCAAAAGGTATAGCAAACATATAATACTGTTATGATCTATTTTTTGCGTTTTAAATTTACAAAAAATATACCACTAATCACTCGGACCCATAAGCTTGTTTTCACGATAATATAACATTACCAGACATGACAACATTACGCAGAATGAGTCGTACCTGATGTATTAAAGAATTCAATTAGGCTTGATTTTAGGGGCAACTTTGGCATTTTTTTGTGAGTTGATTATAATTTATTACTAAAACTCGTATAACAATTTGGGAGGCGGGAATGGGTACCACCGCCCCGGGAACCCCAAGTGGTTCGCAACGTTTGGTGATTTAACAGGGGTGCCCGGGTTCATGGGGTGAGATTTGTCTAGGTCTTGGAGGCGGATGACTAGGATACACTGAACCCCAGATTCCTACACACTAGGATGTTTCAATTATTTCAACTTTTAAATTCAGAAACGCCCGGGGTCTCAAAAGTTGCGCCTTACAAAGAAAATGAGAACTGCATTTAAATTATTTTTTTAAAAATGGTTATTAGCCCACTAAAATGCATTGAAAATCAAAAAAACAAACCTAAAACCTTTTTTTAAAATTTTTAATATTTTTTTTCGGTAATTTAACCTTTTAACGTTTGTTTATTATTAAAAAATACAAATAACTGACAAAAATGAAAAAAAGTTCAAGGTTATGAATACAAGTAAGTCAACAAGAATTCTGATTTTATCCAGAAAAAGTGTTATTTTCCCCTTTTATATTTTTAACCAACACATCACATCTGTTTAAATTTTTTTTTGGTTTCTATGTACTGCAGTAATGGAATGAAAAATAAGTTTGGTACAAAACGTAAAATATGAACCCTTTGTTTTATTTTTTTTCCAAATGACGAAGTCTATTTTTTTCAAAACTTCCGGCCATTTTAGCGGGCTAATAGTGAACAATAATTTCATTTATTTTAACGTTTTCGAATAACTACAGATCATACGAAACTTTTGAGACCCCGGGCGTTCAAATTATAAGGCCATTTTTTTCTCTCTATGGAGAGCGACACAAGCTACTACACACCCCTTAAACCCTTTTCCTTCCCAGAACTCTCCTCTCCTTCCTTTTCCTAAAAAACCCTCCTCACAGCATCCCCAAAGATGACATAAGCTGTGTGGAGCTCATATAAAAAAAAAAACGAAATAAATAACATTTTGTTAGCAAACAATTTAATTTTTATACGACAAATTTGTGTTTCAACGTAAATTGGTCATTTGTAATTTGAATTTACTCCAATCAAAATGTTTTTTCAAATATTTAATTTTTTATTCTATATTTCATCATATTTATATAATAATTAAAACTAAAACGTATGTTTTTTTTTAATTATCGTAAATAATTGCAAAAGTTGCCTTTAACCCTTCAAAAATTTGGCATTTTTTTCAGATGGTCAAAATATTTTCGCTTTACAATAAAATGCATATATTTGGAATATTTCTGGGCGCATTCAAAAACCAAAAACTGTTTTAGAAAGGTGATGAAATACGATTTCAAAGTATAGAATTTGAAAAAAAAACTTTTTTTGAATTATAAAATTTTTGCATACAAACATAAAAAAGTTTTCAAAATGGCTCCCCTTAGGTTTTTTCTCACTAAAATTACTGATAATAAAATAAAATTAAAACACATACATATTTTATTAGACAAATGTTCAACAAACACATATAGTAACCTCACTTTTTGTCGCTCTGTGTAAAAATAATTTGTAAAAAATTCCCGAAGTTTCAATTTTTTTTTTCAATTTTCGATTCAAAACTTTGTGTAAATAAAAGTGTACATTTTACTTTTATGGTGACAATTTTTTAGATTGGAATATAAAGCGTGGTGTTTTTCCTTTCTAAAACCGATTGGAACATATTTCTAACTATGATAGTAAGGGAGTTACAGCGTTTTATATGAGACCTATGTGCGTTGGGACAAATATGGTCTCCTGTGATTAAACGGGTTAAAATCATGAAAAATTGAATCTTTCAATGGCTTATTATTATTATTTTTTTAATACAGTTAAATAAAGTAGCACACAGCCGTACTAGATATTAGCTTATTATTATTATTCGGTTTCTTTGTCAAAGTTTTGGTTGAAAAGGCCGCGCAGCCGTTGTTTTTAAACAGGATAAAACAAAGCGTTTTTTTTAATAATTAAAATGCACTAACATAACAGTGAAATTAGATATTATAAAGTTTAATTTGCAAACTTCATGTTAAAAATAAATTATTAAAATATTATGTATTTAGTTATCGTTTAAAAAATCCAGGTACCCTTTCCATTACCTTTTAACACTCTGTTAACAATTATATTTAATGCACTACGGAAAATGCAGTTTATGATCACAATGGTCGTTGAAAATGCCTTTTAAAAAGTGTTTGAAAGTATTGTTTTATGTGCCGGTATACATAATATAAGCAATTATAATGGAAATTAATAAATTGTTTAAAAATATATAGCATGTTTTGTGTGTTATCAGTACTCCTGAATGGATACTGCGTCGAAGAGAATTGATTGATCTGCGAATTACCTTTTTTCTTCGCTGAGACCGGCATGGGAGGGGGCAGAGTCGTGGATGATGTAGTGGTGGAAGGGGCTGGGATTTCTGAGGAAAAAAACGCACTCATAAGACTTCAATTATGTTTTGTTGTATCTTGTATCTCTCTTCAGTTATGTGAAAGGAAAAACGAACTGTGAGAAAACCGAACCTTGACAAAATGGTTGAAAAAGAACAAACAAACAATTTAACCTAACCTCTTCATTCATTTTGCATACTATGTTTTGTTATTGTTCTGTTTTACTCGATTACCATTCCTTTTATAATAATGCCACAAAGATATTACTCAATACATTCCTAGATCAATTAAGTATGTTTCTAGTTTCCTTTTATTTAATAAATCAAAACCTGTTCTGAAATCATTAATAGGAACCATAATTTTGAAAAGAGAATGCGAATGTAAAAGTACAAATTACAAATAAACACGACAATTATTTTACGTCTTTTCGAGCAACATTTCAATTCTGAATGGTGGTCTAACGTCAGGGCGATACTGAGAGTATCCATCACTTTGGAAAATGATGAAGTTATATGGAAATGAAAAATAAGAGGAATCTTCTTAAGATAATAAAAATATTATCACGTTAAGAAATTCTTTCCGCTATGTATTTCTCTTGTATTTTTAAATGAATACATGTGGTCTTCAGATATTGTTCCTGAGAAATATTTTTTAATAATTGTTTTTGATAAAATAAAGAAGTCATTTAAAAACATCAAAACTTAATTTTGTTCTGGGTAATTGAGAACGTTGAAGTAAAGCGGTTGCCAAACAAAATAAAAAAAATGTTGAGTTATTTTATTTTAAGATAACGATTTATCTAATTCAAAAAAATTTTTTAGAAATACGAGTATTTTTTTATAGCGTTTAATATAATTTTATTAATTTGTGACGTTAGAACGGATCCCTGTCTAGGAACATGGTAACAAAACTGTTCAAATTGATCGTATAATACAAAAAAAGAAAAGTCAAATCATGGAAGGAAACAATAAAGATCTCAATACATAATATACTTCTACGTTCTTCCATAGGCTGCCATGAAGAAAGACTGTATAGACGAAAGAGATTTAACATCCTTCGCGTCCTTAATTAGAGGCGTGGCAATAAAAACATTGGCTATTCGACTATCGCTCACGAAAGTAATCAGTTCTACTTCTTGGAATTTTTGTAATTTTCGGCCAAGATTATTCCGTTATTTTCAATTATGTTTGCAAATAAAAATTTGATTATATTTTTCCACAATGAGTTTAAAAATCTTCTTTCCGAAATAAGACTAACTTTGTTCTACGAGATTAATGTAGATTTTTTTATTATCAGAACTGAAGAAAAATAAGATTTTAGCGTATTTCACACAAAAACAATTATCCTTCTTTTTTCGGAAAAATATTTCAGCTTGTAAACATTAGAATCAATAGACATATAAGATGTCTAAGTATAATATCTTTGTACATATCTACATACTAACATTCTTGTAAATATCCTTTTTTTCCATAACATTCTTTCTTTTTTCAAAATATTTACATAACTCATATATTATTCATTCTTATTTATGAAACTTACACGAAATATAAATGTCACTTTATTACTACATTAAATTTATTGAAAATCTTGATCATTTTACATCATACTAACATGTACTTACTACAGCACACATATACAGGGTGTTAAGGGACGTACTTGACTTACTTTAACCAGTGATTCCTGACATTATTTGGAGTAAAAAACGTAAATGAAATTTTGGTCTCCGGTGACTTTTTTTAACGAATTTTTTTTTCTAAATTTTTTTTCTTCAAATTCAAACAAAAAAAAATCTTCCAGATGTCGTCACTGGTCACTCGGGATGTCCGACGAACCCCTTACCCCGCCTCCAACTGTTCAAGAACTACCATTTTTTTATGTTTTTGTAGAAAAAAAAAAAAAACGTCAAAAATGTCACCGGAGACCAAAATTTCATTTACATTTTTAACTCCAAATAATGTCAGGAATCACTGGTTAAAGTAAGTCAAGTATGTCCCTTAACACCCTGCATACATGTACAATTAATTATTTAAGTATGTACTAACTAATAACTCCATTTATATACCTTCCCCTTCCATACACAGGCGAATGCTTCTAATGGAAGAATAGTAAATAATCTAAGATGTAAAATTATCATCATGTATCATGTAAAGAAAGAATGTTGTGGAAAAAAAGGATATTTACAAGAATGTTAGTATGTAGATATGTACAAAGATATTATACTTAGACATCTTAGGGAACGTACCCAAACTACGTGACCAACTTTTTGCAATTTTTAACCCCCCCCCCCCCCCCGGTGACCAAAATCCTAAGCAATCTGCCGCTCATTTGTATGGAGCGTGACATTTTGAAGACCCCCCCCCCCCTAAAAGTGTCACGTAGTATGGGTACGTTCCCTTATATGTCTATTGATTCTAATGTTTACAAGCTGAAATATTTTTCCGAAAAAAGAAGGATAATTTTTGTGTGAAATACGCTAAGATCTTATTTTACTTCAGTTCTGATAATAAAAAAATCTACATTAATCTCGTAGAACAAGGTTAGTCTTATTTCGGAAAGAAGATTTTTAAACTCATTGTGGAAAAATATAATCAAATTTTTATTTGCAAACATAATTGAAAATAACAGAATAATATTGACCGAAAATTACAAAAATTCCAAGAAGTAGAACTGATTAGTTGATTAGTGATTGAGCAGTTTATCAGCGGATCAATTCAATCTTAACACTAAAGCACACACACAAAGAGAAACCATAATATGGAAAATTGATGTAAAAGAATAAATTTCAAGTAACTAGTAAGTACAATTACAAATGTATAAAATACACAGAGAGACAAATACAACACATGCACATATTTATAAGCATATTTATAAAAAATAATATCAATATTCAAATTTTTGATCTATTAACCATTTTTTTAGATCAGTGGTGCAATGTGATTCGATTTTTATATGCATTGGAATCTCACTAAATATAGTAGTCACAAGATTTTAGTAAAATAGTACGCATTCAACGTCTGTTAGTATTCTTATTTGAAAATATACTGCCGGACAACTTCCCCATCCACATTGCTTAGATATAAGTACCGATGCGTAAAAAAACGGTTACGAATACAAAGTGATATTATTTCACATGAAATTTGGGAATTGTAAATCAATAAGTGAGCAGGATATCGCACCCATGCGTGTTTGCAGAACGTGTTCACCCTGAAACAAGTTTGATGGGCGATTCAAACACCGAAATAGGAAATGAAAATGACATTAAACAGTGAGCAAAGCATTTCACCTTCCAGTCTGATCACGCCATCCGTCTCCCCCAAAGAGTTCTTGGCGACGCACCGGTAGGCACCGTAGTCCCTTGCAGACACATTCCTGATCTTGAGCATCATGTAGCGGTTATAGCCGCTATCTACCGATACTGCTTCGTACTTCTCCCCTGGTGATAGAAAGACTATTATTATATAAAAATCATATAATCAATTACAAACCTCAAATACAAAAAAATCTAGTAAAAGCAAAGTATTTTTACTGTAAAACATTTATTTTCAAATGTCTTTTAATTTTTTTATTTGTTTCTTTTTTGTTTTGACTGAGGTTTGAACCTTTCTATGGTGTTAACGCATTGGAAGCGCTACCAACTCTGTCAGTGACTGGGAATCTTCCTCCCCAGTGATGGGATCAACCACGATACCAACCGTGCCAAACCCCCAGTTAGTAAGGTCGGAATTTATTTCGTTTATTAAGTGCTTTAATTACTTCGGTTTTCGGAAAAATGCGTAGATATATTTCCGCGTGTGTGTACGTGATTGCCACTAAAAGAATGGATTGTCATCGACGACGATTCTACATTAGCTAATTTAAAAAATGTTTTGGTAATGTATGTGTGATATTAACACGTGCTGTATTTTTTTTTGTACAATAGCTCCACACAGGTGGCCCTGAGGAAAATATTTCCCTCAAGGCCTATGTCATCTTTGGGGATGCTGTGTGGAGGGTCTTTTAAAGGAAAGGAAGAAGAGGAAGTTCTGAGAATGATAAGGTAGGAGGGATGGGTAGGAATCTGGGGGTCAGTGACGGACGTATGAATCCAACGTTCCCACTGCGGTGCTAGGCGATGTTCCATAAAAGTTCTGCTTGAGAGGTCACAAAGTCTTCCTCAACCAGTCACTCCCGATTCGGCCTGCCACGCAGCTGGTGGACCGCCAGCTAAGTCCCGGACAAACCTCACCCCATGAACCCGGGCACCCCACCAAATATAGCGTACCACTTGAGGTGACCTACGGCAGAGGTGTGGGTTATCCAATAAACGGTTCCCGGGGCGGCGGCACCCATACCCACCTCTCGATTTCTCGAATTTCCGCCCCACAATTCATGAATATTCACTTTAATTTAAAAAAATCAAAATGTTGTGATCCGGACTGAAAAATCATCATTAAAAAAAACAATGTTTTACAATTTAAATTCTTACAATCTAACAAATTTACTATCCAACACTGGTGTTGGGAGCCTCAATCACAAAACTTTGCAAAACATCCGACAAGCAGATGCACGTTTATATATTTGCCAACTGTAGGTCGGCCGAAAATAATAATCTGTACTTATACAGGGTGTTAAGTGACGTACTTGACTTACTTTAACCAGTGATTCCTGACAGAATTTGGAGTAAAAAATGTAAATGAAATTTTGGTCTCCGGTGACATTTATGTTTTTTTTTTTTTTCTACAAAAACATAAAAAAATGGTAGTTCTTGAACAGTTGGAGGCGGGGTAAGGGGTTCGTCGGACATCCGGCTGAGTGACCAGTGACAACATGCGAAAGAAATTTTTTTGTTGTTTGATTTTGAAGAAAAAATTTTTGAAAAAAAAAGTCGTCAAAAAAGTCACCGGAGACCAAAATTTCATTTACATTTTTTACTCCAAATTCTGTCAGGAATCACTGGTTAAAGTAAGTCAAGTACGTTTATATGTTTGCCAACTGTAGGTCGGCCGAAAATAATAATCTGTACTTATACAGGGTGTTAAGGGACGTACTTGACTTACTTTAACCAGTGATTCCTGACAGAATTTGGAGTAAAAAATGTAAATGAAATTTTGGTCTCCGGTGACATTTATGTTTTTTTTTTTTTCTACAAAAACATAAAAAAAGTGTAGTTCTTGAACAGTTGGAGGCGGGGTAAGGGGTTCGTCGGACATCCGGCTGAGTGACCAGTGACAACATGCGAAAGAAATTTTTTTGTTGTTTGATTTTGAAGAAAAAATTTTAAAAAAAAAGTCGTCAAAAAAGTCACCGGAGACCAAAATTTCATTTACATTTTTTACTCCAAATAATGTCAGGAATCACTGGTTAAAGTAAGTCAAGCACGTCCCTTAACACCCCGTATTATTTATTAATGCGAAAGTGCGTGTGTTTGTTTCATACGCTTTCACGCATAAACCACTAAACCGATTTTAAAAATTATTTCAACGATAGAAAGCTACTTTATATGCAAGTAAAATAGGCTGTATATAATGGTAAGCTCTGGCGTTATGAAAATATAAATATAAATATATTATATTTATTATACGTTTTCTGTCCCTTACAAGCGAGTTATTGCTAACGTCAGAAGCAAAACAAATCGTTGCCGTGGAAACGATGTTGATACATTTGCGGAAAATTTTATTTCAGGCGTCGTAGTTAATATCTATGTACGCGCATAATTTCCGAACCACTGCAACAATTTGGATATTTCGTTTTTTTGTGTTCGTTATTGTAAGGATAAGGTTTGTATAAAACTACTGGTGAGCTCTGGTGTTATGAAATTTGTATAAAAAATTGCAATAGGTGGTACGCGAGCTGTTTGAAAACTGAATTTAGCGGGAATGAATGTATGGAATGTGGAAGGGGGGGAGGCGAAGGGGTGGGCGGTTCGCGGGACGGGGAAGGGGGGAGTGGAGTGGGGAGAGGTAAGGCGGAGGACGCGGAGGACGCGGAGGACACGGAGTGAGAACGCAAGAGGGAAAGGGGACGCGAGAGAGGAAGGGGAGGCGGAAGGGGACTGGACATGCAGGGGGAAACAATTTATTTATTAAATGGCATAGCATTGCATGCCGGGTACCAGCCAGTAGGTGATATATTTAACATTCTGACCGGTACCAATATCTCACGTCAATACAAAGAAGGCTCAGATTCCTGGGGAGCTATGTAAGATACCATTTATTAGAGGATCATATACGTGTCGTATCAGAAAACACAGAACTTAAAAATTAATCATGAAACTTCGATAAAGGGACTAGACTGCTTTTAATGAAAAAAAAAGATATGGAACAAAATAATAGGTCTACTTAGGCCTGACGGGAACTACATAGACGGAATCGTTGTCAAAATTAAGGCCTGAAATGAAATTGAAAACGAAAAACATGTTTTATGTAGATTTTACTAAAAAATCTTCCATTGAGTATCGTTGTGTGAGAGCGAAAAACAATCAAAAATAGTAATTTCGGTTATGGATCTGTAACTTCAGTTCAATGAACTCTAGAACTTTGATTCATTTTGAATTTAATTCGACATTGTAACTGATTATGTACAAAAATTCAGACAAGAGGAATATTTGTTTAAAAAATTTTGAACAATTCAACGAATATTGTTAAGTTAATTTTCGGGTTCCATGAAAGTTCCAGTTCTGTGAATATTTCAATTTTATGGAACACCTGGCCAATAATGATATAATAACAGCACTTGACTAGAACTTCATGGAACATTAAAATTAACAAATATTTGATGAATTGTTCAAAATTTTTGTTCAAGTATTTATGCCTAAAGTATTTCAACGGAAAATCATTTTCAAATTGGAAAAAGAAACTCCAGTTGCTGTTTCAATAATGACCTTTTGGCTTTACATTATTTTTTATTGTTGTAGTTTTTGTATTTTTTTTTTATTGAAAGAATAGATAATACATATAATCAACAAACAAGTCCTGCTAAGCCAATTGAATTGGCTTGTCAACTGGTGCTTATATTTTAGTTACATATACAATTTTTAAAAATTTAAAATTTACATCTTATGTCTACAGATTCAACATTTTTTCATACATACAATATAAATATTTTTTTCCGTTAGCCAATTTTTCACCATATATTTAACCTTATTCATAGAATTACATTGCTTTACAGTGTCAGGTAATAAATTAAATACCTTCGGTATGATGTATTCAAATGTTCTCTGTCCGTACTTATTGTTAAATTTCGGAACTATTAACCCGTCCGCGTCGTTGCGCTTGAATCTAGTGCTGTATTTATGTTCTAATTTCTCTTTATGCTGCCGGGTAAATATATGCTGAATTATAATTTTGTGCCATTTGCCTTGTTAATTACAATTTTGATTATGAATTATAATTGAATTATAATTTTGATCCATTTGCCTTGACAGGTAAAATTTTGGCACTCTGATACAGCAACGGCGTATTCTATCTCTGTTTGAAAATATTGGGGGTGACTAATAATTTTACAATTGCGTTTGGTACAACTTGGACTTGTTTCAGATTGGTTGTAGTAGTATTTCTCCATATAAAATATAATTAATTTTAATACTTAAAATATTTTCTTAAGTTTTCATTTTTCGGGTCTCTCGAAATCCTTTCAAATTTGTTGTTGTCATCTGTGTGACGTCATGAGTCTCAAAAAGCATACTTTTATTGCAACAGGCACTGTATTTTGTATGGCCTCTCTATGGTATTCTCTCCAGAACCGGACTGCCTGCCATGCCATGGTGAGCAGACACATTCGCCGCCAAGACCCGGACAAACCTCACCTCATGAACCCCTGCTTAGATACCAAACGCAGCGAACCACTTGGAGTGACCTATGGCAGAGTTGTTGGTTATCCAATAAATTTTCGGAGCTAAATTACGGTTCTGTTACGATTTAGAAAAACAAAAATTCTGTTATAAGTTTCCTGAACTCCTTTTGTACATACGTGATGATCGTTCGAATATAATTCAAGCTACTCGTATGTGTATTGTACGCATTAAATTAATATTAAAAACTACTCTATAACTACAGTCTCTACCGCGACTGAATTGGTACATATTGGAAATACGTTTCCGGGGCGGCGGTACCCATACCTGCCTCCCAAATTGAAATTTGATTTTTATTATAAATATGTATGACTTAGAATAGCGTAACAGAAGTCACGCTGTAATATATACCCGTAATCATATAAGAAATCATTTTAATTTTTAAAGACACTTTGTTTTTTTAATTTTCAGTGAGTTTTCTCACCTGAGATGATCATATCTCCTCTATCAGTGGTCCAGTAGTTGATAGACACAGGGTACGCCTCCGTATGGCATTCCAGTGCAACGTCCTGCCCCACATAAGCCCCCTCCAGTTGGTTGGGAATGGACAGCATGGGCGGAACTACAAAGTTAAAAAAAAATCAAATATTCATTTTTTAAAGTCGGTTCCTAAATGCTAAAGAGGTGACCCCAACTCCAATCTCCATGGCTTCTCTACTCCTGGCGGTTCTTGGCAGCATGGAGAGCCAAGGACCCCGACGTACAGGAAACCAGTGAACCTTGGTCACTGACTTGATGACCTTCTTCTGCGTCAAAATCAGCCAGAATATGTTGGGTTTTGTCATACACAATTCAAAGAAGTGGACCAATTTTGCAATTATAAGGCTGCTTTACTTTTGCTTACTGCGTAGCATTCTAGAGAGTGGGTCTCGGCTAGAAAAAAAAAAAAATTACGATACTTCTACATGATGACAGATCGGTATTTAGCATGACTGTTTTCAACAGTATTTATTTCGGGAATTCTGGGTATTTGCAGCCTTAGTTCTAGGAGGCACGTCCCATTAATGCTGATGGCTTATAAGCTTCTGAATGGTTTCTTGTCATTACGAAAGATTCTGGCCGAAATTGGATTGCCCCAGATATTATCAATTGAGGTCGTCAACACGGCTTCTGATTCTTTCCAGGTGCAGAACTAACATGCAAATGCTGATGTGGTGCCCCTGGGAAGACTTACTAACTACCTCGCAGGATATATGGATATTTTCCATGTCTCCGACAACTTTAAGAACGAAGTATTATTTATTTAACTACGTATACCTGTGTGTATCTTTTTTGACCTACACGTGACCGTACGTATTTATTATGCAAACAACTTTTGTAATATTCTTCAACACCTTTCCAAAGAATTGGTTTTTTACTGTTTTTGCAAAATAAATAAATACATTTCCACATAAATTATCTCCTGAATTCGAATTTGCCAGTAACTATAAGTTTCTCTAAGTTAGGGTACACAGTTAAACTAGCAACGTGTCCAAAGTATCTTGAAATATGATTTAGATAGACATTTATTGTCGATGCCTAATTGATTCCAGAATTGACAAATTTGTTTGACATCTTTAAAATAATGAAAATTAGTTTGTCTAATCCAAATTATTGAAGACTTGAATGGCTCCACTGACTTCTACGGGTAAATAAGATCAAAGGGAGTTTGAAGAGGTGTGCTAAAGGTTCTCTACGGAATAAGAGCTTGTTACAAAAATATAGAATATTATTTCTGATTTGAGATGTGATTCATACATAACTGAATTTGAACAGGCTTCTCAAATTATTGAAAATATACCGAAAGGTTTTTTTAGGAGCTTCGTTTCAGGTACAGTTTACGTGTTTCAACGTTATTTAATAGTTTGTTTTGTATACAATCAATAATATCAGACTTAATACATGTCCCTACAATCAAAGCAATTTGGCCGGTAAACGGGTAAAGACAAGTATGTCAGTTAGAAGTTGATATAGTCGGTTCGAAAAGTCCGAAGAAGGCACTATCATATGAATCGAATTCAAGAGATAGGTCTGAATAACAGAAAATCATGAGGACAATAAGATATGAATGTGGGTGAACCAAGAAATGTGTTACAAGGCAAAATGGTGTGCGATGTCAACCTCGTCACATTCCTCTGCGATTATATGGGGTGATAATGTATTGTTAGTTAGATTTAGCGTTTAATCATTTTAGACATTAAAGCTTTTGTTAACTTTGTGGCTCGCCATAATCTACAATTAAAACACATATAAATTTCTTGTAGACCACTTTTATTTTATAAACACTCTACCGGTTTCGGAAGCACCCTTCCTACGTCAGGAGAATATTATTCTCCTATATATTCTCTATAGTGTTTATAAAATAAAGCTTTTGTGTTTTTTTTTGCATAAAATTTTAAGTTTTCAGCAATATCTGAATGATCTTAATGAAATGGGTTGCGTTCAAGTTTCATTTAATTAAGTTTCAGCACTAAAAAAATGCTCTAAACATCACTTTATAGAGTGCTAATCAGAAAAAACGACATTTGTTAATTAAACGGGTAGTTGGTAAAATGTCGAAAGTTTCCGGTGGCAAAAATCCTTAAACCGAAATCTTTTAAATTCTATGAAATAATTACCAAAAATGTCAGTAATTGTTACTGTTTTAAAACCAGTGATGACATTTTCGAACTTTTTACCTTTAAATTCCAGTAGGTATGTATATCGTATAAGTAGATCTTGGAAGCTTACAGTTATGAATTTAGCTAATATTGTGATAAAGCCCTTTATTTAAAGACCGTCAATATTGTACCTTCCAAATCAGTGTTTCGTGAGACAATAAAAAATCGTTTATAAACCTATTTGTATTGTTTTACCTATTCTTATTTGTCGTTTACTTTTGTATTAGCTAATTATTTTTGTTATTACTATGTATTTAAATATCCATGCACGTAAATTTTTGGGCATCATGCCTGTTTCAAGTACTGAAATAAAAAAAAATAATAAATTGAACTTTTTCACTGGTAACCTTAGTCATTGTCGCAACTACCCGAAAGAATTTACTGATAAATCATTTAGGTATAAATAGTATTCCTTGCATTAGCAGACTACTGAGCGTGCCTTTTTAGGTGCTGGCTAAGGTTAAAGTTAAAGATAAGTAAAAAAACGCGCTCCATCATCATATTATAGTTTGATTAATCAATTGCATCTAATTTCGCTGTCTGACGGGAGAATTATGAAGGGACTGACGGGAAACATCAAACACTTTCACTAACTGGATGATCTGAGCAACAATTTTGGGGGTAGGTACCAAGGATATATTTATGGACGCCATTTATAGAATTAAACAACCTTTACCAGTATTTTATCGAATCCTACAAATAATAGTGGCGTATAAAATTGTAATTGTTGTTGTAACATGCCATTTTGTGTTGCTATTAAATGTTTATTAATTGCTAATATTATTACATATTTATTTAGTTATCAGTTTCACATTATTTCATGCTTTCAAAACTTTTTGTAAAATTTTCGATGGCTCTTCTAATTCTGTTCTTAATCCGTGTAAAAACCCAGCTAGGCGTAAAATCAAAAAAAAAAAATTATGTATAAATATGTATAAAGAAAAATAAACTAACATCAACGTATTGTTTGTTCATAATATTTGAGTAAGCTTCTTGAAAAATAAAGTAGTATTAAACTTGATTGAAAAGCGTGAGAAATATATTATTAAATACTTACACTGCACCATGAGCATGACTCTTTTGCTGATTGAGGGAGGCACGCCATTGGAGGCTATGCAGAGGTACGCCCCCATGTGCAGTCGAGACACCTTCGTGATGGTCAGTACCTCGCCATCCACCACGTTCACTGAGGAAGACATAAACAAGTATGTAAGTCGATGATGTACGTACGATCTCTCTCTGGAACTTCTTTAAATGAGATAATACAAAACAATGACGATATTGGTATCGCTGCGGGACGAAATGTCGAATAACAGGAGTTACGCCTTCCAATACAACGCTAACGTAATCGTAATGGTTCACTCTTGAATTAACGTTATTATTTATAAACCAGCACTAGCATAGGGATATTGTAATTGTAGGAATGGGGTATTTCCACAAACGATGGATTCTATTGAAAATGTACGGAATATTTAAAGATCATTTTTCTGATTTTAGTCATCCCACTAAAAATGTTTGTTTTATGTGTTTTTACTCAATATTAATGATTTTAAGAACGGTCTAAAACTGATAAAATCAAAACAGCCCATGGTTTGAAAATCGGAATGTGACGTCACAAGCGTCGCTCGGTTGGGCCAGCATAAATTAACACTGTCAGTGAGCGTTCACACTCATGACGTCAATCGATGGCTCCGCCCCAAATTATCGTTTTGGCGGTAATTTTTTGCCTAATTGTTTTTAAGCAATAGAAATGGAAATACCCCACTAAAGTATTTATGAAAATAAGTGCTTCGGGATCATTGCTTTTCAAAAAAAAAAAACAAATTTTGTATATCGAATGTGTTATGTAGACTAGATGAAACAAGGAATTTCATATAATAACAACAATGTCACGAAATTTACTTACGACAGTTGGCTTTTCCAATAATTCATTTTGGATTGTTAGGCTGTATATAAATGTGAAATAGACTCGTGCGACGTAGACTAACACTTCAACACTTCGAGGAACCAAAATTAGACCACAAATATGGCAAAACTCTTCAAAACATGTGTCTTTGTGGAAGACAAAATATTACGCATCCGAACGGCAGGTTACAGAAATAAAAATTTCACAACACTTTGATATAAGGTGTTTCAGGATTGAAGTTTCCATAAAATTGAAACACTGTAGAGAATTGAGTACATTGTGAATTAAACCAATTATCATAACATATTGACATGATCGTGTATCCGAATAGATCCGAAAAAAAAAACCGCCACTATAAACAGAATGCCACAAGAAGGTAACGACCACATTAATCATAAGCACTGGTCGGAACAATACCTCCTACAAACGCCCTCCTACAAGAGCCCCTGCTCCTTTGAACTTGCTATCTCTACCAAGTCGCTGCGACTACTCCAATCTTGCTCCAGGCTCCTAGCTCAGGGCCCCCTTACCGAGCCTCGTATCTCTCTGCTCTGATGATGACGCTACGCCTGTCAAATGGCGACACCATCGAAAGATGCGTGCTATGCAGAGAAAACACGCCAAATAGATTGCAGACCTGTTAGTAACCCAAGGAGAGGCAGCATGATCATACTTCGGCGGTATGCAGCCAGAAATTAGAATCGCACAGGACCACTGTATAGCGGAGCAACTAAGCAATCACCATTTATTGGATAACCAAAACCTCTGCCATAGGTCACCTCAAGTGGTTCGCTACGTTTGGTGACTTAGCAGGGGTGACCAGGTTCATGTAGTGAGGTTTGTTCAGATTTTGGCGGCTGATACACCTGCCCACCTGCGAATGGTGGGGGGCAAGATCGAGAAAGACTGGTTGAGGGAGGTCTTTCATCCTCTCCAGCCGGAATCTTTCGACCCATCGCTTTGCACCGCGGTTGGAAGGATGGATTCATACGTCCATCACTCCTGGACACACTGACCCCCAGATAACTGCCCATTCCTTATACATATTTCTTTCCCAGAACTTCCTCTCCTTCTTTTCCTCCCTCCCTCCTCACAGCATCCCCTAAGATGACAAAGGCCCCGAGGGAAATTATTTTCTTCAGGGCCTCTTCTGTGGAGCTAATGTTAAAAAAAATCATCGCTCTGCGACGGGGTATCTTGCAATGAGCCTCGGCCTGACCTCTACTAGCAAGCCAACCTACTCGTGAGTTTGCTGCAGCCGTCCCGGCCTTGGATGCTGGTGCCAGATGTGCAGCAACCGATGACCAAGCAATGGAAAGCCAGTCTACTTGTGAAGTTACTTCCGCAGGGGTCCATACTAGGTCCACTACTGTTCCAAATTTACATTAATGATATTTCGCAATTAATTTTAAATGGTGAAATCTTTTTATATGCTGATGATACAGCGATTTTCTACTGGGGTAAAGATTTAAACATCTTACTAGAAAATGCACAAAGAGACCTAGAAAAAATCAACAGTTGGCTCCAATCAAATGTTTTAACAATGAATGTTAAAAAAACAGGATACATGATTTTAAGCTCAACCCGTAAAATAATTCCTCCTCATGTACCCTTAAAAATTGAAAACAACGATCTGCAAATCCTGATCCAGGAAAAATATCTTGGGCTGTGCATTGATCAGCATTTGACATTTAAACAACACAAACAAGGTATTAAAGATAAAATCATCCCCTTAATTAGCGTATTTAGCCGGCTATCATATCTGTTGCCAAATAAATTAAAAATAGGTTTATATTATAGTCTCGTACACTCACATTTAAATTATTTGATTGAAATCTGGGGAAACGCGTGTGAAACACACATAAATGAATTACAGGTAATACAAAACAAGGTAATCAAAAAACTATTTAATTACAAGCCCAGAACATCCACAAAAAAATTATATATGGAAACAAAACTATTAACATTAAGAAAACTATATGAATACAATACATGTCTCCTTATATACAAAATACAAAATAATCTCGTACACACAAACACCGAATTCATTAAAACGTCCCAAGTACATAAACACTTTACACGACAACGCGATAACATACATTTAAACACCATCCACACTAACTATGGTAAACAATCTATTGGTTACGAGGGGGGCAACTTATATAATTGTCTCCCAAATGACATTAAAAACGAAAAGAAGCTGGGTAAATTTAAAAAAAAATTATTTATATTTATTCTTGATAAACAAAATAATGAAATAGAATAGCGCTGTATTGAAATATTTATTTATCTTAATGTGTATAATTATTTCTAGTTAAATGAGTGAAAATGTAATTTTCTTTTAACTGGAATAAAAAAAAAAAAAAAAGTTGCTGCGATCGTCCCGGACTTGGATACAGGTGACGGATATACAGCTACACATGACTACGCATGAAATCGCAAGCCAGTCTACTCGTGAGTGTGTTGTCACAGTCATGGCCTTGGAGGCTAGTGCCGGATATGCAGCAACTCATGACCACGCGATGGCAAGCCAGTCTACTCGCGAGTTAGCAGCGACCGTCCCGGCCTTACATGCTGGTGTCGGATATGCAGCAACTCAAGCCCACATAACATCGGGAGCGCAGTCCGCCTTGACCTGAAGCGGTCAGGTCAGCCTGTTCCCCTGGTTACGTAAAAACTCGAGAGCCGACAACGTCTGGAACGTCTGCTTTAAATGCTAGCCGCATTCCTGACAAACTGGGCCACTCGCAGCACATCTAGAATACACTCCCTGTGTCTACAGCACCCTTACATGGTCGTCTCTGTAACCTGTACTCTCTCCACAGATGAGTATGGTAGTCGTGATAAAAAAAAATATATTTTATTATTGTATATATCGATATATACGTATATATATCAATGGTGGAGAGGAAAAATGGCTAACAAGCCACATAGCTGGAAAGAAAATGGCTTAAGCGCCATACAGTTGGAAAGAAAAATTCTTTTCAGATGTATAGCTCGTTAGCCATTCTTCCTTTCCACCGTATATATATATATTTTCATATCATTTATTTATTTATTACACGCCCAGATGGACTTTTACATTATAATTTATAAGTTGAGTAACAAACAATGAAGAAAATATAATACAATGAGAAAAGAAAATACGCAAAACAGTGTAACAACAAAACAAATAATATAATAAAAATACATATTATGTAAAAATGATAAGAAGTCTCATATTCAATATAAACAAAAATTGAAGAAATTATGTGAATCTATTTGTGCCTAGAAGAATAAAAGTGATAGAATATACAACGTTTATACTGATTAGTTTTAAGATGAAATATATCACCTAGATTAGAATATTTATTTCCGAGACTGTGAAGTCTCGGAAACGGAGAATTTTGATAAGCTAGTGTCCTGGTGTTATTGAAGTAGAAGGGTAATAAATGTCGACATGATTTTTGGGGAACATGGATATTAATAAATTGAAGTAATTCAGAACAGTCAAATTTGGAATGCAGTATTTTATGTAATAGTATTAATTCTGTGCTTATTCTTCTTTCTGAAAGTTTCAATAGAGACGTTTTATCCAGGAGATAATTGTAATCAATGTTTAGTATAGGAATATGCAATTTATAGTTTATAAACCTTAGAAACTTCCGTTGAATCTTTTCAATGTTGTCTGAATGAATGTTGTAAAAGGGAGACCATATTGTACAGTTATATTCAAGTTGGCATCTGACAAGAGTTTTATATAACATAATAAATGTGTCTAAATCATTGAAATCTTTTGCAGCTCTCAAAACAAAACCAAGAGTCTTTAGGGCTTTGTTGATAATATTATTAATATGACATACAAAGGTGAGTTTACTGTCGAACATAATGCCCAGATCCATAATTTCACTAACACAATTTAAATTTTCATCATTTAAAGAATACTGAAAAATAATAGGATTATTTATTTTGGAAAAACGAATGAACTGACATTTATTTATATTTAATGTTAGTTTGTTAATAGAGCACCATTCAAAAAGATATATCAAGTTAGTTTGAAGTATAATACAATCATTAATGTGGTTAATCTCTTTATATAGTTTCATGTCATCGGCAAACAGTAGCACATTTATGTCAGTAAATATATCCACAATATCATTTATAAATATAATAAACAAAATGGGCCTTAAATGGGAACCTTACGGCACTCCACTTTTTGCTATAAATTTGTAAGACTGTGAGTAATTTATTTTCACACTGAGAATTCTTTTGGACAAATAACTAACAAACCAATTTAATAAGCTATCATAAACTCTAAGTTTCGCCATTATAAATATTCATATAGTTGATTAAATTGAGTAATTCGTCTGCAAGAGCCCTTAACTAAAATATCTCTAGCTGCCTCATTATAAATATTCATATAGTTGATTAAATTGAGTAATTCGTCTGCAAGAGCCCTTAACTAAAATATATCTAGCTGCCTTAATTTCGTGTTTGAACAATGGTCTTCACACTAATCCAATGAGTGTTGGAATGAACCTGCTGGATGACAAATTTGATCAGTGCAGACCAACAAAAGGCAAAAGAGCAAATTTTTTTCTGATTTTCGACCACGAGTTAATGCACTTGTTTTCTTAAACCAATATTGTTCTACTAGTATTTTAATGGTTTCGGTGTAAATTTTATGGTTCGTACGTGCTATCTAGATAATACTTGGTCGATGACTATGCGTAGTAAAATAATCTAGAACATAAATCATTATTTGCATAGAAAAAAAACCATAGAAAATAAACACAGAAAGAGCACAACGCGTCGCTTCTTCGTTTGTCTGGTGAAAGGTTAGAAACATGGAAACTTATCAGGCAAACACAGAAGATGATCTGGGTAGAAACAGGCTGAGTGAGAATTGAGCTAAACCAGTCCCAGTGAGAGCTCGTATGGATGTCATCGAAGTTCGTCCTCTTCCTTTTTAAGAGTCTTGTTTGAAAACGAAAAACACAGAATGGTCATGGTCATCTTAACATTTCATAGAATGATGATATCGTATACGATCTCTCACCGAGACTGGTTTACTGTATATAAATGCCCATTTATTGCCGTTTCCCTCTAACACTATGGCCCTTTGTACATGGAGAAACCGAAACCAAACTAATACTGGTTTGCAACTAAATTTTTTTTTCTCAACGGTGCAACTCATCTTTAATATTTTAGTAGTTATATCAGCTTGTTTAAAAGGTTAGAAACACGGAAAGTTATCAGACACCTACTTTTGTGTTGTTGTTTTTGTGTTTTGTTGTTATGTTATGTAATTTGTGTTAGACTGACATCAGCGTATTACAATAATTTATTGTCAAATGATTAGTTTTCTTCCTTTCTAATAAGTTTTAGGTTTCATTGAATTAAATTAAAAATACAATTTATTATTAATATAAGCATAAAACTAGTGACCGACCGAAGGTTCGGTTTCGGTAAGTTTCGGCAAAAAAATCTAGTTTCGGCACCAGTTTCAGTTTCGAACCTTCGGCTGCACCGAAACTCTGCAAAAGATCTCAATAAATCGTAAATTTAGTCGAGTGTTGTGATTGCAAACGCTATTTAAATGAAAATATTCAATTAATGAGGTCCTGAATACTGTGCTCCAGTATGGGCTAGAAGCGCCCACTCTTCCATGGTCGACGTTCAGCTTAATGCCACAATGCGAACGATCAGCGGAACCTTAAAATCGACTCCTCTTCCTTGGCTAGCCGAATTTGTAAATATAACTCCGCCAAATATCAGGCGAGAGATTGCAACACGGAGGGAATACCAGAAGGCGCTGCAAAAAAGCGAAATACCTTGCACGATTATGACCGAAATTATGACCGAACCCAAGTATTAAAACGACCGACCCCAGGAGCTTAGATGACCGACCCCAAGCGTTAAAATGAATGATCTTATAAATTCTTCTTTTGGAAGTTTTTTTGATTAATTCGTGTACACACCATGATTCTTGATAAGAATCCCAAATATCAGCCCGATCGGCGCCATAGGGCCGAAGCCATGACCGACCACAAGTATTGTTACATAGCGCACGTACAACGACGAATTATTTAAAATTATTATTTGGAAGATTGTTTTATTCATTCCTGTACAGACCATGATTCCTAGAAAGAATCCAAAATATTAGCCAGATCGGTGCCATAGGGCCGAAGTTATGACCTATCCCAAGTGTTAAAACGATCGACCCTAAGGGCTAAAACGATCGACCCCAAGTGTAAAAATGAATGATTTTTTTGCGGTATTCTGATTGATTCGTGTATAGACCAAGATTCTTGATAAGAATCCAAAATATCAGCCGGATCGGTGCAATAGGGCCGAAATTATGACCGACTACAAGTATTGTTACATAGCGCACGTACAACGACGAATTATTTAAAATCATAATTTTGGAAGATTTTTTATTCATTCCGGTACAGACCATGATTCTTGTTACGAATCCAAAATATCAGCTGGATCGATGGGATAGGGCCGAAGTAATGACAGAACCCAATTAAAATGACCGACCCCAAGTGCTTAGACAACCGACCCCAAGTGTTAAAATGAAAGATTTTATATAAATTATTTTTTTGGAAGTTTTTTATTGATTCGTGTACGGAACATGATTCCTAATAAGAATCCAAAATATCATCAGGAACGGTGCCATTGGGCCGAAGTTATGACCGACTACAAGTGTTGTTACATAGCGGAAGTAAAACGACAAATTATTTAAAATAATAATTTTGGAAGAATTTTTATTCATTCCTGTGATTTTTTAAATTTCTTCTTCTGAAAGTTTTTTGTATTCATTCCTGTACAGACCATGATTCTTAGAAAGAATTCAAAATTTCTGCCGGATCGGTGAGATCTTAAGACCTACCCCAAGTGTTAAAGATTTTTTAAATTCATTCGTGTATATTACATTCCTGATTCATAGAAAGAATCCAAAATTTTAGCCGGATCGGTGCCATAGGGCCGAAGTTATCACCTACCCCAAGTGTTAAAATGATCGACCCCAAGTGCTAAAACGATCGACCCCAAGTGCTAAGACGACCGATCCCAAGTCTTAAAATGAATGATTTTTTAAAAATTCTTCTTTTGGAAGTTTTTGATTGATTTGTGTACAGATCATAATTCTTGATAAGAATCCAAAATATCAGCCGGATCGGTGCCATAGGGCTGATGTTATGACCTACCCTTATTAAAACGATTGACCCCAAGTGCTAAAACGATCGACCCCAAGTGCTAAGACGACCGATCCCAAGTCTTAAAATGAATGATTTTTTTAAAATTCTTCTTTTGGAAGTTTTTTTGATTAATTCGTGTACACACCATGATTCTTGATAAGAATCCCAAATATCAGCCCGATCGGCGCCATAGGGCCGAAGCCATGACCGACCACAAGTATTGTTACATAGCGCACGTACAACGACGAATTATTTAAAATTATTATTTGGAAGATTGTTTTATTCATTCCTGTACAGACCATGATTCCTAGAAAGAATCCAAAATATTAGCCAGATCGGTGCCATAGGGCCGAAGTTATGACCTATCCCAAGTGTTAAAACGATCGACCCTAAGGGCTAAAACGATCGACCCCAAGTGTAAAAATGAATGATTTTTTTGCGGTATTCTGATTGATTCGTGTATAGACCAAGATTCTTGATAAGAATCCAAAATATCAGCCGGATCGGTGCAATAGGGCCGAAATTATGACCGACTACAAGTATTGTTACATAGCGCACGTACAACGACGAATTATTTAAAATCATAATTTTGGAAGATTTTTTATTCATTCCGGTACAGACCATGATTCTTGTTACGAATCCAAAATATCAGCTGGATCGATGGGATAGGGCCGAAGTAATGACAGAACCCAATTAAAATGACCGACCCCAAGTGCTTAGACAACCGACCCCAAGTGTTAAAATGAAAGATTTTATATAAATTATTTTTTTGGAAGTTTTTTTATTGATTCGTGTCCGGAACATGATTCCTAATAAGAATCCAAAATATCATCAGGAACGGTGCCATTGGGCCGAAGTTATGACCGACTACAAGTGTTGTTACATAGCGGAAGTAAAACGACGAATTATTTAAAATAATAATTTTGGAAGAATTTTTATTCATTCCTGTGATTTTTTAAATTTCTTCTTCTGAAAGTTTTTTGTATTCATTCCTGTACAGACCATGATTCTTAGAAAGAATTCAAAATTTCTGCCGGATCGGTGAGATCTTAAGACCTACCCCAAGTGTTAAAGATTTTTTAAATTCATTCGTGTATATTACATTCCTGATTCATAGAAAGAATCCAAAATTTTAGCCGGATCGGTGCCATAGGGCCGAAGTTATCACCTACCCCAAGTGTTAAAATGATCGACCCCAAGTGCTAAAACGATCGACCCCAAGTGCTAAGACGACCGATCCCAAGTCTTAAAATGAATGATTTTTTAAAAATTCTTCTTTTGGAAGTTTTTGATTGATTTGTGTACAGATCATAATTCTTGATAAGAATCCAAAATATCAGCCGGATCGGTGCCATAGGGCTGATGTTATGACCTACCCTTATTAAAACGATTGACCCCAAGTGCTAAAACGATCGACCCCAAGTGCTAAGACGACCGATCCCAAGTCTTAAAATGAATGATTTTTTTAAAATTCTTCTTTTGGAAGTTTTTGATTGATTCGTGTACAGATCATAATTCTTGATAAGAATCCAAAATATCAGCCGGATCGGTGCCATAGGGCAGAAGTTATGACCGACTACAATTGTTGATACATAGCGCACGTACAACGACGAATTATTTAAAATTATAATTTTGAAAGATTTTTTTATTCATTCCGGTACAGACCATGATTCGTAGAAGGGATTCAAAATTTTAGCCGGATCGGTGCCATAGGGCTGAAATTATGACCGAACCCAAGTGCTAAAACCAGGTGGTAAGACGACCAACCCCAAGCGTTAAAATGAATGATTTTTTTAAATGTCTTCTTCTGGAAGTTTTTTTTATTCATTCCTGTACAGACCATGATTCTTATAGAAATATTTTAAAATTTCAGCCGGATCTGTCATAGGGCCGAAGTTATGACCGAACCCAAGAGTTAAATCGACAGACTCTAAGTGCTAACACGACTGACCCTAAGTGTTAAATGAATGATTTTTTAAAAATACTTCTTTTGGAAGTTTTTGATTGATTCGTGTACACACCATGATTTTTGATTAAAATTCAAAATATCAGCCGGATCGGTGCCATAGGGCCGAAATTATGACCGACTACAAGAATTGTTATATAGCGCACGTACAAAGACGAATTATTTAAAATTATAATATTGGAAGATTTTTTATTAATTCCGGTATAGACCATGTTATGACCGACTACAAGTGGTTAGGCATTACAATATGTTTATTTTGTTTGTTCTAAAATTTAAATATGTATATATTTATATCACAAGGATGGTAGTTAGGTAGGTACTCTTTAGATTTAACAGAGACACCTGCTGGTTTGAAAATAGAATTCAAACAAAAAATAACTGACTTCGTCTGTTTTTATGGAAAATTTTCTTGTCATTGTGAAAACTTACTAGTTGTGTATTAATTGACTACTTGTGCAAGTTTCAAGTCACAAAAGGATTGCACTGATTGAACTTAACTATTGATTGTATGAAATTACGGAGGCCTCCAAGCTACAAGTACTACAAAACAAGGTCGGTGGATCTGTTATTTTCCTGGAGTTTTATTTGTGCCATTCTTTGTGTATATAAGTAGAGTTTTCATAATCAAATCTGTGAGTATTAGGCTCAGAGGGTTTGAGATTATTTACACATATCAAGCTCATATTATAATGCGTAATTATGGTCCTTCGAGCCGAATACGTTCTAGCAAGGTAATATAATAATTTGGAAATTCGGTTTACGTAATCTTGCTAAATTTGGGAATACCTATATTTTATTGCTGGTTCTAATAATATTTCTTGGATGTTAGTGGGAATTTGTGTATTAATTGACAAATCTCATTATACTCCATTACACATAATTATGGTCCTTCGATCACCAAGTACTTTCTAGCAAGGTAATATAATAATTCGGAAATTCGGTTTACGTAATTTTGGTAAATTTCGGAATACCTATATTGTATTGCTGGTTCTAATAATATTTCTTGGAAGTTAGTGGGAATTTGTGTATTAATTAACAAATCCCATTATACTCAATTACACATAATTGTGGTCCTACGATCACGGATGCGTTCTAGCAAGGTAATAAAATAATTTGGAAATTCGGTTTACGTAATTTTGGTAAATTTCGGAATACGTATATTGTATTGCTGGTTCTAATAATATTTGTTGGATATTAGAGGGAATTTTGTGTATTAATTGACAAATCTCATTATACTCTATAACACTTAATTATTTTCCTGCCCGAGCCTGATAATTCTTACAGCATAAATTTTATAAGAAAGGTTTCAGGTTTCCGTAATTTTTGGAAATATTCTTGAAATAACTACCTCTTATAGAATTATTTAGAAAGCGTCAATTTACATATTTTTTTGGTAAATTGGAAGCAGAAAATTCAACATTACTGTTAATAGCTTATTTTTTCATAATCACATAAACAAAGGATTGTCGGTTTACGTAATTTTTGGTTAATATCGAAATACCTATTTTATTATAAAAGTTAAACTTTTTGTGAGATAAAATTGTTGTATTTCTTTAAAAATGCTGAGGATCACGGAAGAAATTTCAAATGATCAATATGATCGGATGCTTATTTCGTTAACAGCAAAAAAGGAAAGTTTTTTTTCACGTATTAATGATCTATTTAACTTAACAAAAAATGTCTCTGATTTCGATTTTAGGAATAATGAAACATTCATGGTTCAGAGCAATTTAATAGATGAAATGTATATTCGGTTTGAAAACATTATTGACGATATTAATTATCGTCAGTTGACTTTAAATCCAGGGTTTCAACCGGAATTTGAATCTTTGAACGCCTTTGAGGATCTGATTTTAACGGTCAAACGAACTCGTAACCAGATACTAGCCTCGGCACGTATATTCTCGACTCAGAATAAGCCCCTGAAATCTTGTATGTTTTGTAAAAAAAATGATCATGTAATTACTGCTTGCTCTCGATTCAGGGCGGTGAGATCTCCACGAGCCCGTTTTGACTTTATAAAATCAAAAAATTTATGTGTAAATTGTTTTAGTGCATCACATACTGTAAATTCTTGCAAATCACCGCTTGTATGCGATGTGTGCAAAAAATCACATAATACCTTACTACACTTTGGTAGTGGGAATAATTTAAAATTAAACACTCATGTACATTCGTCGGAAGTACGAACCAATGAGGAGCAGTCTTCCCTCCCTCTAGTGCCATCCAGTAACAATGGAACGTGTAATTGCAATATGCCACTAGAGGAACTCTTGCACGTTAGCCCTTCATGTTTATTATCCGCCAAAGTAACGCCTATTTTGAATGTTTTACTTTCAACTTTCAAGTATATGCGAAACTTAAAAATGGTAAGAAAATGATTGTTCGACGTTTAATTGAAAATGGCTGGCAGAATAATTTGATTTGGATAGATTGTTGTAATTCGCTGAATTTGCCAATAATTCCTTTGAGTAATTCTTTTGTCAAAGAAATTGGATCAGCTTCACGACCAATAACCAATCAGGTTACGTCTATTTAGACATTGAGTCGCGCGAGTTAACCACGCCAGATCGCTCTCACCGCCAAACCGAGGACAACACAGTAATTCCACTACAACCTGCCCTTCATCTTGTCTGACATATCAAATAAACTACACGATTTGATGGACAACACCTGCATCCGGTTAGGAACATTACTAGAATGACATACAATAATTCCTATATGGAAATGACATACCAAACGAGCCAGATTATAATAATTAGAAGAAGACTAATCAAAAAGACATATAAACGTACATCCATATGTACTTGCATCCAGCACCCAGGCACCACGCTTTCTCTTCCCACAATAACGAACCAAAGTTATGAACCATCACCTACATTCCACGTGTCCACGTGCAGAAGACCAACAAGCTTATTATTAGGATGACCTACTATGATGTCAACAAACAACAACTAAACGGAAGTACGTGCCCACTGCACCCGGCCCTACTCAGTACCATGGACTATAAAAAGGGCTACACCAGCTTCTACAAATCAATCGATCTTGTTGATTGAAACCAAGCAGTCCGCTTGACTACTTTGTTCAACCTGATCATTCCTTTTGAAAATTGTATTACTTTTATTGTTTGTAATTTGTAATTCTAAAATAAAGGATAAAATATCCAAAGTTCTATTTTTTTTAATAAAAGTGAACTCATAAAAATTAACTGGCGCCCAGTACGTGGGTCAATTTCGAGGAAGCTGTTAAACCTAGCCATTTGCCAGGACTCCCTAAGTATTTCAATACTTCAACGCGAAGGACCACAAAAACAAAAAAAATTGTTAACTGAGATGAAGATCGCTGCAACAATACTTATGTAAGTACGTTTTCAAAAGTTCGTCTATCCCATCCATACGATAGATTCCTTTCCCTACCTCATAAGTAAAGGTCAGAGATAAAACCCAAGTAAAATATTTTTTTAAATTTGTATTTTCAAAAAAAATTTATAATTAAAATGGCACAGCCAACTGAAAGACCAGCTCCTCAATATTCGGAGTCAATTCTAGAATATAATGGTTCTCCTCAAGACATCAATTTATTTATTAAATCGGCCAGGGGATACATCGTTAGGAACGGCAATACTCCAAGCAATGTAGAGAGAATAATCTCTAGATTGCGTGGTAAAGCGCTACACGTAGTCCTAATGAAAGAGCACGATAATAACATAGAGACTATCCTAGATACCCTTAAAACAGAATGTGGTGATAACAAATCGGTAACGTTACTTCAAACGGAACTTATAAATTTCAACCGCGGTAATAAAGACTTTGGAACCTTGATCCACGAAATGAATCAAATATTATTTTCAATTAAGATTAAAATATCGGACCAGTATGGACCAGCTAGTGCACAAGTCCTTATGGAACCGTATAAAGATACGGCACGTAACACACTTTTGAATTTCCTTCCCACTCATATTAAATGCGCTAACTTAACAAAAAACTACGACACATTATGCGTCGAGGTACGCATGTTGGAAGCACATGGAGAGCTCCACCAACATAGACAACCACATAAACAAGTCCCAAATTTTGCCCAAATAAATCAAAGTAGATTCAACTCACCTCAGTTCGGACAAAACAATAATTTTAACCGAACATTTACCAACCCGCAACAACATCAGAATACGTATAGGCCGAATAACAACCATTTTAATTCGAATAATAATTTTAATAACAATAATAATAATAATTTTAAACCATGGCATAATAATAACAATTTTATGCAAGGTAAACCGGGACAAAACTCTTGGGCCCGTA
This sequence comes from Limnephilus marmoratus, assembly GCA_917880885.1. NCBI lineage: Eukaryota > Metazoa > Arthropoda > Insecta > Trichoptera > Limnephilidae > Limnephilus > Limnephilus marmoratus. The sequence continues at coordinate 15,717,540 of OU862906.1, forward strand.
ATAATCACGCAACGCATCACAATAACAACTTTAAGTATCAGGGCAGCGCTCAACGTCGCAATGAGGACGTAAGCATGCGAACAGCGCCTATGCAAAGACCATCCACGGGCCCGGTCATAGACTTGGGTAATGGACGGACGGCACAGGAACTTTTCCATAGCGACCAGGAAGGACAGGATTTTTGGGAGAACAGCGAAACTCCTCAAGAAACTTAGTCCATTTAAATCATATAAATAATGGCCTCCCATATGTAGAAGCGCCATTAAATATAAAAATATTAATTGACACAGGTAGCTCTAAGTCTTTCATGAGTAAGAATTTATATGATAGGTTATTTTTTGATTGCGAATATATAGATGAAGAGTTTTCAGTGCAAACAGCACATACGACGACCACCCATAGAGGAACGGTTGTAACTCCCTTTTGGAAAAAGGTGTTTGGAGAAAACAATAATAAAATGAGATTTTACATTTTTAACTTTTCAAAAAAATATGATGTTTTAATGGGCATAGATATGTTGAAATTAATGAACGCTACATTGATATTGAATAATTGTAAAAATAATGTATTAAGAACGCCAACAAAGCAAGTTCAATTATTCCATGTAATGGACATAACTGAACTTGACGAGATATTGGAAAAGAATAAAGATTTGTTTTCGGAAGAATTGGTAGCAAATTGTACACCAAATGTGAAACATACGATTAAATTGTTAAAAGAAGAACCCGTTTATCAGCGCGCATATAGGCTGCCATATGAACAGAGGTTAGAGGTCGAAAAACAAGTTGCTCAACTTCTCAAAGATGGTATAATAAGGCCAAGCGACTCGCCTTGGGCAAGCCCTGTTCATATCGTCGAGAAAAAATTAGACCAATCAGGAATAAAAAAATGGAGGATGGTCATTGATTACCGCAAACTCAATGAGCAAACAAGGAGTGATAAATTCCCCCTCCCAAATATAGACGATATATTTTCACAATTACATGGTAACAAATATTTTTCAACTTTGGACTTAACATCCGGGTATCACCAAATCGAAATGGCTGAAGAAGATATAGAGAAGACGGCATTTACAATCCCTAATCAACATTACGAGTTCGTGCGAATGCCCTTCGGGTTAAAAAATGCTCCGGCCAGTTTTCAGCGTATGATGAACAATATCTTACGTAAATATTTAGGAAAAATATGTCTTGTATATTTAGATGACGTAATTGTGTATGCCAACAACAAGAAAGAACACCTCAGACGTCTAGAAATCGTTTTTAACGCTTTACGGGAAGCTAACTTAAAAATAAATATTAACAAATGCGAGTTCGTTAAAGAAGAGATAAAATTTTTAGGTCACATACTTAACGGTGATGGCTTACAACCTGACCCCGCCAAACTCGACGCGATAAGAAAATTCCCTTTACCCAAAACGGTTAAAGACATTAAATCATTTTTAGGACTCATTGGTTATTATCGAAAATTTGCTCCAAATTTAAGCAGAGTGACGAAACCACTCACAGAATGTACCCGTAAAAACGCTAAGATAAATAATCAAGAGGAAAAATTTCTCAACGCCTTTAGATTATGCAAAGAACTGTTGATGAATGCCCCTATATTAAAATATCCAGATTTCAACGACGAATTCACTGTGACTACGGACGCAAGCAATATTGCTCTAGGAGCTGTGTTAAGTCAGAAATCACAACCAATTTCATATATTTCTAGGACATTATCAAAAACCGAAACCAATTACAATACCACGGAGAAAGAATTGCTTGGTATACTATGGTCCCTCCAGCAATTCCGACCGTATATTTATGGTAGACATTTCATTATAGAAACAGACCACCAACCATTGATCTGGTTAACCAAATTAAAGGAACCTAATGCCAAATTAACTAGATGGAGACTTAAACTCCAAGAATACGATTACACGATAAAACATAAACAAGGCTGCACAAACCATGTGGCTGACGCATTATCTAGAGTAGAGATTCATCATAGTGAGGACAACGAAGAGCTAGACTCATTGCGAGTAGAAGCTACTTCGGATGCTCAGAGTGTCGCCGACACTATGCATAGCAATGTGGACGACAACGAAGGTGGTATCCCAATTCGCCACGAGCATCCACCACCACGTATGAATAGAATTTTTATCGAATTAAGTGATGTTGAGAAACATAGCTTGAGAGCTAAGGAAAAAGGCACAGACCTTGTTTGGTGCATTCCCTTAGAAAACGCACAAGCGGTATTTTTAAAATTAATTAAAGAATGTTTAGATAAAGACAAATACGCAGTAATTATAAATAATGATAGATTATATGAGAATTTAAGCGAATGTTACAGAAAAAATATTGATAAGAATTCTTTGAAATTAATACGTTTTACGAATGTTAAGATTGAACCCATAAATTTAGAAGAACAAAAGGAAATAATTCGTTCAACGCACATCGAGAACCAACGTCATATGGGTCTAGACGCCCTACTCAGTAAAATAAAGCGAACGCATTACTTTAATAATATGCGGACGAAAATAAAAGATTTTTTAAAAACATGTATAATATGTCAAAACTCCAAATACGAGAGGCATCCCACGTCAGCCCCATTAGAGGCTACTGTTACTCCTAATTACCCAATGGAGATATGGCAGATTGATACTTATCATTTCGGACGTCAGAAATTCTTAACCATTGTGGACCGATTCTCAAAATGGGCATCCTGTACACTAATAACAGTCGATAACAATGTCGCAATATGTGAAATACTAGTTAAAATATTTTCATTGATCGGAATTCCGAAAGAAATTCACTTAGATCGCGAAACCACGTTCACATCTACTACGACACGCGAATTATTAGAAACTTATAATATTAAAACGCATGTGACTACCACCGGTCACTCACAATCCAAAGGCGACATAGAACGGTTCCACTCGACCCTGACAGAAATATTAAGACTAATACGTACAGCAATGCCAAACATCACATCCGAACTGCAAATTAATTTAGCCTTAAATGCTTATAATAATAATATACATGGTGTAACTAAACATACACCAAACGAAGTACATTTTTGTCATGGCAATCGACTACCGCAAGCTAACGGTGTGATTACCCAAAGTTACGTGGCCGACCACGTCAATCAATGTAAAGAACTAAATAAAATAATCCACGATTTGCAACATAAAACAAAAAATAAAACACGTGAACGCGTAAATAAAACACGTACACAACAAGAAATGTCCGTGGGACAACAAATATTAATAAAGGTTACCGCACGGGGTAAACATAAAAATAAATTTAAAGGACCTTTTACAATCACTAAAATATTACCACATAATGTAATCGAATATAAAAGTCTGAGAGGCCTAACAACAATTCACAAAGACAGTGTTAAATTGTTTCAGGCTGACAGCCGTGACCCAAGCGTTACGAATCCGCCAACTGACGGACAATGAACACTTCATCGTGGCACCCCTTGGAGATGCACGCGCTATTGAGGGTCAATGGCACGTCGTCCATACGTTAGAATTATCATCGTTAGTTGAGCAATCACAACAACTAGAATTTAATTATGATAAATTTATAAAAAATAATAATGTAACTTTACCTAATGTAGGCTTAGAACGTTTAAAATATTTGATCGACCATAATAAGGCAATGATTGATAATTTAATAGTTACTAGAAATAAGCGAGGTCTTATAAATGGTATCGGGTCGGTAATTAAGTTTATAACAGGAAATTTAGATGATAACGATATGGATAAGATAATGCAACAGATGGAAAATAATCAAAACTTGAATAAACAACGAATTTCGTTAACTTCGAGAACGTTAGAAGACTATTATATTAAGCTTAAAAATATTTCACATAATCAATTAGTTATTTGGTCCCAAATGAGCCACGACCACTATGAAGACCAAACTGATTTGTTAATAACACATTTAATTTACCAAACGGAAACGATAACCGAATTAATAACTAGGATCACTGAAGCCATTACATTTGCTGCTCATGGGATGTATCACCCAAGCATTATTAAGCCGAAAGTATTCATGGACTCAATATCACAAATAAATGCGGAACAATTATTTTCTAGAGACTTTGATATTATCCAGCGGTTGTTACAAGTTAAACTTATAAAATCCAAACAGACCTTGCATTTTATCCTGTCCCTACCAATAGTAGAGAAAACAGTATACATGTACAATGAAATAATTCCTATAATATCCAAAATCGAAACCGAATGCTTCCAACCCCACCTCCTATCCAGACGAATCTTAAGAGACGGAAAACAGATGTATCTTGCAAGCAAATGCCAAATAATCACGGACCAACTCAGCATATGCAACAAGGAAATAAACACAATTGATGATTGCACTACCCTGGTATTAGAAAACCACAGCGAACAAAATTGCAGCCTCCATAAAATAATCTGCCCTGAAGAATACACTCATATCATTGGAGATAATATGATGTATGTATTTCGTGACAAACCTACACCACTACAAGCACATTGCCCACAACATCAACAGAGTATTGTTATATCTAAATCAGTACTCGTAACAAATGATGAATGCAGTATCCAAGGAAAGACATTCAGCATGGGAAGAACTATCAACAAAGAAACAGTAGTCATTACGTACTCCAGAGAAGAACTACAAGTATTGCAACTACCAACATTGAATGTAAATGAAATCGAAAAGCCACACCAAGATTTCAGTATTACTACTAATACAACAGGAATTCATGGAAATCTACACCTCAAACTAACCAGCTGTTTGGTAATAGCTGCTATCTCCTATATCCTATGGAGACGATACAAACTCTTCGCAGCACGAAGGAGTTTCCATTTTAGGGGGTGAGAGTTAACCACGCCAGATCGCTCTCACCGCCAAACCGAGGACAACACAGTAATTCCACTACAACCTGCCCTTCATCTTGTCTGACATATCAAATAAACTACACGATTTGATGGACAACACCTGCATCCGGTTAGGAACATTACTAGAATGACATACAATAATTCCTATATGGAAATGACATACCAAACGAGCCAGATTATAATAATTAGAAGAAGACTAATCAAAAAGACATATAAACGTACATCCATATGTACTTGCATCCAGCACCCAGGCACCACGCTTTCTCTTCCCACAATAACGAACCAAAGTTATGAACCATCACCTACATTCCACGTGTCCACGTGCAGAAGACCAACAAGCTTATTATTAGGATGACCTACTATGATGTCAACAAACAACAACTAAACGGAAGTACGTGCCCACTGCACCCGGCCCTACTCAGTACCATGGACTATAAAAAGGGCTACACCAGCTTCTACAAATCAATCGATCTTGTTGATTGAAACCAAGCAGTCCGCTTGACTACTTTGTTCAACCTGATCATTCCTTTTGAAAATTGTATTACTTTTATTGTTTGTAATTTGTAATTCTAAAATAAAGGATAAAATATCCAAAGTTCTATTTTTTTTAATAAAAGTGAACTCATAAAAATTAACTGGCGCCCAGTACGTGGGTCAATTTCGAGGAAGCTGTTAAACCTAGCCATTTGCCAGGACTCCCTAAGTATTTCAATACTTCAACGCGAAGGACCACAAAAACAAAAAAAATTGTTAACTGAGATGAAGATCGCTGCAACAATACTTATGTAAGTACGTTTTCAAAAGTTCGTCTATCCCATCCATACGATAGATTCCTTTCCCTACCTCATAAGTAAAGGTCAGAGATAAAACCCAAGTAAAATATTTTTTTAAATTTGTATTTTCAAAAAAAATTTATAATTAAAATGGCACAGCCAACTGAAAGACCAGCTCCTCAATATTCGGAGTCAATTCTAGAATATAATGGTTCTCCTCAAGACATCAATTTATTTATTAAATCGGCCAGGGGATACATCGTTAGGAACGGCAATACTCCAAGCAATGTAGAGAGAATAATCTCTAGATTGCGTGGTAAAGCGCTACACGTAGTCCTAATGAAAGAGCACGATAATAACATAGAGACTATCCTAGATACCCTTAAAACAGAATGTGGTGATAACAAATCGGTAACGTTACTTCAAACGGAACTTATAAATTTCAACCGCGGTAATAAAGACTTTGGAACCTTGATCCACGAAATGAATCAAATATTATTTTCAATTAAGATTAAAATATCGGACCAGTATGGACCAGCTAGTGCACAAGTCCTTATGGAACCGTATAAAGATACGGCACGTAACACACTTTTGAATTTCCTTCCCACTCATATTAAATGCGCTAACTTAACAAAAAACTACGACACATTATGCGTCGAGGTACGCATGTTGGAAGCACATGGAGAGCTCCACCAACATAGACAACCACATAAACAAGTCCCAAATTTTGCCCAAATAAATCAAAGTAGATTCAACTCACCTCAGTTCGGACAAAACAATAATTTTAACCGAACATTTACCAACCCGCAACAACATCAGAATACGTATAGGCCGAATAACAACCATTTTAATTCGAATAATAATTTTAATAACAATAATAATAATAATTTTAAACCATGGCATAATAATAACAATTTTATGCAAGGTAAACCGGGACAAAACTCTTGGGCCCGTAATAATCACGCAACGCATCACAATAACAACTTTAAGTATCAGGGCAGCGCTCAACGTCGCAATGAGGACGTAAGCATGCGAACAGCGCCTATGCAAAGACCATCCACGGGCCCGGTCATAGACTTGGGTAATGGACGGACGGCACAGGAACTTTTCCATAGCGACCAGGAAGTGCGGTGGACTTCACTGTTGATTCTAACAATGCCTCTAAGGTGTTAGGCCTCTCGTGGGAACCAGTTGATGACAGCTTCTTCTTTACGACTTCGTATGTTCAGGAGAAGTGTACAAAGCGGAATATACTCTCTATAGTCGCCCGCTTATTCGATGTCCTCGGCTTGGTCGCCCCCATCATTTTGTACGCTAAATTGCTCATTAAAGAGCTATGGCTGTGCAACATTGGTTGGGATGATACACCCCCTGAGAGCGTTATTCAAAGGTTCTCGTCACTCATTTTCTCATCACTCGAATTTCCTTTAATTTCTACGATTAAAATCCCGCGTCATGTTGGTGTACTAAAGGACACTACAGTTTTAATTGTCGCTTTCTGCGATGTGAGCCTGAATGGTTATGGCTGTGTGATATATTTACACACAATTGATCCATCTGAGAATTACCGTGAGTTTGTTTTATGCAAAATCAAAGGCCTCTCCCACCAAAATGACAACACTAGTTCATTTGGAGCTGTGTGCCACGGTCTTGATGTCCAAGCTAATACGGATAATTCAAGATAATTTTCGTTTGCGTCTTACTATTGCAGGGACATACGCGTTTTCAGATTCTACCATTGCGCTTTCACGGATACACTCGTCGCCGCATTGATGGTCGTTGTTTGTTAGTAATCGCGTGGCTCAATGTCAGGAGAATTTTTCTCCTGAAAATTTTTATCATGTCGCCGATAGCGTAAACCCTAGTGACTGCCTTTCACGTAGCATGCTTCCTTCCCAGCTCGTTTCAAACGAACTATGGTGGAACGGCCCATCATGGATTCGCAGCCCACCTTCGGAATGGCCAAAAAAACTTTTTCATCTCACAAATACCGGTGAAATGCCTGAGCGCAAAACTAATGAGCTCACTGCAATAGTTCAGCGTGAACAATCGGTCCTGAGTGAACTGGCTCAGAGTATATCCACATGGGATAAACTTTTAAGGATAGTAGTTTATGTCCTCCGATTCGTAAAAAAGGTATCACCTTCCTCTGAAACGGTCAACAATTTTACGACTGCTGAAAAGGCTACGATTCGTTCGGTGCAGAGTGTTCATTTTATAGAAGATATTGCTGCACTCCAGAAAGGCAAATTATCCGTATACAATTCAAAAAAACTTCGGAATTTATTAGTTTTTCTCGATGAGGATAATTTGTTACTTATTAATAATAATAATAATAATATAAGTTTATTCCAGAATGTATGCAGGAGAAGTGCAATGCAATACATTCCATAATGTAAAATAATAAAAAAAAATAATAAGTTAAGGTAAAAATTAAATAACAACACATAAATTAAATAAAATAAACGAAAAAGCATAAAAAATTAAACTGAGAAAAAAAAATCATGTATGTATCAAATACTAAAATGAATGTAAATAGCCGTTTACGGAGGGTATTTCATCGTCTCCCGTCTCCAGAGGGTCATCAGGGGAGATTCCATCCAGGCAGTCATGGTGGTGATGATCGCATTCTTCGAATGGCGCAGTCTGCGCCATGAACTTCCCATGCGGTGGCGGAGAAGTGCACGGAAAGTATGTACTCGTCCCTCCAGGAACATTTCCGTAGCACTGCAGTATCTCGGTAGGCGGAATAGTTGGCGATAAGCGTTATTGTAAGCAACCTTTAACTTATGCCATTGGGTTGCGGTGTAGTCAACCCACAGTTCTGATGTGTACAACGAGGTGCAGAAAGCGTTGAACAGTATTCTTTTTACTTTGGGGCTGCAGGAGTAAAAACGTCTTGACAGCATACCCGCTCTAACTGATATTGCTCTTCTCTGCCTTTCCATGTCCTCGATATCCTTAAGGTCGTCTGTGATGACATGTCCCAGGTATTTAACGCTGTGATTAACATTCATTTTCCTTTCATCTAGCAATACTGAGGGTGTTTGGACGATTTCGTTTTTCGGTTTAAAAACCATAACTATTGGGGGGTGGCTTTCTAAATCGGATTTATCATTTGAGGTTAAACGTCCGGTTTTACTTCCTAAAAATGACTATGTTGTGGATCTTATCGTTGATCATTTCCATGTCATGTACTTCCGTACGGGCTCTGGACTTCTTATGTCCATCTTACGGCAGCGCTATTGGATATTAGATGCCAGGACTGTTATTCGGGCAAAAGTGCGGAAATATAATTGCTGCTTCCGCTTAAATCTGTAGCATCCTACACTGAAGATGTCATATTTACCTTCATAACGTGTTTTAGAAGCAAAGGCTTTCGTTCACACCGGTGTAGATTACGCAGGTCCCCTCCATATCACGCTTGCTCGTCTGAGGGGACAGCATTCACAGAAGGCATATATCTGTTTTTTGTATGCCTTGTAACCAAGGCCATTCATATTGAGTTGGTCTTTGACCTAACTTCAAATGCTTTCCTGGCTGCTTTCAGCCGTTTTATTTCTTGGCGTGGCCCTGTGTCGTGCTTGTATTCAGATAATGGCACTATTCATTCAGATAATGGTTCAACCTGGTACTGATAAAATCATTCGCGTTGCGACGGTAAAAACAAGATATGGATTTTTTAAACGTCCTGTTGTTAAACTATATTCCATCCCAACACAATAATTTTATCATTATTTTATTTCAGGTTAACATTTTGTTAAAGTTTACTTATTTCGGACTTAACCATGACATTCTTTATTTAACACTTAGTTGACTTAGCAACATGATTTTTATTTTATTTTTAAAACACCTTTCAACTAAGTGATTTTATCTTTATTTATTTTAATTTAAACTTGGTTTTTTTAAAGTTCCGCGAACTTCCAAGGCGAAAAGCATGGTTAGGCATTACAATATGTTTATTTTGTTTGTTCTAAAATTTAAATAAAAATATTTATATTATAAGGATGGTAGTTAGGTAGGTATTCTTTGGATTCAACAGAGATACCTGCTGGTTTGAAAATAGAATTCAAACAAAAAATAACTGACATCGTCTGTTTTTATGGAAAACTTTCTTGTCATTGTGAAAACTTACGAGTTGTGTATTAATTGACAAATCTCATCTCTTGTGCAAGTTTCAAGTCACAAAAGGAAATACAGACCTGAATTTTAAGCGGATAAGTTTACGGAGGCCTCCAAGCTGCATATAAGAATGCAACGAAAACGCATCAGGTGTTATTTCATTTGCTGACGCATTTCTTATGTTGGAAGTGCATTTATAAAATTCTAGTTTCTTACTATATGCTGTCAGAAATAGTGGAAAGCCATTTTCATGTTCTGAGTGTAGTTTTAATTCTCTGCAGGTATTTTTAATCCAAATTGAAACTAGTTCCGTGTTCAGAATACAACGAAAAATTTCAGTTGTGATTTCATCTGCTGATGCATTTTGATGGAAACCATTCTCGTGTTCAAAGTGCAGTTTTAAAATTCTGGTTGCAGACTATATGCAGCCAGAATTGAATGAAAAGCCATTTGCATATTCTGAGTGTAGCTATAATTGAAGAGAATTGGCAGTTACGTAACTATTTTTTAATTAGTTACAGTAAATCCAGTTCTTTGATTCGAATGTGGCACCCCCCCTGAGGCTGAAATCGGAGTGCGACCCGCGGGTTAAAGTATAAACATCCAAATAGCCCGCGATGCTAAAAAAGTTCCCCACCCCTGATTTAAAGGAATGAATATTACTGGTATACAACTAAGATTTACAATTGATCGACCCCAAGTGCATAGGGCAAAAGTAATGACAGAACCCAAGTGTTAAAACGACCGACCCCAAGTGCTTAAACAACCGAAGTGCTAAAATGAAAGATTTTTTTTAATTCTATTTTTGGAAGTTTTTTTATTAATTCGTGTACGGACCATGATTCCTAATAACTATTTAACATATACTAGTTAACATAGCGCACGAACAACGACAAATTATTTAAAATTATAATTTTGGAAGATTATTTTCTCATTCCGGTACAAACCATAAATCATAGAAAGAATCCAAAATGTTAGCCGGATCGGTGTCATAGGGCCGAAGTTACGACCTACCCCAAGGGTTAAAACGATCGACCATTAGTGCTAAGACGACCGAAGTGTTTAACTCTCCCGGAGCCAACTGGGGCCGAAGGTAGACCCCAAAATAACTATCCTTCTTATATCTACTTAAATACATGAAATATAATTTTAGTATTTTAGGTATTCTTGCGCAAAGGATTAATACATAATATGCCATTTGAAAAAAAATGTGAAATAATCGTTGATTGCAGGGAAAAATATTTTGTCAAATATAGGTAGGTAATATTCCCTGCAAAAACATAAATAACAATAAAATATATAAAACAAACAAAGAATGTTTAAAAGAAAAAAAAAATGGGGTCATCAGCCGACCCCCACGGTTACGGACGTCATGTTTGGCATCTTGGCTTGTCGAGAGTTAAATGAATGATTTTTAAAAAATCTTCTTTTCGAAGTTTTTGATTGATTCGTGTACAGACATAATTCTTGATAAGAATCCGTAATATCAGCCGGATCGGTCACATAGGGCCGAAGTTATGGCCGACTACAAGTGTTGTTACATAGCGCACTTACAACGACGAATTATTTAAAATTATAATTTTGGAAGATTTTTTATTCATTCCGGTACAGACCATGACTCTTCAGATCGGTGCCATGGGACCAAAGTTATGACTAACCCCAAGTGTTAAAACGATCGACCCCAAGAGCTTAGACAACCGACCCCAAGTGTTAAAATGAAAGATTTTTTAAAAGTGATTTTTCGGAAGTTTTTTTATTGGTTCGTATACAGACAGTATATTTTATGATTCCTAATAAGAATCCAAAATATCATCTGGAACGGTGCCATAGGGCCGAAGTATGTCCGACTACGAGTGTTGTTACATAGCGGAAGTACAACGATGAATTATTTAAAATAATAATTTTGCAGAATTTTTTATTCATGCCTGTACAGACCACGATTCTTAGAATGAATTCAAAATTTAATCCGGATCGGTGCCATAGGGCCGAAATTATGACCGAACCCAAATGCAAAAACAACCGAACCCAGGTGGTAAGACGACCGGCCCCAAGTGTTAAATTGAATGATTTTTAAAAAATTCTTCTTTTGGAAGTTTTTGATTGATTCGTGTACAGACCATGACTTTCGATAAGAATCCAAAATATCAGCCGGATCGGTGCCATAGGGCAGAAGTTATGACCGACTACAAGTGTTGATACATTGCACATGTACAAAGACGAATAATTTAAAATGATAATTTTGGAACATTTTTTATTCATGCCTGTACAGACCACGATTCTTAGAACGAATTCAAAATTTCAGCCGGATCGGTGCCATAGGGGGGGAAATTATGACCGAATCCAAGTGCTAAAACCAGGTGGTAGGACGACCGACCCCAAGCGTTAAAATGAATGATTTTTAAAAATTCTTCTTTTGGAAGTTTTTTTGATTGATTCATGTACACACCATGATTCTTAATAAGAATCCAAAATATCATTCGGATCGGTGCCATAGGGCCGATGTTATGACCTACCCTTATTAAAACGATTGACCCCAAGTGCTAAAACGACTGACCCCAAGTGTTAAAATGAATGATATTTAAAAATTCTTCTTTGGCAGTGTTTTTGATTGATTCGTGTACAGAATATAATTCTTAGTAAGAATCCAAAATTTCAGCGGGATCGGTGCCATTGGGATGAAGTTGAGGGAGCGGACTGCGGATCGGCAGAGACTGAGGACGAAATGAAAGGCGTCAGTCGAAGTAGTGAGTCAAAGTCTTTATTGACGAGCTACGTAGCAGATGGTAATAATAGTCAGATGGTGTTGACACGAGTAGTAATGAGTGCAAGCAGAAGTGGTGTTGGCAGTGATGTTGTTGATGTAGGTCGATGATGCTGTGGTTAGCTGCTAGATGATGGGTCCTCGAAGGCTGCGAGCGCACCGGCACGGGTTCCGGCTCTGAGTCGCCGGGGAGCTGGCCGGTAGGCGGGTACCGCACTGGAGCGTATTCACTGATAAACTGGGCATTGTATTTCTGTGTGTGTGCTAGCAGAGGCGACCTAACGACTGAGCTGTATAGAGATGGCAACCGCCTTAAATAGCACGGCCGACTTGTTTAGTAACTTTCCAGAATCGCCGGGTAAACGGCGAATGCGAGCAAGGTTTGGAAGCCTCTCGAAGATTCTCGCTACTGTGCTCGTAAGTGTGTGTTGACTTGAGGCCTTTCGAGTAAGTGGTAGAATAATTAACCGGCTAGGTAGTTACTATCGGCTGTAGGTAGATATGTGCCGGTGTCTTATTGTGCGGTGTAAGCAGGTAAGTAAATACATCCTGAATGTTCGTTGGAGTCCAGTGGCACTGCGTTAGATTTTCCAATAGGGCGACGGTTGCGGCAGTTATGTACGTGGCGAAGATTTGTTCTAGTCGCCACAAAGTTATAACCGACCTCAAGTGTTAAAAAGACCGACCCCAAGTGCTAAAACGACCAACCCCAAGCGTTAAAATGAATGATTAAAAAAAAAATTCCTTTGGAAGTTTTTTTATTGATTCGTGTACAAAGCATGATTCTTTATAAGAATCCAAAATATCAGCCAGATCGGTGCCATAGGTCCAAAGAAATGACAGAACCCAAGTGTTAAAACGACCGACGGGCTCGCAGAAGAATGATGAAATCACATTTTTTAGATTCACGCGAAGTCATACTCAATCCATACTATGATTTCTACAAATAATACTTGATAACAAAAATAATAACAACAGTAGCATTAATTTGATAACTTGTAGAGCGCCGTTTTCGTAGAATAGAAGTTGTACAATTTGTATTTTTTTTTCGTTTTCTTGGAATTTTTATTTGATGTCGAATGAAGCGATTTTCGTTTCGTTTAACCTTTAACTGCTGACGTGGGGCCGCTCAGGCCCATCAATAATAATAATATCGAAATACTTCCCTCCCCCGCGCGTGACGCATACACTGCTTCCAGTAGCTTTGAATTTAGTGATGCCAGAGCCGTAAGTTTTAAATTAAAAAAAATTTAATGTTAAATTTCTGTGAACAAATTCATTTTTTTGTGGGCCTCTCTGACCCATTGTCAGTACTTACGTGACTTTTTTGAAGTTGATTTTTACTATATAAAAATAAACATAAACAACTTTATATATATATAGGGTTGTTTATGTTTATTGTTATATTGTTCGCAATAATTATATATATATAATTATTACGAACAATATATGTCAAGAACAAAATACGTCAGATACTCATGATAAAAGATAAATGAAGAAAAATGGTGAAAAATGAGTAGGGAATGTTTTATTACCATTATCCCCATTGTAGTTGATATCTTCCCCGTCCTCTCTTCGCCACATGACGTATGGCTCGGGATAGCCGGCCGCCTTGCAGACCAGGGTGATGTTACTGCCTTCCCTCACCACGAGGTCTGTTGAGGTCTTGTTGTCGATGATTGCAGGGGGCACTGATGGACACAAACAATTAGTAGGTACAACATATTGGAAAATGCATTAGGGTGCTTCTTAATACACGTATAATCGAAAAGATGTATATCCGAATAGACGTGTAATCCAATAGATGTATAGTCAAATAGACATGCAGCCGAATAGAAGTGCAGTAGAATAGACGTTAAGTTGAATATACGTGCAGTCGAATAGACGTGCATTCTAATAGACTATATAATCGAATAGAAGTGTAGCCGATTAGATTTACAGTCGAATCGATGTACAATATAATAGACATATAGTCGAATAGACTTTTGGTAAAATATACGTTTAGTCAAATATACAAGTGGTCGAACAGACACATTGTCAAATAAATGTTTAGTCGAATAAACTTTTTTCGTAACTTAAACTTTTAAACGCAAGATCGAATAAACTTTTTTCCTAGTCAATAGACGTACAGTCGAATGAACGTATAATAGAATATACTTATAGCTTAATATATAAATATATTATAATAGATGTACAATTGGACAGGCGTGTAGAATCTACACGCTATAGAATTATATAGTGCGAGTATTATATAGTGTGTAGAATCTACACACTATATAATACTCGTATGTAATCTACACGCTATAGAATTATATAGTACGAGTATTATATAGTGTGTAGAATCTACACACTATATAATACTCGTATGTAATCTACACGCTATAGAATTATATAGTACGAGTATTATATAGTGTGTAGAATCTACACACTATATAATACTCGTATGTAATCTACACGCTATAGAATTATATAGTACGAGTATTATATAGTGTGTAGATTCTACACACTATATAATACTCGTATGTAATCTACACGCTATAGAATTATATAGTACGAGTATTATATAGTGTGTAGAATCTACACACTATATAATACTCGTATGTAATCTACACGCTATAGAATTATATAGTACTCGTAAGTATAATATTTAATAACTCGTAGTAT
This sequence comes from Limnephilus marmoratus, assembly GCA_917880885.1. Taxonomy (NCBI): domain Eukaryota; kingdom Metazoa; phylum Arthropoda; class Insecta; order Trichoptera; family Limnephilidae; genus Limnephilus; species Limnephilus marmoratus. The sequence continues at coordinate 15,732,733 of OU862906.1, forward strand.
AATACTCGTATGTAATGTAATACCTTCTAAATTATCATCTATTAAAGAATTAATTGTAAACCAAATAGTGTTTCTTACTTCCCACATCGCATCTTGAGTTTGTGAGACAATGGCGAGTCTAGATGTAATACATAATATCATTTATAATTAAGGTACTCTTATGTGAAGGGGAAGGGGGGTGAAAGGGCATAATTTACAATGGAAACAAGTTTCATACTGGGTTTTAAAAATATTTTTTGATTATTTATAATATTTAAATTCATCTCTATGCTCTTTCAAGGTTTCTAATTTGTCGAAATGAATATCATTAACACTGCAATGTAGTAACTATATTCTTTTTTTTTAAATTTTTCTTTATTCATTGCTTTGAATGGTTACATCATTTGTGAATTTTTCGACCACCATGCTAGGATCGTGCCCGTGATAGGGTGGTCGAGTTTTATTAAAATCAAAATTATAATTAAATGATCGGCAAACTCCGAGAAACTATTATTGTTCAACCCCTATATAATTCTTTATCCTAATTTAAAAGTTTTATGGAAGAAATGCCCATGTAAAAGAACCCACAATCTGTAATTTATAAACTCTAAATTTTTATTTATACTTCTCTATCCATATTATTTAAAATATAATTTTTAAGTTAATTATTTGCGTAAAATGCGGGAAGAATTGCATTTAGTACCTACATTTTTTGTTATGGAATTGTAAATTTTATTATTCAAAAACATTATTATCCTTTATTTTTCTCTCTGACGCCTTAAGCATAGATCTATTGTTGTAAATAGTTTTAAGTAAACACTGATTAAGTAAACATTGATTACGAAACATGTTGATTTTTTAAACAATAAACCTGGTTAAATCAAAGAATTATATAAACTTTAAATATTACACACATTTTTAATGGTATTCATAGTTTGAAAATATCCTGCCGGCAAAATTTATGCAGATTTTGAATAAATGTATTATTTCATTCATGTACAAAAGTATAATATTATTTATATTAGCATCTTTAGGAATTTTAATTAAATACATTTTGAAAAGGCACGAAATCCATACAATTAGTATAAATAATTCATCTGGATAAAATAATCCTTTTTCTTGAATTTTTCTTTCAATGAATTTAAAAGAACCTATGCCCCCATAACCAGTACTTCGATTCCGTAAAAAGCAAGCTACATATTTACAAATGCTGTATAATTTTTTTTCAGCGTTTTCAGTTCTTTTCAATAAAGAAACATTCCGAAAATTCAGTGAAAATAATTCGAATGTTAATTAAAAGTATTAATGCTGAAGTTTGAATAAAAATACACATACATCTGGTTCAATGAGCATTGTATTCAGCTTCGTTTACAGTTTTTGGGCAAACAGAAAAAAAATTTGGTTAGACAAAGCAACAATGTTGGATGATTGAAAATGCTATATCTTTTGTTCGTTTATTCGGATACTGTTTCAATCTGCGAAATTTGATAATTCAATTAACATGCGGTTTTTGATAACAAATATACATATGTATATTTTTTTAAATTTTCTTCGTCCATTGCCTTGACGGTTATATAATATCGGGATTTTTCGACCACCATGCTAGGCACACGCCCTTATTATGTTGGTTGATGTGTAGAAAGTTTGAAGAAAATAACTGTGAATCAAAAGATTTTATGGGAAGTAAGCATGCCGTAAACATTTTTTTAATGCAGGCAGGTTGAATTTTTGTTACATGAACAGAAGGGGTGGTGATAACTGACCGGTCAGTTAGGGTTTGGGTTTAGGATCCACCCAGGCGTAGTGAGTTTATTTCCTCCATCCATCACGACACGGGCAACATTTTCCGCCGCATTAGGATATTTTCAAATATTGTCAGGTAATTCGTAACCCGGGAATTTTCGTCTTTCTTTACAATAAAAAAAACTGAATTTGTAAACTAACTAACTAACCATCACGCCGTTTCCCCGCAGGGGTAGGCAGAGAGGACGGACCGCCAAACATCCCGGTCTTGGCACACATTCCTTGCCTCGTTTACATTCATACAACGTCTCATACATTCTCTTCTATTATTCTGACTCTTGACATGGCCCGACTCAAGTATCTGATTCACTTGGTCGTGCCATGTCTTTCTTGGGCGTCCTCGACTTCTTCTACCATTCACATTTGCGTCATATATTCTCCTTACACTCCTTTCCTCGTTCATTCGCTCTACATGTCCAAACCATCGGAGCGTTCCTTTCTTGATCTTACTCATCACGCTTACATCAGCCTTGCATTCTTTGCGGATTTCCACATTTCTCACACGATCATACATGGTTTTACCACACATACGCCTCAGGGATCTCATTTCTACAGCGTTCAGTCTACTTTCATCCTTCCTCTGCCAGTTCCATGCCTCACTGCCATACATCAGGGTAGGTACCAGTACTCCATTATGGACGGCTAGTTTTGCGTCTTTGGACAGTTTTTTGTTGCTGCCAACGGCGTTCAGTCCTCCATTAATAGAGTTACCTGCATTCACCCTTCTTTCAATATCTCTATCAGCCTTCCCATCTCTCGTAAACATACTTCCCAAATAAACAAACTCATCCACCTGCTCCAAGTATTCATCATTCACAACTATATTGCATACTGTTTTCGTACTCTCTCTTTCAAACACCATGACTTTAGACTTACTTACATTCATCATTAACTCATTCTTCATGCATACTTCGTTCATTCTTGACACGAGAGACTGTAGATCTTCCATACTGTTAGATATCAGCACCGCATCATCAGCATACAACAGGCAACATACTTCTAGATTACTCAATTTCGCACCCAATCCCATCTCTTTCAATTCTTGCATACAATTATCCATATATAGATTGAATAACCACGGCGACATTACGCAGCCTTGTTTAATACCTTTTGTGATGTCAAACCACCCCGTAAAGTCGCCGTTCACCCTAACACATGCAACGCATCCCTCATACAGAGACGCAATTGCCTGTATGAGATACTTATTCACTCCATACTTGGACAATACCTTCCATAGCTTTTTCCTGTCAACTCGGTCGTATGCTTTTTGTAGATCTACAAAGGCACAGAAGAGTTTCTGTTTTTTTGCAAGAAACTTTTCAGTGAGCATACGCAATGAGAAAATCTGGTCCATGCATCCCCTTCCACTCATAAAAGCACCTTGCACATCCCATATTTTATCTTTTGTTTCCATTCTTACCCTTTCAATCAATATTCTACCATACAACTTGCCCACTGTACTAAGAAGGCTAATAGCCCTATGATTCCCACATTCCATACGTGACCCTTTACCTTTGTACAATGGCATGATTACAGCCCTTCTCCAATCTAATGGCGTGTAACCCTCCTCTAAACATTGGTTAAAAAGTCTGCACAACCATGTGAGAATAATACGGCTATCTCCTTTAAAATATTCGGCAGCAATATTGTCTTTGTTAATTGAATTTGTAGTTTTTAAAATACCATCCTGTACGTATTTTGAAATTGCGAACCTATTATTAGGTAGATGATTTGATTCGAGCTATTCTAGGTAGATGACTTGATTCGAGCTATTCTAGGTAGATGACTTGATTCGAGCTATTCTAGGTAGATGACTTGATTCGAGCTATTCTAGGTAGATGACTTGATTCGAGCTATTCTAGGTAGATGACTTGATTCGAGCTATTCTAGGTAGATGACTTGATTCGAGCTATTCTAGGTAGATGACTTGATTCGAGCTATTCTAGGTAGATGACTTGATTCGAGCTATTCTAGGTAGATGACTTGATTCGAGCTATTCTAGGTAGATGACTTGATTCGAGCTATTCTAGGTAGATGACTTGATTCGAGCTATTCTAGGTAGATGACTTGATTCGAGCTATTCTAGGTAGATGACTTGATTCGACACCTGCCATCTCGTGAAGAATATAAATATAATAAAAATAGAATTTTGTACGACGCGACGGTAGAGAAACGATTGTTTATAAAGGAATCTCAGAAGATTTTATACCAAAACTTACCATTTTTTCGTAAAAGCTAATGACAAGGCAGGCATGAAATTGACTCGAATTGTTAATTGTCGCCATGTCACCACTGTCACCACGGTCGCCACTGAGACGGATCACGTGATACGCAATCTGTCTCGTCTGTTACCGTGCTGCTGGAAGGAGACGGGGTGCTTATCACGTGACCTACCTAACGTACCTAACTTCTCAGTGGCAACGTGTGATCGAAAATGACACCTATGTCATCTTTGGGGATGATGTGTGGGGGGTCTTTAAAAGGAAAGGAAGGATAGAGAGTTCAAGAGAGGAAAAATATTATGAGCGTTGGGTAGAAATCTGGGTGTTTATGTGTCCAGGAGTAACGGATGTATGAATCCATCCCTCCCAGTACGGTGCTGGGCGATGGGTCGAGAGAGTCCGGCTGGAGAGGTCTAGATTAGGTCTCCCTCAACTATTCTCTCTCGATCCGGGTCTGTCATGCAGTAAGTGGGCAAACGCATTCGTCGCAAAGACCTAGATAATCATTAACCCCATTAACCCGAACATCCAATACAAGTAATAAGTAATAATAATAATGGTTATCAGTAATTGACTCACCTACGACCTGAAGGTACCCCTGGCGCGACCTCATGGGGTCTGTGTTGACCTGGCACATGTACCAGCCACGGTCCCCCTCCTGCACGTTCTTGATGTGCAGATACCAGGAGCGGTGATCGTTGTAGGAGAGACTGATGCGCGGGTTCTGCGAGATGATGTTGTGGTGAATGCTGAGGATGGTCTGGGTGTCTACCCTCACCCACGCCACCTGAGAATTATATTTAACTATAGTATACGCGCGGGCCCGTTTCAACAGATAAAGATAAACATAATCATTTTGTGAAACAGTTTTCAAAGAGCAAATATTGCTATAAAAATATATGCAAGTGGGTATTAGTATTTATTCCTGAGGTTATTATAGCCTTCTAATTAAACACGTGTACAGTTTCTGATGAAGTTTTTCCAAAGTGCGATGGCTTCCATGGTCGAGGGGTATGACTCACGACTCGCAATCGGAAGGTCGAAGCCTTACTTTCTATTATTACAATTAATTCATTAAAAACAATATGTAGGTTACTTGCATCACTTTCCGGAGTGGAAGATACTCTCAGTATAGCTCTGATGTAGGATTAAAATTCATAATTGAAACGTTGCTTGAAATGGCATTAGCCGTGTTTTGTGACTAGATCTGAATCGCCAGGTACTTCCCTTTCCCCATCTCCTTCCCTTCTCCACTACCACCACCCTCATACCCCAATTGGGGATGCCATGGTCTCACTGGCTCCAGACAGAAGCAGTTGGGACAAGAAAACAATAAACGTAAATAAGAATAATGTAATCGCAGTTTTCATTCACAACAATTTCATTATTCTTTAATTTTAAAATATCAAACATTTCTGACTAACGATTCAAATCGAAATAAAACTCGATAAATAAATTTATCACTTATGTAATAGGCTGAAAAAAAATGTGTCGATAGATTTTTCTACGAAGATTCCGAAATTTTTTTTTTAAATATATTTTTTTTTTTATATTAAATCCGTTTTTTTGGGCTCGTGATGTCACTACATGAAAATGTTCCACGTCCGATAATATTCAATTAATTTTGTAAATTTTCCCTGATTTTTTTTAATATGGCAAAACTTTGATTTCCGGCAAATTTTTGAATTTGACACTTAAAATTCACAAGATTTTTTGTCTGTAGCCTGCGAACTTTTTGTTGGTTTTGACGTTTTGACATATACTATGAAGTGAACATCGTACAGATAGCGGATGTCTTGAAGCGAAATGGTAATGGTGCTGATTTTAACAAAATCAAATTTTATAATATATTATTATAATAATAATAATAATAATAATATTTAGGATACCCGCAATCGAATAGATTAGATCACACTAGTATTAAAAATGATATTAGGATTAAATTTCAAACTAGGATCAGAAAAATTTTAAAATGCAATCTATCTGCTAAAAATTTAGTAAAAGCAATAAATACTTGGGCAATACCTCTACTAACGTACTCATTTGGCATAATTAAATGGTCCAATACAGATTTTGATAGTTTAGAACGATTAATTAGAACTACGTTAACAAAATTTAATTGCCATCATCCAAATTCAGCTATAGAACGAATTAATTTACCTAGAAATTTAGGAGGTAGAGGTGTAGTCAAAATAACATCTTTGAAACACAATCAGGTAGAAATGCTTAGAAATTTTTTCCATAGGAAAGCTAATAGCTCAGAAATGCACAAAATAATTTGCAAGGCAGATAGAAATATTACACCTTTAAATTTATATGACGAGAATGCCAACATTCTTATAAATACTAACCAGGAATTATTAGATTCCTGGTCAAATAAAATTATTCACGCAAAACACTTCAATTATCTTAACCAAACGTATGTTGACAAACTTTCGTCAAACAAATGGTTGAGTATTGGAGAGTTGAGCGCAGAAATAGAAGGATTTATGCTTGCCATTCAAGATAGAGTCATTAATACTAAAAATTATAGAAAGCATATAATCAAAGATATAAATCAAATTGATGATTTATGTAGAAAATGTTTGGCTTTTCCCGAAACTATAGAACATATTATATCGGGATGTTCTATATTAGCGCCTTCTGAGTATACATTTAGGCACAATCAGGTTTTAAAAATAATTCACCAAAGTTTGGTAATTAAACATAACTTGATTGATTGCCGTAATGTAGTACCTTATTATGAATATGAACCAAATTCATTTATAGAAAATGAATTTTATAAAATATATTATGATAAAACTATACTAACAGACAGAACAATTAGTCATAATAGACCTGATATAGTTTTACATGACAAAATTAAAAAAATAACTTATATCATTGATGTAGCTATTCCAAATTCCTGTAATATTCAAAAAACTGTTTCTGAAAAAATTAGAAAATACACAGATTTAGGAAATGAGATTAAAAGAATTTGGCATTCTCGGACTATAAAAATATTACCATTTGTTATTTCGGCCACTGGCATAATACCTAGGAATCTGATTCAAAATTTAAGCATATTAGATTTGTCAAAGAATTTGTATATAAAAATGCAAAAAGCAGTAATTTTAAATACATGTAGGATTACAAAAGATTTTTTAAATATTTATATTGAGGGATCAGTAGGATTTATAGGTTCAATTAGAAATGCCACAGAGCCGAACCCTCTGATATGAAAATATCTGGAGTCGGTGAATTATATTCCCATTTGGTCTCTAGTAGGTTGACATGTTGTTCTTGTATTGTTTTGTATTTATAATACTTATATAGTGCAATTGCATAACGTGGATTCACTAGATGATCATTTGGGGAAGTGTATGAAAGGGTTTAGTTTTTCCTTCTTTTTTTTTTTTTTTTTTTTTTTTTTTTGGGGGGAAAATTTAACCCGGACATTTAAATCTGGTGCGTAAAAAAATGATTTATTGTCTTCATTTCTTAGTAACAGTAGAGATAATGATATCCTCACTGGGATCTCCCGTGCTGAGGATTTCATTTACATATTATAATTTAATTATAAGAAATTGATATGAATTAGACATAACATATATCGTATTTTTTAAATAATTATAAAGTAAATAAGATAGTGGTTTTTTTTTATAATTCAGATTACTAGATTTGGTTTTAGTCTGTATTTGATATCAGTATATTTTCTATTTCTGATCTCCCTATATTTAGTATCCAGCTTTTTATTTGAAATTTAAATGTTATAATGTTGAGGTTTTTGAGTGAGAGTGGTATTTTATTGTAAAGTTTAATGCCATAATATAAGAAGCTTTTTTGCCCAAATGTTGTGTTAGTAGTTACTTGTTGGATAAGTTTTTGATCATGAGATCTAGTGTTTCTAATGTACGTATTAGTTGTTATTTCTTGGGTTTTGTACTTATGAATGTAAATGAGTATAGTTTTAGAATATAGTTGTTTAATTGACATGATGTTAAGATTGTTGAAGATTTCGTCAGTGCTAGTTCTTACAGGAACTTTCAGTATAATTTTCATTATAGCTTTTTGAGTTTTAATTAGTGGATTTAGTATGTTTTTATTTGCACTGCCCCATCCGATAATACCGTATTCTAACAGTGATTGGCAGAGAGCCATGTAAATCTTGATTAAGTCTTTTTTAATGAGGACATTCCTGATAGTTTTGAAAAAATAACTTAGTTTTTTAATTTTATTATTTAAATACGTAATGTGTTCGGTCCATTTTAAGTTTTGGTCAATTTTTAGACCCAGATACGTTATATGGTCAACGTTTTCTAATGAGGGACAATCACAATTCTCATTTAAGTGATGCGGGCTATGGATTTTCAAGTTCAGGTTTTCTTCAGAGTTTTTCTTATTTTTTATTTTAAAAGTGATGAATTTGGTTTTATTAGCATTAAGTGTAAGTGAATAGTAGTTTAGCCATTTTTTAATCCTATTAAGTGTGTCTTCTGCTTTCTTAAATGTTTCTGTCCAATTATTCCCATTTATTAGGAGAACAGTATCATCCGCAAAACTGATGATTTCTCCTTCACATTCTATGTGGCATAGATCATTAATGTAAATAAGGAACAGAATCGGACCCAGAATACTTCCTTGCGGCACCCCGAATTTGACATCAATACACTCACTGATTATGTTATTATATATTTTATATATTTTATAGGTAATTATAATTTCCAAGTACAGTTTTATTTTAAGTATAATTTAAATCACAACATTTGGATAATATCACACAAGAGGCACATTATAATGATTACTAATCAATAAGATGGATTAAGGAAAAAATATTTTTGATGATATTTTGAAATGTATATTTTTGGTATGCCTCGTTATTTTCCTGTGCCATCTGTGCGATTTTTTAAAAATGATTTTCGGCTTTGTATTTATTGTTTTTTCGCACCCATAAAATTATGTCCCATCTTTCCGATTTATAAAAAATTGTCAGATTTTTCAGATTGAAATTTTCAAAAAATCGCCAAAGTTTCAAAAATACGATTTAAAAACAGCGAAATGTCTTAGAATATTTGCCTAAGCCGGAAAAAAAAAGTGATATGTGATGCCAGTGGCCTATTGTGTGTCATTTGCTGAACGCACGAATCAAATATTTGTTATTTATAAACCAATTGAAAAATATTTTGTTAACGCTTAAAACTAAAACCTCTTTCCGCTTTAAAAAAAATGAAAATGAAAATTAAAAAAAAATCAGAAAAAATAATTTATTAACGCTTAAAAACAATGCCTGTTTCATTGCCGGCGATTTTAATATTAATATTAACGAAAAATCCTAAAATTAGTATATAAGTACATATATGTACGAGTATATATAATCGTATAGGTATATAAAATTGTATGACCGAATTGGATTTTAAATCATTTATAAACAATTTCACTCGAGAAATTCATGGCCAAAAATCATCGTAAGATGGCCAAAGATCTCATTTAGGTGGACATAAAATTGCGAAATCTTTATAAAATTAAAACAATGGTTTTGCAAATGAATATTACTGACCACCACACTTGCTTATTTTTATATAATAACAAAACGAATTGGAAATAGATGTTCCAATTACCATAAAAAAGAAACAAATATTGCCATGTTTGAGGTAAAATTGAGAGCAGAAACTAAGTACATAATATTAGGTACAATTTGTATTTGAATATCTTTGGGTACAATCCAACGATAAAGAAAAATGTTCAAATAATATGTTTGAAAAAAAAATGAATGGTTCATGTTAAAACCTCCACAACAGTCTTATCCACTTGACGACCTCCGTAGTCCAGTGGGCAAGACTCTTGATTCACAATCCGGAGGTCGCAAATAAATTTTATTTGATTAATTTGTGTTATTCACAATTAATTCATTTAAAATAATATATAGTATATTTGCGGCATGTTCCAGAGTGGAAGATACTATCAGTATCGCCCTGGTGTAAGACCACCATTCAGAATTGAAACGTTGCTTGAAAATGGCTTTAGCCGTGTTTGGTGACCAGATCTGAATAGCCAGGTACTTCCCAACCTTCCTTTTCCCCACCTCCTTTCCCTCCCCACTACCCTCAGCCTCACACCATACCCCAATTGGGGATGCCATAGTCTCACTGGCCCCAGACGGGAGCAGTTGAGATTCTTGTGCGGTATTCACGGTAAAAAAAAAAAAAAAACAGAGGTCTAAAACTTTGCGGTCTTATAAAATCAATTAAAGGAAAAGAAAAACTACAATAAAATAAAATTAAATATCTGCATGCTGAAAAATCAAAGATCGTTCTCAGAAAATATAGAAATAAATTAATAACTTTAATAAAAAAAAAATAAAAAGCGAATACTTAAAAATAATCTCCACTTCCGAAAACCATCTGAAAGTTATTTGGAAAACAGTAAATTATACAGTTGAAAACTAGAAAAAAATAAAACTATAAAATACGTTAAACTTGAAAATAACATTTCCATTAACAAAAAACTACTGATTCCGAAATATAACTTATAATTGTAATGGAAGGCAGATCTTCTTCAGGTTTTGACCATAATTTCTGTGAAAATTCTCAAATAATGAAAACGTATTTAATAAAACTTCATAGCCGCCTTAATGATATCAGTATAACTCACGTATATTTCCAACAAATTAAAAAAAAAAACTATAATATCCTTTACCTTTAAAACCGGTGATCTACAAAACATGTCAAATTATCGACCGATATCCCTATTAGAGTACAGAAAAAATTGTGAAAAAAATGTTGTACATAGATTTTCTGGAGAGCGATAAAATATTTCGCTGCTATCAATTCGGCTTCATAAACATCCCTTATGTACTCGATAATTGATGACGGTAATAAATGGGAATGCGCCGGAATGTTCATAGACATACGGTAGTCATATGATAGCATTCAAAACGAAAAGCTTATTAAAACCACTCAGGTATTTTGCCATTGTGAAAGATTTTTGTCTTAAACGAACTGTCAGATTTATTAAAACTTTGTATTATTTCCGCTTCGTAATTAAAGCTCAATAAATGAAATATTTCTGAATATAGCTGAACACTAATAACTATTTTTGAAAGGTCATAAGCTTTCAAATTGTATTATTAAAAATAAATATAAACATCTGTAAATAATAAAATTTTGAATGCTAACATAAAAAAATTGTAAAAATGACACGTGATTTTATATGTGAAAAAGGTACTAAAATCTGCTAAAATCACGGATTATTAAAAAAAAACACTTATTCTATTAAATGTATAATAAACAATTAAGTCACCTCACTTTTTTACCATTTCATACAAGAATATGTAATAAAAAAATAACAATGTATAGCAGCGCGTTGGCGATTTGGCGGGTGAAACTGTTTCTTCAAAATAGGTCTTTTCAGTGTATATAATATGGATCTTATAATTTATCTTATCTTATAGTTCAGTTCTTGCCTCCGTACAGGTCGCACGTACTTAGCTTGCTCTGTAATATAATTACAAAAAAAAAAACTGTTTATTGACGCTGTTCGTAGTGTAAAATTGTGTTATTTGGGTTATAGAACCCTTACCATTTTTAAGTAATTTGTGTAAAAACGTGTTTGTTTTAATTAAAATTAATTTAATTTTGACGTAATATTTTTTTTCTGACATTCTGCTCAATATCAAGTATTTGGAATTTGAATTGTGTTCTTTCGTGTCATTTGTGTTAAATAAGTACTATAACAACCAACTGTCAATGACGTTTATTATTATTAATTTTAATATTTTAATTGATTTTTACTGTGAAAAATAGGATTTGTTCTATTCATTTAATAGTGATAATACATAATGGACCTGTGTAATCCTTGGGATTTACTTTTACGATATAAGTGTTTACTTGTACGATATAAGTGTGATAACAGTTTTTTCCCCTATTCTAAATTGCACACTAGTGACGATTTCTTCTTCTTCTTTATTATATATATATATATTGTTGTTGCTTTTTTTTAATAATAAACAATGGCATCTTCTGACTCCGAAGATGATGTGAGTTTTAAACAATTAAAATATGACTTTCCTAATCTGGCAATCAGTAGTTCTGCTCGACAATCCACCTCTACATCATCGGTTCCTGAAACTACCAACCAAACCAAAGATTCCGAAAAAAATACCGATGTTGAATTTTTAGTAGACATTCTTAAACCAATTTTTGACCATATGTTGTTAATTTCTAGTGTAGTAATTGACGGTAAAAACAAACTGAATAAGGATGACCGATCCTGCATACTTGGTTCTATTGAGGAGATGCCTCACATCACTGTCAATTTTACATGCTCCGGCAGTTTCAAAAGCGGAAACGCTTTAAAAAGTTGTAATTATTCAATCGAATATTACCGATAAAATTGATGTATTAATAAACAGAGCGAATATTTTTTCAACTATTTCAGAGCCTCCATAGAGAAATTCTTATGCGGGAATCACTTCTGGTGAAAATCAATCAAAAAAATTATATTTAAATGGAATGGTTTTCAGGTTGTCCGCACTAGGAAAATAAAAGGAGGAGGTATTGCACTACAAACTACCACTTCAGTGCGAGTTAATAACATTAAAAAGGCAGTTGAGAAACTTTCAGCTAAAGGAATTAAATTGATAAGTCCACAGGGCTGTCTACCCAAAATTGTCCTTTATGATGTGCCGAAAGGAGATTAATCTTTTTTGGGGAAATCTATAATAATAATATTGTCGACAAATGTAATATTTCCAAAGAAGACCATCTGAGGACCATGAGAAGAGTTTCACTCTTTGGTAAGAGAGACAGTGCCAATATGAATATGATATTAACATGTCATCCCGAGATAAGGAAAATTCTCATTGACAGTGGTTTATACTTCCTTGGGTGGAATGCCTGCCGTGCTCGTGACTCTGTTAGCACTACCCGTTGTTTTAAGTGCCAACAATATGGGCATATTAGTAAGGCATGTACGCAGGAGAATTCTACTTGTCGCCACTGTGCAGCTACTGGCCATGATGTGGAGAATTGCCCCAGGAAAGCGCAAACTGTTGTCTGTGCAACCTGCACAAGATTTAAGAAACCTGCCTCACATGTTACCGGAGATCGGCTATGCCCAGCACAAATTGCTGCAATCGAAGCACAAGTCAGACTAACCGACTATGGTTTCTAACAGCATTCTTTCCCTTGGTCAGATAAATCTTCAGAGGTCTAGGATGGCCACGCTTGAGGCTCTGAAGATTATGACTGACAAAAAAATTGACATCTTGCTCATTCAGGAGCAATACACCTGGTTAGGTAGAACGCCTGTTCAATATCCGGGTGCGGTACTCGAAATTGGCCCAGCACCGGGGGCTGGAATCCTGGTTAATGTTTCGTTAATCAGTCCCCTCCTTCTGGTGGAACTGTCAAACGAGTACCAAACTTGTGTTTCACTTAATTTTGGAGACACTGAAATTATTTTAATTTCAGTCTATTTCAAACATTGTAATCCAGTTGGACCTCATATCTTGAGCCTGACGCGCGCACTAAACGCGCTTAAAGGACGTAACATAGTTATTGGAGGAGACTTTAATGCTCGCTCACCGATGTGGTTTGACAATTTTGAACAACGGACGGAACGTTCAGACGCCGTCGAAGACCTTATTGCGACGCAAGGTCTTTCTTTAATAAATGAATCTGGTAGTATTTTTACTTTCAGTAACACACATGGTGAGAGCAATATTGATTTAACTCTTTGCTCTGGATCGATTGCGGCCAAGATTTCTAAATGGAAGGTCCACGAATGTGCTATTAATTCTGATCACAGATTAATAACTTATATGGTGGGTGTCAAGAAGACTGAAGCTCCAAGATCCTCCTGGAACTTCAAAACTACTCAAGCGAATTAGGATAACTTTGGGCATGCTCTACGTGATACTTTAAGGGGTTTTCAAGACGTAGCAGCTGGAGATCCGGACAATTTGGGTAATTTTTTCAACGCGGCCGTAGTATCAGCTGCTGAATCGGCTCTGGGAAGAACAAACCCGAAGACGATTATAAGGTCGCCGTTGTGGTCGAATGAGCTGACTTTGCTAAAGGGCACCTTTAAGAGAGCTTACAGAGCTTTAGGTGTCTCTAGACGGGTTGGATGTACGGAGAAGGAGACATCCACCCTCAGGAGACGACTTAGTAGCTCTCGTAAAGCTTTCAAATCGGATGTACTTTTGGCTAAATGAGCTGCTTGGCATAATTGGGTTAAAGATGTTGGTAACTCTAATCCATGGGATATTTGTAGCGCCATTGAAAAAACGGGTAAAGGTTCTGATCGATTTTTATCTAGTGTTATCGACAATGATAACGGGAACGTTGAGAGTATTAACGTGGTGACTACTCTCAATACACTTCTGGGAAAGTTAGTTCCCTTAGATTCAGTCATTGGGGAAAGCGACCACCACCAACAGATTAGAAATCAATCACGGATTCCTCCAATCCTCTCCCAGGAGGAAAAAATTTCTAAAATAACTAGAGCTGAAATAGAAATTATAATAAAGGGTTTAAGTCCTAGGAAGGCACTAGGGCATGATACATTGAATAGTATAATTGTGAGGTATGTATGGATCCATGCCAAGGAAGAACTCTTTCAGTTTATTGAAACGTGTATGAGAAGGGGAGTTTTCCCTTCTGTATGGAAGAAAGGCGTGCTCAGGATCATACCTAAAGGGAACGACAAAGAAAGAACTGATGTTAAAGCTTATCGACCAATAACACTTCTTCCTGTTTTGGGGAAAATATTTGAAAAAATTATTCAAAATCGTCTACGAGAAACATTAACACCATCATATGTACATCAATATGGATTCGTCCCAGGTAAGTCCACGGAGCACGCCCTTATGACTGCGCTTGACTGGGTGAACGTCTGCACAAAGAGGTACGTAATCGGTATCTTCTTAAATATAACTGGTGCCTTCGATAATGCATGGAAGGAGATGATTTTAACTAAATTAAAGAATCGTAATTTTCCAAGAAAACTTTTTCAAATATCTTGCGATTATTTTAAAGATAGAAAAATAATAATTTCTTTTGGTGATTGCATCATTGAAAGAGATGTGCACATGGGTTGTCCCCAAGGTTCTCCCCTTGCACCGGATTTCTAGAATATCTTTCTGGACTCCTCCAGGTTACCCTTACCTGAAGGCACTATTGCGATTGATTACGCAGATGACAAATTTTATTTGGTCTCTGGGGACAGTAGAAAAGAAGTTGAAAATAAAGCTGAAGAAGGTTTAAATTTGATTCTTAACTGGGGAAAGGAAAAGAGACTGACTTTTGCTCCCCATAAGACCGTGGGTCTCCTTATGAAAGGCTCTCTGAGTAGAGGTAGAAACCCTTTCATAAAAATGGGAGATACTGCAATCCGTTTTGTAGAGAGTACTAAATATTTAGGAGTTACATTAGACAGATCGTCCTCGTTCTTGACTCACGTTAAAAGAGTTTCTAGTAAGGCCCAGGCTCTCTTCTTAAAACTGAGAAGAATCTCAACTGCTGAATGGGGTTTACGTTTCCCTGCGCTCCGTCTATTATACAGATGCGTATATGTTGCACAAGTTTCATATGGTGTCTGTGTATGGGAACATCGACTGGGTAATTCACTTTGTTAAGAAATTAAAGTTGATATTTAGTTGAGCAAGGGTTGAAATGTTTCTCCGCTTCTAACAAAGAGGTCAGGCATAGTTGTGGTTCGAGGATTTACACATAGATGTCAGGCGTGGCTATAGTCTTCCCTCCCAAATGGACCCTGTTGTAAATTTATAAATAGGATGAATTCATTATTTTCTACCTCTTTCTGCATTAGTTTGCCTTTAAAAGGAAACGTTATATTATCGGTCCGTTGGGGAGATATTAATATTGGATTGTTGTATATTCTTTGCCAATAAATTTTTCTTTGATCTACCTTGGAATTCTTGTTGAAGTTTTTAAGACCTAAAAATTAACATTTGATTTTAATCGAAGCAAAACCTAACACACTTATTCATTCAGCGCTTAAGAGGGGCTAGAGAATTCCATTACTGGCACTTACAGGAGCTTACAGAACAGTATCATCAGATGCTTTGCCATCTTTGGCGGACATTTTGCCAATTGATTTAGAAATTAGGGAAGTTTTGACAAAGAAGTGTCTGAAAAGAGGAAGACCTGTAAACCACCTTGGTATTGAATTAATACCTGGTGGAGCAGTGCCTCACCCTGAACTTCTAAAGATGATGAGAATAAAAACGCTGAGTGAATGGCAGATGAGATGGAATAGATCGAATATGGGAAGATGGACCTTCTCCTTCTTTCCATCAGTTAAAATCAGAATGAAAGGGGCATATCTTTTAATGGACCACCATATCACCCAATTGCTTTCTGGGCGTGGGGAGTTTAGAGGTAGACTTCACAGACTGGCTCTATCATCCCATCCCAATTGCGCTTGTGGTGATACCGACCAAACAGCCGAGCACATTTTGTGACAATGTGAGATTTTGACGGATGCTTGAGACGAAATGATTGATGGTTTACAAGTTACTATGAGACCTGCTTGGAATACAGAAAAATACGGAAATTCGCGAAAGTCTGGGTTGAGAGATGGCCTGTTCTTAGAGTCGCTGAGTAGCTGTAAAATAACTTAGGTACCAGGTGTATTTTGCTTCTGAATTTACGAACACTCTTCATGATTCCTTTACATTTACCGCTTGGATTTATTTGTTATGATTTATGTGTTTTATGTTTCTGTAATATGTTATTTCTTTTATTTTATTATATATTATGAGTTATGTGTTATATTTTACATTTGCGTTATGTTATTTTGTTCACTATATTTTCAAAAATGTATATAATTGCCTTGCGATTTGTTTTGTTTATAATTACCATACTACCTGTTAATTTATGCCATGTTCCTTGTTTAATTTTGTTTGTCTTTAACAATTTCAATGTTTTTCTGGAGGAACTGAACTCCAAATTTTTATTATTTTTTTTTTCTCTATCCCTATATGGGGGTGTGCTGGACCTCGTCCCTAATTCATCTTTAGTTACAGTATTAATTTTTATCCTTCTCAAATCTTTCTGCGCCTCCCCCAATGACATGTGCAGGCTTGAGGCTTGATCAAACGACCTTGACTGTCCTTTGTCCTGCCTCTGACTACCCAACGCTGAATTTTCTTTTAGTCTTCGGGTATTTTACCCCAAATATTCAGTTAACATTCTTTGAGGCTTCACTGAGTTGTTGGCTAAGGGACACGGAAGCTAAGGGTGGGTTCCTTCATTTACCGAGACTGTTAAATGCAATGCTAATTGTAAAAATAAACGATCGAAATTTAAAAATTTCTATGCATTTGACCGTTTACTTTTACAGTTAGCATTGCATTTAGCTCTCGGTAAATGAAGAAACCCACCATAAGTGTAGTTTAGGTCAGACCGAAAGCCTTTCACATTTTTTATTGGTACTTGCCAATTGATTTGAGATTTATTGTATTACTTATGTTCTCTATTTTATGCAGGTGCTTGCAGGTTTTCACAGATGCAATGCCGCCTCACGGAGCCTCATGAATGAGTTTTCCTTTTGCCCTGTTTAATTTATCTTTATCTTACTAACCTATTTTTTGCATTTTGTTTTTCCTGTTAAGCACTTGCATACTGCTTACTAACAACGTATGCAAGGACACTGGAGGTCTAGATTCGTTCAAAATAAATAAATGTAGCTTCGTTTAACAAAAAAAATTAGAATCTTGCGAGAGCCTTGAAGGAGTAACCATCAGTTACTTATACCAGGGCGGGTAAGAGGTGGATAACCTCCACTGGATCTTGTAATTTTTATATAATAGGACTGTTCTTCAAAAGATCTTATAATTTTTGTTTTGGGGTTATCACCAGAACAATCGTTATTGTTCTGGTACGGAATTGTATCGATTTCTGTGGCAAGGTTCGCGTTAGCCTGAAAACAAGCTTATTGGATTTGACTGCTATTGTTATATTGTCCTGTAAACAAGCTTAGGGGTCGGAGTAGTTAAAAAACTAAAATTAAGTTACATTAATTATGAATCCAATGGATCTAAAGTTATAAATTATGCGATATAAAGTTTAACGGATATAAAGTCTTTTGACTAATCGATCACAATTTGTTAAAATCAATGTCATAACTAGCGACCAAGAAACATAAAATTTTGGTATCCCACAAGGCACCGTTATTAATCATTTAAAAAATACATACTTTTGAATGTAGCTATAACTTTGTGGTTATCCATTATAGATAAATGAAACAAATTAACTTTGGTTGAATCACTTCTATATTTGAGTAAATCCGACCGGTTTCATAACGACCGTTCCTTCTTCATGGATATGTTCCCCTACCCACCCACTCTTCATTAATACCTAGCAACGACTCCACCTCTACCATAATAATACATTGCTCCCATCCATATTTCAAAACTGTTATATATCAAAATTCAGTATACATTTGCCCTGAAGAAGGGACGGTCGTTCTGAAATCGGTCGGATTTACTCAAATATAAAAGTGGTTAAAAAAAAGTTAAATTGTTTCATTTATTTAAAAAAATATATATTTATTCAACCATTACATGGACAAATTATCTCATACTAGCTGACCCGGCGAACTTCGTACCGCCACTTTTTTTTTCGTGAATATTTTCTAAGTTCCTGAAAGACTTATTGTACTATTTATACCCGCCTCGGCTTCACACGGGTGGTGTTCAATCGCGGACTAAGAAAATGTAACACTTCCGGTAAATTCGAATCAGTTGGATTATCAATAATTCCATGTATCGAATGTTACTCGTTGCGTACTTAATGACAAAAAATGAGACAAAATCTTCCGTTCACAATACGATCATAAAATGAAACAAAATTAAAATAAAATAATTCGACCATAACTATTGTAATGCCTTGTATTGTACAACATTTTTAGTTTTTCCTTCAGGAGAGAAAACAAATAGCAATCAATTTAAGATTTTTTCCACACACTTCTAACGATTGATCTTGGGATTTATTAATTTTCATTGCGAATGCAAGGCGCACTGGAAACTGGACACGTTTAAATTCAAAAGTAAAGTCAGTTGGCATTAATGGTATTCTGGGAATAAGCACATTCTCGCCTTTGATTTTTCATATGATTAAAGTAGCTTCAATCAAATTTTTCGTAATTTTTTCAACTGTCTTGTTCCGTTGCACAATTTTGGCTGATTCAGATTGCGTAGCATAATTTGGGAGGCGGGAATGGGTACCGCCGCCCCGGGAACCTTTATTGGATAACCAACACCTCTGCCATAGGTCACAACAGGTGGTTCGCTACGTTTGGTGATTTAGCAAGGGTGCCCGGGTTCATGGGGTGAGTTTTGTCTAGGTCTTGGTGGCGGATGACCAGGACATACTGAACCCCAGATTCCTACCCACCCTTTAAACCCTTTTCCTTCCCAGAACTGTCCTCTCCTTCCTTTCCTTAAAAAACCCTCAATACAGCATCTCCAAAGATGACATGTGTGCAGCTCATGAAAAAAAATAAAATTATCATAGTGCCAACCTTGAGTTTTATTTTTATTTAAAATGTACATACATATTACAGATTTACATAAGGAAAATATATGGTTCTTCAAAATATTTACAAATAATTTCAAAATAATAACACATAAAAAGTAATTTCTTGTTAATGAATCTACCCAAATTAAAAGATAAAAAAAATTCACGTGTTTTAAATTGGGGAGTCGTGTCATTACAGAAAAAGATAAAGAAATACCATATTCTCTTTTTTTGAATTAAGAAACAAATAAACTTATGAATGATAACAAATATTGATAAAGAAATATACTAACGTAGCAGTTACTAAATTAGATTCACATGTGGTATAGATATTTTAAAGTAATAATATACATAGATGCAGAAAAAATAAAAATAATGCTATTGCATATAGGCAAATCAAATGAATTTAGGAATTCAGTAGGAAAATTGACTACTTCTTTTGGATCGATAATGGGATTGATCGACTTAAATTGCATTTGTCTTGACTCTGAACTTTTATATTTAAATCTTCTACATCCTTTTTTTCGCTGCTAAAATGGTTCGTTCGCTCAACCAAGCATGGTTTTTAAAATTCACACCAATATTTGGAAACACTTTCGATATTAATTCTTCCTTTGACGTTGTGAATTTACTAAACATCGGTGGAAATGAAATGAGGCCAGTAGAAGTGTTCTCAGGAATTTATTCCATTGCTAATGTCGAATAATGTATTTGCAAACGCTTCCATATTCATTGTAACGCCAATCGCATATTCATTGTTAACTTGAGATTTTTCACGTATCTTCATAAATTTGATGCCTTCAAGCAAGCCTTTTGTTGCGTACAATTCACCATTTATCATTCGTAGAAATTAGAATGAAGTTGGTCCACGAACTTTAACTAATAAAAAAACGCGAGTAAAAACCTTCGTCATTTTTAAAAATTAAATGAAGACAATATTAGCGAAACTCAATCGAAAATCTGAAGACAGAAAAATCAGAAAAATATATTGACACCTCTGGGACTGGAACCCAGGATCTTCTGCTTTCATGGCAACAACTCTACCAACTGAACTAAGGTGCCTATATCAAATTCGGTCACTTTTAACTGTATCATACTTCGACTAAGAACTACTAACATTATCTTCATTTTATTAACGCACATATTTTTGTTTGCTATCTTTATATATGATTGCAAGATTCAAAACCCAAACTAAATGCTATATAGATAGTGTCTGGATACATTTTTAACCATTTTATTTTTAATATGCGACATCTATTCACTTTTTTGCAAGTCCAGGGGGAATGTTTATTTTTAACTTTATGAGTAAAACCTCAAATTGTAATATTTAATTAAATGAAGACAATAATAGACAATATTAGAAACTCAATCGAAAATGTGAAGACAGAAAAATCAGAAAAAGATATTTACACCTCTGGGACTGGAACCCAGGACTTTCTGCTTTCATGGCAATAACTCTACCAACTGAGCTAAGGAACCTATTCCAATTCGGTCACTTTTAACTGTATCATACTTCGACTAAGAACTACCAACATTATATTCATTTTATTAAAGCACATATTGCTTATAAAGCTTATATCAACCGAATTGGATTTAAATACTGATAACACTTGTGCTGTCTGTAATTCCATAAACAGCTGTGGCCACAACCTAAACATCTTTTTTAAATTTTTGCATTGATACATACCAATTATTCACAATTTGGGAGGCGGGTATGGGCACCGCCGCCCCGGGAAACATCACCTCTGCCATAGGTCGCCCCAAGCTACGTTTGGTGACTTAGTAGGGGTGCCTGGGTTCATGGAGTGAGATTTGTCCAGGTCTTGGCGGCGGATGCGTCTGACTGCCTGCTGTGTGGCGGGCCGGATCGAGAGAGACTGGTTGAGAGAGGTTTTTTGACCTTTCCAGCCGGACTCTCTCGACCCATCGCCTTGCACCGCAGTTGGAGGGATGGATTCATAAGTCTGTAACTTCTGGGCACACTGACCCCCAGATATCTACCCATCCCTCTTACCTTTTTCCTTCCCACGACTTCCTCTCCTTCCTTTTCATTAAAAGACCCTCCACACAGCATCCCCAAAGACGACATAGGCCCTGAGGGCAATTATTTTCCTCAGGGTCTCCTGCGTGGAGCTAATGTAAAAAAAAATTAAAAAGTCACTGGATTAATCATCTTGATCAAAAAATTATATTCATCCTCTACTCGGCAAAGTATTAAGGGATATTGTAAAGCCTACCTTTTGTCAATATATTATTGAAGATCTCTCACACTCCTCTGTCTCATTCACTCACTCACTTTTCATATTTTATGAGATTAAAAAATAAACTTATGAGAATTATAAAAAAAAATTCTGTGTGATTTTTTTTTAAATTTTCTTTAACACAAACCTTTTGTCAATGTATTGACGAACTCTCACAGTCTTCTGTCTCATTCACGCACTCACTTTTCATATTATGACATTAAAAAGAAAATCTGATTTTTTTTAAATTTTCTTTCATACAAACCTTGTCCTGACAATAACGAACACACCAAAAAAAGAATTATCCTATGTGGTGCAGTCGTTCAGAAGTTATGCGCGTACATACATTTCAGCGATTCATTTTTTATTTATATAGAAGATGCAAATGACAAAATCCTTATGATAATAAAAAAAAAAAATCAGAAAAAAATTCGAAAGCCACAAAAGATACAAATATTCTGAAAACATGGTTTGACGATAACCATCTATCGTTAAATAATAATAAAAAAATCTGTCATTCCTTTAGAAATTAATACTAATCATTTAACTTCAAATAATCTTATATGATTATGTTTCATAACGCCGATGGATTTCTTTCGTTTTGTGCTCCGATTGTCATACGAGATCGGCAGGAACCCAGACTTGGGAATTCCGCACAATAAGGGTACCTAACTACACGGTCAACAAGTGACAAGCGGTTTATCGTCAACAAGTCTGTCCGTTGCTAACCCCCGATCGTATAGTGACATTTCGCACCGAGCCGAAGTGTAATTCATCATATCGTCACATAAAGTATAAATCCTACCGTATTCTTTCATATATTTTGTGTGAACTCGTGACTCAAATTTTACCGAAGTTCTAACAATCAAATAGAACAATATCGAATGCTTATGGACATCTATGACTGTCACCAAGCCAGAAGACAACTACCGTGAGTACCACTTAATTGTGATATACCTTTCTTGTTTGGTGGTTGGGCATAACTCAACGAAGTCCATTAGCGTCTTAGCAAGGGTATCCGCAAGGTTACTCTCATCCCCATGCCCCGTGCATGAACAGATTATTCTCTCACACAATACGATACTAATCTAATCACTAATGACTGTCAATCAAAATGTTCACTTCTGAAAATGGTGGATTAAATATGAATAATCATTGATACAAACCTAATACGGAAAGATCATATCGGTCATGCAAATAAAATGAATTACGATGTTAATTTATATAAAAAAAGAAGATGAAGTTTTTGCGAGTCGAATGAGGACGAGTATTTTTAAGTCCTGATTTCTTTCTAAATTATTCGACTTTTTCTTTTTTACATTAGCTCCACACAGGACGCCTTGAGGAAATTAATTTCCCTCGGGTCTATGTCATCTTAGCTCTGTGGAGGGTTTTTAAATGAAAGGAAGGAGAAGAAATTCTGGGAAGGAAATACGTATGGGTGTGTAGGAATCCGGGGGTCAGTATGTCTAGGAGTGACGTATGAATGAGGACATATGAATCTCGATGGATCGAGGGAATCTGGCTGGAGGGGTCAAAAGACTTCTCTCAACCAGTCTCTCTCGATCCGGCCCGCCACGCAGCAGGTGGGAAGACGCATCGGCCGCCAAGACCAGAAGAAACCTCACCCCATGAACCCGGGCACCCCTGATTAGTCCCCAAAACGTAGTGAACCACTTAGAGCGACCTATGGCAGAGGTGTTGGTTATCCAATGAATGGTTCCCGGGCGGCGGTACCCATACTCGCCTCCCAAAATGAAATTTTTAGAACAGATCCTTAGAAATTGATACATACACACATAAATATATTTCGATGTGATGTATGTTTCACAGGTTCCATGCCAACTCAGAATGAAACCAACTCAGAACCACCTCAGAAAGGTCTTTAAATGCTATGAAAAAATTATTTTAAAATAGCCGGTAACCTTAACCTAATAAACTATTTAACCAATTTTTTTATATTTTTTTTATCATCACTCTTAATGACCTTTCTGAGGTGGTTCTGGGATGGATTCATTGGGAGTTGGCCGGTCACCATTTCACAAGGTTTCGTTTCACCTATTAAGAATAATTGTGAAGTGTTTTTAGTAATAAATATTAGGAATATCATTTTGTTGTCGTATTCTAGCTTCGTGTAGAAGTTGTTGAAATAAAATCGTGTGAATAAAGAGTTATTCTATATTGGCAATTTATTGGCTTGGCAACAGACAACAGGCAACCGGCATCACGAGGATCACGAAATCGAAAGACGTGCATTAAAGTCGAGGAGAATACGTAATACAATCCATACGAGTACCTTGAAGCCCCGCAAATTGTCAACGACGCAAGCCAATAGAGCATCGCGTCCCACTGACACCGTCACGTTGGGGATGGGCTCCGCAAAGCGTGGGAACAGGGACTCTGGAACAAAGAACAAAGTCAAGATCAAACAAAGAAACAAATCAAGATCAAACAAAAACAAAATGGCACCAAGAAAAATATATCAAAGGTAATCCATCAAACTGTGAAAGCTATTCCATGTGGATGGCGGCGCCAATATGTGGATTTAAACTTTCGCAGGCGGGTACCTGCCGTAAAAGTTTTGTCAGGTAAAGTTTTATGTGTTTTGAGCTTTTCTCGAGCACCTTCTGTGAGTAGTACGTTCACGTTTTAAATGGATCCCCAAGTCTTGCTCTATCACGTCAAAAGTATTTATTTTTTTGAGGTTTCTATCAATTTATTTAAACCCTCATTCCTACCACATGGATCACTTTGTAATGGGCACCTTGTCTTGTTACAACACATCCAATGTATTGTTTGATTTGCGGTTTAAATCAATTTATTTATAGCCCCTTTCTCATTACACAGATCACGTTATAATGGGCACATTGTCTTGTTTCATTTATTTGAATTTATTTATTAGATTCTTACATATGAAATTGGCGTTTTGCAGTACGTGATCTCAAATTGGGAGACGGGAATGGTACCGCCGCCCCGGGAACCTTTATTGGATAACCAACACCTCTGCCATAGGTCACCCCAAGTGGTTCGCTACGTTTGGTGATTTAGCAGGGGTGCCCGAGTTCATGGGGTGAGGTTTGTCCAGGTCTTGGATGACCAGGATACACTGAACCCCAGATTCCTACCCACCCCTTAAACTCTTTCCTTCCCTCTCCTCTCCTTCCTTTCCCTAAAAAAACCCCTCCACACAGCATCCCCAAAGATGACATAGGCCCTGAGGGAAAATATTTTCCTCAGGGCCTCCTGTGTGGAGCTCATGTAAAAAAAAAATCTTCTCTTTGGTTAGGAATTCCAAATTCAAATTTATACAGCTATTTACTCATGTATTTATGTTTCGAAAATTATAATTCATTTGTTTTTTCCTTAATTGTTTTTTTTTTCTTTGCGTCACTTAGTTTACAAAATGGAAAACTTGAAATATCGCGTTATTTACGAGCACGAGTTCCACCGTGGCACCAGTGCTGCAGAAACGGCTCGAAGGATTAATGATGTGTATGTCAACGGTGCCGCAAAAGAAAACATAGTGCGTTTTTGGTTCCAACGTTTTCGTTCTGGAAATTTCGACATGCAGAACAAGCCCCGTGGACGGCCGGAGACCAAAGTTGATAATGAAGAATTGAAGGCTATTGTGGAAGCGGATCCATCGCAAACCACGTCCGAGTTAGCTGCAGGCTGCGGTGTTAGTGATAAAACTGTTTTAATCCACTTGAAGCAAATTGGGAAGGTGAAAAAGCTTAAAAGGTGGGTACCTCACGAATTGAGTGAAGCAAATCAACAAACGCGCGTTAGAACGCTAGACCACACACTTCACAACAGACGGCTACCAAATTAGAGGAGCTTCAATTGGAATGTCTAAGACATCCACCGTACTTTCCGGACCTTGCCCCAACAGATTACCATTTTTTTCGAAATTTGGATAACTTCTTGCAAGGGAAAAAATTCATCTCCGATGGGGCAGTTCAAACCGCCTTCAAAGATTTTATTGATTCCCGTCCGAATGGTTTTTTTAGTAAAGGGATCGATGAACTACCTATGAGATGGCAAAAGTGCATAGATAGCGATGGTACATACTTTGATTAAATAAATATCTTATATTTAAAAAAATCGGCTTTATGTTCCTCCCACACAAAACGCCAATTTCATATGTAATATTTATTTGCGGTTTTTATCTCGTTCTATCACGTAAAAAGTATTTTGTTTGCGGTTTAGGTCTTGTTCTATAGCGTCAAAAGTATCGATGTGTTTGCGGTTTTTATCTGGTCACGTCAAAAGTATTGATTTATTGCGGTTTTTATGTTGTACCATCACGTCAAAAGACCTGTTCTTTTACGTCAAAGTATTTTGTTTGCAGTTTTGGTCTTGTCAAAAGTATTGATTATTTGTGGTTTTTATTAATTTATTTATTTATACATTCGTATTACATCGATCGTTATAATTGATTTATTTGCGGTTTTTAACAATTTACTTATGCCCTCATTCCTATTACACAGATCACGAGTTATATTATAAATTATAATTAACATATTGTCGTGTTTCATGGCATCAAAATGATTGATTTATTTGCGGTTTTTATCAATTTGTTTATACCCTCAATTCTATTACATAGATCGCATTGTTTTTTATTTTATTTAATTAATAATTTTTTTGGTACGTTCATTGGTAATTTTACAATATATACAGGCTTTTTTATAGAAACATTTAAAAAGTAGAAAAAAATTAAATATTCAAATTAGTAGATTAACCAAATAATCCCACAGTTCGTGGGTAGGTATACTTGTGCGTTTTTAGAACAGTTAAAAATTTACTCATATACATAAGTAGGTACATTATATCTTTAAACAGATTAAAATATGTAATTAAATAAACCAAAAATAATATTAGTGCTTACTGAATTACAATTTTAACGTCATTTTAAGTTACATCAGGTCGATGTGATGTGACATTACAGCAAGTAAGTATTTGCATCAACGGTATTTATCCAAGACTTTATAACTTTTTGTATTTGCTGTGGGAGGATATGTCTTTACATTCAATTTCTGTAGTCTTATAGAGAGAATTATACATTTTTGGTGTAATAAAATACGCATGTCTTTGCGCTAGCCTAGTTTCACACAGTGGAACTTTAAATACATTATTTAACCTATTACTAAATCGGTTTTCGTTTTTTGGAAAAATAATATTTCGAGAAAATATATAATATTTTATACATTGAATACAGTAAATTTTCTCTAACAGTTCAGCTTCTTGGAATAATTGCAGGGAGGGGTAGTTCATATCGTTATGCAACATTATTTTTAGTATTAATTTTTGGGTTATTTCTAGTGGCTTAATGTGCGTATTAATATCATGACATGCATCGGTTCAATAATAAATAAATGGTTGATTGCCTTAGGTAGGGTTGAATCTGAAAAATTATTAAATAATGTCACTTAAAACTTAAAATTTTACATGGTTAACTATTAAATGGCACAATCAGTAAAAACTTAGTGTATATCTATTTATATAATGAATAACTGATTACTTTGTATAAAACCACTATTTTTAAAACAATATCAACATGTTATGATTAGTAAGTAATTAATCACCTCTACTTTTTAATATTTTGTCTATGTTATAATTTATTCTAATTTGTCTATACTTGTTTGTCATTTATTATAGTAACATATCCTGATGAAGTCAACATTGTTGTCGAAACATGTTGACATTTTTTTTTAAATAGTGGTTTTATACAAAGTAATCAGTTATTCATTATATGAAAAATGATGCCACAAAGTAATTTTGCGAAGTTTGAAGAAGTATATCTATTTAATCTAAAAAAAACACTTTGTTTTTTTTTTTGTACAGAATACATTTTTGGCATTTTTCACCTGCATTTGGTTCCTTAGAACGGGCAATCTGCCTAGCTAGGAACTGATATAGGCAAACAAGACATAATATAATAACACTTCTACACATTTTAATATTTACAGTAATTTTGAAATATTATTATTATGTTATTTTTGCTGTACAAATGTATCTTATGTAATAAATAAATAAAATAAAATAATATCAATTATACAATTTAAACGTTTAAAAATATAAGTTAAATACCTAAGTTTATTTACAAACTTTTCGATGTGGTCACACGGAGATTTAAATCATACTTATATAACTATATTCCAAACGTATTGAATTGAAAGGTCGGGTAAATTTAACGTGTTCTTAGATTATCTCGAACACTTTTCAGAAGCAGTAATCACAGTCCAAACGGATCGCAAGGATTGCCATACATGTGTTAGACTTGGTGATTGGTTTTAAAAGTCTATACCTTAAAATGTTATAGAAAATTCATTGGGAATCAATGAAGTAGATGATACTGCTATATTACAAGAAGCCTTCGAAGGTTTGGATTTGCATTATGAATCAATGGAAAAAAAGAAGTCCCAAAATACTTGTATGTACAAATCGAGGAGAAATGTTTTTGGAATTAAGTGCTTTATCAGAAGTAACGGGCAAACGACGGTAGTCTGGTCCAGCTGGTCTAATAAATCGACTTTTATTTTATTGCCTAAAAATCTTCTTATACGTGTGTAGATTTCCACTTCTACAATACTACAACTACTTGGTAAACATTACAGCATCAAATTAAACATTTAAATATAGCTAGGAGCGGTGCGGGCCAAGCAGGTGGACCGGAAAACTTGTTTTTCTCATAACCACGTTTTTTAAGTTTGCTGGAATCGTAGGGCATCGAATTTTCAACCGATTCACTTAATTCAAAGTGTAAATTAAAGAAAATTAAATTTATATGCGGATGAACCTCGAATCATGAAAAATAATTATAATAGGCCCCCGCTATTGCAAAATTAAGACAATTTTTTTTGTCAATTTTCATTTTATATCCGCCATTTTGTAATCAACAACTTTTTTTGCAAACGGTGGTTCATGCGCATTCTACATTCATTGTATAATGATTTTTTGTAAAATTTCTTATTTCAAATGACACCCAAGGACTCCAGGATTTCTTATTTCAAATGACATCCAAGGACTCCAGGATTTCTTATTTCAAATGACATCCAAGGACTCCAGGATTTCTTATTTCAAATGACATCCAAGGACTCCAGGATTTCAGCCGATTTGGCCGATTTGCCGACTGTCCTCCCTTAAACTATTTTTATTAACTTCACTCATGGTATGCATAATTATATTAAACATATTAATTATTGCAATGGAGTATTTCCCCTTGTTGCCTATTGTTATTGCCTATTGGCAACAAGGGGAAATACTATTAGCCACTTGGCCACTTGCATTGATTTCATAACGATTTTTTTACTAAGATTACGAAAATGTTAGTAAAATTTTTTAGAAATGTACAGTTTTTTTTTTTTTAAATAAATAAATCCATTATTTGGGCTCGTGACGACACTACATATGTCCCGTCTCCGAAAATGTTCCTATAAATTTTGTAAAATTCTACGATGATTTATTTTTTTATATGGTTACACTTTGATTTCAGGCGAATTATTGAATTTGACATTTAACGTTCACTAGATTTATTGTTTGTTCTCTGCGAACTTATCATTTGGTTTGACTTTTTGACAGATGTTATGAAGAGAACCCCGTACATTTTATGTTGTCTTTTAGAGGTATAATGGTAATGGTGCTGAATTTAACAAAATCAAATTTTATAATAATCTTATTATTATTACAATTTACAAGTACAAGTATATTATTACATTGGATTTAGTAATATAGACGTTGAACATTATAATAATTTATGATCAATAAGATGGATCAAGGAAAAAAATATTTATGAGATGTAATATTTTTGGTACGCCTCGTTATTCTCCTGTGCCACTCGTGTCGAAAACGTTATTTAAAAAAAAAAAGATTTTCAGCTATGCAATAAAAAATGTTTTTCGCATCCATAAAATTATGTCCCGTCTTTCCGGTTAATAAAAAATGATCTGATTTTTCGGATTGAAATTTTCAAAAAACCGGATAAAAAGAAAAACAGAATGTCTTAGAATATTTGCCTAAACCGGATTTTTTTTAATGTGATGCATGTGACCTATTCAACTCATTTGATCGTGTTTTTGACACGTATTCATTATTTTCATATTCCAATTTAAATACTGCATTCTTTTGTTTAAAACCCATTAATATATTCATCGGGCAGGTTACCGCAAGCATCGTCGAACAGAGAGGCATTTAAAAATATGAAATTGGCCTATTTATCAAAAATGGCCAAAAACGCAAAATTGGAAAATAATACAAAATATAAGTTAATTGAAGTGTGGTTGTTGTGATTGGTGCAATTTTGATAAAGGAAATTTAAATCGATGTTTAATTATAGGTGCGTGTATGATTTAACCAAGTTAATCCATTGAAATTTTGAATAGCTTTGACGTACCAAATGTACAACAAATGTATGCCAAAAAATATTATTGAAGCTATTCAAAAATACTGAATCTTCTACTAGACTGCATAACTGCATATCCATCACACTAGATCGAATAAAATAAAATAAAACATTCCAAGTTATAAAACCACATTCGGACACTACACTACACTTACTTCGCAACAGAACTCTATAACACTCTTCCCCAAGAAATTAAGCTTATAAAAAAATTTTTCGAGTTCAAATCAAGAACAAAAATATGGCTGAAAGAGATCAACGAAAAACCCTATTGAAGACACTAAAAATGACATAGAAGACAAATAAACTATAATTAAATAACTTTAGTCCGCCTCGGCACAGGAACCCCTGGTGAGTAGTGAGTGGGGCTAAGAAATACAATATCTTTACCTAACATAATCATTATGTTTTGTAAATATAGTCGCTTAAATAAAATAAAAAATATAAAAAGCAATGTGGTTCTAAAATTGATTCACACCAAGTTCACCGCGCAATCGTGTTCTTTATATGATTTTTTTAATATGTCAAAATGAATGTATTAAGCAATATTTCCATTCTTCCTTTCAAGCGAACTGTTTACATAAGCACACTTTCAATATTTATTGTAACTATATAAGGGTACTAAATGAACTGGGCCTTTTTTACCGACAAAGGGGTTTATTCAAGGCACTCTAAAAACATACTTCTTTCTGCGGTTGAAATACCAATCAACTTACACAATACAATCAATAGATCTTACAATGAAAGGCAAAGGTACTCCAAAAATTCTTAACTGGCTACCACCCTAAAATTATTTTCTTTATGTTATATATTTTTATTAATTTAGATTTACACAGTACATTTATTACAAGTGATAAGGAAGGTAGGTCCTTTTTCAATTTTACATGCGAGTTTTTTATGCCTGATACTAGGATGTACCTGGTGTCGAGACAGACGTTGGAGTACATAAATGTACCTAAACATTGTTACATTAATATTTAAGGTTAAAAACATTTTAATTTCAATACAATTAAAAAGAAAGGTAATTAATTGGAAGTGTGGGTTAATCCCATAAAGAGTGTGATCTTACAAATGTAGGAAGAGATAAAGTCAGGTAGTAAATCCTGTCAAATCTAATTATGTAAGTTAAATTCCATAGGATTCTATTATTTTATTTTAAATGGGTAAATTGTTATTTCTGGCACACTATTTATTTTACAGATGTTTGCATTAGTCTGACGTCCCACACTTGTAATCCATTTCTTTATTTATTGTTTGAATTTGGTCATTGATTCTAGTTGGTAGTGTAGGAAGACCACATTAAGAAAACTCATTCATAGGTTGTAATGTTTTATTCGCGTGTTATAGTTTTATATTTATATTTTATTAATTGATAAAATCAATACTAAATGAAAGAACTTAATAGTTACTAAAAAAAATAATTAAGTGATAAAAACCAAAACGATAAGAATCGAAAACTACATCGAAAAATGACTACTCTGGTTTTTCTAGAGAGGTAATCATTTTAAATAAATATTTATCTTGCTATCAGTATACACATATTAAAATAATGTAAACAATGACGAAATATTAAAAGTCATAAAACGACAATGACTACAATGTAGTGGTTTTCATAATATGATTGATGAAAACTTCATTGGGGTCATTTGACCACTATGGTCTCTCTAGTGTTCAGTTTGCAAGCTGTGTATTTAAAATAGACTTGAATTGTGGATGGCGAAAGGAGTTTGGGGAAGTTCTTTGATTTTAATTTTGAAATTTGCATAATTGAAGTATTTATTAAGTATGTCCATATATACCCTTCTCATTAATTTAGCTGGATGAGAATAGTTCTTAAGGGGAACTCATAAGTGCAGGCATGAGTATCAATAAATAAATAAAATAATACGTAGGAAGAAAATCGGGAGGCGGGATTGGGTACCGCCGCCCCGGTTACCATTTATTGAATAACCAACACCTCTGCCGCAGAACACCCCAAGTGGTTCGTTATGTTTGGTGACTTGGCAGGGGTGCCCGGGTCCATGAGGTGAGGTTTGCTTAGGGCTTGGCGGTGGATGGATCTGCCCATCTACTGGCTGGCGAACAGGATAGGGAGAGACTGACGAGAGAGACCCTTTGTACTCTCCAGCTGAACTCTCTCGACCCTTCGCCTTGCACCGCAGAGGGAGGGATGAATTCATAAGTCCGCCATTTTCGTCAGATTTGTACCCACCACTCATACCTTTTTCCTTCTCATACATTATTTTCACCTCATTCCAAGAACTTCCTCTTCTTCCTTTCCTAGCTCCAAGAGAAATTATTTTCGTCAGGGTCTACTGAGTAGAGCTAATGTAAAAAAAAACTAAAAAACCGCGTGAAGAGTTGAAGAGAAATTTTGAAATCAAGAATATCATGCTCGCTAATTGTAATTGACGATGGATAAAATTTTATTTAAAAAAAAATGTTGGAGTTTAGAGTGATTTGTCGTAGTGGGAATATATTACAGTAACTGGAGTTATTTGTGAGTTATTTGCTGCATTAGTGTTGTTAGCTTCTGTAAGATATATTCAATACTTCGCATTTACACATTTGTACATTCACACAAAATTGAAAAAGTACAACATAAATTTTTAAGACATAAATTACAAACTACACATTCCATTAGAAAATTTAAATTATAATTATTTAATGCAATTGCTTAAACTACCTGAATTATCACAGCGAAGAAAAATCTCTGGTGTTTTATTATTATTTAAAATCATCAATGGATATTTGGTGACCCGACAATTCGTCCTGCGACAATTCATCCGGCGACAGTTCATCCTGCGACAGTTCATCCGGCCGACAGTTCATCCTGCCGACAGTTCATCCTGCCGACAGTTCATCCCGCCGACAATTCATCCGGCGACAATTCATCCTGCCTGATCATTTAGAAGATTTTTATGAAGTAAGTATGCAAAGAGGATATACGGCCGTACAACCAAAATTGATATACTTATATCTGAAGGCATCTTGAGTGGAAATCCGCTGTAAAAATATTTTTACTAACAATAATTTCGACTCTCCGAAGAAGCATGCGTGAATAACAAAATACGACATACTTAAACCTATAGGTTATACTTATAGGTTAGGTTAGGTTAGGTTAGGTTGAATTGTCAGGATGAATTGTCGCCGGATGAATTGTCGGCGGGATGAACTGTCGCAGGATGAACTGTCGCCGGATGAATTGTCGCAGGATGAACTGTCATGGAACCGGATATTTGGATAGCCCTGAACTTGTGAACATGATAAATTGCAAGAACCCAACAATTACATAACTAGACTCCATGCTCCATTTAACATAGCTGCTTCTCACACTAATTTAATGTTTAACTCTTGTCTTCAGAGATTGCATCGTGTGGCGAATGAAACTTGTTCTGTTGACATATTTTTTTTATAAAAACATCGCTTCCTTTAAAAAGCGTATGTGTATGCAGATGCAAAAATCCTTAAATGTTCCAGTTTGTTAACAGTAACAAATTTAATACCCATTACTCTGTAACAATTTTCATAGTACCTATTTACTTTTTTATATATGTAATTGATGAATACCTTTAATTTTTTTCATAATAATAACAAACATAGGTATATTTATAATAGCAAAAAAAATAAATTACAAGAAATTTACCTACATTTATATTAATCGCTAAAAAAATGTTTTACACCTCTGCCAACCGGTATGCTTCTAGTATGTTTGTAATCATGTTTTGTGCAATATTGTGATAGTAATTTTTTAAACTACTATAAATAGCCTGAGCCCAAATACGAATATGCTGGTTGAACTCCTTTGTTAACAATTTACTTATCGAATACTCATACCTACTTGTGTTCTGCGTACTTATGTCTTTAATGCTGTGTTTATTATTTTATGTACTATAAACTTGTTATGATGCTACATACTTGTTATAATGCTCCTGTACAATTTACCTTACATGTAAAAGCCATCAAGGCGTAAACAAATAAATAAAATAAAAAATATAAAAAAAGATGAAGCACAGTTTTCCTTGTACGCCTCTTCTTGTCATTATATGACAATTTTATTATCAATTTTCTTTTATTGATGGAGCTGTGTTAGGCATGTCTGTGTCCTGTAACCTGTTATGGCAAATAAATTATAGATATAATAGAGCAGTAGTTTCTTTTATTGATGGAGCTGTGTTAGGCATGTCTGTGTCCTGTAACCTGTTATGGCAAATAAATTATAGATATAATAGAGCAGTAGTTTCTTTTATTGATGGAGCTGTATTAGACACTTGTCTGTGTCCTGTAACCTGTTATGGCAAATAAATTATAGATATAATAGAGCAGTAGTTTCTTTTATTGATGGAGCTGTGTTAGGCATGTCTGTGTCCTGTAACCTGTTATGGCAAATAAATTATAGATATAATAGAGCAGTAGTTTCTTTCATTGATGGAGCTGTGTTAGGCATGTCTGTGTCCTGTAACCTGTTATGGCAAATAAATTATAGATATAATAGAGCAGTAGTTTCTTTTATTGATGGAGCTGTGTTAGGCATGTCTGTGTCCTGTAACCTGTTATGGCAAATAAATTATAGATATAATAGAGCAGTAGTTTCTTTTATTGATGGAGCTGTATTAGACACTTGTCTGTGTCCTGTAACCTGTTATGGCAAATAAATTATAGATATAATAGAGCAGTAGTTTCTTTTATTGATGGAGCTGTGTTAGGCATGTCTGTGTCCTGTAACCTGTTATGGCAAATAAATTATAGATATAATAGAGCAGTAGTTTCTTTTATTGATGGAGCTGGGTTAGGCATGTCTGTGTCCTGTAACCTGTTATGGCAAATAAATTATAGATATAATAGAGCAGTAGTTTCTTTTATTTATGAAAATGTTAAAGGTTATTTTATTAAAGATTTCAAAACGAACGATCTAAATAAACAAACATTTTTTAATCGGTAAAACATCTAGGTCGCTAGTACGACCTAAGGGTAAAAAATGTATACGATTATAAATCTTCCCTTAAATTGGTGAACCACTGAGAACATAATACCTTAAAAAGTAAACATATCGAATAATGAGAATATGTATACCTATACATTGTATGAAGTCTGTGATAAGTTCCCCATTAAAAATATCATTTTTATACATCTGACTGCTAGAGCAATGTATTATTTTACAATCACTCTTAATGGAAAAATCGAATATGAAAAATCTGGCGGCTTGAAACAGACAAGGGAGATTTTATTTAGCCATTGGGAAAAGAACACAATGAAATGTGTATGAAAGCTCACTTAATGCACACATTCAGGCTAAACACCAAAACGCCACAAATTGAGCAGTTTCGGCAGAGTCGACACTTTTATTCAGAAATAAATGAGTTTGCGGAGCGAGGCAGTAAATAACGACCGGCAGACAGTTTTGCTCGCGCTCTGTAAGTTGTAATCAAAAAGCAATCAGACCGGCGGAAACAAGCGTACTGATTAGAAATTCAGCCTAATGCCGTGTGTAATTAACGGATTTGTTCCGTACAATCATCGATCTAAGTGGGACACAATAGAATACGTGAACTCACCTTGTGGAACAAACACCGGGGGATGGTTCGTAGACTAGTAACTAGGCCTTTCCACAGATAAGCACTAAATTCTGTTTGTATTTTGTTGGCGATTTAGACCCGGCTAACAACCGTACAGGTACACTGCGTCAGTTTGGGAATTTATTTGTCGGAAAAGCGGTTAGCTGCCGTCTGAATAATAAACCATTTACACCCATTTAAATATTATCTCTATAAATGCATATTTTAAGTATGTTAACATTATTGTTAACAGTTAATCGAATGGTACACTAAATATTCAAAATAAAATAATCGGTTGCCGACGGAGATCTTAGCGTGGTGGTAACACATAAGATATTGAGTCGAAAGGTTGCGAGTTTGATTCGTTAATTATCCCATTTGAGACTCTGGGGCTCAATTCTTCAATGTTGACGATCAAGAGTTATTCATTATGCGCCATCTGCAAACGAAAAATTTCCCGCCATTTCGACGAACTTTATCGAATGTCTCATCTTTACATAGTATAAAGCAAAGTCGCTCCCGCTGTCTGTACGTTTAGATCTTTTAAACTACGTAATGGATTTTCATGCGGTTTTCACCAATATTCATGAGGAAGGCTTAGATTTTTATCTGCCACCTCAGAACAGGCTCAGCCTAGTGAGGTGGTATATACAAAAAAAAAATATATATATATATATATGTATACAGGGTGTTAAGGGACGTACTTGAATTACTTTAACCAGTGATTCCTGACATTATTTGGAGTAAAAATGTAAATGAAATTTTGGACTCCGGTGACATTTTTGATGTTTTTTTTTTTTTTTTTTTATTTCTACAAAAACATAAAAAAATGGTAGTTGTTGAACAGTTGGAGGCTGGGTAAGGGGTTCGTCGGACACCTGGCTGAGTGACCAGTGACGACATGCGGAAGAAATTTTTTTTGTTTGATTTTGAAGAAAAATTGTTTGAAAATAAAAAAGTCGTCAAATAAAGTCACCGGAGACCAAAATTTCTTTACATTTTTTACTCCAAATAATGTCAGTAATCACTGGTTAAAGTAAGTCAAGTACGTCCCTTAACACCCTGTATGTAGGTATATTGTAATGTTATTCTTGGTTAATAAATAATTAAAAAGAAAAGAAAAAAAATTAATTTGTCAAGGTTTTGTCTAAATTAGATGAGATATGTAATATACATATAAAGGGAGCGGTGGAGCAATGGGGTTGTGGTTTTGATATACTATATGCAAATAAACAGATGGCGTTGGTTATAAAGGTTGGGTAATGGCGTTGTGTTTCGTTTGCCACAGCAACGTGTGGCCGAGTCTGCTAGTTTATTAGGTATATTTTCAATTTTTGAATGTTGAAGGATTGAAAAGATTATTATATTCGCAACCCTTTGAATATTGTGTATGTTTTCCACGATTTTGACGTATCTATAGTGTGGATTTGAAATTACCACCGCAGTATCTTCGAACGGCTGGCAGGTATATTACTCAAAATCAAAAACAGCTGGTAACTACCCGCGGAAAAGAAATGTATTGCTGCTAACACCTGCAAAAGCGACAGGTTAACTAATAAATTAATTTTCATGAGAAAATTATCTACCCTCCTGCGAAAAGTTTTTGTTTCAAAGCATCTGATTTAGCTTGCTGTACATTATGTATTGCAGCCAACATCGCTGGTAAATCAGCCATTAAAACCTTAAAAACTTATTGCAATTGGTGAGCGCGCGGAAGGCGATCTTAGGTTAGGATACAATGTACTAGATTTTGACAGTTTTGTAGGTGTCGACAGGTTTGACCTAATCGTAGTGTGACTGGAAATATATTTGACGTTTAACGTACCTTCGACGTGACTCATGAATAAGTTGATCAATGTATATACTTTCGACGGCGATCGCGAGCGGTCTTGATTGGAGAATTAAGTCCCTGGCGTGAAAACAAAATCGATTTACGGTTTGTGGTTAGGATAAAACGTTATTTTATTAAAATCTTTATTTAGTTATAAAAATAAATTGTACACGGGTCGTAAAATTAATATTAACATTAATACTGTGAGTTGTCATTAATCCAAGTTCAAAAATTTTTTTTTATGTCACTTTTTAATCATCTTTTAATCATCTTTTATAGTTTTGCGTTATTGTCAACAGTTTTAGTTATTCTCGTTAAACAACTCTGAACGCGCTGTTAAAACTTTCTTCACTGCAATTCC
This sequence comes from Limnephilus marmoratus, assembly GCA_917880885.1. Classification (NCBI taxonomy): domain Eukaryota; kingdom Metazoa; phylum Arthropoda; class Insecta; order Trichoptera; family Limnephilidae; genus Limnephilus; species Limnephilus marmoratus. Next base: position 15,770,646 of record OU862906.1, read on the forward strand.
CTAAATTACAGTTCTTAAATGATTACAGTGCTTAAGTAGGTTTTCTAATGTGATGTTGGCATGCAGTACCTACACTGAACTTAGGAATCCATGAAATTCATCACTCTGATTACTAGAAGCCAGAGGTATACAATTACCTGAACATCAAGTACATTGTGGTACTTCTACGAAACTCGTTAAATAGAATTAGGCAGAAAAATCGATATATTTTTTTATGTTCTTGCGCCCATCACTAAAACAACACGTACATTACAAACCATACATACATTCAGTTTACAGATAAATAAATGATATTTGCAAGTAATTCACAAAAAGTTTTAATCATGTTATTATTGTAAATACTTGCATTATATTATCACTGTTACTTTTTCGTTTTTTCTCTTATCCAGGCTTCCTCAACCGGGCGCAGCTCTTATTTACTAACACTTTTATCTGTATATATTTTTCTCTATAGATTTCAGAAGAATTATTCTACGGGCTGCCACATTTATTATTCTTTTGTATTAGGTTAATGTAAGTACTTGCATAGGTACTGCTTTCTAACCCCGTATGCATGGACATTAGAGGGTCTAGAGTCGTTCAAATAAATGTAGCTTCGTTCAATAAAACATATTCTTGACGTATGCGGTGCAGGAGGAAGCCATATGTTTCCTTATAACGCCGTTCGGAAAGTGGTGGGGTCCCCTCCAATACACAAAATATTCCTAATATAAAATAGGTAGTAGAGTGTAAAGAAATCAGTAACTGCATGTTAAGAGAACTTGGGAGGTGTTCGCATGTTTAATATTTTAGATAAAGTGTTATTGTACATTAGGTTAGTAACTGTAAAAGTTCACCATAATAGTATACAGATAAAATAATACTAATAATATGCTTTAACGCTCTACATTTTTGTTATTCCATTTAGCAAATACTATATCATTTTTAGTTGTGTGTGAAAATAATTCGTTCTCCAGAGAGCTTTCAGATTTCAGAAATTAGATTTTGTCAACAAACTGCACGTAATGTTCAATGTACACCCTCTCCGTTGATTTTGACATATGCTAACCCTCTGCTATTTTAAGAGTAGTGACATCGTGAAGTGTAAATTCATATGGTTGGATGAAAAGGGGACGAAACAAAATAGAAAGCTTTTGTAGTTTGAAGTTCCTGGGTGTGAATGTTTTCCTTCCTTTGTTTGTGATCGAAGGTCGCCCGCAACCAAGCGTGGACTTAGCGCTATTTTAGTTTATTTTATTTTATTTGGAAAACCAACAGTTACATTAATTTATAGTGTATAATAAAACATGTGTAATTTATTTAACCAATAATAGATTTTCACTAAAGTATATTAATTATTTAGTGAATATAAGTATATCGAACGTGTCATAGGAATACGTGTGCATTGAACGAGTGCGCGAAAGCATATGACAACCCTGGAAATTCAAGATTGGAATTTACGCTGTCACAGAGTACCGTGCCGCGAGCACGACAATCTGAGTGCTGCTATTGGCTAGCGGAACAATGTGCATGTGATGCCCCTTCCAAATGATTTGTCTACAACGCAATTATGTCCTTTAACTAACTAATCAATTGAAAACATTAATGAAATTGATAATGAATACGTGCGGCAGCCTCATTGGACTGGAAAACACATCTAAATAACCACCTAATACTTCCACAAGGGAGTCTAGACAGCAATGATCAACGCCAAGGAATTGGCTGTCTATTTACGTCACCCCCACCATGCGACCAGCCGAGCCACTATTGGTCAATTCTGAACAAAGGAAAAATCTGAATCGTGAATATTTACGACAGCGAATTCATGTTCCGAAAAATTTGGAGCTCAATTTCGAGAAATTGGGAATAATTTGGATCAAGAAATAAACATCATCACCTAAAAATGAGTATATGCTACAAAAACAACCCAAAAACTGACGTCTATCAGTGATTGTTGCACTTTAAGAAAAATATTTACTGTTTAAAATTGTACCTTATATCACATATGTATACTTGTACCTTTTCTTGTAAACACAATAAAAATGATGTGAGGCTTTGGTATCCTAAGTTGGTAAGATCATGGCAAAAACTATCACACATAATTTTGACACAGCTGACTTCCAATCGTAGCGACCAGGGAAATTACCTAAAACAAGTACCTTAGAAAAATTAAGGAGGTTCTGTCCCCCAAAAGTCCGACCTGAGTTTGCCCTATAAAAATAGAAGTCAAACCGGTATGAAGTCAGTTCAAAACTATCAGCCAAGAAGAAAGATACCAACTCAAGATACCAACAGTCTCCAAGTTCAAACCTCTTTTCAAGTGTTTTAATCAGTCTTAGATTCAGTTTACCTATCCCAGTATCCCAGTAACCTAAAAACCCCAGTCTCCCACAGTCTCCAAAGTGAAAAATATTTATTTTAATCCAGTACTCAAATCAGTTTTGCCATTATACCTAGAAGCATTTTTTGTCAAAGTAGTAAATTCATTTAAAAGACCAGTGGCGTTCCAAAATCCACTGGCGTACGAAACTCCATTGGCGTGTCATTGTGGCCAGCTCCCTATTATATTTAGTTTATGTACAAACGTCTAGTACATTTGGTCCTTCGAGCCGGATCTACACATAACACGCCTTCAGTCTTACCCAGTGGAAATGCCGTCTCTTCGCAGTGGCCGTAAGACCCCGACACCTTCCGAAATATCGCTGTCTAAACCTAACGCCCCGGGAACAAGTCGAAACATGCCAGTGGCACCCCGTCGGACCCCGGGCCCACGCACCGTAGACACCGATGAGACGCCATCCAGCGGAACCCGCCACGATCTATCTGGTGCGAACCCTGCCAGGAACCCTGACCTCATCACTCTTGACCAACCTGCTCCAGAATGTGTCGCCGAGAGCCTCCACGGATCCAACAGTAAAAGCAGTAAAACAACTTCTGAATCAACTGAAGACTCCCTGCGATTGCTGCGCCGAGAGATGCGCATTCGGGACAGACGTCACGCCAAGCAGACAGCCAATCTGCTCAGAGCCCTGAACGCTGCAACACGCCAAGCAGTCAGCCAACCTACCCAGGAGCCCGCACCAACCAGCCCGACCCTGCGAGCCAACCTCGGTCAGGTAGTAATTTAAACCCAGGCACCAACCGGTCCGTCTACGAACGAGTTCGCAACGAGATATGCCACTCGAGTACACACGTCAGATGGCCCGTCTACCGGAGAGTTTGCAACGAGATATGCAACAACTCAAGTGCACGCACCAACCGGCTCTTCTACTAATGAGTTCGCAACGAGATATGCCACTCAAGTACATAAGCCAGCCGAAGAGTTTGCAACGAGATATGCAACTACTCAAGTGCATGCACCAACCGGCCCTTCTACTAATGAGTTTGCAACGAGATATGCCACTCAAGTTCACAAGCCGGCCGAAGAGTTTGCAACGAGATATGCAACTACTCAAATGGACACACCAGCCGGTCAGCCTACCAATGAATTTGCTGTAACCGATCCAACCGGATACGCTGCCGCCGCCACCCAAGAGTACACACTACTGACGGGCCCTGCAAAGAACATCCCTACGGCCGAATACAGCCATATCGGACCCGAGCGCCCACTTTACAACACAGCAGGGTACCAGCATCAGCCAGCCTCCTCCGGCCAGGATTCCCCATTATTTACACCACCGCACACAGCCAATCAGACAGCACGGCACATCCGAGAATGGTTGCAGCATGGCAACGACCCACTGGCCCAGATCGCCTCGGTGATGGCGGAGGCGCTCCGCTCTTCCAGAACGCAAGATAGCCCCCGCACATTAGAAGATGATTCAAGAATGGCTGCCCTCATCGCCAGGCAATCCACAGCAAAAGATTTGCCTACCTTCTCCGGAGATCCCCTCGAGTGGCCCACCTGGAAGGCACAGTACGCTCAATCCACCGCCACCTGCCAAATGACTCCGAGCGAAAATCTCATTCGGCTGCAGCGCGCCCTCAAAGGCAAGGCACGAGATACCGTGGGTCCCCTACTAATGGATCCTGCGCAAGTCCCAGAGATCATCAGCGTCCTCGAGCAGCGATACGGCAGCGCTAACTCCATAGCAAAATTTATGCTAGACAAGGTTAAAAAACTACCTTACCTCACGACCGAGGTATCACTCGAGGACCTGGCAGATTTCTCCGGGACGGTACAAAACCTGGTGGCATCTCTCCGGATCCTGAAAACCGAAGGTTATCTCACCAATCCTGCATTACTGAATGACGTCACTGACAAAATGCCGAGTTCCCTGCGGCTGGCATGGCTAATCGAGATCCGCAAACAACACTCTCCGGCTACCATAACCCAGCTCGCTGCCTTTCTGAAAGAGGTTTCAAACGCAATTCCAAACAGTGGGATGGTGGACCACATACGATCTCGACCACGCCGTGAACAAATACATGCCGGGTACCAGGAGGAAGAAGAGAGTGAACGCAAGCGACTTCTACCGAGCCATAAGCAAATACATGCCGGACATCAAGAAGAAATCAGGGATGGCCCAAAAGAAAAGATCGCCCCCATAAAACGCAAAGTAAACGAGGAACATACTTACCCTGGACCGAGCCGAAAAAGAAAAACAGCTGATGAAAAATGCGCCCAATGTGGCGGCAATCATAAAACCCGCGAATGCAAAGAATTCGTAGCCAAAGATGTTGAACTCCGATGGGAAACTGTACGCATGGGAAGATTATGCCGCAAGTGCTTAGAAAAACACCACTCACGAAGCTGCAAAATAAACCAATGGTGCAAAGTAGGGGATTGCAGATCCCCACACCACCCCCTGCTACATAATCCCGAGTTCGTACGAAAAAGCGCCGTGGAAAATGTCAACTTGTGACGCCAGGACTCCGGACAGAGAGTACTATTAAAAATTGCGCCAGTCATATTAAGCGCTCCAAACAAAGAAGAAGTGTCAGTGTTCGCTCTCCTGGATGAAGGATCCACAGTAACACTTGTCGACACTGACACCGCAATACAAGTCGGAGCAAACGGCCCAGTTCACGGACTGCGAATCCACGGCGCGAAAGGAATGTGCACCTCCGACAATCTCTCCCAACGAGTGAGACTAAGAATACGAGGTGCAGGAAACAGTAATACATTCCACATATCTGCCAGCACAATAAGCAACCTCAACCTGCCGGAGCAACAGATCCAAGGAAGGTCGGTTGTCCCGAAGCTGCTAATAGGCCAAGATAACGCTCACCTGATCGTGTCAAGGGAAGTTCGTGGATGCAATGATACTACGCGAATAGCATCACGCACCGCACTAGGATGGATCGCTCATGGGGGAGTCAACCCCAGAGATAATAACACGACCACCACTTTGGCACTACAACCAGAAACGGCCGCAGACATACAGTTGAGGGAGCTAGTAAAAACCAACTTCGCCATCGACTCCCTCGGAGTAACATCAGCCACCAGAGTCAATGCAAGCGAACAACAGGCAATTGCACTTATGAATGCAACTACCCGTCCTCTTCCTGTAGGAAGGTGGGAAACCGGTCTACTATGGCGCAATCCAGAAGCCACGCTACCTGATAATCGGCAGTGTGCGCTGAAACGACTTCTGTCCCTGGAGAAAAAGCTAGAAAAAGACAAAAATCTAGCAGTGGCCTACAATGACAAAATAAATCAACTTATCAACAAAGGCTACGCCAATAAGTTATCAAGCCATGAAGCTTCCACCACCACACCTCGCAAATGGTACCTGCCCCACTTTGCAGTAATCAACCCAAATTAGCCAGGAAAAATCAGAGTGGTGTTCGATGCCGCAAGCCGATGCCGAGGAACCTCCCTCAACGACCAGCTGCTTACTGGTCCTGATCTGCTGTCCTCCCTCCTGGGGAATATAATACGCTTCCGGGAAGGAAACATCGCTATTGCTGCAGACATCAAAGAAATGTTCCTGCAAATAAAAATAAGGCGAGAAGATCAGTCGTCCCAGCTATTCCTGTGGAGGACATCACCCCATCACGAACCAGACACCTATCAAATGTCATCGATGATGTTCGGAGCCACCTGTTCCCCAAGCAGTGCCCAATTCGTCCGAAATAAAGTGGCTGAAACATACGAGCACGAGTACCCGGCCGCCGCAAAAGCCGTACGCACCAAGTTCTACATGGACGATTACCTAGATGCAGCAGACACACCCAATGAAGCTGCTGCACTCGCCCAAGGTGTAAGTGCCCTGCTCGCGAAAGGAGGGTTCCACTTGACAAATTGGGCGTCCAACAGCCCGGCGGCCCTAGCTAGTGTACCTATAGAAGACCGTGCCAGCTCCACGATACAAATCAGCAGCGGAGGTCCGGAAACAGAGCGAGTGCTTGGTTTAATCTGGGACCCCACCACAGACCGCTTCCTGTACTCATTTCGTGAGGCAATCTCCCACGACACGGCCACACAACCTACCAAGCGGCAACTATTATCCATAGTAATGAAGATCTTCGACCCAGTCGGCTTCGTTGCCTGCCTTACCATCAGATCCAAGATACTACTGCAAGCAGTGTGGCGCTCAAGCGTCGGCTGGGATGAACCCATTGCCCCTGAACATGCCCAGAGATGGACAGACTGGCTAAACCTGTTGCACACGAACAGCATCTCAATCCCGAGACGTTGCCTCTACAACAAACTAAACAACGTAACACTACACCTTTTCTGCGATGCATCGGAGCAAGCTTGCTGTGCCGTGGCCTACTTCACCGAAAAAATAGATAGATCCTTACGAGTAACATTCCTTGCAAGTAAATGCAAGGTAGCGCCACTGAAGCCTCTCTCCATTCCACGCCTCGAGCTTCAAGCCGCCCTCATAGCAGCGAGACTAGCCCAGACGATCCAAAAAGAAAGCAAAGCCCTGATATCCCGCACCTGCTTCTGGACAGACTCCACAACTGTACTATGCTGGTTACGCACCGACCCACGCTCCTACTCAACCTTTGTGGCAAACCGATTGGGCGAAATAGACGAACTAACCAACATACCCGACTGGAAATGGGTACCCACAAAACTCAATCCCGCTGACATAGGAACGCGAGACTTAGAGGTGCCAGACTTAACACCAGAAGGAAGATGGTTTACTGGCCCAGCCTTTCTCACTTCCCCGGAGGGTGCGTGGCCAAAAGAACGGGCACCCGCCCACAGGCCTGACGACCTGACACTAGAAGTCAAACCTCACTACGTTGGCCTTGTGTCCACCAGGGGCGAAGCACTCCCATCAGTAGAGCGGTTCTCCTCATGGCATCGGCTGATTCGCTCCACAGCTTGGATCCTCCGATTTATCAGACGATGCAAGATGGGGCCCAATAAACCAGTAGAAGGCCCACTACTAGCCGAGGAGATAAAAGCAGCAGAACACAGATGGATAAAAAGGTCCCAGGAAAACGCTTTTACAACTGATCTACACATCATCCGACAAGGTAAAAAACTGCCTGCTGGCAGCCGCCTCAACTCCCTGAACCCCTTCTTTGGACCAGATGACCTACTACGAATGGGGACCCGACTACAAGCCTCGGAAAGAACAAAGATTGTGGCCCGAACTCCCATAATACTGGACGGCGACGAACCCTACACTCGACTTCTGATCAGTCACTACCACAAAAAGGCGGATCATCCTAGTACTGAGAAAACAGTAGCAGAAATACGCAATCATTTCTTCATAATACGACTACGCACAACAAGCAGGAAGATAACGCACGCCTGCCCCACTTGCTTCATACGACGCAGCAAACCGACTCCACCTCTGATGGGCGCATTACCACCACCCCGCCTGATGCATCACGTCCGCCCATTCACACACTGCGGGCTTGATTATTTCGGCCCTATGGCTATCACGGTCGGTAGGCATCGAGAAAAACGATATGGAGCCATCTTCACCTGCCTCTCGACACGCGCCATTCACCTAGAACTAGCCGCTTCACTGACTGCTGACTCGGCCATCATGGCCCTACAAAGAATGACCGCCCGCAGAGGACAACCAGCAGCCATATACTCGGATAACGGGACAAACTTTCACGGAGCTGACACCGAGATGAGGGACGCCCTGCTGTCAATAAGTCAAGACGCCAGAATGATTGACGCAATAGCTACCCAGGGCATCGAGTGGCACTTCATACCACCACTAAGTCCGCACATGGGGGGAGCTTGGGAAAGATTAGTACGATCAGTAAAGAAAGCCCTAAGCGCTACACTAAAGGAAAGAGCACCAAAAGAAGAAACGCTACGCACCGCACTTGCAGAAGCTGAGTTTGTGGTAAATAATCGTCCACTCACCCACATTTCAGTTGACCCACGTGATGAAGAACCTTTAACACCCAACCACTTTTTGCTAGGGTCAGCCGGGAAGCGCCCCCAATTATCCTTCTACGACAAAAAAGAAGAGGAAACATGCCTACGCCGCCAGTGGCGCATCGGACAACAACTTGCAGACACCTTCTGGAGGCGATGGCTGCGGGAATACCTACCTACCATGGCTGTCCGGCAAAAATGGCACCATCCAACTACACCAATTAAGAAGGATGACCTAGTGATCATCATGGACCCAGCACTGCCTCGAAACAGTTGGCCACGTGGCCGTATCATCGAAGCAATACCTGCAGCTGATGGACAAGTCAGAACTGCCCGGATCCAAACCAGCACTGGGATATACGTAAGGCCGGCAGTCAAAATCGCCGTCATTCTGCCTGCCACGCCAGCAACTGATGAAACTGTACCCTCTGCGAAGACACCCGATTCAAAACTCAGACATCGGAAAAGGACACGCCCGACGAAGTAGCTGAGCACAGTCGAAACTGCACTGAGGGGAGTATATCGAACGTGTCATAGGAATACGTGTGCATTGAACGAGTGCGCGAAAGCATATGACAACCCTGGAAATTCAAGATTGGAATTTACGCTGTCACAGAGTACCGTGCCGCGAGCACGACAATCTGAGTGCTGCTATTGGCTAGCGGAACAATGTGCATGTGATGCCCCTTCCAAATGATTTGTCTACAATGCAATTATGTCCTTTAACTAACTAATCAATTGAAAACATTAATGAAATTGATAATGAATACGTGCGGCAGCCTCATTGGACTGGAAAACACATCTAAATAACCACCTAATACTTCCACAAGGGAGTCTAGACAGCAATGATCAACGCCAAGGAATTGGCTGTCTATTTACGTCACCCCCACCATGCGACCAGCCGAGCCACTATTGGTCAATTCTGAACAAAGGAAAAATCTGAATCGTGAATATTTACGACAGCGAATTCATGTTCCGAAAAATTTGGAGCTCAATTTCGAGAAATTGGGAATAATTTGGATCAAGAAATAAACATCATCACCTAAAAATGAGTATATGCTACAAAAACAACCCAAAAACTGACGTCTATCAGTGATTGTTGCACTTTAAGAAAAATATTTACTGTTTAAAATTGTACCTTATATCACATATGTATACTTGTACCTTTTCTTGTAAACACAATAAAAATGATGTGAGGCTTTGGTATCCTAAGTTGGTAAGATCATGGCAAAAACTATCACACATAATTTTGACACAGCTGACTTCCAATCGTAGCGACCAGGGAAATTAACTAAAACAAGTACCTTAGAAAAATTAAGGAGGTTCTGTCCCCCAAAAGTCCGACCTGAGTTTGCCCTATAAAAATAGAAGTCAAACCGGTATGAAGTCAGTTCAAAACTATCAGCCAAGAAGAAAGATACCAACTCAAGATACCAACAGTCTCCAAGTTCAAACCTCTTTTCAAGTGTTTTAATCAGTCTTAGATTCAGTTTACCTATCCCAGTATCCCAGTAATCTAAAAACCCCAGTCTCCCACAGTCTCCAAAGTGAAAAATATTTATTTTAATCCAGTACTCAAATCAGTTTTGCCATTATACCTAGAAGCATTTTTTGTCAAAGTAGTAAATTCATTTAAAAGACCAGTGGCGTTCCAAAACCCACTGGCGTACGAAACTCCATTGGCGTGTCATTGTGGCCAGCTCCCTATTATATTTAGTTTATGTACAAACGTCTAGTACAATAAGGAAAAAGAGTTACATTAGCTTATGCGATGGGATGGTGATGGCGATACATTTGTAGATACTATTTATAGGTTTCCGTTTGGGTATTATATTATGTAAGTGAAGTGAATTGAGAGATGATAATGAAAAATTACATTATAAGAAACACTTATTTGGGAGGGAAAAGGGAGGGTGATAGATGGGAGGGGGGACGGGGGGGGGGGGTTGTTTTATTTAAGGTATAGTTATAAAAATATGCACAATAAAAAGTTTTTAATAGAAAAAAAGGATTAGATGGGTATCTACAGTCACTGTAAATTATCGAGAGACCGCCTGTGTGATTTTATGGAATGTGGTGCAGAATTAAAAATGTCAAATTGTGTATAATGTGTATTGAAAGTGTGTAATGCACGATAAATGAAGGAGTTCTGCTTAGAATTAGTATAACGCCGAGGGAGGCTAATAATTATGTATGATCTGGTTTGTTTGTTGGGAACTTGTAGATGGATTCGTTGTAGGAGTTCTGGGCAATCTATGACAGATCTGGATATTTTTGTAGATAGAGTACATCAACCGAGCTTCTTCAATCTTCCAATGATAGTATATTAAAATACGCGACTGAATCTTGGTGATTTTGATGGGGGCGATAGCTACGGAAATCTATGTATCGTAGAAAACGATTTTGTACACGTTCCAAATTGTCCACATATAATTTGTATTGCGGGTTCCAAACTTGTGACGCATATTCTAGTAAGCTGCGGACATGAGCAAAATATAGGAGTGGGTAACGTTTGTTTTTACATTTGAGTCTAGATGGTTGACCAATACTTACTCAACTTTAGGAGGCTGTTTTGAGAAATTATTCCCTTCCTAAATTACAATGGCCAGCTAAAATGCTCTGTTCCTGCTCTCAACACAGGTATTCCTAGTGAGACAAGCATAGGATATCACAAACTGTAAGTCGGGAATTAATAAAGATGAATTGATTTTTTTTAAATAGCAATCAATGGCATTTGCCGGTACCTCTAATTAAGCTCAACATTACTAACGAAAGAATGATAAAATTATCCGTTGGATTTCTTTCAAAATATTGTACGAGTACGTGATCATTTAGCGGAAAGGTTCTAGAAATACACGTATAGGCATGGTTGCAACTACGATGTATCTACGATGTGACTACAATGTGGAAGGCAATGGAAAATAACCGCAATATTTTCTGACGCATCTGATCGCAAACAAAATGTCACGATGATATCCAATCTCTGCAAAGAGGACGCCAGAAGGAGTGAAATTGAACTATGGAAATTTTAAGAGCGTACTCCAAACGGTTTAACCCAGACATTTGACGAGTGACCTTGATTGCTATTGACATTTCCATGCAGAAACTGCAAAACGGTAAGGTCACCTGGTACCGATGTCACCGATAATGTCATCCATACACCTATTGGTGGTGGTAAATAAATAAAGCAGGAATTCATGGTCATTGGGTACCCACACTTAATAACTAAGAATAGCATTAATGCATGTAAAATATCATCCGTACACCTATTGGTGGTGGTAAGTAAATAAAGCAGGAATTCATGGTCATTAGGTACCCACACTTAATAACTAAGAATAGCATTAATGCATGTAAAATGTCATACATACACCTATTGGTGGTGGTAAGTAAATAAAGCAGGAATTCATGGTCATTGGGTACCCACACTTAATAACTAAGAATAGCATTAATGCATGTAAAATGTCATCCATACACCTATTGGTGGTGGTAAGTAAATAAAGCAGGAATTCATGGTCATTGGGTACCCACACTTAATAACTAAGAATAGCATTAATGCATGTAAAATGTCATACATACACCTATTGGTGGTGGCAAGTAAATAAAGCAGGAATTCATGGTCATTGGGTACCCACACTTAATAACTAAGAATAGCATTAATGCATGTAAAATTGAGTCAATTATAAATAAATTTATATCAATGCACTTAATCACATTCGGTAATTGTATATTGTATTATGGTACATCGAACATGTTTCCGTCCAACACAATGTTTGGGGTAGAAAAATTAAAATATTAATAATTTAGAAAGAAGGCATAACTTTTGACAGCCGGAGGTTTTACCAAGGGAAATTGGGTCTTTGATCGATTTTATAAATGTTTCATTCATGCAAGTACATATGTTATAAACCATTTATATTATGATTAATATCCCAGAAAAAGTATTTTTCCAAAAAATGAAAGCCCTTATCTTGATAACATTAAATGTCAATCTATTCTGGAACAGCTTGAACCGTACAACTCATTTAATTATTAAATGTTAACGCTACGTTTAAAATGCGATATTACGTGTAAATTGTATAATTTTAAACATGCAGACATGTTGATTTGTTTCCTAATTGTTTTAAAAAACTTATTGCTAGGTATAGATTTATTGAGAAATGCTCACTGGCTCATTAGGTGATTCAAGATTGGGTGTAACATTTGGCGAGGCCGAAAAAAATTGTGAAAATATGTTGAATTAAATTACTTCCATAAAGTACAATATACATATTATATTGAAGTTCAGAAATACAAAATACTGTACTACTATAGGTTTACAATCACTAGTATACAGTGTTACAAAGCGTATTCAAATCGAGTTTGTCTTTGATTATTTCTTATAACTGATGCTAGTGGACGATTATTACGAAAACCAATTATACTCACAGCATTCCCGGTAGCTCAATCGGTACTACGTTTTCAGTTCGTTGATGGTCATTGGGTTGGTTGGATAGTTGAAAGAGGGGTGAAACGAATAAAGGGGGCATACATTAATTACGTGATCAGTTTTTCTTCCAATCCAGATCTCCTTGTTCATGATTCATGTTAATAACAGATTTGTGTAATGTTACCATTAAACAATAGGTGTTAATAAAAGGGAGACAGGAAAATAAAATAACGACAAATATTTTAAAATTTGTACCTCTACACAGAATTGTACGATTTTTTTTAAATATATGATGTGTGCTGTTATTATATTTCAACAGCCATACCCAGGTGGCGATAGAACTGAAGACATCACAATTTGGGAGGCGGGAATGGGTACCGCCACCCCGGGAACATTTATTGGATAACCAACACCTCTGCCATAGGTCACCCCAAGTGGTTCGCTACGTTTGGTGATTTAGCAGGGGTGCCGGGTTCATGGGGTGAGGTTTGTCTAGGTCTTAGAGGCGAATGACCAGGACACACTGAATCCCAGATTCCTACCCACCCTTTAAACCCTTTTCCTTCCCAGAACTCTCCTCTCTTTCCTTTCCTTAAAAAAACCCTCCACACAGCATCACCAAAGATGACACAGGCCCTGAGGGAAATTATTTTCCTCAGGGCCTCCTGTATGGAGCTCATGAAAAAAATAAATAAAAATCAGACACGAAATTAGCAAAGACCCAGCGCGCGGCAATAAAGGTAGTTTTGGTAACCATGTTGAACCGCGCAGTCAATACCACACTTTATTTATTTATTTACGGACAAATAGTCCATTAATGAGATGGCAATAAAAGGAGAGTACATATAAATGAGGATCATTGACAATATACATATAATATAAGAGGTATCTACAAGTAGCTTGAAGATGGATTTAAAAGGCTTTAAAAATCACACATTGCGAATCGACTGCCGAAAGTCATTTAGGCTCGCATGAAAAAATTACTTTAAAACGGGAAGGGATGTTGGACAAAGGAGAATGATATCCATAATTAGTAGGATGTTGATTGAAGAACAGAAAAATGTAATAAGCAGTAATTGTTGAATGGAACACTAGTATATATTGAACTGGCAGACCCTGCCACACGTTGCTGTAGCTTACCCAACTTTTATAACCAACGCCATCTGTTAATTTGCATACATATATCAAATTCACACCGCCCGCTTGCCAGCTGCCCGATTGAGTCTTTGAATTTCTCGACTTTTCTCTACTAAAATATGTATGTATTATACACATAAACCTTCTTCTTGAATCACTCTATCTATTGGTGAAAACTGCATAAAAATCTGTTGGGTAGTTTAAAAGATCTAAGCGCACATACAGCGGGAGCGACTTCATTTTATGCTATGTAAAGATAAAGATTATTTGGCGAGTAGGAGATAACCGACGCGCGACGTAGCTCATTGGTTAAAGAGCATTTAACCGAATATCAGAAGGACACGGGTTCGAGTCCCGTCGGCGGCATGTATCTTTCTCGGGAGATTTTTTTCAATGTAGATGAGTGTTTCAGGCCAATAATAATTATTACTTATAATAACAGTAATTCATTATTTCGGAGTCAATTCACATTTTTCTAAAGAAGAAATGTTTAAAGTGTGTTCAATTTCATCATGCGAGTACTCACGTCTTTCAAGTCCTAACCTCCAAGCAATTCCTCGTAGGAAGCGATGTTGTACGGATTGGATGTGACAAATGTGGACATCATAGAAAGGAAACCAAATAACACTAGCATATTCAAGGTGAGGATGAACAAGCGGTTAGTAAAGAGTTTTAAGTGTAGTTATTTGTTTAAAATCAGAGGTAATTCTATGAATGAAGCCGAGTAGTTTAAGAGATTTGTTTACGATGTTATTAATGTGATCACGGAAAGAAAGTTTGCAGTCTAGAGTGACCCAAAGGTTCTTGATAAATGAGACAGTAGAGAGACAAACATTATTTAGTTTATAATCAAACTGAATAGATTTTTTGGTTCTATAATAGGACAAAATTTTGCATCTATCAACATTAAGTTCCATACATTTAATTTTGCACCAATCATTAAATGAATCATATGTGGTTAAAAAAGTAAACAGTCAAGGTAGGATTTAATTATCTAAAGAATCTTATTGTCATCGGCAAAAAGCTAAAAACGTCTGTGAGAAAAAACTTTTGTGATATCGTTAATAAAAAGATTAAAAAGAAGCGGGGGGAAATGGGCTCCTTAGGTAACGCAGGACGTTACATAAATGAAGGATTCAAAGTTTTTTTTAAATTTTATCCCTTTGTTTTCTATCACTCAAGTAAGAGTGAAATAATGATAACAACGGGTTTCTAAAGCCAATAGTATAAAGTTTGACCATGATTTGATCGAGTGATTAGCTTTGTCGAAGGCTTTGGTGAAGTCAGTATAGAGGACATCAACCATGACATGAGTGTCGTCTTCTAAGGCTGATACTTGATAAAGTGTAGTTTTTTGTTATCTTTATCAGAGGTATGTAAGGTACAAGGTCAACACTGCAATTGAAGTACTTCGTACCATGCGTGGGTACGATTCTTCTTCTACACTGCAAATGCAGGTGGCCGTCCTCTTGGAAGCGCTATAAAAATGAACAGTTGACAATTGGAAAACTTCAATGATTGCTTATAGTAGATAAAATACAACAATACTCAAAGCTAATAATGAAATGCGTGTCATAACCTGCTATATATAATACTTCGTGGAAGATTGTAGTATAATTCATGTTTTGGCAATGAGTATCTACCAGAACACGCGATGTACAAAAAATCTGAAACAAAACCGTTTCTTTCTCTCATCTACATCGTTTCTCCAACGTTTTCAGGCAATGCTCATATTATTATAACACGAGGTATCTAGAGTTAAATCATTTCACAATAATAATGATGAATAATTTAATTCAAGGAAAAGAAATTTTGGAGATTAATTGCCTTTTGTCTTACTTAGCTCGTCCAATTTACAAAATCAGTAACACGAAATTAAATAAAAATATAAATTATAAGAGTTAAGGATGGTGTATGAAAGTAAAGACAAAGGGTAGAGATAAATGTAAGAAAATAGAAGTAACAAATCAAGTAAAGACCTCAACGAAATCAAAACAATTAAAATATTTTCCACTTGTTTAGTGACCGTCAAAAATCATTTATACTTATACCAAAATATCAAGGTCTTGACTTGAATTGACCAGTCTACATATTCTGGACAATGGTGAATAATAATCATAATTAGTTGATTGAGGAAGAGCAGTTAATTGTTTCTGGGTCTATGGAATATAGGAGAGGATATTGAAGGGGATGAATTGATGAAGTAGGTGAATCAAAAATAAAATTAATAATACTTTTGAATGTAGCTATAAATGTGTGGTTATCCATTATAGATAAATGAAACAATTTAACTTTGTTTGAACCACTTTTATATTTGAGTAAATCTGACCGGTTTCAGAACGACCGTTCCTTCTTCAGGGCAAATGTATACATTGCCCAGGGCAAATATATACGTTTGCCCTGAAAAAGGAACGGTCGTTCTGAAACCGGTCGGATTTACAAATATATGCATTTGCCCTGAAGAAGGAACGGTCGTTCTGAAACCGGTCGGATTTACTCAAATATAAAAGTGGTTCAAACAGAGTTGAATTGTTTCATTTATCTATAAATAATAATTTTGAAGAAACAAAAAATATCAGTTTTTTCCTCCAGTCTTCTAAAGGATAAAGATTTGGAGTTATATTTTGACGCAAAATAAAACCAGCAACCTTTCATACCTTCATAGAAACGTATTAAATGCTACAAAGAAAATAAAATCAACTAAACCTGAAATGTAAGTGTGAAAGGTGATGAAACGAAAGATTTTGGAAAACTAAAGTCTGTTCAAGCTGTAAAAAAAAGTATTTTTCAGCTTTCATTTAATTTGCGGATATTTTGCCTTTGATGTCAAATGTTATTTACGCTGGCAATTAAAATAGGCTATATTGCGGGAGATGAATGAGAAGTCTTCAGCATTTTCAATGTGGAGAAAATTCAATATATGTACTTTTACGCAAATATCAACTCGGCTCCCAGAGAAATATTAACTTTACTTAGAGCGATTTACCTACCAAACCCATTAATACTAATAAACTCGCAGTTATATAACTGTGAGATTTAATGCAGTCATTTACGAAGGTCACACAAATATTCGTTTTCTATCCACAAGTAAAACTAATTATATGTAGGTACTTCTTACAGTACCTGTCTGAAAATAATACATTAGTATTTCTGAAAATTTGAGTTAAAAGATGTTCGTGAATAATTATTGCTAGCGGTCGGAGTAAATGAATTATCAAAATGTTCCCAAGTAATCGAAATCAAATTAAAAAAAATTAATTTCGAGTACTGAAATATACACTTTAAACAATATTCTGAAGCAATATACATATAAGTGTGTTTTTAGAAGAAATTAGGAAAATTAACTCAATAAGTATAATTATTTGACAGCATTCAGAGAATTTCGGAAAAATTTCAAAAATTTCATAGAAATTTATTAATAATTATAAATGTAGAACTTTGTTTAATTATTCATATATCAGATCGGAGTTCTTTGTATAACAAGTGAATATGTGTGTGGAAATGATGTACCACGCGAACGGAGGATGTAAAATGCGAGTTTGATTGTCGGAAGTTCTCTTCCCCTTTAGACCATTACGGGAGTAGTTCCTTAAATATAATACTGATGATCTCGGAGTCTATATTATTATTGTACCGGTACAGAACAACAGTACACATAACATTGTAGCGGCTACAATTAAGAACCTTATTTAGCTTTAAAAAATGATTTTTAGAAACTTTACTCAAAAACCCTTTCGATATTATTGACTACAAAATGTCACGATCGTTTTCCTTATAAAATATTCTAATTAAGTTTTTCATAAAATAAAGGTACAATTCCTCAATCGGTCTTTGTTTAAACGTGATATTTTAATACAACTATCAACCGTGGTATATTCATCAAGCTTATTGTGAAACCCGTCAAACTCAACATGAAAACAAATAACTCATATTATGAAGAAGGTATTTCACTTTAAGTCTGAAGGATTAAAACTCACTACCTTGAAATTAACAGCCATAATATTCAATAAAAATATATTCGCTAACATAAAAGATAGATTTTTTACTTAAATACCGGAGCTAAACTGAGAATTCTAGCCCAAACCCAGTTATTATGTAAAAACGGTTCATAAAATATACCAATTTGTAAAAAAGTTAACAAAATTAAATTAAAATGTCTTCGATTGTATGAAATGAAAACAACTTTTGTACTGAGTTCCATTTGAATATATTTTACAACAGTGGCGGCGTAGGGTCGATTGGCACCCGGGGCGGTTTTGTTTTGAGCACCCCTACTTAAAATAAAACACCAAATACTAAACTTGCTTACGAGACTTAATTTTACTAATACATATATTCGATCTCATTATCCTAATTTATTACCCGTCTCTTTCAGTTGATAAAATCGAAAGATTGGTTACATTAAGTACGATTTTAATAATTTTAACTCTGAAAAGCATCTTTCACACGCAGCCACCAAAACACATATTGTTAAAAAAAATCTCAAGCCTCGATTACATTGAGCGAGTTTACAAGCTACTATCCGGCGTATTCGCTATCTGCTAGTGAACTCGCTCAGTGTAATCATATTATTAGCTAACTAGCAGATTTTTACACTGAAGGAGAAGGTGAATACTCCGGCTAGTAGCTTGTAAACTCGCTTAATGTAATCGAGGCTTAAGACATAGCGCTAAACTTGGAACAGACCCAAAATAGCCTCATTTTACAATGAATCTGAGAAGCTCCAATGTAGTCCATTGAACTGCTTCTTGGGCAGAAATGTTGGCGGCTTCCAATTGCCGTCCTTTGCTGAAAATTCATCGTAAATTTTTAACAGATTTGGAACCATTCCACTTCTGGTGATGTTACCAACGTTTTAGGCTGAATAACATTAAATGTAATCAGCATAAAATCCGTTGCCCTGTAACGATGGTTTAATTCTTCGCAAAATCTATCATGACATTCTAACATTGCTTTCTGCAGCTCCTCTGATAATGTAAAGCCAAAGAATGCACAAAATCTCCCTCTATAAAGACATATCAATAAATAACTACCTACTCTTGTACCTAGCTACCTGCATACTAATACATATTTTGAAACGCATTGCAGCTATATTTTCTTTTTTTTTTCGAATATAATTTCTAATTCCCTAAAAGAATGAATTCATCTTGCATTCATCCCCAAAGATTACATATGCCCTGAGGGAAATTATTTTCCTCAGGGCCTCCTGTGTGGAGCTGTATGAGAAAAATAATTTTCCTCGGGGACTATGTCATCTTAGGGAATGAATGCAAGATGAATTCATTCTTTTAGGGAATTAGAAATTATATTCGAAAAAAAAAGAAAATATAGCTGCAATGCGTTTCAAAATATGTATTAGTATGCAGGTAGCTAGGTACAAGAGTAGGTAGTTATTTATTGATATGTCTTTATAGAGGGAGATTTTGTGCATTCTTTGGCTGTACGAGTGAGTTGTCGTTGTCACCCCTCGGTGCTTGGTACCCGGGGCGGACCGCCTCCTCCGCCCTCCCCCTTACGCCGCCACTGCTTTACAATGTCTAATTCTGACGTTAATGGGGTAACCGCATGACCGTGAATAAAGCGTCGAAAGTTCCCCAAAACTTCGCGCCACGACCGCGACGCTTTCGCGATTGTTGTAAATGTTCCAATTTCGAATTGAAACCGTCGAGGATCGATTTTTTCTAAAGATGTGTTTACAATACACAACTCTTCGAAGACTTAATTTGATTTGTAATAAGAATTATATTTAGGAGGAAATAAAGAAAGGATTTGTTGGTAGAAATTTCCACCATTGGATTCACATCACTAATAATATGTATTATTATGGATTGTAAATAAAATAAATAATTTCGACACAAGTACTCTTGCAAAAGATTCACGAAGTTAACTGTGCAGGCGGCTAAAACTGGAAAAAAAACCTGATTTTTTTATTTATACGTCTGTAAAAATATTTCCTATTATGTTTCTTCACATTTAGGTATTTTTAAAATATATATTGAATAGTGTAATTGGTAAAACTTATGAAAAGTAACTTTAAGGATAACTTTGTAACATTGAAGTAAATTTTGAGATTACATCCCACCGTGTTGTGTGTTAAGGCGGTACAAGACCCTATTATTTTTTTGTGTTTTTGGTTTGCTCAAAACACACTTTATAATTATTTCCGGCGAATTCATAAATTTAATAACTTTTTTTTAAACCAACTCCTGGGGATTTAAGTACTTTATATTTTAGATTAATAAAAACAATACCTTACCATTAATATTATATTTTACGTACAACGATTTTAAAATTTTATAACCCGTTTTTCAACTATAAAGTTGCACCGCGGTAAGCAACAGATTTTATTTTTCTAGACGATGAATTAATAACTTCGGGATGGAGATGTTTAGATACATCTTAAATATTTGTAACATGTTCTTCAGAATTAATTAAAATGAACGCGGCGGAAAGGTCGAATCTCAAGGCCTGCTAGGGCAAATTCTACCGCACGTATGTACAATACGCCGTGCCGCGGACGTATATTTGTTTACACGCTTTCTTTACTTACGTCATTAAGATTCCCACATTATTTTACAGTATTTGGTAGGGCAAATTCGTCAGTAGGTCCGTCCACTACACGGCTTCTTTACTTACGTCGTTAAGATTCTGACTACATTTTAGTGTATATTGCCAACTTAACGTGCCTAGTGGTCCAAGAATCTTCAAATTATGTAATTAACAAAGCAAAGAAAAAAAAAATAAAAGAAAAAAACCACTACACCACATTTTTGACGAAGAAACCAATTTTAATAAAAACATAATGCCATTTACAGACCAGTTAGACAAACGTATAGAAAAACATAAAAATTCCGACGGTGAACACAAGCTTTTAACGAAGAAACCAAAAATACCAGGCTACAAAAGCTTTCAACAATCTTTCCCAAAGTGAGCTCATAATCAAAGTGGCCAATGCGGTAAGGTTTCATTCTATTCATTCTCTCACCGGCTAAATCCGATAGTTATATGTGTATGTCTCCTTTTAGTGTCATTTCCGTTTCGTCAAATCACGACCGTGCTAAAGAAGTTTCACTTAAATAGATGGTTCTCGGGGCGGCTGTACCCACACCCGCCTCCAAAATTATTATAACACGTGAAAGCTGTTTCGCCGCCTGAAGGCATAATCGTGTGGTTAGGATACTTTCAATCGACATATATTATTATAATTTATAATAAGTACAATGAAAAACAAATTGATTTTATTTTTATTACCCTTTTTGATTTCCGAGTAACACGTTACAAATTATTAAAGGTCATAAATTACCCTTCAAAGTTTCCCCAATTATTGTAAAGTTTAAATTCGACTAAAGGTCAAAAATTAGGTAGGAAATTGAATGACAATATTATTGAATATATAAAAGTTGAAGTTTTAATGGAGTTCTACTAATTAAACCTGATAACAATAAACATATTGGCAGGTGGATATGGTTGCCGCCGCCATCGGAACCATTTATTGGATAGTTGTTAGTTACGTTTGGTGTCTTAGCGGGGATTTGTTTTTTGGTGTGAGCCTTCTCTATACATTACTCTATCGCGCTTACTATAACTATATCAAAATATCAATTTTTACTCTTTAAAAAATTCGGAAAATTAAAAAAAAACTGATAAAAAATGTCTTTTTATTTCAGTATGTTTCAAATTATTATGTTTCAAATGTTTGCAGCATTTGTTTGGATTAAGAATTTGTTTTTTTTTCACATTACTAGGAGGGTTGCAATCGTGTCAACCAGGTCGTGACATTTTTGGGACCCCACTTCAACACCCTGTAACTTTTTGAATTTTGAATTTTTAAAAAAAAAAAATTTATGTACTTTTAAAACATGAGTACTTAAATATTTGGTAAAATAATGGCTAGTAAAAATATTTTTTTTCATTGCACCTGAAAAAATACCTACAATTCATGCCCCTAGACTAGAATACCCCTTTAAAGTATTATACAATTTTAAAGTTTTTTTGTTTGATATGGTGTGTACCGTTTTTTAAACGGTTCAATACTTTGGCGCAGCCGTTTAGTAAAAGTACTATAGTATTAAAAATATCTTTTATTCAAGTCTGATAAATGTTTTTCAAATTATTGCAACATTGCAAGTTTTAGTGAAACAAAGAGTTTTAACGACTACCAGTTAACGATAACGAGTTTTTGCGCTAGAGCATGAAGCGATTCAAATATTTTTATGATCGTCTGTCTTTGTGTCATTAATTCCCATTCAGTGAGCTCGGTGTTCACATTTCGCATGTCATAGCTCACCTCGATTCGTGCGCATCAGAAGGAAATAAAAGTAACCCGTGCATTGCAATTTATCATTCTCTAGCATTCATGTTTCGTGAAAACAGTCAAACCGATCCACCAAATAAATAATACAAAGAAGTGAGATCTACACCGATCTGAAAGAAAACTCGTGTGGTTAGGCCGCCGCATACCCCGTTTCTACTGATTTATTACATATATATAAACACTTTATAGCTCTTAAAAAAATATTAGTCCAGTCAATGAATGGTCCAAAAGGAGGTGTAGAGTGCGTGAGCAGGAACCTAAGCGATTCCTTCAGAAACTTGTTAAGGGTGCTTAGGGTGTGAACATACTAAAAGTTCTGACGTCTAGGTGGTGAGCTACGGAGGGAAGGGGGGGGGGGAAGGTCCTAATTTTTGGGTTTCCGCTTATATCTCGAAAACGGTGCATCGCGGAGGAAAATTTTATTAGAATTAGTAAAAGCATATAATACTATCTACAACTTTTATTCTATACGTCATTTTCTACATCCAAGCCCTTTTTGAGTTACACGCTCCACAAATGTAGATATTTTCGAAAAAAATCATTTTACCTCACATTTTTCATCAAACATTCCTTCATATCATCTAAAATATTCATCAAAGAAAGAATTTCGTTTGAAAGAGATTGTAAAAAAATTAATTCCCTTTTAGAATATATATAAATATGCAAATTAATCTTCAACCAGAATATATTTACAGCAATTTTAAGTATTTTAGTAAAATGTCGTCATTTTCAGATAAAGCTGTTTTTATCTTATTACTGACCCACCACTTTCGTTTGTAACAGATTGAACTTAAATTTTATTAATGTTCAGATTTCCTAAAACAATTAGTTTAATGACTTGTTAATAACTTTTAGTGGACGTTCTGTGGGGAACCACATTGCTGCAATCATTCAAAAGCCGAGTAGGCTTAACAGGAGGCAGAGGTGTATCGCCCAATGTACTCAGCAATAGGTAGTTTGTATGAGCGCAACTCGTGAGATCTACACTTTCCTTGAAGACTTTTGTGGAGTCTTCTTCACGTGAAGTGAACAGTACAAGGACCTCGGACAAGCCCGCCGGAGTAGAGATACAGCAGATATTGCCAAACTCAGTCAGTGGTATGATACACATCCTCCCTTCCCACAAATCGGTGAAATAATGTCAATTTTCAGTGGGGTCGTCGGATATGCCACAATAACTTGCTACGATGCTGTTCAAGTTGGTGAAAGGTAATGAATGCGATAGTGGGCTTGACATTCTCAGACATCAAGTTATCCCAGCAAAGATCGGGCATTCCCAATGTCTTCTGTCAGCTCGTCGATAAAAAAACACGATGAAAAGGTTACGGTGTACTCAACATTGCTGTTTCAGCGGATGTGTAAAGAAAATTCGTTGGCCCCATTTCCCTTGGAACTGTTCAATAAAAGTGGATTGCAAAAGACAACTAAATCTGTCCTGTACAGCTTGTTCGAGCCTACCGAAAAAAACTGTTCTACTGTCTCAGATGAACATAGTTGTGGACGGAGGATTTCTACTACACGGAGTAATTTGGCAAAAAAATACCTCCTTTGCCATAATTTGTGATCGTTACATTACTTACGTCAACCACCACTATCCTGGAATATTTTGCACTTTGGTATTTGATGGGTACACAAACCCAGCCAACCATACGAAATCACAAGAACAGATGCGACGATATAGACTGAGAAGGTCAGCTGACATAAATTTGACATGGAACACATCAATATCCGTTAAAGGGAAAGATTTTTTATCCACACCTATCAATAAAAGTAACTTTATCTCCTCACCACAGACAAAGCGGGAGAATGGGATACAGACTCTTCAGGCCACCGATGATGCTGACGTCCTTATCATAAAGACTGGTGTAGATAATCCTCTCACAATTCTGTAGCTGTTGTTAGTGAGAATGTGAGTGTTTTGATCGCTGCCATTCCTCCCACCGAAGATATTCTGCTGCTAAAACCCGGACGAGAGAAAACCAAAACAATGGCACTGGCACTCAAAAGATGCAGCACCATGGATTTGAACACATCCTGTTCGGACGTTCATTTACCGACTGCGAAACATCAACATCTGCAACTTTCAGGAGAAGCAAGGTGGGCTTTTCAAAATTGTACTTGGAGTCAGAAATCATCAAGCAAGCGGCAATTATCTTTTACAATCCCTCCTCTACTCAAGACGAGGTTGAAGATGCTGGCAATAAATGCTTCCTGAAATGGTATGCGGCGCCAAAAAGACCTCCTTTATCCTGTACCGCTTCCAGTCGTTCACAAGGTCCTCAAATAAAGAGCGAGGCTAAACAGCATTCCCGGCGCACTTATCACCAAGTTCAGCAGTGGCTCGGGATTAAGATGCCCCCTGAAGAATGGGGGTGGAAACATGAAGGAGACACCCTGGTGCCAATTACAACAGAAGTTCTACCAGCACCGGAGGTCTTTTGAAAATGTTATTTTGCCGCTGCACCAAGGATTGTGCAATTGGCAAATGTGGATGCCGAAAAGCAATGCTGACCTGTTTTACAGCGTGCATCACTACTGAGGATAAAGATGCCATGGATGAACATGTGGTTCTCCACAGAACGTCCACTAAAAGTTAGTCTTTAAACTAATTGATTTAGGAACTCTGAACATAAATGAAATCCAAGTCCTGCTGAAAACCAGCTGCTTTCCAGGAGAAATCCTGAATTGTAGCTGAGTAGCGACCTTTTCATCAAAAGAATCAATGAAAAATGAAAAAAAATCATATTGTAGAAAAAAAATCTATTGGTGAATAAACGGTTTATTATTATTATTTATTAGTATTATTATTATAAGTACCACAATCTGTCACAAGCAAAAGTGGTGTGTCAGTAGGTAATAAGGTAAAAACAGCGTTTTTCAGAAAATGACATTTTACTAAAAAACTTAAAATTGCTGTAAATATTTACTTGTGGGAGATTAATTAATAATTATATATATATGTTGAAAAATGTGAGGTAAAATGATTTTTTTCGAAATATCTACATAGTTACACTGTGGAGCGTGTAACTCAAAAACAGTTGGGATTTCGAAAATGACATATTGAATAAAAGTTGTAGATAATTTTATTAGCTTTTACATATCGTTAAAAAATTTTCCTCTGCGACCCACCGTTTTCGAGATATAAGCGGAAACCCGAAAATTGGGACCTTCTCGCCCCCTCCTCCTCCTAGCTCACCACTTAGACGTCAGGACTTTTAGTATGTTCACACCCTAAGCACCCTGAACAAGTTTCTGAAGGAATCGCTTAGGTTCCTGCTCACGCACTCTCCACCTCCTTCCTTGACTGGACTATATTTGTTATTCTTGAAGATAATACCTAGACATTCCCGACGGCGTAACGCAAATTATATGAAATTCCTTAAGAAAAACGCAAAGAATGCTCCAAAAATTATAATAAACACATTTGTTACAGTTATTTTACAAGTTATATGTATTAAAAAAAATCACAGTGTTTCTTTAAATGCTGTTTAAGACAACCCCTGTGAGATTTTTGCTGTATTTTAAACGAGTTGTGTTTTATTAAACATTTTCACAATTTTCGCTTCAATTCTATCGTTTTAAAAATATTAGCGCGTTCTCTCCGACATTCGTAATTACATATCTCTCCATCTTCTTCTTTTTGAGCGGTTATATGGTGCCTTAATGTGTCTCCTGTCAATGCATTTGGCACTAGTAGTCTGGGAGACGAGATAGGTAAACCCTACGTCATCGAATACACGGATGAAACTACTTTGTAGTGATAATGGACATTTAGAAAACCTTAAAAAAGCTGGTCTGCCGGTGGGCCACTTGGCAGGAGCCGCGCAGTCATGGAAATAGTCAACGATTATTCATTTATCTTTATTTTTTTTTTTTTTATTATATTTTAAAAACTCAGATTGCCATATGTATTTTTAGAAAATAAGCGATAATGAAAAAAAATAATTTGAGAGTTCCGAGTGTACCCATCCGTCGGGCGAGACTTTCGACGCCAAACCACTTTTTGAGAGTTCCGAGTGTACCCATCCGTCGGGCGAGACTTTCGACGCCAAACCACTTTTTGAGAGTTCCGAGTGTACCCATCCGTCGGGCGAGACTTTCGAAGCCAAACCACTTTTTTCGACCATTTCCATTTCAATAATTTAATAACATATAACATAACATACTGAATTATATTTGGATACAAAAGGTACAGCGGCTCATCGATAATGTTTACGGAGCTAGGAGTGCATGGATTCGCCGCCCGATGTGACACCGGGTCACTGGAGCCAGGATGCGGCTAATGGCCTCCGACAACCCGGTGGCGAGCTTTTTAGCACTAAGCACCACTCCTGAGTGAGCGCTGGGCCCGAGCTCACCCAAGACCAAGCCCTACATAATGAATCATTTTTTTCAAATATTTCAATTACTATTTATTTTTCTATTCGTTTTACTTGTTTCTTTACTTAAAATCTATTATGTAAACATGGATTGCACTATCCTCCCCAAATCCTGGAATAAAATATTACAATAATAATTATTAAATTTACATGAGACTTTCTCACGCCTAAAAGGGAAGAGATTTCTTGAAACAAGATATAAGAGCCTAATATTACAATATTAATATTAATTTAAAAAACTATTACAAATTTAATTAATTTAACTTAATATTACGAGTACATTAAAAAAAAACAAACAAACAAAAAATTTACTTTCTCTAACACATCTATTTTCCAATTTCTTTCACAGAACGAATTTCAAAAGTGACTACAAACATGTACTTTCGTGCAGAAGAATACTTACCAAATATTATTTCAATTTTTATTTCAAGAAGAATAATACTTACCAATGTTTATTTCAATCTTCTTTAAATTGAATAAATTATCTTTTTATTCTTTATTTCTAAGCTTACTTTAAATTCTTATATTTTTATTTTTATTTGGATTAATATTTGTTTTTAGTTTTATTTATCCCTAAATATGTTATTTTTTTCTTTCCGCTTCTTATATTTTATTATCTGTTTATATAAAATAATATTTAATGTATGACTACCACAACACGGGCAAAAGCC
This sequence comes from Limnephilus marmoratus, assembly GCA_917880885.1. Lineage (NCBI taxonomy): Eukaryota > Metazoa > Arthropoda > Insecta > Trichoptera > Limnephilidae > Limnephilus > Limnephilus marmoratus. The sequence continues at coordinate 15,797,860 of OU862906.1, forward strand.
TAGTGTGGTAGTTAAAAAATGGCAAAAACTGTAACATGTAAACATTTATAAAATAATAAAAAAAAATAAGTCTTGTTCAAGAAATATTATCGATATTAAGTTAAAATGTTTGATAAATAATCTATCATCTATCTATCTATCTTCTATCTTCTTCTTCTTCTATATAAATAAAAATGAATCGCTGAAATGTATGTACGCGCATAACTTCTGAACGACTGCACCACATAGGATAATTCTTTTTTTGGTGTGTTCGTTATTGTCAGGACAAGGTTTGTATGAAAGAAAATTAAAAAAAAAAAAATTTAATGTCATAATATGAAAAGTGAGTGCGTGAATGCGACAGAAGACTGTGAGAGTTCGTCAATACATTGACAAAAGGTTTGTGTTAAAGAAAATTAAAAAAAAAAAAACAGATTTTTTTTTATAATTCTCATAAGTTTATTTTTTAATCTCATAAAATATGAAAAGCGAGTGAGTGAATGAGACAGAGGAGTGTGAGAGATCTTCAATAATATATTGACAAAAGGTAGGCTTTACAATACCCCTTAATACTTTGCCGAGTAGAGGATGAATATAATTTTTTGATCAAGATGATTAATCCAGTGACTTTTTAATTTTTTTCTGCATTAGCTCCACGCAGGAGACCCTGAGGAAAATAATTGCCCTCAGGGCCTATGTCATCTTTGGGGATGCTGTGTGGAGGGTCTTTTAATGAAAAGGAAGGAGAGGAAGTCGTGGGAAGGAAAAAGGTATGAGGGGTGGGTAGATATCTGGGGGTCAGTGTGCCCAGAAGTTACAGACTTATGAATCCATCGCGGTGCAAGGCGATGGGTCGAGAGAGTCCGGCCGGAAAGGTCAAAAAACCTCTCTCAACCAGTCTCTCTCGATCCGGCCCGCCACACAGCAGGTAGGCAGACGCATCCACCGCCAAGACCTGGACAAATCTCACTCCTTGAACCCAGGCACCCCTACTAAGTCACCAAACGTAGCTTGGGGCGACCTATGGCAGAGGTGATGTTTCCCGGGGCGGCGGTGCCCATACCCGCCTCCCAAATTGTGAATAATTGGTATGTATAAATGCAAAAATTTAAAAAAGATGTTTAGGTTGTGGCCACAGCTGTTTATGGAATTACAGACAGCACAAGTGTTATCAGTATTTAAATCCAATTCGGTTGATATAAGCTTTATAAGCAATATGTGCTTTAATAAAGTGAATATAATGTTGGTAGTTCTTAGTCGAAGTATGATACAGTTAAAAGTGACCGAATTGGAATAGGTTCCTTAGCTCAGTTGGTAGAGTTATTGCCATGAAAGCAGAAAGTCCTGGGTTCCAGTCCCAGAGGTGTAAATATCTTTTTCTGATTTTTCTGTCTTCACATTTTCGATTGAGTTTCTAATATTGTCTTCATTTAATTAAATATTACAATTTGAGGTTTTACTCATAAAGTTAAAAATAAACATTCCTACTGGACAAAAAAGTGAATAGATGTCGCATATTAAAAATAAAATGGTTTAAAATGTATCCAGACACCATTAAGAGATTTGTGTAGCAATCAGAACCTCTTCGAAGGCGCGATGATTCTACTATCTGGAGATTTTCGCAAAACGCTGCCAGTCATTCCCAGATCAACCACTGCTGATGAAATAAATGCTTGCTTGAAGGCATCAAATTTATGAGGATACGTGAAAAATCTCAAGTTAACAATGAATATGCGATTGGCGTTACAATGAATATGGAAGCGTTTGCAAATACATTATTCGACATTAGCAATGGAATAAATTCCTGTGAACACTTCTACTGGCCATTTCATTTCCACCGATGTTTAGTAAATTCACAACGTCAAAGGAAGAATTAATATCGAAAGTGTTTCCAAATATTGGTGTGAATTTTAAAAATCATGCTTGGTTGAACGAACGAACCATTTTAGCAGCGAAAAATAAGGATGTAGAAGATTTAAATATAAAAATTCAGAGTCAAGACAAATGCAATTTAAGTCGATCAATCCCATTATCGATCCAAAAGAAGTAGTCAATTTTCCTACTGAATTCCTAAATTCATTTGATTTGCCTATATGCAATAGCATTATTTTTATTTTTTCTGCATCTTTGTATATTATTACTTTAAAATATCTATACCACATGTGAATCTAATTTAGTAACTGCTACGTTAGTATATTACTTTATCAATATTTGTTATCATTCATAAGTTTATTTGTTTCTTAATTAAAAAAAAAAAGAATATGGTATTTCTTTATCTTTTTCTGTAATGACACGACTCCCCAATTTAAACACGTGAAATTTTTTTCTCTTTTAATTTGGGTAGATTCATTAACAAGAAATTACTTTTTATGTGTTATTATTTTGAAATTATTTGTAATTATTTTGAAGAACCATATATTTTCCTTATGTAAATCTGTAATATGTATGTACATTTTAAATAAAAATAAAACTCAAGGTTGGCACTATGATAATTTTATTTTTTTTACATGAGCTGCACACATGTCATCTTTGGAGATGCTGTATGGAGGGTTTTTTAAGGAAAGGAAGGAGAGGACAGTTCTGGGAAGGAAAAGGGTTTAAAGGGTGGGTAGGAATCTGGGGTTCAGTATGTCCTGGTCATCCGCCACCAAGACCTAGACAAAACTCACCCCATGAACCCGGGCACCCCTGCTAAATCACCAAACGTAGCGAACCACTTGGGGTGACCTATGGCAGAGGTGTTGGTTATCCAATAAAGGTTCCCGGGGCGGCGGTACCCATTCCCGCCTCCCAAATTATGCTACGCAATCTGAATCAGCCAAAATTGTGCAACGGAACAAGACAGTTGAAAAAATTACGAAAAATTTGATTGAAGCTACTTTAATCATATGAAAAATCAAAGGCGAGAATGTGCTTATTCCCAGAATACCATTAATGCCAACTGACTTTACTTTTGAATTTAAACGTGTCCAGTTTCCAGTGCGCCTTGCATTCGCAATGACAATTAATAAATCCCAAGATCAATCGTTAGAAGTGTGTGAAAAAAAATCTTAAATTGATTGCTATTTGTTTTCTTTCCAGAAGGAAAAACTAAAAATGTTGTACATTACAAGGCATTACAAGTTTCATTTTATGTTCGTATTGTAAACGGAAGATTTTGTCTCATTTTTTGTCATTAAGTACGTAACGGGTAACATTCGATACATGGAATTATTGATAATCCAACTGATTCGAATTTACCGGAAGTGTTACATTTCCTTAGTCCGCGATTGTACACCACCCGTGTGAAGCCAAGGCGGGTATAAATAGTACAATAAGTCTTTCAGGAACTTAGAAAATATTCACGAAAAAAAATGTGGCGGTACGAAGTTCGCCGGGTCAGCTAGTTATTGTAATATTATATGCTACTAGCAAACCCGGCCACACGTTGCTGTAGCTAACGAAACACAATGCCATTACCCAATCTTTATAAAATCCACACCACCCGCTTGCCAGCTGCCCGCTGCCTGAATTGAATATTTGAATTTATCGGCTTTTCTCTACTATAATAAGCATGTATTATACATATAAACTAATTAACTCGCCACTAATTATACAAAGCTTGCAATGCAACCTGGATATTTGAAAAGGGAAAATCAAATACCTACTTACTCTAGGACATCTATTTTCCAATTTCTTCCGTAGAACGAATTTCAAAATTGACTATATATAGTACGGCCCGCCAGTCGTTTTAAATCGCACAAAAATATGTTTTCTTTGAATTTCTCGGCTTTTCTCTAGTATAATTTACATGTATTATACATATAAACATTCTTCTTCAATCACTCTACCTATTGGTGAAAACCGTATGAAAATCTGTTGCGTAGTTTAAAAGATTAACGCGCACATCCATTTTGAGCGACTTCATTTTATACTATGTAATGATGATGATGATAATGATGATAATGATGATAATGAAATGATAATGATGATGATGATAATGATGAAATGATGATGATGATGATGATGATAATGATGATATCATAGTTTACTGATCGTGTTAATCAAATTTCATTTGTCATATCGTTTTAGTAATCATAAATTAAATATCATTGCTTAAAAACGAAAATACGAAATTGTGCACAGTATCATCGTATTAATTTGTTTTTGTGTTGAAGTCGTTGAATTTTTAACACGACTATTTCTGATTTGAAAAAAATCTTTACTTTTTTTACATTATCTTCACACAGGAGGCCATGGGGAAAATAATTCCTCTCAGGGCCTATGTCATCTTTGGGGAGTCTGTGTGGAGGGTATTTTTGAGAAAGGAGGGAACGAAAAGGGTATTAGGGTTGGGTAGGAATCTGGGGGTCAGTGTGTCCAAGACATATGAATCCATCTCTCTCGCTGCGGTGCAAGGCGATGTTCCGAGGTAGTACGGCTGGAGAAGTCAAAGGGACTCCTTCAAGCATTCTCTACCGATCCGACCTGCCATGCAGCTAGTGGGCAGACTCATCCGGATAAACCTCACCCCATGAACCCGGGCAACCCTGCTAAGTCACCAAATGTAGCGAACCTCTTGGGGTGACCTACGGCAGAGGTGTTGGTTATCCAATAAATGGTTCCCGGGGCAGCGATACCCATACCCGCCTCCCAAATATTGAACTATTACTGAACCATTAAAACGGGTACCGTCTCAAAACAACGAAAAAACATATTTGCAGATATATGAAATGAGAATTGGTTGAGTTAAAAAAACGACTTGGCTACGCTTAGGAAATTAAGTATGGAATTATTTTCATTGATTTTGAGTGAGAGTGCGTAGAGGCATCATGCTACTTTACTACTTGTGGAATATTTATAACGAGAATCAAACTCGCGAAGGGTTAAACTATATTTGGCGAGACGCACTGCCTGGTGTCACGAAAAGGTGCTCAATTCTACACGGAATGCTAGCAGCTTGTTTATCGACTTGGTCACGCCAGCGGTGACTTACATAAGATCTGTTCATACGAGCGCGTCCATTGCCATCGACTATTCCGTCTGATACTAACAGCTCCGTGTCTACTGTCTAACCCTCGCCCTCGCCTAGAACATGCACTTAAGCGATGACAAATTATCCTTATTCGTGAATTGAAATGGGATCGGTTCACTGGACAGATATGCCGATAGAAGTGGATTGTAGGCGTGTCCATGTGCAAAAGTGAGCTCATTTTTTTCCATTAATAACACTAGTAATCCTGGAAATAGTGTACCTCGCGTCCAACAAAAACGTGCTTCTAATTTTCTCTTATTTGATAAATCAAAGCCAAATTTATAAATTAATAATAATAAAATAAAATATGTCAATAGAATCGTCACTATCCAAGGTTCGTAGAAAATGCGAGGAAGAGCGGTGATTTTAAAAATTCTCCACTGGGAGATATGAATTAACTGCAATACAAGTGGCAGTGTTTTACCTCAAGTTACATCACGCGTTCGAAATTTCGATAGCGGCCCGATGAGTTTTTTTTTCGAAAAAGGCCTGTATGAGCTATGTTAAACGCATTTTATACGAACCACCACTATCTCACTATCTTGTCACTATCTCGATGATAATAATATTCAATCTTTCTTTAAAGAAGTAGGAACCAAATTTAAAATTTGAAAAAAGAATTTAAGTTGAACCGTAGTCAAAGTAAGTTAGTCACCTAGTCGAAGTTAGACATCTAATTAAAGTTAGTCGCCTAGTCAATGTTAGTCAAAGTTAACGGTCTAGGTAAAGTTAATCACCTAGTCAAATTTAGTGTCATAGTCAAAGTTAAACGTCCAGTCAAAGTTAGACGTCTAGTCAAAGTTAACCATCTAGATCAGGGGTGGGGAACCTGTGGCCCGCGAAGCTATTTGGTGCGGCCCGCGAGCACTTTTGGTGCCGCTTGCTGAAAAAAAATTACACTCAGAAAGCACTACAAAAAATTACTCTCAGAAAGCGAGAACGTTTTTCTTTCGCAGTGTTCCAGCTACATTTTAAAGTTATTATTACTAAACCAGGAGAAAGTTATAACATAGCTGACAGGTACGTGCTTACATATTCACCTATGTTTTTAGAAATTATGTTAGACACAAATAGGTACAATTCTTATAGTTATACGATAGGGAAATTAATATCGAAAAAATATCTCAGTATTGATTACAATTCTATTAAGGAAAGAAAAAATATGATGTACTTTCTTTACTTGATACACTTCTGCCATAAAAAATATTTAAATTTAAAAAAATATTCCATATAAATTATTGTAAATACATAGTTAAATAAATTTAAAATTATAAAAGAATTATTGCAGTCAATGAATTTACTGTAAATACCGGAAAAGCATTCACGAGCGGAGTAAAATATCATTTAAGCTGGGGGACTGGTGGACCCCTACGCAGATCCATTCCTAAGTTAAAATCACTCTTGTAAAGTTAAAACCACTCATGCAAAATCTTGTTACATCTGCGCAATTCGAAGGAAACCATCCACGTGTTTCTAGTGCAAATAACGAAGGAAAACCATTTTCATGTTCTGTTTGTAGTATTAATTAAAGCCGGAGAATCGCATGCAGGATCACTCTAAAGTTAAAACCAGTTTCATGTTCTGAATGATGTGTCGAAATTCCAGTAGAGGATTAACCTGCTGACGCATTTCGAAGAAAACTGTTCTAATGTTTCGAGTAGAGTTAATTTTTTTGTTTTAATTGCTGCAATACTAATTAAAGCTGGGGACTGGCATACAGATTCACTCTTAATTTAAAACCAGTTTTTTGTGTTCAGATTGTAACGATCAATTTCCAGTTGTGGATTCATCTGCTGACACATTTTGAAGGAAATCATTTTCTTATTCGAAGTTGCAGACTATGTATGTGCTATCCCCCCCCCCCCCCGGTGCGTCAAAATGGCCCTCGATGCGAAAAACCCATCCCTGATCTAGATCATTCTCAACGTGGGCGTTTGAGACTGTCAGGGGGGGGGGGTAAAAGATCCAGAGAAAATTAGGGGGTTTTGAGACTGTCAGGGGGGCGGCAGAAGACCCAGAGAAAATTAGGGGGTATTGAGATGGCAGCGTGAGGGCGTGGGCAGGTAAAAATATATAGTCTAAAACAGACAAAAAAACATGCTTATCACAATAAAGCAAAGTAAACCTTAACATGGGTTAATTTTTGTAATTGTATGTATTGTAATCATTTTTATCATGTGTGCGAAAATTCACATATTTCGGTAGTTCGGGAAGAGGATGATAATTGAACTGAAAAATTCCATTACATTCAGATCTAAATCAAATTGGTACTAAAAATACAAAAGAATAGAATTTTTTACTTGCATAACAAAAAGGTATAGAAAATAATTTAATATATTTTTAAAAGAATTATTGATTCCATGAGAGTTGAACCCCCCACGCCCACGTAAAATTGTGGGGCTCTAGAAAAAAACATATTCTCAAAAAGGGCGATGGGCAAAATAAGGTTGAGAACCTATGATCTAGACAAAGTTAGTCACCTAGTTAAAGTTAGTCATCTAATCAAAGTCCAGTCAAAGTTAGCCTTCTAGTCAAAGCTAGGCTTCTTGTCAAAGTTTAGTAAGCAACTGCCTTCTAGTTAGCAACTTTAGCCATCTAGTAAAGTTTTTCACCTAGTCAAAGTTAGCCATCTAGTCATTGTTAATCACGTAGTCAAAGTTAGCCTTCTAGTCCGAGCAAGGCTTCTACTTAAAGTTTAGTAAGCAACTACCTTCTAGTAAGCAACTTTAGCAATCTAGTAAAGTTTTTCACCTAGTCAAAGTTAACCATCTAGTAATAGTTAATCACCTAGTCAAAGTTAGCCTTCTAGTCAAAGTTAGCCTTCCAGTCAAAGTTAGCCTCCTAGGCAAAGATAGCCTTCTTGTCAAATATAGACATTTAGTCAAAGTACCTAAGGGAACGTACCCATACTACGTGACCCACTTTTTGCAATTTTTACCCCCCCCCCCCCCGGTGACCACGTGTAGTATATTCCAAGACACCCCCCCCCCCCTCCTACAGTTTTCACGTAGTAAATCATAAATATGGTTTTGAATCATTTCTAGCTAACAAAAAGTTTAAAAAAAAATTATTTGGCTTATATTTGTCTTTATTAATACGGCTGCTGCGTGACGGCAAGAGTGCATGCATACCTATAATTACAAGTGGAAAAAATATAAAAAGATTTCTAGATTGACTACGTGATAAAAACCTAAGCCCCCCCCCCCCCATTGTGACCAGGCGTGGTATTTTGAAGATCCCCCCCCCCTCTAAACGGGTCACGCAGTATGGGTACGTTCCCTAAGATTTACTTGAATTATTTTTATAATGAATGCTGCTATGAATGAATCTAAAATGGTTACTGAACGCACAAACAATTCTAAAGACGTTAGAAGAGTTGTAACACAACGTAGTAAGTTGTAGCACACATCTACCGGATCTGCCCTGACGATGGACACTGCAACGCTGTCCGAAACGTTGGCTAAAGAAGGAGGTAGCACAACACGGCATAACACCCCAAAAACTGCTTGAATTTTTGACAAATGTAATTTTTAAATTTTTCTAAAATTACTGACAACCTTTGATTTTGAAAAGCAATGATCTGAAGCAAATATTTTAATAATATCATGTTTTTTTTCAATGATCTAACTAACTAGATAACCATCACGCCGTTTCCCTGCATGGATACACACTCTTTGCCTTATTCACATTCATATATCGTCTCATACATACTCTTCTATTATTCTGACACTAGACATGGCCCGTCTCAAGTATCTAATTCACTTGAGCGTGCCATGTCTTCCTCGGGCCTCCCCGACTTTTTCTATCATTAACATTTGCGTCATATATTCTTCTTATACTACTTTCTTTGTTCATTCACTCTACATACCCAAACAATCTGAGGGTCCCTTTCTTAATCTTACTCATTACGCTTACATAAGTCTTGCATTCTTTGCGGATCTCCACATTTCTCACACGATCATACATGGTTTTACGACATATACGCCTCAGGATCTCATTTCAACAGGATTCGGTATGCTTTCATCCTTCCTCTGCCAGTTCCATGCCTAACTGCTATACAAAAGGGTAGGTACCACCACTTCATTGTGGACTGTTAGCTTCGCTTTTTAGACAGTTTTTTATTAGCGCCAACGGCATTAAGTTCTTCATTAATGGAGTTACCTGCATTTCCCTTCTTCCCATATCTCTATCAGCCTTCCCATCTCTCGTAAACATACTACACAAATACACATACTCATCCGCCTGCTTCCAGTCATCATTCACAACTTTATTGCACTGTTTTAGAACTGTCTCTTTCAAACACCATGACTTAAGACTTACTTTCATCATTAACTCATTCTTCATACATACTTCGTTCATCCTAGACACGAGAGAATGTAGATCTTCCATACTGTTAGAAATCAGCACTGCATCATCAGCATACTTTCAGATTACTCAATTTCGCGCCCAATCCCACCTCTTTCAATTCTTTTATCGACATTATCCATGTATAGATTGAATAAGCATGGTGACATTACGCAGCCTTGCTTAACACCTTTTGTGTTGTCAAACTACCCCGTAAAACCACCGCTCACCCTAACACATGCAACGTTTCCATCATACAGAGAGGCAATTACCTGTATGAGATTTCTATTCACTCGATACTTGGACAACACTTTCCATAGCTTTTTCCTGTCGACTCGGTCATATGATTTTTGAAGAATTTACAAAGGCGCAGAAAAGTTTCTGGTTTTTTGCCGGAAATTTTTCAATGAGCATGCTCAAAGAGAAAATCTTCCACTCTTAAAGGCACCTTGCACATTCTATATTTTATTCTTTGTTTCAATTCTTACCCTTTCAATCAATATTCTTCCGTACAGCTTGATAACCGAACTTAGCGGGCTAATAGCCCTACATTTCCCACATTCCATACGTGACCCTTTACCTTTGTATAACGGCATGGTCACAGCCCATTTCCAATTTAAGATGAATATATACGTGAAATCCTATTTAGATACTATTTTGATTAATCTTTACGACGAATCGGCTTACAGTATGAACATCAAAAAATATGTTACGGATAAATTGAAGCTTTAACTACTTTATCAATGTATTGGAATTACAATAAAATTATTATTTACGTAACAAAAAATATAAGCGTAAACCACTAAAAAAAATGTTTTCTCATGACTTAACTATGAAGTAATGTAAGTAACAATTTTTAAAAAATACCCCTTTACGGCTAAGACTATTTTTGACTTTATCTATGTTCTAACTTTTTTTCGTTCTTATAAAATTATGCATAAAATAAATAAAAACCGCTTTTTCGCTTACTAGCCTCGTGCAAAAAGACGCTCGATTTTAAAATTTTGCAGGCATGAGATTCGACATATTTTTAGCGTTTATATTCCTCTTAAAGATGTGTAACCCTCCTCTAAACACTGGTTAAAGAGTTTGCACAACCATATGAGAATAATATGGCTATCTCCTTTAATGGAAGTGAAACCTTCGGAAAAGTACAGAGTTAAGAGTGGGGAGGCTACGAAACACCGCACAAGATCGATTAATCTACCTCATTCTTTCGTGGGCTAAATCCTGTAGATGAATGTATTTGTCGCTTTTTATTGACACTTTTTCGTTTCATCGAGTTTCAATCACAACGGTGCTAAAAAAGTTTTCCCTTGAAAAAAAAATAATATTAGTTATATCTGCGCCACGTTCCGGGGTGGAAGATACTCTCAGTATCCTGGTGTATTATCACCATACAGAATTAAAACGTTGCTTGAAGTGGCATCAGACGTATTTGGTGACCAGATCTGAGTAGCCAGATACTTTTTCTTCTCCATCTCATTCCCCTCCCCACTACCTTCAGCCTCTCAACATACCCTATTTCGGGATGCCAGTCTCACTTACCACAGGCGGTTGGGAGCAGTTGGGACACTTATGCGATATTCACATAAAAAAGTAGATCACATTAGGATACATTCATTTGCATCATTTAAATCTAAATAAAAACGAATTAAGCACCCTAATAAACATGTTTAAAGGTGTGCATGTGTAGAGGTGTATAAAGCCCTGTTCAGACACGGCTATAAACCGCGAGCAGATATCTGTTGAACCGCGAGCATATATGGTTCGTACCGTTCACACGAAGCTATCAAATATTTCTTCCTGTGGTAGGAGAGGGGGTCAGATGAATTAGCGAGCGGCCACGGAATGCACATTTTTTGTACTGAATCTGTCAACGTGACATCTGTCATCCACCGGTCTAGGCAGCTCCGTAATTAAAATGACCCCCTCTCCTATTTTCGTCGGATTGGGAGACGCTTAAATGTTGACATATTGCCTCAGGAGATGTGTGGTTAAGATGTGTATTGTCGAAGGTTGATCTGCACTTAAACCACTCAGATGTGAACAGTCTGAAGGGATTGTATAGAGAGCGATATTTGGCGTGCTATGATTTTAATAGTTTATAGCTGTGTTTGAACAGAACTTTACGCTCATGTATTGGATAAACAGATGTATACGTATTAGTATGTTCATCGGTCTACTGTGAACAGGGGTTGGGTAAGTCTACGGAGAAACACGCAAGCTCGTTAAGATGACAATATACCCTAAAATATACTTAGAATCTTAACGACGTAAGTAAAGAAACCGTATATACAAATTGCTACTCGCGACCCGTGCACTGGACGGACCTACTACGGAATTTGCCGTATCAAAGAAAAGAAGAAGAAGACAAATAATGTGGGAATCTTAACGACGTAAGTGAAGAAAGCGTGTAAACAATTATACGCCGCGCCACGGCGTATTGTTCGAACGTACGGTCGAATTCACCCAAGCAGGCCTGGAGATTCGACCTTTCGGCTGCGTTCATTTTAATTAATTCTGAAGAACGTGCTACAAATATTTAAAATGTGTCTCCATGTTGTCCTCCCGAAATTATTAATTCATCGTCTAGAAAAATAAAATCTGGTGCTTACCGCTAACTTTATAGTTGAAAAACGGGTTATAAAGTTTTGAAATCGTTGTACGTAAAATATATAAATGGTAAGGTACTGTTTTTATTAATCTAATATATAAATAACTCACATTTCTTGTGCGACATGGAAATAAAAAAGTTATTATAGTTACGGATTCGCCGCTAATGATTAAAATGTGAGTTTTGAGCGTACAAAAATTATTAGGATTGTGTACCGCCTTAAATATTCAAAATATCAGTATTTCTCATAATTCATTTCAAAAGGAAAACCGTTTTTCATTTATTCAAATTGGCTTAGGCAAGTACCCGTTTATGTTATAAAATTAATTTTCAATACTCTGCTATTTTGTTGCCTCTTCATTGACTTTTAGAATTTTAAATAATATATTTCTAAAAATTAAAAATACTAATTTCGGTTGTAAATCCGGTTCAATGAAATATAGAACTCTTCTTATCACTTTATAAACTGGGCGAATGACAAAGGAGAATATTGTCAAAGGTAGCATCACACTTATTAGAAAATAAACACTCGTTTGATAAAGACAGAGATGTTAAAGTTCTCCATACTTGTAATAAAGGTCATAAACTACATAGACTAGAATCTTTAGAAATTACCCGCTTAACTAAAAAAATAGACACCAATTTTTGTACAATTAAATGTTGGGCTTTATTCTTCAAGACCGGCGAATTACATTGTACAGCTGTGCAGTAAGTATGTACTATATAGTATAGTTGTTCATGTTTCAGTCCGGTGAATACTAAATTATAATTATTGTTACCATGGTTTATTGCTGGGAAGTACATATGGGACTTCGTCGGATTCAAAACACAGTGGTGGTTTTTTAAGTACATAGTTTAAAAGTATTTTAAACTTTCAGCTAATTATATTATAGTAATTACATATATTTCTTTACAGACAAAAACTTTTATTGGTGGTATATAATCTTCTATTATCAATTTTATTTATAGAAAGTAACTAAACCTTGAATACACAATTTCGTCGTGGAGCTGGTGAAATAAAACCAAGAAACAAAGAACAAAAAAAATAAATAAAAAAGGCTTGGTGTGGAAAGGGCTAAGAAATGATTTTCTTTTCTCCCATTTTGATAAAAAAAAGTTTTGAGCTTTATTATATTTTCACAATGAAAATAAAATAATGATAATAGATAAAATGATAATAAAATAAAATGATGTTTTCCTCCAAATAAATGAAGTAATATGGTATATTGTATTATACAGATAACAGTAATAAAAGCAGTTTAGACAAATGTTGACCTTTATAATAAAATTAGACATCTATCCCTGTTTTAGCAGAAAATGTTAAATTAGGTTAAGTTAATTAAGTTAGTTTAGGTAATCAAGTTAATTTAAGTTAATTCAAGTTAGCCTAAATTAATGATGTGAGGCATTCTTTAAAATAGTTCCTTCCCTTTACAATCAACCAATTCTGAACACTTGTGATATAACTATCGGCAGTTTTCGATTTCCTGGTATCAATACTCAGCGAATTGAATATTTTGGGCGCAATGTAAGAGAACTGGTGCTGTGCGAAGGCTGTTTTTGTTGGAGGAATTATGCATTTTAGTTGGTATGAGTACCGGGTGCGAATTTTTTGTTGTGTTTTTTTCATCAAATCCTTTTTCCATATGTATATGAGAATCGTCTTTATGTATAATTGTCGAATGTCTAATACGGTGAGTTTTTTAAAAAGTGGTTCTGATGGTTGTGATGGGTTACATTTGAATATTATCCTTAGCAATAGTTTTTTTATTAAGACCATGGGATGAAGACTTGATGTTGAACAACCTCCCCATCCTATAATACCATATGTAGCAATTGATTGAAAAGTGCAAAGTAAACACATCTTAGTGTTTGTAGATTAAGGATAGATCTAAGAGAGTAGAAAATGTAACATAATTTGCGAAGTCTTTTAGTTGCCGAATTTATGTGTGCCTCCCATCGTAATTGATCATCTATGATAACTCCCAAGTACTTAATTTCGTTTGATAATTTTAGGTTATCGCATGAGCAGTTTTTGTGAGGTGATGCAGGTGTGTTAAGGTTCTGTGAACATGAATATATGGTAAGTTTTTGGCAGTTTTGGAGGAGATTTGGTTTACGTATGGAAAAAAGAAGATACTTAGTTTTATCTATATTAAGAGTTAGGAGGTTGGAATCTAACGAGTTTTTAACTAAGTTCATGCCATAATTTGCTTTTTCAAAGGTTGAATTTAAATCTTCGTCATCAAATACGATAACCGTGTCATCGGCGAAAGATATAATAGTGCCACCAGTTTTCAGATTGCATAACGTGTTAATGTATATTAGAAAGAGAAGTGGGCCTAAAACACTGCCGTGGGGCACGCCATATGTGCTTGGTAAACTTGTACTTCTATGCTCTTTGGCCGAGTTGATAATAGTTGACTGGGACCTGTTTGTTAGATAGCTCTCAAACCATTTAAGGGGAATGCCTTTTATTCCTATCTGCAGGAGATTTTTCAGAAGTATGCGGTGAGATACAGTGTCAAAGGCTTTAGCTAGATCCAAGAATACAGCGAGGGGTTTGCGACTTTTATCGAGTTTGTCAGAAATTAATTTAGTGAAGTTTGCAATCGCATCTGAGGCACTACGACCTTTGCGGAAGCCGTATTGATTATTTGACATGATTTTATTATCTTCAAGAAACTTGTAGAGTCTTTTTTTAACTGTTTTTCAATTATTTTTGAAATCGGACTCAGTAAGGATATTGGTCTTCCCCGTACGTGGAAAATAATAGTGAGATCAAAGAACGTATTTATGTTATTTGAAGCAAAGGACATATTATTATATTGGAATAGGGGATATAAAAAAAAGCAAATTACATGTGTATGCTAACGCGCGATTGCCTCAAGGCAATCATAAGGTTAACTAACCACTGTGGCTAATTTGTTCGCTTCCAGAACAACTCATGTAGGTCTCATAGAAATCGCAGAGTCTCCCTTACTATCAATCAAAGTGAGAAATATGATGTAAACCGCATTGGAAAGAGAAAATACCACGCTACACAAATCTAAAAATGAACCCCAGCAGAATTAAAATGAACATATTTATAAAACCAAAGTTTTCGACCGCACTTTGAAAAAAAAATTTACTTTGTGAACTTTATTAATTTTATTTTTACAAGAACAACAAAAAATTGAAATCATAGTAACGTTTGTAATACATTTGTCTAATGAAATGTATGTGTTTACTTATTTTTTTCGTTATTAGTTATTTTAGTTTTAATAATGAATTTTTTTATATTTAAAAAATTACACGATTATTTCTAAAAATTAAAATTTTAAGCTTATTTCACAACCTTTCAATATCGGTTTATAGTTTTCGGATATGATCAAAAATGTAACATTTTATTGAATTTTGTTGCAATGTAGAAATAGTCTGACTGCTGACAGAACATGGTCGAGGCCTCAGGGGTTAAATTTTGTCTTCAAGCAATGAATCATATTTAAATTTGTATTTTATTTCAAGTAATGAATAATGGGCGGTATGTTACTCTAATCCGTAAAGGACATAACCCGTTCTCAGAATTATTTACGACCAATTAATCTTCTTTTATGTATTGTTTTTTGAATTTATTTAATGTTCTTTGGATTAAAATAATACTCCTAACGATGCTTTTTACAAAAAAAGTAAGAAAATATTTATTTTTCTTACTTTTAAAATCGGCGAATAAAATGTACATAATTTAATATGACTTAATTTATATACATTATTGAATATGACTTACAGAGACGAGATATGTTACTTTCCTGATATTTAATGTTTAACAATGTATTATTTAATATTATTGTGCCTTGTTGCACCTCCCAAATCTTTAGCTAACGTTGTGTACATTCTTTTAACTTGTGTTTTATTGTTCACTAGCAGTTAAAAACCTGCTTCGTAGGTTTTTGCTGCTAGGCCCTGCGGGCGGGCTTTTAGTTCCCCTCCCCGCTCCCGAGTTCCCCTCCTCCCTCACCCTCCACACCCTTCCGAGTTCCCCTTTTCCTCCACCCCCACCCCTTCCACCTACCCCCTCCCCCCTTCCCCCACCCCCCTCCCCCCTCCACCCTACCCCCTCCTCCCTACCCCCCTCCCCCCTTCCCCCTCCCCCGTCCCCCCCCTCCCCAATCCTCTCCCACCCTCCCCCTCCCCACTCCACCCTCCCCACTCCTCCCTAAAAATCCCTAAATTTTAATCGCAATCGGATGAACGGTTTAGCGATGTATAATTTCATGATGCCAGAGCTCACTATTGTATACAGATACCATCGCGAGCATGCGCACATCAAATCCCCAAAGTTTCATCGCAATCGGATAAATGGTTTAGCAACGCATAGCGGACATACATACATACAAACCCAGAAACAAACATATTTTGATCTTTATATATTTATAGATGGATTACACTTGTGGAGCAATTAATGCGAGATGCTGTAGTGTTCCTTGTTTTTCCTTGGTTTTCTTGTTTTAAGGAATAATTTGCCCTTTATCATGTTTAAGATGTTAACATATTTTATAAATATTTTTAGTGAATATTTGTCGTCGATTATACTTTCCAAGCATTTAATTTCCTCTTTAAAATTTTTGTGGTCTATATTTCGGGTGAGATACGATTTAAGATTTTCACGGTCAAAAGTCTTTTCGTTATTTGTTTTTGGGGTGTAACGCCATGTTGCGCTACTCCCTTCTTTAGCCAAAGGTTCGGACAGCCTTGCAGTGTCCATCATCAGGGCAAATTCGGTATATGTGTATATTTAGAGTGTTTATTGTTTTTCTTAATACCACCAATATACTTTTAGTAAAATTTAATATCAGTTTATTTATATTTGACCATTTAGACTTAATGAAGTTAACTTGTATTTTTGAAACCAATTTTGTCGATTTACGCAGAAAACTTAACTTATCGAAATTATCTGAAAGGCGAAAAATATTTTATCTCCTCTTATTATATAAGATTGTTCATTCAAGGTTGGACTGCCCTGAAGCTATAAACTTGTTAGCCTTACATATACCTCCAAAATGTACCAGGCGGAATATTTTAATTTACAACTATAATTTCGCAATGAATTCTGTGATAGAAAGAATACATACATTGGGCAATCAACTAACTGACATCGCGGACATATTTAGCTTAAACGTCGATACATTAGCCAAATTAGTCAACCATTTTTGAGATGTAAATAATGAATGAGTAATCATTTTATTTAATTTCGATTTTCTTTTGTTTGTTGTTTTTTATTGTTCGTATTCTAAATGCATACAACTAGTCGTTAAGTAAAAATTTATTTATTTTGTTTTTTTAAATGTTTTTTTTTGCACGTAGGTATATGAATTATACCTACGAGTTCTCTAAAGTCATCAATTTGGAATTAGCATTTGATATATTCTTATTTGTTATATTAAGTTTATGCTCTATTTGTAAACTTTGTAATCTTTTAATTTGTGTTATACTGTTGTTATAAATGTAATTTGTATTTAATATGTAAACGCTTAGGTAAAAGTAAATAGGGATGACAGCATAAAAACTAACCTAATTCCCACATTTTCGTATTGGGAACTGTGTATATATTTTTTTCATGTGGCAACCCACACAATAAATGTCAAACATTGTGTGCGAATTGCTTCATCTATGGTTGCGTTGTTGTTTGTTTCACGTTTTAACTAACTAACTAACCATCACGCCGTTTCTCTGCAGGGGTAGGCAGAGAGGACGGACCGCTAAACAACTCGGTCTTGGCACACACTCTTTGCCTCACTCACATTCATACATCGTCTCATACATTCTCTTCTATTATTCTGACTTTTGACATGGCTTGACTCAAATATCTGATTCACTTGATCGTGCCATGTCTTCCTCGGGCGTCCCCGACTTCTTCTACCATTCACATTCGCGTCGTATATTCTTCTTACACTACTTTTTTCGATCATTCGCTCTACATGCCCAAACCATCTGAGGGTCCCTTTCTTAATCTTACGCATTATGCTTACATCAGCTTTACATTCTTTGCGGATTTCCACATTTCTCACACGATCGTACATTGTTTTACCACACATGCGTCTCAGGGATCACGTTTTAAATTGTAATAAAATTATTAGCAATGAGTAATTCTTTCGAATAACATATCATATCATATCTGCAATTAATGTAGTCAAAAGTCGAGCAGTTTCTTTATTAACGCGAAATCGGCATACGAAATCTAGGTCTTTCAGTAGATAGAAATTCCTGCGAATATTATGTCGCTTTTCACGTCGTGTCATATAATTAATTATTAGTTCATCGTCAGAACCTGATGAACTATTACTTGTTTCGAACATAATTATAAAATACTAGCAAATACCGTAAAATAGATAGCAAGAATATCTCTGAACTGTCACCAAAGTGACATTTAGACAACGGCCGCCATTTTGGTTACCTTTACTTTAGCATTTGCAGCAACATTGTGGGCCTGTAAGATGTAAGGTGAAAGTAAACGGTAAATGTCAAATGAAAAAACCCATTTCTATGCATTTGACTGTTTACTTTTACAATTAGCATTGCATTTAGCATTCTCGGTAAATGAAGAAACCCACCCTTAATGGGGCGTCAATACATAAATAAACAGTACTTTCATCATTCAAACTTTGCAACAGAAACTAAAAAGCAAACAAAAAACTACCCAGTTTTTATATTAATAGTCAATAATTTTGTAAAAAATTGTAAACCATCGCGCGTCGTGTAGCAAACTCTAGATAATTGTTATTATTATATGAAGTGATGGTAATCAGTGGAAATTTAATTATATGGAGGGTCGTTCGCATAAAAAATGCGCGTAAGGAGGTACCGATAGTTTGAAGTAAACAAAAGCTTCTGTGAGGATGATGATTTAATCAGTTTCTGCCCAAATTAGAATTCAAAACTTGCGTTTTCAAAGCTGGGCTTCTAATTGAGATTTTCTCTAGAAAATAATTAATTCTATAAGTTAGTGGGAGAGCTAAAGGGAATAGCAAATATTTAATCGTCATTTAATTTATCGAGTGATGGCAACATTTTGAAGAGCCCTTGGAGGGGACTTTAGCAATTTATTACAAATAAATGAATGTTTATCTTTGTTAAACAATGGAAGAGCGCCAGCCCCTCTTTCTCTAAGTGCGAACAACAAAATACAAGCGTCAATCAACATTTCCAACTTTTTCCCTCTTCCTCCCCCTCGGCGGGGAAAACGTATTATTTTGTAGGAATAGAATAGAATAAACATCTCCACAGACAATAAATGTCTGCTGAGATTTCCACAAGCAATCTTAATCAGATATTTCTAAATTTATTTGTAGTATAAATTAACAGTATTTTTTCTTTAAAAAACAACTAATAAACGTAGCGAAAAAACAACGAACATTTGTTACTAGAGCATTCTTTTTAACTTTATTTTTTTTTTATTCAATAATACCATTACTCAATTTATAAAAAAACAATTTATTAACAAGTTCTGCAATGTAATTATTATTGTGCGTGACAGCTCTTTCGCCTTCTGAAGGGATTATCAAACTGTAACGGTTGAAAATGTTTTCAATCAACAGTTTGATAATGAATTCAGATGGTGAAACAGCTGTCACGCGTAATAGTAATTACATAGCAGAACTTGTTTATAAATAAACCGTTTTTATAAATTGAGTAATAATATTATTGAATATTAAAAAAATATTAAAATGGAGTTCTACAAATTAAACTTGGTAACAATAAATAGTAATGCTTCTCAAAGAGATTACTTGATACCTATTCGAAATGCGCATCAGACTGAAATACCTTTTTGCAAATTCCGACAAATCTGGCAATTATAATAAATTTATGTACATGGTAACTATTCGACCTACAAATATACGAGTCATCAATATGGAAAATAATAAAAACGGAATTTCAGCTTATTGTCAAAAGCTTTCCATGTAGGTAGCTCTAGTAAATACATTTTACGCAAAAATTCGCCTTCGAGTTTTGATAACATCGAGAGATTTTATCAGAAAGGCAATAAAACGATTATCATAACTTTATTTTCGTTGAGCCGATAACTTTCGGACGCAATAAAGTATGTGTAGATAACATTAAAAAATTTTTTTTATGTTTTACATACATTTAGAAAGAAAATTGAATAGTTAGTAAGAAGATATCTTTTACTTATTTTGATAAAAAAACAACATTCATAATAATGAAAACTTAACATCTAAACTCAATACTGAATAAGATCTGGTTTTAAGGTTATTTTCAGAGATTATCATGACCATATTCTTTTCAGGCAAACCAAACATTGTGTTTAACGATTTGAAAGGAAAATTATATAAAATGCTCACTGACATAACATTTGAGTGAAGGGTCAATTTCCTTTCAAATACGAATCAAATATTGGTTCTGCCAATATTTTAGAATGGGTTAACCGCTAACATACAGATTAAGAAGCTTAAAATATACACATATTTCAACAATTTTGATTAAACAAATGGTGTCTAACGAGGTGATTTGTTTTCATTTTCAACTAATTATTTTTCCATATTACGGGCAACTACTCTTTTTATTGGAAACGATGATTCTAAGAATTGGTTTGTAACCTGGATAGCGTCTCGGATAAATGTATCCGAATTTATTCATTTCGAACTATTGTCTTTTTATAAAAGTCTAAATCAATATTCAATTTTTTGTAAGAAAAACTCTCTTTTTAACTTTTGAAGGTTATTCCCATCAATGAGGAAGAAGATAATAATAATAATCTAAACGATAATATGAAAAAAAAACTAGACACAAAAAAACAGAAAAAAGATAATTGTCATGACCCATACCTCTCTAACCGGCACGTACGCGTTAACCAATTTCGCTATTGCCACCTTCTGCCAGACCGTCATATTAGTCAATCCCATGTTTCAAATTTCAGTCCCAGTTGCGACCATTTGTCTTTTTCGGTTTTTGTGCGTCTTGTTCTCTTTCATATTTTCGTTTAGATTATTATTGCTATCTTCTTTTTCAATGTTATATTACATTAATGGGAATAACCTTCAAAAGTTATAAAAATAGAGTTTTTCTCAAAAAAAAATTGTTTTCAAAAAAGATACCACAAAGTGAATTTGCGAATATTGTAAAAGTAATTAAAAAAATATGATTATTTCGTCCAATTTCGATTGCTGAAAAGGTCAACTATTGAATTATTGAGTGTCAATGGTTTGATCAAGTTCTCATGTAATCGTATTATGTAGGAATCTACACTTTTCCTGTTGAAAAGAAATACCTACAAGATCTTGTTTTAGAAATATGAAAATACAAATTCAAATCGCTTTTGTCATAATGTTGTTTTCAGCCTACAACAATGGTACCCGCAAACGATCGCATACTCGATTGTGTTTTCATCAAGTAAAAGACGTATTATATAATAATTTTTGAAGTGAAAACTTCTTTAGCGCCATTGTGATTTGAACCTCGATAAAACAAAAAATAGCGACACTAGAAAGAGACAAACACATACATCAATAGGATTCAGCCTGCGAGAGAATGAGATAGTATAATCGGTCTCCTTTTTGTACCGTGCTTTGTAGCCTATCGGTCTCCTCTTTGTGGGGTGATTGTAGCCTTCCCACTCTTGTCTACTTCAGTTTTCTGAAGATTTCACTTCTTCCGCATCTGAATTGCAAACTTTTATTTTTTAAGTTAACAAACAACTTATAAAAGTTTTATTTTTAAAGGTAAATGGGAAAAACTGCCATTCGTTTTTTTTTTTTATTACGGAATTTATTGAAATTAAAATGCTTATTTTTATCATCATGAAAGTTTGTTTATCTAAAATAAAAAAATCTCATTTCGGTTGAGAGTTTGTAACTCCGGTTAACTTTCTGTTTCTTTGAGCAACTTCGTACCTGTATTGTGTACTTGAACTTATAGAAAATTATTTTAATTATCTTTTTCAAAATTGGAATTACAATATTCCTTAAAAGGCCACTTGCGTGGATTTCATAATGCCTTAAAAAAATCGTGTGTATAGATTTATTTACTAAGATTACGAAAATGTTTCTAAATGTTTTTAGAAATGCACAAATTTTTAAAATGTCAAATAAATAAATCCGTTATTTGGGCTCGTGACGTCACTACATGAAAATGTCCCGTCTCCGAAAATATTTAATCAATTTTGTAAAATTCCACACTGATATATTTTTTTACGTGGCAACATTTGATTTCCGACGAATTTTTGTATTTGACATTTAATATTCACTAGATTTATTGTTTGTTCTCTGCGAACTTATCGTTTGGTTTGACGTTTTGACAGATGTTACGAAGTGAACTCCGTACATTTTATGCCTTCTGTACCTGTTTTAGAAACGTAATGGTAATGGTGCTGATTTTAACAAAATCAAATTTTATTATTATAATTTATAAGTATAAGTTTATTACAATGGATTTAGTCATATTATATAAACGTTCATCATTATAATGATTAATTATCAATAAGATGGGTAAATGAAAAAAATATTTATGACATGCAATATTTTTGGTACGCCTCGCTATTCGCCTGTGCTATTCGTACGAAAAACGTCGTTTTTTTTTAAATGATTTTCTGCTATGTAATTATCCTTTTTTCGCACCCATAAAATTATGTCCCGTCTTTCCGGTTTGTGAAAAATGGACTGATTTTTCAGATTGATATTCTCTGAAAATCGCCAGGGTTTCAAAAATACGATAAAAAATACGGAATGTCCGAAAAGTGGTCTATTTTTATTTTTTTTACGTTAGCTCCACACAGGAGGCACCGATAAAAACAATTTCCCTAGGGGCCTTTGTCATCTGTGAGGATGCTGTGTGGAGGTTCTTTAATAATAATATGATAATAATAATAATCATTATTCCAGGATGTGGGGAGGATAGTGCAATCCCACATGTCCCATATAGTTATACATATTTATATATTTACACAGTAAAGAAATAAGAACCTAAATAGAAAATAAAAAAATAATAGTAATAAAAATTAATAATAACAAAAATAAATAATCAATTATTTTGCAGGGCGTGATTTTGATCTTTAAGGGAAAGGAAGGAGAAGAAGATATGGGAAGGAAAAAGGTAAGAGGAGTGGGTAGGAATCTGGGGGTCATTGTGGCCAGGAGTGACGGACGTATGAATCTATTCCTCACACTGCGGTGCAAGGCAAAGGGTCGGGAGAATCCGGCTGGAGAGGTCAAAAGGCCTCCCTCAGTCTCCTCTGATCCAGCCCGCCACGCAGCGGTTGGGCAAACATATCCGCCACTAAGACCTAGACAAACCTCATCCCATAAACTCGGGCACCCCTGCTAAGACACTAAACGTAGCGAACCATTTGGGGTGACCTGTGGCAGGGGTGTTGGTTGTTCAATAAATGGTTCCCGGATCGGCGGTACCCATACCCGCCTCCCAAATTGTAATGATATAGATATTGCATGAATAAAATACACAACAATAAACCTGAATACAACGTAGAAATATCACTGGGTAATTTGTGTTAATTTCCTCAGTGGCGCTAAATGTCACAATAATTATGCATAAAAAATATAAAAAAATAATTAATGTCAAAATGTGAACCTACTGACAAGAGCAAAATTCCAGGAGTACAGAAATATGATTTGGTGTTTCCATTTGGTTATTATTATTGCTCGTGATATTGGTTTTTAGAAACTATTCATGTTTAAAAAAATGACATTTATTTTATCTTTTCCCCATGATTTTTCACACAATAGTCAATAAAAATTTAACGGGAACAGAAATCAATATTAAACACAATCGAAAAACATGGCTACCGCCAAACAAGTTACTAAAAACCAAGGATAAAATATCGCGTAAAGAAGGTATTAATTATTACCAGAAATGATTCAAACTGAAAAATTTTGAAAATGAAAACCGCCAATTTTTATTCGCTAGGATAGGAAGGCAAAAATTCTTAAAAATCTACAAGTTACAAAACGTAGCGGATGGGTACGGCACGGAAAGAGTTAACTGCGAGTGTGAGAGTGTGTTTTTTAATAAAATAACTAGCGAGTTCCCGGCATGCGTTAGGATGCCACTGAAATCCTTGCGTGTCCTTTCCCATTCGTCCCCATCTCCTTCCCCTACCGCTTTCCCCCTCCACCTTCCTTGCCTTTCCCCCTCTCCTCTCCCGTTTTCTACAACTACAAGAAATGTACATTTTTAAAATTACTCGAGCATTACCTATTGTAAATATTTTATACAAATTTCATAACACCAGACTTCATTAAAATACATAGAAACCTTCGCGGGCGTGCGTAAAGCAAATCACAAAATTTTCAACGTAATCGGATGAATAGTATAGGAAATAATTTCATAACGCCAGAGTTTCGCGATGGTTTCTATTATACATAGAAACACAAACAACGGATATGCATGCGCACAACAAATCTCCAAAGTGTCATCACAATCGGGTGAATGGTTTAGGAAAACATGTATTAAGATGAGAAAAGTAAATGAGAAAAAGTAAAACAAAATTTTTTGTCGAATATTTTCTTTGGCAACTATCGACCAAAGCCGATTGCTGTCCCTTACAGTGGATCTTAAAAGTCCCCAAGCGAAAATCTCTAAATGCTAGTTCCTAAGTGAGAACTTTATCGGAAGCAGCCGGAACAATGTCATTCGGGGCTCCAACTTATATAAACTTGCAGACTTTATTAAGAACACCAGCACTTTCCGTTTAAACTTCCAGAGACAGATTTAAGTTTCCCGGGGTACTTTAAAGAGTCCACCAATTACAAAAATTATATTGTTTTTTAATCTATGATCCGTGAAAAAGTACTGTGACGAGTTAAGTAGGCATAAAAAAACTTTCAGATTTTGTTGAGAAAATTAGGATGGAAAATCGAAAAATTTAAAAAAATCAGGACGCAGATTCAAAGTAACGCAATGCTTTGCGTCGGAACGGACAAGAAAACATTCTGTTCACAACCTACGAAGTTAGCCAAATTAGTCCACGCAAGATTCTATTTAAATAAACATATATTTGGAATGATGCGTAAGTTTGCAAACTTTCAAAATTTTTTGATATTTTCAAAACATGCCAATTCATTAAGGGCCGTTAACCGGCCAACGACCGAGAATTCATATTTTGTTATAATGTTCTTACGATCATACAGGGCGGTTCCAATGAGAAAGATTAATTTTTCTCCGTACCGGTCTAATTCTCTGGTAAGTTGTAATACAATTTTTATTATTTATTTGGAACTTCGGATATTTTGCGTTTGTTAAAATATTCGTTATATATATTTTTTTAAATCGGTACGCTGGCGGCATATTTCGTGCGGCTTTTCGATTTTTTCGTTTTGTGCTGATTTACGTTTCAAATTGGGATTATTTATTTTATCCTAAAATGAAATCATTTGACGTGAGATTCTAAACGGATTCGTTTTCTGTTGTCTGAAAAAGCATTATTTTACGCGTTTGTTTTCTTTAAAATCGGTTAGCATTTTTTATTTTGGATTTGAATTTTTATAAGGAGCTACGTGTCAATCTCGCTGTTGTTTTCTCAAGTAGGGATTTTTTAAATATCAGATATTTTTTTATTGAATAATTTATTTCGGAAGTGATTGAAAATAGAATCTGGGTTTCTAATGTTTGTTTTGTATAACATTTAAATGAAAACCTAAATACTGTTTTGCAACGTTTCCTCGAGTTGGATTTTAGATGTTTAATATTTAAGAGGGCATTAACAGAGAAAGCCGGAAATACGTCATTTTCAAAAAAGTTTTTAGACGTATTGACTCTTTTCCACAAAAAATTATAAATGGATTTCGAAAGATTGTTCTTTTATCTAGTGAAGTTATGTAATAAATTTTTACAATTTTTTTTTAATTTTTAGTATAATAAGGTTATTCCATAGGTCGTTGGCAGATTTGTTAAATTTTCAAAAATTTTTTTGTATTATACCACACCCATTTCAAATAATGTAATCATGCAGTAAAATAAATCAATACATTATCTAGCAGAGTTATGTATTAGAATTTTAATTTTCGTTTCAATAAAATCATTAAAAAATATGTACGTACATGTGTTTCTTGACGAAAATTGGTCCAATTGTGTATTTATTTGCGCACTTACAAACTAATATATTTCAGATTTTTTTAACATTCTTATTAAATTTAGACATTATTGAAAAATGATAAATACTTATAATCAAAAAATAACTACAAAAAGTACACTATTTTAATAGTTTTATCATCACACCTTTCAGCATTTTTGGATGAAGGTATAAATTAAAGCTAATTTGGATTGAAATAAATTCGATATCGAGTTATAATTTAAAAATGCTGGTACGGAGAATAATTAATCTTTCTCATTGTAACCGCCCTGCACGATCGGAAGAACAACTTTCGACGAAATGTGGATTTTCGTCCGCTGGCTGGTTAAACGCTTGGATCGTTGGATAAATCGTTTGGATTACATGAAAAATACGTTCTTCATTTTAAATTAATATTATCTTCGATCGCGGTCATTTTTTTTTCAAGTTAACAATCGGAATATTATTTGACATTTCTTTTAAATAAGGATCTATTATGTGAAATATTTTCTGTTTGTTAAGTTTTGAAAGAAGACAGTCATATGAAAGGAATAAAGTAATATATAACCTTCGCCGTAGGGAGGTACAATATAAAATTGGGGATATTGTGTAGGTAGATAGTTTAATCTTTCCGACGCAAGTAAATTTTATTCAGCTAAACTGGCACCTAAGTTCGTGAGAAACAAAATAATAGATAGAGTCTCTTCTGTGGTATATAAATTATCGGATTTAGATGGAAAATATGTTGGTACATTCCATATTAAAGATATTATAAAAGTGGAGACTTACATCCGTAATAATAAATGTCTTTGTTTGCAATGTTATAAAAAAAAACATAAACTTTTAATTTTAGTTTTGAAAAGTCTCCGAGACTTTATTCAACTTGCGAATGTAAAATAACTTGCGTCCGCAAATATGTACGTTAATTTTGGGAAAATTTTATTTTTATATGTTGGGCATCTCTTTATTGAGGATTTTATATGGTAGCGGTGAACAATTTTGTCTGTTCAACGATCGTTTTATTTTGAATTGTTCTAACTATTGAATAATCAAATAATAAGTTTTGAATTTAGCTTGGGGATATTATTTCAATATACAGCACTTTGGGAATTTTATTTTGTATACTTGACACTGTAGGCGTGTTCAATATACTAATACATTATATCGTTAGGTCATACAGGATCTGTGTGATCTGTGTGTGGTTATTTGTGGTGGTTAATTCCTTCATGATATAGAGGAACTATGGTCTGACGATATTCTAAAAATGAATATTTGAAAATATTTAAAACATTAATATGTTCATGGGAACGTATTTTCTAAGCAGAGAGATATGGAAGAATTTGTGTATTTAGTTCTCTATTATAGAGGATTTATTGGGAAGCTACGCACGATTTTGTTTTCTGAGAATCTCAGGAATAATTAGAATTGTTGTTTTCAAAATACTTTGCACTCAGGATTAGTTTGTTTACTAGTGAAGCTTCTAACCTTTGGGATTTGAATTGAAAGCATTTAACTACCGTAAGTGGCTACTAGTAAACTTTATTTCATTATACTCATTTTACTTTGTAAAATAAGTTTTTGGGATCAGCTTGAAATTGCTGGATCATTATTTTAACATAGAAGGATTTTCAAGTTTATTTTTTTATTTTTTTTGTTTGCATCTTGTTGGAAATAATGGGAGAGGCAAACTTACGTTGTTTACCTTTTTTTTTTTACAGTGAATACCGCACAAGAATCTCAACTGCTCCCGTCTGGAGCCAGTGAGACTATGGCATCCCCAATTGGGGTATGTTGTGAGGCTGACGGTAGCGGGGAGGGGAAGGAGGTGGGGAAGAGGAAGGTTGGAAAGTACCTGGCTATTCAGATCTGGTCACTAAACACGGCTAAAGCCATTTTCAAGCAACGTTTCATTTCTGAATGGTAGTCTTACACCAGGGCGATACTAATAGTATCTTCCACTCTGGAACATGCCGCAAATATACTATATATTATTTTAAATGAATTAATTGTGAAATAACACAAATTAATCAAATAAAATTTATTTGCGCATGCCGGGTTCGAACCCGCGACCTCCGGAATGTGAGTCAAGAGTCCTAGCCACTGGACTACGGAGGTCGCCTTATAATAATTACCTTATAATATTATTTAATTTATTTTTCAATTTGTTATGGTTAACCTTGGGATTTTCTTAAGAGCTCAGGGAATCTCTCAACGTTCCGGAATAACAATAGATATTTTTTTCTCTTTTTGATTTGAGAATCATAAATTGTTATATTTTATTTTTTTATTATTATAGAAAATAAATGGATAATTAACATGTTAATGACACGTACGGGATTTCTTTTTTGTGTCATTTTTAAATTTTGTATATTATGAATTATAAATTTAAAAAATAGTTACTTTGCTAATTGATTTTTTTTTCAAACAACATTCTATACTGGGCTGACACCTGTGGATAATTTTTTTTTTGCAATATTAATTGATATTTTAGTTGAATTCTGACACGAATCTTGTTTAGGAAGTTATTTTATTTTTGATTATGGTAATTTGTAATAGATTATTGGGGTCAGTTTATTTTTAGGCTACTTAAATAATAAATAGATTTTCTTGCATATTAAGCAATTTTATTGAGTCAATTTAATAATTTTTTTTTTCTAAAGTATAATTATATCGTTAGATAATGGTAAATCATGGTGATTTAATGATATTAAAAATCTGTGAAGAATATGCAAATGACCACAACATGATGTACAACCCCAAGAAGACGGAAATAATCGCATTCCACCTATATAACGTCTTTGATTCCACCATGGAAAAAATCCCGAGAAAATGCTCCCTGTAAAACTTAATGAGGAAAACATAAACGCATCTAAGAATGTAAAATACTTGGGACACATTATTACTGAAGACCTCTCGGATGACGGTGATATTGAACGACAGCGGAGAAGTATCAGTATACTGTCTAATATGATTGCCCGAAGATTCTTCAAATGCAGTAACAATGTAAAAAAAAACATTGTTCAATGCATTTTGCACTAACCTATATACATGTGAAACATGGTGTCACTACCGTACCAGCTCAATAGAACGACTCCATATCCAATGTAATGATGCTTGCAAAATTATATTTGGATACAGAAGATACAGCAGCGCATCTTCAATGTTTACGGAGCTAGGACTACACGGATTCGCCGGTCTGATGAGACACCGGGTCACTGAAGCCAGGATGCGGCTAATGGCTTCCGATAACACAGTGGTGATCGCAGCCTTCCAGCACCAAGCGCCACTCCTGAGCGAGCGCTGGGCCCGAGCTCACTCCAGACCACGTCCTACATTATAATTGATTATTTATTTTATTTCTATTATCGCTTATGTCTTTTATATTTGTTTGTTCTATTTACTTTTTTTTTCACTTTATCTGTTGTGTAAATATGTACAACTTTATGGGACGTGTGGGATTGCACTATCCTCCCCACATCCTGGAATAAACATTATTATTATTATAATGGTATATAATGGTGATTTAGCAGGGGTGCCCGGGTTCATGGGGTGAGGTTTGTCTAGGTCTCGGAGGCGGATGACCAGGACATACTGAACCCTAGATTCCTACCCACCCCTTAAACCTTTTTCCTTCCCAGAACTCTCCTCTCCTCCCCTTCCTTAAAAAAACCAAAAACACAGCATCTCCAACGATGACATAGGCCCTGAGGGAAATTATTTTCCTCAGGGCTTCCTGTGTGAAGCTCATGTAACAAAAAAAAATCACGTTTAGGAATATTAGCAATAGGGCTGAAAATCCACACTTTTTGAAGTCCGAAGAGTTCAAAGAGTCGGAAGAACAACGTAAATCTATGAAGAAAGAAGATGCTGCAGCTATTTAGGCGACACATACAACTCCAGAAGAAATAATGAAATAATTGAGACGAATTTTGGTGTTGGCATATTCCAGTCTACAGTTTCAGAAGAAATAGTGTACATTTGCGATGACTTTCGAAGTTGGGATATTCTAATCTACAGCGGCGGAAGAGGATGGTGTTGAAGTTCATCGGGAGGAATTAAATTACATTCTTGCGTTGCAACCACTTCAACCACTTCATGCTTGTCAATATGGACCATCATGTTTTCCAGTATTTGACGATGGCGGGAGGATCGTGGAAAATTTCAAGATTGAATTTTTTTCTTTGTGGAGGGGCAATGTAACAGTTTGGTATTTTAATGCCCAAATAATCACTCGATGAAGTTAAAAAAATAATTAAGTAGGTTGCTAAGTATCAATTCAAATTGAAATTATTCTATTAGCAAGTCGAATCCAGATTTTCGTTTCTTGCCCAAAACATACTAGGAACAATAGAATTTTTCTTTAGCAGTTCCAAATAGGCAGCCACAGGATCCGGAAGTTTTTCTCCACGTGGGAAGGCACATACTTCGGTGAAATCGTAATTACCTGTGAGCTGTAATTTCTGTTAGTTTTGAGTTTATTGATTTACCATTTAATATTTTGTTCTATTGAACTGGCGCACTTATAGTAATTTTAACATCTTGAGATCATTTTTAAAGCACGACAAGCTATCAATTCATTTATTAGTTTTTTTAAACTATTTAGTTTCTTTTTCTAAGGACTAAACACGACCCTGAAGTATTAAAATTTTATTTTGTTAGAGTCTCATGTTCTGATTTTATTATTTAATAATATAATTTAATTGTTGCCACAACTCTTTCATTTATAGCCATAAGTCTTATTAAGTGTTGTACTTATTCATTTACGCAGTGTTACACTAATATTTTTATAAACCATTACATTAACACCCAAGTGTGGTGTATATTTTTAAACTATTACAACCTTACGTTTTTTCCAACTAAAATTACATTAAAAAATAAATAAATAAAAACACATTCATATTTTATTAGTCCTCATAACTCGGAAGCCAGTTTTTGTCTGAAGTGCTCTCACAAAATAATGACTTGCCTGTTTGTGTTCGGATTTCTTCAATAAACGTCGTAACCGATACCATGTGACCCGAATACAGCATATATAAAGGAAAACAATGTATGTTTGTAATGAGTAATCTGTGTTTTATATGTAACTTCGATACCTTGTATGTCCCACATAACGTATCACTCCCGCGATTGTGGAATAAGTCAAAAGACACTCTTACTCTGGTGAAATGATCTCATCATCTATCTCCGTTTACTACCAGAACTGTGGTGGTATTAGGACCAAAACTCAGGGGCTATTAACTAATATATTATCGAATAATTATGACGTTAGTTGAAATTATACAGCTAGTTGAAACATGGCTTGTAGCAAGTGTAAATACGGCTGAATTCATATATTCGCGATTCACGGTGCTCAGACGAGATAGGGACCGTATACTTACTGGTAAGATGGACGGAGGCGGTGTGCTGATAGCAGTGCGCAAAGAGCTCGCAGCTTCCCGGCTCGATGACTGGGAAAACAGTCAAATTGAACAAATCTTCGTATCTATTCCGGTAAGGTCTTTCAATCTTATCATATGTGCAGTATACATTTATACATACCTCCTGTCTCACCACCAACGATTTATGATATTTTCTCCAAAAACTTGGAATCTGTATTTTCATCTGAGCCAAATAATATGTTTTGTGTAATAGGAGATATGAACCTACCTTCTCTTACTTGGTCATTTTCTGAAGGCTGCAGTCAAGGTCTTGCCTCCTCAAACACGGCTGCATCGCAAAATTTGCTTCAAACAATGTCATTGATGAACTTGCACCAATATAATTGTATACCTAACCATAATGAAAAATACTTAGACCTCATATTCTATAGTCGCGAAACAAATGTTACACGTAGCAACGACCCTCTGCTTTCAGAGGACAGACACCACCCAGCCCTTGAATTTGACATATCCCCCGCTCAACCAAAAATCAATAACAAAAAAGAGCGTAGGCACAATTTCAGGAAAGCTGATTATACTCAGATTAATAACGACATTAATTGTATTTATTGGTTATCTGAAACCGCAAATTTATCAGCCGAAGAAGCAGTAGATCGATTCTATTTAATTATGAACAATGTAATTGATAAGTTTATTCCAGTATTGGCACGACGAAATGACAAATTCCCCGTATGGTTTACTCCCGAAATTATTAACTTATCACGAAAAAAAGATAAATTTTGGCTCAAATGGAAGACATATAAAGGTCTTTCTGACTATCGTAAATTTTCCTTCTTACGTGCTACGTACAAAAAATTGGCTAGTGATTCTCGAAAGTTATTTTTCGACAACATCGAAAGTTCATTGCAAAATAATATTAAATGTTTTTGGTCATACATATCCTCATTAAAATCATCTGATGGATATCCTACTACTATGTTGTGATGAACTCGCCGTAATGATAATAATACACCGATGATTTCTAAGGGCGCTCTACAACTTAAAATAATTTCAAAAATCCAAGTATCTGCGGGGTTGATTTATGGGTTACACCGGCGACCCCAGCAATAGTCACAAAAAAATAGACGAAGACGAAAAGGCATTTAACATTAGCTACAAAACAGTGCCACATGTTAGGGTCGAGTCTAGTAAGTACGTCACAGGGCTCTGTTTAGAAAGTGTTCTGGCTTTCAAGTACATCCAATAAATTACTATTTTGAAGTTTTGAAACTGCAACAAAAACTAACGAACACGGAATAACGTCAGAATTCTACGAAAAATTGTAATTAAATTTGACAGGCTGGTCGATTTAAGTCAAATATATCGCTATGAGATTTAACGAATTTGAAGGATTTTTGGAAAAAGGTAATAAATTTGAAAAAATCTGAGAAACCATGGACCTCACACACACGGGGGATAGAATTAAGATACAGGAAACCAGGGGGAGTTTTTAAATAAGACAGTGAGAGTAGATTCGATCTCGGGGACGGACGGATTTGGAGTCAGGGAAAGGTCGCGGAAGTGAACGGTCAATCTTGCTGGGATAATTTTAAATAAATACCGTCGGGGAATATACGTTACGGAGAGTCAGGGAAAGATAGTTCTAGCGCTCGGTTGAGATTAGGTAGACAGTTATCAGAGTGCGTGAAAGTGAGGGTAATTTCGGTCTCGAAGAGGGACGTGTCTCAAAGTTGCAGTGAGTTACAATCACGGCGGTTAGGACGCATAAACTGACGAAAGTAATTTGACTAACTTCGGGAAGTTCGCTATTTTGTGAAAGTATTCAGGCGTAAATTTAGAATTCAGTTGTTTTCAATTCAGCAAAAAAATTGCATGAAGAGTTTGCGTTTTGCGAAAGTGCATGTGGTAGTTTGATTGGAATATGGAGCATGGAAAATTTGGTGAGTTTGCTTAAAATTACTTTATTACAATTTGCATTACATATTTAGTGCGGGCCTTGCAGAAAAATATTCATTCAAGTTCATTGGTTTTCGGAGATGTACTTACAAAAAAAAGGTTATACTATTGGACTTTAAAGTGAGGGACGCGTTTGTTTTCGGTTTGAGTCATAAATCTTTTGACACTTCCTTCTATTGTCTCTTCGAGCAATAGCTAAGATTTAATTTTGTGCAACTGGACATTTTGGGCGAGATCCCTGTCTAACAGAGTGCAATTTTCATGCGGTAGAGGTGAAACCTTCAGAAAACTAAACGTCGGGTGATTGACGAATTTAATACGTTAATTGTGGAGTCTATTCATTCTAATATCATTACCAAGTGCTAATATTAGTTCAATTTTGTTCTACGAAGCACCGCACGAAGAGGAGGTCGATGGGCCACGAAGCACTTCAGAAAGAGGAGGCCGATTAAAGTATCTCTTTCACTAGAGTAATAAACTTTATAGATGTGTTTAGTGTCGCATGTTTCCGTTTCATCTAGTTTCAAATCACAACGGTGTTAAAGAAGTT
Organism: Limnephilus marmoratus; assembly: GCA_917880885.1. Lineage (NCBI taxonomy): Eukaryota > Metazoa > Arthropoda > Insecta > Trichoptera > Limnephilidae > Limnephilus > Limnephilus marmoratus. The sequence continues at coordinate 15,831,757 of OU862906.1, forward strand.
TCACAAAAATAATAAATCCTATAGATGTGTTTAGTGTCGCACGTTTCCGTTTCATCTAGATTCAAATCACAACGGTGTTAAAGAAGTTTCACAAAAATAATAAATCCTATAGATGTGTTTAGTGTCGCACGTTTCCGTTTCATCTAGTTTCAAATCACAACGGTGTAAAAGAAGTTTCACAAAAATAATAAATTCTATAGATGTGTTTAGTGTCGCACGTTTCCGTTTCATCTAGATTCAAATCACAACGGTGTTAAAGAAGTTTCACAAAAATAATAAATCCTATAGAAGTGTTTAGTGTCGCACGTTTCCGTTTCATCTAGATTCAAATCACAACGGTGTTAAAGAAGTTTCACAAAAATAATAAATCCTATAGATGTGTTTAGTGTCGCACGTTTCCGTTTCATCTAGATTCAAATCACAACGGTGTTAAAGAAGTTTCACAAAAATAATAAATCCTATAGATGTGTTTAGTGTCGCACGTTTCCGTTTCATCTAGATTCAAATCACAACGGTGTTAAAGAAGTTTCACAAAAATAATAAATCCTATAGATGTGTTTAGTGTCGCACGTTTCCGTTTCATCTAGATTCAAATCACAACGGTATTAAAGAAGTTTCACAAAAATAATAAATCTTATAGATGTGTTAGTGTCGCACGTTTCCGTTTCATCTAGATTCAAATCACAACGGTATTAAAGAAGTTTCACAAAAATAATAAATCTTATAGATGTGTTAGTGTCGCTCGTTTCCGTTTCATCTAGTTTCAAATCACAACGGTGCAAAAGAAGTTTTCATTTAAAAAACAGCTGTCAGCATTTTAGGAACCAAAAATTTACAGTTATGCAGTTTACACGCGGTAGAAGTGAAACCTTCAGAAAATCAAAGGAGGCAAGGGTGGGAAGGCTACGAAGCACCACACAAAGAGGAGACCGACTTAATACTTCATTCTCCGGCAGAATAAATCCTATGGAGGCACGTGTTTTCTCTCCGTTTGGCGTCGCTATTTTTCGATCTATCGAGTTTAAAAATAACAACGGTGCTAAAGAAGTCTTTTAAGGATGTTTGTTAATTTTAATGGACAAGAGGTAGTTATATATCTTACGATTGCGTTGCGAGACATTACATCGGAAAGACTATGTTGGGGGTTTATTTGGATATAATAAATTACATTACATTAGGAATACTTAGTCTCAAATATATTTTAGAATTTACTCGGTAATTGAAGTTATTTGTTAGGCAAGGTACGTACTAGGTATATCGGTTTGGAAAACAGATGTATTGCATGGTTACTAACAAAATGTATACAATAGAATTCTCATTCTCAAAAACAAAACCCCACACCTTTTACCTTAAACTTTAGGAATCTCAAGAAAACTGTTATGTAGAGGCCTACATAAGCTAGCTTTTGACTTCGTCGAAACGCACACTTGGAAGTATCTTACGATTAGGTATATAGTACTTTACGGTTAGGTATATTTTATTCGAAATTCCCATTCTAGCTCAAATCTTTAGTATTCGCGATTGAACGAGACCGTCAGCGCTCTGCTATTATTATTTAGCAAATTTCCTTCTTTCAAATTTAACCGAACGAGTTACGACGCTGGAGCTGGCGATTGCTGTAGCAATTTTGAGTTAGCTTCCCTATTCCATGATTATAGGTTGCACTTTATGCAGTTATTATCTGTGGGCGAAGTGAACGAGATGCCGGTGGGCTACACTATTTCCCAAATGTGGAGGCGAAGCAAGCGACGATAGGAGCTTAGTCCAATTAAAGTGGAATCCTTTGTGATGGAGACTTGGAAACCTGTGTCTCTGAACGGCCCTGAAGCAGTTGAGAGCGAGGCAGGAGCCCTTTCATGATGTCGACGTATATGCTATCACATGTATCGTCATAAAGGCATTGGGGAACGTCTGGAAGGCAGAGGACGTGCGCCCATAATCCCCCCCTTCAGCCCCCTTCAGAGGTGTCAGCTGATAAGAGTCGCTGTCGCGGGAGGCCAATTAAATACAGGACGGAGATAACGATCTGGCCGGGCTACCTCCGTAATGAAGGAAAAGAAGTGACGAAATTCGCGTTGGCTTCACTACCCTTTGATTACGCTCGTGGGGAGCTACCTTGTCAGCGGAACGAAGAGAACACGACATACGGAGTTGTTTTAGCAATCGTTCGGCGGCTCTTTGTCGGAAACCGGATAAATTTTCATAATCTTCCCCAAAATTAGAATTAGGGCATCATCCAGCATCAGGTTGGGAATGTACTTTGGACGAAAGAGTAGAGGGGGAAAGTAAGGAATGGACGATATAGAACTGGGTTCACGCCCCGGTGCCATTCATTCCTGGACCCAGCACCCTGGAAGCCGAGCTTGACATTCCTTCCCCGAGCTGATATTTGAGATGAGCTTGGGATATCACCTATCGTAGGGCGGAGGTCCGTGAAGCTACGTGCTACGTGGATACCCACCTCCGTCACGCCTGCTTCCGTCATGCGAGGGGAGGTATTTTCATTCAAATCAAATACCTACCGATGTTCACCGCGGCTGAAGGCAGACGCATGTTTATAACGTGCTTAGGAAAACGTAAGCATCATTTCTACTGGTTCGAGGCGGTGTGCTGGACGGAGAACGGGACTGTTGAGGAGCTGTGTGACTGCAGAGGCGAGGGCCGATGACATCAAAATCCATCTTTACTAAATTCAAACTTCGCGAGATCAGAGGGGGGAGCGGCTCCACCGACCTCCTGACATTGCCGTTTGTCTAATCCACTTCGGTTTAATGTTCATGATTCAATGCTATAGGAGTGAATGGGACTCTAGTCATTGACATGCTGAAAGACTTCATCATCATCATCATCAATTCAGCTTAGAGGATGTCACGACCTAAAACCTCGTGCCACCCACGCATCCCTGAATACTTCGGACGGCGGCTACCACACCATAAATCGAAGCAGATCCTCACATCAAGCGATATGAGATGACATTTCATCAAACAACAGTAGCAGTATCAACATTATAACGTAGCGGCGTATTGGTTGAGAACACTCCCACTATCATCCTTCAAACCAGAAACACACATCAAACAACATTAGCAGTATCACCATTATAACGTAGCGGCGTATTGGTTGAGAACACTCCCACTATCATCCTCCAAACCAAAAACACACATCAAACCCTTTCCCGACAGGAAGCAAAACATGTCGATTTTACATTCGTCGCTTGCGACCATCAAAATATTCTCTGGAGGTGATGGGATTGGAGGCTGACCGGGCGGTTTTAATTGAACCTCACCAAGTCAGTTGCGGAAATGGAGGAGTCCAATCGAAGCAAGACATATTTTGTTTCATGTCAATCCCTAGTAATCTCCCAAAAATACCTACCAAAACTCAAAACTAACTAACAAACTTTACTTACCACTGTAGACTGTAGAACTTGTGCATCCCGGGCCTGTTTTGATTGAATTTTGATTGTAAATTCGTAAATAGAGTACAAATGTCAAATTATTTTATAAGTTAGCATCCCGAGGATAGCTGAGGATTCGCCGCATTACACTAAAGGTAGGATCTTCCCAACCCACTGTATAAAGGAATATTTATGTACTAGGTACTAGGGAGGATGACGCGGGTTAATTCAAAAGAAATAGTCATCAACAAACAAGTATAGAACGGACGTTAATAGGGGAGGAAGTTGCACGAATGGTAGAATTAGTTATTTTCAAGTTAGATAGAGTCAGTCATTGTAAATCGAACCCTAGTGAATTGTAACACGCCATACCTAAAAGAACAAAGGGTTTACCACAAACAAATTATTAATTAAACTGGATTAACCATATCAAACCCTTAAAACAAAAAATAACACAACGTTAGGGGGTTAATTACAAGTTGATTAATTGCGAGCATCTTGCCACGTATACCTAAAACGTATTACGTAAAGGGTTGTCGAGGCGCTGCCAAAGGAGCGAAGGGGATAGCGGCTTGAGCGACGGAGATACAAGGCTACGAATACGAATACGAATTTTCTAATTCAAATGTGCTTTGAAGGAACAGCATTTAAAGCATTTAATGATTAAAGAGGGGGGGTGAAAGACATATTTATTACAATGTCCTTCGAAGGGCGCAAATCTAATGATGCCCAAGAAATCTGTAATATGTTCTCTGAGTTCTTCAAGTCAACATTTGAACCCTCCTCTACCAATGACTCAATTAACATTGACCAACTTGAGGCCGTTCAGGACTCTGGACTTACGCACATTCAAACCATTGAACTAACGGAACAAGAAGTGCAATCAAGTTTAAAGTCATTAGATATAAACAAAGGTGCGGGTCACGATGGAATACCGGCGTTTTTCCTCAGATCTGCTGCGTCGTCACTGTATGTTCCACTTACTATAATATTTAATAAATGCCTGAGTGACGGGGTTTTCCCTGATAGGTGGAAGTCGGCTTATATTATACCAGTCCATAAGGGTCACTCACGTCAAAAAGTCGAAAACTATAGGCCAATATCCATTCTCTCGGCGATCCCTAAACTCTTGGAAAGACTTGTCCATGATAATATATATCCCCAGCTTGCCGTCAAAATTACGGAACAACAACACGGGTTTGTAAAAGGCAAATCTACCATGAGTAATTTACTAATTTACTCAAATTTCTTATTCACTAGCATGGATCGAGGCCACCAGGTAGATGCAATATACTGCGATTTCAAAAAAGCTTTCGACAGGGTTGACCACCCTATTCTTATTAAAAATATTATGTTCAACGGAATTAGGGGAAATTTATTACGTTGGTTTGTCTCATACTTGACAAAAAGACAGCAAACTGTATCATTACGAGGACATACTTCTACGTGGGAACCAGTTACTTCTGGCGTACCGCAGGGGTCAATCCTGGGTCCGCTGTTATTTATAATTTTTATTAACACTGTTACTAAATGTTTCATGCATTGTTTATTTCTTTTGTACGCCGATGATATAAAAATATTTGCCATTGTTAGGAATTTAAACGTTTGTCTGCTCATCCAAAGCGACTTAGTAAGGTTCGAAGCATTTTGTAATGAAAACAAAATTTACCTAAGTTACAACAAATGTAAACAAATAAGCTTCACTAAAAATCACAACGCTATTATATACAATTATTGTATTGGTAACTATTTACTCGAGCGCGTTTACTGTATAAAAGATCTAGGCGTACTTTTTGATTCTAAACTCCATTTCGATGCGCACATTGAGAATATTGTGAATAAAGCTTACCGCATGCTAGGATTTGTCATCAGGAACAGCCGCGAATTTCGAAAACCTGAAACTTATCTTCTACTTTACAACACGCTGGTCCGTTCTCAACTTGAATACTGCACCTCCATATGGACACCACTTTACGGTGTCTATAAAGACAACATTGAAAGTATTCAAAAGAAATTTCTGCAATACGTCAATTACAGAATGAGTGCACCTAAACGGGGGTACATAAATATGCTCTCGAATTATAACGTCTCCACTCTAACTAACCGGCGAACATACCTTGACCTCATGATGCTTTATAAAATCTGCAATAACGTTATCGACTGTCCTGATCTACTGAAACTAATAAACTTCAAAATACCACCCAGAGTAACAAGGCTTAACGACTTGTTCCACATTAGCCGGACGCGTACAAATGCTGGTGTCAGGGATCCAATCAGAAGAATGTGCGAATCGTTTAATCAAAATCAAAACCTCAAGGATTCCGACTTATTTTTTGATACACGCAGTACTTTTAGTAGAAAATTGAAGGCTGTTTTCCTACAAAGTACAATAACTTAGACGTTGGCTTGGTTTATAATTTTAACTACCTTTCTTTTTTAAATTTCTGTATGACATTATTTTTTATCTATATATATTTTTTTGGTCTTAACATCAAAATTTTTCCAAAAACAATTTGAAACTTTTATAAGGATATTGCGCATTTTTTCATCTCTCTATTTGTAAAATAATATTTACTTATGTATATGCATACCTCAGTCTTTTCCGTATTTAAATGTAAAAATATTTGTATATTTTTTTATCTGCTGTTATAATGTTAATTCGTGAGAAATAGTTTGGATGCAGGTGAATTCTCTATTAATTGTTTTGTATATTCTTGTTAATTAACATCTGTATCTGTATTTTCTCCTTAATAAAAAAAAAAAAAATAAAAAAAATGTAGGAATTGACTATAGACTGATATTATGATACATTACACTTATCTTACTATGTACTATGAAAGCGGCTTGTTTCTTAGAAATAAATAAAGATATTGTATCTTAAATTGCGGGAAATCGAACAAATTAATTTCGAGTATGTTATTAGGTACACTTTGTGTAATTAACATTTAAGAATATAACATAATGTTGATAAAATTGAACATCTCCAGCTCTTCAACGTGAATGAAACCAATATTTCAGCTGATTGGATGATTAAATTTATTAATAAGCACGCGCCTTGGCAAACAATCATCGCAGAATTTGATTTAAAACACTGGAATTTATTTGACTAGATGAAGGGATTTTTGAAATACCCCTCGCCAAGAATTCTCAGTTAAGGGAGGGAATCAGACCTTCTACGGGATGATGAAGGTCCTTCGATAGAGAGGGTAATTCAGCGAAAGAAGGCTTTTTCAAACCTCACTTTATTTTATCGGAAGCTTTGCAGAGATCGCTTAATAGAGACACTCAATATTTGTTCTAATTCTGCAACGAGTCCACTTTATAACGCTTTAAGCTCACAGGGGATTGGGGCATTTTCAATTTCGTGATTGAATTATTTTATATTAACTCCACGCAGGAGGCCCTGAGGAAAATAATTTCCCTCAGGCTTATGTCATCTGAGATGCTGTGTGGAGGGTATTATCGAGGAGTGGAAGGAAGGAACATGGATCTTGAAGAGACCCATGTTGTAGGAAGGAGGAAACGCAGAGGCTGGAAAATCGTTCTGCAGCCGAGCTGTTTTTTTTTTACATGAGCTCGACATAGGAGGCCCTGAGGAAAATAATTTCCTTCAGGGCCTGCGCCATCTTTGGGGATGCTGTGTGGAGGTTTTTTTTAAGGAAAGGAAGGAGAAAAGAGTTCTGGGAAGGAAAAGGGTTTAAGGGGTGTGTAGGAATCTAGACCTAGATAAACCTCACCCTATGAACCCGGGTACCTCTGCTAAATCACCAAACGTAGCGAGCCACTTGGGGTGACCTATGGCAGAGGTGTTGGTTATCCAATAAAGGTTTCCGGGGCGGCGGTACCCATTCCCGCCTCCCAAATTGAGTTAAAACACAAGGACGAGTCGAAGAAGCGACACGTTCTCATGTGACAAATGTCAACCTATAAACAGGTCGTTTCTTCGACTCGTTCTTATGTTCAACAGCTCGGCTGTGGAATGATTTGCCGGCCTCTGTGTTTCCTCCTTCCTACAACATGGGTCTCTTCAAGACCAATGTTCATTCCTTCCTCTCCTCAAAAAGACCCTCCACACAGCATCCCAGATAACATAGGCCCTGAGGGAAATTATTTTCCTCAAGGCCTCCTGTGTGGAGTTAATGTAAAAAAAAAAATGTGTTGGGCACGTGTTTGGCGTATTTCCCGACTATGCACCGGTGCTGAAGGGGATCAATGACGCTGGTTCCTCGGAGCAATTTACAGCATTCCAACCTAACGCCTGTGCTCTAAAGATTGCAATCCGTTTATTAAGATAGGAGAATCTGTCAAACGGACCGTCGTTTCTGCAATTAGTCGAGAGTTTTTCAGGTATTTTGGGGGCTCCAGACCAGAGGTGGCTGCCAAATTCATCCGTGGGGCGCACTTGCGATTTGTACGGGGTTAGCAGTTGTGTACTACCTGCAGTATCTGCGGGACCTGTACAGTAGGTACTCCCAGTTTCTGAGAGGCTAACTGAACTCTGGCTTCGATGCTACCACACTTAAGCATATCAATAACCTGTTCGGCAAATATTTCATTTTAATTTTTCGAGAGATATACATATTTCATTAAGGTAATTACAATTACATGGTTGCACGAACCAGCTAAGTTTCCGCAAAAAATAATAGTATTATATAAAAAAAAACATAGATTAAAACCACAAAGAAAGCATAAAGTGGTAGAAATAAAAAAAAAATTAAAGTAGGTATGCAGGATAGATAAAATGAAATTAAACTGTGAACCTATATAAAAAAATAATACATTTTCACATCATACGGTAATGTTCAGGGATATACATGATTAGCCATTTATCAGCGCCCTTGAGATGATTTTTCACAAAACGGCGCTGTATAAATCATCCAAATATTATTATTATTATTATAAAAAGAGAAAAACAACATAATGAGAATGAGAAAATATATACAACAGGGAGGTTTTTTTCTATTACGCATTTGGTAAATTGCTCTGAGGACAAATGGAAAATATCAGCGTCTGAAAAGATATTATTATATTTTGTGCACGTCCTTCTCAGAAATGAATGTTGTGTGCAATTTGTTTTTAGTGTGGGATGTGGAATAGTTGGTTCGACCTTGTATTTCGTATTGAACAGTGGAAATTAATGGTTTCTAAAAGATAATTGTTGCCAACAACGTTGTTATTGATTTTGAATAGTTATTTCTGGTCGGATATTTCTTCTATCTTCTAAAGTTGATAAATTATAGAATGTCAATGAGCAGATATTGGATATAATATTACCTATTTCATTAAATATGATTTTCATTATTTATTGAATTAGTTTATATTACAAGGTAACATTTCATTACGTAAGGTTATATATTTACAGTAAGCGTAGGAACCTTTTTTAAATACATTCATTCATTTGATTTAGACTTTCAGGCAATTCATCATATATTTTTAGTCCTCTATACATTCAGCAGTTCTGTGACTCTGATTTTCGTATGCGGCTATCCAACTCTATTTACTGTTCTTTTTTCATAACTACGCTTATTTTAATTAAACTATCTCATTCTTAAAGTATTTTGCATTTTGTTTTTCGTAAATCTATCTATCTATCTATCTTCTTCTTCTTCTTCTATCTATCTATCTATCTATCTAATACTTTTTATTAACTATACGAATTGCCAAAATGTATGTACGCGCATAACTACCGAACGACTGCACCAAATTGGATATTTCTTTTTTTGTTGTGTTCGTTATTGTCAGGACAAGGTTTGTATGCAAGAAAATTTTTAAAAAATCAGACAGAATTTTTTTTTATATGTCATAATATGAAAAGTGAGTGCGTAAATGAGACAGAAGACTGTGAGAGACATTCAATAGATTGACAAAAGGTTTGTATTAAAGAAAATTAAAAAAAAATCAAACAGAATTTTGTTTTTAATCTCATAAGTTTATTTTTTAATCTCATAAAATATGAAAAGTGAGTGAGTGAATGAGTGAATGAGACAGAAGAGTGTGAGAGATTTTCAATATATTGACAAAAGGTAGGCATTAAAATACCCCTTATAGGCCAGTGCAATTAGCCAAAAAGGGGGTCGCGATCGTAATTATTCTGGTAGTCCCAATTTTTTATATGTTTTATATACTCATCTCCTGATGTAAAATCTGAGTTTTCGACCTTGGGTCGCTTGAGCTTTCGCCGCCATTTTGAAAAAAACCAGCCGAAATCACGCCAAAATCTAGTTTTTCTGAAATATCTCGTTTTCAATAAAAATTTCGGATAAAGTAGCTTCACAAGTTTAGTAGAACATAAATTTTGTAGCATAATTTGGATACCTAATTGCGATAAAAACATTAAACATATATTTATTTCTTTTATAAAATTTTAACCTCTACAAAATTTATATCAGTAATTTTTTCACAAAATCGTACTGGAAAAGAGATACGCACAAAAAACCAAACCAAGTCGGGCAATTTACCTGTTTTTATAAACTTATACATGTTTTTACGACTGCTTATCTCGATATTTATTAGAGATAGAAGAAAAGTTTTTAAATAAAAATTGTAGATAATTTTATTTTCTACTAAACTTGTAAAGCTATTTTATCCGAAATTTTTATTGGAAACGAGATATTTGAGAAAAACTAGATTTTAGCGCAATTTTGGGTGGTTTTTTCAAAATGGCGGCGAAAGCTCAAGCGACCCAAGGTCGAAAACTCAGATTTTACATCATGAGATGAGTACTTAAAACGTATAAAAAAATTGGGACTACCGGAATAATTACGATCGCGGATCGCTAATTGCACTGGCCTATTAATATTTTGCCGAGGAGAGGATGAATATCATTTTTTAATCAAGATGATTAATCCAGCGATAGGAATTTTTTTTTGCATTAGCTCTACACAGTAGATCCTGAGGAAAATAATTGCCCTGTGCTGTGTGGAGGGTCTTTTAATGGAAAGGAAGTAGTGGGAAGGAAAAAGGTATGAGGGGTGGGTAGGAATCTGGGGGTCAATGTGCCCAGGAGTTACAGACGTACGAATCCATCCCTCCAACTGCGGTGCCAGGCGATGGGTTTAGTTTAGAGAGTCGGGCTGGAAAGGTCAAAGGGCCTCCCTCAACCGGTCTCTCTCGATCCGGCCCGCCACGAAGCAGGTGGACAGACGCATCCGCCACCAAGACCTGGACAAACCTCACCTCATGAACCCGGGCACCCCTACTAAGACACTAATCGTAGCGAACCACTTGGGGTGACCTATGGCTGAGGTACCCGCCTCCCAAATTGTGAATCATTGGTATGTATCAATGCAAAAATTTTAAAAAGATGTTTAGGTTGTGGTCACAGCTGTTTATGGAATTACAGAAAGCACAAGTTTTATTAATGTTTATTCCCAATTCGGTTTTTAACATGTGTGTTAAGAAAATGAAGATAATGTTGGTAGTTCTTAAGGTACGTTAACATTGATCGAGTAGCGAGTATACTCGCTACTCACCGAAAACCGTTCGCATTACTTTCAAGTAGAGTTCATTTATGCAAGCCGCCCGTTGCAAGATGACGGCGGATGACGGGTGCTACAAAGCAAAGTAAATACGCTAATTAATCTTATTTTCATGCTTATTTTAATGTTTATAGAAGAGGTGGAAGAATAAATTAGTAAGAAGAAAATAAATATATGTACTATGGATACGAAAAGAGATTAATAGCAGCATAAATAAATAAATTTATATATTTTTATTCTTACTCGCCCGAAAAATAGAACAAAATGGATTGAATCTACTAAAGAGCTGACTCACCCACTCTACTAAAATTACGGTGTTCGGACGCGTTTAGTTACTACTATACTCTCCACTCGACTCAAATACTTGGTCAATCGGAACTGGGCTTTAGCCGAAGTATGATACAGTTAAAAGTGACCGAATTGGATATAGGCACCTTAGTTCAGTTGGTAGAGTTGTTGTCATGAAAGCAGAAGGTCCTGGATCCCAGTCCCAGAGGTGTCAATATCTTTTTCTGATTTTTTTGTCTTCAGATTTTTTATTGACTTTCGCTAACATTGTCTTCATAAATTGACAGGGTTTGAATCTTGCAATCATATATAAAGATAGCAGCCAAAATATGTGCGTTAAGAAAATGAAGACAATGTTGGTAGTTCTTAGTCGTAGTATGATACAGTTAAAAGTGACCGAATTTGATATAAGCACCTTAGCTCAGTTGATTAAGTTATTGCCGTGAAAGGAGAAGGTCCTGGGTTCGAGTCCCAGAGGTGTCAATATCCTTTTCTGATTTTTCTGTTTTCAGATTTTTGATTGACAATGTTTTTACTTGCGTTTGTTATTAGTTAATGTTCGTGAACCAACTTCATTCGAATTTCTACGAATGGTCAATGGTGAATTGTGCGCAACATAACGAGAAGCCTGTGTGCTAAAAAAATGTAAATTTAATTTGGGATGAGTGTACGATGGCACCCAAACGAGCATTAGAGACACTCGATAGAACATTCAGAGATTTGCGTAGCAATCAGAACCTCTTCGGAGGCGCGATGATTCTACTGGCTGGAGATTTTTGCCAAACGCTGCCAGTTATTCCCAGATCAACAACAGCTGCTGATAAAATAAATGTTTGCTTGTAGGCATCAAATTTATGGCAATACGTGAAAAATCTTATGTTAACAATGAATATGCGAGTAATGTTACAAAATGACATATCGGCGGAAGCGATTGAAAATGCATTAGTAGACATTGGCAATGGGAAAATTCCTTTTGACACTTCTACTGGCTTCATTTCGTTTCCACCGATTTTTTGTCTATTCACTACGTCAAAGGAAGAATTAATATCGAAAGTGTTCCCAAATATTGGTGTAAATTATAAAAACCATGCTTGGTTGAGCAAACGAACCATTTTAGCAGCGAACAATAAAGATGTAGAAGATTTAAATATAAAAATTAGGAGTCAAGACAAATGCATTCATTGTCGATCGATTCCATTATCGATCCAAAATGAAGTAGTCAATCATCCTACTGAATTCCTAAATTCATTGGATTTGCCAGGATTACCGCTACACAATTAACAACTCAAGGTTGGCTCTGTGATAATTATGTTACGCAATATGAATCAGCCAAAATTGTGCAACGGAACAAGGCTCTCTGTTTAAAAATTATGAAAAATTTGATTGAAGCTACTATAATCATTAGAAAATTCAAAGGTGAAAATGTACGTTTTTCAAGAATACCACTAATCCCAGCTGACTTTCCCTTTGAATGTAAACGTGTCCAGTTGCCAGTGCGCCTTGCATTCGCAATGACAATAAATGAATCCCAAGGCCAGTCGTTTGAAGAAAACCTTGTGGCGACACATCATTATTATCTTCGCCATCAAAAGAACATACGAGAAACATCTCCTAATATTCGCGCCCATCGGCAAACCTACTTGCCTAAGTACCTTCGTACCTATACTGGCCGCGATGTACTTTCTCGCCTCCCGTGCCAGCCCGACGATAATAATATCGCCCCCGCCTAGAAAGGTCTCGAGACAGCACCGTACAATATCTGTACGGCGCCGAATATTCTTGTCAACTGCCGAAGTGGCTCGCATTACCTACCGCGAGGTAGTTACTCTACCGCGGCTATATAAGCAGCCGATCGCTCGCCCGCAGCAGTTCAGTCTCACATTAATCATCGGTCAACATCTCAACATGTAATAAGTGCTCCTGCATGGTATCGCTACGCTCCAGGGCAGCTTCCTCGAGGTCCATCACCACGTCTCAGCTCTAAGGCCCACCGTGTCTTCAGCTCCAGAGAACAGCTACATCCCGCGACTTATAAGGTTTGACGCACCTTCAGCCAAGGGATCAGCTCACCACTTCATGGCACCCCGAAGCCTCACCGTGCTTCGCTGCCATGGAAACACGCTCCGCCTCGCCAGGACTACCTGCTGGTGGCTCAGCTCACCGAGCCACACACCGTTCATCTCCGCGATTCAAAGCGTCGAGCAACGGCCTGGAAGATAGGTCATCTCCACCGCCATGGTGTCGAGCAACTCGCTGACCTTCACCGCACCATCTCCACCTCCGTACGCCTGCAGCATCATCTATGGCACTCCGCATTACATCAAGTTACCGTTCACCGACCATCTGCTACGTAGCCCAATAAACGACTGACTCACCACTTCGACATGACGCCTTTCATTTCTGTCTCCCGCTCCCTCAACTGGTGACCCCGACGTGATATGGATACGCAGCATACAGCATCCTGACATGAGTGTTACCACGACGCACCGGTAACACCGCAAAACGAGGGAATCGGTAGAGACGCATCAGCATGAACGCACCGACCAGCAGCATCAACCCGGCTTTCCTGCGACTCCTGGCATCATCTTTCAACCCTGTACTCCGTACACTGGGAAGGGGGTGTGTGGCGACACATCATTATTATCTTCGCCATCAAAAGAACATACGAGAAACATCTCCTAATATTCGCGCCCATCGGCAAACCTACTTGCCTAGGTACCTTCGTACCTATACTGGCCGCGATGTACTTTCTCGCCTCCCGTGCCAGCCCGACGATAATAATATCGCCCCCGCCTAGAAAGGTCTCGAGACAGCACCGTACAATATCTGTACGGCGCCGAATATTCTCGTCAACTGCCGAAGTGGCTCGCATTACCTACCGCGAGGTAGTTACTCTACCGCGGCTATATAAGCAGCCGATCGCTCGCCCGCTGCAGTTCAGTCTCACATTAATCATCGGTCAACATCTCAACATGTAATAAGTGCTCCTGCATGGTATCGCTACGCTCCAGGGCAGCTTCCTCGAGGTCCACCACTACGTCTTCAGCTCCAGAGATCAGCCCCATCCCGCGACTTACAAGGCTTGCGTCACCTTCAGTCCAAGGGATCAGCTCATCACTTCATGGCACCCCGAAGCCTCACCGTGCTTCGCTGCCATAGAAACACGCTCCGCCTCGCCAGGACTACCTGCTGGTGGCTCAGCTCACCGAGCCACACACCGTTCATCTCCGCGATTCAAAGCGTCGAGCAACGGCCTGGAAGATAGGTCATCTCCACCGCTATGGTGTCGAGCAACTCGCTGACCTTCACCACACCATCTCCACATCCGAACGCCTGCAGCATCATCTACGGCACTCCGCAGTACATCATGTTACCGACCACCGACCATCTGCTACGTAGCCAAATAAACGACTGACTCACCACTTCGACATGACGCCTTTCATTTCTGTCTCCCGCTCCCTCAACCTTGAATTGCCGTGTTTTTCGCATGGGCGTACGTTGCGTACTCAAGAGTCGGCAAACTATCGGCGTTATTTTTTTCTCTCGAGAAAGAAAAAAAAAAATTGTACATTACAAGGCATAACAATACTTATGGTCGAATTATTTCATTGTATTTTTATTTTATTTTATGGTCGTATTGTAAACGGAAGATTTTGTCTCATTTTTTGTCATTAAGTACGTAACGTGTAACATTCGATATATGGAATTATTGATAATTCAACTGATTTGAATTTACCAGAAGAATTACATTTTCTTAGTCCGTGACTGTACACCATCCGTGTGAAGCCTAGGCGGGCAGAAATAGTACAACAAGTCTTTCAGGAATTTTGAAAATATTCACGAAAAAATATATATGGCGGTAGGAAGTTTGCCGGGTCAGCTAGTTTATGTATAAAAGTAACACATTAAAAAGCAGTTCTTTTTTATTGGAATCCAATTTAGCTCTTCTTTCATTAAATTTTGCGTATTTGCCTTTCTTAGTAACTATAAATCTCATAGTTCTGTTTTGTATAATTTCTAGTTTGTTTAAGTTTCCTTTATTGGTCAAATATAATATCGCAGAGCAGTTATCTAAATGTGGAATAGCAACTGTGGAACAATGTGCTCCGTAGTGCATCTATTGAGTTTATTTCGTAGTATTCGAAGAAAACTACTTTTATATTCTTTGCAGTGAAAGTTAGTTTTGAATCCAATATAATATTATAATATAACCTAACAAATATGGGTATGTTTGTAAAAGAATATAAAGAGTGTTAGAGATGTACCTGACTTGCTTAATTTGTAGGTTATTTTGGGTAAAACTTGTTTTTGACATTAGTTTTTTAATTAAAAATATTTTAAAAATCAGTAGATATTTCACAGTTAGGACCAAGGTGGGAAGCTGATCAGAGTGTAAATAAATAGGTACACAATTAGTTCGTTATGTTAAAACTTTTTGAAGTGAAACTTCCTAAGCCCCGTTAGCGATTCGGAATTCGGATGAAACGGAAATGATGCGTAGAGCATCTGCGAAGCGTTATACAAACCTATAAGCGTTATATAACCTATCAAGGCTCCTATTGGTTGAGATATAAAACGGAAACGACGCGAGGTCTGCACTCATTTGGCCTGCTCACTGCGCTTTGATTATGACCTCACTTTTCAAGACTCCTTGGTTCTTCTCTGGGTCTGAGCTCACTGGCTGCTTTGATTATAATCTCCCCTTTCAAGGCTCCTTGGTTCTTCTCTGGGTCTGAGCTCACTGGCTGCTTTGATTATAATCTCCCCTTTCAAGGCTCCTTGGTTCTTCTCTGGGTCTGAGCTCACTGGCTGCTTTGATTATAATCTCCCCTTTCAAGGCTCCTTGGTTCTTCTCTGGGTCTGAGCTCACTGGCTGCTTTGATTATAATCTCCCCTTTCAAGGCTCCTTGGTTCTTCTCTGGGTCTGAGCTCACTGGCTGCTTTGATTATTCCCCTCTCAAGGCTCCTTGGTTCTTCTCTGGATCTGAGCTCACTGACTGCTTTGATTATTATCTCCCCTTTCAGGGCTCCTTGGTTCTTATCTGGGTCTGCGCTCACTGGCTGCTTTGATTATAATCTTACCTTTCAAGGTTCCTTGGTTTTTCTCTGGGTCTGCGCTCACTGGCTGCTTTGATTATAATCTCACGTTTCACGGCTCCTTGGCTCTTCTCTGGGTCTGCGCTCACTGGCTGCTTTAATTATAATCTCACGTTTCAAGGCTCCTTGGTTTTTCTCTGGGTCTGCGCTCACTGGCTGCTTTGATTATAATCTCACGTTTCAAGGATCCTTGGTTCTTCTCTGGGTCTGCGCTCACTGGCTGCTTTGATTATAGTCTAACCTTTCAAGGCTCTATGTAAATATAAAAATCGTTTTAACATATTTTATGTGCAAAGTGAGACTTTCGTACCATAATACACCTTCAAAGATTAAACTGTAAGTATAATAATTCAGAAATGTGGTAAAATGAATTATAAATGAAATCAGTTCCATTTTGCGAAACCATTTCCAAAATCCACTCCATCCAGTTAAAATAGAACTCGCACGTATAAAACTAATAAATGTTTAATTCTTGGATATGCTTTTTAAAAAATTGCTTAAAAATCAGCCGATTAATAAATAATAAGGAAAGATTTCCCGGGTGAAGGCTTCGCTCCATTGCGCGTTGCCTTGAGCAAGCACTAGACAAGCCAAGCCTTTTGCTTTAATAATATCAGGAGCCCAGAAGCGAATGGAGTGAGCCACGCCACTCAAAACTCTGACATCTATCTTCAAGGTATCTTCACTCAACTTTGAATAATATTTATTCCTCTAAAATTCTGTATTTATTAAGCACTCAAACGAGCTTATTTATTCAAAATTGAAACAGTTTGAAAACTTCTCTGCTCCACTGCGTTACAGACACAGACATTAAAACTTTACTTTAATTTCGTCAACAAATCGTTTTGTTGTTGAAAGTAATTGAATACCATTTGATTTTTATAATTAACTCGCTAATTGTTTTGAGAATACTTTGAATTCATCATTACTGTTTTCTTTTAATTGTCGACAGAAAAATAATTTTTCCATATTTGTTTTTGGGGTGTTATGCCGTGTTGCGCTACCTCCTTCTTTAGCTAACGTTTCGGACAGCGTTGAAGTGTCCATATCAGGGCAGATCCGGTAGATGTGTGATCTGCCGGATCTGCCCTGATGATGGACGCTGCAACGCTGTCCGAAACGTTGGCTAAAGAAGGAGGTAGCGCAACACGGCATTACACCCCAAAAACAAATAACGAAAATACTTTTGGCCGTGAAAATCTTAAACCAGATAAAAAAATATTTAAATTACATTAAACAGTAGCTTAAAACCCGTATAATCACAGAATATCAAATTTTGTCCCAGCTCACATAGGTCTCAAACAAATGGTTGTATCTCCCTTACTCTCATGGTAATAAATATAATCTAAAGGGTGTTAGAAAGAAAAAACTCCACACTTCATATTCAAATCTAGAATTTAATCATAGAAATATTTAAATATACATACATCTCTATGAATCCAAAGATTACGAAAGTAATTTGAAAAAATGTACAAAATTTCGATAATTTTTAATTGGTTATTTTTTTATGAAACGACAAAAAATGTGAGGTAATAAAAAACGTTTATAGTAGGTACATTGCCTAACAAAATACGTGTTTTTTTTTGTTATCAATAATTTTAGGTAGAAAAAACGTAAATTGAGCCATTTTTAAAACTTTTTATGGTTGATTTAAAAATTTTAATATTTCTGAAATCATTTCTAAAAATAAGATTTGAAAGCGTATTAAAGCCTTTAAAACAGTCTTTAGATTTTGGATACATTAAATTTATTTGGATCTTATTGCAAAGTGAAAATTTTCTGACCTTCTGGAAGGGTTAACATTAAGAAACTGCTCACCCAAATAAGAAAATGTGCAAATGTTATTTGTGTTATTAATTGTAGATCTCAAGAATAATTTATATTGGAATATTCCCAAAGACTTCCATGTTCCGGTCATTTAGAATGATTGCCAGAAGTCAGTGTGTGCACAGAAACAGAGATAGAGACAATGGTAGAATACTCGTAACTGTCTGGCGGTGAATAGAAAGTAACTCGACGATGAGGTGAAATTCCGTTGTGATGATTGATGCTAGGTAAATATTTTGTCCAAAAAACTTTAACCCCACAGGCCTCGACCATATTGCTCAGTGGCTCAGAATATTTCCGCTGTGCAATAAAATCCAAAGAAAAAATTATTTACTGTAGCGGTATGGCAAAACTTGATATGTCAATCTTGCCTAATTTTTCAGTAGAGGATTTTGAAAGTTTGAAAGGCCCCCTAAATTCTTGAAATTTTCTAAGTGTTTTCTAAGTCAATGTTTTTTTTAACTTACTAAATTACGTGTGCAATGAAATTTATTAATATCGTTTAACCGGTATTAGCAAATTTTTTAGTGAATACCTTTTTTTAATGATCGTCTTCAAAACAGTAGACATACGAGTATCATGTTTTGCTAACCCAAAAACACAAAGTAAATGGACATATCAAGCAATGCATAAAATAAGAAATTAGTTTATCTAGAAATCAAAGTTTTATTTATTTTACATTAAAAAATATTTATTACATTAAAAAATATTTAATTACATAAAAAAATATTTTTTAATAAATAAAAAAATTGTGACACACCACCAAATGCCTACCCATAGTCAGAGATCATCGACCTAGGGTATGGGATTAGGCAGAACTTGATATGTAACATATATGTAACATATCAAGTTCTGCCGTATCTAATAAGTACCGCAGCTGACATATCATATAATTCCATTTCATTTTTAACGGTTTTACCTTCACCACAGACATATCAACTTCTGTCAAATTGAAGAAATGTTACTAAATAACATATCAAGCCCATAATCTGATTTTGCCAAAAAATCGGACGTATCAAGTTTTGCCATACCGCTACAGTTTTGTGAACGTATCCGAAAACTAAAAAATGGGTTTGAAAGGTGATTAAATTCAATTTAAAATTTTATTAATAGAAATAGTATTTTTTAATAAAAAAATTTAAATGTAAACTTTAAAAAGCTTTAACAATGGATCGCATACGTTTTTCTAACAATTATTACCGGAAACGATAATGAAAAAAAATTACAAACCTTCATAAATTATTTTCAAATTGCGGTCAGAAAGTTTTGTTTCATTAATGTACATATTACTCGTATTAATTGAACACGTACAATTTATTTACATTGTTCTTAAATTTTCGATGTGAATATAAATAGTGTATTTGTTCTTTCTAACACCATGCTAGTAAGGGAGCTACAACGATTTCTATGAAACTTATATGAGTTGTTCCGAAAAGCGAACAAATTAGCCCGAGGGATTAAGGCGCCATATCCCGGCTCAAAAAGAAGAAGATGGAGAGATATGTAAGAACGAATGTTGGAGAGTGTGCGCTTATATTTAAAACGGTAAAACTGAAGCGAAAATTGTGAAAATGTTTAATAAAACACGACTCGTTTAAAATAGAGCAATAATCTTTTGGGGGCTGCCTAAAACAGCATTTAAAGAAATACTGTGAATTTTTTCATACACACGGATAACTTGTAAAATAACTGAATCAGACGTGAAAATAATAATATACTTTACGATATACTAATATACTTTACGATATAATAATAATATACTTTACGATTTTTTTCTATCGAGGGATTTTCATATGGGGAATGTGTAGATATTATCTTAAAAAATAACATATATTTTTTTAGAGCTTAAAAACTTCAAATATTTAAGGGGGATATATAAGAAATCGGTAGAAATTCGGGTAGCGGCAGGGATAATGATATTATTGAGTACGAAATATGAAGATGAATACTTGGTGATTCAGTACATAATATGTACTCGTACAATGCTACCGGGCTAAACTTATACCTACCGACCTGGGAGATAAGCCTTATATTCCAATAAACAAATATTTCGTCCCGCGCTGTCTCCGTGAGAATTTTGCAACTGTAGGCTAAATTTTTGATGTGTATCCCAATTTGTTTGTTAAGTGACAGCAGCTCTGGAGTCTCACATCCCAGATTTCTGCCCTCGAAATGAGAAAACAGAAGATATTCACACATTACTACATTACCCGCGACTTCTGCAATAAATAAAAGCAACTCCTTTCACGTTATAACGACTTGAAGGCCTTCCGTCAAGTTGATTAGAAGAGTATTACTGCTTCCATATAAAGTGCGTATTTTGTGCTTGATAAACCAACACAATTATTTGATTTTTTTTTGGTACATAAATAAATTTTAAATAAAAAATTCTTTAAAAAAAAACTAACTGGAGAATACAGGTCACAGAACTAAATAAACTTATTACGAACGTGTCTAGAGAGAACATAAAGACACAACAAAAATTTAATGTTAATTTGAATTAAACCTGGGGCAAAAGTTTACGAACTAAACTTTCAATTATTTTAAAGGTTTTGCAAATAAGCAACTTCTTCTTCTTTTTCGATGGCGCTACAGCCCATATCGAGCTTTGGCCTCCTGCAACAGTCGCCTCCAACTCCTCCTGTCCTCAGCGGCTGACTTCCAATTTGGTACCTGGAGAAGCTGAGCTGCACCCCCTCTTACTTCGTCTTCCCACCTCAGTCTGGGTCTTCCCACTTTTCTCTTTCCACCTGGGTGTCCAGTCAAAATTCTTTTTGGGACGCGTGTATCCGGCATTCTCTGTACATGCCCAGCCCATCTCAGCCTGAGGAGTCTCATATGTGCTGAGATGTTAGGTGCCTTATATATATCATACAATTCTGTAATGTGCCGGATGCGCCACTGTTCACCCTCTTTCACGGGTCCACATATTCTTCTCAGCACTTTTCTTCCAAAAGTATCCAGCATTTCAGCCATCTTTACCGTTAGTGACAGCGCCTCACATCCATTTGCCAATACAGTTCTGACAATGGTCTTATAAATGGTTATTTTGGTTTTTCTGTGGACACTACGCGACTTAAACACTGGCAGCAATGAGAAGTAAAAGCAGTAAAAAAAGAATTAAATGCAAATAAGCAACTAAAGCAGGTATTTACGAAATCTAAATATTTAAAGCAGATACGTACTACTTTACTTCCTGTACAACCAAATCAATTAATCGGAAATTAACCATCAATATTAATACGTAGGTATTATGAATATACGTATCAACCATTGTAAATCAACGTACCTCGCATAGAAAAGTTTTTAAATATCAGGCTGCTTGAGTTATAAAATATTAATTTGACATTTAGCGAAACAGTCGGGGAGAAAAAGCATTCCAAACTTTCCAGATTACTCCGTAATAAGACTTGTACGATATACCTTCCTTCTTTGTAAGGGCGCCTACGTATTGCGCCCCTCATAAAATCAACGCTAATTATTTACAGTTCATCTCACTAACTAGGCACTCAATCGCCCATGAAGCAGTCAATTCATGAACTGTACGTGCACACTAAAGATTTAAGCCTTTGACGAACTGGCAGAAAAGTCGAATAAAATTGCACCATATTTGCCAAAGCGCCGACATAAAGATGATGGGGACGTCAAAAAACACCATCACATTTTTATGCTCCATAATTTGAGACGATTGGCCACGGCGAAAGAGCGCGCGTTTTTCATTTAATATTTTGAGTGGCGTAAAATTAAAGTTTGTTAAAGCTGCAGGTTATTGGAAGTAGGCCTGCCGTATATCGTTAAAGCGCTAACGGTCTCCTCGAAGAGCCCATTCTGTAAATAAAAGTTACTATATCTTTTGATAATTTAAAACCACAGCAGCCAAAATATTTCATAAACGTTTATTTAATGTTAAAGAAGATAATACTAATACATCTAAACAAAACATGAAACAGAACAAGACATAACAAAATAAAAAAGATAACGTCGCATCTGGGAATCCTACCATCTGGGTCTAAAACCTACAACTGGAATTGAAATGTGCGAACGCCTCAGCACAGATTCTCCTAGTGAGGTGTTCACAAAACACACCGGTTTCCGGTTTCAGCTTCTTAAGGTCATCTTCAGACTGGTACAAATTATTCTTAATCTACGATTTATATACATGACATACTGGACAGGGGTAGTCCAGAATGATTTTATTCAATTATATGGGTTTTCTTATATTTGTTTAAATTTTATTTTTTTATAATGGAATTCCACGACAAATTATCAGTTTTACATATATTTCTGATTATAAATATTTTTCATATAACTGGAAATTATTATGCATGACCGTATACATTAGCAAACTGCATTTATTATACTAGAGTAAAAATAAATGAATATCCAATAAAAAGAAGCGAATTATGGTTATGCGTATTGTGGTTATTAAACATTATTATAGCATTTCAAGGATTTTAGAATTAAACATAAGATTGGAAGACATTATTTGAGATTTTCATGGACAAAAATATTACCGTAATTAATTTTTGGGAATTATGCCGTATTGCTCAACCTCCTTCTTTATGCAACGTTTCGGACAGTATGCTGATGTGTGGACACTGGTCCATCATTAGGGCAGACGTGTAATTGCCTCTGCCTTGATAATGGACACTGTAATGCTAACCTAAACGTTGGCTAAAGAAGGAGACAGTTCAACACGGCATAAAGACCCAAAAATATATCACAATAATAAAATTAAGGTATTCATTTTCTTTTTAGACGATGATTGACTTAAAATGAAGTTATAAAAGGTGAAATAAAAAAAAAATAGACATTGAAATTTTCAGTGGAAGCTTTAAACCAAACAAAAAAAATATATAGGTAAGTACTAATATTTTAAAGAAAAAAAGTTTTATAAGTCGCCTTAGTTCTTGTTTGATCAATAGACCATTCGAAAATTTTACAGGAGGAGAAGGTTTTCTTTCATTTTTTCAATGAAACATAATGATAGGTGTTTAAGATAAAGCTATTTCCGTAAAGGTAAAGGTCTCATTAGCTTAAATAATTCATAGTTAAGTGATTACCTATAATTTTTTAATACTTTATGTTTAATTTTAAAGTTAAACAAAAACTAAAATGGTCTATTGAACAAACAAGAACTGAGGAGACATAAAGTTAAAAAAAATAGTGGTATTGGTGAAATCTGAAACAAAATCGATGGAATGAATATAAGACATCGCACAACCGTATCAAATTAAGTTAGATGTTGTATAAAACTAAAAGGAAAACGTATTAAAATTAACAACTTTTTAAATATTTCTATTTTTGTAACTGTCGATTCGTGGTGGAATCCTATTATAGTAATACATATAATAAAACAAATATGAAACTTATATCCACTTTTATTTATTTGACCGTAACCGGTTTCAGCTTGTCGGATTTTTTGATGATATTTCTTTTATTATTATTTTGTTTTTGAAAAATTCCATATTATCATAAATATAATAACGATTTTATTTTAAATTAAAATAAATAAATAAAATTAAAAATAATTCATATTACATGTAAGAAATATTAAAATAAATAAATTAAATTAAAAATAATTCATATTACATGTAAGAAATATTAAATTAAAATAAATAAATCAAATTAAAAATAATTCATATTACATGTAAGGTTTTTATTTCCCAAACAAAATTGAAGTAAGCTGCAAACCCGAGGTAATTAAGCCTACTGGGAATAACCAAAATAATTAGAAATTCTACAGTCAAAGACGACTTAGCAAAAAATGTAATAAAACCCATTATATTGAATAAAATTCTTGTAGACCACCCTCTCCCCCTCCTCCATATGTTATGCATGTAAACTGTTAGTTAAGAATAATTTGTACCAGTCTGAATATGGTTTTAACAAGCTGAAACCGATTACGGTCAAATACATAAAAGTGGATATAAGTTTCATATTTGTTTTATTATATGTATTACTATAATAGGATTCGTGGAAAGAAGTTTCTTTGAATTAATTAAAAGAATTAGCAACGCTTCAAACCGTAAATTTTCTAAATTTCATGAAAAGAAAATCGGTGAATTAATATCAAAAACATACTTTTACAAGTGTGCGATTTATGTAGGCATATTACCTTCAAAAGAAAATACAATATTGAATAGCTACTGTTTGTACAAAAAGCCCAGAGAGTTATTAGATTGAAAGTAAGTACTTTTCCTAAAGACCTCCCTAAAATCCTTTTTTTTTAAATATATTTACTTGCAAAATGGTAATAAAAGCGTTTTGACTTCCCAGAAGCCCATTTATAAAATTCACACACCAAAAATTCATTTGGTTTTGGGCGTATTTCATTTATATTTCCTTTCATTTATTCCTAATCCCTTTGCTTTCATTTTTATCGTTTGGATTTCATCACATCTTCATTTATTTTCCAGTTTCCAGCAGAGCTTAACCCCCTCTGGCCCCTGCCGCCATAAATCAAGAGAAGCTTATGCAACTCTGTCAAATATAGAGTTCCAGTTATTAAATTTTACATTCCAGAACTCTACTGCGTTTACTTAACTACTGGCAATATTATCATTGCTGCTCCGGCGTAGTTCGGTCATATTTTAGGTAAATAGGGACGCCGTTTCGTGGCCCATAACCCCTTTGTATATTAGATGGTAGCATTATAAATTGGTTAGTTAATAAAATAAATTTATTACAACTCATTCCTTTGAATTCGTGAGTATCGCTGAGACAAATACGATATCTATTCGAAGTTAGTAGCACGTTTTATGAATGCACAGTCGTAGGGAGGCAAAAATAAAATTCTTTATTTCTGTTATAAAATAATGGGATAGTATTTTATTGTTTCTCTCGGGTTGTTAAATGAACTCAAATAAGAAGTTTTATTGAAATTGTACAACATACTTCGCATCAAACGCAGAATTCCAAATATGCCGTCAAATTGTACAACATACTTCGCATCAAACGCAGAATTCCAAATATGCCGTCAAATTGTACAACATACTTCGCATCAAACGCAGAATTCCAAATATGCCGTCAAATTGTACAACATACTTTGCATCAAACGCAGAATTCCAAATATGCCGTCAAATTGTGAATATGTTAGGTACTAACTTACCTGCAATAAATATGTACCTAGAACTGAAAACATTAAAATCTGTCTAATATATTGATAACATAATTCCTGATCTTGAATAAAATGCTGAAGAAGGACAGACTTTTTCCATGATGTGGAAAATGAAAATGCTTGGCGGGAAACGGCTGCGCGCCCCTTTTTATACAAAACTTATATTTGGATTTGAGGCCATAATATCCATCCAAACTGAAAAATAATTTTTTTAATCAAAATGCGTAGCGAATATAAGATTTTAAAGGGAACTTTGGCAATTATTTGTGAATTAGCAATAAAATTATTATTTTAAAATGGTGTTTTTTTTTAAATTAAAATGTGTAGCTAATATAAGATTTAAAAGGCAACTTTGGCCACTATTTGAGAGTTAACGATAATTATTATTAAAAAAATGTTAGTCTGCTTTCTGTATAAATATAATAAAATATAAACAAAAAACATAAATGATATGAAAAGCATTATGATACGTGTAAATTCAAATTACAATCGACCAATATATATGTTGGAACACAAAATTGTTGTATAGGCGCAACTGGACACTACAACGTGAGTTTACGTGCTACCATGTTCCTGCGATGCTCGTTCTGGTCAGGAGACCGCCCTCTACCACCCAGTGCTGGTGTAAAGCTTAAAATCTATAAATTAAAATTTCTGCACAAAGTAACGTTATTTTTCGTGATGTTTAATTGTTAATTTTATTTTTCATTATATATTATCACAGTAAGAAAGGCAAAAATATTTTTTTAATTGACAAAAATGCCAAGTTACCTACGCAAATTATGCAAAATTGATTTTTTTATTGGCCCATATGTCATAATATAAAAGACAAATTAAAATTTTGTATGAAAAAGGGAGCGCAGTCGTTCCTCTTGACATTATTTACAATTCAATTTCCAACTTCCAGTTGACAAAAATGTTTTCTCGCTCTATGTAAAGGGCAAAAGTTGCAAAACGACATAAAATTTTAATCTTTATTTACCTCTTGAAGTATCCATCTCCAGATCATGATCCTCTCATCTGATCTGATGGCACCATTTTTATAGAATTTGAATCAAATTTCAAAGTTAATTTTCTTTTTTTTTATGAAAAGACAAATAACTTTGTTTACATCACTTTTATTTATATACAATCAACATGTTGTATACAATCATCATCAGGATCAAATGTGTACTACATTTGAGTATATATTATTGATATATATATATTGATCCTGATGATGTGAACATCATTCACGAAACATGTTGATTGTACATAGGCCACTTGCATGGATTTCACAACGACTTGGAAAAAATCATGTGGATACATTTTTTTACTAAGATTACGAAAATGTTGGTCAAAATTTTTAGAAATGTACAGTTTTTTTTTTAATAAATAAATCCATTATTTGGGCTCCTGACATCACCACATGAAAATGTCCCGTCTCCGAAAATGTTCTCATTAATTTTGTAAAATTCCACACTGATTTATTTTTTTATATGGTTACACTTTGATTTCAGGCGAATTTTAAAATTTGACATTTAACGTTCAGTAAATTTATCGCTTGTTCTCTGCGAACTTATCATTTGGATTTGCTTTTTGACAGATGTTATGAAGAGAATCCCTTACATTTTATGCTGTCTGTACGTGTTTTAGAGGTATAATGGCAATGGTGCTGATTTTAACAAAATCAAATTTTATAATATTCTAATTATTATAATTTACAAGTACAAGTATATTATATTGGATTTAATAATATAGACATTGATAATTATAATGAGTTATGATCAATAAGATGGATCAAGGAAAAAAATATTTATGAGATGTAATATTTTTGGTACGCCTCGTTATTATCCTGTGCCCTTCGTGTGGAAAACGTTTTTTTTTTAGAAATGATTTTCGGCTGTGTAATTATCGTGTTTTCGCACCTGTAAAATTATGTCCCGTCTTTCCGGTTTATAAAAAATAGTCTGATTTTTCGGATTGAAAATTTCAAAAAATCGCCAGGGTTTCAAAAATACGATTAAAAAAAATTACAGTATATTTGCCTAAACCGGAAAAAACTTTTAAAAAATGTGATGCAAGTGGCCTATTGTTCAGATTACCTGAAAGACCTGGCCCAAGGATGGGGAAGTACCTCGCTGTTCAGATCTAGTCACCAAACACGGCTAAAGCTATTTCAAGCAACGTTTTGATTCTGAATGGTGGTATTTCACCAATGTGAAGTATTAGTGAAGTATCGTTGCTAATATACAAAAAATTATTTTTAAATCGTTAATTCACTTTGTGGTGTCAAGAAATATACACATTTATTCAAATAGCCCATGACACTATCTAGATAGGTTCGTGATGAATCTTGCAGTCATACATAAATATATCAGCCAATAAAAACATGTGCTAAGAAAATGAAGAAAATGTTGGTATTTATTCGTCGATATATGATACAGTTAAATTATTATGACTCATTCCCATTAAGCTCAGTGGTAGTACACCGCCCCAGCAAGGCTAAGGTCCTAGGTTCGATTCTTAGATGTGATCGTAACTTTTTCTGAGTTTTCTGTTTCAAATTTTCGATTGAGAGCTAATACTGTGTCCATTAATCAAATAAAAGTTACCGGGATTTGAATCTGCGACCGTCGCGCGTCGGCTTGCTAGTCAAGAGCCTTAATCCTCGACCACGGAGGCTGTCGTTTGTGCTTCAAAAGTGAAAACATCTCTAACCGATAAATAACATATCCTCGATGTCTTTCAGTTAATGTGGCATGAGTTCGTTTTTACGATAACCATCACGATTGATTTAAACTATTATATACGAGATTTTGATTTTTTGGAAAATCTTCGTATATTTGGAGTAGTTTCTTTAGTGCGAAAACCGATGATGCTAAAAGTACCGTATCATCTGTTTAATTAATATTATTTACAGAAACTTCTTGAACATGTCAATCTATCTTTGTTTGAGTTAGTTCAACTGTGAATGTGTTGAAGAGATCTTCCTCCTTGCATTATATTACTTCTCTACATATTATAAAGTAAAGTCCCCCGCGCCGTCTGTCTGCCTGTCTGTCTGTCTGTTCGCGATAAACTCAAAAACTACTGAACGGATTTTCATGCGGTTTTCACCAATAGATAGAGTGTTTTGTGAGGAAGGTTTAGGTATGTAATTTGTCAAGGATTTGTGTAAATTGGTTAAAACATAACGATAATTGTTAGAAGTGTCGGAAAAAGTCAAGCAGCCTGATAGCTTTCATCGAAAACGCTGCCTAATCCTTTTGGGATATAACAAAACAATATATGGTGGGATATTCCTCTTTTATAGATCTACAAAAAAGTCCGCGAAGGCATATATCTATCTTTTACGGATAGCTTACTATATCCATTCTATCTTCTTATCTTATTATTCTTATCAATTGCTGTTCGTTTGTCTCGCTAAAACTCGAGAACGGCTGGGCCGATTTAGGTGATTTTGGTTTTGAAATGTTTGTCGTAGTCCAGGGAAGGTTTAAACGGAGGTAATATTGAAAAGTTGTGAGGAAGATAGTAAAAACAATAATTTCATTTTCTCATATAAACAGTTCTACTGTTCTACCTACTTTCAGAAGCACAACGTAATTTAGAATTGGAATGCAAAAAAAAAAGAATTCTGATTGTCATATTTCAGTCTTCTGTCAAACGTTACCTGTTATTCTGTTACTATTTAAAATCTTCATCATCAGTTTGTCAGAGCGTGAGAACTTTATTTACTGTTTTAATATGCCAAGGAAAAGACGAGCTGACATAGGTCGTCGAAGTCAATCTTATAATCTTTCACACCATCTCTATGTATTATAAATTAAAGTCCTCCGCGGCATCTGTTTACCTCTTCGCGATAAACTCAAAGACGGCGGTGGTTACAAAGGTTGGATTTTACAAAGTGTTTTATTAGCCACAGCAACGCGTGGCCGGGTCAGCTAGTTTTAAATAAAATGGGTTGGATACAATGACCAAGTACATCAACTCTCCACTTGCCAAATTGAAAGCATCGCTATTATACTATATATTATCTTTCGAAATTGCTCTTTTCCTTAGTTTTTGTGAAATACACGATCAAACGCTTTGCTAAGATCAAGAAATCATGGTATAGAAAGGCATTTT
Organism: Limnephilus marmoratus; assembly: GCA_917880885.1. Lineage (NCBI taxonomy): Eukaryota > Metazoa > Arthropoda > Insecta > Trichoptera > Limnephilidae > Limnephilus > Limnephilus marmoratus. Next base: position 15,861,071 of record OU862906.1, read on the forward strand.
ACTTAGTTTATAAGAGCTGGTGGTTACTTTTTAAAGCTTATTTATTTTTATCCGGCTTGATACATTGTTCAGTTCGTTTTTAAAAATATTGATTAATTTTCGTAGTTATCTTCAATTATGTATATTAAAGTATCATCAGCAACAACAGAAGTGCGGCGATTGATCCCGGCGGTACTCCTAAGTTATTTTCCATTGGTTTTGAAAATTGATTATTTACTTGTATCACTTGTTTCGGATTTTCACACTTAATAGTATTTCTTACATTATAGTTTCGAATGCCATTATCGTTTGAACAAATCCAGGCAATTGGATTAATTTCTTAGGTGAAAGTTATTATTTTAAATTAAGCGACTGTGACGTGGTTTCAATCAAATTTATAGTTAAAATAATTACCTTTGTTAAAAATCACTACTTTTATAATATTTATCTGCATGTTTCATTTATTTTTCGTGCGTTTCAAGCTAATTTTATATACCCAAATATTATTATGAAATCAAATTAAAACTCACACGAATATTTAAAAAAATATATTAGTAGGAATATCCCACTTTAAAGATTTTCGATATTAGATACATAACACTTGCTAGGGGTGTAAAAAATTAAATGTAAAGCATAAATTAAAAAAGGGCACGAAAATATTTGACCACATTTTGTGTTTGTTTTGAATTATTTTTATTTTTTATTTTTTATTTATCCATATCTCCCGTGAGTTAAGAAACGGGATGCAACTGAAATCTATTAGATAAAAAAAAGATACGCATTAGGTATTACAGCAAAAAATATTCCTACATATTTCAAAAACAAAAAAAAACATTAATCATTATTAGAACTGCCCTCGTGAGCTTTTCTTGAGAATTCCATATTAAACAAACAATTTATTCATGACCAATTAATTCATTAACCGAGTACACGTTATAGCCACATAAAATTTATTTGCCCAATGGGAATGGCGTGTTTGTGAGAAATTAATTATATTTCCAATTAGTAGTAGGTACTTCACATTCCGTGGACATTAAAAATTAAGCGATCCATGGTTTGATTTACCTTTATTAGTTTTTTTAATTTCAAACTGTATTTAAAACAAAATGCGTAATCAGGATTGGTATTTAGATTTAACTCACAATAAATACTAACATTTATTTAAAAGCTTTATTTTTTTTCTCAGTTGTCTCTGTCGCAGAAAATCAATGGTTTAATATAATAAGCAGTTTCGTAAGATCAATGAACTGTATAGGATGGTAGGTACTAGTACTAGCTATTTATTGTGTGTGTAGCGTGTGTTTGAGAAAGCTTTCTATGTGATAGACGCTTTTGCGTAAGAAAGTAAGCCAATAAATTATTTTTGGTAGGTCATAATGGTTTTTTTTGTTTGGCAATGTTTAAGAAGGCAAACCGAGCGCCATATTTTTCACTTTTTGTTTCATAGCTTTAGAACTATCTAATATATAAAATTCTAGTGTCACGGTGTTAGTTATCATACTCCTCCGAAACGGCTGGACCAATTTTGATGAAATTTTGTGTGCTTATCTGGTAGGTCTGAGAATCGACCAACATCTATTTTTCATACCCCTAAAAGTAAAGGGTGTTCCACTCCGAAGAAAATTATTTTCCCCATACATTTTGTATGGAACGAATTCTCCTATTTTGAAAGAACTGCAGCAATATTGTAAGGGGTATAATATTGAACTGTGCGTGAATTCCAAACATTCAAAAACGTCAAATGTCAATGCGTTGATTGTTGTGCATTTGTTTTTAATCATAAAATGCTGCCCTTCTTTCTTACACACTCAATGTCAATAGTCAAAAATGAGACAAATGGTGAACGTATGTCTGCACACCTCCAAAGGAAAAATCATTTGTTTTTAATCATATAATGCTGCCCTTCTTTCTTACACACTCAATGTCAATAGTCGAAAATGAGACAAATGGTGAACGTATGTCTGCACACCTCCAAAGGAAAAATCATTTGTTTTTAATCATATAATGCTACCCTTCTTTCTTACACACTCAATGTCAATAGTCGAAAATGAGACAAATGGTGAACGTATGTCTGCACACCTCCAAAGGAAAAATCATTTGTTTTTAATCATATAATGCTGCCCTTCTTTCTTACACACTCAATGTCAATAGTCGAAAATGAGACAAATGGTGAACGTATGTCTGCACACCTCCAAAGGAAAAATACAATAATTATAATAAATCTCTGAAATGAAACGCATTTTTTACATAAGCTCCACAAAGGAGGCCCTGAGGAAAATAATATCTCTCAGGACCTATGTCATCTTAGGGGATGCTGTGTGGAGGATCTTTTTAAGGAATGGGGAGGATAGAAAGTTCTGGGAAGGAAAAAGGTATGAGGGGTGGGTAGGAATCTGGGGGTCAGTGTGTCCGGGAGTGACGGACTTATGAATCCATCCCTCCAACTGTGGTGCAAGGCAATGGGTCGAGAGAGTCCGGCTGGAAAGGTCAAAAGGCCTCCCTCAACCAGTCTCTCTCGATCCGGCCCGCCACGCAGCAGGTGGGCAGGCGCATCAACTGCCAAGACCCGGACATAAGTCACCTCATGAACCTGGGCACCCCTGCTAAATCACCAAACGTAGTGAACCACTTGGGGTGATAATGACAAAAACAAAACACGGACAGTTGCGCATTGATAATTGCTTCATTGCGTAATTTTTAACTTAATAAAAAAAACTGAATTTAATTCAACAGCTATTGATTGTGAGGCGGTACGAAGTTCGTCGGGTCAGCTAGTTTTACAATAAAATTTACCATAAATCACCTGCATTATCGAGTATTGCCTGAAATACACATATTTCAAAATCTCGCAATTTTGCGGTTTGAAATCTCATTGTCTTTATTATGGAGTACAAATTTTAAAGTATATTCTTAATTCTAAATCACTTATTTCGACTAAAATAACTCTCATACCGCGAGGCTTTTTTATTAATTTTACAAAACAAAATCTTAGCAAAGTTTTTTAGTAGGAAGTCTAATTACAAATAAATAATATTTTAATAAATATTGTCCAGTGTAATCGTAGCTTTACTTTTATAAGTATTGCACGTGTTCGAAAGGGTCGCCCTTTGAATATCTTTGGGCCGCCCTCATATTTTAAATTTAAAATAGAAGAGCAGGAAAAAATAATAATTATAAAGGTGTGTTTATACGAACGCTTTGTAAACCACACAAATATGAGATATTTATCAAATCTCTTTTAATTTGGTCACTAATGAACAATGTCCCAAAGTTTCGCTGTTGAGCAAGGAACATGGAACATGGTGGAAAGGTTTACTAAATTAATGTAACTCTCTACTCTTCGCCTTGCTTTTGGAGGAATGGATTTAAACGTCCGTCACTTCTGGACACACTGACTCTCAGATTCCTACCCAAACCGCAACCAGAACTTTCTCTCCTTCCTTTTCCTAAAATAAACTCTTCACACAAAGATAATAATAATACTAATTTTTATTTTAGTAATTTGTACATTTAAGTTTACAAATTTCTAATTGATTATAATATTTCATATTCACTATATTTTCCAATTGGTGTAGACTTTAAAGTTTCTGGTAGAGTGTTATACAACTTCATCCCTTGTACAGTAGACTGTTCTGCGTATTCGCTTTGTCCTTTTTTTGTAGCCTAATTTCCTTGCACGTCCTTGTGTTATATCTGTGAATGTCTTTATTGTATACAATTTTATTTGAGAAGTATTTTGGTAATATGTTATTCAATATTTTGTGGATAAATACCATCGTGTTCAAGGTCAGCATCTGTTTCACGGTCAACCAATTTAGTTCCTTTAACATTTTAATTATTTTTGAATATCTGTTTCGTCGCAGAATTATTCTCATTGCCCTGTTTTGGAGAATTTGTAACTTATTTTGTTCTCTTTCGTTACATAGGAATAGTATACTTGAGCAGTAGTTGAAGTGTGGAGCAATAATTGAATTGTATATGGTGATTGCAGTTTTTCTAGAAATTTTTGGCCGATTTCTTCCAAAAAAAGATATCTTAAAATTCTTATAAAAAAAGATGAGATAGGCCCCCAGGGAAATAGTTTCCTAAGGGCATCCTGGGCGGAATTTATGTTTTTAAAATGACTAGAAAGAGAGAGATGTACAACGTACATTGAAAGATCTCCTTTTTTGAGGATGCCATAAATGACGCTGAATTCTGTAGTTGTTTATTTTAGTTCCCGTTTCTGCCGCTCACTCAAGTCAAAGTTTTTTTTTTTTTAAATTAACTCCACACAGGAGGCCCTGAGGAAAATGATTTCCCTCAGGGCCTATATCATCTGGGATGCTGTGTGGAGGGTCTTTTTGAGGAGAGGAAGGAATGAACATTGGTTTTGAAGAGACCCATGTTGTAGGAAGGAGGAAACACAGAGGCCGGCAAATCATTCCACAGCTGAGCTGTTGAACACAAGAACGAGTCGAAGAAACGAACCGACGATGTGACGAATGTCAACCGTGTACAAATGTTGGGCACGCGTTTGGCGTGTTTCTCGACTATGCACCGGTGCCGAAAGGATCAATGATGCTAGTTCCTCGGAGCATCTTCCATTGTAATACCGGTAGAACAAGGAAAGCATTCCCACCCGACGCCTGTGCTCTAAAGATTGCAATCCGTCTGTTAAGATGGGAGAATCTATCAAACAGACCGCCCGTTTCTGCACAGAGTCGAGGGTATTTTTCAAGTATTTTGGAGCTCCAGACCAGAGGTGGCTGCCAAACTCAACCGTCGGGCGCACTTGTGATTTGTACAGGGTTAGCAGTTGTGTATTATTAAAGTATCTGCGGTCCTGTACAGTACGCCCAGTTTTTCGGAGGCTAACTTTACTCTGCTCCCATACCTGAGCTGGTCACTTAGGGTTACACCAAGCATATCAATGGAGGGCCTGTTCGGAAGATTGCTTCCGTTGAAAGATACTAGATTTTCATTTCGATCCCTTTTAGACGCAATCAGACAAGAAAGTAAATTGAATAAGAAATACTTTAATTTATTCAATTTACTCAGTTTCACGCAAGCCATTATTAAAAGCTACTGTACACGGGCATCCAGCAGGTATTCATGGAATCAGTGGAAGGAAAATGATTATCTTTAGCGAGGTGAGAATGGTGGATAAAACAGTTGTTGAATCGAATGAAGAGGTTCAAGAGAAGCTCCTGCCACCTCCCTCTCCCCCCTCACATCGGGTGATAAATCATCCGAAGCGGCGAAGAGGAGCAGAAAGGGGCAGGGAAGGAGGTAGGCAACTCTTACAGTGGTAGAGCCTTCGCTTCCTGGATTTTATGTACCTCACCTTAATTGGATGAACTGTTTGTGTGCGCAACCATTTTTAAATCCGGACATTTTATTTTTATATAATAATATTAATAATAGTTTATCGCAGAATATTTATTACAGATTTATTCATCGCATTACAACTCACGGGGTGAAGTTTGTCCGGGTCTCGACGGCGGATCATCGCCTTGCACCGTAGTGGGATGGATGGATTCATAAGTCCATCACTCCTGGACACAATTGATAAGTCGACAAGGCCGTCTACCCAAAAGTGTCCTATACGATGTGCTGAAAGGAGATTCGTCTTTGGACGCTGTTCTTTTTGAGGAAATCGATTGTTGACAAATGTAATATTTTCAAAGAAGACCATCTGAGGACCATGTGAAGAGTTTCACTCTTTGGTAAGAGAGACAGTGCCAATATGAATATGATATTAACATGTCATCCCTAGGTAAGGAAAATTCTCATTGACAGTGGTTTGTGCTTCCTTGGATGGAATGCCTGCCGTGCTCGGGAATATATTGGCGCTACCCGATGTTTAAAGTGCCAACAATATGGGCATATTAGTAAGGCATGCACGCAGGAGAATTCTACTTGTCGCCACTGTGCAGCTACTGGCCACGATGTGGAGAATTGCCCCAGGAAAACACAAGCTGCTGTCTGTGCAACCTGCACGAGATTTAAAAAACCTGCTGCACATGCTACGGGGATCGGCTGTGCCCAGCACAAATAGCTGCTATCGAAGCTCAAGTTAGACTTACTGACTATGGCTATTAACAACATTCTCTCTCTTCATCAGATTAATCTTCAGAGGTCTCGATTGGCCACACTCGAGGCTATGAAGATTATGACTGAGAAAAAATCGTCATATTACTCATTCAGGAGCAATACACCTAGTTAGGTAGAACGCCTATTCAATATCCGGGTGCGGTACTCGAAATTGGCACAGCACCGGGGGCGGGAGTCCTTGTTAACATTTCGTTAATCAGTCCCCTCCTTCTGGTGGGACTGTTAAACGAGTACCAAACTTGTGTTTCACTTAATTTTGGAAATGCAGAAATCATTTTAATTTCAGTCTATTTCAAATATAATAATCCAGTAGGACCTCATATCTTGAGCCTGACGTGCGCGCTAAACGTGCTTAAAGGACGTAACATAGTTATTGGAGGAGACTATAATGCTCGCTCACCAATGTGGTTTGACACTTTTGGATCACGGACGGAACGCTCAGACGCCGTTGAAGACCTTATTGCGGCGCAAGGTCTTTCTTTAATAAATGAATCTGGTAGTATTTTTACTTTCAGTAATACACATGGTGAGAGCAATATTGATTTAACTCTTTGCTCTGGATCGATTGCGGCCAAGATGTCTAAATGGAAGGTCCACGAATGTGCTATTAATTCTGATCACAGATTAATAACATATACGGTGGGTGTCAAGAAGACTGAAGTTCCGAGATCCTCCTGGAATTTCAGAACCACTCGGGTGAATTGGGATACCTTTGGGGATGCTCTACGTGATACTTTAAGGGGTTTTCATGACGTAGCAGCAAGAGATCCGGACAATTTGGGGAATTTTTTCAATGCAGCCGTAGTGTCAGCTATTGAATCGGCTCTAGGAAGAACAAACCCAAAGACGATTATTAGGTCTCCGTGGTGGTCGACTGAGCTGACTTTGCTAAAGGGTGCCATTAAGAGAGCTTGCAGAGCTTTAGGTGTCTCTAGACGGATTGGATGTACCGAGGAGACATTCACCCTTAGGAGACAACTTAGTAGCTCTCGCAGAGCTTTCAAATCGGCTGTGCTTTTGGTAAAACGAGCTGCTTGGCATAATTGGGTTAAAGAAGTTGGTAACTCTAACTTATGGGATATTCGTAGCGCCATTAAAAAAAACAGGTAAAGGTTCTGATCGGTTTTTATCTAGTGTTATCGACAATGATAACGTGAACGCTGAGAGTGTTGACGTGGCTACTACTCTCAATTAGGGATTGCAATCCCGCAAAGCGGGATCCCGCAATCCCGCGGGATCCCGCAGCTTTTATTAATCCCGCAATCCCGCACCTTCAAAGCGCGGATCCGCGGATCCCGCAAGTTAAAAATTTGGCGCTAAAACTTTCGCGTAAATCGAGAGTAGCACGAGCGCAATGTTACCGTTTAGCACAAGATAGCCCGCCTGCCGCCAACCGCTAGTGGCGCTAGTCGCCGGCCACTAAAGGATTGGCCGGGAACTAGCGCCACTAGCGGTTGGCGGCAGGCGGGCTATCCTAGTATCCTGTATCCTGTCGGCGCCTGCCAGTTGTTCATAAAGACTCCAGATACTAATATCTACAGCCTGTATGTCGGACGAATATCTACAGCTCATATGTTGAACTAATATCTACGAACTTCAGAGTGTTGACTAATATCTACAGAGCGTAGGTTGAACTAATATCTACAGAGCGTAGGTTGGACTAATCAGCTAAATGCGTCCAATAGTCCGATATTAGGGATTTTTACGTACATACTTACATAAATTAAGTTTTTTAAACTGCATACGCAATATTACGTTATTCCAATATGCCTATATAATTGCAAATCTAACCTCTGCCAGTGCTGTAGATATTCGTCAACACTTTGGTTCTCATAGATATTAGTCAACAGTTTGAGCTGTAGATATTCGTCAACACTTTGGTTCCCATAGATATTAGTTCGATTTTTTCAATTTTTGGAATTCCTGTAGATATTAGTAGACGCCTCCGTTCATAAATAGTACTACGAAGCGCACGTCTTTCTGTAGGTGACGAGTGTTTTCGTATTCACCGACCGGCGTTTAAAGTAAGTACCTAAATTTTAATGTTTTTGATTTAGTTTTGTTCTGTTTTATTTTAAAAGCAGATTGTGCCGTAAATAGCAATATAATGTCGTAATATAGCGTGAAACAGTATGACTTAAAGTGGTTTTTGTTAATAAAGTTTTTGGATATGGTTATAGAAGATAGTAATCAATTTGAATGGTGTAAAAATGAAATAAATGAAACTAAATCTATAGCAATATAATGTCGTAATGTCGCGTGAAACATTATGAATTAAAGTGGTTTTTGTTAATAAAGTTTTTTTGATATGGTTAAGGATGATAGTAATCAATTTTAATGGTGTAAAAACGAAGTAAATGAATATAAATCTATAGCAATATAATGTCGTTCGTGTGAAACATTATTATGACTTAAAGTGGTTTTTGTTAATAAAGTTTTTTGGATATGGTTATCGATGATCGTAATCAATTTTAATGGTGTAAAAACTAAATAAATTAAGATAAATCTATAGCAATATAACATTATTTCAAAGATGCGGGATCCCGCGGGATCCGCGCGAGATTGAGCAATCCCGCATATCAATCCCGCGGGATTGAATTAGCTACGGGATTGCAATCCCTACTCTCAATACACTTCTGGGAAAGTTAGTTCCTTTAGATTCAGTCATTGGGGAAAGCGACCACTACCAACAGATTAGAAATCAATCACGGATTCCTCCAATCCCCTCCCAGGAGGAAAGAATTTCTAGAGTCACTAGAGCAGAAATCGAAGTTATTATTAAGGGTTTGGGTCCTAGAAAGGCACCAGGGCACGACAAACTGAATAATTATATTATATTATTATATTATAATTGTGAGGTGTGTCTGGATCCATGCCAAGGAAGAACTCTTTCAGGTCATGGAAACGTGTATGAGAAGGGGAGTTTTCCCTTCTGTTAGGAAGAAAGGTGTGCCCAGGATCATACCTAAAGGGAGCAACAAAGAAAGAACCGATGTTAAAGCTCATCGACCAATAACACTTCTTCCTGTATTGCGGAAAATATTGGAAAAAATTATTCAAAATCGTCTACGAGAAACATTGACAACTTCATACGTACATCGATATGGATTCGTCCCAGGTAAGTCCACGGAGCACGCCGTTATGACTGCGCTTGACTGGTTAAAGGTCTGCCCAAAGAGGTATGTAATCGGTATCTTCTTAGATATAACTGGTGCCTTCGATAATGCATGGTGGGAGATGATTTTGACAAAATTAAAAAATCGTAATTGTCCAAGAAATTTTTTTCAAATAACTTGTGATTATATTTTTGAATGTAGCTATTACTTTGTGGTTATCCATTATAGAATAATGAAATAATTTTACTTTGTATAAACCACTTATTTGATGTGCAAATCCGACCGGTTTTGGAACAAACGTTCCTTCGTCAGGGAAAGCTTATACTTATAGTATAAGCTTTCCCTGACGAAGGAACGTTTGTTCCGAAACCGGTCGGATTTGCACATCAAATAAGTGGTTTATACAAAGTAAAATTATTTCATTATTCTAACTTGTGATTATTTTAAAGATAGAAAAATTATAATTTCTTTTGGTGATTGCATCATTGAAAGAGATGTGGACATGGGTTGTCCCCATGTCCACATGGACCTGACTTCTGGAATATTTTATTCGATGACTCCTCCAGGTTACCCTCATCTGGAGGCACTATTGCGATTGATTACGCAGACGACAAATTGTATTTGGTCTCTGGGGACAGTAGAAAAGAAGTTGAAAATAAAGCTGAAGAAGGTTTGAATATGATTCTTAACTGGGGAAAGGAAAACAAACTGACTTTTGCTCCCCATAAGACCATGGGTCTCCTTGTGAAAGGCTCCCTCAGTATAGGTAGAAACCCTTTCATAAAAATGGGAGATACCGCAATCCGCTTTGTTGAGAGTACTAAATATCTAGGCGTTACATTAGACAGATCGTCCACGTTAAAAGCGTTTCTAGTAAGGCCCAGGCTCTCTTCTTAAAACTGAGAAGAATCTCAACTGCTGAAAGGGGTTTACGTTTCCCTGCGCTCCGTCTATTATATAGATGCATATATGTGGCACAAGTTTCATATGGTGTCTGTGTATGGGAACATCGACTGGGTAATTCACTCATTCATTCAGCGCTTAAGAGGGGCCAGCGAATTCGGCATTCAGCCAGGCTTTCAGGAGCCTACAGAACGGTATCATCGGATGAAATTAGGGAAGTTTTGACAAAGAAGTGCCTGAAAAGAGGAAGTGAACTTTGAGAGCCTGAGGAAATTCCCGAAAGTCTGGGTAGAGAGATGGCCTGTTCTTAGAGTCGCAGATTAGCAGTAAAATCATGTAGGTAACAGGTGTATTTTGCTTCTGAACCCTCGGACACTCTATTTATGACTTCTTTACTTTTATTGCTTGGATTATTTATTGTATTTTATTGTTTTGTGTTTATCGTATATTTTTTTATTGTATATTTGTGTCTATTGATTATATTTGTGTTTATTGTAAATATATTTTGTGATTATTTGTTTTGTGTTTATTGTTTGTTTTGTGTCTATTGTGTTAATTGTATATTAAGAAATACTTTATTTACATTTATTATGTTAACTTTATTTTCAAAATTTACGGATTTGCTTTGCGAATTGTTTTGATAATGATAATAATGTACCCAATCTATTAATGTCATGTTCATTTTCTTTTGTATATTTTTTTCTATTTTTCATTATATATTGGATAAACTGAACTCAAACCTTTTTTATTTTTTTTTATTAATCCCCATACGGGGGTGTACTGGACCTCGTCCCTCCTGCATGTTTAGTTACATATGTTTTCTTGCAGATCCATCTCAAATTTATTTGCACCACCCCCAATAATATGTGAAGGCTTCAAGCTTGCTTAAACGGCCTTAACTTTCCTTTGTCCCGCCTCCGATCACTCAACGCTGAATTGTTCTTTAAGTCTTCAAGTATTTTACCTCTATTATTCAACTAACTTTCTTTGAGGCTTCACTGGGTGGTTGGCTAAGGGATACGGATGCTGGGTGTGGTTTATATCATGCTGAATGCAATTCGCATTTTTTATCGGTACTTGCCAAACGATTTGAGACTTAATTGTTTATCGTATGTTCTCTATCTATTTGTACAGGTGCTTTCAGGGTTTTTCACATGATGCAATGCTGCCTCATGAGCTTCTTGAATGATTTTTTTTTTGCTTTAAATATTATTTTGCTTGTATTACTAACCTGATTTCTTGTATTATGTTTTATTTTCCTGTTAAGCACTTGTATACTGCTTTCTAACAACGTTTGCAGGGACACTGGAGGTCTAGATTCGTTCAAAATAAATAAATGTAGCTTCGTTTAAAAAAAAATAATTAGAATCTTGCGAGAGCCTTGAAGGGGTAAACATCAGTTACTTATACCAGGGCGGGTAAGTGGTGGATAACCTCCACTCCTGAACACACTGACCTCCAGATTCCTATCCACCCCTCATATCCTTTTTCTTCCGAGATCTTCTTCTTCTCCATTTCCTAAAACGACCCTACACACAACTGTCGGGGGATCAACTGTCTGGGGTTCAACTATCAGGGAGATCAACTGTCAGTGGGCCAACTGTCGGGGGGCCAATTATCGCCGGATTAATTGTCATGGAACCCATTGCAATTTACGGGGTAAGGTTTGTACGACCGTACAACCTTAGTCAATGTACGTATATCTGCAGGCGTGAAAATCAAATATCTCAACATGTTATAAATAAGTCCTCCGCCGCATCTGTCTGTCTAGATATCCGTTCGTGATAAACTCAAAACTACTGATTTTAACGAATTTTCATGCGGTATTCCAATAGATTGAGTGGTTCATAAGGAAGGTTTAGGTTTATTATTTGTCAAGGTTTTGTGTAAATTGGTTGAAATATAAAGGAGAATGTCTGTATGTGGAGTAGAGCGGGCTGGCAAGCGGGCGGTGTGGATTTGATTTGTATTCAAATTAACAAGTGGCGATGGTTATAAAGGTTGGGTAACCATCCAGAAGATGGCGTTGTGATTCGTTAGCCACAGCATCGCGTGGGCGGGTCAGCTAGTTTATAATGACAATGACTCCCTGAAGAAACAATGCGGTAATAACAAAATACGTCATAGGTACTTATTCGTGCGTCGGCTTAGCGAAAAACCGCTAAACGTTCCTACTTGCATTTAATTTTCTATTCCATAATATAGCGTAAACATATTTAAAAAATCATGTAATATAACTTATTTTTTCCGAATACAGCACAAGATTCCCAAATGCTCTCAACAGACTGGAGCCAGTGAGACTATGGAGTCTCCAATTTTGGTATATTGTGAAGCTGGAGGTAGTGGAAGGTAGGAGAAGATGTGGAAGGTAGTAAGGAGGGGAAGGAGGGGTAGGAGGGGAAGGAGGGGAAGGAGATGTGGAAACCTGGGGGGTCAACTGTCGGAGGGATCAACTGTCGGCGGGCCAACTATCAGCGAGCTAATTGTCGAAAGATCAATTGTCGGGTTACCTATTGCACTAATAAAGACATTTGTCAAGATATCGGTGAAATATTAACATACTTTAGTGAGAAAATGACAACTAAAGTGAGAAGGTCAACTACTAGTTGCCGTCAATCATAGTCTAGTTTACCCAAGTAAGATTTTTTTAGACTCGACAAATATTGATGGCTATAAACATAAGAAAAAAAAGAGTAGACTAGGTATACATAATATTGTTTTAATGTGTTGTAAAGAAGTATTAGTTTAAAATGATTTTCCCAATAATCAGAAAGAGAACGAAAGAACAACATCCAAACAACGAGAAAACAAACAGACTTTATTACAGTTTTTCTAAAGGATGTTTGTAAAAAAAAATAAAAAATAATCTTGGATAACAATTAAATTGTGCTTTTGCGTCAAAATAAAAAAAATCATATCTATAGATAGATATATATAAAAATTTAGGTTCCGTATGTTTGCGTTCGCTAATCTCGGAAAGTAATCGATGGATTGACTCAAAATTTTTACAAAACATTGCATTTTAGCAGAAGAGCGTTGATACATACTTTTTATTTGGAAGTTCCAAAGGAAAAGGATAATTTTATGCGTTTTAAATTGACTCATTATTTGTCATAGTAAATAACGGAATGACAATTCTGGAAAGTGTTGCCATTTTATTAATTTTATTAAAAGTTACAAAAATTTATGATACCTACAATTAGGAATTAAAAGAAATGAATGGATTTAAAAGTAGAATTATATCTAACAAAATATATTACTATTTTCACTCATTTGTTCTATCTGTGCGTTTTAAATTTACTCATAATTGTACTGAATGTCAGTTCGTAATTTGGAAAACCTACAAAAATTCAGATTAAAAAATCGAATTAAATATGACAAATTTTCAAAGGGTCAAAAAAGTGTAACTGTGACCAGTTGATTGATGTGTAAGTTTTTTCAAAGTTGATCACCATTCGTGGGATGCCTCGCTCACGTTCAAACATAGGCTGTCGTACTCGACACGCAAACGCAGATCGTCAGAGAAGATAAAACCGCACTGATCAAGAACGTTTAGACGATAATGAACATGTTCGAGTTAGAATTATTCAGAGGCGAGCAGAAGAACTGGCGAATCGTCGGGAAGAAAGACTTAAAAGCTTACGAGTAGAAGCGCGAAGAAGACGAGCAGCACATTCATCTCAATAACGTCAAGAAGAAATAGATCAACGCCGAAGACGAATGCAAGTGCAACTTTTGAATAACCATGCTTCGTACCATCGAATTGCTTTTTCATATGAACCAGATATTCAATACAATACCTCATGTAAATTTGTTCAAATCGGTAAAATGGATAAAGTTTGTCCACACTGCAAAGCGATAAAATTTAAAGGAGAAACTCAATGAATGTGTTGTGCGAGCGGCAAAGTGAAGCTACCTGAAATTGATCAGCCAATAGCACCACTGATAAATTTGTTGCAAGGAATTACTGATGATTCAAACATTTCCTCAAAAATACTAGAAAATACAATTCATGTTTTCAGATGACTTCATTTGGCGTTAACGTTATAACAGAAAATTTTATGCCGACGTTTAAAATTTAGGGAATGAATAATTCTAACTCGAACATGTTCAATATCGTCTAAACGTTCTTGATCAGTGCGGTTTTATCTTCTCTGACGATCTGCGTTTGCGTGTCGAATACGACAGCCTATGTTTGAACGTGAGCGAGGCATCCCACGAATGGTGATCAACTTTGAAAAAACTTACACATCAATCAACTGGTCACAGTTACACTTTTTTGACCCTTTGAAAATTTATCATATTTAATTCGATTTTTTAATCTGATTTTTTGTAGGTTTTCCAAATTACGAACTGACATTCAGTACAATTATGAGTGAATTTAAAACGCACAGATAGAACAAATGAGTGAAAATAGTAATATAATTTGTTAGATATAATTCTACTGTTAAATCCATTAAATTTACCATCAAGCTGGCTCTTTGCTTCCTTTTCACAGCAATCAACATAAATTTCTACAAATATATTTCATGGCAGATCAAAATGATCAGTTGAATGCTCGCTGTCAAATCTCTACTAAAGTCAAAAGGCATATTGTTGAGTCGTTGCAAAAAATGTTACGTGATAACAATAATTTTATTCGAATGTTCAAAAATGCAATTGATCTCGTGCCATCAGACAGCCATAAAATTATCATTAGTGATGATCAAACACCAGCAAGTGAGCATGTCAGATAATATAATGTGCCAACAATTAATGAGGTGGGAATTGTCATGGTTGGAGAAGAATTTCATCCTCGTGATATCGTTTTCCAAAGAAAAAATGATAAAATATAAAGAATTGCTGACACTCATAGGTGCTACAATCCACTGCAATATCCAATTCTGTTTCCAAGCGGTCAAGATGGTTACCATTTCAATAACAAAATGATAAATATAGTGACAGGTGAACACATAGACAAAAAAGTTAGTTCAATAAATTATTATTCCTATCGAATTATTGTACGTGAAAATAAAGATAACCATCTTCTGAAATGCCGTCAGCTCTTCCATCAGTACATTGTCAACATGTACGCGAAAATAGAATCAGAACGACTACTATTCATTAGGCTCAATCAACAGAAACTAAGATCAAAAGAATACATACATTTGAGAGATGCGATAAGAAATGATGGTGATGTAAGCAACATAGGGAAGTTGACCATTTTGCTGGCAACATATAGTGGTAGTCCCCGACACATGCACGAATATGCGCAGGACGCTATTACATATGTGCGGAAATATGGTCGTCCTGATCTTTTCATTACATTTACATGTATATTAAGTTAATATTCAATAAGCAATGTGTCTTCTTGGAAAATGCACAGTTGCTAGACAATTTTTGTTAACTCCTCTAATAATAATAATCAGACAAAGCCACAGCGAAGCGTGGTCGGGTTCAGCTAGTATTTAAATAAAAAAAAAGATTTAAATAAATGAAGACAATATAAGCGAAACTCAATCGAAAATCTGGAAACAGAAAAATCAGAAAAAACATATTGACACCGCTGGGACTCGAACCCAGGACCTCTTGCTTTTCGGGCAAACGTGAAAAGCCCGTTTTGCCCGGAAAGCAAGAGGTCCTGGGTTCGAGTCTCAGCGATGTCAATATGTTTTTCTGATTTTTCTGTTTCCAGATTTTCGATTGAGTTTCGCTTATATTGTCTTCATTTATTTAAATATTACAATTTGAGGTTTGACTCATAAAGTTAAAATAAAAAAATAAAAATTATTACTATAATATCGAATTGCAATATTTAATCACTGAGGACAATAAGAGATTTACAATCGAAAATTTTAAAAGAAAAAATCAGAAAAACCGGGGATCTGCTCTCTATGCAATAAAAAATCATTACAGACTTGCCAGAAAAGTCAATAGATGTCGCACATTGAATAAAAATGGCATTATCTGGGTAGGGTTTAGTTTGGGAAGAATCCTATATAAAGATAACATCCAATTAAAATACTTATGCGTTAAGTTAATGAAGATAATGTTGGCAGTTCTAAGTCGAAGTGTGATACCGTTAAATATGACCGAAATGGAGTAGGGTTGAATAGCTCAGCGGTTAGAGCAGAGTCCCTACAAGACTAAGGTCCTGATTTCAATTCCTAGATATAACGGTATTCATAGTTTGCGGAACATGCACTGTGATTATTTTCTGTTGAATTTAACATTTTAAAGCGGCCTACACACGACACTGCATGTAGTGACTGCGGCAGTGACTGCAGAGAGCGTGGAGTTAAGCGAACTAGCGCTGTCTCGTTTGTTAAAGGGCCGCTAGAACGAGACAGCGCTAGTTCGCTCAAACCCACACTCTCTGCAGTCACTGCCGCAGTCACTACATGCAGTGTCGTGTGTAGGCCGCTTAGTGATCATTAGGGTATAACGGCGTGAAATGTAATGCTGCTTATACGTTTGTGAATAGAGCCACGAAAATTGCGAACGAAACGAAGCAACCGCAAGTTACTTCGCTTCTTTTCTATAATTCGAGGTTCGGCTCGTAGGTTCGGCTCACGTGTGGAAACGCAGCCTAATATAATTTAATTGCAAATTAATGGTGAGGCTTAATGCGTCATTATTTCCGATTAATCATTACCACAAATCGGTTTTAATTTTAATTATGAATACCATAAATATTCATTAAATAAACTGGAGCTTTTCCTGTCGTTTAACTTGAACATAATTTAAACAAAAATTGTCAATTACATAATAAAAAATATAAGTGTAAACTACTAAACAAACATTTTTTATTAGAAATGTGTGAACGCATTTAAGAAACAATTTAAAAATGTATAATTTTATGGCTAATATGTGAATTTAAAATTATATACAAAATAATTGGTAACCGTTTTTGTGATAAAATCGACCACTTCTGGACTCCGTTTGCCAAGTGTTTTTAAATCTATTACCAATATTCATCACCATTCATGGTGATTTAAGGCACACTAAGAATATACACATTTTGGGCTTGTGAATTCCTCTTAAGGTGGAGACTGACTCGTGACAATGTAGCGCAAATAACTTGATCATCACGAAAGTTAATAACGTTAGTCGAACCTTGCAAATATTCATTTTGGTTGTGTGTGAACTTTTATAGCATCGCGTTGGTCGATTATGATGATCCGTCAATTATAGTATAGTAAACCATACACTTCTTCAAACACAGCAAATTTATTCTGTGGAACCATTTTAACTAAAAATGAATTATCATTTAGTTTGAACAACTTTCTTGTTTTAAAAAAAATATAGTGTTTCTTTATCAGGGTTGAAACGTTTCAAACGTTACTAATTTTTAATTAAACCATTCACATTTGGAGAAACAATATTATGAATTATGACCAAGTTTAATCGATCTTGGCATCCGTTAATTGACGACTACATAAAAAAACCATTCTACTCGTAAAATTATGTAATCATACTGAAATATCAGTCCAGGATTGCAGCGCACAACACTGTATCAATATATGTAAGTATATACTTGCGTATATTGATACAGCGGTATCCGTTAGTTGACGACTACATCAAAACAAAACGTCGGAAACCATTCTAAAATTAAGTAATCATTCTGGCGCGCAACACTGTCTCAATATACCTACTAAGCACGCACTTCACGATAATCTTCTATTACATACATGAGAATCCAGTTTAAGCTCTGCTGGATGGTATTCAAGTCTCTTGACGGAATGGCTCCGACTTACTTATCGGAAATGTGTATTCCAGAAAATTCCAATTCTCGACAATCAACCCTCAGGTCAGCAGCAAAATCAGCGATTGGAAGGTTGAAGGAACCAAAGCGCACACCAGATACTAAATTCGGTGAGCGTGCTTTCGGAGTGTCGGGACCTAAAGCCTGGATTGGACTGCCACACGAGTTAAGAATGATCACAGATTCAGCGCAATTTAGAGCTAAACTTAAAACTCATCTTTTCAGACAATCGTATCCATAAGCTTAAAAAAAAACATTCACCTTCGCCTTCACGGCTCGCAACATTGTAAAGAACTAAGTGTGTAAAAGCAAATTCTTAAAATTCTCCAGACTTTAAAAATAAATATTAACTCAACTTTGGCATTAATCTTCTGTTAAATATAAATATAAATGTAAAAGCCATGCAATGTCCAGTGTTTTTAATATAATGTCCTCCACGTGCAAAGTCGTATCTTCCCCATAGCATAAGCATAAACTTTCTAATAAAGTGTGTTTTGTCGGAAGTGTCCTGCAGGTAAGTATGTTTCTGTATCTATTTGAAAATAATAAAATTAGATAGAGCCTAGGGTTCATAATAAATTGTAAAGCGCCCTTGAGGTGATTTTTCACAAAAACGGCGCTATACAAATTATCCAATTATTATTATTATTATATCGACCCTGATGATGGACATTGTAACGCTGTCCGAACTCGGGCGAAGACGGACTCGGCTAGTGAATTATGGCATCGCCGATTGGGTTATGTTGTGCGGCTGCAGGTAAGTGGGGAGAGGAAAGAGTTGGGGAAGAGGTAGATGAGGAAGTACCTGGCTCTTGAGATCCAGTCATCAACACAGCTAAAGCCATTTCAAACTGCGTTTTGTAGTCTTACACCAGGGAGATACTGAGAATATTTTTTTTACTCTGAAACGTGCCGCAAATATATCTTAAATTGGATACGTTTTAAGATTTTCACGGCCAAAAGTATTTTCGTTATTTGTTTTTGGGGTGTTATGCCGTGTTGTTATACCTCCTTCTTTAGCCAACGTTTCGGACAGCGTTGCAGTGTCCATCATCAGCGTTGCAGTGTCGCTTGCATCGTACCACCGGTACATAAATAGTACCTAGGTCAAAATTCAAACATAAAACCAATGAAAGCTGCACATTCTTGGCATACATACATGAATCACATATATGCAGGTTTATGGGGCCAATTTCGTTCACCCATCTATGGCAACGCAAGCACTGTATTCAGGTCCTGTTGACGACCTCCGTAGTCCAGTGGCTAAGACTCTTGACTCACATTCCGGAGGTCGCGGGTTCGAACCCGGCATGCGCAAATAAATTTTATTTGATTAATTTGTGTTATTTCACAATTAATTCATTTAAAATAATATATAGTATATTTGCGGCATGTTCCAGAGTGGAAGATACTATTAGTATCGCCCTGGTGTAAGACCACCATTCAGAATTGAAACGTTGCTTGATAATGGCTTTAGCCGTGTTTAGTGACCAGATCTGAATAGCCAGGTACTTCCCAACCTTCCTCTTCCCCACCTCCTTCCCCTCCCCACTACCTTCAGCCTCACAACATACCCCAATTGGGGATGCCATAGTCTCACTGGCTCCAGATGGGAGCAGTTGAGATTCTTGTGCGGTATTCACTGTAAAAAAAAAAAAAAAAAAAAAGGTCCAGCTTTTTCAAAATAGTTGTCCATGCATACTCGTAGTTGGCATGTGTTTTCATCTTCGAAAAAAGATAAGTATGTATCGGAATCATTAAAAATTACTATATTGTCTAATTTTTCATTATCACTACTGCTGTTATCATAAACTGTCCTGTCGTACGTTCAGTACACTGTGGGCACCCCTGGTGGGCTTTTTAACAGATTCGGGACTTTCTTTTTTGTCTTTTTCTCAAGAACAAGTTTTGGCATTTTGACGGCTGAGCGTCTAGCAAAAGCAGCCTCTAATTTACCTTTGTAAAGTCTTGCAGTAATTTCAACGACATTTCTATACCGATACGTTTTAAGATTTTTACGAACAAAAGTATTTTCGTTATTTGTTTTTGGGGTTTTATGCCGTGTTGCGCTACCTCCTTCTTTAGCCAACGTTTCGGACAGCGTTGGCTAAAGAAGGAGGTAGCGCAACACGGCATAACACCCCAAAAATAAATAACGAAAACATTCTACACTATTCGCTTGTTCTTTTGTCATTTGTTACCTCACTTAACTTAACTTACTATTGACGTACGATAAATCGTACCGGTACGACTTAGCAAACCACTGGTGGCACGATTTAGCGAACTTTGAATTATAAAGAAAAAATGACACCAAAACAATAATAAATGTTTAAAAAAATTTTCGTGATAATATATCAAGTACACAAACATCTTATTAAAACATTTTAGAGAAAAAAATGAGTTATGTTTCACTTTGAAGTTACCTTATGCAAAAGCCGAAAAAAATGAGTTATGTTTCACTTTGAAGTTACCTTATGCAAAAGCCGAAAAAAATGAGTTATGTTTCATTTTGAAGTTACCTTATGCAAAAGCCGAAAAAAATAGATGAATATTGAAAAAACACCAAATTGCGCGACCACAAGCGTGTGCGATATTTTACATTAAATCAAATATGGCGGGGCAGCAATTAGGTCTGCAACGGTTCGCAGAGTGTTACCGGGATTAAAAATATATCGATAGGTGTAGAAATATTGAGGTTGTACGATTTTTCGACCGGTACGATATAATTTCCACGTAAAATTTTTAACGGAAAATTATATTACTTGCCATTTTCAAAATTGAATTCCGGGTCGTCTATAACGAAATTTCACGTGTTTTTACATATTAATTAGAATACGCCGAGGATAGAACTTTTTGATTTTTTGAAAAATTAGTACCTGCTACAGTACCTGCTGAAGAAATAAGCCGTCAACATAATATTATTTGTGGCCGGCTGAAAAGTTTGTGACATCTGTGACGACTGTGGCGACTGTGACGACTGTGACGACTGTGACGACTGTGACGACTGTGACGACTGTGACGACTGTGACAACTTTGACGACTGTGACGACTGTGATGACTGTGCTGCAGCATGGTCATTAGAATAATTCAATAATTCGACGGGTGAGAAACACAAAAACATATCTACGAAAGGGCAAATGTTCAGGGGAACATAAAACAAATATTTTTGGAGTTTAATTTAAACCCTTTGCAAAAATAGATAAATCAACATTAAGTTTTAAATTCCATTCGTAAGAATGACATGCTCTTTAAAATAATTCTTGCTCATAAGTACAATAAAAAAAAGCTGGGAATGCCCTCTTACGTTTTTGTTTTACCAAAAATTTTCAGTTTTATGATTGGATCTTCATCTTACGATAAACTTAAAAAAAAATCTCTAAAAAAATTTTAACTGCTTTATTATTAAATTAATATATTTTTTATTGTTTAACCTAAAACTAGTTAAAGGGGACAAAACTAACGATTTGACAGAATAAGTCGGTCTTTCGGTTGATAACACCAAAACGTAGGTTCCTGATAAATACGTCTGTGTTTCTAACCTTTTTCAAGATAAACCTCATAGCATCAGAACTCATGAAAACGTAAGAGGGTTATGTTTTAATGTTTTTTTTTTTTTTTATATAGTAACTCTACACTCTTACGTTTTCTAAAAATAATTTCCCTCAGGGCTCTTGTCATCTGGGATGCTGTGTGGAGGGTCTTTTTGAGGAGAGGAAGGAATGAACATTGGTCTTGAAGAGACCCATGTTGTAGGAAGGAGGAAACACAGAGGCTGGCAAATCATTCCACAGCCGAGCTGTTGAACACAAGAACGATTCGAAGGAACGACCCGTTCTCATGTGACAAATGTCAACCGTGAACAAATGTTGGGCACTCGTTTGGCGTGTTTCCCGACCATGCACCGGTACCGAAGGGATCAATGATACTAGTTCCTCGGAGCATCTTCCATTGTAATACCGGTAGAACAAGGATAGCATTCCCACCCGACGCCTGTGCTCTAAAGATTGCAATCCGTCTGTTGGGAGAATCTATGAAACGGACCGCCTGATTCTGCACAGAGTCGAGGGTATTTTTCAGGTATTTTGGAGCTCCAGACCAGGGTAGCTGCCAAATTCAACCGTGGGGCGCACTTGTGATTTGCACAGGGGTAGCAGTTGTGTACTATTTAAGTATCTGCGGGCCCTGTACTCTGTACACTGTACAGTGCGCCCGGTTTACGTGTAAATAATGAAATACATTGTTGATTATTTCACTACCCGAAGTAGTTGGTGAGAGTGTCTTTGTGTTCCTGACATAACCGATTTTAACTCATTTTTCGTAGTTACGTTTTTGTATTTCTCACCCATCGAATTGTAATGAACGGTGTGACGTCACGAGACACCACTGCACACGTTTTACTCAAACCACACTTTGAAAGCCCTTATATGGCAGTTGGCGTACTTATATACAATATGCAGTCAGTTCAGGGAACATACGGTACGTTTATTGGATAACCAACACCTTTGCGGTAGATCACCTCAAGTTGTTAGCTACGTTTGGTGACTTAACAGGGGTTCCCGGGTTCATGGGGTGAAGTTTATCTGAGCCTTGGCGACCAATACGTTTGCTCACTTACTGCGTTGCGGGCCGGATCGGAATAAATTGGTTGATGGAGACCTAGACTTCTCTAGCTGATCTCTCTCATCGCCTTGCACGGCCGTGGGAGGGATGGATTCGTACGTCCGTCATTCCTGGAGACACTGACCCCAGATTCCTACCCACCCCTTTACAATTTGGGAGGCGGGTATGGGTACCGCCGCCCCGGGAACCATTTATTGGATAACCAACACCTCTGCCATAGGTCACTCCAAGTGGTTCGCTACGTTCGGTGACTTAGCAGGGGTGCCCGGGTTCATGGGGTGAGGTTTGTCTGGGTTATGGCGGCTGATGCGTCTGCCTGGCAGGCCAGAATGAGAGTAAATGGTTGAGGGAGTCCTTTTGACTTCTCCAGCCGTACTCTCTCGAAGCATCGCCTTGCACCGCAGTGGGAGAGATTGATTTTTACGTCCGTCACTTTTTTTTACATGAGCTCCACACAGGAGGCCCTGAGGAAAATAATTTCCCTCAGGGCCTATGTCATCTTTGGGGATGCTGTGTGGAGGGTTTTTTTTTAAGGAAAGGAAGGAGAGGAGAGTTCTGGGAAGGAAAAGGGCTTAAGGGGTGGGTAGGAATCTGGGGTTCAGTGTGTCCAGGTCATCCGCCTCCAAGACCTAGACAAACCTCACCCCATGAACCCGGGCACCAATGCTAAATCACCAAACGTAGCGAACCACTTGGGGTGACCTATGGCAGAGGTATTGGTTATTCAATAAAGGTTCCCGGGGCGGCGCTACCCATTCCCGCCTACCAAATTGAAAGACAGACTGCAGATTCCTACCCACCCCTCATAACCTTTTCCTTTACAGATCTTACTTTCCTTCTTTTCCTAAAAATACTCTCCACACAGCATCCCCAAATATGAGATAAACCCTGACGGGAATTATTTTCCTCAAGGCCTCTTGTATGGAGCTAATAAATTTTAAAATGGGTATTCCAGCAATATGTTAAACTACGACACTATTTTAAATGATATGAATATGCTCAAATTGTCAGACAGGAGAATTTTCACTGATTTGGTATTTCTGTATAAAATTCTAAATAATTTAGTTGATAGTCCGGTGTTGCTTGAATTGATAAGCTTCCGGATTCCACTACGTAATACCAGAAGTCAGGATTTATTTCAGTGCAGAAATTCTGGAACAAACTACCATACGTATTCCTCTTTGCCCAAAATACTAATGGAGGGAAATAATTATACCAAGTCAGTGGACATCTTCAATTTATCTTTATATAAATACAAAATACTGTTGCTGAGGCAGTTCAGTTATGTACAATAAATACTATATATTTCTAATATATTTCTTTGTTAAAGAAATATATAGTATTTATATATTATTTAATCATAGTGTAATTTGTAAATTTCTTACTTATGTAAAAGCCCCGTAAAAGGGCGTAAATAATTAAATAAATAATGTAAAAGAAAAAAAACGTTTTCTTACCCAAAACTTCTTCTTTCTTTTCCTAAACAAACCCCCCACGCATCCCCTAAGATGACACAGGCCCTGAGGGAATTTCTCGAGGGAGTTTTCCTCAGGACCTCCTTAGTAGAGCCATTGTAAAAAAAACACCTACTTACATAAAATATAACTAATTGTCCTCGAACGGGTACTGCCGAATAACAAAAGTTTAAAAGCAGAATTTCATGCAAACGCATCAAGGATCAAATTAATTAATTAATAATTTTACAATAATTATAATTTCGAGGGGGACAACTTTCGGGGTATCAACTGAGTAACAATCGAAAAGCTAATTTTACTGACGTTGTTAACAAACATAAAAATAAGGTTAAGAGATGAACTCATTTAGACTATCCTGTGATTTTTCCACCAATGATTGATTTTGTAACCAAATAATTTAACAAAAATATTTCGGATTACCTTCAGTCTACACGTTAACATAATTGCCTCCCACCTGCCCGGAAACGGACTGTCACTAATTCCCTCGAAGGACAAACTCCACATAAAGTTTGTTCACAGATGTCACAGCGACTATAAACTCTCCAGCTCGCCGTGGCACTTTGTAGATAAAATGAGGGCTGCGGTGAAATAATTTGCATACTTCGGATAAAACCGAGAGGGGAAATTATCGAAGTTAAAGCCAGATGACGTGGAATTTTGCACCTCGCATAGTGATAATAATATTGCAGCGGGACTGTGTAGAGTTTTACATTGTTCAATTGCATTTCAAATTCACTAAACAGATTGAAAAATTGTTTATTCCCGTATTTAATATAAAGGGCCAAAAACTCATCGTTTTGATCATTCATTTGTGGTATAAACAGGTATCATTGTATGAGTACATTTAATACCTTTAATTTTGTTTTATTTGGGAGAACAATAGTTTTACAGCATTCACACATTGATTTCAGGTACAAGCCGTTACAAGTTAACACATTTAACATTGCAATCGGTGACGTCACAATTGTTGATATTTTAGGATAAAAAAATCTATGGATTTAAAAAAAAGGATTATAAGTCACTCCTTGGTCTACTGCAAAGTTAAGTCTTTCGTGTTGCTCCTTTCTGATTTTCCAGAAAAAAACATATAAAAACTGCGTTTATAAAACATATAAAACAATCAAAATCTTTAGTTCTGATTAATGTAGGTAGGTAGCGGTGGCCTGCGATCCCTATATTGATGTATGTGTATATCTCTTTCTAGTGTCGTGTTTGAAAATTGCAGTATTTGAAGCTTCAACATGAAAAAAGGAAAAAAAAAACAGCTCACCTTCAACATATTCTATTAAATGATCGAAAAATTTTGGAAAATTTATAATTTAAAAATCACAGTCCTCTTATTTAATGAATTAGGAAGAAAACTGTCTCTTCACTTTTTATCTTGTTCATACTATTAAAAATATAATAATAATTCCGAAAGAATAACTAAAAAAATCTTGGCTTTTATAGTCTGTCAAAAAGAGTAGAAAATATAAAAACTGGAACTACTAAATTTGTAGACTGGCAACACCAATTTAACTGTCAAATATTTTTTTGAAGTGCAATGACACTGATTGTATAGAACACAGTAAACCACATTTTAAAAAACATTTTTTCTTCATGACATAAATTTGATTAAAAGGTGATTTATAAAGCGATTTACTATAATTTAATTTAACATAAATTTGAATTTAACAATAGATAGAAAGGAAGAATCAATAATGGTGAGTTTAGTTACACTACTTTTAGATCTGAATGAGTTAAATATGTTCAGATCTAAAATTAAAGACATGATCTAAAGCCCAGGCAACGCTAAGTACTTTATCTAGTATTAAATAATGTGAGCAATTTCTAAACTGTGCTTTATATTTTATTACATTATAGTTATACTTCATTATGTTAACACAAAATTGCAAAAGTATAATAATAATATACCTATATGCAATTCTAATTTTGAGATCGGCGGGTATCTTTACTGCAATGAAAAAATATTTTTTCCACTATTATGCTTCTTTAATTTTTTATAAAAATGTAGGTTACACAGCTTTACTTTAACACCATGAGTTATGTGTTTAGTATTGCCATTTGATCAACAGTGGCGCCCTCATATATTTTCTACTCTTATTTGACAAACTGTATATTATTAAATAAAATTACTTTTATGAAAATTTTGTTAAATACACGCGGAAAAGTTATTTAAAAGAAAACATTTCAGAAATAACCTAAAATCTTCGGTTATCAAAACTAAATTATCAACAAAACATTATTTAAAGGATTAAAACTGAAAAAAAAATTACACCAAATATTTAAAAGAAAACATTTCAGAAATAACCTAAAATCTTCGGTTATCAAAACTAAATTATCAACAAAACATTATTTAAAGGATTAAAACTGAAAAAAAAATTACACCAGCATTGGTAATTATGTTGAATAACACTAATATCATAGTGAATTAATCATTCAATCGGAAATTATACCAGCATTGGTAATTGTGTTGAATAACACTAATATCATAGTGAATTAATCATTCAATTGGAAATTACACCAGTATTGGTAATTATGTTGAATAACACTAATATCATAGTGAATTAATAATTCAATCGGAAATTACACCAGCATTGGTAATTATGTTGAATAACACTAATATCATAGTAAATTAATCATTCAATCGGAAATTACACCATCATTGGTAATTATGTTGAATAACACTAATATCATAGTGAATTAATCATTCAATCGGAAATTACACCAGCATTGGTAATTATGTTGAATAACACTAATATCATAGTGAATTAATAATTCAATCGGAAATTACACCAGCATTGGTAATTATGTTGAATAACACTAATATCATAGTGAATTAATAATTCAATCGGAAATTACACCAGCATTGGTAATTATGTTGATTAACACTAATATCATAGTGAATTAATAATTCAATCGGAAATTACACCAGCATTGGTAATTATGTTGAATAACACTAATATCATAGTGAATTAATAATTCAATCGGAAATTACACCAGCATTGGTAATTATGTTGAATAACACTAATATCATAGTGAATTAATAATTCAATCGGAAATTACACCAGCATTGGTAATTATGTTGAATAACACTAATATCATAGTGAATTAATCATTCAATCGGAAATTACACCAGCATTGGTAACTAACTAACTAACTAACTAACTAACTAACCATCACGCCGTTTCCCCGCAGGGGTAGGCAGAGAGGACGGACCGCCAAACATCCCGGTCTTGGCACACATTCCTTGCCTCGTTTACATTCATACAACGTCTCATACATTCTCTTCTATTATTCTGACTCTTGACATGGCCCGACTCAAGTATCTGATTCACTTGGTCGTGCCATGTCTTTCTTGGGCGTCCTTGACTTCTTCTACCATTCACATTTGCGTCATATATTCTCCTTACACTCCTTTCCTCGTTCATTCTCTCTACATGCCCAAACCATCGGAGCGTTCCTTTCTTGATCTTACTCATCACGCTTACATCAGCCTTGCATTCTTTGCGGATTTTCACATTTCTCACACGATCATACATGGTTTTACCACACATACGCCTCAGGGATCTCATTTCTACAGCGTTCAGTCTACTTTCATCCTTCCTCTGCCAGTTCCATGCCTCACTGCCATACATCAGGGTAGGTACCAGTACTCCATTATGGACGGCTAGTTTCGCTGGTAATTATGTTGAATAACACTAATATCATAGTGAATTAATCATTCAATCGGAAATTACACCAGCATTGGTAATTATGTTGAATAACACTAATATCATAGTGAATTAATAATTCAATCGGAAATTACACCAGCATTGGTAATTATGTTGAATAACACTAATATCATAGTGAATTAATAATTCAATCTGAAATTACACCAG
This sequence comes from Limnephilus marmoratus, assembly GCA_917880885.1. NCBI lineage: Eukaryota > Metazoa > Arthropoda > Insecta > Trichoptera > Limnephilidae > Limnephilus > Limnephilus marmoratus. The sequence continues at coordinate 15,888,885 of OU862906.1, forward strand.
CATTGGTAATTATGTTGATTATCACTAATATCATAGTGAATTAATCATTCAATCGGAAATTACACCAGCATTGGTAATTATGTTGAATAACACTAATATCATAGTGAATTAATAATTCAATCGGAAATTACACCAGCATTGGTAATTATGTTGAATAACACTAATATCATAGTGAATTAAGCATTCAATCGGAAATTACACCAGAATTGGTAATTATGTTGAATAACACTAATACCATAGTGAATTAATCATTCAATCGGAAATTACACCAGAATTGGTAATTATGTTGAATAACTCTAATATCATAGTGAATTAATCATTCAATCGGAAATTACAATAGAATTGGTAATTATGTTGAATAACACTAATATCATAGTGAATTAATCATTCAATCTGAAATTATGCTCAAAAACATAAAATTATCGCAGATCAAGGGAGATTCGGTGTGACCAATATAAAAAAAAATCCAAAAAAATGTGAAGAGTATCAATAAAAAAACCCTGAAGAAGGGAGCGTTGCTCACGAAACATGTTGGTTTTGTAAACAATAAAAGTGGTAAAAAATAAATATTTTATTAATTTGAAATGACATTCGATCTACGTTGGTGTGGGCTTATAAATATCATAATATTGACTACTTCATTCCAAGGACATTACAATATATTGATACCAGTTATTGTCTCACAAAATTAAGACAAAATGCGGCATTTAAGAAACACTCTTGTGTGTCAAGTAAATTGTAAATTCAAATCAATGTTTATGTATGACAAAGATATACATTCAAGGAATAAGTGTGTCTATGAATGAAATAGATACGACCGTGAGCATTTGTGTATTTCAAAGTTGCGGCGAATACTATATTCTACATCTGCAGTGTTCGGTGGGACTGAGATGACAAGATACACTAACTGCTTACACTAAGACGACCATGTCATGACCCATACTTATGTCATTTTCTCTGATAGTGCTGGAAGTCTTCAGGAAACAATCGAAATTATTGCATTTTTTATAATATTCAATAAATTTTTTTAAATTGGCTCCACACAGTAGGAAAAAAAATCCCCTCAGGGCGTACGGCATCTTTGGGGATGCTGTGTGAAAGGTCTTTTTAGGGAAGGAGAAGAGGAAGTTCTGGGAACGAAAAAGGTATGAGGAGTGGGTAGGAATCTGGGGGTCGGTATGTCCAGGACGTATGAATGCATCCCTCCCACTGCGATGAGGCTATGTTCCGATAGAGTCCTGCTGGAGAGAATAAAATGTCCTGGTAACTGATCTGGCGTACTTGGGGTGAATTATGGCAGAGATTTTGGTTATCCAATAAATGGTTCCCGGGGCGGGGGTACACATTTCCGCCTCGCAAATTGAAAACGCGAGAATTTAAGAGTGAAATATTATTCTTGGTTTTTATAGTGTTTGCCGTGTAACACAAACACTTTCTCAACACGCACGAGAGCATTTTGGCACGTTTTATACAATTTAATTTATTGAGATAACACACAACCTTACGCGACGCGTGTCAGTTTAGTACTAAAACCACTAAATCGAAATCAAAAGTACGACAATTACCGTATCTTTCGTTCTTTAAAGAATCCTAGACATGTACATTGTTCGCAAAGTCGTTTTTTATTCATCAGAAGTTAGTTAATCGCCTGATTAGAGACGGAGTAAATGTAATTCAATTTATTAAATAACTTGGTCAATAATAATTTATTCATCAGGAGTTAGTTAATCGCCTGATTAGAGACGGAGTAAATGTAATTCAATTTATTTAATAACTCGGTCAATAATAATTTATTCATCAGGAGTTAGTTAATCGCCTGATTAGAGACGGAGTAAATGTAATACAATTTATTAAATAACTCGGTCAATAATAATTTATTCATCAGGAGTTAGTTAATCGCCTGATTAGAGACGGAGTAAATGTAATTCAATTTATTAAATAACTCGGTCAATAATAATTTATTCATCAGGAGTAAGTTAATCGCCTGATTAGAGACGGAGTAAATGTAATTCAATTTATTAAATGAATGAATGAATTATTCAAGGAAATGTTAAATTAAATTACTGATTGAATTCATTAAAAAAGAATAAGATTTGTTTGATCTGGTAAACGAATTATTATTGTTTGATAATGTTTTGAAATATTTTTTTTGCAGCTGAATGCTTGTCGATACTAAATAAAAATAGATAATTTTTATGTCTTGAATAATTTATTCAAGACATAAAATCGATTATAATCGATGTTTTTTGATAAAATAAGCTTGGATGTAGTATTACAAAAAAATAATAAATAACTCACAGTCCATATTTGTCTAACGTCTCGTTACCGCGGAAAATACGGATTAATTTGCTGATTGTATATTGTATTATTTTTCACACAATCAGTGATAATTTTATACTTGAATAAAATGTTACATAATTAAATTTATGTTCAAACTAGCGCAGACCTGTGAAAAATCACAGGATAATATAATTGTAGGATTTGTTAAGCTAATAGTATTTACAAAAGAAGAAATAAACCTCTTGAATGTTAGTAAAATTACGACATCCGTCAAACATTTAAATAAATGAAATTCACGTCAAATAAAGAATTATTCATTATTTTATTACAATAATTTTGGTATCCGCTTAATCGCTCGTCTGATATGATTTACCTACACTTATCAGTTTCAATTTTGAAAATCATCATCGAACTTGAATAATTTTACGTCTTATATAAGAATACAATTTTAAATCACCGATAATATGTTTAATAATATTTTCAAACCATTACTTGAATAATTAACTCGTAAGCTATACAAATAGAGCTATTGCACTATCAAACTGTGTTCTCAACAATAACTATTTGGAAGGCGGGTATGGGTACCGCCACCCTGAGAACCATTTATTGCTTAACCAACTCCTCTGCCACAGGTCACCCCAAGAAGTTAGGTACGTTTGGTGACTTATTCCGGGTCTTGGCGATTGTCTGCGTCTGTGTCTGCCTACCAACTGCGTGGTAAGCCGGCCCGGAGAACTGGTCGAAGTCACTCTAGCGGGACTCTATCGGAACATCGTTTTGTACCGCAGTTGGAGGGTTGGATTCACACTTCTGTTACTCCTGGACACACTGACCTTCAGATTCCTATACACCCGCTTCCCAGCACTTCTTTCTTTTCTAAAAATACGTTCCACACAGCATCCCCAAAGATGACGTAGGTCCTGAGAGGAATTCTTTTCCTCAGGGCCTCCGCAAGCCAAAAAAGAGAAATAATTTTGAACATCCTTTTTCTAATAAAATTTTCTAGAAAGGTAAATTTTATAAAACCATCCAAATTGATACAACCGGTGTATAACCCACTTTGTAAAGGCACTAATAATTACTTTATACAACCGGCGTATAACCCACTTTGTAAAGGCACTAATAATTACTTTAATTGCTAAATAAATTCATAAAAAGTTAGGAAAATTTTAATTTAAAAATGTTTATCGTGATTATTTTGTTAAGGGTCTTTAACCAGCAAGCGGCCGAGAATCAAAATTTCGTCGAAAGATGTTTTTACAATCGTACAGGGCGGTTCCAATGAGAAAGATTAATTATTTTCCGTACCAGCTTTTTAAAATTATAACTCAATATCGATTTTATTTCATTCAAAATTTGCTTTAATTTATACTACATCCAACATGCTGAAAGGCGTGACGATGAAACTATTAATATTATGTACTTTTTGTAATTATTTTTTGATCATAAGTATTTATAATTTTTCAATAATGTCTAAGCAAAATAAGAATGTAAATGAATCTTGAATCTGTAAGACCGTAAATAAATAGACAAACGTAAACCATATTTTCGTTATAAAATCCGTGCGCGGATCTTTTTTTAATGATTTTATTTAAATAAAAATAAAAATTCAGAAACACAGCTCTCCCAGATAATTATTGATTTATTTTACTGCATTATCACGATATGATTTGAAATGTGTGTTGTACAATACAAAATTTTGTTTGAAAATTTAACAAATCAGCCAACGACCTATGGTATAACATTATTATGCTAAAAATAAACACATTTTCTCATAATTTTAAACACAACTTTACCAGATAAAAGTACAAGCTTTAGAAATCGATTTATACTTTTTTGTGGAAAAGAGTCAATACGGCTAAAATTTTATTTAAAAATGACATATTTCCGGTTTTGTCTGGTTATTATTTATTAAAATATTCATTATAAACACAAAAACCAATAATTAAAATAATTCTTAAACTTCCTCTTACTACCAGCACTGATACGATCTTCAATACTTTCAACGTTATGGACGTTAAACATTTCTAAGCAAGATCCATCTTATGGTTATTTCCTTTTGGGGTATTATGCCGTGTTGCGCTACCTCCTCCTTTAGCCAACGTTTCGGATAGCGTTACAGTGTCCATCATCAGGGCAGATGTTCACACATCTGCCCTGATGATGGACACTGTAACGCTATCCGAAACGTTGGCTAAAGGAGGAGGTAGCGCAACACGGCATAATACCCCAAAAGGAAATAACCATAAAATTTTTGGCCGTGAAAATCTAAAAGATCCATCTTAGTTAATTTACATAAAAACAACAAAACCCTACACAAAGAAACACAAACGATACACAATACCCGAGCCAAAAATAAAGAACTTCTCCAAACTCCTTTTTCTGAAACCACCTTTGGACAAAAACACTTTAAATACGTTGCTTGCAAACTACACAATACACTACCAGCTACGATTAAACAAACTAAATCTATAACCAAATTAAAACAAGATATAAAGAAACGGATTATATGTAAGTATTGGACGTCACACTACTGCAAACATCTGTAAAATAGATTACAAATAGACAAAACTATTAATTTACAGACGTCCTTACCCATATTAAATAAATTAAAATAGTAAAATCCTATACAATCTCACTCCATAAATAGATTTGACATCTCTTCCTTCATCTATATTATAATGTTTGCTTTTTTTGTCGTTTAATTGCACTTGTAAAACTTTCACAAATGCGATAATAACAGTGCAGACTGTTATTATTTTGTAGTTTTTAATCGCAATTATTCAGTTACTATTTATAATACTTAATTTATATGTAATTTAATTGATTAATTTATGTATATACTTAAAATCTTCACTTTAACCATAGAAATAAAAACAAAAATCAATATCATACCCACGCACAGGCATTGCCTTTGTGGGATTTTTTTGTACATACATTTATTGTATTAAGCTTTTTTTATATACTTTATTTTTATGTTTCTTTTATATGTATTGTATCAAAAATTTTCAATAAAAAAAAAAAAAAATAAAAAAAAATCTATAATTTTTATGGTATTTACCCACACTTTCAATCATCTTTCTGTTTTAATCGTATTCAAATTAATATCTATGTATTTAACACAGGTATACCCCAGTGAGACAGGCATAGAATAATGTAAAGTAAGCATACCTTATATAGACAAATAAATAAAAAAATATGCCATTTTTTTTAAATAATTTATTTGGGTACTTAGTAATTAATAACGCCTTCACAAAGTGGTTTAATCAAATGCCAGTTGTATGAATTTGTATGGTTTTATAAAATTTTCCTTTGACTGTTCTGCCTTGAATTGAAGCTTTATCTGATGATTATTTTGAGATAATTCTTTGCACGCGAACGCGTTCTTCCACGGCTAATCCATCTCCCCCGGGAACATTAATTAGGCCCGCCATAAAGTAACACGGTGGAAGGGAACCTTTTTACACTCTCCTTTACTTTTGTTCCTATTCAGCGAGAGATGACGCTTGTAGAACAGAAATATCTGCCTCAACCAGGGCCACCATAGGAAGCACCATCTGACGTTATTATTAGGCTAGCGACTGTACGGTTGAAATTTAAGAACCCGACTTCGAATACATCTCTGTCGCCGCGCCTTATTCAAAACCGTCTTCGTTTTTGAAATTTGTTGAAAGCTACTTTTGTAATAGAACCGAATTTAAGCAAGTAGGCAATAATGCCAAAAAGATCGCGCCACTTCCGTTAACAACAAGCGCGACGAACATCGCCTGGCAGGCGAAAGTGTTATTGGATTTGTAATTTCGTATGGAGAGGGAGTATGGAGTCATTGATGATTATTTTGTAACTGGCAGTTGTGAATTATAATACCACGCGTATTATACATGACGTCCTTGCCCGTCGTGGTTACTTTGTACCGGTGACTAGCTGTCACTGGATCGTCTGAGATTATTTTTCCGATGAATCGGCTATTTTGGAACCAGTTCCATCGGATTTATAAAACGGTCACCAAAATTTAAACTGGCAGCAAAAAACAGCTAGTATTTCCATAATACTTCATTGTTTTACGGGAAATTTACACCCGATATTCATCACACCTAAAATGCATAATTCCTCTAACGAAAACAGTTTTCACCAAGAGATTGTTCGTTTATATTGCTCCCAAAATGTTCAACTCATTGAGTACTGATATCAGGTAATCGAAAACTGATAAGATTTATACCTTTAAGCATTCAGAAATCCTTATTTATAAAGTGAGGAAGCTACGAGCGTTTTAAAGAATGACTCTCATCGTCAAATTAAGTTAATTTCTTATTTGTTTTAATCTTTGACTTTGTTATTTGTTTTAATCATTTTTTTTAAATACTAATTCCGTAAGTTTTCTTTTGATAATTTTTTTTTTTTTTTTTTAAGAAATTTTTATTTTTTATTATTATGTTTTTTTACATGACATTTATATTATAATTATACATCTCAGGTTTTTTTTACTACCCTTCCATTGAAAGCATGTGCTTGTGTATGGAATGGGAGTGTACATTCATGTTATTAGTTAGTAATTAAATAATTCATTGTACATAAATATATTTGAGCTGCAGTATTTAATTTGATAACAGTGTGTATTTAATAAAAGAAAGAATGTTATCGAAAACGAAGGCTTTTTGTAAGATTAATTAAGTGACAGTAGTTTTTTTCTTAAGAATATTTTTAAAATGACTCTAGACAGAGAGCAGTATTCGGGTTTTATCATTAATGCTTCTGATTTCTTCTGGTAGACGATTGAAAAAAGTTCTTCCCTCGTAAGTATAATGATGCTGTGCAAAAGACGTATTTAGTTTTGGGTATAGAAAAACATGTCTAAGTCGAGTTCTGTTTTCATTTAAAAATGGATATTTATCTTTTTCTTTTATAATTTGAATTAATGAATTTTGAATATACAAATCTTTAAATGTGGGTACTTGAAATTCTTCAAACAGGCGTTCTGTTGGGTAGTCTAAGGATTTTTTTAATATAATTTTAATAATTGTTCTTTGTACAATTTCTATTGGAAGAAGGTTACATTTATACGCGGATCCCCAACTAATAATAGCGTATTGTAAAGTGGATTGAACTAAGGCATAGTAGATTAAATATAGATTTTTTATCGACAGAAAATTTCTAATTCTTAAAAATATATGTATTAATTTTCTGATTTTGTTTACTACCTGACATATTTGTTCCTTCCATTTCAGATTTTTATCGATAATTACTCCGAGATATTTAATTTTGTTTGTTGTTTTTAATATTGTACAGTTTGATTTGCAATAATTTTGGCAATGAATTTTAGTATTATCGTGTATGACAATGTTAAAATTTTTGGGAGCATCGTTTGGATGGATTGCAAATGGAATTACAAATGTCTTTTTACAATTTAGTGAAAATAAATTAGTGTCGAAAAAATTCTTAAGCGTATTGATGTCTTCTGTGGCCTTTGATTCTACATTTTCCCAAGTCTTTTCACGTATTATTAATACTGTATCGTCGGCGTATGATGTAATTTGACCATTTAAACGCTGAAAAAAAAAATATCGTTTACATATATGGTAAAAAGGATTGGTCCAAGCACTGTACCTTGCGGGATTCCAAAGCTTGAAATCTCTTGATCACTATTAACACCATTGATTTTTACCACTTGAGGGCGGTTTTTTAAGTAGTTGGTGATCCATTTAATCGCGTTGCCTTTTATGCCAATATTATTTAATTTTTTTATTAGCCTCTCATGGGATATGCTATCGAATGCCTTTCTGAGGTCAATAAATATACCCGCACATTTTTTACCTTTATCTAATGATTCGTAAATGTATGAAGTTACGTTAGCAATGGCATCTTGTGTGCTGAGTGATTTAATAAAACCAAACTGGTTTTTGTGTACTATTTTATTACTATCTAGGAAATTTACCAATTGTTTTTTTACTATTTTTTCAAAGATCTTTCCTATGTTAGAAATTAGACAAATTGGGCGATAATTCGTTACTTGGTGTGGATCACCAGATTTGTAAATAGGTGAGGTTATTGTGTTTTTGTAGTTCACTGGAAATATTCCTTTCGTTAAACTCAAATTTATTAAATGAGTGATGGGTTTTATTAAGTAAGATTTCATAGATTTTAACATGTGCGCCATAATAGAATCAAAACCGGGAGACGAACCTCCTTTCATATTTTCTATTATTTTTAAGATTTCACATTCTGTTGTTATTTCAAATGTTGAAAGTATATTACGTTTCTGTAAATTTTTATTTTTATGTTTTTCCGGGTTAGAAGGTTTATGAATATTTATCGCAAGATTTTTTCCAACATTTGCAAAGAAGGAATTAAATATGTTTGCACTTTGTTTAGGCTGTATATTGGCATCTATCATTTTTTTATTATGTTCGATGTACTTAATATTTTGTGTTTTTTTTTGTATTGTATATGGCCAAATTCACAGTTTTCCACATTTGTTTATGGTTATTTTCTGAAGATAATATTTTATTTTTAAAAAACTCTTCCTTACTTTTTTTAATATAAGATGTTAAGTTATTTTTATATTTTTTATAGAAAATATATGCTTTTTCATCATGGGGATTTTTGAAAGTTGTTTTATAGAGTTTTTCTTTGTTTCTGATAGATATTATAAGTCCTTTGGTAATCCAAGGTTTTAAACATCTTAATTGTGATTTTATTCATCAGGGCAGATGTGTAATAGTTAGGGGTGATGTTTGTACTTATCTACTTTGGAGCGATACCGCGGAGCGATGAGTGGAGCTGGCGACACATCTGCCCTGATGATGGACACTGCAACGCTGTCCGAAACATTGGCTAAAGAAGGAGGTAGCGTAACATGGCATAATACCCCAAAAACTAATAACAAAATAATTTTTGGCGGTGAAAATCTAAAATCGTATCATATGATTTTGGTTTGAAAATTAGATCGCTTAGAAATATTTTTACTGCGAGTAAAACACATATTTGACTTTGAAATAATCGAGTATTTTTTTTTTGTCTTTTTGTTAGCCAAGAAAAAAATAAAGTATCAGGTCAATAAAAACTGATTTGAATTTCAAAATCTTCTGCTTACGAACCCTTAAACAGGAATTTAAACTTTATCGCCATCTTCATAGTGATTGTTACATTAGAATTTTACACGATGTGGTGCATCGCCTTAATATATATTGCAAATTGTATAGGGGAAGAGTGTCTACGACGGGATATATTCGAAAAATATTTAAAAAAAAAAAAATTATGTTGAAATAAGGTAATATTCTGTAGGTAGTATGAGGTAATATGAGTAATATTCTATTACTGAGAACCTCGTATAATATAATATGAGGTTATTAGTAATAGAACACTTTTCTATGAGCAATTAGCTATCATTAATGATAATAAAAAATAAAAAAATGCTAGGTTTTCATATCAAAAAATATTACAACAAAACACTCCGGAAATATGCCATCTCATCAATCCATTGATTAGATGGCATAGACTAAACCTAGGTTACAAAATTTTCAAAAATGCTAACTAAATTTTAGAAGAGTTAGAAGATACGTCACAAATGGCACCATTTCTTACGAATTTGGCATTGAAGCCACCATTCTCTAGCTCGTAAAATATATGGAGACAAATGGAGGCATATCTGAAAAAAGTTGTTCAATTAATAATTTATGTTCGACTTATACCGATTGATATAATGTTAATTCATAAATCCAAATCGGTGGGTTTCACATTCAACAAAAAATCCTCAAAAGATTTCTCATTAGAGATACCACCGCCTCAAAGGGTATGCCATCTTAACAACATACCTTAAATAAGTAATATTTGTACCATAATGAACATGTTTGAACATTTTTTAAAAACTACTGCGAAAAAACGCAAACCATTTACTCTAATACAATCACAAACTATTTATAAGTTTTTGGTACATTAAGACTAACCTTATTCCATGCAGGGCCTCGGCACCAGGTCGATTCAAAACTTCACACAATATTGTTTCAAAACAGCGATTTTACAACAATGACGCGTGACGCTCGACAAAACTTTGCAGATTGACTAGCTTGCACCTAACTAACCTCCAGACTCAGAACCTGATAACATTATCGGTAGAGTCATATTGTGGCTAGTTTTGAAAATATGACCACTATGCCATCTCAGCCGCTACGACGTCATAGGCACTCTTCCGCTACACAAATTTTGACTACCATAATACAGGCAAGTGCTTCGTGTGGTAGTCGAAAAGCATGGTAAAAATAATACTTGTCATTTTTCAACTTTTCTATTGCGTTGCTTCATGAAAGATTAGGTACACATATCCAGGATTTGTTCACTTAATTATAATTTTTCCCTCGACTCTACATTTATCATTTCCAAAAGGAGATTATTTTTATTTTCTTATCTTTGAAAGCGGACATCAAATTAAGACTAGGAAAGTGTGAAAAATGGTGTGCTGTGCTTGTAAGGAAATCGCGATAGTTTATATCAATCCTGAGTTATAAATTACTCGCGGGAAATCATCAATCACAATATAATCGCTAAAAACGCCGCCGAGACTCCGAATTGCTAATCTTTGCTCGTCATGTGATCAAATATCCACCACCTTCCCCTTCTCAACAACCTGCCCAATACTGCTTTGTTTTATTTTATGTGCGTCATCCCCCTAATGCGTGTGGTGTGGAGGTACTCGTATCGTAGCCAATGTATCCGTTTTATGGTGAAGTAAGTCTTAATAAGGAGATGGTTACCACTATTATCAGATTACCAATTACACTAGAAACTTGTGAGATTGACACGCGCAATTATTGTGACTTAACATTGGTAGTAAACAATTGTCATCAAATTAAATATCAGATAAGTAGATACCTATTAGAATCTTGTAGGCTGGCAGATATAATAATCAAAGCACCCACCAAAAAAGTTTTCTTTCTTTAAAGTGTAATTGTTTAAAATATTTTTTCAATATTCGCCAATTCACGTGTGGGGTCATTTTTAAATAAATTAAAAAAAATCGCTTTGTACACACCACTTATTTATTCGAAATTATTAACACCATTCGAAACCAATAGTTTCTACGTCAGAATAAAATGACAATAAGGAACTCCAGTGAAAAATATTATGGCTTTAAAAAAAATGCAGTTATTTAAGTCAGAAGGTCATTAAAAAAAATAAAAAAATTGGACTGGAGTTCTCTGTTAAAAAAAACCATTTCGGACGAGTCGTGAAATTTACTTTTAACGCTTTCGACAGGATGTATCTGCAGTGTACAGGATGTATCTGTAGGTGTATCTGCAGCGCGCGGCTATTATTAAAATTAGTGTTTGAAATTTACAATAAGAGATAAAGCGCGCGCATTATTATTACAAAAGGTCTGGTTTGGAACTTGGCTAATAATTCTCGACAAGTATCATTTCAAATATTCGTTTCCAGAGAAGCTGATAATATTGTGCAGGGCTGCCACAATTTTAAAATACACATAATATTTATGAAAATATCTGTTATTTTATCAATGTATTACGTTAGATTACCTATAAAGTGTAATGTACACTTGAGGTGACCGTTCACAAAACAAAGCTATATTATTTATTATTTATTATTTATTTATTTATATAATACATGAGTTATCGAAAGTACATATAGTTTTTTGTGATATTTCACCCTCCATGCTAGGGATGACCCTGTGTTATGGCGGGTGAAGTTTACAGGTTGCGGATATACATTCATTAGTATAGGTTGAAATTTTTCACTAATTGATACTATGCACACAAATTCTCCTACAATAAGAGAGTTTATGTAGTTATATTGGATTACAAGAACCTGAGAAGTTAAAGAATTATTGAAAAAGATAAGTTATTATTAGTATATTAAGGAATTATTGATATATAGTTCACAGAATCAGTCTTATACATATAATGCTGCTTAGATAGTAAATAAGGATATATTACTTTTTGCCTGCTCTTAATACTATTCACACAGATCTTCTATAATAAGAAAATGATATACTTATAGTTAGATTGGGTTACAAGAAGAAGATGGAGAAGTTAGAGAATTATTGTAAAATAAGAAATTGGAGGAGTTGTAAGATATAGATCATACTAATTAATCTTGCACATACAATGCCGCTAATTTAGAAAATAGAGATATATTATGTTTTGTCTGAAAGGTGATTAAATTGATAGAGTGTAAAGTGAATGGGTGTTAAAATTGTAATGTATTCCATGTGTAAGGATCCATTTCGTTATTTGTTTTTTAAAGGAATGGGGTTGACTCAACGTTTTTAAGTTTTCAGGGATAAGGTTAAAGATTTTAGGAGCTAGGAAGAAAAATTGTCTTTGAGCTGACGTGGTGTGTAGTGTAGGTACATTGTAGTGTCTGTTGGTTATTGTTCTGGTAGTGTAGTTGTGTTGTAAGAGAGTTTTGTATTTGAACAGGAAATGTATTAGCATAAATTTTAGATGGAGTTGCCGTATGTTTAAGACGTTATACTCGATGAGGAGTCGTTTGGAGGGGTATCTTGTCGGTCGCTTGTTAATGACACGTATTACCATTTTTTGGGCTTTTAGTAGAGGTTCGATGATAGATTGTGCACAGCCACTCCAAGTTATAATGCCGTATGCTAGTAGAGATTGGCAGAGAGCGTAGTAAACAGTTTTAAGAGTTGAGGTAGTAAGGGTAAGGATATTTCTTAGGGTTCGAAAGACATAAGAGAGTTTGCGGATGCGTGGGGTTAGACTGGCCAAGTGCTGATCCCAACGAAGGTGTTGATTAATGATGACCCCCAGATATTTTATGTGGGTGACGTGTTCCAAGTTTGGGCAATTACAGGAAGTGCAAGTTCTTAGACAGGAGTGAATTATTATCTGCTGATTGTTAGTAGGTTGGGTTGCAGCAGAAAGACTGAAGGTTAAGAATTTTGTTTTTCCAGCGTTAAGGGTTAGGAGATTATCATCTAACCATTTCTTTATCTGGCGTATGTCGTTTTGAGCTATGTCAAATGCTGCTTTCCAGGTTTTGTGTCTAGTTATCAGTACAGTGAATAACAGTTATAACGGAACTACTATTATCATTGTTTCTCTTTAATTTCTCTTATCAATTTGGGAGACGGGACGGGATGGGTACTGCCGCGCCGCCCCGGAAAACATTTTTTTGGGTAACCAACACCCCTGCCGTAGGTCACCCAAGTGGTTTGTTATGTTTGGTGACTTAGCAGGGGTTCCCGGGTTATGGGATGAGGTATCAATTTGGAAGGCGACCATTGCCGCCCGGCAACCATTCATTGGATAACAGAGGTGTCCGGGTTCATGGGGTGAGGCTTATCTATTTCTTGGGTACTACATTTTTTTTAAAAGAAAAAGAGTCATAATTCGTATTCCCGATTTACGAATAACCTGAAAATTTGAAAATCTCCTACCAGCATCATAATAAGCGGAAGATGTTGCTTGTGCATTGAAAGAGGAATTGAACCCGCGACATCTTGACCCGACCCATTTTTCAATTTTCAACTAAGTAAAGTGCACATTTTAATCAGATTTGTTTATAGTCCAGTCAATTTTTTATTTGGGAGGTGGGAATGGGTACCGCCGCCCCGGGAACCTTTATTAGATAACCAATACCTCTGCCATAGGTCACCCCAAGTGGTTCGCTACGTTTGGTGATTTAGCAGGGGTGCCCGGGTTCATGGAGTTAGGTTTGTCCAGGTCTTGGAGGCGGATGACCAGGACAAACTGAACCGGGATTCCTACCCACCCCTTAAACCCTTTTCCTTCCCAGAACGCTCCCCTCCTTCCTTTCCTTAAAAAACCCTCCACACAGCATCATAGGTGAGCATAAAGATTACATAGGCCCTGAGGGAAATTATGTTCCTTAGGACCTCCTGTGTGGAGCTCATGTAAAAAAAAAAAATTAATGGTCCAAAAGGAGGTGTAGAGTGCACCTAAGCGATTCCTTCAGAAACTTGGTCAAGGTGCTTAGGGTGTGAACATACTAAAAGTCCTGACGTCTAGGTGGTGAGCTAGGGGAGGGAGGGGGGGGGGGGAGAAGGTTCCAATTTTTGGATTTACGCTTATATCTCGGAAACGGTGCATTAAAGAGGATTTTTTTTTAGAATAAGTGAAAGCTCATAAAATTATCTACAACTTTTATTCTATACGTAATTTTCGAAATCCCAGCCGTTTTTGACTTACACGCTCCACAAATGTAGATATTTTCGATTAAAATCATTTTACCTCACATTTTTCATCAAACTTTCCTTCATATCGTCTAAAATATTTATCAAAGAAAGAAATTTGTTTGAAAGAAGTTGTAAAGAATTTAATTTCCTTTTAGATAATATGTATACATTTGCAAACTAATCTTCAACCAGTAAATATTTACAGTAATTATAAGTTTTTTAGTAAATGTCGTCATTTTTTATCTTATTACTGACACACCACTTTTGTTTGTAACAGATTGTGGAACTTGGATTTCATTTATTATTTCATCATTTAGTTCCTAAAACAATTAGTTTAATGAATCTTCACCAACTTGAACAGCATCTTAGCAAGTTATTGTGGCATCTCCAACGACTCCACTCCACAAAAATTGACATTATTTCACTGGTTTGTAGGAAGGGAGGGTGTGCATCAAACCACTGACTGAGTTTGGCACAACCTGTTTTTGCCTACATGCACCTTTTTGCTCTTTATTTATATCCGGGGGTAAAGTGCACAAACTTCGGGAGGTAATTCTGCACGACAGTACACGTAAAAAAAGATACGAAACTTTTTTCAAAACGTTCTAAGGTAGTTACGGGTAAAAAAGTTTTGTTGTTTGTATGAAAAAAATAATATTCTTCTGTGGAAAAATAATTTTGTATAGGGAAAAAATTGAATTTAGAATAAAGTTATTTGTCTTTTTTACATTCACCATTATGTACCTCCCGAAGTTTATGTAGAAATTTATGAAGTGGCAGCCCTAAAAGCTACGAGCGTAGGGGACGGGCGGGCGCGTGCACATCAGCAAACTACAGCTTTGCTAGGACTAGTTAACCGATGGAATCTAAATTATTAAACATTTATAAAAAGGTCAAAGTAATTACTTATAACAATGTAGTCGGTTTTAGTAAACAAGCGAAACTTTTATTTACTTACATTTACGTAACGCATTTTGGATTTATTATCCAACGAACTTCTAATAATAGGTAGTTATAATACGTATGATGATAATTACAGATTTATTATCCAACGAATATCTAATAATAGGTAGTAATAAAATAATACGTATGATGATAATTACATATTTATTATCCAACGAATATCTAATAATAGGTAGTAATAAAATAATACGTATGATGATAATTACAGATTTATTATCCAACGAATATCTAATAATAGGTAGTAATAAAATAATACGTATGATGATAATTACATATTTCCTTGTCCGTAACAATTTGGGACGCGGGTAAAGGTACCGCCGCCCCGGAAACTATTTATTGGATAACCCCAAGTTGTTCGCTACGTTTGGTGACTTAGCAGGGGTGCCCGGGTTTGGATCTTGGTGGCGGATGTGTCTGCCCACCAGCTGCGTGGTAGGCCAGATCGGGAGAGACTGGTTGAGGGAGATCTTGTGACCTCTCAGGCAGAACTCTTTTGGAACATCGCCTTGCACCGCATTGGGAGGGATGGATTCAAAAGTCCGTCACACCCAAACCCACTGGCCCTCAAATTCCTACCCACCCCTATTACCTTATCATTTCCAGAACTTCCTCTCCTTCCTTTCCATTAAAACACCCTCCACACAGCATATCCAAAGATGACATATGCCCTGAGGGAAAAAAATCCTCAGGGCCTGTGTGGAGTTACTGTAAAAAAACAAGGTGATTTTTGAAAGCAGATTTTTGTTAGCAGTTTGATCCGTAAAAAGTATTATTATTATGTCCTATAGTTTTAATAAATTAGCAAAATAAAAGCTTTTGCATTCAATGGTCATTTAAAAAAAAACGTAATTAAATTTTAAAAAACTTGCCCGGGAATTTCAGTTTCCGAAGCATTGGAAATAAATTTATTTCCCAAAGTACGCATTCTGTAAAAAAATAAAACAATAACTGTCACCTTTGTTATATAATACACAAATAAATTGAAAATTTATTTTTATAATAAATATTACATAATAGTAAATAATACGAGTATGTATTATATTAATAAAATCAAAATTTTATTTTTTTCTTCTCACCTTATACATTCATCATACGTTCTCGATTTTGGAGATAATGTTTACGCTTAGAAATACGACTTTTTTGTTATTGTCTTACCATTTTCGCAAAACAATATTATTATTTACGAACGTGTATATTAAACAAATCATGAAACGTAGGACTACACGTCTGTGTGGCGAGCTGTCTGGACAGCGAATGACGAATATTTGAAAGGCACATAGGTTACACGCACGTTAGATAGAGATGGCCTGTAAATATTATCATTAGAATTTAAAAACGTAAGCGCCTGTTGTTAAAATATTTAATTAATCACGGTTTATTGAAAAAGAGCAAAAATCTCTCGATAATTGTCTTTAGTTTTATTTAAAGAAACGCTGTGAATTTTTTCATACATATAACTTGTAAAATAAGTGAAACAAACGTGTTAATAATAATTTTTGGAGCAAACTTTGTGATTTTTTTCGATCGAGGGAATTTTCTATAATTTGCGTTTCAGCGCGATAAATGTCTAGATATTATCTTCAAAAATAACATATATTTTTTTAAGAGCTTAAAAATTTCAAATGTTTAAGGGAGATTTGTAAGAAATCGGTAGAAATTGGGAGAACCGAGGCTTAACAAAAATAACAATAGACAAACAAGTACAGACAAATAAGTACCAACAGAAAAATAGTATTACGAAGAGTGGTGATTAATTAGTGTATCGTAAAAAAACAATTAAATGAAATAAATTATTTTATAATTACTAATATTTATAAATGGCTATTAACACTTTTTATAATTCTTAAAATGACCAAGTTGTCTGATTGTACTCATTGTATTTCTATGTAAAATTTGTAAACCTTTATTTATATCAAAATGATGAAATACCAAAATGTGGTTGGTGAATTCAGGATATTAAAAATTAATATCAAATATTATTACTTACACAAATTTAAATAAATATATTTTTTAAGTGCGACGATCTCAATCAGAAAGAATATGCTTTAAATATTCCACATAAATCTTTTTAAGTGCGACGATCTCAATCAGAAAGAATATGCTTTAAATATTCCACATAAATCTTTTTAAGTGCGACGATCTCAATCAGAAAGAATATGCTTTAAATATTCCACATAAATCTTTTTAAGTGCGACGATCTCAATCAGAAAGAATATGCTTTAAATATTCCACATAAATCTTTTTAAGTGCGACGATCTCAATCAGAAAGAATATGCTTTAAATATTCCACATAAATCTTTTTAAGTGCGACGATCTCAATCAGAAAGAATATGCTTTAAATATTCCACATAAATCTTTTCTACATTCGTCCAAATACCGCTTTTTTATTTTTTGTTTGTTTGAAGTTTGTTTTGAGTTAATGTTAGATTCTTCGTAAAGACTCTTATTATGAAATTATAACAGTTTGTAACTTTTCAAGGTTTGCATTTAAATGAATATCCTCCCTTGTTTCAATTCTGTGCCCTTTAATTCATCCGCGTCATTTAATCATTGATTCTATAAAAGTTCATCAAATATGACTATGAAAAAAACCTTATTTGGTGAATGTTATTGCTTTTTGGCTATAATAAAAGTTTCCTTTTTGGAATTACACCAAATATATTATGTTAGGCAGAGCCTACAATAGAATTGCTTAAGAAAGATGGTAATAAAATTACCAAAAATAAGTGCAGGTCGACATTTGGGTAAAAAATAAAACAATTTTCATTTTAAAGTGCTTTGCCAAAAAAACGTTTTATAGTTTATTTTGCCAACTTTTGAAATGTTTAATTTTAAATAGTGCATTTTCATTTTGTAAAAGCAGATTTTTAAGAGTGAGGTTTGGGAATTGTCTCAATTTTCCGTAAGATTTTCAACATTTGCGCTCACAATTCAACAATCTCACGGCGCGGCGCGGCGCTGTAAAGTTGCCTTTTAAGAAGAACGGCTGCCCAGCCTTTTTCATACACATTACAAATTTGGATTCGAGGCCATAATACCCAACCAAACTGAATATTTTTTTTATTTTCAATTGGTTTTGCAAATATCTGGTACAAAAAGTGCTATTTTTCGGCCTTTAAATTTTGATTTATGGCACGTTAAACAATTCCAATATGGATGGTTTTTGAAGCAACTTTGCCATATAGAATTAAATATAATTACTAAACAAATGATCTTGCCTTACTAGTTTTGATATAAAAATAAAATATAATTTATGTTAAAAAGTTTTTTTTTTGGTACAAATTTAAATTTATTCTCGACAAATTTGTGTTCCGGCGTAAATTTGTAATTTTTATTTTAAATTTACACCCTTAAAAAAGTTTTAGAAAATGTTTTATTTTATTACATTATATTTCTTCATTTTTGTACAGGAAATGAGTAAAACTAAATATTTGTCATTAACTAATTACATTAATTAATAATTGCCAAATTTTCCTCTCAAATCAAGAAAAATTGAGTTCTTTAAGTCATATAGTTTATAATTATTTATAACACAAATAAACAAAGTAGAACAATCCGTTCCAGACACTAACTATACTTTTTGATTTTTGTATGATAAGGCCGCGCAACCGATTCCCTTAAAAGCCCTTCTTCCACAGGGATACTCGACGATTCAAGTATCTTGGTGACTATCATAGTTATTCATCTGCGTGGAGGTTCGTACACAGGCATACATTTCTCCAGTTTGTGAACTCAACAGAGACGCTAGTCTCCCACGGCTAGCCGGGCGAGGTTAATTCCTCTCACTTCCCCGAGACTTTAAACATGGCATCACTTGTAGTAGATATTTTGTAACAACGCGTGTGCTTCAGATAAATTCTAGGAACAAACTAGTTACGAAAGAAATAAAAATGACAGGATATAAAAATTACAACTATTTGGCTGTGAGTGAGGTTATGAAAGTATTATTGTTTTGATGTTTGGAAAATTCAAAATTCATTGGTGACGACGGGGGTCTCGTGATTTCAGTACGGTACGTGTGCGATCATTTTTTTGCGATATGAGTACACAACATGAGTATCGGATACTTGAGTATCCCTGTGGAAGAAGGACCTTCACCTCTTCACGACATCTACACCTGCACACCACCGGGTTTCTTTGGAGATAGGAATGGGTAAAGCCGCCCCTGGAAACCATTCATTAGAAAACCATAGATCCCAACCCAAGTGGTTCGCTACGTTTGGTGATTTAGCAGAGGTGACCGGGTTCATTGGGCGAGGTTTGTCTAGGTCTTGGCGGCGGATAAACAGGACACTGTACACTGAACCTCTGATTTCTACCCACCCCTCAAACCTTTTCCTTCTCAGTTTTTAAACTCTCCTCTTCTTCCATTCCTTAAAAAACCCTCCATACAGCATCCCCAAAGATGACATAAGCCCTGAGGGAAATTAATGTCCTCAGAGCCTCCTGTATGGAGCTAACGTAAAATAAATTTTATTTTTAAATAAATGTTTTTAATAAATGCATTGCAAAGTAATTTATCAATCCAATAACCCGTTTAATGTGTCAATGTTTATAAATTACGTAGATAATTTGTACAAGCAACAGCTCTGAATTTTTTATATTAAAAGCCAAATAATGTGAAACAAGTTGATATCTTTTCCGTTCACCCCTATACTTCCACTTGTAAAAGGATTATTACCCTTATTTCGAACTTCCCCCAGGGTGCGAGACCCACACTCAATAAAGGTTCTACATTCTACGCTGTGTTCTTTGTACTTTGGGTACACAAACACTCTTTTTAAAAATATATTGTACACCCTGGTAATACATAAATAAACATTTCATAGACTTCGATTTAATATTATTAATATTTTTCTTTTGAAAAAGCCGTGGGTGTGAAATGTTAAAAATTATTCATTCATTTTATGTACTGTGTGTAATTTGAATTATTTTATAAACAGTTGTTTTCAGTAAAAACTCTCCCTCAGTTGAAAAGATTGTTTATTTTTACGCTTTGGGATACCTAGTTGATGACTTAACGTTATGAAAACAACGCTTTGAAAATACAAAACGTTGGTAGGTTGTAATTTGAAAGTGTATTATTTCGTACACCTATTCGAAAGTCTGATGTTCTTACTACTTGAAGTATTGTGCAAAATCTAAAATAATAATTAGTTATCATTTATAATAGAGAAAATTTAACCTCAGGATCCCTGGGGTTAAATTACCCTAACCCCTCAGGCTAATTTGTTCAAATTTGGGAACTATTCATATCGGTCTCATAGAAATCGTTGTTTACGGTATTAGAAATAGAAAACACCACTATGTTTATTCAAATCTAATCTAATTTGGGAACTATTCATATCGGTCTCATAGAAATCGTTGTTTACGGTATTAGAAATAGAAAACACCACTATGTTTATTCAAATCTAATCTAATTTGGGAACTATTCATATCGGTCTCATAGAAATCGTTGTTTACGGTATTAGAAATAGTAAACACCACTATGTTTATTCAAATCTAATCTAATTTGGGAACTATTCATATCAGTCTCATAGAAATCGTTGTTTACGGTATTAGAAATAGAAAACACCACTATGTTTATTCAAATCTAATCTAATTTGGGAACTATTCATATCAGTCTCATAGAAATCGTTGTTTACGGTATTAGAAATAGAAAACACCACTATGCTTATTCAAATCTAATCTAATTTGGGAACTATTCATATCAGTCTCATAGAAATCGTTGTTTACGGTATTAGAAATAGAAAACACCACTATGTTTATTCAAATCTAATCTAATTTGGGAACTATTCATATCAGTCTCATAGAAATCGTTGTTTACGGTATTAGAAATAGAAAACACCACTATGTTTATTCAAATCTAATCTAATTTGGGAACTATTCATATCAGTCTCATAGAAATCGTTGTTTACGGTATTAGAAATAGAAAACACCACTATGCTTATTCAAATCTAATCTAATTTGGGAACTATTCATATCAGTCTCATAGAAATCGTTGTTTACGGTATTAGAAATAGAAAACACCACTATGCTTATTCAAATATAATCTAATTTGGGAACTATTCATATCAGTCTCATAGAAATCGTTGTTTACGGTATTAGAAATAGAAAACACCACTATGTTTATTCAAATCTAATCTAATTTGGGAACTATTCATATCAGTCTCATAGAAATCGTTGTTTACGGTATTAGAAATAGAAAACACCACTATGCTTATTCAAATCTAATCTAATTTGGGAACTATTCATATCAGTCTCATAGAAATCGTTGTTTACGGTATTAGAAATAGAAAACACCACTATGCTTATTCAAATCTAATCTAATTTGGGAACTATTCATATCAGTCTCATAGAAATCGTTGTTTACGGTATTAGAAATAGAAAACACCACTATGCTTATTCAAATCTAAAAGTTAACAACAACATAATTAAAATGTACACCTTTATGAAATCAAAGTTTCGAAACGCAATTTAAAAAAATGTATTGATATTTTGGGAATTTTTTACTAATTGTTTTCACATGAAACGAAAAAGTTAAGTCACAATAACGTTTATAATTCTTATGTCTAATAGATTAGGTGTTTTTATTTTTTTGCTTTATAAGTAATTTTGGTTACAAAAAACGATTGAAAAGGTGAGCCATTTCTAAACCTCGTTTGTGTTTGAAAAAAAATTATATTTAAAAAATTGTATATTTATTTTGAGTCATACAATATGTAAATGTCACCTTCAAAAATAGTTTTTAGTTTTTGAATACTGAAATATTCGGATATTCGAATGGTGAAATGACCACATAATTCGTGCATGACCCAAACTTCTTTTCAAAAGGGCATATTCACATGAGCCGTATTCACAACCGAAAATAAAAGTTGGAGCATATCTCACATTTCGATAAAAGTATGGAAAAAAGGATAACTTAAATAAACTCTCTCTAATTTATACAATTACCTTCTAATTTATTCACCATCACAAAATTTCCCACAAAGTTGGGATGTCAGTTCCACCGACTTCCAGCAGTTTGATTTTTCATGAAAAAAGTTACGTAAATGAAAAAGCGTTTTTTCCACGTATTGATCAGCCAAATTAATGAGCCCAAATACATTGAATGCTGGTAATGCTATCAAACAAAGGCACCTAAAAAGCTGGAAAGCGCTTCCTAGCCGGTGGAATTCACCCGGCGCGCGTCGCTTTTTACCTTAAAGACCCCGTCGACGGCTTTACAGCCAACTCATCTCGGACCTTTTTTCAGAGCCTATTGTGCAGACCATATTTCATAACAGCCTCCGACGCCGGAAGCACCCCGCAGCCCGCAGAGCCTGCGAGGGTTGGGCGGGAAATAAGCAAACGCTGTTTATTTTCAAACAATCATCGCCTCGTTTTTCTACACCTTTAAACAACCCAAAAAGTTTCACGCAAGTTCAGTCAATGTTTGGGGTCTGTTTTATACTTTTATCCGTGGGCGGATCGAGTGGAAAACGACGTAATATCAAATGTTGTTTATAGACTTTAAAATCGTTTTAGTGTCGCAGTCAGTTGTTGGAAAAACATATTATAATGAACAAAGATGTGCGTCGGTTAAAATAAGGCGATACTTAAAAGAATTCATAATCTACGCTGTCACAAATGGTGCGAGTGTAATTGGGAAAAATACTTTTACAAATTATGCTTTAAAATATTAAGATGAATTAATTGTTTGCACCCATACATACGCGATATGAATATGAATAAAAAGTTTGTCCATAAACAAAGTCAAATCTTTCAAGAAAGGCTAACAAATACAATATGGGATTGAATCACCAATACAATTTTTTGTATTTGTTAGCCTTTCTGTGTACTAATGCGCAAGCACCTTTTATTGAAAAGTGGAAATATTTTCACCTTCTGACAAAAATGCCCGACGCCTTTGGGGTTAAGTGCAAACTACGCTTTTTTCAATTTTTGGTTCTTGACTATTTAGCACGAGGTCTATCTCTCTTATACTTACGTGAAAATGTATGTTGCCATTCTATTTGATTTTCGTAACTGAAATTTCGTGATTTTCGTGCTGAAACCAGTTTTATAAGGAAACACACCCAAAAGGCACTACTTATGTTATTCTTTATTCCATGGTCGAGAGTTCAGAAAAAATGTATTAAAAATCTATTAGAAAAAAGATCGTTGAAATCTCTGGCGAAGACAGCCATTAAAAGACTACATTAACTTCTAAAAATGCTCGCTTGTCCCACATTTTTCTTGAAGAACGAATTAAATGTTTTATTTCGTGAAATTATCCTAATTAACACCCTAATCAAAACGGACTTTTAAGCACGTTAATATTTACATCGCTTCAAGTAAACACATCTTTTTAGAATCTCAAATCATGAAAAGAAAATACATTTCTCTGTAAATAGACAGAAGGCCCTAATTGCCAATCTCAACAGGGTAAATAGCATTTAAAAGGTTAAGTAGGGGTAGTAAAAAAAAACATTTTCTAATTTTATCAGTTAATTTTTTACATTTTGTTTCTAAGAGATTTTTCGAAATCCTAATACAATAGCTTGGTATAATATTTTCACAGCTACCTCACAAATAATTCATTAAACAAGACAAAAATAAATAAACACTTTCAAATTCCTTATATCAAATCAACTTTCGCAAAAAGCATGAATCGTACCTAGCTCCACACATTTTCAATATCTTCCTAACACAAACAAAAACTTACATCACCCCAAATAATCTGAACTGGCTGTTCAAAAGTTTTATAATATGGTTGACTGAAAAGGAAAGAACAGACGTTCGAAATATCATAAAGAATTAACAGGAGTAAATTTTATAGACATTCACTTTTCATATAATTACTCACTAAATTATATAACATTCAAATATAATAAAATGTGCAGAATAAATTTAAAATATATATAAATTACGTATGCAATCTTCTTATGGAAATTTATCAAATAATGTACGCATATATCTTTATCTTATTATATACATACATATCTTTGTTGATAATATGTTAATAATATGTCCGCCTCGGAAGAGACTCTGTCTAGTGAGGTGGGTAAAAGAAAACTATGTACATAAATGAAAATAAAATAAACGCCCGGGCTGCCAGCACTGAAATTGGAATTAAATTGAAACAAACATAGTTATTATCAAAAATTACTAAATGCGTTTGTGTGTCTGTCTGTAAGTCTGCTTGAACGTAGGTACTCTAGAACGCTTTGAATTTAGGTATCATTTTCAAATTTCGAACTGATTTTTTGAAGAATTTAGATAGCGATAAAGCATGGAACTACCTTCACAAGTACAAGTAATACAATATTTTTATCAGAAAATTATTATAATGGACATTTTCAAAATTGGAACTGTTTGGCGAGAAGTCAGACTATCTCGTGATTTTTCACATTTCTGCGATAGTATTAACTAATTTCACATGTTAGTGATAAATTCTAGTTTCATTCCTTGTGAGAAATATCTGCTGTTTCGCCTCCTACCTTGGAAAACCGACGGCTGACAGTAGTTAGTATAGTGTCAGTTGTGCTCGTAAAGTAAATTGCCTCGTGAGTAGGTATTGAGAGAGTAAATGCCTTTTAGTTCAGATACCTTCTTTTTTATACCCGTATTCAATTATGCCAATTACTCAGGTACTTATTACGGTTTAAATAAAATTGTACCCGACAAGCAGTGGCGGCTCGAGCACTTTTTTAGTGGTGGGGATCGATATTTTTTTTACGTACTGTACCGCAATCTCACCACCCGTAGAAAATAATATAAAATTTCTCAAAAAAATATTTTATGGTCTAATCATACTAGTCGGATATCTAAACACAAAATAATATAAAATATCCAAAGATATATGCCAATTTACAATATAGTATAATAAAAATAAAGCTTTATCTTGCAAGATTATTATCAAACTAATTTGAACGCGAGCGATTCCCGCCCGAAACTTCGCAAACAAATGTTTCTGTGGGAATCCAAAGAATTGTCCCCGCGGGTATTTGAATTCACATACGACTGCGCATGCGCAGTTGCATACGATCGCGAAACAACGCAAGGAAAGTATGGGGATACTTCGGATCGTCCCCCAAGTGCGCATTAGATTCTGCGCACTGAGAAATTGTCCCGCCGTTTTGTGCTCCGTACATTGTTCGCTGTACGCGCGTAGGGTCTTATTAAAATCATCCGGAATAATTATTTGTATTTTATTTCTGCAAATGTTAATTACTTTTATGTTTAAAGAATTCTTTCATTTTGGTGAAGACAACGCATCGACTGTTATTTCCTTTTTCTTTAGTAGGTTTGTGTGTGACTGGCGGGGACCCATTGTCCCCCTGTGAAGAACCGCTGCTGCCGATAAGTATATATTCCTTAACAGACTGCACATATAATGACAACATATATTGTTATTCGGCCGTATAGCTTCACCGTATGCTCCTTTGGGGACTTGAATTTTTGTTAGTAGACGCCTGCATAAGTACATCAACATTGTTTACACCTACGGCCATATATGTCCGCTCTGCTTACCCCTTTGGCGACACTTAATTATATTGGGTGTATGTAATATCGTATTTCTTAAACAAATTGCGCATATAAGTATGTCGTATTTTGTTATTCGGCCGTATAACGTTGCCGTGCATGCTCCTTCGGGGACTTCATTGATTAAAGAATCGTAAAAAAAAATCATAATTCATTGAGGAAGAAGATAACAATAACAATCCAAACGAAACTATGAAAGAGAACAACGCACATTGAAGTACCCACCACTGTCCCACCCCGGTATAGGCAACTTATGGTCGCCCCTTCGGAGTTCTCGAAAGAATTAATTTTTTTTGAATAAACGGCTCTACATTTAATGTAACGAATCTAGACCTTTAATGTCCCCTCA
Organism: Limnephilus marmoratus; assembly: GCA_917880885.1. Lineage (NCBI taxonomy): Eukaryota > Metazoa > Arthropoda > Insecta > Trichoptera > Limnephilidae > Limnephilus > Limnephilus marmoratus. The sequence continues at coordinate 15,915,173 of OU862906.1, forward strand.
TACTTTGTTAGGTAGAGGTATGCGAACAAGGCACAGAAAAAACGAATGCCCGCTCCATTCATTCCCCGGCGGGATTTATGAGGTCCACAGGGCAACGCCTGAGGCCCTAGACTGGCTCGCAGACCTAGATGTCCCCCTCTGACCCCCCACCATACGAAAGAAGAAGAAGAACAGAAAACGATAATGGTCGCAACTGGGACTCGAACCCAGAATCTCTCGTCTAACCGGGACGTGCGCGTTTACCAATTCCGCCATTGCCACTGTCAAACTGTCATATTAGTCAAAATCATATTTCAAATTTTAGAATTAACAATATTATCTTCAACGATTTTTTTCCATACTATAGGCAACTACCCTTTTTATTGGAAACAATCATTCTAAGAATTGGTTTGTAACCTAGATAGCGTCACGGGTAAATATATCCGTTTTTTTATTTATATGGAACTATTGACTTTTTATAAAAGTCTAATTGAATATTCAATTTTTAATAAAATAATAATTCCTTATCTGAAACATTCTTTTTTTTTATATATTGGTATTTATGATTTGAGAGGAAATGTTGTTTTTGATTAATTAAATAATTGAATAAGTTTGTATTAGAGACGTACGAGTAGCATTGAGCGCAATCTATGGTATTTTCAATATAATAATAATAATCGTTTATTCCAGAATGTATGCAGGGGAAGTGCAATACAAAACATTCCATATTTTTACATAACAAAAGAAAAATAAATAATAAGATCAGGTAAAAAATAATTAACATCAACACATAAATTAAATGAAAACAAATAAGCATGAAAAATGAAATATTAAGCACTTAAATTAATTCAAATAGCCGTTTACGGGGGGTATTTCACCATCTCCCGTCTCCAGAGGGCCATCAGGGGAGACTCCATCCAAGCAGTCATGGCGGTGATGATCGCATTCTTCGAATGGCGCAGTCTGCGCCATAAACTTCCCATGCGGTGGCGGAGAAGTGCACGGAAAGTATGCACTCGTCCCTCCAGGAAATTTCCGTAGCACTGCAGTATCTCGGTAGGCGAAAAAGTTGGCGATAAGCGTTATTGTAAGCAATGTAACATATCTATTTCGCGAGTAGGTACTGCTTAAAGCAGGTACTGTTTATTGTCTATTAATTTTTTATTTTTTTATTTAACTTTGTTGGTTGGCAAAACTGCAACGACACCGGAAACGTCGTTCGGGGAAAGATGGCGGCGGACATAACGTAGTTTTGTGTGCGGGAGCAGATTTTCGGGGCGATTGGGATTATGGTGTGAGTTACCAAGGCGATGTAGCCTAGAAAGTTTGTTTTACACGTCACGTGAGTGTGTGACAACTCTAATGGCACTGTAGCCGATTTATTTTGTTCAATCCCTCGCCGGATGCCGCGAGATAGTTTTGTCCGCGTGCTGATGTCAATTTACACCAAATTCATCGGGTGATGAGCTGCCCGCAAGGATTCTTTGCTGGTGAATCCTTTGGCCGATGAGGTTCCCTCATGCCGCTTGATGCGTGAGGACCTTCCGTGCTCGTTTTGTTGGGTGGATTCCCTTTACTGATGAAGCGGCTCCTAGACTCTGGTTGGACCCGCCAACATTCCTTTGTTGTTTCTTTGGGCCGGTGAGATTCCCCATGCCGCCTGATGGATGGAGGCTCATCCGAGCTTTTTGTGTTGGGAGGACTCCCTTTAACCAGGCGCCCCATGACGTGCTGAACGGTGTTTTGGGGTTTGCTGTTTACGATTGCTGTTGAGGATTGCTCTTCACGATTGGAAGAGAATCACGACGACGGGACGTACGCGCTTTTAATAACCAACCGTAATTTTTGATAACTCTCTCTCTCCAAATCTGATAGATGCCAAAGGTATTTATGTTTCTTTGTTAACCTTTCTTTGATGTTATTTGCAAAGTGCAATAAAGCTTTCTTTTACATTTCACTAGAAAAATACTTTTATTCATTTATATGCATGATCTCTGATCCCTATCTCCACCATCCTGAGATGAATGTTCTTTTTGCTCTGAGAGGCTGTCGGATGACAAAGGTAGGTAACCTACATAAAATAATATTACAGCAACCTTCAACTTATGCCACTGGGCTGCTGTGTAGTCAACCCACAGTTCTGATGTGTACAGCGAGGTGCAGAAAAATATAAAATTAACTTTAAGTATCGATGTCTCGAAATCTAAGCAAGATATCAAAAGAATTTATCCTTCATTTTCGTCTTATTTTGGGCTTTTCTATCTGAATACATCATTAAATTGCGGGGTCACGGAAATCGTACTCGTGCCCTACAAGTATGGCGTTTTAGAATCTTGATAATAAATACTACTGATGTCAAACAATAAAACACATTCGCGGTCTATGTACATATTTTATTACACACAACTTCTCAGGTAGCAAGGTAGGAGTCTAGAGGGCGGTTAGTCATTTATGGCATTCGCCTAATGAGCCCGAGCCCGAATGCCAGTCCATTCGTCAGTCGGCATTATTGCTCTGTGCCGATTCCACGTTTGGTCCATTATTCGGAATTATGGGAACGAATGGCGTGAATTTATTATAAAGTGACGTTGACTGATAACGCCGCGCGCCGTCAGTTCCCGACCTGAAAGAGCGCGCAAATCGGTTGCCGCGGACGGATAGTAGGATAACTAGGGACCCTGCGCACAGTGAGACGTTTTGGGAACCTAGCTAAACTATATTATGTATATATGTCACAGATGAAACCCGTTTATTAAAAGTTTAGTTAAACCTAGTTTTTACTAACTGCCTTTTTTAGTTAATAACGCGTTTTCTCAAGTTAAAACTAGTTTTCCTAACTGCCTTTGTTAGAGAAAACGCGTTATAACTAAAAAGGGTTTTAACTGTAACATATATATAATATTTGAATGCACATATTTAATTAAAATTTTTGTAATTTTTTTATTTATTTACATTTGAACCCGCTATACTACTTATGTAGTTTGTCAGCAGGTACATAATGACAACATTGGTACATTTTCAAACATCGTATGTATATAATTTTGATGCTAAATATCAATTGAATACATTATTTAAATTACGGAAATAGTATATATGTACATGTAAATAGCACTACAAGCCTTATATATTAAAAAATTACAAATGGATTTAGTATGAACAAATGAATATAATCAACAAGTAAATGAATAGTTTCATATACATGAGGTTTTACAAAAATTATAAGGAATTTAACAATTCCTTCGAATGTGAGTTTCAATAAAGAATACAAAGTATAAGTATTTAAGAATACATTTTAACTTAACTTTCACGTAAGTTAAAATTTCTAACTCTTGAAGTATTTGTCCACTAGTTTGGCTTTTCATATTATATTTAAATAAAAATATTATTAATGAACATCTATACATTTATCACGTGTCGAATTATTAAATACTAGCGTAGACCCGTGAAAACTTCTGGCCGCGAACGGAAAGTAAGACAACAAATGACGCTGCGCATTTTGGGATCATAGCTGAACAATATTTTATACAAATTTATCCAATACAAAAATCAGGACAAAAATCAATTTACAGTTCGTTCGCAAGGCGGGAAGCGGTCCGAATTCAACAAAAAACAATAATTTTACTAAAAACTACTCAAATGACAAGGAGGGGTTAATAGGAGCCAAGCACATACCAAAAGTCCACATTCGATGGTCAACTTGCCACTAGTTCTCAACTTGCCACTGGTTAAAGAACCAGTAACCAGTTTTGGTAAGTGCTTGGCTCCTATTAACCCCTTCTTGTCATTTGAGCAGTTTTTAGTAAAAAAAATGTTTTTTTTGTTTTTTTAGTAAAATTATTTTTTTTTTTTTTTTTTTTTTTTTATATCAAACGTTTATTGATTATAGCATATAAAATATAATGTACATTTAGATGATGTGTTAATTTGCTTACATGTTCATATTCAAATATGTTAATACCACTCTTCCATGGAAGCGTTAGCTTGTGTCTGGAAGAGTAGTGTACATTTTTTAATGCTATATTTAAGTTCTTAAATTACAATGTGAATGTAAAAAACAATAAGTTGTAAGTTCGGTGATATGTAATTATAAGTATTTATCTACTATCAAAACAATTTTACTATTTGGATAATGTGTCCAGAATTATTGTAATTAGTTGCTAAAAACAATACAAAATTTAACTTATTTGAAGAATGGAGTATCACTTGGAAACTGAGTTATAAGTAGATTAGATTAGTCGGAAACTGTTTTTTTTTTTTTGAGATTATCTTTAAAATATTTTTTTACAGTGTTTATTAATTGGATTTTATCATTAATTTTTCTAATTTCATCCGGTAATCGGTTGAAAATAAGTCTTCCTTGATAAGTATAATAATTTTGTGCAAAGGAAGTGTTTAATTTTGGGCATGAAAAAATATATTTATGTCTGGTACGGTTTTCAGTTATAAATTGATATTTTTCTTTTTCTTTTATAATTTGAATCAATGCATTTCTATTGTATAGATCTTTGAAAGATGGTACTTGAAATTCCTTAAATAATTGATCCGTTGGGTAGTCAGAAGGTTTTTTTAATATGATTTTAATTATTAGCCTCTGCACAACTTCAATTGGGGAAAGATTAGTTTTGTATGCGGATCCCCAGCTAATGATAGCATATTGTAAAGTTGATTGAACCAAAGCGTAATATATTAGATATAAGTTTTTTACAGATAAAAAATTTCTGATTCTTAAAAATATATAAATCAATTTTCTAATTTTTTTTACAACTTGACAAATTTGTTCCTTCCATTTCAAATTTTTATCGATAATGACTCCTAAATATTTGATTGTGTTTGATGTTTTTAATATTGTGCAGTTTTGGATACAATAATTTTTACTATGTGTTTTGGAATTATCATGGATGATGATGTCAATGTTTTTAGGGGTATCATTTTTGTGTATTGCAAATGGAATTACAAATGTTTTATCACCATTTAGTGATAGTAAATTTACGTCGAAGAAATTCTTTAAAATATTTATGTCTTCGGTGGCTTTAAATGTTACTTTTTCCCAAGTTTTATCGCTAATTATTAGTACCGTATCATCGGCGTATGAAGTAATTTGGCCATGTAGTGGTTGAAAAAAAATGTCATTAACATATATGGTGAAAAGGATTGGTCCGATTACTGTACCTTGAGGGATTCCAAAGTCTGATATTTCTTTATCGCTATTAATCTGATTTATTTTTACGACTTGCGGTCGATTTTTTAGGTAGTTCGAAATCCATTTAATTGCATTGTCTTTTATACCTATATTGTTTAGTTTTTTTAGTAGAATCTCATGGGATATACTATCAAAAGCTTTTCTGAGATCAATAAATATACCGGCACATTTTTCACCTTTATCCAATGATTCATTGATGTATGAGGTTACATTAGCAATAGCATCTTGTGTGCTGAGTGACTTTATAAAACCAAATTGGTTTTGGTGAAGAATTTTATTACTTTCTAGGAAACCGACCAATTGGTTTTTCACAATTTTTTCAAAAATCTTTCCAATGTTTGAGATTAGACAAATTGGGCGGTAGTTAGTTACTTGTTGAGGATCTCCAGATTTATAAATAGGTGAAATAATTGTATTTTTATAGTTTGTCGGAAATATTCCCTCTGTTAAACTTAAGTTTATCAAATGAGTAATTGGTTTTACCAAATGAATTTTCATGGATTTTAGAAAATGTACTGTAATAAGGTCAAATCCGGGAGACGAACCTCCTTTCATGCCTTCTATTATTTTTAAAACTTCACTTTCTGAGGTTGTTTCAAATTTTGATAAATTATTTTGATTTTGTACATTTTCAATCGTTTGTTTTTTCGGGTTAAAAGATTTATTGATATTTTTCGCAAGATTTTTTCCTACATTAGCAAAAAAAGAATTAAAGATGTTTGCACATTGTTTAGGTTGAATATTAGCATCTATTATTTTATTTTCATGTTCAATGTATTTTATTTTTTGTGTTTTTTTAGTGTTATCCATGGCTAAGTTGACTGTTTTCCATATTTGTTTATTGTTATTGTCTGTAGAAAGTATTTTATTTTTGAAATAGTCTTCTTTATTTTTTTTGATACAGTTTGTTAATTTATTTTTAAATTTTTTGTAAAAAGTGTATGCTTTTTCATTTAGAGGATTTTTCAATGCTGTTTTATAAAGTTTTTCTTTGTTTCTAATTGATATTATAAGTCCTTGTGTTATCCAAGGCTTTAAAATTCTTAGTTTAGATTTAATGCGGACTGTAGTTTCAGTAGTTGAATTTTTTATGTGTTGAGACAATATATTTTCAAAGTTTTTTGAGCAAGTCTCGGTATCATAACTATTTAACACGTTGTTCCATTGTTCATTTCTTAGTTTTTTGGATAAAATAGTCATATTTGTGTAGGATTTTGTCTTTGTTAGATTAAATTTTTTATGTTTAATTTTGTTATCATAGAGAAGAATGCATGCATGGTGGTCAGTTATATTCGTTTTCCAAACAATTGATTTGATTTTGTCGATATCTTTAATATTTATGTTAGTCCATATATGGTCTAAACAAGATGGAGTGTGATTTTTTATCTCTCTCGTATTTTTATTAATGCACGATATGAAGTTAAATTCAGTCATACAATTAATATATTCATTTTTGAAATTATTTTCTACGTTTTCATTAATGTTTAAATTGAAGTCTCCTGCAATAAAGCAAAGTTTATTACTAAATTTTAACAGTATTTGTTTAAATTCATTTATAAATGACGAGATATTCGAACCGTGTGTTCTGTAAACAGCTATTATGTGGTAGTTTGTTTTGTCGAGTTTTAATTGTATTTCAATACAGTTTACTAGGTGTATAGGATGTTCAGTTATTTTGACAATACTAAATTTATCGTGAATGAATATGACGAGACCACTATTTTTATTGATGTTTATTTTGGTTGTAACATAATTATATTCTGGTAAATGATAGGTGGGTGATTCGTCATTAGTAAAAGTTTCTGATAATATTATGATGTCAGGTTTTTTATTTAGATTGTTTAATTTTAGAATTAATTCATCCCAATTTCGTTCCATACTTCGTATATTACTATGAAAAATGAAAATATTATTGAGATTCTTTGAGATTATGTCATTACATGAATCGGTGTATACACACTCATATTCTTGTATTTTAAAATTATTTTCTAATTCATTAGCTATGAAGTCATCCATTTAGTAAAAATATTAATGTGATATCGATTTCTTTTAAATATGTAGAGAATTTTCAAAGTAGAGTGTGACATAGAGTTAGTAATACAAATACGGATTTTATAATGTGTAGAGATTGTTGAACAATGTTCCGGTTTTTTATTGATCATATATTGATTGATCACATCTTTATCATTACTAGCATAATCATTTACAATATTTAAATGCATATCTCGTAAAATAATATTATTTATATTTCTAAAATTCAATAAAGCGTTTTTTGATTCTACTATAAATTGTTGTACTGTAGACTTATGTGTAGGATAAATAGCAATATAATGCGATAATTTATTTACGTCTTTAAATTTTATATTTAAAATATTAACATCATAATCATTAATTACTTCATTAATATTGAGAACATTATACTGGTTGGAAATAGATATTCCAATATCAGAGTTTTTGTTTATTCTTATTATTGTTACCTGGTACCCTGGAATGGAGTAATTAGTTTCGCCAGTAGAGTAGGTCTTTGTAAACCCAATCAAGCCCGGGAAAAAAAATATTTCTTTTAAAGATATTATTAATTTTTCAAAAAAAATTTTTACGCTTTTAATATTTTTATGAAATTGAGTAAATCTTTTTTGAGTGCAAATAAAATAGAAATCTCTTATAGAGTGATATAAGTTTTCTTCAATACATATTTTTTTATCTAATGCGTTACATAAAAAATCATTCATTGTTAATTTATAGATAAGAGTTTGAGGAAATGAAAATTTACAATATTTATTCGTAGTCAATGCGTTCTTTGGCAATTCGAAGCATTTTTTGCCGGTAAAGGCATTTTATGCTATCGACTCTATGATCGGTGGAATAGTTCATATCAAACCTTTTGTTTTGGACACAGCAGTTGTTGCAGATTGGAGTTTGTTCTTTGTTTTCACATTTGGATAGTATATGTTCCTTAGTGCAATGAGGGCAAATGGGAGGCTGCGTCCTGGCGAGACATCTTTGAGCTGTGTGGCCGAACTTGAGGCAATGGTAACATTGTGTGAGCGGGCTGCAGTCGCTGACGTACACTCTTTGGAATTTGATGTTTAATTTTTTTTTATCAATTAGTTTTTTCCTTAATTGTCCAGTTGTTTCGATAATGTAGTTAGTGGTGTCGTTTTCTTTTCCTTCATTGTACTTATTTTTTAATTCCTTGATAAGCTTAATGTCTTTTTTGTCTTCTAGGGTTAATCCTTCATTTTGTTGTACAATCCCGTCTATAATTTCTTCTTCAGTCAATTGGCATTGCAGGCTTTTCAACATTAAGCACGGTTTCCTTTTTTTTATTTCTTCGGCCGATACTTCTTTTCCAATTACTTTATTTATCTCTTCGGTTAATTTTTCTGCATCTTCTTTTTTTTGGCAAGAAATCACTAATTTTTGTTCTCCGATCTTTTTTACTCCATTTACTCCAACTTTTATTTTTGTTAAATTAATATTTTTTTGAATTTTTATTTTTATGTCCTCGGCCTTCAAGGTGTTTTTTGAGGTAATTAAAATGGCGTATTTCTGTTCTGCATTATATGAAGTTTCTGCGAAGTTTTTATTGTTACTTAGTGCACTCGCGTATGATTTTTTGTTATTTTGATGGATTTCTTCGAGTTTCTGTGTGTAGTGATGATTATTTTTAATATTAATTTCTTGTAATTCTATGATCTTCTTTTGTAGACTAATTAGTTCGTGATGAATTTTTTCTTCCAGTGATACAATATTTTGTTCCAGTGTTAATTTTATTTTTGAGTCTTTCACTGAAGTGATCTTATTAACTAAGTCTTTAATATTTTTAAAAATTTCTTCGGTTTCCATATTAAATTAATGGAATCGCCCAGGTGGGCGAGTTATTAATGTAAGTAATTATATTTATTGTTTTACTTCTTACAAAATAACGCGACTGTATTGTTTTGACTAAAAAGTCTTTGTTTCATAATGCTTAATAAGATCTCGATGGGTTTGTTCTGATTCATGTACAAAGACCAGAATTCAAACTTATTGTTGAATTTTGCACACTGGGTACTTATTTGGCTGATAATTGCCGGTGTCAACCGTGGTCAAGGTGCAAAACAAGTGTTGTTTTTTCGTGAGTCTTCTGTTCGTAAGCAGCTGTCAACATTGTACAACCGTCTATATCGTGACAAGCTAACGTAATACGTAAAGTGAATCTACCGCCGGTAATTCACCACCTCCCATCGCATAAGAACGAAATAACGACTGCCCATATATACCAACCCCCGACCGACTGCCTGTGGACCAGCCAAAGACCACGAGGGACCCACAAACCGGGCAAGATTGCCATCACTATCGTAAGTCCTTCTGTGATATATCTTTGCATTTGTTTAATGAACATATTCTATCGAGATCCGTAGGCGTTTGATTTAGCAAGGAATAACCACCAAGGTTATTCTAAACCCCGTGCCATCGTGCATGATATATTGGTGCCAAAATCAGCGAACTTTAGATATTAAAATCTGCAATTTCAAAGCAAAAAAATATTATGAAATGTTTCGTGAATTTAAATGTCAACCATTCGAACTGTTAATTTCAAACAGTGAAGTTTAGAATTAGGTATCTAGTTCTTAATTATTTACGACCTACCGTAGGTACTTTTAAATTATAACAAATTCTGTTGATTTATTCCATTACCTTTAGAGGTACGTTTCTATTTTCTACTCGTGTTTATTATCAAAATGGCGCCAACTATTCAAACATTGCGCCGAAAACGGATATTAGCAAATAATAGATTGATAAAAACGCATGAAATCGCGAAAATCGCTTTACACTATGTAACGAAGAGCGACTTACTGTTAGCTCATTACACAACTATTGAAAGGATAGTTCTTGAATTTGAAACATCTCACGACGAAATATTAAATTTAGATGACTCAAACGAAATTGAGGAAGATAAAATTCGCGAAGCTTTTGATGAAACGTATTACCAAATTGTCGCAATTTATCAGAAGTTGACCAGTCAACCAGTCGAATCTAAGACCGCGAATGTATGCACGAACGTCAAATTACCAAAGATAAGCATTCCAATATTCTCTGGCGATATCAAACAATGGCCCGAATTTTATGATATGTTTAATGCCTTAATTCATGAAAACAAATTATTGTCAAATATCGAACGCATGCAGTATTTGTTTTCGAGTGTATCTGGCGAGGCATTAGGCTTAATTCGGACGTTCCCGGTCCAGGGAGCCCACTATTTGGAAGCTTATCAAAGATTGATCGGGCGTTATCGCAACGCGCGCGAACTGGCATTTACGTGTTGGCGGGAAATGCAAAATTTAAATTTACCGCCCAACGATCCATACGAATTTTGCCGCGTTTTCGACGTGTTTAACGAAAATCTAACAATCTTAAGGGAATTGGATCTCCCTACAGACAATTGGGACTTCGTGCTTTGTTATTTGATTCTGTCAAAATTGGATTCACTAACGAGGTGCGCTTTCGAACAACTGCAGTCTTCTACTGAGTTGCCATCATATTCGAAACTAAAGGAGTTTTTATATAACCAGTGTGAAGCTCGTGTACGAGACTTACATTTTTTGTCTCCCGATCGCAATCATGTTGAAAAATACCACGGTGAAGGATTAGCGTACAAACCTCCCGCACGTAAATCTGAACAGGCTTCCGAAAAACATACTTCATCGCTTCTTTGCGATGTAACGAAGGTGCGACCTGAATCCAATGGGTCCTCGATCTCGATCAATTTTCCAAAGTGCTCCTGTTGTAAGGAAGAACATTTAATTTCCAAGTGCAAAACATTCGCGCTAAAATCAGTTCAGGATCGCATCCAATTCGCCAAAGCTCACCGTTGGTGCTTTAATTGTCTTCGTTCTTCTCATTATCTTAAAGATTGTAAATCTATATTTAAATGTCAGAAATGTAACCAAAAGCATCACACTCTACTCCATCGTGATGAAACCATATCTTCTAAAGAGGGGGATCATCACTCCACGATGTCTACGGACCAAGAGGACCCTCAAATTAGTGTCCTCACCAATTTAGATGACAGATCCGTAGTTCTATTGTCTACTGCCAAGGTTAGCATTCGCGATTCCTCCGGCAGGTTTCAAACTTTTCGTGCGTTGATCGATTCAGGCAGTCAAGCTCACTTCATCACCGATCGCGCTGCAGAGCGTCTAGGCATCCATCGTACGGCCAGTTCTCGAAGAATTAGTGGCTTAGGCCGATCTTCCGCAACTGCGTCAGGTGTCATTCAATTGGAAGTTGGTGTTGAGGAACGGGTTCTCTTTAATATCATAGCACTCACGCTGCCTACTATCTGCGGCAACATGCAAACGGTTCGATTAGATAAGTCGTCATGGCATCAGTTGCAAGAATTACCTCTTGCTGACCCTGATTGTCACAAACCGGGACCGATTGACCTTCTTCTGGGTGCTGAGGTCTTTACTTCTCTTTTGAGACCTGGTAATGTGAAGGGTGGTCGTAATCAGCCATCAGCTTTCAATTCTGTATTTGGTTGGCTTCTTCTAGGTTCGGTTGGTTCTGACGCCGGTCACGAAATAAAATCGTTCATCGTAACTAACGAGGACCGGCTCCATGAAAAGGTTCAGCGACTATGGGAGTTGGACACCATTCCCCAGCCTTCACAGCTCACCCCCGAGGAACAACTCTGTGAACAGATGTACTGCGCGGACCATTCCCGTGACACTTCGGAACGATACATCGTAGCCTTGCCTTTTCGAGAAAGGGACAAGAATATCTCTTTTCCCGGGTCGCGCGAAGTCGCTTTACGCAGATTCCATTCACTTGAACGCAAACTCGTAGCAAATCCAACGTTCTTCGCCAAATCTCTAGTACAAAGGTTGTGGATTTTAAGGGTTGGTTGGGATAACACCCCACCCGTTGACATCGTTCATCAATGGGAACGTTACACTAAACAATTACCGCTCTTGAATTCGTTCGAAATCCCTCGTTGGGTTTCAGTCCCTCACCTGAAATCATGCCAACTACATGGTTTCTCAGATAGTTCGGAAATTGGATATGGTGCGGTAGTTTACTTACGAACCACAGACGTTGACGGTATCGTCCAAGTCTTTTTAATTTGCGCCAAGTCTCTAGTCGCCCCCACCAAAAGTATTTCATTGCCTCGTCTCGAACTTTGTGCGGCAATTCTTCTTGCAGATCTATTAAAATTCGTCAAGGAATTATACGTAACCTTGCTTTTAATCTCTAATCCTTTTGCGTGGTCCGATTTAACCGTTGTGCTTGCATGGTTACGTTCTCCTTCATATCGCTGGAAAACTTTCGTGGTGAACCGTGTTAGTCACATCCAGGATGCCCTCGAAGATACTTCGTGGCATCACGTATTATCCGGCGATAACCCAGCGGACGTCGCTTCACGTGGTCAATCCCCAGCCGATCTAGTTGATAAAACGTTATGGTGGGCGGGGCCGCCGTGGCTAATTCAGCCAGTTGATTCTTGGCCATCCTTAGATGGCAATGTCGACGAAATTGAACCTCACTTTGAGGAACGAGTTCAATCGTTATTAGTCCAACAGGATGAAAATTTGGTGGACTTACTACTTGTTAAATTTTCTTCTCTCCGGAAGATTCAACGCATTTTCGGTTATTGTCATAGATTCATTTACAACCTACGTAACAAAGAGTCTCGTCGGTCGGATCTTCCATTAAACCGTACCAAAGTTCACGCTTCGCTGTTGACAGTAGTTAAACATATTCAATCTGTACATATCAATGATGATATCACGCGCTTGAATGAGGGCAACCTTCTTTCGAAACAAATGCGAAAGCTCAATCCATTCATTGACGACTACGGTGTGCTCAGGGTGGGTGGCAGGTTATCTCGATCTGGGCTTGAATTTGAGCATAAACATCCTGCCCTACTTCTTCTTGAATCCAAGCTCACTTTTCTTGTGATAGAAACTCTCCATCGAGAACATTGTCATCCAGGCATTAACACGATGCAATATTTGTTGACACAGCAGTTTTGGATTCTGTTGCCCAAGCGCGCCATCCGCCACTGTTTTTCAAAGTGTATACAATGTTATCGCATAAAACCAGCCCCTCTAGAACCTTTCATGAGTGACCTAACCGCTGTTCGTGTAAATCAGGTTAAACCATTTTCGATCGCGGGCGTTTATTACGGTGATCCGTTTCACATTAAAGCTGGTAAATACCACAGCGCTAAGATAGACAAAACTTATCTTTGCTTATTCGTATGTTTTACCACCAAGGCTCTACATCTCGAAGTAGCTTCAGATCTGTCTACCGAATCGTTCATTGCAGCGCTACGTCGATTTGTAGGTAGACGAGGTCGTGTAAATGCCATACACTCAGATTGCGGTACAAATTTCGTCGGAGCTAAAACTCAACTTAATTCGTTCATGCACACTGCTTTACAGTCAGAACAAATCGATTTTCGTTTCAATCCTCCATGTAGTCCCCATTTCGGTGGCATATGGGAGATTCAAATTAAATCGGTTAAATCTCATCTTTATCGCATAATTGGTAACCAAACGTTAACTTTCGAGGAATTGACAACACTCTTCGTGCAGATTGAGGCCATGTTAAACTCTCGACCTCTCTACCCGATGAGTTCTGACCCAAACGATTTGCGAGTGTTAACTCCAGGTCATTTTTTGACTTTGGAACCCTTGACCTCCGTGCCGGATGAGGATTATACTGATCTGAAAATCAACCGTCTGAGTCGTTGGCAACTTATTCAACGTTTTCAGCAGGACTTTTGGAAACGATGGAAGGTTGAATACCTCCAATCGCTAACTCAGCGTGCCAAGTGGACCAAGCATTGCAGATCACTCTCTGTAAATGATGTGGTTATAATTCTAAGCGAAAATACTGTCCCTTTGCATTGGCCTATTGCACGAGTCGATAAATTGCACCCAGGTCCAGACGGCGTTGTGTGTGTCGCTACGGTCCGTACATCTAATGGTTCTATTCTCACGAGACCGTTAACCAAATTATGTCCACTACCTAGTCAAGTTGACTAATCGTTCTCGCTGTCGCGGATAATTTTAATAATATAATTATTATTTTTATTTATTTATTTTATTTTTTGTTTCTTACGTCTTAGTATATCGTATGACCTAGTTTAATTATTTCTTCGTTCACACAATATTTCATAACATTTCATGCTTTGGTTAAGGTTTAAAATTTTCTTTAAAAATACACTTTGTTGTATTTTGGTGGGTGGAATGTTTCATAATGCTTAATAAGATCTCGATGGGTTTGTTCTGATTCATGTACAAAGACCAGAATTCAAACCTATTGTTGAATTTCGCACACTGGGTACTTATTTGGCTGATAATTGCCGGTGTCAACCGTGGTCAAGGTGCAAAACAAGTGATGTTTTTTCGTGAGTCTTCTGTTCGTAAGCAGCTGTCAACATTGTACAACCGTCTATATCGTGACAAGCTAACGTAATACGTAAAGTGAATCTACCGCCGGTAATTCACCACCTCCCATCGCATAAGAACGAAATAACGACTGCCCATATACACCAACTCCCGACCGACTGACTGCCTGTGGACCAGCCAAAGACCACGAGGGACCCACAAACCGGGCAAGATTGCCATCACTATCGTAAGTCCCTCTGTGATATATCTTTGCATTTGTTTAATGAACATATTCTATCGAGATCCGTAGGCGTTTGATTTAGCAAGGAATAACCACCAAGGTTATTCTAAACCCCGTGCCATCGTGCATGATATAGTCTTTCTAATTCAGTTTAAAACAGTTCACAATACAATACAAAACACGGCTGAAAACATTGCACAATACAAGTGACGGCGTTGCGGACAATTAAACAGCTAAATAACACGATCAAGTTCTACCATAATCACAAATATTGGCAGGTGGAAAAACGAAATATTCATGTGATATGCAAGGCAACAAATTCACTTCGCGGTGCGTAGTTCAAGAAACAATTCACCATGTGCGTAGCGAGTAACGACCAATATCGACCGGTCAGTGGTTGAGTGGGCATCGCGTTTGGGTCCCATCCAGGATTCCGTGTTCGATTCCTCAGCTGGCTAAATCCTCCATCACGACTCAAGCAACATTTTCGGCTTACCGTGGTGGTAGTAGGAAATTTTAAAATATTGTCGGGTTATTCGTAACCCGGAAATGTTTGTCTTTCTTTTTTAAAAAAAATGAACATCATTTGCGCAGCGGGCGGAACGAACCATTAAGGCTGGCCGCATATATCAGGTTTTTCCATCCGATTGTCTGATCAGACAACCGGAAGGCCTTCGCGCCATACATTTCTTATGCAAATCGGATAAACACCGCACACATCTGATTCGAAAACCGGATCAATAATACATATAAACCACGCCCTTACGCGCCGGCCGTCCAATCCTGTCCGACAACGGACGTGGCCCCGGTTCTAATACCTATCCGGTTTTCGAATCGGATGTGTGCGGTGTTTATCGGATCCGATTGTCTGATCAGACAAGTTCACAAGTCCTTGGCTAAATGAAACGGAATAAAAAGGTAGGAACTGGACAAAGGGAAAAGCAAGTATTTAGCGGGACATTACTTGGCGCAAACAGTATTCTATGTATAAACTGTTTTGTTTCTTACAAATAAATAAATATCGTTTTAAGAAAAAACTTTTTTCACGTAAATAAATATTTTGTTTCTGATATTTGGGGACGTTGTGTGGAATGAAATTTTGGAGAAAGGGTGGCCAGACCCTGGGCCTTAAAGAGATCCAGAGTACGGAGGAAATGTGAAGGCCGGTAAATCTTTCCACAGCTGAGCTGTTGAACCCCAATTAACTGCTTGGTAGGCAAACATGCCGACCATTACACTGTACATACTCTTACGAGTATATCGGGAAGTGAGTTCATTGCCAAATCAATGATCTGCATTCGTTCATCCATTCAAGAAAACAAAAGTGAAATTCAGATAGATGTTCAATTTCATTCGAATATTTTTTTAAGGTTACACCTGTCAATGTAATATAACATCGAAGAAGATGATAATACTAATAAATCTAAACGAAGAAACCTACCTTTTTATTTTTCTGTGTCTTGATCTGTTTTATGTTTCGTTTAGACTTTAGATTAATTAGTATTATCTACGTCTTCAATGATATATCAAATAGAAGTTTAAAAAAAATATATTTCAGTTATGCTGAAGCTATGCGAAGCTGTGCTTCGGTAGGAAAAAGGATTTTTTTCTTTGCAAAGGTAGCCCTCCTAAAAATTACAACCTGTGTAAAATTTTCTGAGAGCTGAACTTTGTAAATGTTTTGCTATAAGTAACATCAGAATATGAGTCTATAAGTAATATCAGAATAGAAGGTACGATTGTTATTTTTGGAGTCGGTGTCAACCAAGGTACCCGCGGCCCGGCGTGTTCACTTGACAGTTCCTCTCCCGCCGACACCGACTCCAAAAATAACAATCGTACGTACATATTGATGATTAGAATAGGTAAGTCGATTACAAAGTTGTAGAAGAATACGAGATTATTTTTTTACTTTTTAGTGCGTTTTTTGAAGTCGTTTTTTTGTTTTGTTAATTTTTTTGTTTATATTTGACCAAATACAGACTGCACAGAATGGGTGAATGTCGGCATATAATTTCAAACAAAAATAGCTAACTATCCCACTATTCAAACAGTATTCCTTTAAAAAAACCACGGGTTTGCCAATTCCCACAACTACCAAAACAACAACAATTTTCCTCTCTAATTTGCATTAAAATTGAACATTGGCTTCGTTCCTCTTCGTTCTTTCAAAATTCAAGTGGATAGGTACTTGACTCCGGATTATACTCAGGCGACCTTAAAATGAGGAATTTAGATCAAGTATTTTGTGTTTGACCTACTCTAATTAAATACAGGGCCGGATCTACGAAATCTAGCGCCCTGTGCAGTAGGTACCGATGGCGCCCCCCCCCCCCCTACATTTTTATTTTGATTAAAAATTCGTTTACCCCAATTTTTTTTTTTTTTATTTAATTTTTTTTTTTTACACTAATTTATCAAATAAAATCAAGACATATAAAGGGTGTAACCCTATCTAAAGTTTTCGAATAAATAAGCCACGATCTATGTAATTCTTCTCCATTAGGCAGTTTCTTGTAATAATACTTAGTATTAAATTTACGCTTGTTCGTAATAGGAAAATCAAAACCTTTCAATTGTACAGGACCTTCCTGAACTAATAAACTAATGGAATTTTGAGTTTTGAAACGAGTTTTTTTATGTCATTATGCTCTTTAATTCTAAGTTTTAGATTCTGCGAGCCTGAAAGTTTTTTTTTAATTATTGTTCTATTCATTGTAATCCACAATCCACAACCTCTAACAACCAATAGAAATTTAGTTATTAATTAAAAAATCTAATATAACCTCAAATTTGTACCTTGCATTTCCATTTCCCCTGTGTTCTGTGTTGAGCGAACAAACACAAACGTATCTATGGTATCAACGGCTCACGAAAGATGCTTACACTGATTATTACTGACTGTAAAATAACAAATCTAATAGAAATTAATTATAGGTACATTTAACGAACTTCAACTGTCAAATCAATGATGAAACTGTTAAACAAGTTGCAACCTTGCAAACCGTGCGATGTTTATGCTAATGAAATTTTGAATTTAATGAAGATTTCATAAGAAAATGGTCTTTAAGTCCCTTCTCCTAGAGATTTAAATCGTACAAAAGCATTTTGAAAGGCGCCGTCTGTTTGTTTGTTCTCTTGAATAAAAGTACGGCGCTGTGATTGGTTAATGAATTTGGATCGCACTCATCCGTCGTAAAAGACGGTAAAAGATATATGGAAAAATAGATCTTACGTTTAAACTAAATATATGGAATTTGTAAAAAAATTCTGTAACTGATCATAAATTCGTAAATCGTTGAATTTCGTTGAATTCAAACCAGATGCGTGCGCAGTCTGTATCTTTGGAAAGTGTTGCTAGAGCGTAATAATTATTTCGTACTACGGGTAATTTTTAAACGATTCAGGGAATATTATAACAAATTTTTAATACAATATTTATTTTCTCACGGCGCCCCTTCGGAGTTGGCGCCAGGTTTTTTGCACGTTTTTGAACGTATGGCAGATCCGGCGCTGATTAAATACCCGTATATAAATTTGCTTGTATATCTGTATTACAATACCTTCTTGATTTCCTAATTGTAATTTCGCAGCATTCCTATATTTTTTTGCGGACTAAGATGTACCACAATAATAAAGCTAGGCACGCGTGAATAGGTGATGTGTTTTCCTGTTCGTTTTTTCCTAATTTATACATTAAAGCAATCGGTTTATATTTTCAGTGTGTTTTTAAGCCGCCGCGCGCGCCGCTACCATTATTTCTACCGATTTCTTACATATCTCCCTTAAACATTTGAAGTTTTTAAGGTCTTAAAAAAATATCTGTTATTTTTGAAGATAATATCTAGACGCGTTCCACGCCAAAACGCAAATTGTTTGAAATTCCCTCGATAGAAAAAAAATTGAAAGGTATTCTCCGAAAATTATTATAAACACGTTTGTTTCAGTTATTTTACAAGTTGTGAAAAAAATCACACTATTTCTTTAAATGATTCTTAAGATGCATTCCACGAGATTTTTGCTCTATTTTAAACGAGTTACGTTTTATTAAACATTTTCACAATTCTATTGCTTTAAATATTAGCGCGCTTCTCTAACATCCGTAATTACACACTCGTATCTCTCCATCTAATTCTTTTTGAGCGGATGAAATTTTAAATCTCAATTTTTGTTTACGTTTCCGAAACTTTACTGCTAAGATATTTTTAATTGAATTATCCCATTGCTTTTTTTAATTTTAGAGTTGCAGTGGTGCAGTTTTATTTAAAACTAGCTGGTTCCCGGCATGCGTTGCTATGCCACTTAATAAAGAAATTGTTTCTCCCTGCGTGTCCTTTCCCATTCATCCCGTTCCCCTTCCACTTCCCCTCCCCTTTCGCGTTCCCACTTCGAATCCTCCACCTTCCATTTCCCCCTCCACTCCCTCCATTCCCCCGTCCCGCGAACCCCCCTCCCGAGTTCCCCTCCCCTCTCCCAGGTTCCCCTCCCCCCTCCCAAGTACCCCTCCCCCCTCCCAGGTTCCTCTCCCCCCTCCCGCATTCCATACATTCATTCCCGGTACATTTTCAAACAGCTCGCATGCCACCTGTTGCATTTTTTTATACAAATTTCATAATGACAGAGCTCGTATATGTTATTCTGATGTATGAGCTATATTATTGGAGCTATATTATTCATTAAAATACATTCCGCAGTTTTTAAAATACATCCATACAAACTTTCGCCTTTATAATATTAGTAAGATATTATCTTTGTAAATTTGTAATGTTTTGCGGAAGAATGAATTTTGTTTTCTGACTGAATTCTTACAGAAGCTGAATGGTTTAATTAAAATTTCTTTTAATATTATTTTTTAAACTAAAGCGATTGTTACATTAAATCTAACAGAAGATACAAAATACTGTCAGACGATATCCAAAAATATGTAGGTGTTGGAATAGGAAGTCAACAAAGGGGAAAGGGTAGTTAAGAGGAGAACAGAGCGGTTTACTGGAAATGTGTCTAGAATTTATGATTATTTTTCTAACATTCGATACAGTATCAATTTGTGGAATATAAATTTTAAAAAAGTAAAAACAGATGTGGTAGCAAGTAGCAAGTCAAATGATCTCCCATTCTTGTACATAATAATATATGTCGGTACCTATTACATTTTGTGATGTCCTGTTATTTAAATATGTTCGGGAAAACGTCATTAAATATTTGTTTCGGAGTTCGTCGAGATTATAAGTGACTTATTTATATTATCGTAAGATTTACAATGAATATTTAACAAAACCAGACTACTGGATACTCGAAGTCTAAATAATTCTGTAGCCGGAGGACCCGACACTGCAAGAGCCCAGCTGTATATCGTATATCGTCGGATATTTACGTAACCGTTTGTAACGAACGAAGACAGTCGCCACTCTTCTAAGGTACTACATAACTGACATCTGACAAGACACCTCAAAACTACATATAACTATCTATGCTAACGACATCTGTTGAAGGATGTTGATACCACATGTAAAATCATATATACCTGTAGCAATTGAACGTGCTACGTAAACACAGTTAAAAGAAAGCTCTAGAATCATCGGTTGATAGTTTTTTTATGTGCCATTAAAATTTTCACAATGTTATCAACATATGGAGTGTGACAGTTAAAAAAAAAAAAAAAAAAACAGTACAATTTGTTTCAGCTTGCTGTTCAAAAGAATTGGAATTTGAATTGCTTGAATTTGAATTCTTAAGTAAGTACTTCTCACAGCGCAGGTAGCTACAGTACTCCCTCCCCAGACAACGCAGACATGGCTGCGGTGGAAAGAGGAATAGTCAGATACCGAGGTGATCGGGAAATCGAACCCGCCTTCCAGAACGAGTGGTTGTGTGTGTCCGATCCTTACTGCCATCGAACAACGGAAGGGTTGGTTGTGATGTGGCGGCTGGTGACTCTGATGCGGTTTGCGAGTGTGATGTGAAACTCTCAAGATCTTGAGCAACGTATGCTGGTTGGAGGCGGTCGATGCTCACGGTGATTTCCTTCCCTTTTACCAGTATGGTATATGTTCGTTCGTGCCGACGAACGACTTTATGAGGGCCACTGTAGGGTTGTTGAAGCAGGCTCTTGACTGTGTCGTCCCTCAGAAAGACGTGAGAAGCTGTGGGAAGATTTTGGAAGACGAAACGATGTCCATAACCATGGCGGGTACCTTCAACTGGTCTCAGCTCGTTGAAATGTTTCCGTAGTTCCTTGAGGAAGCTTCCGGTGTCGTCGTTAACATTAGGTCGTGCTGTACATAGAAATTCGCCGGGTAAGCGGAGCGGCTCGCCGTATACTAGCTCGGCTGAGGTTGTCGCGAGGTCATCTCTCCAAGCTGCTCTGATTCCCATAAGTACGGTGGGAAGTGTTTCCGTCCAACGGTTATTCTGATGGCACTTGATCGCTGCTTTCAGTTGACGATGAAATCGTTCCACCATGCCATTTGCTGCGGGGGTGGTATGCAGTTGTATGGATTTGCGTCGTGCCTGCCAGGAAATTCAACTGCCTGAACAGCCTCGACTCAAATTGTCTCCCTTGGTCCGTAGTAATGCGGAGTGGAGTGCCGAATCTTGTTATCCAGCCCTTGTAGAAAGCACGCGCCACTGTTTCAGCCTCTTGGTCTGGGATCGGGAATGCCTCTGGCCATCTCGTGAATCTGTCTACGCACGTGAGACAGTATCGGCATCCTTCTGAAGAAGGCATGACGATTATGTCGATGTGGACGTGCTCGAATCTAGCGGAGGGTCTGGGAAAGGCTCCCAGGGGTGCTGACACGTGCCGTGTAATCTTGCTTCGTTGGCATTGAAGGCAATTGCGTGCGAGCTTAATAGTCTCAGCTTTAATGGCCGGCCAGACATAACGTTGAGTTATGAGCTTAACCGTGGCCTTAATTCCAGGGTGAGCCAGCTGATGGACCGCATTGAATGCCGCAGGTCTGAACTTCTTCGTGACGAAGGGTCTGGCTATGGTAGTTGAGACGTCACAGTAGAGATGCGCGTCAGTACCCGGAATATTAATCTTTTTAAGTTGTAGGCTAGAGCTTCCTTGCAAGTGTTGTTCCAGTTCAGGGTCGCACATCTGGTCAGCTGCCAGCGCTGCGTAGTCCAGAGGAGTATCTATCGTCTCGACCCTGGAGAGAGCATCCGCGACGATGTTGTCTTTTCCGGAGACGTGTCGGATGTCAGTTGTGAACTGGCTGATATAGTCCAGATGGCGGAATTGCCTTGGTGAGCATTTGTCTGCTTTTTGTTGGAAGGCGAACGTGATAGGCTTATGGTCTGTAAATGTGGTGAACGACCTGCCTTCCACCATGTGGCGAAAGTATTTCACAGCGAGATAGATGGCTAGTAGTTCTCTGTCGTACGCGCCATATTTCTTTTCAGCTGCCGAAAACTTCTTCGAAAAGAATGCTAGAGGCTCCCAGTGACCTGCGACGAATTGGTGGAGTGCGGCACCGGCTGTAGTATCAGACGCGTCGCTGACGATAGAGAGTGGGGCGTCGCACTTCGGGTGAACGAGCAGGGTTGCCTGGGCCAGAGCTTCCTTGCACTTGCTGAAAGCTTCTACTGTTTCGGCAGTCCAAGACACGAGTTGTTTGCCTTTTTGGTTCCCTTTTAGGAGGTCATTGAGTGGAGCTTGTGTCCTCGCGGCGTTGGGAATGAATCTTCTGTAAAAATTTATTGCTCCCAGGAAACGGCGGAGATCCTTGATGGAAGCTGGTTGGCTGTAGTTGTTGATGGCCTCCACTTTATCTGGGAGGGGTGAAGTGCCAGCGTCGGACACCGAGTATCCTAGGAATTTGACCTTAGTCAGGCCGAAATGGCATTTGGCGGTGTTGATGACAACACCATATTCCTGCAGGCGCTGGAATAATATCTTGAGGTGGGCTAGGTGCTCTTCCTCTGACGTTGAGGCAATAAGGATGTCGTCTATGTAGGCGTAACAGAAATCTAAGCCTCTGGTAACCTCGTCCATGAAGCGTTGGAAGGTCTGGGCTGCGTTGCGGAGGCCGAAAGACATCACCGGAAATTCGAAGAGTCCGAATGGCGTAGTGATTGCTGTTTTCGGAATGTCCTCGGGAGCCACAGGGATTTGATTATATGCCCGCACCAGATCAATCGTTGAGAAGATCTTGGTGCCGCTCAGTGCCTGTGCAAAATCTTGGATGTGGCGTACGGGGTATCTGTCCGGAATAGTTCTGGCGTTCAATCTTCTATAATCGCCACATGGTCTCCACTGGTCGTCCTTCTTGGGTACCATGTGCAAGGGAGATGCCCAAGAGCTCTTGGAAGGTCGAGCGATTCCGAGACGGACCATGGCCTCGAACTCCTTCTTGGCGCGTTTTAACTTGTCAGGAGCAAGGCGTCGTGGGCGTTCGACTGTTGGAGGTCCTGGCGTGGTGTTAATATGGTGCAGTGTTGCGTGACGAACTTCCCTCCTGGCGCCGTCAGGGCGAGTGATGTCAGGAAACTGTTGAAGAAGCTTATGATACGGGGACGTTCCTGTGACCGTCTTAATGGAAGCGATCTTGTTGTCGCTTCGTTTTCCCGTGATGGTCAAATTCGTCACCTGGTCCAGCAGCCGTTTATTTCGGACATCCACCAGTAGCTCGTACTTGGCGAGAAAGTCTGCCCCGATGATTGGCCTGGAGACGTCTGCAATGACGAAGCTCCAAGTAAAGTCGCGTCGCAATCCCAGATCCAGGTTGAGCGTTAGGCTGCCATAAGTAGCGATTGTGCTGCCATTTGCTGCTGCCAGTTCGTATGTCGCTTTAGTGGGGCGTCCCTGGACAAGGCGTCGTGGGAAAACGCAGAGATCTGCGCCGGTGTCTATAAGAAATTGGTTACGGGTTACCCTGTCGGTAACAAAAAGGCGACTGACTTGGTTGGGGCTGGCGCTGGTCGCCATCAGTTTGGGCCCCGCGCGTTTTCCTGCTGGAAGTTGCAGGGTTTGGTGCACTTGCTTGCCTTCGTCCCATACTTCCAGTGGTACCAGCATGTTCCCTCGGGCTGACGACCTCTGGACCGACTGCGGGAACGATTGCTCCAACGATGCGGGGTGGCGCTCCTCCTATGCTGGCCAGAGCGTAGTGTCGAAACTTCGCGCCTCAAAGTAGCGAGCTCTTGTTGGAGAGGCTGCATCAACCGCTCCATCCGTGTTAGTAGTGGCTGATTGATGGGTTTACCCATTTCCTCGGATGTACCGCTCACTAGAGACATGATGATGATTGGTGCGCGAAATTTATCACCGAAGAGTTTATTTCGTGCGCGACGTGCTCGCGGTAGACGTACTTGCACGCGTCGTGTTCACTGTCGGATTCACAAATGTAAACTTCGTGGTCACTAATGTGAACGTCGGTGTCACCAATGTAGCAATTGAACGTGCTACGTAAACACAGTTAAAAGAAAGCTCTAGAATCATCGGTTGATAGTTTTTTTATGTGCCATTAAAGTTTTCACAATGTTATCAACATATGGAGTGTGACAGTTAAAAAAAAAATAAAAAACAGTACAATTTGTTTCAGCTTGCTGTTCAAAAGAATTGGAATTTGAATTGCTTGAATTTGAATTCTTAAGTAAGTACTTCTCACAGCGCAGGTAGCTACATACCGTACATTTTCTACCAAATTGTGAGTTTTCTACATAAATGGATTACCTCCATTAAAACTTTGGTAAATTTAATATTAATTAATTGTGCGCGCTTTCAGCTTAATGTTAATATAATATAGCCAAGGCGTATTGCGTATTATTTTCACAGATGGTAATGCGTTTTAATTAATTTTTATATTCAAGAGAACATGTGACATCTTCTCATGAACAGATTTGTGCAGAATATTAAACTATTATTATTGTTCTTGAAACGCCTAAGCTTTGATCTTCTAAGTAATCTGAGCTTCAGTTTTAACAGTCTGAGCAAATACCGTGTACTCGCTGTGTTAATTTAACCAGTGCTTCTCAAAATACAGTGACATTGGCCCTGGGAAATAAAGGAGGGTGGTCTAAGGGGCAATGGAGACCAGCGTCGATTCGCGGGCAATCTCATTGGGCTATTTATTGGAGATTAAAAGTGAGAAAAAATATATTCATATTTTTATATAGATCTTATGGTGGTCCTTTTCTATAGATCCTATGGTGGTCTTTTCTGTAATCAATCGATGTACCTATATCTAATATAATAAATATTCGTGGTTAAATACAACCTAGTAACTATTTGTTTTATTTTTAAAATATCAAATATTTTATTGTAGCTGGGTTAATAGCTATCTGGCAACAAGATAAAATCTGGAGATTTGTTAAGATGACTATGGCTTACATCGTAGGTTACAAAAACACATTTCAAATAAAAAATTACAATTAACGCAAGAAATTGTACTTTTTTTAAATGTTTTCAGTAATAAACTTATTTTAAAAATAGCTTAACGCCAGAAAATCACCAAAAAAATCTTACGACGCAAAATACTAATTCATACAAATTTGTTTGTGATAAATCGTACAGTCACCGAGCACCTAATCTAACAGTTTCCACGGTTTACCGCTGAAACGCCAGTAGTATGTTTTGTATGAAACATAGATATATTTTATTTTATATTCTTTCTCTTCTTTTTATTTCCTCTTTTTATCCACATGTTCATACCCATAATTATTTGACTGTCCTAAAACGGGATAATACTCCTAGTTGGGCAGTCAAAATTTAATAAATTATGTATGTAAATGTATATTTCTGTGCTAAATAAACAAATAAATAAAAATAAATAAATGAATATATATATAAATATATATATAGACCTGCCCTAAGTGATTAAAGCGTATTATTTCCCCCTCCCCATACCGGTTCCATAGAACCGCCTGAGCTTACAATAGCCTCGCACAAATCTAAAAAATGTGACGTCATCATTCTTGTCCAGACCAGCGTCGAGCTCTGATCGTACATTTTACGAAATAACACGGCAAAAATAATGTTAGCTTGTGGTATACATTATACCCTAAAATATGTCGATCATAACGAATGTGGGCGGTTCTCCAGTATGCTCGTCGCTGGTTACAGGGGTAAGTAAATTATGAAACATTTGTAAAAGTGTCTTAACTAAATACGGCAACAAAATATTCGTCTGTGACAAGTGGCGAACTTTACTTTGCCGTATTTGCCGCAAATATGTTAATAACCTGGCGAGCAATTCGCGCTCCTGTAAAAAGGTCTATTCATTCAAAAGCAGATTTTGCTTTTAAGAACTAAATGGTGATATTATAATGCGAGATGCCTATATACTGTCAGATTGATTTTTTAGCGAATCGCAGTCATCTTTCCCCTCTTCGTCCCCCCATAGTTTGGTTTTACCCGTCATCTATTAAATCGTCTATCGTCCTATCGTCTATTAAATTCGAATGTCTATGGTATGAACTATGTCTTCGAACAGAAAGTCCCAGAAGTCGCAGAATTCATAACGCACGTATGGGAATCATTTCGGACCCGCTCTCGGCAGTATTAATTAACATGGAAGGGTGGATTTATTAGCACGGAAATTAAAAAGCGCGCTGTTTAAAATGGGATGAAATATAATATATGTTTGTCTTTTTTTAAACATTTTAAAGGGAGTTCTCTGCACAAATAATGCACTTTAGAGAAAACCGCAGTTGATAGGCTGCTTTTTAATTCCCACGGCAATGAGCAGCAGAACGATATCTCGTTTTTTTTAAATATGAGTAATGGAAATACTAGAATATGATTTCTTTTTTCCTTTGGAGGAAGCCGACATAGTGTGTAAGCAAGAGCTCCAGCAATATTACGATACGAAACACACGTTCATTGTTTTTTGTGCCGATGCCGTGGAGTAGCCGTGGAAAATATAAAAGCTCCAAAGGGTTAATAAAGGGCAGTAAGAGAGCGTAACAGGCAATGCGAAGAATTTTACAGTTTTTTTTATCACAACTTAAACATACATAACTATCCTCCATAGGACAATCCAACAAATACCGAGGTAATGTGACAGTCATGCTAGTCGGGTCACCGTTCAAATTTTTTTTACATTAGCTTCTCACACGATGAAGCGAGGAAAAAAATCCTTCAGGCCTATGTCATCGTTGGGAATGCTATGTGGAGCACTTTTTAGGGAAAGGAAAGAGAGGAAGTTCTGGAAAGGAAAAAGGTATGAGGGGTGGTCAGGAATCTGGGAGTCAGTGTATCCAGGAGTGACTTAGATCCATTACGTATGTAATCATATCTAGTATGAATCCATCCCTCCCACTGAGGTGCAAGGCAATGGGTCGAGAGAGTCCCGTTTGAGAGGTAAATAGGTCTCCCTTAAGCAGTCTCTCCCATCCGGCTCGCCATACACTTCATCGCCAAGTGCATCCGCCGCCAAGACCTACACAAACCTCACTCCTTGAACCCGGCACCCCTGCTAAGACATCAAACGTAGCCAACTACCTGGGTTGACTTATGGCAGAGGTGTTAGTTATCCAATAAATGGTTCTCGTGGCGGCAGTACCCATACCCGCCTTCCAAATTGAAAATGTTAGCTTAAGAAACGGCAACACTTAAATCTTATCTATGAATCATTCAATCATGTTTGTCGAATTTTTTTACGGTAGAAAATGTATGTAATTTTTTTGTTTAAAATGTTCCAAAGAAAATTTTAAAATTTTGTTCAATATGACAAGTAGCTTTAAATTATCTATTCAAAATTATTTGTTTCATTCAATATTGCCACTGTTAAAAGTAAAAAAAGGGATGATGTTTTCTTGAAAAATATTTTCCATGAACCAAAAAAGTTTGGGAAATGCTGATTTGTAATAATTTTACCGCATAAGCGGTACCTACACAAGAAAAGGTAAAGCAGGGTCTCCTCCGACCGAAAACATTAACATTTGCTTATAAATTACTATAAACATTGCCAATGGGGGGCGTGACCTTATCCATTTTTGTATGCATCTGCGGTAAAGCCACGCCCTCATTGCCATGTGTTATTATATGTTTATATTAATATGTACGCAAGTGTTCATGTTTTCGGTCGGAGGAGACCCTGCTTTGGCAATGCATATTTTAAGATAGCATGAATCGGGTTTGTAAGTCCCAATTGTAATAACAGGAGTTAGCTAATTATTTGTTCTGTCGCGTACATACTCGTATATACGATACGATACGATTGTACCACCCCAGCCAGGAGCAGTCCTGTCCCGGTGAGACCGGTACACCAGGGGGCACTGATTTGTTAGGACTACGAACACGTGCTCTGAGGATAGGAAGGAGGTTGGAGTTTAATCGACCGGTATACATGGCAACCAAATAAGCCAATATTGGAAATTAGGATGGGCAGGAATAAAGGAATGGATTGAGCGTTATTATTTCGTTTTCGTTTTCGTTTTTGTCTTCCTTCTTCTTGCCTCTCCTCGGCTCTTCTTGGATCTTCTTTCTTCTTCTTGGATCTTCTCGCCCATCCTTGCCTCTTCTCGATTCTGTCCTTCTCTTCTCGTCTCTTCTTAGTTCTTCATGGCTTTTCTTGTATCTTCATATTTCTTCTTGCCTCTTCTGGAATCTTATCGTCTCTTCTCGGCTCTTCTTGGCTCTTCCCAGATCCTCTCGCTCTTCCTTGACTGTTCTTGCCTCTTCTTGGCTCTTCTAGGATCTTCTTGTCTCTTCTCGGTTTTTACAGGATCTTCTAGTCTCTTCTTCGCTCTTCTTGTGTCTTGGCTCTTCTTGTGTCTTCTCGCCTCTTGTAAGATCTTCTGGACTCTTCTTGGCTCTGCTTGGCCTTGCTTGGCTCTTCTTATCTCTTCTTTGCTTTCCTTGTTCTTTCTTGTCTCTTCTCGGCTCTTCGTATGCAGGGACACTGGAGGTCTAGATTCGTTCAAAATTAAATGTGGATAAGTTCATTAAAAAAAAAAAATTAGAGTCCTTCCGAGAGCCTTGAAGAAGTAACCATATGTTACTTATACCAGGGCGGGAAAGTGGTGGCTCTTCTTAATTCTCCTTGCATCTTCTTATCTCTTCTTGTCTATTATGGTCTCTTCTTTTGTGTTCTCGCCTCTTCTTATCTCCTCTTGTCTCTTTTTGTCTTCGCTTGTCTTGTCTCTGATTATCTCTTTTCGAATATTCTCATCTCTTCTTGTTTCTTCTTGAATGTTCTTGTCTCTTTTTTCTCTTCTTGGATCTACTCGTTACTTTCCGGTTCTGCTTGTTACCTCTTGCCTCTTATTGTGTAATATTGGCTCTTTATAACTCACCTTTGCTTTTATTGCACCTTCTTTCAATTTTCACCCTTTGTTGGCTCATCTCGGTTCCTCCTTCCTTTCTCTTTTCTCTTCTTGCTTCGTCTTATCTCTCCTCGCTCCTTGGTTGTTTTGGGTATTTCTTGCGGAGATTAATCCATATTTATACATGGCAACCTTATATGCCAATACTCGAACTAGGATGGGCAAGAATCAAGATTTTGATTGAGTGTTGTTTTCTAAGTTCTGTCATTTTCTTACTTCTTCTGGTCATTTCTTGCTTATTCTTGCTTCTTTTTGCCTCTTTTTCGTCTATTTCAGTCTACCCTAGTATCTGCTTACAAGTTCTTGCTTGTACTAGCCCCTTCTTCTGGCTTCAACTTGCTTCGTCATGCTTCCTTTTGCTTGAAGTGAAATATCACAAATGTTATGTTATTATTATGTTTATTCTTGTCTTTTTTTTTTGGTCCTCCTAATCTTGCTTGCATCTTATTGGTTCTTCTAGGCTCTGCAGGTGTGTTCTTGCATCATCTTGATTTTTCATGACATGTAGAGGCATTTGTTGTCTCTTCGTGCATCTTCTAGCCTTTTCCTGATTTTGCTCTTCTTGTTTCTTCGCGTATCTTCTGTCATCTTCTTGAATATTAGAATCAGATAATTCAAAAGAGAACAACCCGACTTAATTAACCTTATCATTTAAGATAAAGATAAAAGGTGTAGGTAGATTTTGACTGAAACCAAAAACCTGTAAAAACCTAAAAACCAATAGCCTGTTAACTATTAAGACAAATAAAAAATTATTTGTTTATAATGTACACGTCAGAGAGGAAAACGAATTTTCGAAAAGCCCAGAACTGAACACCTATAGAATGCATCTCAATGCATTCCATAGGTGCGAGTAACTCGACTTATTTTTGTTATGGAATATGTATCCCAAAACCATTAACTGCTTCAAGTATACCCTTTACGTACTTAACTGCGACGTAGGTACCTCATTGAAATAATAATGAAAGAATTTAACTTGTGTCTGCTTTGTAATAAACAAAATCCAATGATCCTGAAAGCAATAAATTTAAATTTCTTTGACAGAAATCGTGTTATTATTAGGTTAAAATAAATAAAAGTGAGTCTTATCTTTAGATGGGTGATGAAATCCTTTGTGTCCTGTGGAAACACTTGCAAACGAAGGTCCATTTTTTAGTTAGTTTACAATAAATCAAAATGAAATATTTGAATAAGGCTTTAGGATTGCGTAAAATGATTAGGTTCTAACCAACACAAATATTATGATTATATTATTAATTAAGAAATATGAGATTTTGTCAACAACCGGGCGACATAATGTGGTAATATATCAGATGAAAATAATTATATATTGATAATTAATAATACATAGATGATATTTGATATTAACTGGATGACGTAAGGACAAGTGGACGATATGATTGATTTTTTAGAAAATTAATGTTACAGGTTTATAATCAAACTAGCTGATCCGGCGAACTTCGTACCGCCTCAGAATCAAAAACTGTTGTCAACTTATTAGCTGAATTGATCGAAATTGTTTCTCCCTGCGTATACCATACCTTGATCTAAATTGTTTCTCCCTACGTATCCTTTCCCCTCTCGCGTTCCCTCTCCCTCTCCCCACTCCACTTCTCCCCTTCTCCCGTCCCGCTAACCCCCCTTCCTGAATTCCTTTCCCCCCTCCCCCACCTCCCCCCTCCCCCCCTCCCCCTTCCCCCCACCCCTCTCCCCCGGTTCACAGTTCAATATTATACCCCTTACAATATTGCTTGCAAAATGTATGGGGAAAATAATTTTCTTCGGAGTGGAACACCCTTTACTTTTAGGGATATGAAAAATAAATGTTGGTCGATTTTCAGACCTACCAGATAAGCACACAAAATTTCATCAAAATTGGTCCAGCCGTTTCGGAGGAGTATGGTAACAAACACCGTGACACGAGAATTTTATATATTGGATTACAAAACGCAGAATTTTTAATGTGCACGTTGTGAACAATGATATTACAATTCAAATAGACGTGTTATGTCTTACAAAATAAACATTACTTGTTGCAAGAAACATTATGCGATTATCTTATATTTCCAGTAAATTATTATTTCAAACGTTGTTCATGTACGACAAAGATCGACATTTAAAGAATACGGATAAATGATTGAAATACATAAAGGACGTTTACGTACCCACTTTAAAGTTGTGACGAATACTACATTTTACATCAGGTCTGGCCAACCCAAATTACACCACGGGCCGTA
Organism: Limnephilus marmoratus; assembly: GCA_917880885.1. NCBI lineage: Eukaryota > Metazoa > Arthropoda > Insecta > Trichoptera > Limnephilidae > Limnephilus > Limnephilus marmoratus. Next base: position 15,946,487 of record OU862906.1, read on the forward strand.
TTGACGACCCAAAATTTTCAAAGGGCTGCACGGGTACTTGGATGGTACGTATATTACTAACTTTTTTTTTTGTTCCACAACTGAGGAATGATTTTTTTTCTGTTACTCGTAAATCGCAAATCGTGGACAAGAGAATGATTTTTCTCCACCTGTTTCCGTATTCGACCGTTTACATTAGACTTTTGTAAATATAAATACTTACAGTTGGATCAGTTACAGTTGTTTTTATCCACTGTGTGCTTCTTTAAACAGGTCTATATGTATAGCTACAGTCGGGACATGAGAATGTTTTTCTCCACTGTGAGTCAGTATCATCCAATTTAAATTAGAGTTTTGGAAACATGCATAGTTTGAAGAAGAGAATGGTTTTAAAAAATATTTAAATGTTACAGTACAGTACAAAAATAAAGAGGATAGTTGAAATTGCACAACCCAACTGGTTTTCCAAATTTACGTCAATTATTGACGTTTTATTTTTGTTTTTACTGTATTTCGACACCGTTTTTATGTATTTCTGACGACCTCCGTAGTCCAGTGGCTAAGACTCTTGACTCACATTCCGGAGGTCGCGGGTTCGAACCCGGCATGCGCAAATAAATTTTATTTGATTAATTTGTGTTATTTCACAATTAATTCATTTAAAATAATATATAGTATATTTGCGGCATGTTCCAGAGTGGAAGATACTATCAGTATCGCCCTGGTGTAAGACCACCATTCAGAATTGAAACGTTGCTTGAAAATGGCTTTAGCCGTGTTTAGTGACCAGATCTGAATAGCCAGGTACTTCCCAACCTTCCTCTTCCCCACCTCCTTCCTATCCCCGCTACCTTCAGCCTCACAACATACCCCAATTGGGGATGCCATAGTCTCACTGGCTCCAGACGGGAGCAGTTGAGATTCTTGTGCGGTGTTCACTGTAAAAAAAAAAAAAAATTTCATTTTTTAATAAAAAGCATTACAAACGTAAGCGGATCCAAAGGCACTAATAATTTTTGGGGCAAAATATCTGATGTTGGTACATCGCGTTCTCATTGCAAGCTGAATGTGACTTCTCGGCGGCCATTAATTATTATGCGCGGGAAAGATCAACAAAAATATGCATCTTTTCATGCACTTCGTGTAATTATAAGAACTTTAATAATCGCGAAACGCACCCCAGGACGCTGCGGGCCGCATTTAAGGGCGCCGGGGGGGGCAAGCGAGCCGCGGATCACAGGTTTGCCGGCCGTCTACATCATGGGTGTGATTTTGATGACAAGATATGCTTACTCGCTTACACACACAAAGACGAATACGGAGCGCCGTATGAGACGATGTATGGCCGGTAGGTTTATACTTTTGTGTTGCCAAGTTGGCTATCTCATTTTATTTTATTTTAACGTTTACCGTTTTCGGGTAGCTAAAAACCTTGCCAATAATTGTATTTATTGAATATGAAGTGGTTTGTGTGTTCACGCATGGAAAATAAACTCCATGTGATCTGTTTTTGCTTGCGAATGATTTTCGCCCCTCTCAAAAGCACAGGAAGACATATTTTCACAAAAAAGAGACTAGAGCGACGGTTTTGTTGAAGCTTGTCCGCCGAACGAACATATGTGCGATACAAAACACAGTAAATCTCAAGTATTAGACCTAGTTCAGTGAAACCACACGCGACCAAAAAAACCACAGTTTTTTTTTTTTCATTTCTCGCATTTAATATTTTTAAGTACCACACAGAATTTAAAACTATGCTATAATCATATTTAATAACTTTCAGTAAATAAATAAATTACTTTTAATAAAGTTATGGGAAGTCATACGAGTAGATACGTGTCGTGAGGGATTGTATTTGCATCGTACACTTTTTGTTTACATGGATCATAGTCGCATTATTGCTTTTGTGCTGCGTTATTGTTATTATTATGACAAATGTATTTTTCTGGTATTTTATTTATGTATTGCAATATGGCTTCTTTAACTATATGTTATCAAAATGTATGAGGACTGCGCACAAAGATGATTGAATTCAGGCGGAAACACACTTGTGTGGTGTGGTGTGTCGTGGCGCGCCAGAAGCACATCGGTTTCATACATTTATTATGGTTAGAGACATATTTGTAGGTTGTGGCGTGTCGACAAGCGACGACGATGATTGGTTAATTTGTAGTCACGACACACCACACCACACAAGTGTGTAAGCAACTTTATTTGGGGATGTTCTAAATAATGACTTCGATGTTATCTGTATTTCAGAAACTTGGCTTCTCTACAATATTTCTGATCGGGAGATATTTGACGATAGATATAATACATAGAATCTCGTAGGTCAAACATTGAGGTAGGGTGTTCTTATTGCTGTCCAGACCAAGTATAACGTTACTTATCTAGCTGGTCCACACTGGAGGCTAAATATATAATGGGTAACTGTTAATTCAAGTATCCCTAATAAAAAAATGCGGTTCTTACCATCCCTACGGTACTTACCATATTAACATTAATATTTCCGTCGTGCAATAAAATTCAATAAATGAAATAGTTCTAAACATATCCGAAAACAAAATACTGTTTTTGAAAGGTGGTTTGAGGAACTAAAGGTACTGATAACAAAACAAATAAAAACAGATACTTATTTTATTAGACAAATGTATTATAAACATTATTGTCACCTCACTGCATTGTCGTTTTACGTAAAAATAATTTTAAAAAAAATCCCAAAGATTCATAATACTTGGCTTTATAGAAGTGTCATCATATTTCTTTTATATTAACTTTTAGATTTGAAAATGAAATGAGGTAAAACCGAATAGGCCACTTGCATTGAATTCATAACGACTTGGAAAAAATCGTGTGGATAGATCTTTTTATTAAGATTGCGAAAATGTTAGTAAATTTTTTTAGAAATGTACAGTTTTTTTATTTTGAAATAAATAAATCCATTATTTGGGCTCGTGACGTCACTACATGAAAATGTCCCGTCTCCGAAAATGTTCCTATTAATTTTGTAAAATTCCACACTGATTTTTTTTTATATGGCATTACTTTGATTTCAGGCGAATTTTTTAATTCGTTCACTAGATTTGTTGTTTGTTCTCTGCGAACTTATCATTTGGTTTGACTTTTTGACAGATGTTCTGAAGAGAACCCCGTACATTTTAGAAGTCGTTACGTGTTTATGGTGCCGATTTTAACAAAATCAAATTTTATCCTATTCTTTTTATTATTATAATTTACAAGTACAAGTATATTACATTGGATTTAGTAATATTTACGTTGTAGGTACATTATAATGATTTATGATCAATAAGATGGATCAAGGAAAAAAATATTTTTGAGATGTAATATTTTTTGAGATGTAATAATGCCTCGTTATTCTCCTGTGCCATTCGTGTGGAAAACGTTCTTTTTTTAAAATGATTTTCGGCTATGTAATTATCGTTTTCGCACTTATAAAATTATGTCCCGTCTTTCCGGTTTATAAAAAATTGTCTGATTTTTCGGATTGAAATTTTCAAAAAATCCCCAGGGTTTCAAAAATACGATTAAAAAAAAAAATACAGACTGTCTTAGAATATTTGTCTAAACCGGAATTTTTTTTTAAAAATGTGATGCAAGTGGCCTATTGAAACGCCAAATTCAGTTGATCGGAGGGCTACTTTCAAACGCTGCTGCCGCCATTTTCTCCACTTTTTGGAAAAGGCAGCAGTGGTTTTTCTTACACAAAAATTGATGATCATTCAGATAAGCTTTGCTTTTTTGAGGAGGTCGGTGATGATAGATACCTGGGTGCGAGGTGTAGAGGTGCGAGGTGCTTATTTCTCGGCAGCAACTGGTAAGGCTTATCAGGGTGGCTTGCAGCACTGCCTTTTCGTATTGTCCTATCCCTCCCCTATCTCGAGGAACAATCAGAATACGGGAGACTTAACATGTAAGAAACCTAGATTTTTCTTTTAGCGTTGACCGGTCCCAGACATGGATGCAGGGCCATTTAGTGCTCCCTATTGACGATTTTATATGTATGAACTTTGGGAGACCTATTATTACAGGTTTAATGTGCTCCTAGATTATTACGTACTTTATCCACATGACGCAGGATTACGGTGTTGTTTTTTTGTTAATATTTTGACATTTCAACTTTGAAAACATGACTTCAATATTATTCATTATTACCGCAATGCAACGTAAGCCGAGTATATTTTTCATGAATAAAACCAGGCAAAATATTTCGCGGTAATTCGTATTTTTATGTTTTCGTCTGTATTGAACGGCTTCCACATAACAATATTATGGTCATTCGTACCTCGCAGAAATTCAAAACTCGCAGCAAAAGAGAAAATTATAGTGAGGCAGATTTTCGACGAATTAATTATTCACAACTCACCCGACCCGTTTTCATTATGCATGCGTTTGACTTGATGAAAATCACGTGTACCCATTCGTTCTTTCGTATGGAGTCTCTTGGTAGACTGGACAGCTGTCGTCATCTTGTAGAGCGGCCATTTGTCAACTTGTTTGGTAATCACTCTGAACAGGGCAGCAATCTCACGGCTTTTTTTAAGTCTTGTGAAACGTATGAAAATATCAGTTTTTTTTTAACATGCAATACATTTGGAGCTGCGATTGACCAAGGATTTTTCAATATTGAGCCAAATTTACGACAGAGATTGGTTAAAAAAAAAACAGGGTCTTTGGAAGAATCTGTTTTGATTCTGGGGCGTTCACACTTATCACTGATCACTCGGTGGGGAGGAGGTCGAAAACTAGCAAAATTTGTCTTACGTAATAAATGAATGGCCCCATGTTATTGTGCCTACCTGCCTGAATAAAATATTTAAAAAATAACATTGTCATTAGAATGTAACGTTTCTTTGGACAAATTGTACAAGTCGTCAGTAGTGGCGGTCCTTGAATTTTCAGTCAGCTGGAGTGCTAAGATTGAAAAATACGTTTTTTACGTTTTTGTAGCTGAAAATTAATTTTATCTTTTATCAAAATTTCAATATAAGTACGAAGATTTTCAGTATATCTTTATACAAAATGTTGAAATTTTGAAAAAAAAAATCGTTTTCAGCTACAACAACATCAATAACGTCGTATTTTTCAATATTAGCACTATAACTCACTGAAAACTCACGAACCGCCACTGGTCCTCAGTTGAAATTTAATTGTTTTTATAAACTACGTATCATAGTTTATTATTAGGTATGTAGGTAGGTATTTAAGAAAACAATTATAAATATTATGATTTCAAGGGAAAGTTTTCAATTTTTTTAAATACGTATGACTTGAATTAAAATTTTTTTGTCATTTTTAAACAAATTTGACGTTCTGTTAAAGTTCTGCGTATTTTAGGTAGTTTTGGCTGAAACAACATTAAATACGGTTATCTCTACATATTATATGTATATTAAAGTTCTCTACCGCGTCTGTCTGTCTGTCTGTTCGCGATAAACTCACAAATTACTGAACGGATTTTGGGATTTTCTTGCGGTTTTCACCAATAGATAAAGTGATTCACGGTGAAGGTGTAATTTATCAAGGTTTTGTGAAAATTGGTTGAAATATATAATATATACAGGAAAATGTCTATATGTGGTGGACGAGTGGGCTGGAAAGCGGGCGGTGTGGATTTGATTTGTATGCAAAGGAAGGTCACTGTCTACATTTGATTTCGAAAACTCTGTGTAAAACCCGAGCATCGCCGGGGACGTCAGCTAGTTAGAAATAAAGTGCAGGAGAAAATATTATTATGATTAATTCATATTCATTGGAATAGATTTAGACAAGAGCATTGATTAGGAAATGGAAAACGGATGTGGGTACCGTCGTCCCGGTAACCATTTATTGGATAACCAACACCTCATCATCAAGTGATTCATGCCCGGGTTCATTGGTGAGGTTTGTCCGGGTCTTGGCGGCAGTTGTGTCTGCCCACTAACTGCATGGCAGGCTGGATCGGGAGATCTTTTGGCCTCTGCAGCGGGACTCTCTCGACCCATCACCATCACCACCGCAGTGGAAGGGATGGATTTATACTTTCGTCACTCCTGAACACACTTCATTACCCCCAGATTCCTACTTATACCTCTTACTATTTTTCTTCCCAGAAATTCCTCTCCTTCCTTTCTCTAAAAAGGCCGTCCACACCTTAACCCTATAAATGACATTGTCCTTGAGAGATTTTTGTCTTCTGTGTGGAAATATTTAAAAAAAGTCTCTGTCTGCCTGGGCATTGCACTGAACACTGGTCTAAATCGACCATATCACGTCATTTTTAACAATACCTATACTACCAACATTTCTTTAATTTTCTTAACGATTTTTTTTTAAATTCAAGACCCTATTCAGATTGCATAAGGAACCCCAGTGAAAAATATTATGGCTTTAAAAAAATATGTTCATGTAAACTAGGGGTGGGGAACCTTTTTAGCGTCGCGGGCCATTTGGATATTCGTACTTTAACCTTCGGGCCGCACTCCGATTTCCGTCTCGGGGGAGGGGGGGAGGGGGGTGAGCCACATTCGTATCAAAGAACTGGTTTTACTTAAACTAATTAAAAAAATAGTTACGTAACTGCCAACACTCTTTAATTATAGCTATACCCAGAACATGCAAACGGAATTCATCAAATTCTGGCTGCACATAGTCTGCAACCAGAATTTTATTGAACACGAGAATGGTTTCCGTCAAAATTCATCAGCAGATGAAACCACAAATGAAAGTTTTCGTTCATTCTGTTAAAGATTAAATTTGCATGCGGGGAATTAAAACTACACTCAGAACATAAAAATGGCTTTCCTTTCATTCTGGCAGCATAAACTACGAAACTAGAATTTTATAAATACACTTCCAACATAAGAAATGCATCAGCAAATGAAATCACACCTGATGCGTTTTTGTTGCATTCTTAACACAGAACGGGTTTTAATTACAGGTTGAATCTGTACGCGGGAAATTAAAACTACACTCAGAACGTGAAATTGCTTTTCTCCAATACTGGCAGCACATATGCAACAACAAATTTATAACTGCACTTCACAAACGAGAATGGTTTCTTACGAAACGCGTTAACGAGATAAAACCCCACCTGGAATTTTTTCGTTGCATTCTAAACACAGAACTGGTTTCAGTTATAGGGTGAATCTGTACGCGGATACTTAAAACTACTGAGTGTAGCCATTTTACTGAGTACATAAAAATGGCTTTTCTCTAATACTGGCAGCACAAAAGCAAGTAGAATTTTATAAATTCACTTCAAAAATGAGAACGCGTTTCTACAAAATACGTAAGCAGACAAAACCACACAAGGAATTTTTTCATTGCAGTTTGAACACAAAATTGGTTTTCCAGTCAGAGCAAATTGGATTGTGGGGACTCACTCATATTTCCACACAGAAGACAAAAATCTCTCAGGGACAATGTCATTTATAGGGTTAAGGTGTGGACGGCCTTTTTAGAGAAAGGAAGGAGAGGAATTTCTGGGAAGAAAAATAGTAAGAGGTATAAGTAGGAATCTGGGGTAATGAAGTGTGTTCAGGAGTGACGAAAGTATAAATCCATCCCTTCCACTGCGGTGGTGATGGCGATTGGCAAAATTGGTTTTCCAGTCAGAGCACATTGGATTGTGAGTCCCCAGCTGTGATTAATACTGCACCTAGAACACCAAAATGGTTTTACCTTCGAAATGCGTTAGAGTTAGCAGATGAATCCGCACAGGAATTTGCATTGTGTACACAAGGTTGGTTTTATCTTTAGAATGAATCTGCATAGGAGTCTACGCGTCAACCAGCTTAAATTAAATTGTACTATGATTACGTGAATGGTTTTTGTACATTTTTTAGCATATTTATGTCCGCAATATAATTTTATATTTATTTAACTAATTACAATAAATTACATGTAATGATTTTTTTATGCCAGAAGTGCGGCAATTATTATGCCATTAATGTTTGTATTATTTAAAAAATATTAAGGGACGTGCTTGACTTAATATAACGAGTGATTCCTGAATTTATTTGGGGAAATTGTTATATCTAGCTTTTAGTTCATCATCACTTTGTAATTGAATAATTTCATGCTGCAAATTATCAGGCATATTCGATGGATCGACTTTTCACGTCCTTAAATTGTTCATTAAATGCCTCACTTAATTTCACGCACTCACCAGCGTATTTAAACGATGTAGAAAGCTTTTATCCTTGCAGTGTTGTAAAATGCGTCGTGTTATTCATTTTGAGTTACTTTGCACAGCCTTAATTTAGTTTCAAATGTTTTCACGTTTCACTCAGCTTCAACTTTTCTATTCGTCGTAGTTGTTATTGATAGGATTTTATTGATTTACTATCGACCTTACTTCCGCAACGATGACTAGAAAATAATGTTTATGTCAGACTGTCTAAGATTCCCCTCCGAAAAGAGTTTCCATCAATCTTGAAATATCGGGACTGTCCCGTACAAGAAAATTAAAAGTTCCGATGAAATTTCGCTGTCGATTCACAACAACAAATTAAAATTAAAATAAAATGGGAAGTTTTATCACGTTTTTATTTGTATCTAAACTACTTGCTAGTAACGATTTTCTAATAACGTTTTAAAAATGCATTTGAAAGTTTTGTGGTTCTTTCAGCAGGCCGCATCAAAAGTGCCCGCGGGCCGCACCAAAAGGTCTCACGGGCCGCAGGTTCCCCACCCCTGATGTAGACCAATAAACGCTGATTCTGAATATATAAGTTTTATTTAATAATATTAAACGCAGAGTTTTAAAAAAATTATTAAAAAGTCTTTAAGGTACTGTTAAACTATACATTTTTAATCGGGTCGTAAAAACACGCCGTTAAGTTGGCATTATTGAAATTTTAGTGATGACGTCACTGTTCGACGTATGTCATCGTATGGGAATGTATGATATGCCATCGTATTAATTTATTCGTTTATTTACATATTGTTTATAGAGATTTAGTTTTTGTGTTTATTGAAACATTATTTCGGCCTAAATAATGTTTCAAAAATAAAGGCATCTCTTATTAGTTTATCTCTATTATTGAAAACATTCAAAAACTATTGCACAAAAAAATAGTAATGTTACTTGTAGGGAGAATACTTCGAACAACGGAATTTAAAATGGCGGCAGTTGATCAGCTGATTGCCCGCTCCAATAATAATTTTTCAGGAGAATTAAAACTTTGACAATTATTTTAACTATTAAAACTAACTCTAAAAATAAAAATAAAAATAAAAATGCAGTTATTTAAGTTAGAAGGTCATTTATTCAAAAAAAAAATTAAAAAAATGGACTTAAGTTCTCTATTTATTGATTTTGAATCTTAGAAGCAAAAAATATGCATCAGTAAAAGGAAGTTAGCGTTGGTAGTTCTTACTCAAGTACGATGCAGTTAAACACGACGGAAGTCGATGTGGTAGAATTAGCCCAGTGGTTAAAGCAATGCCCCGTCATGCCAGAGATCCTAGGTTCAATTCCTAGATGCAACCGAATCTTTTTCTGTCTTCTCTGATTCACATTTTTCGTTTGTGAGTAGTTAATTTTGTCATCAGTGACTAAATATTACATTTGAACGGATTAAAAAACCCTAATACGGCAACAACAAGTCAATAGCAGTCATATCATTATTAAACAATACACATTAACATCTATTGTGGGGAAAACTGATTTCAATGTACTCCCAAAAAAGTGAAAATATTGTCACAATTATTTTCTCAGTAAATCGGTTTAACTGGTATTAAATCAATTTAGGTACCTCCAAAATTGAAATTTAAGAATCATGTAAATAAGTCATCTCAAAGTGATCTAACCACAGTTTGAAAAAAGCCTTGTAAGCCGAAACAGCTGTAACAATATTAAATGGAATTTAATATCTTTAAACGTTCTTAAATTAAATTTTAAAGAAAAATAATTAAACACAAAAAAATTTATAACAATTTGAGATTTTGCTCAATAATTTATTCCACTATAAAATGATTGTATGTACATACATATTATTTTTAAATATAATATGTATGTTTCAAATAAGATATTACATCCACCACTCTTGCAGGAATTAAGAAAGAATCTTATTTAAAGATTATTAATTGTTTTTGTGTTCAATTCGTAGAACTCCATTAAATTTTTTATTTTTTTATTTAAATTATATTAATAATGTTATTATCAAGTTATGCAAGGATTTTAGTATTTTTTTTGTTACAGCTGTTTCGCTTTACAAGGCCATTTTAAAACTGTGGTTAAACCACTTTGACACGATTTATTTATACGATTTTAAATGTCAATTTTTGAATTTCTAAATAGATTTATTACCGGCTAAGCAAAATTGACATTTAAAACCGTATAAAAAAGTCATTTCGAAGTGGTTTAACCACAGTTTGAAAATAGTCTTGTAAGCCGAAACAGCTGTAACAAAAATAAATTCCAAAATACTTGCGGAACTTGATTATAACAAAATTAATTAAAAATAAAATTTTAATAATTTAAAGATGCTTCTTTTAAATGATACAAATACCTTGTAGTGTAATGCCTGTGCGAGAAGAGAGCAGTGGGAATTGAGAAGGTAAAGGATGCCACCAACATACACCGGGGGACCAATACCAAAGTGAATGTGAGAATACAGATCTAGGAGCGACTAACCACAGCAGCCAATTATCCCCAGTTCCCTCTCCTCTCCCCCTTCCTCCCTCCCCCCTCCACCTAGTTAGACAACAAACTCGGGATAACGTTGTTCAACAGATTAAAACTTCACACATTCCGGCAGCTTACACCATTATTCTCATCATTCTAAATTCATTTATCTAGCTCACTTGCGCCGCTCAAAACTTAACTTCATAATAACGTGTTATTTACAAATCCGCGCTATTCACCGATAATTTCATATTATGCATTCGTAAATGTTTTTGAAACCGCGTAGAAAATATTTTCAATTACGTTGAAATGAATTTATGGAACCAAAACGAGTAATATTTTTGAATTTCCAACATAAACTTAGAATGGGTTGTTTGAAAATTTTTTTATGAATTCTTCAAATATTTTAAGTTAATTTTCACGTTCTGTGGAGGTTCTATTCAAGTTCTGTGATTATTTTAGTTTAATGCAGCAACTGGCCTATAATAATAATAATAAACGGTGTGGCGCAAAATTAATCATCCAATTTTGTTTTTGAATAACTTTTTTACTAAATAAAAAAAAGATTTTTAGTAATGGAAATCTTTATTTCGACTTTTACAATTTTTTATGTTAAGTGGAAAAGATGATATCCGTCAAGTAGTTGCCGCCCAGTGTTGATACACATTTGTGCCCGTTTTATCGCATTTCCAATAACTTTCCGCAAGATTTCCGGTGAGAACTGTTCGCATGCCTGTCGAATATTCTTCTTGGGCTGCGATTATCTGAGGCTTGTTGGCATAAACCCCCGACTTCAAGTAGCTCCAAAGAAAGAAATCTGGGATGGTTAAATCGGGCGATCTTGCTGGCCATGCCAAATCGCCAAAACGTAAGTTTACGCGACCAGGAAATGCTTCCTTCACAAAATCCATTGTGGCTCGTGCTATGTGTGCGGTTGCACCGTCTTGTTGAAACCACATGTTCACCAAGCCCCGCTCATCTAATTCCGGCAGCAAGAAGCCGCTTATTATGGCCCTGTAGCGTTCGCCAGTAACAGTGACCGTAATGCCAATGGCATCCTCAAAAAATCACTCCTCCCGCTTGAACGCCGCACCATACATGCGGCTTTGAATGGATGTAATGACTCTTCGTGCATCACACGTGGATTTTCAGTGCCCGAGAAACGAAGATTTTGCTTATTGACGTAACCGCTTAAGTGGAAATGCGCCTCGTCGCTCATGATGACTTTCGACACAAAATCGCTAAAAGCATTAAAGCTAAAATCGACACAATTATTCCACGCTCTTGTGGAGTATAGCGCTCCATTGCTTGTTTGTTTGTATTCTGAAGCTGTCTTGTTCACAAAAGTCAAATATGATTGACATACGACGCCCTTTGCAAAAATTATAACATCTTCCGATAGGGTGATTAATTTTACGCCACCTTGTATAACTGACCTATAATAATAACAGTACTAGAATAGAGCCTCCACAGAACGTGAAATTATTTTTTTTATTCACCCTAAAAAGAGTGCTTTGTGAACGTGAAAATTGGCTTCAAATGTTTGATGAATTCAACTAATTTTTTTAAACAATCTATCGTTAATTACAATAGCTCCACACAGGAGGCCCCGAATAAAACCATTCTCCTCAGGGCCTAGGTCATCTGTGGGGCTGCTGTGTGTAGGGTTTTTAGGGAAATAAAGGAGAGTAAGTTCTGGGAAGGAAAAAAAGGTGTGTGGGATGGGTAGAAATCTGGAGGTCAGCGTCCTGTGTTCAGGAGTGACGGACGTAAGAACCACTGCGGTACGAGGCAATGTTCTGAGAGAGTTCTGGTGTAGAAATCAAAAGATCCTCCTCAACCAGTCTCTCCAGATCCGGCCTACCACGCAGTTGGTGGACAGACACATCCGCCGTCAAGATCCGAGCACCCGGGCACCCCTGCTAAGTCACCAAACGTAGCGAACTCTTTGGGGTGACCTATGGCAGAGGTGTTGGTTATCCAATAAATGGTTCCCATTCCCGTATCGGCGGTACCCATACATGCCTCCCAAATTGTGAAATTTTATGCAAAACGAAAATTAAATGCTTATTACGACGGATAATTAATTTTTACGATCAATTAAACGTAAAAATCAATTCCGTAGAACCCAATTGGTATCCCCGATATATATTTATAAAATAAAAACGTTCCCTAAGACTTTTTTGGGCTAGGCTTGAACTGAACCCCTATCCTCCTGACTCAATGTCTAAAGCTTTAACCGTTATGTTAAGAAAGTTGTAAGACAGCAAAAAATTATGTTTTATTTTTCTTTGTTGTGAAATTCACAGCCGCCCCGGGAACCATTTATTGGATAATCAACACCTCTGCCATAGGTCACCTCAAGTGGTTTGCTACGTTTGGTGACTTAGCAGGGGTGCCCGCGTTCATTGGGTGAGGTTTGTCCAGGTCTTGCGGCGGATGCGTCTGCCCACCAGCTGGATGGCAGGGAGAGTATGGTTGAGGGAGTCCCTTTGACTTCTCCAGCCGTACTCTCTCGGAACATCACCTTGCACCATATTGGGAGGGATGGATTCATACGTCCGTCACTCCTGGATATACTGACCCCCAGATTCTTACCCAACCCTAAAACCCTTTTCCTTCCCTGAATTTTCTTTCCTTCCTTTCCTAAAGACACCATCCACATAACAACCCCAAAGATGATATAAGAGGGGAATTTTTTTCCTCAGGGCCTTCTGTGTGGAGCTAATGTAAAAATATATATGTTTATTAGTTATTAAGTATTCGAAAAAATTGTAATCTACGTAAACTATTTTGATTTATCGTGTTCTGATTGACAAACTTTGTTTCATTACAAATGTTGGCACAAAGAACAACACAACTGCATTCATAAGGCCAACTAGGCATGTCTCGTAAAACTTGAAATTTCTTGATTATCTTTTATGAACATAATATATGTGTCTTGATTTTATAAAAGCTTATACTTTTACAACTTGAATATAATCTCCCTCTTGAAAAATAGTTAAAGAATATTAAAGTTTTCTGTGACTTCTATAAAACGTTGGAAAATTTACATTTTCGTTCACCTGTCACTTAGGCGTCTAAGCTTTGTTTGATTGATCAGGTTTCATGTTAATTTCGCTTACATTTTATACAAATATGCCAAATGTTTTTACAAGACAGTTTGACAACAAAACCGATTGGCAACAAAAAAATCCATGGTGTTGACAGAATGAATGCTTAGCAACGCTAGCCACGACGTTTGCCTTGCATTTGCTCTCTGTTTTTTTTTTAAAATTATATCAGATAGAAAAGAATTAGCTTTGGTCCCAAAACATATAAATATTTGAAAATAAGTATCTATAGTTTTAAACGCACCAGATTTAAATGTCCGGGTTAAATTTTCCCCACAGGAAAAACTATACCCTTTCACACACTTCCTCGAATGATCATCCAGTCAATTCACGCTATGCAATTGCACTGTATAAGTATAATGAATACAAAACAATACAAGAACAACATGTCAACCTACCAGAGACCAAATGGGAAAATAATTCACCGACTCCAGATATTTTCATATCAGCGGGTTCGGCTCGGTAGAACTCTTAATTGAACCGATAAATTCTACTGATCCCTCAACTGAAACTATAGGATAAAGCGTGGATTGACTAGATTCACTAGATGATCATTTCTGGAAAGGTGTGTGGGCGGGTTTAGTTTTTCCTGTGGGGAAGATGTAACCCGGACATAAAGTTATAATAATAATAAAATAATAAAATTTCCAATAAAAAATTTGAAAAATTGGTTTGCGGGACCGGGTTTCGGGAGACCCCTTAAAAAGGTATCCTTGTGGTGGACAGGATAACCCATGATAGCTTCACATGAAATTGGTTTGCGGGACCGGGTTTCGGGAGACCCCTTAAAAAAGTATCCTTGCGGTGGACAGGATAACCCATGATAGCTTCACATGAAATTGGTTTGCGGGACCGGGTTTCGGGAGACCCCTTAAAAAAGTATCCTTGCGGTGGACAGGATAACCCATGATAGCTTCACATGAAATTGGTTTGGGGGACCGGGTTTCGGGAGACCCCTTAAAAAAGTATCCTTGCGGTGGATAGGATAACCCATAATAGCTTCACATGAAATTGGTTTGCGGGACCGGGTTTCGGGAGACCCCTTAAAAAAGTATCCTTGCGGTGGACAGGATAACCCATGATAGCTTCACATGAAATTGGTTTGCGGGACCGGGTTTCGGGAGACGCCTTAAAAAAAGTATCCTTGCGGTGGACAGGATAACCCATGATAGCTTCACATGAAATTGAAAATCAATTTTTTCCGTTTGTTGAAATTTGAACTGTTTTGTATACAACTCTGCCAAAAATGCAAATAAAATATTTCACTTAAATAAATATATTTTTATTATATTTTATTTTATCAATTAATTATGTTTCAATTCTCATTTTATGGAAAAAGATAAAATATGCAGGTAATACCAACCCAAACATTAGTGCCTAGCTGTTTTTATCGACGTGAAAAAAATCTGTTATACTCCAAAATTATTAACTGAAGGTTAAATTTGGAAGAGAAAATTAGACGTAAACGCTACAAATAATATTCCTCCTTAGCAAGGTAATATAATACTACCGAATTAAGTTTGAATAGAAACCAAAGCCTCTGAAAATACACCCACTTTCACTATTTGAATAAATAAACAGGTAAAAACCGTTAATTTGCCAAATAAGACACTGGCCGACAAGATTTTATTATCTCAGACTCTGAGATAATAACTCTCAGAGTACCAAGAAATAAGAAAAATCTAAAAAAAATAATACAATGAACAACAGGCTCATTCTTGCTCTGTTTATTATTGCATTCTTGATTGAATGAAACGGTATCTTGAAAGCGGAAACTAACCCACTTTCCGGTATCTGATCGAGCTGAAATTTGGCAAATACGAATAGAATCGTTGTCGATTACAAGGCATCTCATCAACTTTGGTGACAATCGCGACATGTAGGGAAGGGCGGGGCAAGACGAGGTGGGGGCAAGATGGAGTTTTTGCTATATTGCTTTGTTTGAACCTGCTACGATCCTAATAGTTTGTCCATATGTTCCCCAACTGCACCCGTGCCTTTAATACTGCGACTGCAGTCCTACCGCGTTGATGTAGTATGCGCTGAGCGAATTTTGTTTTTTCACGTTTTTTATGTAATATTACAAGTGCACCTCAAGCGTGTCATATTGAAGATTATTTGATTGATTACACCGGTTGACGGGTATCTGACATTGACTACTTATTGTCCTCAAAGTAAAAGTTTTATATTTGGCTGAAGTCATAAAGTTACAAATATATTACAATTCTTAAAAAAACACCCCTGGGGCACGATGGAGAAATGCCATCATGCCCTCTCTTTTCTTACGGTTATTTTATTTATTAAATAGGCCATGGGAATCCTACAATTTTCTCGGACGACGACTTTACAGCCGCTGAAGCTACAAATATGAAGTAGAATTCAAAAATAGCAACACTTGCTACCGCATTAGATAAACAGCAGCCTGTACAAGCATACTACTAGGATCTGAATCAGACCGGCAATTACCTGGGTGCTCAACATGGTCACCAGGACATTTTTATTTTTATTATTTTTTTTTTTTTAAATAATCGGAGACGGTTTACATATATATATAGTTCCCGAGAGCACTTAGGCCATAGACCCATTGTACTATCTCCCATTTTACCTCATTCCTTTGACAGTAACCCAGTCCCTTTTATAAAGTTCACCAGGATTGTCATTCGAAATGAAGCTATATCTTCTGGTCCGACAATGTGTCTTCCCAGGTCTCATTTCCCCTCTTCATTCCTCCTTGGTTCCCTGAAGGCCCCACGACGGAAGAGGGCTTCATCTCTCCTCTCCGCTTCTTAGTTCCCCGAAGGCTCCACAACGGGGAGTCAACCTCCCCTTGGTTCCCTAAAGGCCCCACAAAGGAAGAGTCTTCTCCACCTTGGTTCCCTGAGGGCCCCAGGAGGGAAGAGAACTTCATATCTCCTCCTTGGTTCCTTAAAGGCCCCAAGATGTTCATGTTAAGAGTTCACCAAGATGGCCTCATTTCTCCTCTTCACTCCTACATGGTTCCTCAAAGGCCCCACATGGGAAGAGGACATTATCTCTCCACTTCACTCCTCCTTGGTTCCACAAAGGCCCCGCGCTGGAAGGGTGCCCTTTCCCTTGGTTCCATGAAGGCCCCACAAGGGAAGAGTTCATGGAGGTGGCTTCAGCTCACCTCTCCATGGTTTCTCCTCTTAGTTCCTCCTACGGCCCCAAGAAGGAAATCCACAGAGGTGGCCTCAGCATTCCTAGGTTCCCAAAAGGCCCCTAGTTTTCGAATGGTCCAATTTTTTTTTGTCACATGAGTTACCAGGGAAATAGAAGGTCCACTTCAGCAGAGCCCTGAGTGCTGGCCTCATTTCTCCTCTTCACTCCTACATTGTTCCTCGAAGGCCCCACATGGGAAGAGGACATTATCTCTCCACTTCACTCCTCCTTGGTTCCACAAAGGCCCCGTGCTGGAAGGGTGCCCTTCCCCTTGGTTCCTTGAAGGCCCCACAAGGAAAGAGTTCATGGAGGTGGCCTCAGCTCACCTCTCCACGGTTTTTCCTCTTAGTTCCTCTTACGGCCCCAGGAAGGAAATCCATAGAGGTGGCCTCAGCATTCAAGGTTCCCAAAAGGCCCCTAGTTTTCGAATGGTCCAATTTTTTTTTTGTCCCACGAGTTATTAGGGAAATAGAAGGTCCACTCCAGCAGAGCCCTGAGTACTGGAGTGAGGTCTAAATACTCCGAGATGCGACCTTGTTTCTCGGAGGCACCGTTCGTGACGCTGTTCCCCAGGACATTCAGCCTGAGCACGGTAGCTCACACCTTGGCTTGGAATGGATATTGCAGGTTTGTGTTTTCCACTCCCTGAGCGATGGGTTCGCCACACTCCCTACGGTACAGTTCCAGTTCTTCGGCGCAATCTCCATCTCTTAACTACAACCTTTAGTCTAACCAGTCCAAAACAGAATTTACTGATTCAAAATATGAATCAAAAAGATTATTCGAAAAAAAGGCACGAGACAAGACACCCATTCTTAAATCGTCTCCGTATAAACAAGAATATTAGAAAGTGGGTAGACAGAAAACACTTGTTAAAATACGAAACGGAAAGCTGCAAACAGCAAAAAAAAAACTGAGAGCTGTCAAGCCGTAGAAAAAAACTTTTGCCTTCTGAAGACACAACAAATACCTTAATATGTTATCTTGCCTTTTTTGTAGGGGAGATATTTTAGTAGATGGATTGCCAAATGTTACCCCAAGTGTGAATATTAACCCCATCTTTCCCGGCGGTCTACCCCGTCTTACCCTTCAGGTTGGGCAAGAATGGTTGGTTCATAGCGAGGAAGATAGTAAAAACAACAATTTCATTTTCCTGTATAAACTGTTCTACCTACTTTCCTGTCAAACATTTGACGTTCGTCCCTTCGGTACGGTAGACTGGGGTCCACTCAAGATTGCGATGAAACTTTGGTGAGTTGTTGTGAGCACGCCCGCGAAGTTTTCTATATATACTGGTGATCTATGGCATAAAATTTGTATAAAAAAATTGCAATCGCAACGAACTGTTTGAAAACTGAATGTACCGGGACTGAATGTAAGGAATACGGGAGGGGTGAGGGGGAAGTGGAGGTAGGGGAGGGGGGGAGGGGCACTCGGAAGGGGGGAGAGGAAATCGGGAGGGGGTTCCGCGGGAGGAGGGTGTATACGGGAATATCATCGCGAATACGGGAGGGGGAGGGGAACTCGGGAGGGAAGTTTACGGGACGGGTGAAGGGGGGAGTAGAATGAGGAGAGGGAAGGTGGAGGAGGAGGAGTGGAAACGCGATAGGGGAAGGAGACGCGGGAGAGGAAGGGGAGGAGGAAGGCATAGCAACGCATGCCGGGTACCAGCTAGTATTTTATAATTTTAAACAAAAATAAATAAAATATCACGAATCCGTGGGAGTATAAGCTACACCTTTTTATTAAAAAAATATTTTTAACACATTTTTTAGTAGTCAGTAGTGTTTTTTATGAATTTTATTATAATTCTAATCAAGCGAAACGATAGGAAAAGCTTTGATTTATTCAAAACATACTTAATTTTATACATAATCTAAACCAATTCGTTATAAACATTAATCTAAAACAGATATTTCACCTTAAGCTTCGCCTTAGCTTCCGCGTTGTGTATTCTCAACTCCTTACACACCTTTCTTCGTTCGTCTGCTCTATATACATCCCCCAACATAAGCATGCGTTTCTTAATTTTACCATTATGCTTACATTTTACAACACGACACAGTTTTATTCACAAATATATTAGATGAGCACGGAGCTCTCATAAGAGCCAAGGTTGCAGGATTAGTGGACAGTATAAACCAGGTTTTCCCAACCAGTGGTCCGCAAGAGGCTTGAAGATGGTCCGTGATGGTCCGCCGGTCAATAAACGAGCCAGCGCGCGGGCGGTCCCTGGTCGAGAAGTCTGAATAAAAAAAATCGGGACAATATTCAATTTATCATAATTGTACCTTGTGGCCAGTGACCATTATGGTATTACGTTTCGCCCCACCCCATCCTACCCCCTCCTTTGTAGTAAATATTATGCTAGAACCCGTGGGTGGCACCTGGGACGGATAGGGCGGATAACGTGGTTTCACCCCCCCCCCACCCCCTCCATTAAAGTCCCTGTCGAAAAAATAAACGTACGAGTGGTCCCGGGTCAGAAAAAGGTTGGGAGCCACTGGTATAAACAGAAAAATTAATAAAAAAAACTAGATTAATACTAAATCAAAATAGGTTGTGGGCTATTTTTTTCATCACTTTTAAAGAATTTTTATGGGTTTTGAAATGTCACTTTGTTGAGTTGTTATGGAACCATTGTTTGTTGTTATTTGCTTATATTATTCACGGGCATGTGTTTCGATCGTCAAGTTGATTAGTCAGACGTCTCCCAATACTCTGTTTTGAGATAATAGGCAAACCAAAGATATTGAAATATAAGGAGCAAACCAATATTCTAATTCTCGCTGTAAATCAAGTATTATTTGTACGTGTCAGCGTTTTAAACATTAAATATGCTACGAAGTAACACCGGTAAGCATAACGGTCCGGCATATTAGTATGAATTGAAACAAGGAACTCAGAAAACATGTAATTTTTTTTGGTTATTTCATTACAAGTTTTTCTGTATTTGAATTGATTTGGTGGTGGGTATATTGTGAGGCTGAAAATACTGGAGTGGGGAAGTATCTGGCTATTCAGATCTGGTCATCAAACACGGCTAAAGACAATTTCAGCAACGTTTCAATTCTGAATGGCGGTCTTGCATCAGGGCGGTAATAAGAGTACCTTCTACTTTGGAACGTGTCGCAAATATACTGTATATTATTTTCAATGAATTAATAATGGGTAACAATTATTATAAGTAATAATTATTAGCCTGAAACACTCATCTACATTGAAAAAATCTCCCGAGAAAATATACATGCCGCCGACGGGACTCGAACCCGCGTCCTTCTGATATCCGATCAACTGCTCTTAACCACTGTGCTATGTCGGTTTATCTCCTACCGGCTGAGAGCAGTTGACCGGATATCAGAAGGACGCGGGTTCGAGTCCCGTCGGCGGCATGTATCTTTTCTCGGGAGATTTTTTCAATGTAGATGAGCGTTTCAGGCTAATAATTATTATCTACTTATAATAATTGTTACCCTTTGTGCTGTGCATAAAAATCTTGTCTTAAACATTAGTTTATCAATTAAAAAATAATAATTAATAAATAATGGATTCGATCCCGCGACCTTCGAAATCGCGAGACTGAGGTGGTCAAATCGCGAGGCTGAGGTGGTCAAATCGCGAGGCTGAGGTGGTCAAATTTCGATTTTGTTACTGCATACTCAAATCAATTTTCGATTTTTCGGTAATGTCTGACTAATCAATTAGACGACCGATATACTTATGGGGTGTAAAGGATTGCACTCTAAACTCCCTGCATTCGGAATAAAATAAATTATTTTTAATTTTATTATACTAGTACGCCTCAGACTCGGAGATATCATTTCTTTTGTAGGTGATTCTGTAGGACTGGCTTTTAGTAGTTTATACCAAACAATGCTTTTTTTATTTGAGCACCTTTTTATTTCTAAACGGATTTCATACTATTATTAATGTACTTGAAGGGTTGTCATCGTGTCAGTGTGGACTAACGCTTTTTGTTGGCAAATTTCAAAGGAAACTGACAAATAATGAATTAGAGAGAAGTGCCGATTTCCTTCTAAACACAATTAGGTCGACATGCAACACTTTGGGTCCGATTTTATAAATACAATTCAAGCGAACGTGTCAATTCCAACTGTCAATATTGTCTTAAGTGATACTTCTTAGTACCGACCCACTAATAGGTATAAATAATATATTATTATGCCAATCGAACTTATTTCGGTTGTCTGTGCATGCTTCAGTTAGTATTTCGGTTGTCTGTGCATGCTTCAGTTAGTATTTCGGTTGTCTGTGCATGTTTCAGTTAGTATATCGGTTGTCTGTGCGTGCTTCAGTTAGTATTGCATGATTTTTCTACATTCAATGGACTCAAATTTGTTTTGAATTGAAATGTCATTTTCAAAAGTATATCTTGTGGACAACAAATAAAACAAGTATTAATGTAAGTACTATTTCTTAATATTAGCTTCACACTGGAGGCCCTGAGGGCCTACGTCATCTTTGGGATGGTATTTGGAGGGTTTTTTATGGAAATGAAGGAGAGGAAGTTCTGGGAAGGAAAAATGAATGAGGTGTTGGTAATCTGGGGGTCAATATGTCCAGGACTAACGGACGTATAAATCCATCCCTATTACTACGGTGAAAGGCGATAAGGTTGAGCGAATCCGGCTAGAGAGGTCTAAAGGTCTCCTGCAACCGATCATTCTCCGTCAACCAGTAGGTGGACAAATGCATCTGCCGCCAAGACCTAGACAAACCTCACCCCATGGACCCGGGCACCCCTGCTAAGTCATAAAACTTAGCTTGCCACATGGGTTAACCTTTTGCACGGGTGTTGGTTATCCAATAAATGGTTTTCGGGACGGCGGTACCCGTACCCATAAATTTATCAACTTAAAGATTTTCAAAAATAGAATTTTATTTAAAGATCATTGTTTTGCAAAATGTCATTCTCAAACATGCGTACTGTCAAACGTGCGATAGTCGTTTAGGTTAGTAATAGGTTTTCTGAAATTATCCAATTTTCTTAATTTTTCTCTCCATAAGAACCATCCTCGTACTCCAAGGATTTGTTTTTTTTTTACATTAAATCCACACAGGAGGCCCTGAGGAAAATAATTTCCCTCAAGGCCTATGTCATCTGGGATGCTGTGTGGAGGGTCTTTTTGAGGAGAGGAAGGAATGAACATTGGTCTTGAAGAGACCCATGTTGCAGGAAGGAGGAAACATAGAGGCCGGTAAATCATTTCACAGCCGAGCTGTTGAACACACGAACGAGTCGAAGAAGCCACCCGTTCTTATTTGACAAATGTCAACCGTGTACGTATGTGGGGCACGCATTTGGCGTGTTTCCCGACTATGCACCGGTGCCGAAGGGATCAATGTCGCAAGTTCCACGAAGCATCTTCCATTGTAATACCGATAGAACAAGGATAGCAATCCCACCCGACGACTGTGCTCCAGAGATTGGAATCCGTCTGTTAAGATGGCAGAATCTATCAAACGGACCGCTCTTTTCTGCACAGAGTCGAGGGTATTTTTCCGGTATTTTGGAGCTCCAGACCAGAGGTGGCTGCCAAATTAAACCGTGGGCGCACTTATGATTTGTACATAGTTAGCAATTGTGTACTATTAAAGTGTATGCTGGCCCTGTACAGAACGCCCAGTTTTAGGGAGACTAACTTTAATCTGGCTTCGATGGAGCCCCATATCTGAGCCAATCACTTAAAGTTACACCAAGCACATCAATGGAGGGCCTGTTCGGAAAATTGCTTCCGTTGAAGGAGACTAGATTTTCATTTCGAACCCTTTTAGACGTAATCAGACATGATTGGGTCTTTGAAACATTAAATTCAACGAGATTATTTTAAAACACTCTCGAGGTAACCGTCTAACCTTTGCTTTAAAGCCCTCCGAGCCGTTTGAGTTTGTGGGCCCTTTAGGGGCTTGTCAAACAAAAAACTATCATGGACTATACTGTCATCCGCGTAACAATGAATTGGTGCACATGTCAAAAGGTCATTGATATGCAACAAAAACAAAGTCGGAGACAGAACCGATCCCTGTGGGATGCCAGCGTTTATCGAGTGTGAGGAACAGGTGAAACCATCGGCTACCGTCAGAATAGACCTCTCCCTCCAAAAGTCGGCAATCCACTTACACATGGATTCCGGAAGTCCGTAAGAAGGCAGTTTGTTGATAAGTCCTCGGTGCCAAACCCGGTCAAAGGCCTTGGAAATTTCCAGTGTAACCGTTTGGGTCTCACCGAAACGTTCCAGGCTCCGCTCCCAAACATGCGTCACATACGCGAGAAGATCACCGCATGAGCGGTTCCGCCGGAATCTGTATTGACGGTCGTTAATAATTTTGTTCTTCTCGAGGTATGTGAGCAGTTTGTCGTTGATCACACGTTCCATCACCTTAGACAGAACTGATGTGATCGCTTTGGGACGATAGTTGGCCGGGTTGTAGCGATCGCCGCTCTTTGGAATTAGAGGTTCTTAGAAAATGCGAACAAAAAGGTTAGCTCATACTGACTAATAGAAGAGCTTGTATGAGACGATGGATGAATGTGAATTAGGCAAGGAGCGCATGCCAAGACTGAGTCATTTGGCGGTATCTCTGCCTACCCCCTAATTGTTAAAAAAGCGCCGCCGTTGATTGATTTTCTTTGCGATGATTCCTATTGAGAATTTCTTTCTCATTGTTTATTATTATTGTTATTATTATTTGTAATTGCTTCAAACTATTATAAAATTAATGAAATAAGGCGAAAATAAATTTTATTCGACTTTAATCAAAAATGAGGTTCATTTACTAGTTGAGTGATTTCTAACCGTAACAATAAATTCATTCATAAAATAATTTTTACTGGGTGATGCTTAATTGAGGATGGTTTTTCATTTTTCAATAAATGAGCGGCAAGTTCTTTTGTAAAAATAGCTGAAATTACGAAAGCTTAACACAGGAAATAATTAATTCTCCTCAGGGCCTTTTTAGGAAAGGAAGAAAAGGGAGTTATGGAAAGGAAAAATATATGAGGGGTGGGTAGGAATCTGGAGGTCAGCGTGTCCAGGAGAAATGGACGTATGAATCCATCCCTTCCACTGCGGTGCAAGGTGATGGGTCCAGAGAGTCTTGCTGGAGAGTTCAAAGTCAAAGAGAGGTCTCTCTCAACCAGTCTCTCCCGATCCGTCCCGCCACGCAGTAGGTGTGAAACACATCCACCGCCAAGTCCTAGCTAAATCTCACCCCATTAACCCGGGCACCCATGCTAAGTCATTAAACATAGAAAACCACTTAAGGTGACCGATGGCAGAGGTGGTAGTTATCCAATATATCCAACATCCCTGCCATACTGGTGACTTAGCAAGGCTGCCCGGGTTCATGGGTTCACCTATTGCTTGGCGGGCCGGATCGGGATTACAGATGAACTCCTAGTGTGGAGGACAATATATTATACCTTTGTAATGTAAATGTACTAAGAATAAATAAATAAATGTAAACAGGGATTACAGAACTACCTAATGTATAAAGAACGATAAAATGCCTGATAGTCTGAAGAATGATAGTCTGAAGAATAAATGTAAACAGGGATCACAGAACTACCTAATGTATAAAGTACGATAAAATGCCTGATAGTCTGAAGAATGATAGTCTGAAGAATAAATGTAAAGAGGGATCATAGAAATACCTAATGTATAAAGTAAGATAAAATGCCTGATAGTCTGAAGAATGATTGTATATATAAAATGTAAACAGGGATCACAGAACTGCCTAATGTATAAAGTACGATAAAATGCCTAATAGTCTGAAGAATGATTGTATATATAAAAAGTTTTTATGCTTTCTCCAAGGTATAATTTTATATGCAATGAAATGTATCTATACACGAGTACATATTAGTTTATAACCCGTAAAATGTAATATAAACTAACTCTATAATCACTCGAGCGATGGCTAGATAAATTTACTTGGGTGATTTATAATTTTACTAACCGTCTCCCTTTCACAGTACAAAGTAGTTTTTATAAAATCGCCTTTGTATTCGATTTTCGATTCGGATACTTCGTATTAGGTCAATATTAGTCGGGCAGTTAGCATTTTGTACTAATAAATAATTACACGAGGCGCATATTACTTAAAATGATAAATAATTTAATAATGTCTTTGTATCTATTCTTTGTTTGACCGAACAAATATTCAGAATTTTATTTTAATGTGTTACGGTGGAATAATAAATAGGTGAAGTCTTATTTAATGCCTCATTTTGAGAAAATATTTTGAGGGATATAAATTTAATTTTTCGGTAAATATTATTAAATTTTTATTATAAAATTCTCGTGATAATAACTTTTTGATAGTTATACTACCCATTTATATAACAAACCATTGCAAAAGAAGATAATATAATAAAGATTGTTGCGACCGTTAACTTTAATTTATCTGTGTTCTTTTTCATATTTCAGTTTATATTTATTATTATTTTCTTAAATGATAAATATTATTACTTACGTAATTTTGAAATCGTTTTTATTTTTATAAAGCGCTCTACATTGCATTGGTTTTTAGGTAGTTTAATATATTTTTAAAAACTTAGTGGGAGGTATTTTCTAAAAGCCCTCAACAATATCACTAGTAAATAAATATTTGTCCCGTTTATCCATTGGAGCGATTTTGATCGAAAAATGAACGACTTTAATTTTTCTGCGATTGATAGCGAACCAAAACGGACCACATTTTTTTACCATTTATAAAACATTTGTTGTAATTATTTTAAACATTTCCTTGACCAACCATTTATTTTAAAACGAAGCCATTGAAATGCTTTAGCTATTATGACCATAGATGTCGCAAATCCGAACTTCGTAGACTACTTTAGAACGATGTTAAAAATATATTTTTTAAATATTGTTTACCAGCCGAATTTTTGATCAGCTGTTTACGGATCAAATTGAGTCCCTTTTCCATAAATATGCATGCACCTTTCATTATCAAGTACATATACCACAGAAAACATTCATAAATCTAAAATATTCTATGTTGACTCGAATCATGGCAGTTTCACGTAAAAAAACACGCAGGATTCGTGTGATTACGAACTTTACGATTTTTTAATATTTTTTTTATAAATCTTTAAAATATGAGATAAACGGTAAAATACAGTTTAATTTATTGGCTATATAGCATTATAATATTTTTTATATCAACGTGTTTAAATTCGATGGAATGATTTTATTAATGTTGGCGAAAAATTAAAAAAAATACCTTCTGGAAAATCTAAAGAGGGCATTACCAGAGAAAACCAGAAATATGTCATTTTCAAATCAGATTTTAGACGTATTAACTCTTTTCCACAAAAAAAAATTTGAATGGATTTCGAAAGATTGTTCTTTTATCTAGCATTCGCATGCAATAAATTTTGAGAATTTTTTTTAATTTTTAGTATAATAAGGTTATTCCATAGGTCGTTGGCAGATTTGTTAAATTTTCAAAACAGATTTTGTATTATACCACACCCATTTCAAATAATATAATCATGCAATAAAATAAATCAATACATTATCTAGCAAACGCATGTTTTAGAATTTTAATTTTAGTTTCAATAAAATAAATAAAAAATATGTACGTACATGTGTTTCTTGACGAAAATTGGTCCATTTGTGTATTTATTTGCGCACTTACAAACTAATATATTTCAGATTTTTTTTAACATTCTTATTAAATTTAGACATTATTTAAAAATCATAAATACTTATAATAAAAAAATAACTACAAAAAGTACATTATTTTAATAGTTTTATCATCACGCCTTTCAGCTTTTTTGGATGAAGGTATAAATTAAAGGTAATTTGAATTGAAATAAATTCGATATTGAGTTATAATTTAAAAAAGCTGGTATGGAGAATAATTAATCTTTCTCGTTGTAACCGCCCTGCACGATCGTAAGAACAACTTTCGACGAAATGTGGATTTTCGTCCTCTGGCTGGTTAAACGCTCTTAAATTAATAACTTCGGGAAGTAGTTATTAATTAATTAGTAGTAACTACAATGAGAAATGTGATTTAAATGGTGTTAGAAAGAAAAAATACCACACTTTATATTCAAATATAAAAGTAAACCACAAAATAAGTAAAATGAAGACCTTCTATGAAACCAAAGTTTCAGATTGCAAATTGAAAAAAAAAATAAACAAGGATTTTTTTCATAATTATTTTTACATGTAACGACAAAAAAGTTTGGAGACACGTTTATAATACAATTGTCTAATAATATATGTATGTATTTTTTTTTTCATTATCAGTAATTTTAGTTAGAAAAAACGTGAGGTGAGAGTCATTTATAAAATTTTTCTATGTTTCATTTTCTTTATTTCTTTAAAGAGAAAGACAAATATTCCCGGATTACGAATAACACAACCATGTTTGAAAATCTCCTACTACCACCACACTAAGTGGAAAATGTTGCTTATGTCGTGATGGATGACTTAGCCAGCCGAGGAATCGAACACGCGACGCCCGGGTGGGACCCAAACGCGATGCCCACTCAGCCACCCAGCCCACTGCCCACTCAGCCACCGGTAGCATGTATTTTATTTTATTTTTAAAATTAGGTATTCATTTCGATTTAAGAGTATTTCATCAGCTTTCAAAAACAGTTTTTAGTTTTCGGATACGTTCAGAAATAATCCATTTATTTAGGTTTTAGTGTAAAGCAAAAATATTTTTACCCTCTGACCAAATATCGGGGTGCCCTGAAGGCTTTTTTTTCGCTACCCCTATGGTTGAATTTTTTTGTAGCTTCCATGCTGCTCTGACGAAGCTACGGATATTGTTTAAAAAAGATTTTTTTTATTTTAATTAATATTTTAATGCCTCATACAGAAAAATCTATAAAATGACACTATTAAGTTTTTCCTTGACAATAAACAAATATTACGATGGTTTTGGATACGCTTGCCTCGCTGGGTAGAGTTCTCGTGTCGACACAGAAATAGTTTTATCACTCCTTTATCGAAGTATTATTTTTTTCCTGTGGGAAAAGAAGTAACATACTACATACCTTTTTGGTTTTTGGTAAACTTTCGGAATTGCTGGACACGCTATACGAATATATTTTTAGAAAAAACCTTTTTATTCACCTTAATTACAATAAAGGACAACTATTTGCATTTGCGGCGATGGAAAATATTGCATTCAAAATGTCAATTATATAAAATGTAAATTTCCTTTTATGGCGGCCATTTATAATAATTTCTGTCATTTTGATATGTCGTTTTTCCCATTTTTTTACTATAACACAACGAAGGACTAGAAGTTAGGTTATTAATTAATATAATATTGTCCTTCCCGAAATGAGTTTTATTAAACTCATTGGGAGTAATGTATTATAAATTTTATGTAATAATTTTGTAATATATTATCTCTAATAAATAAAAAAAAAAAAAAAAAAAATTATGCGTATTACGTGAGCATCAGTTTGACGGATTTCTGAATATAAAATAAACTTTATCAAATTTTTCTCATAACTTTTTATTAGCAAATAAATATTTTTTTTAATATATAAAACTTGCCTTAAAACCTACGGTAGCTCAGCTCAAGGGCTTCTGATTGGAGGTTTGTTTACATTATATTATTAATTATTTGGTGTTTTCAAATTACGCGTCATTTATTGCATCCGCATGAAATTAGCTACGATCTAGTATAATACCAACATAACAAAATAACAGAAATTATTTTAATACGACGAACGAAAATTTTCATTTTACGTAATCGTAATTTTGAATGCAGTATTTTCAAATCAAACGGTTTTTTTCTAAAATAAAATCGTATTAAGCGTGTCTAGCAATTTCGAAAGTTTACCAAATTTTTTTTAGCAATTTCAAAACTTCGTATCTCACCGTGGAACTAACATTGCTGGCTGAAAATAGTTATATTAAACACGAAACTTCTTAACTAAACGGGTTTGTTATTGCGTGAAGTTAGAGCTCACCATTGAATTATTCACAAACGTTTTCTGGTTTACGGTTAAATATGTTTTTAAACTGTTAGTAAAAATTAAACTAATTTCAGATTGCCATTATTTTGTAGCGTACCTACAACTTAAAAAATAAAACGAGAGGTATTTTAATCTGTAACGCATAGAAAAAGTTTCTAAGTGATGCCTTCAGATGCCAGCAGGGAAAGTGCTTCTATCGATGGCCAATAGGGGTACCCGAGTAGATGGCTGCCGTCGGGACTGGCTCTGACCAGTCTCCGGGCCAGACTTAATTAGCTATAGACAGGTCGTGTGACTTGCAGCATTATTATTGCAAATACGTAAACTCATAATAAACCAGTTTGTTATCAAGAACCTAAAGTTATTGAGAAGTCCCCACAGAACTAATAGTGTTTGAATGTAAATAATACACAACTACATCTAAAAGCTTTTTCAATACATTATACAAACGTTGAGTAAATTTCAAAAAACTACGAAAGACGTGTACTTTCCAGTACTTCTACGACATTACTCGTTATTTCTATGATTCCGGCAGCCAGTTCGCATTAGCTAATGAAAAACGAATGGGTTTAACTATCGCTGATTCCATCAGAACCAAAATAAAGTGTATTATTATTTTACGCATCAAAAGTGTGTTATTAAACCAGCTTTTGCAAATTTACGGAATAACCATTTCACGTTCGGACAGGCATCAAAATGTGGACAAAGAATTTTTGCGCATTCATGTTATATCCACACCCAAATTTTATTATTCAACATAATATTTTCCACCATCTGGTAACCGGGATCAGGTCAATTATTATTACTTATTTGAGCATTGATCAGAGAGTATCTTTCGGCGATACTGAGAGTATCTTTCAGAATGGAAGATACTCTCAGTATCGCCCTGGTGTAAGACCACCATTCAGAATTGAAACGTAGCTTGAAATGGCTTCTGCCGTGTTTGGTGACCAGATCTGAATAGCCAGGTACTTTCCCACCTTCCTCTTCCATATCTCCTTCCCCTCCCCACTGCCTTCAACCTCACAACATACCCCAATCGGGGATGCCATAGACCCACTGGCTTCAGACGGGAGCTGTTGGGACTCTTGTGCGGTATTCAAGTAAAAAAAAAAAAATTGATAAACATAAACACTTCTACAGTGTTTTAATTCGTTCAGGATTCAGTCCAGTCAATATCCGGAAATCATTATTTTTCAATAAAATTGTCCGGAAACCAGTAGTCGCAATTAATAAGGTGGTGTCTTTACTAACTATACATGTAAAAGGTTTAAAAAACAGGTGCTTCTTCGATTTCTTATTCATTTCATCGATTCGTATCATCATAAATTTTCAATTTTCAATTTGGGAGGTGGGTATGGGTACCGCTGCCTCAGGAACCATTAATTAACCCACACCCCTGCCACAGGTCACCCTAAGTGGTTTGCTACATTTGGTTACTTAATAGGGATGCACGGGTTCACGGGGTGAGATTTGACTAGGTCTTGGCGGCGATGTGTTTGCCTACCTAATGCTTGGTCGGCCGGATCGGGAGAGACTGGTTGAGGAAGACCTTTTTACCTCTCCAGCGGTCTTCCACAATCCATCGTCTTGCACAGAAGTGGGAGGGGTGGAATCATACGTCCCTCACTTTGAACACAGTGACTCCCAGATTCCTACCCACCCCTCATACCTTTTTCTTCTCAGAATTTCCTCTCCTTTCCTTCCATAAAAAGACCGTCTACATAGAATCCCCAAAGATGACCTAGAGCCGAGGGGATTTTTTTTCTTCAGGGCCTCCTGTGGAGCTTATATTAAAAAAAGATGCCACAAGTCCTAATAACGGGGGTTTACCTAATCAAGGTTAAAATTTTAATTAATTCATACGAATTTGTAACCATTATATATTTTTTTTCAGATGTATGCCCACGTTATGTGAGATATCCGTACATAAGATTCATAAAAACAGTAGATACCGTACTATTTAAATATTAGACAGAAAACGGTTTGAAAATTTTGTAAAAAAGCACAAGTTTATTAGCAAGGGGTGAGAATACCTAAAAAAGATTCATTTGATCAGGTTAACTATTGTATGATAATGTAACATTTTTTCTCCGCATAATACACCTGTACCCGAGAAGCATACGGATGCAAGTTCAAAATTTAAAGAAATAAGTTTTTAATTAAATGAAGACAATATTAGCGAAACTCAATCGAAATCTGGAGACAGAAAAATCAGAAAATATATTGGCTCCGCTGGGACTCGAACCCAGAACCCTTTTCTTACATGGAAACAGGTCTACCGATTAAGCTACGGAACCCATATTAATTCGGTCACTTTTAACTGTATCATACCTCGACTAAGAACTACCAACATTATCTTCAATTACTTACATATTATTGGCTGCTATCTTTATATATGATTACAAGATTCAACTCGAACTAAATGCAATCTAGATAGTGTCTGGATAAATTTTAATCCATTTTATTTGTAATACGCGACATCTATTGACTTTTTCTGCAAGTCTAGGATGAATACTTATTATTAATTTTTTAAACTTTTATGAGTAAAATCTCAAATTATAATATTTAATTAAATGAAGACAATATTAGCGAAACTCAATCGAAATCTGGAGACAGAAAAATCAGAAAATATATTGGCTCCGCTGGGACTCGAACCCAGAACCCTTTTCTTACATGGAAACAGCTCTACCGATTAAGCTACGGAACCCATATTAATTCGGTCACTTTTAACTGTATCATACCTCGACTAAGAACTACCAACATTATCTTCAATTACTTAACGCACATATTATTGGCTGCTATCTTTATATAGGATAGCAGCCAATAATATGTGCGTTACCTCGACTAAGAACTACCAACATTATCTTCAATTACTTAACGCACATATTATTGGCTGCTATCTTTATATACGATAGCAGCCAATAATATGTGCGTTAAGTAATTGAAGATAATGTTGGTAGTTCTTAGTCGAGGTATGATACAGTTAAAAGTGACCGAATTAATATGGGTTCCGTAGCTTAATCGGTAGAGCTGTTTCCATGTAAGAAAAGGGTTCTGGGTTCGAGTCCCAGCGGAGCCAATATATTTTCTGATTTTTCTGTCTCCAGATTTCGATTGAGTTTCGCTAATATTGTCTTCATTTAATTAAATATTATAATTTGAGATTTTACTCATAAAAGTTTAAAAAATTAATAATAAATAAGTTTTTGATGCAGACCTGAAGTAAATTATCGTGTTTATCAGTGGCAGAAAGATACGGGTCCTATCATGAAGAAAAATAGGATTTTCAAAAATTTATACGAATGCAACTACCTTGGATGCAACAACTATCTTAGAAGCAGAAAGATGTACCATGGACTTACATCTTTATGATTTTGTTGCATTTTGAGTATTATGACTCAAATTACATTAAACAACGCTTTTTATGGAAGTAAACAATTTTCAAACATTAATCCTTTCA
Source organism: Limnephilus marmoratus (assembly GCA_917880885.1). Taxonomy (NCBI): domain Eukaryota; kingdom Metazoa; phylum Arthropoda; class Insecta; order Trichoptera; family Limnephilidae; genus Limnephilus; species Limnephilus marmoratus. The sequence goes on from OU862906.1 coordinate 15,978,832, forward strand.
TAATACACCACATGTCATTACAAAATATTCCACTAAATTTAGAAACAGAAGGATTCAAGTCCATGGTTTTGTCATGAGTTTTTTTTTAAACAATATTTTTAAAGGCTTCACATATAAAATATTTCGTTTTATTTGCTCGTTTTTAAAACAAAACTAATTGATTTAATAATTACTTTTTTTTTATCTATCAGAATGGATATCCAAAGAAGTTAAGAGACCATAGTTACAGAAAAAAATGCTCGTATGGCAGGCTGGTAAAAATGGCTTCATAATCTTGAGAGTACAAGGTAAGCGACCGACCCCCGTTATGGGAAATGAATTTATGTTTTATTGAATGCACTACGGCAAGCACTGGGTTAGGTCATTTATTTTTATTAAATTTGGATAAACATTGAATTCTAGTGCTATCTTAAGACGTCTACCTACAAACGTAAATTAATAGACGTCCATATATTTTGCAAGAAAAATCAACTGCGCATATTTCGACATCCGTTATTTTAATGATAACTTAATAAATGTTAGCATATTGCAGGAGATCAGAGGGCATTAAATGATGTGTTATGAATAATTAGACGATATATGTTATCACAACGGTGAAATTATTATTATTTGCTGATTTATATACTTAGCGCAGTTTGTATTTATAACTAGCAGACCCGGCCACATGTTGCTGTGGCTAACGAAACACAACGCCATTACCCAACCTTTATAAAATCCACACCACCCGCTTGCCAGCTGCCCGCTGCCCGCTGCATGAATTGAATATTTGAATTTAGCGGCTTTTCTCTACTACAATAAGCATGCGTTATACATATAAACCTTCCTCTTGAATCACTCTATCTATTGGTGAAAACCGCATGAAAATCCGTTGCGTAGTTTAAAAGATCTATGCGACTTCATTTTATACTATGTAATGATAATGATGATAATGATTAGTCGCTTAATAAAACTAAAGACTTGGAGCTAGTGACTTACGACTGAGACGTATAACTCCTAACTTAAGACACACATATTTACAACTGTGACCTAGAGTAAGAGATTTACAACTAACATAGATAGTTTTTTCAGGGTAACATTAAAAACCAAACAATAAACAAAACTTTGTTGTATAGGTAAAAACAGGTAGCGTAGAAATAAGTTATTGTGGCGAATCGAAGTAGTTTGAGGATTTTACACATTTTATACATATTATATGTTATAACATTTATAAATCAAATAAATGAATTTAATAATTTTCGTTATGTGTTTATGGGGTGTTATGCCATGTTGCGCTACCTCGTTCTTTAGCCAACGTTTCGGACATCTTTGCAGTGTTCGTCAATAACCTGCTAATATAATACCACCCAGTTATGAAGGTCTTTTCCAGTGATGGTAGTCTTAGCTAACATTGGAATTGAACCTACGATGCTTGGGTGGGAACTCGACACATTAAATAAACAAATTTTGTTAACTTACCCAATGTCCGGGTAACATCGTACAGAATAGACAGCGAGCTTTTGAATACGTCAATAAAATATAAATGCCGCTGCCTTAACAAAACGATTCTTCTTAAACTGAAAATGTTGTTTTTCCAACTTTTTATTGTTAAAAAGAAGACGAGGGGAAGTACCTGGCTATTCAGTTGTTACTAAGCATGACTGAAACTATTTCTAGAAACGTTTCGCTATGGATCAAGGTAATTGAAGGTATATCACCAGGATGTTACTGAAAGAATCTATCACTCTGGAATGTGCTGTAAATATCATATTAGAGTACCCGACGAGAATATCTAACTCGAAATCAACAATTGAAATTATTAAGAAATCAGATAGACATTTTGAAAACGATTCGGTGTTTCATTTCAGCATATTGTATCAATCAAAATACCTTATCGACAGTTATTATTACGTAATACTAGCGCAAACTCGTTAAAAATCACTGGGTAATTATAATTGTAGGCTCTATGAAGCTGAATCAATTCATAAAATATTTGCCTCAGGATCGAAATGATTTTCAAAAACAAGTACATATTGCCAATTTGCTTTATAATCATCATCATCATTATTATCGTCACTCTTGGCTCTAAAACCTCTGGTGGTTCTAGGTCTCCTTAAGAGTCTTCCTCCACTCATCGCGGTTTTGTGCCAGTTCTCTCCAGTTTAGAAGTTCCAAGGTAGAAGTTCCATATACTTTCCATATCCTTCCAGCTCCATATCCTTGAGCACGTTGTCGCTCCATCTTAATCTTGGTCTTCCCAGGCTCCTTCGCCCTATCGGTCTTGAGTTCAGCAGGGACTTTGGTGCTTGATGCTCGGTCATTCTTTCCATATGACCCAGCCACCGATGTCTTCCCAGTTTTATAAATTTTGTGATGTTTAGCTCCTTAAACAGAGTATATAGCTCATTCTTGTAACGTCTGCGCCAAAATAAAATATAATATAATATGATATTACAATTTTTTTTGACAAATTAAAATTTAAGTAATTTGTAGTAAGTCAATAATTTGTCTTTTCAAATGAACACCATTAGTAATCTTGAAAAATCATCTGTTAAAAATTTATACGAACGAAATTCAGAATAATATTTATATTTTCTAATTTAAGGTAATGTCAAGACAAATTGAGAATATTTCACATCACGCAGAACATCACAGAAATTAGTAGATATTTAAATTAGTGCAATAAATACCTTGTATTTTGTCATCAGCAGACGACACAATGGCTATGGTGAGAATAAGTGCCACCGAAGCGGCGGTTCTGCACCGGTTCATCTTGGTCTCGTCTTGTTCAGGTTATCTTCACACCACAAGTGACAATACCAAGCCGAACGGCGAGGGCACTATGCACAATCATTTACTTAGTTAACAAAATATATATATTTTGTTAAGCACTCCGATAATTTAATTGTTTGGTTATTTTCATCGCTGATTACATCGTATTGTTAATTTGATGCACTTGGCTTAAATATATTTTTTTCGAACTTACTTTAAAAAATTCGAAATTTTTTTTTTAACTACATAAAACTTCGAATTTTGATTATTATCGTGTATTTTTTTCTGATTAGTCTGACGTCTAATGACCTTCTTTCGTACGTTGAATAATGAACTGTCAAGGAGTAATAATTAAACACTTTCTCAAAGTTTTTAACAGCGTTTTTAGTACGATTTATTATTTAATTTATTGAGTTCAGACACAAAGATGTTAACATTTCATTAAATTAGTCCCGACAATAATAACTTTTAAAATTAAACGTAAAATTTACGACTTTATTGTAGAGTTTGACATCGGCGTAGTGTTAATATAACGAAATTTCTGCAGGCTGTAACGCGTCCTCCCCAAACGAAGGCTTACAGAAGACTGAAACATTTCATCCTTATTACTTCTAGTTTAGAGAGATAAACACAAAACCACCCGCAGAAAAGTAAAAAAACGCCTTTTAAAAAGAACGCATCTTTTGTACTGTGAGTATGGTAACAAATAATAGATTCTTTGTTACTTTTTACCCCTAATTCTCGATTTAGCAACCAATACGTGAAGTTTTTGGTTGGGAGGGGACGAAGTAACCCGAAAGCTTTTCCGCGCTTGCGTCACCTTTCCCGAGCGCCGCCCCCAAACTTTAGGCCTGTAAAAGATGATATCAGAAAGTGTCATTTCTGGCGATAAACAATCCATAAATCACACTATCAGAGAGAACATAGGATTTGATTTTTGCCGAAAAAAAACAAAAATCTCCAACTGGTAGCTTTTTGCCAAACGTGGCGTGCTTAGAAATCGAATAAACTTCTTTGTTCAAAATGTTCGCTAAATGAATAAATATTCCGTCTAGTTAAAGAGGTTGTATTTTTAAACGCTGTATAAATGCAGTTTTTTTACAGCGTGTATGAAAAAGCTGTAAAATATATTTTAGGTCGGAATTTCTTTTATCATATTATGACATGTAGGAATTAATATTGCACAACCCTTCAGTTGGCGTATTTTGCAGATGGTCAAAGTATTTCCGCTTTACAATAAAATGCAAATAGAATGAATATTTCTAAGTATATCCAAAAAATAAAAACTTTTTTAGAAAGGAGATAAAAAAAGCTTTCAAATTTTGTAATTCAAAATAAAAATAAAAATTTTTAAATATAAAAATTTTGCATGCAAACATAAAAAAAGTTTTTAAAATGGCTCAGCTTACGTTTTTTCTAACTAAAATTACTATTAGAAAACCAAATTATTAGAAAAATGTATTATAAACGTTTTTATCTCTTCACTTTTTCGTCATTCCGTATAAAAATAATTAATAAAAAATTCCTAAAGTTTTAACATTTAAATTCAAATTAATAGATAACTTTGTATTAACCACTTAATTATTTACAAAAACCGACATGTTTCGTCAGTAAAGCTCACTTCTTCAGGGTTTTGACAGAACTAATTTTAAAAATAGACAAACATAAGTAATAAAGAAAAATAATAGACATAAACAATAATAAAATTTGAAAGAAAATAATGTGTAGGAGACAAGGGGCAATTATAGAACAACTAAAAATTTAAAAGGGGAATAGATTTAATAACGGGTCATTTAAAAACAGTATTTGATTATTAACAATATTTAAATTTTGCATTAACACTCTTTCTAATCTCTAAAATTTCTAATTTATCCAACTGAATGCCATTGATATTACAATGTATTAATTCTATTCCACTGTTAAAATTAAAGGTATGACTAGTTTCTATTAAATGGTTGGCAAACTCCGAGAAACTATTATTATTTAAAGCTTTCATATGCTCTTTAATCCTTATTTCTTATCCTTACTTCGAGAAACTAATAATAAGAAAAAGATGAAACTGGAACAAACCGTTGTATTCTGAAACTTGTGTTCCTGTAGATTGACTGTACATGCACACGAGACATAAAACAAGAAACGCGGTAATAGACAACAGTTGCATTGTGGTTAATTTACTGAAACACCTTCTTAGTAAATTGTGTGAAGCAACAGAGTTTCAACAGCCTTTCTCGGAGCTGTTTGAAGTTACAATCTTTACACGGTACTGGTCGATGCGTCAATTGCCACTCAATATAAATAACTAATTTTCCGATCATACTTATTTGTAATTGAGCGGCGCGGTGGAATAATAAGTCTGAAAACCACAGAAAAATGTTTAATGTTTATATAGAGGAATTATTTCATTAGTGAAACCCAAATTGTAATATTAAATACAAATATTTAATACTCTGGCAGTTTAGCGGTTGTAATGAAGAAAAAAAAATCATTGAATAGTTCGGTTTAGCAATTATATCAATTAGCTCAGCAGTTAGAGCACTTCCGGGGTAAGGAAGAGGTCCTGGGTAGCCTGGAGTGAAAGAGGTCGAAAATTATTTTTTTTGAATTTCGTTAACCCTATATTACTAAATGTTGCTATGGATAAATGGCTGTTGAAAATATATATTTTTTTATATGGTCCTCAGGTGGCGCAGCGAACATGAAATTTTTAAAAAATTATCGATTCTTGAAAATTTTAAAAAATTTAGACGAATATTTTTAACAACTTTTACTTTATTATCTGCATTGAAATATAAAGAATAACAAGAATATTTTTTAATAATTTCAGCCTTCAGTCGTGTCATCTGCATATGGGGTAGATCCCTGAAATCAGAGGAAAAGTGTGATTTTGTTTCGAATTTTGCCGTTTTTTTTTTCTCGATTTTATTCTTGCTCGATTATGCAAACAGCCAAACTAGCTTCAGTGACCAGCTTCACACCTCTCTCCATAGCCTGGGAATGACAGGGAAAATTTTCAATACGGATATTTATATCTTCGCTCGTGATTTTCGCATAATTTACTGTCACCGTATTTTTTTTTGAATTGTTCTGTTTTCCAGTCTATCAAATCATAATAATCGTTGACTTCGTGGTGTAATTTTGAAGTCACGAATGTTCTTATTATCTTCCCCTTTTCATTTTGTCAGGCTTCCAGAATTTTGCTTATTGAAATTTTTTGTCTTTCATCTTGCAGCTAATTAAATATTTTCAGAATGTGCGAAGAAAGGGTTCCGCTCAATTATTCGAAAAGCAATTGTTTTCAGCTCACATTTTAAATGGAAGCATGTTTTTATCAACCTAAGGTCACGTTTCGGACCATCTTTAGATGAATGTTTTGTTTTTATGGTAAAACATGTTGGCACGTACACTTTTATCACAAATTGATTAACTAGATCTTGTTTGTTGTCTGATAATTTACCGCTATCATTCGAGGTCTCTGCAGTCAATGTAGTATCTGGTGAGGGGTTCAGAGGTTTCTTTACAGTCTGTTTTTGAAGTAATTTATTTTGCCTCATCTTATTGCCTACGCCTTGGTTGCCACTATATATTTTGAGCCGACGTGCATTTTGTGGCTACCTCCCTGATCATGTCAAAATTCCAGTTCCTTTTTGTGTATTTTTACTAAACTTTTACAAAAATCGACACAAACGCACCTGCACACAGCAATATCAAAGAGTTTATTTGTTGCATCTTCATAAAAGTCAGTTCTCTTTATAGATATTTGACATTTCTTTAATTTTACTTGTGATAATACCGGGTTAGTCGGTTTACAATTTGACGTTGAGTTAGAATAGGAATAGACGCTTTATTCCATAACGTAATAAGATCAATTGCAATTATTTCACATGTCTTTCACAGAAGGATCTTTTCCATTAGATAACCATTGCAAGTCATTTCTAATCCATAAATAATACTTTATTATATCGGAATAAGTTGGTAACATTTTGTCTTTTAATTTTTCTGGGTCATCAAATACAGAACACGATGAATTTTGCATTGTTTTAGGCATTATACGAACAAATCACAATCAATTTTTTTGCGACTATTCCAAAGAATGTGCGTTCTGCGCTGATATCTGTTTTTTTCTGATTGACTGCATCTTTCATTTCACAAAATAGTGTCAAAGGGTAGAGAGAAAGAGGAGTAAGTTAGATGGGTGAAAATAAAATCTATTTTGTGACGTTTTAACTGCATTAGATGAGTTGCTTTTTACTAGCAAAATCCGAAAAAACACACTTTTTTGTAGAACTTTAGGGTCAGTGCGCCACCTGAAGATGAAGTAAGAATTTAATGATATTTTGTGTACTTTACAGGGTACTACGAAGGCACCCATTGGTAATACAGGAAACTCTAAATTTGAAAAAAAGTTTTTTCACTCCGCGCTAGTCCTGGGGTCAATTCCCAGATGTGACCGAATCTTTTTCTGCCTTTTCGGTTTCACATATTTCGTTTGAGAGTCGAATATTGTAATCAAAGATATTGAGATATAATTGTGGTATTTTTTATATTTTAATATAAAGCTTGGAGTTTTCTTTTTCTGACATCGTTCAGATCATGTTTCTCACTATGGTAGTAAGGGAGATACAGCGATTTATCTGAGACCTGTGTGAGCTGGGACAAATTTGGTCTCCTGTTAAAGTTTGGTCTCCTATTAAAAGGCTTAATCTTATCGTTAAAAATAACGTATTACTTTACTTAAAGTTTTTTGAAGTAAAACTTCTTTACGCACGCTCGTCTTGGTGGGTAAGCTGGTGAATGCGTTACGAAAAGTGGTGATTGTTACGAAAAATGTCATGCGAACGGTAATCGATGCGAACGGTGATCGATTGCTAGGTGAACGGTCGGGCCTTTACGCACGCTTGACTTGGGGAGTGATAGGGATAAGGATAAGGATGGTCCCAAGATCGTAGGTCACCCCAAGGTCGTAGGTCACCACAAGGTCGTAGGTCACCCCAAAGTCGTAGGTCACCCCAAGATCGAAACCTTTTTTTGAAGCAATGTTCCTGTTAAAAAGACAGAAACATAACAATAACACTTTTAGGTAATATTTTCAGAAACAGTAAGAGAACGAAAAAAAGTATAACAATTAATACACATCAAAGAAAACAGAAAAAAGAATAAGGAAAGAATAGAAATATCTGATATTATTATTGAGAAATGTTATTTTATATTACTAAGTACCATAATTGACATGTACTTTTGAAAGAGATTTTTTTATTGTAGTTTTGAATTTTGTATAATTTGTTTCTAATCTTGTTGACGGGTAATTGGTTAAACTAATAATATAATATAAACATAATATTAACCTATTCTAATCAAATCCTTGTATTATTATTAATTTATTTATTTCTTAATTTATTTACCCCCTTGGAGCATTTACATCAATCGTGTAACATAGTAATAATAGAAATAGAAACAATAAAATTCCAATTATTATTTCTCTACCTTTACAATAATAGAAAGGAAGCCGAATTAAAAAAAATAATAACAAAAACAATATTAGAAGAATAATTATAAAATTTAGGTCAGAATCTTTGTAATTTCTGATATAAATTTAGGTAAGGAATAAATGAAAATATCAACGGAACTGAATTTATTACCAAGCTTGTGCAGTCTTTGGATTGGGGAGTTAATGAAATAGTTAGTTTTAGACGGATACACAAAGAACAGCCGGAATGTTATTAGTTTTGTTAAGTCAGGTGCGTCAAGTGATCCATTAACCATATATTATTTTAACACCCATCATAAGTCTTTTGTCACGATTAGGTACTCGGAATGTTATTAGTTTTGTTAAGTCAGGTGCGTCAAGTGATCCATTAACCATATATTATTGTAACACCCATCATAAGTCTCTTGTCACGATTTGGTACTGGGAATGTTATTAGTTTTGTTAAGTCAGGTGCGTCAAGTGATCCATTAACCATATATTATTGTAACACCCATCATAAGTCTCTTGTCACGATTTGGTACTGGGAATGTTATTAGTTTTGTTAAGTCAGGTGCGTCAAGTGATCCATTAACCATATATTATTGTAACACCCATCATAAAAATTTGCCTTTGCTTTCCCAAGAACGTTCATTGATGAACACATTATTAAAATATATATCAGAATAATGTAATAGCGTTTCCAATAACATTTTAATTTGGTTTTTATTTCTCTAATAAACAATAAACAGTGTTAATATCAATTGTCCTCCCAGGTGAGTACCGTTCCGAATATTTTCTGCCTAATATAAATAAAACAATTTTTTTGAAGAAAGACAAATATTCCCTGGTTATGAATAACCTGACAATATTTGAAAATTTCCTGCTACCACCACTACAGTAAGCCTAAAATATTGCTTTAGTCGGAATGGAGGACTTAGCCGCCGAGGAATCGAACACGGAACCAGTATTTTTTAGTAGTAATATTAACTTACATTACTTATATTGACATACAGATATATCGTGATATAAAAATAATGGCTCGATTCTAGAAAAGATTTACGAGAATCTCTGCCAATATCCATTAAAACTATTGTGTTTGGTGATCACATAACTGCTGACCGCCGCTTATTCGCGAACAAAATCACTTACAAAGCCTTGAGAAAAGTTGTTGACAGATTCTAGTCTTATCTCAAGAAGAAGAGTTAGTGTTTGAGCTAAATTATCTCTCTATTCGCCCGGGAATTCAAAGGGATTCTCGGATATGACGCGAACACGTATACTTGTACGTCTTACTGCGAAACAAGGAATATTCTGAAACAAACTTTCAAAAAGAGACGAGGAAAACAATTTATGAAAAAATATTCGAGAATGGTCCTACATACATAAATCACTCATTTATTTTTAAAATCAATGTTTATTTATTTATTTATGAATTAACGCCGATTAATGGCTATTACATAGGAACTACAAAACCTGGAATATGGATACAGAATATACACAGACAAAAATATAAACGAGGAAAATACAAGTGGGAAAGTGCATTAGAAGGAAGGAGGAAGGGGAACGGGGGAGGTGGGGTTCACGGAGAGCGAAGAGGGAGGGGGAAGGTGAGGGAGGGGGAAGGCGGGGAAGGTGGAAGAGAACGGGGACGTACGGGAAAGGACATGCAGGGAAAATCAATTTAATTCTTTGATTGGCATTGCAACGCATGCCGGGGACTAGCTTGTAGGAACATAAAAGAACTGAAAGCACTAATTCAAAAGTAAAATATTTTTCGGTTCCGCTTCAGCACAATATCTGGGAAAAATAAAGTTAATAAGTAAATATTTTTTTCCGCGCGGAGTTTTCTAGCTCTATTTTAAGTTTTGTATGTTTGCTCTTAAAGTTCTTGTACTCCATCAATATTGCAGTCGTGTTGCGTTGTTGGTTTGGTACAAAATGTATTAGGTACTAGGGATACTAAATATTTCTGTTATTATGGCATGAACTTTCTTTGTTTTTCACGGTGAACTTGTTGCTCAGAAAATTATTTATTTATTTAAACGTCCTATAACGCAGTAAAATTTAAAAAAAAAATTTAAATAAAAAAAGAGTCGATAAAATGCAGGCGACTTAAATAAGAAAGATAACATTTAAAAGAAACAAAATATAGATTACTACCAATATCTACCAATATCCTCGAAATCAACAAAAGTATTTATAAATGATACCCCATAAAATTGTTTTCAAGAAACTTAAAAAAATTGGGATGTCAAATACAACTTTAAATTTGCTAATAAGCTACATGTCAGAACGTTCACAGTGTGTTAAAATTGAAAACCGTAAAAGTAAGCCTCTCCCAATCAATTACGGTGTACCGCAAGGAAGTGTCTTAGGACCTTTATTATTTTTGATATATGTAAATGATATCTGCAACCTACACACCAAAGGAAAAATCATTAGTTTTGCTGATGACACTGTCATTTTATTTAATGAAAGTGATTGTTTAACCACTTTCAAAGATGCTGAACACGGACTTGTACTTCTGCAAAAATGGCTTAAGCAAAACTCACTTACACTTAATGTTAACAAAAGTAAATATTTAACTTTTTCTATAACGGCCAGAGGACAACCAGCAGAGGATTATGCTCATAAATTACACGATTGTCAAGGAAAAAACTTAACCCAATCATGCCACTGCCCCACCATAACACATTCTAAAAACATAAAATATCTCGGCATTGAAATCGATGAAAATCTTCGATGGGACTCCCACATAAATAGCATCACAAAGAAACTTACAAAGCTCATGTACTACTTTAGAAACATACGCAATATACCAAATAAAAATCATCTATTTAAAGTCTACTATGCTCTTTGCCAATCACTCGTAGAATATGGGATTATAGGATGGGGAACTGCCTCAAACATTCACATCAAGCAGCTAGCTAAAACGCAAAAGGCAATAATAAAAATAATCCTAAAAGTACCCATAAAAACTCCATCAAAAGAAATTTTTAAAAACTTTAATGTGTTCAGCATTATTAAATTATACTCAAAAAATGCACTACTCAAATTTAAAGAAAAATATGAATAACTTGATTACCAACACACCTACACTACAAGGTCAAAATCCTCAAAACTACTGAACATCCCGCAATTAAATACATCTTTTGGCCAGAAGAACCATAATTTCCACGCTACAAAATTATATAGGTAATGCCCTTCCAATTGAAATTAAAAACACCATGGAGAAACAAATGTTTAAAAAAGATATCAAATTATGGTTAAGTAAACAGGAAGATGAGGAAGTCATTAAAATTATGAAGTAACCCCAATACAACCTGCAGACAACAGACATAAATACTTTTATTTTATTTATTGTTATTTTGTGAAAATCAAGAAAGAGAGGAGGTAAAAAAACCACTTAACTTTGTATTTTTACTTATTTTGTAATTTTACTTTATCTTATATTGTCATTAAAATAAAAATAAAATAAAATAAAAAAAATGAAATAGGTAGAAATACTTGACACATACGACGTTTGAAGTTTGCCAAATATTGTTTAAGTATTTGTTAGCAACACTATGTAAACGTTGTATTGGGCAATGCAAACTATATTTCGAATGAGATGTATGAATATAAAATGTTAATGTGTGTCTAGTTGTCTAGTTGTTCGTATAGGTACATATAGATTTATTAATTACAGGAGTTCACAATTATCGAATTTAGAGTTTAATATTTAATAAAAAGGTTATGTCGTTTATTTTTCGTCTGTTTTCTGAAGTTGGAATATTTAAAATATTCATTAACGACGGGTAATTTAAGTGCTCTAAAGGGATGTTAAGACATGATAAAAACTTTGTACATTATTTTCAATTATGTACCTACTTTACTCAAAGTATCGTTTTGAATAAAAGTCAATCGTGTGAAGATAATCAGTTTTTGGTGAGTTCTGGCGTAATGAAACTGAAATAGCTTTGTCTGCCTGGAATTCCAGGTTTTTTCCCATTGTCGATTACGAATCTCTGAAATTTTTGCTTGTTAATAATACTCTTTTCATTATCATAAGCACTAGCAATTAGCTCAACCTACAGAGAGAACAACAAATTAAAAACATAAAGGAACATAATTTTCTTGTAGGTTAACAAATGGTACTATACTCGTATTTATGTTTCAAATAAAAAAACTAGTAGTCTGTGAATAGCAGACCTTGCACCCAAAAAAGTATTTTTCTACTTTTATAAATTTTCATCCGAAATTATAAGATTATAAGAAATTATAAGATAGATACTTGAATGCAACCCACTTAATTATAAACTTTATTAAATCCACGGACATATGAATATTTGGATGTCTATGATTAAATCATATTTCATTTCACTTTTAAAAATTTCAAATAAATTATTATACAATCGGTTTTCATTTTTTTTGGTCAATATTTTTCTCAATGTCTTCTTTTATCAGACAGGTAAAAATATTAAGAAGAAAATGCAAATAAGAAAGTCCTCATAAATCCGGCAATTTCTCATTTGAAAAAATACTGAACCATTAAAACGGTCGCTGTCCTGAAATGGAAACGTAATAGACGTACAAAAAAAATTCCGCACATACTAAATGCAAAACGGTTGAGTTAAAACAGGACTTCGCTATGCTAAATCAAACAATACGCGCACAAAAAATCACTAAAATTTCATAACTATCGGGTGAATACAGAAAAGTTCATTTTTATATATATATAAAGATTTCTCAATGCTCTATCTTGCCCATATCACGATTAGGTATAACAAATTATAGCTAACAGATTGCATCCTTGTTTCCTTGTTTCATCCTTGTTTCCCCATCATTGTTCGTCGATCACTAATAAAAAACTATATATTTTTATATCGCGCAATCATAACTTACACCCACTATGAAAAATTACTACACTTAGACATTTTTCATGATTCCTTGCAAACATACAAAACTAATTTATTAAATTTCTTGGCGTGATATAATTGTTTTAAAATTACTTACACTTAACTTTTCATTAAACTTTAATCAGTCAATTACAATTAGTGAGCATATAATTCTTGATTTTAAAATTTCTCCTTATCTCCCCCCCCCCCTTTTTTTCTTCCTTATTATTATTACTCATTTATTCAATAATTAAGTTCTAAGACCGGTTCATATCTCAGGCGTAATTACCAAATGATATTCTATGGACTTACGTAATAGGTACATAACCATGTAATATTTAATTTAACATACCTTATAATCTGTATTATATGTACTGTGTATGTCTTAATAAATAAATAAATAAATAAATAAATAAATAAATAAATAAATAAATAAATAAAATATATATATATATATATATATATATATATATATATATATATATATATATATATATATAGGTTTATGTTACGGCATTTAGTGGCTCAAAGCGTCCTTTAATTACCGGAACTTCTTGATCATTTCGACTTACTGGCTCATTTGGGCACTTAGTGGCTCATCGTTTTTTTTTTTTTAAGTCCATCATATCAAACTCGATGAGACGAGTCGAACGGTGTAAAAAAAATTTTTGAGTGAATAAATGACATTTTTACGTGGACCGTTAATGCTCCGGAATGCGTTTTTTATCAGTAAATATTCATCCATACTTAGAACATCAATTGGGTACACTTTTTATCGCATCTATAACATCACGGCATGCGACGTTGCCGGATGTTCTCGTCATACAATATCATTCAAACTCCAAGTCGTTTATCAATGCTTTGCGATATTGAACTCAATGGTTAAATTCCTCAAAATCTATTATCGCATGACATTGCTAAGTCAGATTGAATCTTTTTGCGATATGTTATATGTTTGCCGGAATGTTATAATATGTTGTATTCCTACATAGGTAGCCAGACTGTCGAGCGCTCGCGGTGGACTGTTAGAAGAACAGACATTATATTATAATATTTACCGGCTATTCGCGCCCTTTTTTAAAATTGAAGATTGATTTACGAATTGCTTTTATAATATCGTTATTAATTTTGTGTTAATGGTTTTTGTTTTTATTACAAGTTTTATATTATTTCGTATTTTAATACACATTTATGTAGTTTTTCTTTAATAAATAAAATATTTGCTTCGTAATTATGTATTTGTCTTTTGCGTTCCGAAAGCATAGTCAGTTGTAATGTGATGATATCTATACAGGGTTTTCTAAAAATTTCAGAAATATATTAGGTACTCATTTAATATGTTTTTTCATACAGTTATATTAATTTGTTTAGAGTTTTTCATTTAAAAAAATGATCTGTACCTAGGTAATTACTTTACGCGTGACTATTTTTCAAAGGCATTGTCTCTAGTTGTATTGTAGTAGATAATAAAAAGGTGTTTTATTGTTGTTTGGGTGTATTTTATAAAAAATATTATGAACAAAAATAAACAATAATTTAAAAATAAATTACAATATACGGCCTACATAGTCCAGGAGTTTTTTTTTTTTTTTTTTTTTACATGAGCTCCACACAGGAGGCCCTGAGGAAAATAATTTCCCTCAGGGCCTATGTCATCTTTGGGGATGCTGTGTGGAGGGTTTTTTTAAGGAAAGGAAGGAGAGGAGAGTTCTGGGAAGGAAAAGGGTTTAAGGGGTGGGTAGGAATCTGGGGTTCAGTATGTCCTGGTCATCCGCCTCCAAGACCTAGACAAACCTCACCCCATGAACCAGGAGTAAGACCATTGACTCACAATCCGCAGGTCTCAAATTTTATTTGATTAATTTGTGTTATTTCACAATTAATTCATTTAAAATAATATATAGTATATTTGCGGCACGTTCCAGAGTGGAAGATACTCTCAGTATTACCCTGGTGTAAGACCACCATTCAGAATTGAAACGTTGCTTGAAAATGGCTTTGGCCGTGTTTAGTGACCAGATCCGAATAGCCAGGTACTTCCCAACCTTCATCTTCCCCACCTCCTTCCCCTATCCATTACCTTCAGCCTCATAACATACCGGGAATGCCATAGTCTCACTGGCTCCAGACGGGAACAGTTGGGACTCTTGTGCGGTAGTCACTGTAAAAAAATAATATTTAGGTATTAACTTACTGGCATAATACGGTGGTTTGAGGGATAGCCAAATTTAGTTGTTTTCTGATGGGTTACGGTAGTGAATTGGTCAAAATAAAGTTGGCAACACTGTCTCGGTGATTTAGTTGATATTTGCGCTAGATTGGTATTTGGTATATTTATGGCGCCGCCGATTCGTGTGTGGATGTGGATCATATGAATCCTTTCCTTTCGCATTTTATAAAATGTCGCGCTGGCGAAGGTACCATTATTGCAATATCAATGGATTCTTCAATTAACGGTAAGATTTTATCATATAACCTTAAATATTGTGTTGCATAATGAATTATTACAATCAATGACATACCAAAAATGTTTGGTGATTATCGGTTCGGACTGGCCACGCTTATTACGAATATTTTTTATTATATAATAAAAAGTTTCCTTTTTAAGTAATTAAGGCGAATCTAAAGTGTTTTTCTAAAAATTATTCGTAATAATCGTGGCCAGTCCGAACCGATATTTACCAAATGTTTTTTTAGGTAAAATTACATTTTAGGTTATGATTTCTATAAAAACGCTTTTCACTGATATTTTAATAATAATTCTTGTTGATTTTCACATAAGTATGATAATTATGCTTATTGTTTTATTATGTTTATGATTTTTAATGTGTTTTGTTATTTTATAGATAAAAATATATGTAGTACAAGTGAAAGTTCGCCAATTTCAGAGGATAAAAGAGCCGTAATTAATGAAATGGAGGAAAAACTGGATGATCTATTTGCAAACTCTTCAGATTCAGGTAGCTATGTACATAATAATTACTGATAATATACAATAATCTTAGGTATTTTTCATTACATACCAACATTACGTTACTTATTATTGTGAAATGTTTTAGCAATTAACGATAGTGATGCGGAATATTACGTTACGTAATATGAATTGTTTTATTTCGAATATTACATTATTATGCTTTATTTTAGAAGCAAGTGTGACGTCCGGCAGTGATGACTTATTCAAGTTACCCTCGAGAATTTCGTCTGATTCTGGTAGGTAAAACAAACCCCTTTATCTGACAAACGTTAACCAATGATTCCTGATCATATATGTGATAAGCGCATGGTAAGCGCTCGTTTCAAATTTCCAACTTGGTAATGTAAACGCTATGCTGTAGCGCAGGGGTTCCCAACCTTTTTGTACTCTAGAGCACATTCTAAAATATCGGTAGGGTGGCGGGCACCACATATTTTTAATCGACAAACTCCTCCCATAACTTCTCATTTTCCCATAATTTATTAATAAATAATAAACAAAAATGTTTCAAAATAATAAAATTATTATTCAAATTGCATACACACAGAGAAATGTATTTAATGTATTATTACGTCTCGCAATCGCAATGAAAATCTCGTCTCCTTCAACGGAAGCAACCTTCCAAACAGGCCCTCCATTGATATGCTCGATGTAACTCTAAGTGACCAGCTCAGATTTGGGGGCTCTATCGAAGCCAGAGTAAAGCTAGCCTCTCAAAAACTGGGCGTACTGTACAAGGCCCGCAGATACTTTAATAGTACACAACTGCTAGCCTTGTACAAATCGCAAGTCCGCCCCACAGTTGAATTTGGCAGCCACCTCTGGTCTGGAGCTCCAAAATATCTGAAAAATAACCTCGATTCTGTGCAGAAGCGGGCGATCCGATTGATTGATAAATTCTCCCATTTTAACAGATGGATTGCAATCTTTAGGGCACAGGCGTCAGGTAGGAATGCTATCCTTGTTCTACCGGTATTTCAATGGAAGATGCTCCAAGAAACTAGCATCATTGATCCCTTCGGCACCGGTGCATAGTCGGGAAACACGCCAAACCCGTGCCCAACATATGTACACGGTTGACATTTGTCACATGAGAACTGGTCGCTTCTTCGACTCGTTCTTGTGCTCAACAGCTCGGCTATGGAACGATTTGCCGACCTCTGTTTCCCCTTCCTACAACATGGGTCTCTTCAAGACCAATGTTAACTCCCTCTTCTCCTCAAAAAGACCCTCCACACAGCATCTTAGATGACATAGGCCTTGAGGGAAATCGTTTTCTTAAGGGCCTCCTGTGTGGAGTTTTTTTTTACCGGGTATACCGCACAAAAATCTCAACTGCTCCCGTCTGGAGCCAGTGACACCATGGAATCCCCAATCGGGGTATGTTGTGAGGCTGAAGGTAGTGGGGAGGGGAAGGAGGTGGCGAATACGAAGGTTGGGAAGTACCTGGCGATTCAGATCTGGTCACCAAACACGGATAAAGCCATTTTCAAGCATACCCGGCGATTCAGATCTAGTCACCAAACACGGATAAAGCCATTTTCAAGCAACGTTTCAATTATAAAAAAATATAATATCAATATGTCAATGTGATCTGAGGCAATGCATATCATTGGCCACTGCCTCATAATTAGGAGGGTATGACGATAATCCTGTTAGCAAACAATCATAAGGATGCTCATCGGTGAGTCGAGATCTATATCTTGATTTTATTAAGTTCATGTTTGAAAACAAGGATTCGCATAAATATGTCGAACTGAAAAATGATTCAATTTTTTATGCGGCTTTTTTCAAAAATGGGAACTTTTCTCTGTCCACTGTATTCCAAAAGTCCTCTGATATTAAGGATTTTAGCTAAATATCATTCTTAAGGTCCAAAATTTCTAACTCTAGTTCTTCTATCTTACCTTGAACAAAATCTGCAGTACAATGCGTGATGTGCAATAGTGAATAGCACTTCCCGTTCCAGGCTAGCGTGAAGAGTACAGTCTGGCACGCCGCGGCCGCTAGACAAGTTGCGAAGTACTGTCAGCAAAGGAACCACTCATACAAACAATATCGCAAACATACAAACGTATTTAATAAACCTACGCACTTAAAAACTTAAAACTCTAACAAATAAATAAAAATAATTCACATTTTTAATTAATGTTTATGAAAGAATTCTGTCTCTGTCGAATAGTGGTGGGAACATACGAACCGTTCACGGGGTCGGGAAACCCTGCTGTAGCGGGACAGCTTGCGTGAATACAGTTTAAGTTTATCGAACAAAGAAGTCATCCCATAATAAAATGACTGACACACCACATATGCTCAGGAATCGCTGGTTTAAGTTTGTGTGGTAACTTTGTATAATTCACTCTGTATAATTTTCCACACAAATTTAATTTATTAAATATGTTATAAAATGTTATTGCATTTTTAAATTTTAGATTCATATACCAGCGATCATCCAGGGAAGCAGGAGAAAACGGACTGCTATGTGTCATCAACTTCAAAACAATGTACATCTGATTTAGCTAGTAAAAAACCAAGAGTTTATGACCGTAAAAACTTCTGTCCATACTGCTTCAAGCTGATAACCAACTTTGTACGCCACATCACAATCCAACATCCCTTAGAGGCAGAAGTGATTGAATATAATAAAATTTTAGATCCCGATCTGCGCGAACGAAAAAAAAAGTGTGAATTAATTTCGAAGAAAATAAGAAATAGAGGCAATTATCTATATAAGCAGGACGCGATAAATAGAGTTGATGGAATAATACTACCGAATCGCCGCCCAAGAACGACTGCGACAGCTAAAGATTATGCGGTTTGTATAGAATGCTGTGGCACATTCAAAAGAAGTTTACTCTTTAGTCACCTGAAAAAATGTTCAAATAGAAAACAATCACATGAAGGAAATCCACTAAAACGCTGCAGAGTGTTAAAATCATCCGCTATTTTATTATCCCCAGACAATTCTGAGATCACTGAATCTTTAAGATCTCAGATATTTCCTGTGTTCAAAAATGATCCTATTGCAAAAATTGCAAAGTCTGAGCCATTAATTTGTGCATATGGTTCCCTACTATTAAGCAATCATAAAGAACATCATTTGAAAACACACATTACATCCAAGATGAGAGATCTCGCTAGACTGTTCATGGTCATCAAAGAAAAAAATCCTGCAATATCCTCATTTGACCTTGCATTTGACCCTATACATTTTAATGTTTTTATGGACGCTGTCAAAATAAATAGTGGTTACGATGAAAGTACAGGTTCTGTAAAAATTCCTAGCATCCCTCAACGACTTTGTACAGCTATAAAAGATTGTGCTGATATTTTGATGCGTAAAACAATACAGAATCCTGTGCTGACCACTTCATCCAAAGATGTTATAAAAAACAAGTTGTCTGAATTTAAAATAATCTTTGGTCACGCTTGGAAATTTGAAATTTCTACTAACGCTGAAAAATCAAGGAAAACTCAAAAAATGCTGAAAACTGATGTCATGCCTTTAACTACTGATATAAAAAAAATATGCACGGAAGTTATGAAACTAGAAGTGAATATAGCTCAACGATTTGAATGTGAAAAGTCTTATATCGCCTATGAGGAGCTATGTAAAATAACAATTGCTCATATTATAATTTTTAATAGGAGGAGGGCAGGAGAAGTTGCAAGAGCTCCATTAGAAAATTATATAGCCAGCCAAAGTGAAAAACAAGACATTCCTGAAGAAATATTGGAAATCATGAGTTCTGAGGAGCAAAATGCTATACATACATTATATTGCTTCCATATCCCAGGAAAAAGGGGGAGAACAGTTCCAATACTTCTTCGAAATCAGATGAAAAAAAATGTAGACACTATATTTGCGTACAGAAATTTAGTTGGAATTCCAAATGAAAACAAATTTTTATTCCCAAAACTAGGAGGTGAACCTTATTTTTGTGGCACGCAAATTTTAAGGGAACTAAGACACAAGTTTTCCTTTGTGAATTCAGATCATATAACTTCAACTGGGCTGCGACACCATGTTGCAACCATGAGCCAAGTAGCTGGAAAGAATAATGCTTATGTAAACGCTTTGTCTCATTTCTTAGGGCATACACCAGGTACACATAAAGGGAATTACATGATACCACAACTAGCTCTTGAGAAAGGTAAAGTTGGCTTGAATTTACTGCAATTAGCTGAGGGAAAAATATCTTGCCGATCACAGTCTGATAATGGAACGAACATTACAACAACTTTACAAAATGAAATAGATTCCGTCCCTCAACCTGAAGAATCACATAAAGAAAATGTGGATCATGTTACGTTGGATAATAGCTTAGAAAATGACCAAGAGTCTTTACCAAGTAATTTACTTGAT
Organism: Limnephilus marmoratus; assembly: GCA_917880885.1. NCBI lineage: Eukaryota > Metazoa > Arthropoda > Insecta > Trichoptera > Limnephilidae > Limnephilus > Limnephilus marmoratus. Next base: position 15,999,261 of record OU862906.1, read on the forward strand.
GGGAATATGGCAAAAAAAATTATAGTTAGAAGGAGGTGGCTTAATCAAGAAAAAGATGAACTTTATAAAAACTTTGCAAATTATTTCATCGAAGGGATTGATCCTGGCGCTACGAAAATAAACGAAATAAAAAAACAAACAGGAATATTGTCAATGAGGTCATGGAAGCAAATTAATACATTTATTAATAATCACCGTGTCAAGAAATTGCCCTTACCTAAGGATTTGCAGAGAAAAAGAGAATTCTACCTCCAGGATGCTTAACTTGAATTCAAATGAATTGTATTGATTAAGAGACCGCTATACCGGCTTCAACGATTGAACGATCCAAAGGTATCGACTCCGATTCCACTACAGCTGATATAAAGCGTGAAGCAATCGTAAAGTAGCTGTTGGCTTGTTCCATAGTTTGATCATTGGCAGTCGTTATAGCAGTTCCATATATTTTATCTTTTGTAATACTGGCATACAGAGTACCGGGCGAATAAGGCCCCTTTATCTTTCATCATGATATTGGTTGTGGAGGGTTATAATTTATTTTAGTTTTTGTTAAATTTATGTGCAAGGTATAATTTGATATCCCTTGTTAAATAAAAAAAAAACGAAGGATTCTTCTGTAATGTACAACGCTAAATGTTTCGTGAACGATGTATAATAAAAAGTTATTTGGTTTTAATTATGATTTAATTTTTTATTATATTATGCTGTTTTTATAATGATTGTGAATATAAAGTTATTAGGCTATAATTATTTTTTTATTGTGTTATGTTATTTTTCAAATGATTACACACTTTTTTTAGTATGTATAGTAATATTTTTTGTTTTTAAAAATTCAAATTAAATAGTTTTTTTTCAAAATGATCGTTTTTATTTTATCACCCTTGAAATGTTGAAAGTTACGTTTGAGACCCGTATTGTAGGAGGGAGGACACACAGAGGCAGGCAAAAATGAGTCGTAGAAATGACCCGTTCTCATGTGACAAATGTTGGGCACACGTTTGACGTGTTACCCGACTAAAGGGACCGGTGCCAAAGGGATCAATGACGCTAGTTCCTCGGAGCATCTTCCATTGAAATACCAGTAGAACAATGACAGCTTTCAAACCAGACGCCTGTGCTCTAATACACACACACACCGACACTAATCTTGGGATTAGTGTGTCGGTAACGGGCATATGGGTCTATCCCTTCTACTGCGGTGCAAGGTGATGAGTCGAGAGAGCCAGGCTGAAGAGGTTAAAAGGTCTCCCTCAACCACCCTCTCCCAGATGCGACACCTAGTCAAACCATTTGGGGCGGCCTATTGTAGAGACGTTGGTTGTACAATGTATACTATAGAAAATAATAAAATTAGAATACGTGTATAAAATTGGTGGAAGGTAGGTACCTACCTATGTGTCATACAACTGGAGACAATGCTTACACGTGTAAAAATAATTATAGGGTAAGATAAGATAAGATAAGTAGGTATAACATGATAATATAAAACATTATATAAAAATTACATTTTACACACATTTTAATAAAACTGTATGTAAACATGAAATTAATAAACATATTAAAAATTATAATTTGCAAACCAACCTACAACTTAAAGAAGCGTACGAATCAATGAACAAAGTAAATTTTGTAATATATTTCTAATAAGTTTATTCATAATTTTTCGAAAACACTAATAAAACTAAGATAAAATAATTATGTAGCAAATAAAAGAAACTACACCAATATGTATTTAAATACCTAATTTTATTTGTGATAATATTAAAATAAACCTTAACACAAAACAACCGTAAACACCAAATAAATAACAATATTAATTAGCAAATCATACTCCAATTTTAAAAAAACGCGCCAATAATCAAAAACGGCCGCTTGAAATAATAAATGTGTGAATAAGCAACATCCGACCTGTTCTGTCAACCTACCTTCGTATGAACTATATTGGTATGTATATGTAGCATTAAACTTGGCAACGTAGCGTGATGCGGTAAGTGTGTTCTTAAAATAGATCAAGGAATGCACATTATTTTAAGATATATTTTTTTAATAAATAAACATAATTTTTGATTACATATTATAGCTGACCATATTTTAAACAAAATTTAAAAGACAGCATGTTGGTACTTCATCTACGTAAGTATATATTACATGCGAAAGAATGAGCAACTTAAGTGGCTTCTTCTAAGATGAGCCACAAAATGTGGTATGACATAAATATATATATATATATATATATATATATATATATATATATATATATTTTGTTTACATAGTTACATAAGGTTTTAACAAAGAAACAAAAAATTGCCTTTCCTCACCATAAACAGACAATGCTCTTGTATTTGGTAAATGTACAATGCATTTGACCAATGCTGCGTTGAAATGCTTCAAAATTATTAAAACAAACCTATATTCAAGGGGCACAAATCAGTGAACTACAAATTATATAATTGAATATGAAGGTACTTATGTAGCAAATCCGAAGGGATTGATGTAATTAGCTTTATAAGTTCCCATAGTCAGCCCTGATAAGAGGCACGCTCAAAGGATAAACCATACGTGAATCTCTTTCATATCCCTCTCTTTTATCGGATAGTGTACCTATACGTACACGTTGTGCAAACATGCCATTCAGGGCTGCATTCAATAACTGCAAACGGCCATTGGCTCATTCATTCCCCCGGAATGTAAAGAAAACGGTTTTAAGGAAATGTACAGCGGGAATCAAATATATTCGCCATTGAACATGGACATTGATGTGACATTCAGACTTTCAAATGGTTGATCTCTGCGAACCTCACAAAGAGACTTTTAATGACCCAATGTGAACTGTTTGATGAATAATTGGCAAGTTATTCCTGTACAAGTGACTGCGAATTGGAAAACAAGTGACTGCAAGTTGACTGCGAATTGGAAAGTTATTCCTTGTATGGGATGATATGCTATTTTGGAATTTTTATCTATATTTGGATGTAATTTTTTATAAGTTTTCTTCACCTTGTGTTACCTACCGATTCTGCCGTCTTAACTATATCTACACACACTAATGTATAAAATGAGTTGAGTATGAGAAGTTACCAAGTATCGAATTTTTTTATGTTTTTGAAAAAAAAATCGTTTTTTGCAATAAAAACAGATGATTTTTGTGATATTATCTTTTTGATGTTTCTGTAAGAAAATACACAGTTCCTACATTGAAGTTGAAATGACTTCGTTTATACTTACATTTACGAATACACTGTGTTTTCATTTACTGTTCGAAATGACTTAAGCCGTGTTTTGTATCTAGATCGGAATAGCCATCTCTTTAATTTTTTTTAAATTTAAAAAAAAAAAAATATATTTTTTTATTGAAACATTTATTAAGGTTACAATTTTACAATATAATATAGCTAGCAAAAATTATACCAATTTATAAAGAAGGCTGCAAAAAATGTATTTCTAACTATCGCCCAATATCGGTTTTATCAGTATTTTCAAAGGTGTTCGAGACTATTATCAAGGATAGACTTCTAAAATACATCTCTAACAACAATATCCTAACACCACAGCAATATGGCTTTCGAAAAAACTCCAGTACCCAATGTGCCACCTTCGATTTCATCTCGAACATTCAGCAGTACATAGACCAGGGCGAATATGTAGCAGCTATTTTTATAGATCTAAAAAAAGCCTTTCATACAGTAGATCATGAAATACTCCTACAAAAAATCTTTAAAACTCCTTCGAAGTTACCTATCTGATAGATATTGCCTTGTCGACATCGAAGGGAACCTAAGCGGCTTTGGAAAAATCACATGTGGAGTGCCACAGGGCTCGATTCTAAGACCCCTACTTTTCTTACTATACATCAATGATATAACTAAATGCGGCATCTTGGGAAAACTTCAACTTTACGCTGATGATACTGTGATTTATTATCGTTGTAAAAATCTGAGGGAACTTGAATCTCTAATGAATAAAGATCTCGCAAAGCTAGCTAAATGGTTGCGGATAAATAAATTAAGCCTCAATGTCAAAAAAACTCACTACCTCACTTTTGGGAAAAAAGATTACATGACAATGAATATTACTCTTGGAAATGAAAAGCTCCAAAATGTACAAGTAACGAAATATTTAGGGTTATTCATAGATTCTAACCTATCGTAGAACTCCCATGTTGAATATGTTAAATCCAAAATTTCCCCGATAACTGGTGTACTCTATCGACTTCAAGATGTGCTCCCCACAGCTTTAATGCGTGCCACATATTATGCTCTGATCCACTCTCTCCTAAGTTATCTGGTTAGTATCTGGGGCACCATTACTAAGAAACAAATATCTGAAATACAAGTAATCCAAAATAGAGCCATAAGAAATATATACCATCTACCATGGGATACGCATGTCAAAGACATATACTCACTGACACAAATTCTTCCCTTTACCATTCTGCCAAAATATAGCATCACCACTGCCATCCTACAAATAATTTAACACTCGTCACACACCAACACTAAACCAGCCTTTAATTCCGATATACACCAGCACAAAACACGATCACAAAATCAAATACACCTATCGTCATCTACACACACAACTAAATTTGGAATTAACTCCTTTCAATACATAGCACATACGCAATACAACGCATTACCTAATGTCCTAAAACTACCAGAATCAAACAAAAAAATATTGGCAAAGGCTCTAAAAGGATATTTCCTCAGCAACTTTATTAACCAGTGACGAATTTATCTGTCTTCCTTTGTAACTCTTGTATATTCTTCAATTACCTGTATCAAGTGTGTCTAGTCCATTTAAAAATCTATGTATTGTTCATTGATTTCCGTGTTCTTATGTAAAAATAATTTTCCTTTAGATGTATAATGTTGTCCTTCCCGAAATGAGTTTTATTAAACTCATTGGGAGTAATGTATTATAAATTTTATGTAATAATTTTGTAATATATTATCTCTAATAAATTAAAAAAAATAAAAAATAAAAAAAATACCATCAATATTTCAATCACTCTCCTAATAAAGCAACTGCTTGTGTTTAGGAGAGGACAACATCTCACAACATACATCTATCGGGGATGCCATGCCACTCTTGTGCCGTTTTACATTCTGAAAAACATTCACAAATTTCAAAAGATGTATTAAACAACTAAAACAAATAAAATATAGAACAAATATAAGTGTTTTGATTAAAAATCGGTACATGACCAATAAGGAACTCCAGTGAAAAATATTATGGCTTTAAAAAAATACGTTCATACGAACCAGGGGTGGGGAACCTATTTGGCATCGGGAGCCATTTAGAGGTTTGTGGTATCACCCGCGGGCCGCACATACATTTTTAAGTGCCAGACGGGGGGCAAGGGGTATACCTAAATCCAAATTTTTTATGACCTCACTGCCACTTATTTTTATCATCATATTCGACTTGTATTCTTCCAATTAAAATCAATTACACGAATTCTGCATCTATAAATTTATAACTGCTATCGGAAACCGAGAATGTATCCCTTCGCGTCTCGAATTTTTACATTGTGTTTAGAATACGAGGCAGGTTTTAACTTAAGGTTGGTTCTGCGTAAGAGTCCACAAGCTTAAATAATAGTTTCCAACAGAATTTTGCAGCGTATGGTGTGTAACTCAAATGTAAAAGTTCACTCGGTAGATGAGAATGGTTTCCTTTGATGAATCTGCAACTTATTATTTAATTTATCGTTATATCGACCCATAATCGGCAGAACAGCGTAATCCACATGTTTGTCAATCTACGATTTTTAACAAAAACTGTTCAATGCTGCTTAATACATCAGTGACAAAAATTGCGGAAGTTGTAGCTCTATCTTATATGCCAGACACCAATTTTATTACTTGTATCGTATTTTCTCATAAAATTACTATTAGTTGTTGCAATAATATTTTTAATTTATATAGATGTAAAAGTATTTAGTTGTCCTCTCCTAAACACAAGCAGCTGCTTTATTAGGAGAGTGGTTGAAATATTGTTGTTATATTATGTTGTAAAATTGTAACTTTAATAAATGTTTTAATAAAAAAATAAATAAAAAGATCTTCCAACGGAATTAGTGAATGCTCAGTCATAAAGTAAATGGATGATCATGTACAAAATCTGTAAATCTAATGTGAATAGCAAACATTATTATTTTTTTTTCGAAGGAAGCAAATGCTTTGGGGTGTATTAAATAAAAAAACACACTTTGTAATACAACTCTTTTTATTTGAATTAATAATTAACCGCCAACCAGGTTTCGCTTAGCTCAAGTTTCATCGGGGCTTGTTATAATTAACTTAACAAAGTTATTAATTATTAATTAAAATAAAATGTGATGTATTGCAAAGTGCCTTTTTTCATTTAATGAGTATTTCTCAAAATAAATGTACGCAACGAAAAGGTTGTTACGAAATAGTCCTAAGATGTAACTAAATAGTAAAAGTAAAGCTTGTTATATACAATACAAATATTTTTAATTTATTTAAATTTTTTTGTATTATTTATTTAATTTAAAAAATATTCGTCTTTTCTAAATGTACGTAATTATCTTTTACTTTTTTTATTTATTGTACATACTACAAACATACATAAACTCATGATCCAATTTATTGTTGTACCTATTGTAAGGGGTTTAAAATAAAACAAAGAAGTATTAATCAATGTTTTTTTAATAAAATTATCAGCTTCCCAAATTTAAGTACCTAACACAATATTCAACAAATCCTTAGAAATTAAAGAACAGGCACTGTTTACAACATTTAAAAATGTATTCATTTGAATCACTATCGAAATAGCTATTTTTAGTTTGTGTTTATTTACAATTTGGTTTGTTGCTACTTTTTTTAGTACCTACTTTCTTTTCTCTGGGATCTGCTTTATTAAACTTTGTTTTTAAAGAATCTGTAATTGTATTTAGCAAAATTAGCTTTTTTTCACCTTCTCTTTTTCTGCCATGGACACATTTGATAAAATTTCTTCTAAGAAGCTTTTTGCCTTCCGGCATTGATTTTTGGGGGTATTCCTAAAAAAATTATCCTGTAGCCGGTATTATAAGAGTAAATTATAATACATTTTTATTTAAATAAGATTTTATAAAAGCTTGAGGCACTACTAATTCATAAAAATACTTTCAATTTATACTTACAGACACATTTACAATATACTATTCTTAACCTAAGCATTTAAACAAATATGGACAAATAACGCTGGACTACATGATACCTAATTGCTTAAATGTGTTACCTATCGAAATTAAAACATGTACAAATGGTAAAGCAAATATTATGTTGAAGAATTGGCTCGCAGAAAGAAATAATTTTTATATCTTCAAAGTAAAAGCACCCATTGACAAACTACTTAAAAGTAGTTTATTGGGACTTTTCTTTTTTTTGTAAAATATGTTTATTTTTCCTGTCGTATTGTCTTACTTTGACTTTATAATAAATAAAATAAAAATCAGGTTGTAATTGTGTACACTCAGCTTTATTGTATACTTTTTTGTTACGTTACGAAATTTATAATAAAAGTTACGAAATTGTAATAAGAATTAGACAAAATGTGGTTATAAAATGTCAATGGTTTGATAAAACTTAAAACTGTAAATAGGTAAGCTTAGCAATCTTTGTACCGCAGGTATTACAAAAAGATGAGTAAAAAAAGACTTACCGTTTCGTGAAAAAAGGCTATAATATTTCCTGTCTCAAAATTGTAGTCCCACTAACGTTGTTACTGATTTTAACAATTAATGTTATGGTGGAGACGTCAGACCAACAAACAACGAGAATGAAGCTAGTGTTGCCCATGTAAAATTTAATGAATGGGTTGTAGAAATAAAACGTAACTAACGAGTAGTAACTAAAAAGTAAATGACTATGTCTAATTTTGATTTTTGTGCCTAAATTATTAATTTATTATGAAACCCCATAGAAAATTACTTTGTACAGAAACTACAGTTAGTAAAGACCCTAAAACTTACAAAAATGCACATATTATAACGTTTTACTCGCATTTTAAGAATAAACACATGAAGAAGGTAGGGTGGCAATTTTATTTTGTATGAAAAGTATAAATCGATATTTAAAAAAAAAAATTTAATATTTGCGGATTAATACGATTGTAATGTTTATTCTTCGTTATTTTAAAGTCTAATATTTATTCTCCAAAATGGTGTATTATATTTTTTTGTATGATTAATTAAAAATGTAATTTTTTAACTGTTTCCAGGCACACTTTATTTTTCCAAAATGTACACTTTTTTTGAGAAATAATCAAATATTATTCGTTTCCACAGTTTAATACATATCCATCGTTGGTTTTAAATGTACATTAATTTATTGATTAATTCTTAAATGTATTTTGACAAAAATGTTAATGTCAAATGAAATTAGCGAATGTCAAGTCAAATTGAGAAATTGAATAAACCTTCGCCGTATTGAAAATCAAACAGTTTCAACTGTATATAATAAAACAGCAATATTAGTCCTTGCAGATATCACTTTACAAACGTTTTTTCGATATAGGAAAATGATATTGTTAATTTGATGTCCCGAAAAGCAGTCCGGAATTATGCATGAAAGGGAATTATTATTATGTGGGAAATCATTTGCATTTATCGCCCAGTGGTCTAGCGAACTTTTCCTTTATTATATAAAGTTAGCACATAGAACTTCTTGTAAATGGGAAGCGAATTATTTAAATATTATGCGCCCGGTTCGGCACTTTTAAAACTAAATTTTCAAATAATAGGACGGTATAAATCAATAAAGGTGGGCGACCAGTGCTAGGTTTTCAGAATAAACAATATACCTACATCTAAAGGAGTTAAGTCCTTAACATAATAGTGGTGTGCCAGTGACGTGCACTATACAATGTCTAAAATGTACTAGTAAAGCTAGAGCTTGTTCGTGCGTGAATTTTTTTATTTTAAATATTTGAAAATGACCATTTTATTTCCATCTTCCGATGATTGTTGTGGACGTTCAAGTTTCTCACCAAATTCGTAGAAATACAAAAATTATCATAAAGTCTTAGAATTTGAAAATTTTATTTAATTCATTGAAAATAAATAACTTTGCATACGCTACTATTTAATAAAAATAATTGACGTTTCAAAACCAAATGTTTCTTCGTCAGAATATACAGGGTGTCAGGGGGTAAAGTGCATTAACTTCGGGAAGTGATTCTACATGATAGTATAAGTAAAAAAGATAAATAACTTTTTTCGAAATTCCAACTTTTAGAGGTAGTTTTGAGGTAAAAAGATAAAATTAGTCCGGCGTGTGCGGACAGATTTACTATTTTCCGCTGTTACAATACGGGCCAATCACAATCGAGTCGGGCGCCCGGCAGCGTATTTACAATCCCTACCGTGATTCAGTCGCGCTACGGACTGAAACGCGGTAGGGATTGTAATGCATAAATCACCTTACAAACACTACCTCGTTTCAGTCGCCTTACGCGCTTCGTTGCTCTATCTGTTTCTGTGAGAGTGACGACCGTAATTGTAGGAGGGTTAGAAGAGAAGATGGACCGCGTTTTTTTATACTTCAAAAAAAAAGTTTTACATAGAAAATTTTTTTAAGTTAAAAAAATACGCAGTCCATCCTCTCTGCTAACCCCTCCACAATTACGGTCGTCACAGAAACAGAGAGTAACGAAGCGCGTAAGGCGACTGAAACGAGGTAGTGTTTGTAAGGTGATTTATGCATTACAATCCCTACTGCGATTCAGTCAGTAGCGCGACTGAAACGCGGTAGCGTTTGTGAGGTGATTTATGCATTACAATCCCTACCGCGATTCAGTCCGTAGCGCGACTGAAACCCGGCAGGGATTGAAAACACGCCGCTCGGCAGGCTCTCAGCAAGTAAGATCGCATCTCACACTAAGGATTTTGAGTAGGTACGTCTTTTTGTATGGAAAAAAAAAATGTTGGAATTGCGGAAAAAGTTGTAAATCTTTTTTACTTTGGGAGGCGGGTATGGGTACCGCCGCCCCGGAAACCATTTATTGGACAACCAACACCCCTGCCACAGGTCACCCCAAGTGGTTCGCTACGTTTGGTGACTTAGCAGGGGTGCCCGGGTTCATGGGATGAGGTTTGTCTCGGTCTTGTTGGCGGATATGTTTGCCCAACCACTGCGTGGCGGGCTGGATCGGAGGAGACTGATTGAGGGAGGCCTTTTGACCACTCCAGCCGGATTCTCCTGACCCTTCGCCTTGCACCGAAGTGTAAGGAATAGATTCATACGTCCGTCACTCCTGGCCACACTGACCCCCAGATTCCTACCCACCCCTCATACCTTTTTCCTTCCCATATCTTCTTCTCCTTCCTTTCCCTAAAATAACCCTCCACACAGCATCTTCAAAGGTGACATAGGCCCCTAGGGAAATTGTTTTCCTCGGTGCCTCATGTGTGGAGCTAATGTAAAAAAAAAAAAACTCCTACCATCATGTAGAATCACATCCCGAAGTGCACTTTACCCCCGGACACCCTGTATAATTGATGTTTCGAAATCCATTTTTTTATTTTTATTTTTATTTTATTATGAAAACGCACAGGAGTCCCCAACTGCTCCCATCTGGAGCCTGTAAGACTATGGCATCCTCAATCGGGGTATGTCGCGTGAGACTGAAGATAGCGGGAATGGGAAAGAGATGGGGGATAGGAAGGTGGGGAAGTACCTGGCTATTCAGATTTGGTCACCAAATACTAAAGCTATTTCAAGCAACGTTTCAATTGTGAATGGTAGTCTTGCACCATACTGAGAGTATCCACCGTTCTGGAACATGCCGCAAAAATATATTTTTAATTAATTAATTGTGAAATACCTCAAATGAATTAAATAAAATTTATTTGCGCACGCCGGGTTCGAACTAGAGCATGCAATACGCAGTATATATTCAATACCGCGCTTTTGCGGTACCGGACATGTAATACCGCAAATTTTGCGATATTGCGAAATAGTAACAAAGACCTATATCTTCTGAACTGAAGAAAGTTTTAAATGGTAATCCAACTTTTGTCACCATACGGGACACTTTGTAGAAAAATTATTACTTTTCTCGAAATAGTGTGATATCTTTCTTTTTTTCGCCGGTGATTGTAGTTTTTCGATGTGGTCATCATCGTCAATTAAGTTTGAGGTTGTAGCTGCTACCTCGGTAGATTGGCTGCGGCTCGTAGTTGGTGTTGAGCTAGGACAATCAACCTCTTCTGATATCTCGTCGGAGTTAACATTTTTAGCTCCAATTCCGTGCTTTGTGCGCAAATGAGTATGTAGTCAACTTGTCGATCGTCCATTAAAACTGGACAGAGTTTACACTTCGCTGATTGACGAACTATATAGATCGCAAATAATGTTTCCACACTATATTAGAACTTTTGAAGTCTTTGAATTAAATACCTTTAGTGGTAGTATTCATTTTTTACAAAAAAAAATTGTAAACAAATAAAATAGGACAGATTTGTCACTCACTTGTCCGACTTGCGAGTAGTTGCGAGTGAGACTGAGACTGAGTACGACTACAAACAAACTTTCGTTTGCTGTAGGGAATTCGGGAATTCCTCGACGCACTATTCGAAGCAAGGATTTCCCTATCACGGTTCGTTTTTAATCGAAGAATCTGTGTCATCATCAATCATCTTTAGGAGAATCTGTGTCTTGGACATTAGGCAAATTTATGCCAAAAATATATTAGCATACCTCTTCAAACACCGAACTACCTTTGAAAATGTCCAAACTTCTCGAGATACTAGAACCAAAGGGCATAATCTCCTACTTATCCCTTTTGCTAAAACAACCTTTGGCCAAAGAAATTTTAAATACTTTGCAACAAAACTATATAGTACACTTCCACTGGCAATTAGACAAAACACAACGTATCTTAAATATAAATCTGACACCAAGCCTGGATTACCAGCCAAAACAGATCCAACATAGATTTTATCAAAACTATCTTATAAGTATTTATTTTTTCAATGTTACTTTGATGATTAACTGTTATTTGTAATATTGTGCTATTATTTGTACTTTGCATGTGTTATTATTATAAACTACTCATGCTGAGCGCCTGCTCTCAACAAATGATCTCCTAGTGAGACAGGCATAGAATAAAACAAATTGTAAGTCAAAAACTAATAAAGATGAATAATAAAAAAATAATAAAAAAATACCGCGAAATTCGCATTTCTAACCTCGCTTTTGCGATACCGAAAAACAGCGCGAAATTCGCGAAATTGCGGTAACGATATAACAGTATTGCATGCTCTAGTTCGAACCCGCGACCATCGGATTGTGAATCGAGAGTCTTTCCTCGATTTCTTTGTGACCTTAAACTCAAAATAGAATCCTTCCCGTATTATGATAGTTGAAAACATTTCTCCATCCATCTATTCTATTAATCGTGTAAACGGTTCGTTTCTTAGGGTGAACAGAGTAGACACAATTTTTCAGCCTTTATGTCAGTGTCAGTGACGTTGCTAGTATTGAGCCAGCTCAAATAAGCACTGTGTGAACAGGCATGCTCATCGTGATCCGATCTTAGTCTGTGGCAGCCATGCGTGTGCATTACAAAATTATCGAAAATGACCCGTCGGAGCGACGAAAAAACTTTCGTTTTCCGGATTTATACGAATGTTGTAATGTATATATATATATATATATATATATAGTATTGTTTAGTTTTGGGGCAGGTCAGGAAAACTCACTCTTTTTTGTATGAAAAAATTAAGCCAAACCCGTCACGCCAAAACGACCTTTCGGCTCCTCGAGATTCGTACACTTTGAGAGGTCAGTTTCGGTCAACGGGCAGCGTAACTAAAATCGTATGAGAATTTTCAGCCATCGATCCTCAAGCCAAAGTGGACCTTGGCGTTCAGCATTTCGGAAGGCTTCACGGTTCAATCTCCTTCGAAGTCTTCGGCACGAGCTTTTGTTTTTTTTTCTGGATCGGGAAACATTTTTAATTTTAATTTATACGTTTGCCAAAACTTTACGGGAGACATCTAGCGGTGCGGAATACGAGTGTGGATTGTTCACATTAGAAAAAATCAAATGTCTATCGCATACGGTTGTAGTTCTATTTTTATCCGTTCGAATGGCGGGGTCGTCTGATTTTACACAAAAATTTTCAATTCACGAAAAAAGGGCACTCAACATGACTCAATACAGCGACTTTCTTAATATAATGTTGCCAGGTGCTTGATTTTGGAATGGCTGATTTTGGAATGTAGTCTCTTTGATTTTAATACGTGTTCACAATGTCTCTTACTAAAATTGTTAATTTTGTCAATAAATAATATGGAGACGTTTAAATATAAAATACATTTCATATAAATTTAATTGGATACCTAAATTAACTGCTCTAAACATACCAACACTCACTAGAAAAAATAATTATTGAAGTTGTGGTAGAATTTCTTTTACCTCATGTGAAATTGTTTGTTCTTTTTTTTCAACTCATTTTTACTATCATATTATTATTTGGAAATATATTTTTAATGGAATTGTGCATATGAAGTTTGAAAACAGCAAAAAAAATGTTTAAAAAAATTATATTTTTAGGGTGTTTTTGTTGTTATTTTTTCAAAAACATGTTTTTTTCATTCTATTCGCAGGTATATTGTAAAATGTTATGAATAATAAAGCATCAAAGTTAATATATTTATGTTTCGTTGCTTTCTTATACTCTTAATTAAAAGTTTACGAAAAACTTCTTACTAAACATAAGATTATTTTACCTCTGAAATAGGTTTTTTTTAGAAACGGCAACACTGAACTTGGTGTTCAACAAAGTTCAAAATGACAACTATTTATTTTCGTAAACAATATGGCGGGCTGTCGCTCATGGCTTTGTTCATTTATTGACATGACGGAACTAAATTGCTGACTGCTGCAAATAGGTAGGATAATATATGAAATAATACTCCGAAATAATACTATTAAAATTTTATGCAACTTATAGACAGATTGGCTCGAAAATGAGCTAACACGTCAGACGTATGATATAACCTAAATCGTCATTTCTTACGGGAAAGATTTTGAAAATGATCTAAATCGTAATTTATTTACTTACAGGAAAGATTTTGAAAATGCCCCCAGAGATATTGGATATATATTTATTCCATAAATTAAGATGTTGGTATGATGAAAGTGAAAGTGACACGAAAACGCAAAGTGCGTAGATATTTAACGAAGCAAGCTTACAAAAAAAAGACTCTTGATCAAAGGAATTCATTTTAAAAAGGTATTTATTTATTATTTTCTTTAAAAAATAGAGCAATCTACCAGATAATTATGTATTTCCTATTGTTTTAACCTTCAAAAGTGCCGCGGTCACCTTGCGGCCACCGGGTGACAAACGGCAATCCAGAAGATAATGACTTCGAAGGAAAATGACAAATGATCGGACGTCATACAAAGCATTTTGTAGAAAATAAACAACCTTATTTTGGTTAGGTATTTTTCTAAAGTAAATACGCTGACATCCCTACAATAACTTTTTGAACTTTGTGGGTACAAACATTTTCATAATGACAAAATGAAGGGAATGACAAACGCATCATACTAAGCAGACGTCATATTTATGTACAAAGCATTTTGATAATAGAGTGATCTATTCTAAAATAATACTAAAATTCTAAAGTAAATACGCTGACATCTTCCGTACAGACCCGCTCCATGTACCTACTGGTTACTTCCAGAAGCATTACCGTTTATAATTTTCAAATACATCTGTTAAAATTTTCATCTGTTATGTTCTGCTGTTTGAACAGTTAAACCGTCATGGTTGAATCCTGCATGTTTGAAACAATTGTAAATGGTACTTTGTGACATTTTAAGCACAAGATTCTTTCTAAAATTAGTTTTGAGTGACCGTTTATTCCTTGATCCATTGGCTGTAAGACTGATGTTGTATTGGACGCAAGGAAAGCAAGTGTTATATGCTTAAAATCAACTGTGTTAGGAATCATGTCAATCACTATAAGCGAAGTCATTATATCTGATTTTGTTATAAAGAATTTTATTTGAAAATCAAACTTCGTTGTGTAATTACTGAATTTAAATAATATTTATGTTTCAAGATACTACGATACGAAGCTGCACTGATATCGACTGGCTGTACCGACGCAATATTGATTATATCCCGTGGAGATTCTTCATTGCTGAGGATCGTGTGCTCTACTCCAATTTCCATGGTGGATAAGGCTCTTTCTTCCGGTCCCCGCAGTCCTGCGCTATGTGGAGAGCGAAGGACATCGACGTACCAGAGACGCCAGTGATACTTGGTCACTTCAGCGCTGCGGTGACCTTCCTCTGCCTTCTACTTTGTCAGTGACTATGAGTTTCTCCAAGTTGGAGTCCTCAGTTTGGCGATCAACGTGTCCAAAGTATTTTAAAGATGCGTTATAGGCAGATAAATTAAAAAAAAAATAGAAAAATCAAATATTGTTGATTATTTTGACCATTTAGATTGGTCATTTTAAGAGACTGCCTAGCGATTCCTTATTTTTTATGAGATCGTTATTGGATAACGGACGTAATCACGTAATAATGTGATTTTTATGGCTGTTATTTGCGTTTTCTATGTACAACGTACATTAAATGAGAAAATAATCATGCTTACTTGCAGGAATTCATGTGTAAATCGATCTAAACTAAAATATATGATTTAAAAATCATACAAATCTGACAGGAGATTACGTCCGTTATCCAATAACGATCTCACAAAAAATACGGTATCGCTAGGCTGGTAACAATATAACTGATCAAGCACAAAAATTTTATTCATTCTTAAACACTTCCAAGGAACTTATTGTTTTTATTTAACTTATGTTCCTATAATTAATTTTTAAGGCTTCTCATTATCCCATATGGTTTTCAAAAGAATTAATTTTCAATAAAAAACAAATGCACAAATTATATAAGCAATCTAGAAACGTTAACGATTGTATATTATTTATTGTAAAAGCCCACTCGGGCGTAAATAAATAATAATTGAAAGCCTTTTGTGGATGTCTAGCTCTTCCAGAATGGACACATTTGTGCGTCTGGCAGACCATGGAATCCTGAACATTTTTCTCCAACACCACATTTCTATGGCGTCTATTCATTTTCTTTCCATGACTTTGTACTACGTTTCGACACTATACTGAACAATTGGGAAACTCATTGTTCGGACGATATAGGAAATAGGCTATTGAAATTTAATTCACAGAAATTGATACTATGATTTCCTCTACAAACTTAATTCTAAGATAAAAATAGAAAAATTTGCAGGATTTTCATTCAAATTCAGCGGGTTTTCCATCTTGAAATATGTTTTTTAATAACTTTAAATGTTTTTTTTTTATACAAAGATTTGTATTATATTGTAGCAAATCCTGATTTTGAAAAATTGAAGAATATAATTTATTTTTTGTAAATAAAGATAAGAAATATTATCTTTTTTTTTACATTAGCTCCACGCAGGAGGCCCTGAGGAAAATAACTCCCTTCAGGGCCTATATCATCTTGGGGGACGTTGTGTGGAGAGTTTTTTCATGACAGGAAAGAGAGGAAGTTCTGAAAAGTAAAGGGTATGAAGGGTGGGTAAGAATATGAGGTTCAGTGTGTCCAGGAGTGTCAGACGGATGAATCCATCCCTCCCACTGTGGTGCAAGGCGATGTTCCGTGAGAGTACGGCTGTAGAAGTCTGAATGTAATTTAATTTCCCTCAAATAAAATTAAATAAGTAATATGTTCATCAATTTTCTTGCATTATAAATATTTTACAAATCTTGATTTCTGACTTTTTGTTTGCTTCAAAATGTGTAATTTTTTTTATTTTACGTTATGCTGAATAATACAATTAAAACAATAAAACTTATTAAAAGGTTTTTTTTTTCTTCATGTATTTATAGTACTTATAAGTAGTCTGTTTTTTAAATGAAATAAATACTAAAATGCATTATTTTCCATTTCTGGAAATTTAAATACTTTTACATTATTATCAAATTCAGAGATCGGCAAAGTGAGGCTCCGGAGCCGCATGACGCTTTTGTAATTAAGGAATACAATTTATGTATTCCTTAATAACATAATATTTTGTTATCAATGAATAAAATTTTATTATCAAGTTTTATTCAGCGTACCCATAATTTAATGAAGTACTAAAATTAGGGGGCGTCTACTAATATCTACAGGAATTCCAAAAACTGAAAAAAATCTAACTAATATCAATGAGAAGGAAAGTGTTGACGAATATCTACAGCTCAAACTGTTGAAGAATATCTATGAGAACCAAAGTGTTGACGCATATCTACAGCACTGGCAGAGGTTGGATTTGCAATTATATATAGCATATTGGAATAACGTAATATAGCGTATGCAGTTTAAAAAACTTAATTTATGTAAGTATGTATGTAAAAATCCCTAATATCGGACTATTGGACACATTTAGCTGATTAATCCAACCTACTCTCTGTAGATATTAGTCAACACTCTGAAGTTCGTAGATGTTAGTTCAACATATGAGCTGTAGATATTCGTCCGACATACAGGCTGTAGATATTAGTATCTGGAGTCCTAAAATTATGATAAATGTTTACTAAATCCAAAGATATTGAAATATAAGTAGATGTGCTATCTGCTGTTTTTACTATGTGGGTCTGCGCTTCCGGGTGTCGCCGATATTGTTTATCAATTAACAAATAAACTAAAAGAACAAATAATTAACAAATAAACCAAACGAACGTTAAACTAAACGAACGAATTCTTTCCTTATTCAAAATATATTGTTAACCAATATTAATGCATATTTTCAAAAAATCAACGAAATGAACAAATTCTTTTTGTATGAAAACTACGCTAATTAGCGCGTAGTCCGGCGACAGTTGCGCGGACACCATAGCATATCTCTTCTGTATTTGAATATCCTTTGACTAAATCAAACAGATTTGCTCTCAAATTTTTTTTGAATCGTTATAATGCAAAGATTTGGCTAATAAGTTTGCCGAACACTGATCTAAATGATACCGAGTATTTTGAAATAAAAAGTAAGTGTTAAGCGTGTCCCTATTATGTAAATATTTACTGGTTATATTTATGAATAGTACAATAGAACAAAAGTGATTATGAAATTGGGAGACTGGTTGATGGAGACCTTTGTTCTCTCCAGGACTCAACCCTTTGCCTTTCATCGCAGCGGGAAGGATGGATTCACACATCATTCCTGTAGTGTTGCCAACTCGGATTTTGAAAAAGGTGTAGGCCAGATTAGAAAATTATGTAGTATTAGTAAAATTTGTATATGAAAAGTTCATAGATCCACATATTTTTTTTTTCGTGAAATGAAGAAGTTAGGGTACGTGAAACTGAATAAAACATATTGTATTTTGTTTTACAATTTATTTAATCCATAAGCTGCTGAATTATTCTGCAGTATTATTTTGGCTGGTGTATTTTCCTGAATAAAAAACGTGTTTTTACTTACTCATTTCTAAGGAAACTCCTGAATGTCATAAGATATTACATTGTCATTGTTTACTAATACCTATACCAAAAGCTTTAGTAATTTCGTTTTTACACATAATTATTTACAAAAACGAAATAACATTAAAAACGACTATACATGCGATCCGCAGCTTACGGGTTAAAGAGATAGAACTCAGGCAGCATTTGAACCGTTCTTCGTACTTGCAATATTAGCGTATTAACCCCTTTTCATCTCTGGTATTGTAAATTATGGTTTAAGACTAAAATACTCAATTTTCAGTCAAATTATATTTATTAAAATATTAATGAAGGCTCGCTGTTTGTTTTTTAGCCACTTTTTATGAAAAGTAAGCATTTCATTAGAAAGTCTGTTTCTGACGTTAGTTTTTGTCAAATTAATCGCAGAAAACAGATGCTCGACATTCGCACTGCTTTGAGGCAAGTTAATAACTTTTGTACTGTAATGTTGTCGTGTGAGTGCTGTGTGTCTGGTGGGTGGAACTCGGTAATGAAGAGAGTAGGTATAATTGGTACTGGTATTGGGGAGCTGCTGGTAGCAAAAGAGACATACCTACTTCTTTATATAAACTGGACCAGTAAGAGAAACATTTGAGACTTCACCTTTTCTTATTTTTGAAATATGACATCAAAACTCATCAGCTTTGATTTGCTGATTTTCTTGAAATGGAAGATTTGTGTTTCTTGGAGTTCTCCATTCACGGTCTAACTTGGTAAGATTTGTTGGAAATAATCCTGAAAATAGTCGAGCACTTTCATCTGCAGGACTTCTTATGTGGCACGGACTCTAGCAGTATGAAACCACACCACACCACAACGCACCACATAATTTGTCCCGCAGACAGGGGCGCCTCTGTCTTTAAATAAGGGAACGTACCCATACTACGTGACACGTTTAGGGAGGGGGGGGTCTTCAAAATGTCACGCTCCATACAAATGAGCGGCGGGTTGCTTAGGATTTTGGTCACCGGGGGGGGGGGGTTAAAAATTGCAAAAAGTTGGTCATGTAGTATGGGTACGTTCCCTAAAGTAACTGAAAATATACTTCTTCAGCCTAATGAGATGTGTAATTTTTTCAATTTGTACAATTTCAAAGAAAATACGTAGATTCTGCGACTGAAGTTCGTAGGTGTACAGGGAAGGCCTAAAATACTTAGATCTAAAAAGACGTAGAGTTGGCAACGCTATCACTTCAGCTTTTCAATTGCTACCTGAACTGTAAACATACATTCATACATAGAGTGAATGAGTGAAAGAGTTGGTAAGTCTTCTTTGCAGCAGGAAATTATACGTACGGGTATCAAATTACGCGTATCGACCTGCACAACCGGAATGGCGCAGTGAAAAACTGAGCAGGCATCTCCGCGGCCCCCTTTTGCGAGAGAAGGCCCGTACTGATTTGCGAGAGAAGGCCCGTACTGAACACCTTGAACCGGGCGACCGAATCGGCCGAGAGCAGGTATATGGAATTGAGCGGTCGACTTCCTGTGCCCTTTGTAGGCACACACTCCTCGCCTTATCCACATTCAAAGATCGTTTTTTCTTTGTATATTTAATTCAACAAGCGCTTCTCGCTTCATCCACATACACCCGTCAAATATTCGATTGCGATGAAACCTTGGGGATTTGATGTGTGCATCCAGTCGATTCTTTCTGTATAGAATAGTGAGCTCTGGCATCGTGAAATTATGCATTGCTAAACCGTTCATCCGATTGTGATGAAACTTTGGGGATTTGATATATGAATGCCCGCGATGGTTTTTGTATAAAATAGTGAGCTCTGGCATCATGAAATTATGCATTGCTAAACCGTTCATCCGATTGCGATGAAACTTTGGGGGAGCGGTCGACTACCTGTTCCCTTTGTAGGCGCTCACTCCTCGCTTCATCCGCATTCAGATATTGTTTTTTCTTCATATATTTAATTTAACACACTCCTGCTCGCTTCGCCTTTTAGGGAAACGAAGGAGAGGAGAGTTCTGGGAAGGAAAAGGGATTAAAGGGTGGATAGGAATCTGGGGATCAGTGTGTCCTGATCATCAGACCTAGACAAACCTCATCCCATGAACCCGGGCACCTCTGCTAAATCACTAAACGTAGCGAATCATCTAGGGTGACCTATGGCAGAGGTGTTGGTTATCCAATAAAGGTTCCTGAGGCGACGGTTCCTATTCCCGCCTCCCAAATTGAACCTCAGATCTGGTAAGTAAACACGGCCAAAGCCATTTCAAACAAAGTTTCAATTCTGAATGGTGATTTTACACCAGAACTTATACTTTATAAGTTAATTAGTGTTAATGAGAAATAACACAAACTAATCAATCAAAAAATAATTAATATATTACGTTAATTATAAAAATATTATATTACGTTATTTTGATAACCAATTTAAAAATAATTTTAATTTCAAAATACAAAAAATTTAAAAATCCAAAAAATTTTAAATTTCATAAAATTTTAAATCCAAAAAAATTTTAAAATCCAAAAAATTTTAAAATTAAAAAAAAATAAAATCCAAAAAATTTTAAAATCGAAAAAAATTTTAAAATCCAAAAAATTTCAAAATCCAAAAAATTTTAAAATCGAAAAAATTTTAAATTCCAAAAAATTTCAAAATCGAAAAAAATTTCAATATCCAAAAAATTTTAAAGTTCACAAAATTTTAAAATCCAAAAAATTTAAAATCAAAAAAATTTTAAAATCGAAAAAAATTTTAAAATCCAAAAAATTTCAAAATCCAAAAAATTTTAAAAACGAAAAAATTTTAAAATTCAAAAAATTTAAAAATCGAAAAAAATTTCAAATTTCAAAAAATTTAAAAATCCAAAAAAATTTAAAATCAAAAAAATTTAAAAATCGAAAAAAATTAAAAAATCCAAAAAATTTAAAAATCCAAAACATTTTAAAATCTGAAAAAAATTTAAGATCCATAAAATTTCAATATTATAAAAATTCCAAAAAAAATGGATTAAAAAAATAACTTTTATTCCCATACTGAACTCCTTGAACCAGGTGACCGAAGTGGCCCTATAGTAGGTGTACCAAATTGAGCAGTCTACTGCCTGTGCCCTCTATGTGGCGCACACACCTCGCTTCATCTACATTCAAACATCGTTTTTTTCTTCAAATATTTATTGAACACACACTCCTCGCTTCATCCACGTTCACACATCAAATCGCACAGTGCTTTAACCCGTCAGTTGCTTCTGCAACGGGCAAAACCTAGTATATATAGTATTGTTTGGTTTTGGGGTAGGTCAGGGAAAGGTCACGAAAAAGCTCACTTTTGATTTGAGGGGAAAAGCGACCACTTTGCCCCTCGGGTGGGTGAAACGACAAGGGTCACTTTGGCTTGCTGCAGTTTGGTAAAATAAAATTTGGCAAGCCAAATTGACCTCTAAGTTGATTCAATTTCAAAGGCCCCACGGTTCACTCTCCTTCGAAGCTATCTATCTCTTTTCAAATGCCCGCAAAAGTTGAGAAAGATATAGCGAAAATCTCCCATACAAAATTGATTTGGCTAGGTACATAAATTTTAAATGTCATTCTTCATTTTTCGATTTCCCACCGGCCGACTGGCATACGTGATTTCTTAGAAAATATCACGCTTGGAAGCCAAAATTTAGTAAAATTACGTCAACGAGACTTTTTAAAAGGTCAATTGACCATCGCAATTATCACTTTTCACAAAAACATCGTTGTAATATTCGATTGAAAACTGACATTTGCGAAAAAACTACGGAAAAGTCATATTTTGAAACTAATGTTTAAAAATAGGTACAATTTACACGGAGACGCCTATCGACAGAATCTACAACCGCAGCTTTTCCTTGGAGAAATTCAAAAATGTGTCGAAATCTAAATTGGAACGTTCGCAGATCCTAGCGCGAAAAAAATGCTGTTGTTCAACGACTGATGGAACAAGTTTCAAATTGATTGTATTCGTACGAGGGTAAATAATAATCTTTATTAAATTTTCTCGAATCTTGCAACACTAAGCATGGAACATTATTCAAAACCACCGCAAGTTTTCAGCGAGGCCCTGACAGCCTTAGCTGACGTAATTTGTATGTAAAATGTTCTAAAACGGGCGCAGGTGTTCGATTTTCAGGCTGTGCTTGAGGTGGTTGAGACAAAGTTTAACGGTTGTGTTGCCATATAAATGAAATATTATTAACCATTTAAATACTAAGTAGGTACTTAATACAAAATTTAATAAAATCAAATAAAATGAGGTGCTTATCCCGATGACCAAATTTGTTTTCCTAAATAATAAAAATAAAATTATAGCGCCATTTTTGTGAAAAAAAACCCTAGGTTTTGTAAAATAATGGATCCAAAGTATCAGGAGCGCAGAAATTGACCGAGATAATAATATGTTGTTTTAGCTTCATTAAATTATACACGGTTAACCGTTCATCCCATTGCGACGAATCTTTGAGAATTTGATGATGGCATGTCTCCGATTGTGTCTACATACTTCTGTTTGGCAGATTTCTGCTGCTAGGCCCTGTTGGCGGCTTTATACATACGTATGTTTAACTATATGAAAAACTGTAAAATCGGTAGGTACCTGAGAAACTGATATATTATAAAATTATAAAAATAAAATTAAAGCGCCATTTTTGTGAAAAATTGCATTGCACATTCTGTATAAACGTTACAGGGTACCTACCAGGAGCGCAGAAATTGACTGAGGAATATTTAACTGTATGAAAAACTATAAAATCGTTAGGTGCCTGAGAAACTGATATAGGTATTATAAATGAATCGCCGATATGCAAGTACGCCCATAACTTTCGAATGCATGCACCGAATTGGATAATTATTTTTGTTTTGTGTTTGTAATTGTTAGGATAAGGTTTTTATTGATCTTCTGGTGAGCACTGGCATTATGAAATTTGTATAAAATGGTTGCCGAAATGTTTGCACGCGCATAACTTTCGAACGGATGCATCGAATTGAATAATTGTTTTTTTGGTGGGTTCGTTACTGTTAGGACAAGGTTTTGCATAAAAATACCGGTGAGATCTGCCATAATGAAATTTGTATAAAAATGAATTGCCGAAATGTATATATGCGTATAACTTTCGAACGAATGCACCGAATCTGAAAATTCTTTTTTTATTGTTTTCGTTACTGATAGGACAAGGTTTCTATAAAACTACTGGTAAGCTCTGGCATTATGAAATTTGCATAAAAATCAATCGTCGAAATGTATGAACGCGTATAACTTCCGAAAGACTGCACAAAATTGAATAATTTTTTTTTGTTATGTTTGTTTATTGGCTGGTGAGCTCTGGCATTACGAAATTTGCATAAAAATATTTCAATAGGTGGCACGCGAGCTGTTTGAAAACCAAATGTAACGGCAATGAAATAATGAGCGCGGGAGGGGGGAAAAAACCACGGAGGGGGGAGGGTAATCTGGGAAGGGGGAGGGGAACCCGGGAGGGGTTTTGCGGGATGGAGGAAGGGGGGGGGGGGGTAGAGTACGCTATGAAAGAATATTTTTTCTGTTCTTTTTTTTACTCGAATAAAACAAAATTTTAAAAGGATAAATACCAGGAGTGCAGAACTAAGCAAGGGAAAATATATTAAGAACATGTTTTTTTCAATTATTTCTGGCTTTTTGGGAAAGGTGAATTTATATGCATTTAATTTTTTTTTTTTACATGAGCTCCGCACAGGAGGCCGTGGGGAAAATAATTTCCCTCAGGTCCTATGTCATCTTTGGGGATGCTGTGTGGAGGATTTTTTTTAAGGAAAGGAAGGAGATGAGAGTTCTGGGAAGGAAAAGGGTTTAAGGGGTGGGTAGGAATCTGGGGTTCAGTGTGTCCTGGACATCCGCCTCCAAGACCTAGACAGACCTCACCCCATGAACCCGGACACCCCTACTAAATCACCAAACGTAGCGAACCACTTGAGGTGACCTATGGCAGAGGTGTTGGTTATCCAATAAAGGACAACTTTGGGGATTTGTATTTCTACATTACATTATATACAACGGGTACCTGGCATGCGTTGCAACAACACTGTAACCTCGGGGTCAACTTAACTGTAATGGTTCCATTCCAAGTTCCGGGAAACTACATTATAATTCAAGCGCCTTGCAAACGCATGCACTGTATTATAACATTATATACAACGGGTACCCGGCATGCGTTGCAACATTACTGTAATCTCGGGGTCAACTTAACTGTAATGGTTCCATTCCAAGTTCCGGGAAACTACATTATAATGCAAGCGCCTTGCAAACGCCTGCTTTATATTATAACATTATATACAACGGGTACCCGGCATGCGTTGCAACATCGCTGTAACCTCGGGGTCAACTTAACTGTAATGGTTCCATTCCAAGTTCCGGAAACTACATTATAATTCAAGCGCCTTGCAAACGCATGCAATGTATTATAACATTATATACAACGGGTACCCGGCATGCGTTGCAACATCACTGTAATCTCGGGGTCAACTTAACTGTAATGGTTCCATTCCAAGTTCCGGGAAACTACATTATAATGCAAGCGCCTTGCAAACGCCTGCTTTATATTATAACATTATATACAACGGGTACCCGGCATGCGTTGCAACATCACTGTAATCTCGGGGTCAACTTAACTGTAATGGTTCCATTCCAAGTTCCGGGAAACTACATTATAATGCAAGCGCCTTGCAAACGCCTGTTTTATATTATAACATTATATACAAAGGGTTCCCGGCATGCGTTGCAACATCACTGTAACCTCGGGATCAACTTAACTGTATTCCATTCCAAGTTCAGGGAAACTACATTATTATGCAAGCGCCTTGCAAATGCCTGCACTATATTATAACATTATATACAACGGGTACCCGGCATGCGTTGCAAAGTCACTGTAACCTCAGGTTTCTTCATATAATTAATTTAACACACACTCCTCCTCGCTTCATCCACATTCACACGCAAATCGCAAAGTGTTTTAACCCGTCAGTTGCTTCTGCAACGGGCAAAACCTAGTATATATAGTATTGTTTGGTTTTGGGAAAGGCCTTTTTCCGCGCACTTTTTTGTTGACGCAAAAACGACCAGTACGCCCTTTGCGTTTCACCCACCTCAAGGTTCACTTTCGGTTGAAGCAAATTCGGAATGAAAACTGTAAGCAAATTTTTAATGACAAAATAAAATATATACAGGGGTTTATTCTCCGATACGAATCGGCGGCGAAAACTAGAAGCTCTGCTCGAATCACTCGATTCGGCTCGGTCATATTTCCCGCCGACAGATGGCGTTGGTAAAAAAAAAATGACGAAAAAACCCCTTAATTTCACAAAGGAAAATGCTAGGACCGTTGACGCAGATCTCAAATGTCAAAGTTTTAGCCTAACAAAACGGAACTCTCGGCGGTTTGGGTCGTTGTTTTTCGGAAAACCACATTGCCGCCGAAAAACCGATTCCGGGCTAGATGTTTTTTAAAAATACGATAGCCTGAGAGATTCCGCAACTTTTAATAACAATAAAACATACGATTCTCATATAAAATATGTCAGGAGATCCTGACAAAACTCGAAATTTTCCGAAAAAAAATCATCAAAACACGTGCTCACAGATTCCATCGGAAGTTTAATTATTGCTGGCCAGTTCAAATTAACACGTTTTTCATTCGGGGTAGGTACCTACTTACTTCGGTAGTATTGCAAATATGATGAAAAAAGCAAAGATTGCCGGAATCTAAGGAAATGCGCAGGTACCTACCTGAATGGGTACCTACACAACGAATTAGGTTTTAATGCAATAAATACTAAGGTAAGGTTGTTTCGATGATACTAAATAATTCAAATTTTTTTTTAAAAGTTAATTTTCACGTTCTGTGTTGGTTCTACTCAAGTTCTGTTTTTTCTCAATAAAGGCTAGTTACATCACAAAACTGAAATAATTACGGAACTTTCTAGAACTGAAAATTGACAAGAAAAATTTGTAAAATTGTCAATTATTTTTTTTAAACAACCCAGCCTTATTATTTTTATGTTATGTTATTTTTAAATGTGCAGATTATCTATTTGGATATTATGAAGTAACAAAAAAATATATATATTACGCTGTTCTAGGTAGGTACTTTCTTGCAGGGACTTTTTTCCTTTAAAAATAAAACATGATATTGAATAAAATTATTTGTGCTGAAAAGAAGTTTTTATAAAATTATTTTATGCTCAACAACATAATGGCGTCGTTTTGGTGAAATATTACAACAAAGTACCTACTTAGTACTTACAATACAACTACAAATAGTGAGCTCTGGTATCATGAAATTATGCATTGCTAAACCGTTCATCCGATTGCGACGAAATTTTGGGGGAGCGGTCGACTACCTGTTCCCTTTGTAGGCGCTCATTCCTCGCTTCATCCGCATTCAGACATCGTTTTTTTCGAAGGAGAGAAGAGTTCTGGGAAGGAAAAGGGTTTAAGGGGTGGGTAGGAATCTGGGCTTCAGTGTGTCCTGATCATCAGACCTAGACACACCTCATCCCATGAACCCGGGCACCCCTGCTAAATCACTAAGCGTAGCGAATCACCTAGGGTGACCTATGGCAGAGGTGTTGGTTAAAAAAGAGGGGGGATGAAAACCAGGGAGGGGGGAGGGTAACCTGGGAAGGGGAGGGGAACCCGGGAGGGGGTTTTGCGGGGTGAAGGAAGGGGGGGGGGGGAGTAGAGTACGCTATGAAAGAATATTTTTTCTGTTCTTTTTTTAATCGAATAAAACGAAATTTTAAAAGGATAAATGCCAGGAGTGCAGAACTAAGAAAGGGAAAATATATAAAGAACATGTTTTTTTTCAATTATTTCTGACTTTTTGGGAAAGGTGAATTTATATGCATTTAATTTTTTTTTTACATGAGCTCCGCACAGGAGGCCGTGGGGAAAATAATTTCCCTCAGGTCCTATGTCATCTTTGGGGATGCTGTGTGGATGATTTTTTTTAGGAAAGGAAGGAGATGAGAGTTTTGGAAAGGAAAAGGGTTTAAGGGGTGGGTAGGAATCTGGGGTTCAGTGTGTCCTGGGCATCCGCCTCCAAGACCTAGGCAGACCTCACCCCATAAACCCGGGCACCCCTACTAAATCACCAAACGTAGCGAACCACTTGAGGTGACCTATGGCAGAGGTGTTGGTTATCCAATAAAGGTCAACTTTGGGGATTTGTATTTCTACATGACACTATATACAACGGGTACCCGGCATGCGTTGCAACAACATTGTAACCTCGGGGTCAACTTAAATGTAATGGTTCCATTCCAAGTTCCGGGAAACTACATTATAATTCAAGCGCCTTGCAAACGCATGCAATGTATTATAACATTATATACAACGGGTACCCGGCATGCGTTGCAACATCACTGTAATCTCGGGGTCAACTTAACTGTAATGGTTCCATTCCAAGTTCCGGGAAACTACATTATAATGCAAGCGCCTTGCAAACGCCTGCTTTATATTATAACATTATATACAAAGGGTACCCGGCATGCGTTGCAAGATCGCTGTAACCTCGGGGTCAACTTAACTGTAATGGTTCCATTCTAAGTTCCGAGAAACTACATTATAATACAAGCGACTTGCAAACGCCTGTTTTATATTATAACATTATATACAAAGGGTTCCCGGCATGCGTTGCAACATCACTGTAACCTCGGGATCAACTTAACTGTATTCCATTCCAAGTTCAGGGAAACTACATTATTATGCAAGCGCCTTGCAAATGCCTGCACTATATTATAACATTATATACAACGGGTACCCGGCATGCGTTGCAAAGTCACTGTAACCTCAGGTTTCTTCATATAACTAATTTAACACACACTCCTCCTCGCTTCATCCACATTCACACGCAAATCGCAAAGTGTTTTAACCCGTCAGTTGCTTCTGCAACGGGCAAAACCTAGTATATATAGTATTGTTTGGTTTTGGGATAGGTCAGGGAAAACTCACTTTTTCCGCTCACGCCATTGGTCAGGAAAAGGTCACTTTTGATTTGAGGGGAATAACGACCACTCTGCCCCTCGGGTGGGTGAAACAACAAGGGTCACTTTAGCTTGCGGCCGTTCGTGATGGGTCAAAACTCACTTTCGATTTGAGGGGAAAAGCGACCACTTTGCCCCTCGGGTGGGTGAAACCTCACGGGTCACTTTGGCTTGCGGCCGCTGTGTAAAATTTGGCAAGCCAAATTGACCTCTCGGCTCATTGAGATTGGCACATCTGTAGATTCAATTTCCCTCGAAGTCGATTAAGGGAGTGTATCTCTTTTCAAATGCCCGCAAAAGTTGAGAAAGATATATCGAAAATCTCCCATACAAAATTGATTTGGCTAGGTACGTAAATTTTAAATGTCATTCTTCATTTTTCGTTTGCCCACCGGCCGACTTGCATATGCGATTTCGTCGAAAATATCACGCTTGGAAGCCAAAATTTATTAAAATTACGTCAACGAGAGTTTTTCAAAGGTTAATTGACCGTCGTAATTATCACTTTTCACAAAAACATCGTTGTTATATTCGTTTCAAAACTGACATTTGCGAAAAACCCACGGAAAAGTCATATTTTGAAACTAATGTTTAAAAATAGGTACAATTTTCACGGAGACGCCTGTCGACAGAATCTAAAACTGCAGCTTTTCCTTGGAGAAATTCAAAAATGTGTCGAAATCTAAATTGGAACGTTCGCAGATCCTAGCGCGAAAAAAATGCTGTTGTTCAACGACTTATGGAACATGTTTCAAATTGATTGTATTCGTACGAGGGTGATTAATAATCTTTATTAAATTTTCTCGAATCTTGCAACACTAAGCATGGAACATTATTCAAAACCACCGCAAGTTTTCAGCGAGGCCCTGACAGCGTTACCTGACGTAATTTGTATGTAAAATGTTCTAAAACGGGCGCAGGTGTTCGATTTTCAGGCTGTGCTTGAGGTGGTTGAGACAAAGTTTAACGGTTGTGTTGCCATATAAATGAAATATTATTAACCATTTAAATACTAAGTAGGTACTTAATACAAAATTTAATAAAATGAGGTGCTTATCCCGATGACCAAATTTGTTTTCCTAAATAATAAAAATAAAATTATAGCGCCATTTTTGTGAAAAAAAACCCTAGGTTTTGTAAAATAATGGATCCAAAGTATCAGGAGCGCAGAAATTGACCGAGATAATAATATGTTGTTTTAGCTTCATTAAATTATACACGGTTAACCGTTCATCCCATTGCGACGAATCTTTGAGAATTTGATGATGGCATGTCTCCGATTGTGTCTACATACTTCTGTTTGGCAGATTTCTGCTGCTAGGCCCTGTCGGCGGCTTTATACATACGTATGTTTAACTATATGAAAAACTGTAAAATCGGTAGGTACCTGAGAAACTGATATATTATAAAATTATAAAAATAAAATTAAAGCGCCATTTTTGTGAAAAATTGCATTGCACATTCTGTATAAACGTTACAGGGTACCTACCAGGAGCGCAGAAATTGACTGAGGAATATTTAACTGTATGAAAAACTATAAAATCGTTAGGTGCCTGAGAAACTGATATAGGTATTATAAATGAATCGCCGATATGCAAGTACGCCCATAACTTTCGAATGCATGCACCGAATTGGATAATTATTTTTGTTTTGTGTTTGTAATTGTTAGGATAAGGTTTTTATTGATCTTCTGGTGAGCACTGGCATTATGAAATTTGTATAAAATGGTTGCCGAAATGTTTGCACGCGCATAACTTTCGAACGGATGCATCGAATTGAATAATTGTTTTTTTGGTGGGTTCGTTACTGTTAGGACAAGGTTTTGCATAAAAATACCGGTGAGATCTGCCATAATGAAATTTGTATAAAAATGAATTGCCGAAATGTATATATGCGTATAACTTTCGAACGAATGCACCGAATCTGAAAATTCTTTTTTTATTGTTTTCGTTACTGATAGGACAAGGTTTCTATAAAACTACTGGTAAGCTCTGGCATTATGAAATTTGCATAAAAATCAATCGTCGAAATGTATGAACGCGTATAACTTCCGAAAGACTGCACAAAATTGAATAATTTTTTTTTGTTATGTTTGTTTATTGGCTGGTGAGCTCTGGCATTACGAAATTTGCATAAAAATATTTCAATAGGTGGCACGCGAGCTGTTTGAAAACCAAATGTAACGGCAATGAAATAATGAGCGCGGGAGGGGGGAAAAAACCACGGAGGGGGGAGGGTAATCTGGGAAGGGGGAGGGGAACCCGGGAGGGGTTTTGCGGGATGGAGGAAGGGGGGGGGGGTAGAGTACGCTATGAAAGAATATTTTTTCTGTTCTTTTTTTTACTCGAATAAAACAAAATTTTAAAAGGATAAATACCAGGAGTGCAGAACTAAGCAAGGGAAAATATATTAAGAACATGTTTTTTTCAATTATTTCTGGCTTTTTGGGAAAGGTGAATTTATATATGCATTTAATTATTTTTTTTTACATGAGCTCCGCACAGGAGGCCGTGGGGAAAATAATTTCCCTCAGGTCCTATGTCATCTTTGGGGATGCTGTGTGGAGGATTTTTTTTAAGGAAAGGAAGGAGATGAGAGTTCTGGGAAGGAAAAGGGTTTAAGGGGTGGGTAGGAATCTGGGGTTCAGTGTGTCCTGGACATCCGCCTCCAAGACCTAGACAGACCTCACCCCATGAACCCGGACACCCCTACTAAATCACCAAACGTAGCGAACCACTTGAGGTGACCTATGGCAGAGAAGTTGGTTATCCAATAAAGGACAACTTTGGGGATTTGTATTTCTACATTACATTATATACAACGGGTACCTGGCATGCGTTGCAACAACACTGTAACCTCGGGGTCAACTTAACTGTAATGGTTCCATTCCAAGTTCCGGGAAACTACATTATAATTCAAGCGCCTTGCAAACGCATGCACTGTATTATAACATTATATACAACGGGTACCCGGCATGCGTTGCAACATTACTGTAATCTCGGGGTCAACTTAACTGTAATGGTTCCATTCCAAGTTCCGGAAAACTACATTATAATGCAAGAGCCTTACAAACGCCTGCTTTATATTATAACATTATATACAAAGGGTACCCGGCATGCGTTGCAAGATCACTGTAACCTCGGGGTCAACTTAACTGTAATGGTTCCATTCCAAGTTCCTGGAAACTACATTATAATACAAGCGCCTTGCAAACGCCTGCTTTATATTATAACATTATATACAAAGGGTACCCGGCATGCGTTGCAACATCGCTGTAACCTCGGGGTCAACTTAACTGTAATGGTTCCATTCCAAGTTCCGGGAAACTACATTATAATTCAAGCGCCTTGCAAACGCATGCAATGTATTATAACATTATATACAACGGGTACCCGGCATGCGTTGCAACATCACTGTAATCTCGGGGTCAACTTAACTGTAATGGTTCCATTCCAAGTTCCGGGAAACTACATTATAATGCAAGCGCCTTGCAAACGCCTGCTTTATATTATAACATTATATACAAAGGGTACCCGGCATGCGTAGCAAGATCGCTGTAACCTCGGGGTCAACTTAACTGTAATGGTTCCATTCTAAGTTCCGAGAAACTACATTATAATACAAGCGCCTTGCAAACGCCTGTTTTAAATTATAACATTATATACAAAGGGTTCCCGGCATGCGTTGCAACATCACTGTAACCTCAGGATCAACTTAACTGTATTCCATTCCAAGTTCAGGGAAACTACATTATTATGCAAGCGCCTTGCAAATGCCTGCACTATATTATAACATTATATACAACGGGTACCCGGCATGCGTTGCAAAGTCACTGTAACCTCAGGTTTCTTCATATAATTAATTTAACACACACTCCTCCTCGCTTCATCCACATTCACACGCAAATCGCAAAGTGTTTTAACCCGTCAGTTGCTTCTGCAACGGGCAAAACCTAGTATATAGTATTGTTTGGTTTTGGGATAGGTCAGGGAAAACTCACTTTTTCCGCTCACGCCATTGGTCAGGAAAAGGTCACTTTTGATTTGAGGGGAATAACGACCACTCTGCCCCTCGGGTGGGTGAAACAACAAGGGTCACTTTAGCTTGCGGCCGTTCGTGATGGGTCAAAACTCACTTTCGATTTGAGGGGAAAAGCGACCACTTTGCCCCTCGGGTGGGTGAAACCTCACGGGTCACTTTGGCTTGCGACCGTTTTTAAAATTTGGCAAGCCAAATTGACTTCTCGGCTCATCGAGATTGGCACATCTGTAGATTCACTTTCCCTCAAGGCCGATTAAGGGAGTGTATCTCTTTTTAAATGCATGGAAAAGTTGAGAAAGATATAGCGAAAATCTCCCATACAAAATTGATTTGGCTAGGTACATAAATTTTAAATGTCATTCTTCATTTTTCGTTTGCCCACCGGCCGACTTGCATATGCGATTTCGTCGAAAATATCACGCTTGGAAGCCAAAATTTATTAAAATTACGTCAACGAGAGTTTTTCAAAGGTTAATTGACCGTCGTAATTATCACTTTTCACAAAAACATCGTCGTAATATTTGTTGGAAAACTGATATTTGCGAAAAACCCACGGAAAAGTCATATTTTGAAACTAATGTTTAAAAATAGGTACAATTTTCACGGAGACGCCTGTCGACAGAATCTAAAACTGCAGCTTTTCCTTGGAGAAATTCAAAAATGTGTCGAAATCTAAATTGGAACGTTCGCAGATCCTAGCGCGAAAAAAATGCTGTTGTTCAACGACTTATGGAACATGTTTCAAATTGATTGTATTCGTACGAGGGTGATTAATAATCTTTATTAAATTTTCTCGAATCTTGCAACACTAAGCATGGAACATTATTCAAAACCACCGCAAGTTTTCAGCGAGGCCCTGACAGCGTTACCTGACGTAATTTGTATGTAAAATGTTCT
Organism: Limnephilus marmoratus; assembly: GCA_917880885.1. Taxonomy (NCBI): domain Eukaryota; kingdom Metazoa; phylum Arthropoda; class Insecta; order Trichoptera; family Limnephilidae; genus Limnephilus; species Limnephilus marmoratus. The sequence continues at coordinate 16,032,689 of OU862906.1, forward strand.
AAAACGGGCGCAGGTGTTCGATTTTCAGGCTGTGCTTGAGGTGGTTGAGACAAAGTTTAACGGTTGTGTTGCCATATAAATGAAATATTATTAACCATTTAAATACTAAGTAGGTACTTAATACAAAATTTAATAAAATCAAATAAAATGAGGTGCTTATCCCGATGACCAAATTTGTTTTCCTAAATAATAAAAAAAAAATTATAGCGCCATTTTTGTGAAAAAAAACCCTAGGTTTTGTAAAATAATGGATCCAAAGTATCAGGAGCGCAGAAATTGACCGAGATAATAATATGTTGTTTTAGCTTCATTAAATTATACACGGTTAACCGTTCATCCCATTGCGACGAATCTTTGAGAATTTGATGATGGCATGTCTCCGATTGTGTCTACATACTTCTGTTTGGCAGATTTCTGCTGCTAGGCCCTGTCGGCGGCTTTATACATACGTATGTTTAACTATATGAAAAACTGTAAAATCGGTAGGTACCTGAGAAACTGATATATTATAAAATTATAAAAATAAAATTAAAGCGCCATTTTTGTGAAAAATTGCATTGCACATTCTGTATAAACGTTACAGGGTACCTACCAGGAGCGCAGAAATTGACTGAGGTATATTTAACTGTATGAAAAACTATAAAATCGTTAGGTACCTGAGAAACTGATATATTATAAATGAATCGCCGATATGCAAGTACGCCCATAACTTTCGAATGCATGCACCGAATTGGATAATTATTTTTGTTTTGTGTTTGTAATTGTTAGGATAAGGTTTTTATTGATCTTCTGGTGAGCACTGGCATTATGAAATTTGTATAAAATGGTTGCCGAAATGTTTGCACGCGCATAACTTTCGAACGGATGCATCGAATTGAATAATTGTTTTTTTGGTGGGTTCGTTACTGTTAGGACAAGGTTTTGCATAAAAATACCGGTGAGATCTGCCATAATGAAATTTGTATAAAAATGAATTGCCGAAATGTATATATGCGTATAACTTTCGAACGAATACACCGAATCTGAACATTCTTTTTTTATTGTTTTCGTTACTGATAGGACAAGGTTTCTATAAAACTACTGGTAAGCTCTGGCATTATGAAATTTGCATAAAAATCAATCGTCGAAATGTATGTACGCGTATAACTTCCGAAAGACTGCAAAAAATTTAATTTTTTTTTGTTATGTTTGTTTATTGGCTGGTGAGCTCTGGCATTACGAAATTTGCATAAAAATATTTCAATAGGTGGCACGCGAGCTGTTTGAAAACCAAATGTAACGGCAATGAAATAATGAGCGCGGGAGGGGGGGAAAAAACCACGGAGGGGGGAGGGTAATCTGGGAAGGGGGAGGGGAACCCGGGAGGGGTTTTGCGGGATGGAGGAAGGGGGGGGGGGTAGAGTACGCTATGAAAGAATATTTTTTCTGTTCTTTTTTTTACTCGAATAAAACAAAATTTTAAAAGGATAAATACCAGGAGTGCAGAACTAAGCAAGGGAAAATATATTAAGAACATGATTTTTTCAATTATTTCTGGCTTTTTGGGAAAGGTGAATTTATATGCATTTAATTTTTTTTTTTTACATGAGCTCCGCACAGGAGGCCGTGGGGAAAATAATTTCCCTCAGGTCCTATGTCATCTTTGGGGATGCTGTGTGGAGGATTTTTTTTAAGGAAAGGAAGGAGATGAGAGTTCTGGGAAGGAAAAGGGTTTAAGGGGTGGGTAGAAATCTGGGGTTCAGTGTGTCCTGGACATCCGCCTCCAAGACCTAGACAGACCTCACCCCATGAACCCGGACACCCCTACTAAATCACCAAACGTAGCGAACCACTTGAGGTGACCTATGGCAGAGAAGTTGGTTATCCAATAAAGGACAACTTTGGGGATTTGTATTTCTACATTACATTATATACAACGGGTACCTGGCATGCGTTGCAACAACACTGTAACCTCGGGGTCAACTTAACTGTAATGGTTCCATTCCAAGTTCCGGGAAACTACATTATAATTCAAGCGCCTTGCAAACGCATGCACTGTATTATAACATTATATACAACGGGTACCCGGCATGCGTTGCAACATTACTGTAATCTCGGGGTCAACTTAACTGTAATGGTTCCATTCCAAGTTCCGGAAAACTACATTATAATGCAAGCGCCTTACAAACGCCTGCTTTATATTATAACATTATATACAAAGGGTACCCGGCATGCGTTGCAAGATCACTGTAACCTCGGGGTCAACTTAACTGTAATGGTTCCATTCCAAGTTCCTGGAAACTACATTATAATACAAGCGCCTTGCAAACGCCTGCTTTATATTATAACATTATATACAAAGGGTACCCGGCATGCGTTGCAACATCGCTGTAACCTCGGGGTCAACTTAACTGTAATGGTTCCATTCCAAGTTCCGGGAAACTACATTATAATTCAAGCGCCTTGCAAACGCATGCAATGTATTATAACATTATATACAACGGGTACCCGGCATGCGTTGCAACATCACTGTAATCTCGGGGTCAACTTAACTGTAATGGTTCCATTCCAAGTTCCGGGAAACTACATTATAATGCAAGCGCCTTGCAAACGCCTGCTTTATATTATAACATTATATACAAAGGGTACCCGGCATGCGTTGCAAGATCGCTGTAACCTCGGGGTCAACTTAACTGTAATGGTTCCATTCTAAGTTCCGAGAAACTACATTATAATACAAGCGCCTTGCAAACGCCTGTTTTATATTATAACATTATATACAAAGGGTTCCCGGCATGCGTTGCAACATCACTGTAACCTCGGGATCAACTTAACTGTATTCCATTCCAAGTTCAGGGAAACTACATTATTATGCAAGCGCCTTGCAAATGCCTGCACTATATTATAACATTATATACAACGGGTACCCGGCATGCGTTGCAAAGTCACTGTAACCTCAGGTTTCTTCATATAATTAATTTAACACACACTCCTCCTCGCTTCATCCACATTCACACGCAAATCGCAAAGTGTTTTAACCCGTCAGTTGCTTCTGCAACAGGCAAAACCTAGTATATATTAATGCTCAGTTTTGTGGTAGGTCGGGAAAAACTCACTTTTTCCGCTCACGCCATTGGTCAGGAAAAGGTCACTTTCGATTTGAGGGGAAAAGCGACCACTCTGCCCCTCGGGTGGGTAAAACCTCACGGGTCACTTTGGCTCGCGGAAATTTGGTAAAATTTGGCAAGCCAAATTGACCTCTCGGCTCATTGAGATTGGCACATCTGTAGATTCAATTTCCCTCGAAGTCGATTAAGGGAGTGTATCTCTTTTCAAATGCCCGCAAAAGTTGAGAAAGATATATCGAAAATCTCTCATACAAAATTGATTTGGCTAGGTACATAAATTTTAAATGTCATTCTTCATTTTTCGTTTGCCCACCGGCCGACTGGCATACTGGATTTCGTCGAAAATATCACGCTTGGAAGCCAAAATTTATTAAAATTACGTCAACGAGAGTTTTTCAAAGGTTAATTGACCGTCGTAATGATCACTTTTCACAAAAACATCGTTGTAATATTCGTTTCAAAACTGACATGTGCAAAAAAACAACATAAAAGTCGAGTATTGAAACTAATCTTTAAAATTATGTACTGTTTTCACGGCGCCGCCAGTCGACAGGACATAGAATTAAAACATTTCATTAGAAAAATTTAAAAATAGACTAAAATTCAAATTCGAACGCGAAACAAAATTGGAGTGTCTTAAATTGGCGTTGTTAGCAGGTTTTAAAATCGAATTTCATCATTCATGAATCGTTATTATGCCGGTACACGGTGGTAAAAAAAATACTGCTCGAAATATAATAATTATTTTTTTAATTATTTTGAATGATAATTTTCTTGATATTTTTTTTTTCGAAAATATAGTCGGGCCTTCACGACTAACGTTTGAGCGGCGTAGAAACATTTCTCAAATGACGATGCTTAGAATTTCCGTTTTTTTCCATACATGTATCGTTGTGAATAATTATTTATTACGAAAGTAGTATGCGCGTTCGTGAATTTAAAAGTTGGATGTTTGACCGATGTCATTTCTAGAAAAATATTTAAAAAAAAGACGATTTTATTTTTATTTTAAAAAAAATATTATTATTTAATCAATTTATTTTTACCAAAAATGAGTAACGCAGTTTTGGCGGACCCTGTTATTTAGAACACACAGATAAACCATGCAACTTAGTGATGGAAATAAGTGCTTAGGTACCTACCTACCGGCTTACCGACTTACTACCGTGGTTTTTTTGCGAAAATGAGTAGGTACCTAGACGAATTATGTAGGTACTTACGTTGGATGCCGGGTTGTTGCAATAAAATTGAAGAATTCAACATTTCTTTAAAGTTAATTCTAACGTTCTGCGTAAGTTCTATTCGAGTTCTGATGTTATATCATTTTATCCAGTTGCACCACAAAACTGAAACAATTACAGAACTTTAAAATAACTTTCACAGAACGTGAAAATTATCTTGAAAATTTTAAAGAATTATTAAATTTTTTTGAAAGAACCTATCAAAATATTTTTCATTTATGAATGTGTAGGTAAAGTTTCGTTCTCTTTGGACATTCTCAAATAATAATACCAGTAATGGCCAGTACCTACTTATGAGGGAACGTTGTTGACGAATTAATGAAAAATTAATATATTGTGTAAATTTAATAGCAAAGATGGTACAATTTTTTTTTCAAATGGTGTAGGTACTTGAAAATTGTACGGAAATTAATTGTTTTATACATTATTAACTAAATTTTAATGATAATACGGCACAAGAGTCCCAACTACTGAAGTCAGTGAAACTATGGCATCCCCAGTTGGGGTATGTTGTGAGGCTAAAGGTAGTGGGGAGGGGAAGGAGATGGAGACGAGGAAGGTGGGGAAGTACCTGGCTATTCAGATCTGGTCACCAAAAACGGCAAAAGCCATTTCAAGCAACGTTATGAAAATTAATAAATTTAAATATCTTAACATGGTCAATTTTTGCCAAATTATGCAGGTAAAAGCATACATTTTTTTAGTTAATTTTCACGTTCTGTGTTAATTCTTCTTCGATTCCGATGAAACTTTGGGGACCTTCGATTCTTAATGTATAAAATGGTGAGCTCTGGCATCATGAAATTATGCATTGCTAAACCGTTCATCCGATTGTGACGAAACTTTGGGAATTTGATGTGTGCATGCCTCCGATGGCGACTAGATACTTCTGTTTGACAGGTTTCAGCTGCTAGGCCCTGCGGGTGGCCTTATACATACGTATGTTTAACCACTGAGCGTTGCTCTCCTCGCCTTCTTTGCCTTAAAAAACCCTCAACCCAACATCTACAAAGATGAGATGACCCTGAGGGAAATTATTTTCCTCGGGGTCTCCTGTGTGGAGCTCATGTAAAAAAAGGATAAATACCAGGAGTGCAGAACTAAGCAAGGGAAAAAATATTAAGAACATGTTTTTTTCTCAATTATTTCTGGCTTTCACCATCCAAGGGTACTATGTAGGTCATCATTTAAGACTGACATAGACAGGAAAGGTGAATTTATATGCATTTAATTATTTTTTTTTTACATGAGCTCCACACAGGAGGCCGTGGGGAAAATAATTTCCCTCAGGGCCTATGTCTTCTTTGGGGATGCTGTGTGGAGGATTTTTTTTAGGAAAGGAAGGAGATGAGAGTTCTGGGAAGGAAAAGGGTTTAAGGGGTGGGTAGGAATCTGGGGTTCAGTGTGTCCTGGTCATCCGCCTCCAAGACCTAGACAGACCTCACCCCATGAACCCGGGCACCCCTACTATATCACCAAACGTAGCGAACCACTTGAGGTGACCTATGGCAGACGTGTTGGTAATCCAATAAAGGACAACTTTGGGGATTTGTATTTCTATATTACATTATATACAACGGGTACCCGGCATGCGTTGCAACATCACTGTAATCTCGGGGTCAACTTAACTGTAATGGTTCCATTCCAAGTTCCGGGAAACTACATTATAATACAAGCGCCTTGCAAACGCCTGCTTTATATTAAAACATTATATACAAAGGGTACCCGGCATGCGTTGCAACATCACTGTAACCTTGGGGTCAACATAACTGTAATGGTTCCATTCCAAGTTCAGGGAAACTACATTATTAGGCAAGCGCCTTGCAAATGCCTGCACTATATTATAACATTATAAACAATGGGTACCCGGCATGCGTTGCAAGGTCACTGTAACCTCAGGTTTCTTCATATATTTAATTTAACACACACTCCTCCTCGCTTCATCCACGTTCACACGCAAATCGCATAATTTTTTAACCCGTTAGTTGCATTTTTGCAACGGGCCCCGCTAGTATATATATTAATGCTCAGTTTTGGGGTAGGTCAGGGAAAAGGTCACTTTTTCCGCTCACGCCATTGGTCGAAAAAACTCACTTTTTCCGCTCACGCCATTGGTCGAAAAAACTCACTTTCGATTTGAGGGGAAAAGCTACCACTTTGCCCCTCGGGTGGGTGAAACCTCACGGGTCACTTTGGCTTGCGAAAATTGGGTAAAATTTGGCAAGCCAAATTGATCTCTAAGCTCATCCGATTTCAAAGGCCCCACGGTTCACTCTTCTTCGAAGCGAATTCATTGTATCTATCTCTTTTCAAATGCCCGGAAAAGTTGAGAAAGATGTAGCGAAAATCTCCCATACAAAACTGATTTCGCTAGGTACGCAGATTTTAAATGTCATCTTTCATTTTTCGTTTTCCCACCGGCCGACTGGCATACGCGATTTTGTCGAAAATATCACGCTTGGAAGCCAAAATTTAGTGAAATTCCGTCAACAAGAGTTTTTCAAAGGTCAATTGACCGTCGTAATTATCACTTTTCTCAAAAACATCGTTGTTATATTCATTTGAAAACAGACATGTGCAAAAAAACAACATAAAAGTCGAGTATTGAAACTAATCTTTAAAATTATGTACTGTTTTCACGGCGCCGCCAGACGACAGGACATAGAATTAAAACATTTCATTAGAAAAATTTAAAAATAGACTAAAATTCAAATTCGAACGCGAAACAAAATTGGAGTGTCTTAAATTGGCGTTGTTAGCAGGTTTTAAAATCGAATTTCATCATTCATGAATCGTTATTATGCCGGTACACGGTGGTAAAAAAAATACTGCTCGAAATATAATAATTATTTTTTTAATTATTTTGAATGATAATTTTCTTGATATTTTTTTTTTCGAAAATATAGTCGGGCCTTCACGACTAACGTTTGAGCGGCGTAGAAACATTTCTCAAATGACGATGCTTAGAATTTCCGTTTTTTTCCATACATGTATCGTTGTGAATAATTATTTATTACGAAAGTAGTATGCGCGTTCGTGAATTTAAAAGTTGGATGTTTGACCGATGTCATTTCTAGAAAAATATTTTTAAAAAAGACGATTTTATTTTTATTTTAAAAAAAATATTATTATTTAATCAATTTATTTTTACCAAAAATGAGTAACGCAGTTTTGGCGGACCCTGTTATTTAGAACACACAGATAAACCATGCAACTTAGTCATGGAAATAAGTGCTTAGGTACCTACCTACCGGCTTACCGACTTACTACCGTGGTTTTTTTGCGAAAATGAGTAGGTACCTAGACGAATTATGTAGGTACTTACATTGGATGCCGGGTTGTTGCAATAAAATTGAAGAATTCAACATTTCTTTAAAGTTAATTCTAACGTTCTGCGTAAGTTCTATTCGAGTTCTGTTGTTATATCATTTTATCCAGTTGCACCACAAAACTGAAATAATTACAGAACTTTAAAATAACTTTCACAAAACGTGATAATTAACTTGAAAATTTTAAAGAATTATTAAATTTTTTCGAAAGAACCTATCAAAATATTTTTCATTTATGAATGTGTAGGTAAAGTTTCGTTCTTTTTGGACATTCTTAAATAATAATACCAGTAATGTCCAGTACCTACTTATGAGGGAACGTTGTTGTCGAAATAATGAGAAATTAATATATTGTGTAAATTTAATAGCAAAGATGGTACAATTTTTTTTTTCAAATGGTGTAGGTACTTTAAAATTGTACGGAAATTAATTGTTTTATACATTATTAACTTAATTTTAATGATAATACGGCACAAGAGTCCCAACTACCGAAGTCAGTGAAACTATGGCATCCCCAGTTGGGGTATGTTGTGAGGCTAAAGGTAGTGGGGAGGGGAGGGAGATGGAGACGAGGAAGGTGGGGAAGTACCTGGCTATTCAGATCTGGTCACCAAAAACGGCAAAATCCATTTCAAGCAACGTTATGAAAATGAATAAATTTAAATATCTTAACATGGTTAATTTTTTGCCAAATTATGCAGGTAAAAGCACACTTTTTTTAAGTTAATTTTCACGTTCTGTGTTAATTCTTCTTCGATTCCGATGAAACTTTGGGGACCTTCGATTCTTAATATATAAAATGGTGAGCTCTGGCATCATGAAATTATGCATTGCTAAACCGTTCATCCGATTGCGATGAAACTTTGGGAATTTGATGTGTGCATGCCTCAGATGGCGTCTAGATACTTCTGTTTGACAGGTTTCAGCTGCTAGGCCCTGCGGGTGGCCTTATACATACGTATGTTTAACCACTGAGCGTTGCTCTCCTCGCCTTATTTGCCTTTAAAAACCCTCAACACAACATCTCCAAAGATGAAATGACCCCGAGGGAAATTATTTTCCTCAGGGTCTCCTGTGTGTAGCTCATGTAAAAAAAGGATAAATACCAGGAGTGCAGAACTAAGCAAGGGAAAAAATATTAAGAAAATGTTTTTTTTTTTTTCAATTATTTCTGGCTTTCACCATCCAAGGGTATTTATTCTATGTAGGTCATCATTTAAGACTGACATAGACAGGAAAGGTGAATTTATATGCATTTTTTTTTTTTTTTACATGAGCTCCACACAGGAGGCCGTGGGGAAAATAATTTCCCTCAGGGCCTATGTCATCTTTGGGGATGCTGTGTGGAGGATTTTTTTTAGGAAAGAAAGGAGATGAGAGTTCTGGGAAGGAAAGGGGTTTAAGGGGTGGGTAGGAATCTGGGGTTCAGTGTGTCCTGGTCATCCGCCTCCAAGACCTAGAAAAACCTCACCCATGAATCCGGGCACCCCTACTAAATCACCAAACGTATCGAACCACTTGGGGTGACCGACGGCAGAGGTGTTGGTTATTCAATAAAGGTCAATTTTAGGGATTTGTATTTCTACATAACATTACATACAACGGATACCCGGCATGCGTTGCAAAATCACTGTAACCTTGGGGAGAACTCAGGATGAAATTATGCAGTGTTAATTTTTTTTTTTACTTTAGCTCCACACAGGCGGCTCCAAAGAAAACAATTTCCCTAGGGGCCTATGTCATCTTTGAGGATGCTGTGCGGAGGGTTTTTTAAGGGAAAAGAAGGAGAAGCAGATATGGGAAGGAAAAAGGTATGAGGGGTGTTTAGGAATCTGGGGGTCAGTGTGGCCAGGAGTGACGAACGTATGAATCTATTCCTCACACTGCGGTGTATGGCGAAGGTTTGGGAGAATCTGGCTGGAGAGGTCAAAAGCCTTCCAATAATTATGGTAACAAGGGAAAGGATAAGAGGGAGATATAAGTTAGTGACGTATTTTATGTTGTTAATGGACTTTTTGTCCGTAAATAAATAAGTTATATACAGCGGGTACCCGGCATGCGTTGCAAGGCCACTTTAACCTCGGGGTCCATTAAACTGTAATGGTTCCATCCCAAATCTCGGAAAACCACATTATAATGCAAGCGCCTATACTATAGAACATTATATACAACGGGTACCTGGCATGCGTTGCAACATCACTGTAACCTCGGGGTCAACTTTACTGTAATGGTTCCATCATAATTCCCGGGAAATAACATTTTAAAGTAAGTGCCTGCAATATATAACATGATATACAATGGTTACTCGGCATGCGTTGCAAGGTCACTGTAACCTCGGGGTCAACTTAACTGTAATGGTTCCATTCCAATTCCTGGAAAATTACATTTTAATGCAAGCGCTGCACTACATAACATTATATACAACGGTTACCCGGCATGGGTTGCAAGGTCACTGTAACCTCAGGTTTCTTCATATATTTAATTTAAAACACAATCCTCCTGGCTTCATCCACGTTCACACGCAAATCGCATAGTGTTTTAACCCGTCAGTTGCTTCTGCAACGGGCCCCGCTAGTATATATATTAATGCTCAGTTTTGGGGTAGGTCAGGGAAAAGGTCACTTTTTCCGCTCACGCCATTGGTCGAAAAAACTCACTTTTTCCGCTCACGCCATTGGTCGAAAAAACTCACTTTCGATTTGAGGGGAAAAGCTACCACTTTGCCCCTCGGGTGGGTGAAACCTCACGGGTCACTTTGGCTTGCGAAAATTGGGTAAAATTTGGCAAGCCAAATTGATCTCAAAGCTCATCCGATTTCAAAGGCCCCACGGTTCACTCTTCTTCGAAGCGAATTCATTGTATCTATCTCTTTTCAAATGCCCGGAAAAGTTGAGAAAGATGTAGCGAAAATCTCCCATACAAAACTGATTTCTGCTATGAATTTATTCCAATTAATTAAACAGCGATCTGGAAAATATGGTAGAAAAATTGACATTTTAAAGGCCCTTTGCTGGGTGGTAAAATACAACGAAAATAAACATTTTGCGAGAGATGTTTTTTATTAATCATAAATAACACAAGATTTAGAAACTTTTAAAATAAAAACATGTGTAGCTTCCCATTTAAAATGTTTCACAATATCGCGTCAAACTTTGCAATTATATCTGACATTTGCGAAAAATCCAATTACATCGAAAATGCACATCGTTCTCAGCCTGTTAAATCGGTAGATATTTGAAATGTTTATTTATTTTCTTCAACCTTGCAATACTGAACATGGAACACTATCCAAAACCACCTGAGGTTTTCAGCCAGGCCATGACACCGTTGGCTGACGTAATTTGTATGGGAAATGTTCTTAAACCAGCGCAGGTGTTCGATTTTCAGGCTTTGCTTCAGGTGGTTATGACAACTTTTATCGGTTGTCTTGCCATATAGATAAAATATTATTTCAGAATATTTTGATGAACTAGGTAGGTACCCTGAAAATTACATAAACGGATAAATAATTATCCACGGGTATCATCTATAAATTATAGCTCATGAACGACTGGTCCAAATTGGATAATTCTTTTTGAGTTGGTTTCGTTATTGTTCGGGCAAGGTTTGTATAAAACTTCTGATGAGCTCTGGAATAATAAAATTTGTTTAAAATTAATCGCCGAAATCTATATATGCGCAAAGCTTCCGAGCGAATGCACCAAATTGAATAATTCTTTCGTTGTTGTATTTGTTATTACTAGGACAAGTTTTGAATAAAATTACTGGTGAGCTCTGGCATAACGAAATTTGTTTAAAAATGATTCGCCGAAATGTAAGGACGCTCATAACTTCAGAACGACTGCACGTAATTGAATAATTCTTTTTTTGTTGCGTTCCTTATTGTTAGGACAAAGTTTGTACACAATTACTGGTGAGCTCTGGCATTTTGAAATATGTTTAAAAATTAATCGATGAAATGTAAGTACGCGCATAACTTCGGAACGACTGCACCTAATTGGGTAATTATTTTTTTGTTGTTATCGTTATTGTAAGGACAAGTTTTGAATAAAACTACTGGTGAGCTCTGGCATTATGAAATTTGCATAAAAATGAATCGTCGAAATGTATGTACGCGTAAAACTTCCGAAAGACTGCACCAAATTGAATAATTATTTTTTTGATATGTTTGTTTATTGGTTGGTGAGCTTTGGCATTACGAAATTTGCATAAAAATATTTCAATAGGTGGCACGCGAGCTGTTTGAAAACTAAATGTAACGGCAATGAAATAATAAAACGTGGGAGGGTGGGAAGAAAACCAGGGAGGGGGGAAGGTAAGCTGGGAAGGGGGACGGGGAACTCAGGAGGGTGGTTTGCGGGATGGGGGAAGGGGGGGGGGGAAGAAAACCAGGGAGGGGAAAGGGGAACCTGGGAAGGGGGAGGGGAACCCGGGAGGGGGTTTTGCGCGATGGAGGAAGGGGGGGGGGGGGAGTAGAGTATGCTATGAAAGAATATTTTTTCTGTTCTTTTTTTTACTCGAATAAAACAGAATTTTAAAAGGATAAATACCAGGAGTGCAGAATTAAGCAAGGGAAAATATATTAAGAACATGTTTTTTTTCAATTATTTCTGGCTTTTTGGGAAAGGTGAATTTTTATGCATTTAATTAATTTTTTTTTACATGAGCTCCGCACAGGAGGCCGTGGGGAAAATAATTTCCCTCATGTCTTATGTCATCTTTGGGGATGCTGTGTGGAGGATTTTTCTTAGGAAAGGAAGGAGACGAGAGTTCTGGGAAGGAAAAGGGTTTAAGGGGTGGGTAGGAATCTGGGGTTCAGTGTGTCCTGGGCATCCGCCTCCATGACCTAGACAGACCTCACCCCATGAACCCGGGCACCCCTACTAAATCACCAAACGTAGCGAACCACTTGAGGTGACCTATAGCAGAGGTGTTGGTTATCCAATAAAGGTCAACTTTGGGGATTTGTATTTCTACATAACATTATATACAACGGGTACCCGGCATGCGTTGCAACATCACTGTAACCTCGGGGTCAACTTAACTGTAATGTTTCCATTCCAAGTTCCGGAAAACAACATTATAATTCAAGCGCCTTGGAAACGCATGCACTGTATTATAACATTATATACAACGGGTACCCGGCATGCGTTGCAACATCACTGTAATCTCGGGGTCAACTTAACTGTAATGGTTTCATTCCAAGTTCCGGGAAACTACGTTATAATGCAAGCGCCTTACAAACGCCTGCTTTATATTATAACATTATATACAAAGGGTACCCGGCATACGTTGCAAGATTACTGTAACCTCGGGGTCAACTTAAGTGTAATGGTTCCATTCCAAGTTCCAATAAACTACATTATAATGCAAGCGCCTTGCAAACGCCTGCACATTATTAAAACATTATATACAACGGGTACCCGGCATGCGTTGCAAGATCACTGTAACCTCGGGGTCAACCTAACTGTAATGGTTACATTCCGAGTTCCGGGAAACTACATTATAATACAAGCGCCTTGCAAACGCCTGCTTTATATTATAACATTATATACACAGGGTACCTGGCATGCGTTGCAACATCACTTTAACCTCGGGGTCAACATAACTGTTATGGTTCCATTCCAAGTTCAGGGAAACTACATTATTATCCAAGCGCCTTGCAAATGCCTGCACTATATTATAACATTATAAACAACGGGTACCCGGCATGCGTTGCAAGGTCACTGCAACCTCAGGTTTCTTCATATATTTTTTAACACACACTCCTCCTCGCTTCATCCACGTTCACACGCAAATCGCATAATTTTTTAACCCGTTAGTTGCATTTTTGCAACGGGCCCCGCTAGTATATATTAATGTTCAGTTTTGGGGTAGGTCAGGGAAAAGGTCACTTTTTCCGCTCACGCCATTGGTCGAGAAAACTCACTTTTTCCGCTCACGCCATTGGTCGAAAAAACTCACTTTCGATTTGAGGGGAAAAGCTACCACTTTGCCCCTCGGGTGGGTGAAACCTCACGGGTCACTTTCGGTTGAAGCAAATCGTAATAAGGAAGCTGGGAGAAATTTTTTTTCGACAAAATGAAATATATACAGGGATTTATTCTCCGATACGAATCGGCGGCGAAAACTAGAAGCTCTACTCGAATCACTCGATTATATTTCCCGCCGACAGACGGCGTTTGAAAAAAAAAATTTAGGAAAAAACCCGCTAATTTCACAAAGGAAAATGCTATAATTGACATAGGTCAGGATCTCAGATGTCAAATTTTTAGCCTAACAAAACGGAACTCTCGGCGGTTTCGGTCGTTGTTTTTCGGAAAACGACATTACCGCCGAAAAACCGATTCCGGGCTAGATGTTTTTTGAAAATACGATAGCCGGATAGATTCCGCAACTTTTAACACCAATAAAACATATGATTCTCATATAAAATACGTCAGGAGATGCTGACAAAACTCGAAATTTTCCGAAAAAAAATCATCAAAAAACGCGCTCACAGATTCCATCGGAAGTTTAAATATTTGCTGGCCAGTCAAATTAACACGTTTTTCATTCGGGGTAGGTACCTACTTATTTCGGTAGTATTGCAAATATGATGAAAAAAGCTAAGATTGCCGGAATCTAAGGAAATGCGCAGGTACCTACCTGAATGGGTACCTACACAACGAATTAGGTTTTAATGCAATAAATACTAAGGTAAGGTTGTTTCCATGATACAGAATAATTGAACTTTTTTAAAGTTAATTTTCACGTTCTGTGATGGTTCTACTCAAATTCTATTGTTTTATCATTACAGACCAGTTACATCACAAAACTGAAATAATTACAGAACTCGAACGGAACTTTATAGAACTGAAAATTTACTAGAAAAATTTAAAGAATTGTCAATTTTTTTTATTAATTATTTTTTTTATTTTTAAGTGTGTTCTATTTGAACATTGTATATATATATATACATTACGCGTGTTCTAGGTAGGTACTTACTTGCGGGGACTTTTTTCATTTAAAAATCAAAACATGATATTGAATGAATTTATTTGTAGTGAAAATTATTTTATGCTCAACAGCATAATGGCGTCGTTTTGGTGAAATATTACAACAAAGTACCTACTTAGTACTTACACTTGCAAAATGAAATACAATACAACTACAATAGTGAGCTCCGGCATAATGAAATTTTGCACTGCTAAACTGCGATACCCGGCATGCGTTGCGAGGCCACTTTAACTTCGGGGTCAACTAAACCGTAATGGTTCCCTACCAAGTCCCGGGAAACAACATTATAAAATTATGCACTTTATAAAATTATATACAACGGGTACCCGGCATTCGTTGCAAGGCCGCTTTAACCTCGGGGTCAATAAAACTGTAATGTTTCCATCCGAAGTCCTGGGAAACTACATTATAATGCAAGCGCCTGCAATATGTAACATTATATACTACGGGTACCCGGCATGCGTTGCACGGCCACTTTAACCTCAGGGTCAACTAAACTCTAATGGTTCCATCCCAAGTCCCCGGAAACTACATTATAATGCAAGCGCCTGCACTATATAACATTATATACAACGGGTACCCGGCATGCGTTGCAAGGTCACTGTAACCTAGGGGTCAACTTTACTGTAATGGTTTCATCCCGATTCCCGGGAAATAAAATTTTAATGCAAGCGCCTGCAATTTATAACATAATATACAACGGTTACACGGCATGCGTTGCAAGGTCACTGTAACCTCGGGGTCAACTTAACTGTAATGGTTCCATCCCAATTCCCGGGAAATAACATTTTAAAGCAAGCGCCTGCACTATATAACATTATATACAACGGGTACCCGGTATGCGTTGCAAGGTCACTGTAACCTAGGGGTCAACTTTACTGTAATGGTTTCATCCCGATTCCCGGGAAATAAAATTTTAATGCAAGCGCCTGCAATTTATAACATAATATACAACGGTTACACGGCATGCGTTGCAAGGTCACTGTAACCTCGGGGTCAACTTAACTGTAATGGTTCCATCCCAATTCCCGGGAAATAACATTTTAAAGCAAGCGCCTGCACTATATAACATTATATACAACGGGTACCCGGTATGCGTTGCAAGGTCACTGTAACCTAGGGGTCAACTTTACTGTAATGGTTTCATCCCGACTCCCGGGAAATAAAATTTTAATGCAAGCGCCTGCAATTTATAACATAATATACAACGGTTACTCGGCATGCGTTGCGAGGCCACTTTAACTTCGGGGTCAACTAAACCGTAATGGTTCCCTACCAAGTCCCGGGAAACAACATTATAAAATTATGCACTTTATAAAATTATATACAACGGGTACCCGGCATTCGTTGCAAGGCCGCTTTAACCTCGGGGTCAATAAAACTGTAATGTTTCCATCCGAAGTCCTGGGAAACTACATTATAATGCAAGCGCCTGCAATATGTAACATTATATACTACGGGTACCCGGCATGCGTTGCAAGGCCACTTTAACCTCAGGGTCAACTAAACTCTAATGGTTCCATCCCAAGTCCCCGGAAACTACATTATAATGCAAGCGCCTGCACTATATAACATTATATACAACGGGTACCCGGCATGCGTTGCAAGGTCACTGTAACCTAGGGGTCAACTTTACTGTAATGGTTTCATCCCGATTCCCCGGGAATAAAATTTTAATGCAAGCGCCTGCAATTTATAACATAATATACAACGGTTACACGGCATGCGTTGCAAGGTCACTGTAACCTCGGGGTCAACTTAACTGTAATGGTTCCATCCCAGTTCCCGGGAAATAACATTTTAAAGCAAGCGCCTGCACTATATAACATTATATACAACGGGTACCCGGTATGCGTTGCAAGGTCACGGTAACCTAGGGGTCAACTTTACTGTAATGGTTTCATCCCGACTCCCGGGAAATAAAATTTTAATGCAAGCGCCTGCAATTTATAACATAATATACAACGGTTACTCGGCATGCGTTGCAAGGTCACTGTAACCTCGGGGTCAACTTAACTGTAATGGTTCCATTCCAATTCCTGGGAAATTACATTTTAATGCAAGCGCTGCACTACATAACATTATATACAACGGGTACCCGGCATGCGTTGCAAGGTCACTGTAACCTCAGGTTTCTTCATATATTTAATTTAACACACACTCTTCCTCGCTTCATCCACGTTCACACGTCAAATCGCATAGTGTTTAAACCCGTCAGTTGCTTCTGCAACGGGCAAAACCTAGTATATATATTAATGTTCAGTTTTGGGGTAGGTCAGGGAAAAGGTCACTTTTTCCGCTCACGCCATTGGTCGAGAAAACTCACTTTTTCCGCTCACGCCATTGGTCGAAAAAACTCACTTTCGATTTGAGGGGAAAAGCTACCACTTTGCCCCTCGGGTGGGTGAAACCTCACGGGTCACTTTCGGTTGAAGCAAATCGTAATAAGGAAGCTGGGAGAAATTTTTTTTCGACAAAATGAAATATATACAGGGATTTATTCTCCGATACGAATCGGCGGCGAAAACTAGAAGCTCTACTCGAATCACTCGATTATATTTCCCGCCGACAGACGGCTTTTGAAAAAAAAAATTTAGGAAAAAACCCGCTAATTTCACAAAGGAAAATGCTATATAGGACTTTTGACATAGGTCAGGATCTCAGATGTCAAATTTTTAGCCTAACAAAACGGAACTCTCGGCGGTTTCGGTCGTTGTTTTTCGGAAAACGACATTACCGCCGAAAAACCGATTCCGGGCTAGATGTTTTTTGAAAATACGATAGCCGGATAGATTCCGCAACTTTTAACACCAATAAAACATATGATTCTCATATAAAATACGTCAGGAGATGCTGACAAAACTCGAAATTTTCCGAAAAAAAATCATCAAAAAACGCGCTCACAGATTCCATCGGAAGTTTAAATATTTGCTGGCCAGTCAAATTAACACGTTTTTCATTCGGGGTAGGTACCTACTTATTTCGGTAGTATTGCAAATATGATGAAAAAAGCTAAGATTGCCGGAATCTAAGGAAATGCGCAGGTACCTACCTGAATGGGTACCTACACAACGAATTAGGTTTTAATGCAATAAATACTAAGGTAAGGTTGTTTCCATGATACAGAATAATTGAACTTTTTTAAAGTTAATTTTCACGTTCTGTGATGGTTCTACTCAAATTCTATTGTTTTATCATTACAGACCAGTTACATCACAAAACTGAAATAATTACAGAACTCGAACGGAACTTTATAGAACTGAAAATTTACTAGAAAAATTTAAAGAATTGTCAATTTTTTTTATTAATTATTTTTTTTATTTTTAAGTGTGTTCTATTTGAACATTGTATATATATATACATTACGCGTGTTCTAGGTAGGTACTTACTTGCGGGGACTTTTTTCATTTAAAAATCAAAACATGATATTGAATGAATTTATTTGTAGTGAAAATTATTTTATGCTCAACAGCATAATGGCGTCGTTTTGGTGAAATATTACAACAAAGTACCTACTTAGTACTTACACTTGCAAAATGAAATACAATACAACTACAATAGTGAGCTCCGGCATAATGAAATTTTGCACTGCTAAACTGCGGTACCCGGCATGCGTTGCGAGGCCACTTTAACTTCGGGGTCAACTAAACCGTAATGGTTCCCTACCAAGTCCCGGGAAACAACATTATAAAATTATGCACTTTATAAAATTATATACAACGGGTACCCGGCATTCGTTGCAAGGCCGCTTTAACCTCGGGGTCAATAAAACTGTAATGTTTCCATCCGAAGTCCTGGGAAACTACATTATAATGCAAGCGCCTGCAATATGTAACATTATATACTACGGGTACCCGGCATGCGTTGCAAGGCCACTTTAACCTCAGGGTCAACTAAACTCTAATGGTTCCATCCCAAGTCCCCGGAAACTACATTATAATGCAAGCGCCTGCACTATATAACATTATATACAACGGGTACCCGGCATGCGTTGCAAGGTCACTGTAACCTAGGGGTCAACTTTACTGTAATGGTTTCATCCCGATTCCCGGGAAATAAAATTTTAATGCAAGCGCCTGCAATTTATAACATAATATACAACGGTTACACGGCATGCGTTGCAAGGTCACTGTAACCTCGGGGTCAACTTAACTGTAATGGTTCCATCCCAATTCCCGGGAAATAACATTTTAAAGCAAGTGCCTGCACTATATAACATTATATACAACGGGTACCCGGTATGCGTTGCAAGGTCACTGTAACCTAGGGGTCAACTTTACTGTAATGGTTTCATCCCGACTCCCGGGAAATAAAATTTTAATGCAAGCGCCTGCAATTTATAACATAATATACAACGGTTACTCGGCATGCGTTGCAAGGTCACTGTAACCTCGGGGTCAACTTAACTGTAATGGTTCCATTCCAATTCCTGGGAAATTACATTTTAATGCAAGCGCTGCACTACATAACATTATATACAACGGGTACCCGGCATGCGTTGCAAGGTCACTGTAACCGCATGTTTCTTCATATATTTAATTTAACACACACTCTTCCTCGCTTCATCCACGTTCACACGTCAAATCGCATAGTGTTTAAACCTGTCAGTTGCTTCTGCAACGGGCAAAACCTAGTATATATAGTATTGTTCACTTTTGGGAAAGGTCACGAAAAACCTCACTTTTGATTTGAGGGGAAAAGCGACCACTTTGCCCCTCGGGTGGGTGAAACAACAAGGGTCACTTTGGCTTGCTGCAGTTTGGTAAAATAAAATTTGGCAAGCCAAATTGACCTCTAAGTTAATTCAATTTCAAAGGCCCCACGGTTCACTCTCCTTCGAAGCTATCTATCTCTTTTCAAATGCCCGCAAAAGTTGAGAAAGATATAGCGAAAATCTCCCATACAAAACTGATTTCTGCTAGGAATTTACGGCGATCTGAAAAAAAAACGTAGAAAAAATGACATTTTAAAGGCCCTTTGCGGGGTGGTAAAATACAACGAAAAAAAATATTTTCGGAGAGATGTTTTTTAATAATCATAAATTATACAAAATTTAGAAACTTTTAAAATAAAAACATGTGTAGCTTCCCATTTATAATGTTTCGCAATGTCGCGACAAACTTTGAAATCATATTTGACATTTGCGAAAAATTCAATTTCATTGATAATGTATAATTATGCGGTCGGTAAAAAGTTAATTAAATTCCTTTACTTGAAGTAAAAATCACCAAAAGTAGGAACTTTTTAATATATTTCAAATGCAATACGCGTGGACGGGTTGGTGGTACCTACCCGCAGTCCTGAATGAAACGTTTTTTGTTTGTTTGTTTAACATATGGCAACACTGGAAGAAAAAATCTAATTGGCAACTGTATATTGTTTGTATCGTATGTAATAATTACAAAAATTGTTTTATTTCGCTCGCATGGATGTATAAGATTGATTTTTCGCTAATATTAATGAACAAAAGTATTAAAATATTAGTTTAATATGCTGAGCATTGTTACTTTGACGAATTTGACGCACTGTGTTGAGTCTGACAGGTGAGGCAAAAAAATATTTATAAATATTACGCTGCTGCACAATAATACGTCACTTTTCAAGTTTTATACGATTAAGATCAGAGTTTAATACTTACACACAAAATATAATAATGTTGTGTAAATATAACCTGGATTATTTGGTTGCCACTACCCAATATTATTATATTCTCTATTACTGTTTCATAAAATTATCCAATTATTATTGAATTACCATTTTTTTACAGGTTTTTGAAGAGCTGAACACGTCGACTACTGTGTATTATTAAATGCCAGGTGACGACCGGCGTTGTTAAAGGTATTGATGAAATCTAAAATAAATTCATACAATGAAGGACAGCAAGGTGAAAATACAATTACAAATTGAAACTTATCGTTGAATATAAAATGAATGTAATATGCTTTCTTAATTTTTCCTGTCTGTAGTAAAAAACCTGTGTTTCCATTATTGAAAAGTTCCTTATCCGATAAATGTTTCAAATTTTTTCCACAATAATAGAAAACTGGCAGAAAAATGTATCATTGATTGAGAACGTAATGCTAAAATTAAAATTCTGTGAAAAATAAAACTAAAAAAATATTATTGATTACAGCACGTTAGTTCACGCATTCGTGGTAACCTGGGTGTCACGGACATAAACAGTAAGCTGGAGGAACTTCAGTTGAGATGGTATGAGCACAAAAGACGGAGATCATCAGACCACACAGTGAAGCAGGCAATGTCTATTTATCTTCGCACAAGGCGCTGTTTGGGTTATCAAGATCAGCTGTGATAACAAATCATGTTTTTAAATAAGTTGAAACGTAATATAATGCAATTTTTTCTGTTATTATTTTATAATGTAACATTGTCTGTAGTTTATAAGGTATGTATTACGCAATTCAGCAATATTTATAAGGAAGTTTATATATAAGAAAGGTAAATTCTGGCTCCTTGCTTGGTGAAATGTAACATATGTTATAATCTACACATTCACAGATGGCGCCAATTAAATTATTGTAGGTTTTTAACACTTTTTGCATGTTATGCTTTAAAATATTAAGGTGAATTAATTGTTTGCGTCCGTACATATTAAATGTGAACTAGAATAAATAGTTTTGTACAAGGCTGACAGATCCAGTTTTCTATCGGTGACTAAACCCAATATTGAATTTTTTAGCCTTTCTTTAAAGATTTGGGTTTGTTTATGGACAAAATTATTTCTTTATATTCATTTTAAATATGTACGGGCACAAACAAATAATTCACCTCAATATTTTAAAGCGTAACATGCAAAAAGTGTTAAAAACAAACAATAATTTAATTGGCGCTATCTGTGAACGCGTAGATGATAACATACGTTTAAAAGGGTAACTGGGGAGATAGTACTTATAAGAAACCACGGGTATATAGTCACAGCACACGTTTCACATAAAAAGGCATGAAAATACCTAAGCTGGAAAATTGTGTACCAGTGATTTTTAATAATCTCAAAAATAACTGCTTTTGAGGAAAATGAAAGTGTACACATGAACATTGTAAAGATGTGGCTTATGAATGAAAAATCTATATGGAGGCACTGCCTAAAACCAACTGCATGAAGCTAGCCAGGAGAAATCCTTAATTGTAGCTGAGTGGTGACCTTTTTATCAGTAGAATCAATGACAAAAGAACAAAATGTGTAAAATTGTCAAAAATATATTGATGAATAAACGTTTTTATTATTATTATATATCTGTAAAAAACAAAATTAATAAAGAAGAAAAATAAAGATATTATAAATAAGTTTTACTTTTCATATTAATGAATGTATATTGAGATTGAAGCATTGCGGTAGTTTCGTAGGACTACTTATCCATAGTCTACATTATGTATTTTGGTAAGTGTTTTTTTTTTGTTAAAAGAAAATAAATTAGTTAAAACAAGACAAGAAGTATATAAGCACTCACAGTAAGATAGATTAAGAAAAAAAGTTCAGAATTAAGGTAATTTATTTATTTTTTAATGGTTAGTTAGTTGTTTTTCAACTCACGTGCATGTGTATATCAACATTAAGCAGTTACAAATTAGAATCGTGGTTCTTTATTCTCACTGGACCTACTTTGTGTTTTACGTTATAATTATATTATTTAAATAATAAAAAAAAATTAGAAAAATAATACTTTTTTGTATAATGAACCAAAAAAAAATTAAACAACTTTAAGTTAGGTAAAGTTTTTAATTAAGATTTCATAGTTAGAAACTAGAAAAACATATCTGTTTAGTACGACTCCGTTTTAAGCGACCAACTTCTTAAAATGACCTATTTTAATGATGATACGTCCGGTTAGAACGGCGTGCAGTGTTTTGTTTACAAAACCTATGCATCAACACCTCGCTTAATAATTCTGCGTTGACCGTCGACATCTTCAATGTTACCTACAGAAAGTTCAGCAACTATCTTTTGACATACGCCAAAACATAGTAAAACTGCTCCCATGTACATTTTAATTTTGTAATCTTCTCTATAATACATTAGTGTATAATTATTTTATGGAAAACATGAAAAAATAAATAGATATTTACTTGCATAGAATGTAGGTACATTGTATTTTTTATAGATTACAGTACATTATGCACCTGACACACACAGCCATAAAAGCGTATGTGTTGTATCGTCAGACGACATTATCAAATTTTTCTTCCTATGGTAAGAGATGATGACTTAGGGAGCACCACGAAATAACATTTCTTTGTACTGAATCTATCAACTTGACAACTGTCATCCCTCCTTTTAAGCAGCTCCGTAGTTAAAATGAACTCCCCTCCTGTTTTTGGAGGAGAGGGGGTCGCATAACTTTTCATATATCGCATCAGGAGCAGTTACGATGTAAGATGTGTATTGTCTATGTTTGATCTGCGCATTAACCGCTTAGGTGTGACAGGTCTGAAGGAATTGTATGGAGAGCATTATTTGGCTTGCGATAATCTATTATATTTTATAGCTGTATGTGGCAGGGGTCTTTTGTATATGTGGAATGGGTTCTTTTGTATATGTGAAATGTTTAAGTACCATTAAAGTTATAATTTGTATTAAATGTTTTATTTGCCTAAAAATAAATTTATCTATCTATACTATTACATATTTCATAACAATAATTATAAAAACATTTATATTAATTAATATATCATAATAAAAACAAGCTTAAATTATCCAGCAGTTTTGTGTGTCGTCTGATTACAAAGTATCGCTGGCCCCTTGAGGGTCGTTATATCCGGATTCTACTGTACCTATATCCAAATTACATACCTATACTATTCGGTCCATCCATTGTGACAAGTTCATTAAGTTAATAATAAATTACCAGTGAATTTTTTTACAAATCTTTATCTGTAAAACAAGACAAAAATTGTTATTAATTTAATTGAACAGTTATCAATACCAATATTGAAATACACGGGGGCCTAGCATGGGCCATCGATAAGGATTAATAGTATAACTTTCAGTAACTTCTCATCGTTCTCTAGGACAAATGCAGATCACTAACATACAAACAGTAGTTGACGTCGAACATATTAAGGGCACTTAACCAGCCAGCGGCCGAGAATTCAAATTTCTTCGAAAGATGTTCTTACGATCGTACAAGGTGGTTCCAATGAGAAAGATTAATTATTCTCCGTACCAGATAACTTTTGTGGGATCATTATTAGGTAATCGACGTGATCTCCTATCAGATTTTTATGGTTGTTATTTACTTTTTCTATGTACAACATATAATTCGTGGTTAAAACGATTTAAACTAAAATATGTGACACAGTAAATATATAAAAATCTGACAGGAGATCACATCCGTTATCTAATAATGATCTCACAAAAGATATAGAATCGCTCGGCTGGAAGTACCTAATTCTTACCTGAGCAAAAGAATTTTTTAATATTTTCCTCTGAAGAAACTTCAACTGCAAATTAGATGTGGAAATACAATATAATTATTATTATTAATTTTTCTTCAACAGTTCTCTGAAAGCACCATGGATGACTGTGACACTGTATGGCACTATGGACTATGGTATAATCTAATAGTATAATGGTACATAATACAGAGGGTGACCGGCCAACTCAGAATGAAACTAACTCAGAACCACCTCGGAAAAGTCATAAAGAGTGATAATAAATGAAATATAAAAAATAGGTTAGGGTTTACGGCTAATTAAAAATTATTTTTTTAATAGCTTTTAATGACTTTTCAAAGAGTACTTGAGTATTATAACATTATATACAGCGGGTACTCGGCATGCGTTGCAACGCCACTTTAACCTCGGGTCATTAAACTGTAATGGTTTCATCCCAAATACCGGGAAAATATATTATAATGCCAGCGCCTGCACTATATAACATTGTATACAGCGGGTATCTGACAAAAGAGTGGTTAAGTTAATTTTCACGTTCTGTGTTAGTTCTTCTTCGATTGAGATAAAAGTTTGAGGATTTGATGTGCGCATCCTCTCGATTCTTTCTGTATACAATAGTGAGCTCTGGCATCATGAAATTATGCATTGCTAAACCGTTCATCCGATTGCTATGAAATTTTGGGGATTTGATGTGCGTATGCCGGCGATGGTTTCTGTCTACAAAAGTGAGCTCTGGCAAATTGAAACTATGCATTACTAAACCGTTTAACCGATTGTAATGAAAATTTGATATTTAACCGAGTAATATTTAATTTAACACACACTTCTCCTCGCTTCATCTACATTCACACATCAAATCCCATAATGTTTTAACCCGTTAGTTGCTTTTACAACGGGCCCAGCTATATATTTTTTTTATATATTAATGTTCTTATTTTCCCCAAAACTCACTTTTTTTTTATACATATTTTTTTCTTATTTTGGGATCGTGTGGTAATAAATTTCTTCCCAGTGTTGTATGCATCTTATTGATGCTACCTAGAAATCTAACAGTATTTGTATTTATTTACTTGAACATTGTTAAATAATTAAATGACAAAAGGTTATAATTTCAATATTTGCGGAAACAGAATAAATTTATTTATTTTATTAATTTATTTACCGTTTTTTTTCGATTTTAAAATTTAATTTGTGAGATGTGCTTTAAAATTCCTATGTTTTCATACATAATTTATTTTATCAAGCAGAAAATATTTTTATTGCTTTTGCAACGATAAAAAAGTACCTACCGATATCGACAATCTCGCTTCATGACGCCGAATGTGTCTATGATTAACCAACGACCAACGACGCCTACATTGTCTATGATTCTGTCAGATTCTTTCCCTCCGAAAATTTCTACCGACATAACTGCTGAAATTTTCTGATTCTAATTTATAATTAATTCAAAGCTTTAATATGTCTGAGAACTTTGATTATGATATTGCCGGTCCCAGTTGTACACGTGACAGTGAAAATGAAAGTCTTTTGAGTGCAAAACGAAGTCTACATGATCGAAAGATGAAATCAGCAAAGCAGGGTAAGAAAAGTGATGATATGAATATTGTGCTAGGAGATCGTAAAATTGTTGAAAAACGAGATCTAACTGTTCACCAGAATGAATGCTTGGCTGGGACCAGTTCTAGCGTGGAGCAAACGCGGGAAAATTTGATAGGGTATGCATCGAAACGCGAATGGCGGAAAAATGAAATGAGTTCTAAGGAATTGGACAACAAGGTGGAGCATGATAGGAGAAAACAGAAAGTCGCTTCGAAAGCAAACGAAGAAAGAAAGAACGCATATCAATTGGAAAAAAAGATGGCGTATGACAGAATAATGCAGGAAAAAAAAAATAAAAAAAAAGAATACGATCGCAACCGAAGAGTTCAGCAGAAACTTATAGATCAGTTGAAGCGTAGAAGTCCATCTGCAACTACTAGAGCAATGACAGAATCCATGATAGCATCAATTCCATCAGTTCCAGTTTCAATTCCAGTTCCAGTTTCAATTCCAGTTTCAGTTCCAGCAACAGTTCCAGTTTCAGTTCCAGTTTCAGTTCCAGTTTCAATTCCAGTTTCAGTTTCAATTCCAGTTCCAGTTTCAATTCCAGTTTCAGTTTCAGTTCCAGTGAATGATGTAATAGGTTTTGTAGCTGACGAGGTTTTGAATGTCGAAACGGTTTCTGCGCCCAGTATAGACCCCACTCCCAACAGAAGCAGACTGTCTCGAGCTACATTCAAATGTGCCATTGCAGGAACGTTGAATGCGGTCACTCCATCTGTTCATTATTTAGGTCTTTTAGATCGCGAGTGTACCGTCGCCCACTGCCGGGCCGTCCATTTTTCAGCTGAGAAAAATCGATTAAAACATAGTTGTTGTCATAATGGAAAAGTGTCTCTGAATCCACAGCCTGAGTATCCAGCCCAGTTCAAAGATTTTTTGTTAGGTAACGGTGAGAACGCCAAGAATTTCAGGTCGTTTATTAGGCAGTACAATAATGCAAACGCATTTGCGTCATTCGGGGCTAAAATTATTGACATTCCAGGCAGAGGTCCTTTTTGTTTGAAAATTTCAGGAGAGATATGTCATCTCACTTCCACTACGATAGAAGTCGGAGACAACGAGGTGCCGTGTTATGCGCAGCTATACGTTTACGATACAGATGCAGCAGTCAATCTACGCATGAATCATCCGGCCAACGTAAATTGTTTTCAGGAAATCATGTCGGTTGTAGATAGGGTAATCCGTCAAGTAAGTCCTTATGCAGGTAGTTACCGGAATCTTCGAACTGCTGTTGAGGAAGAAGAGGCGCGTTGCAGAGAAAGCGGTGGTCCACAGCGTTTTGTTAGTTTGTTGTTTTCGCGTTCTTCATCTGATGATCAGAGGCGATACAATGCTCCAACATCTACAAATGATGTCGGAATGGTCTTCGTTGCAGACCACGAAGGGAATCTGCCAGCCGACGTCGACATAGCTGTTTATCCAAATAGGTCGCATAATACGCAACGCATCAGCATTTTATCTCCACATTTGGATTCAATGGTTTTTCCTATTTTATTTCCTGCAGGAGAGTGTGGTTGGTCTGTGGACCTTCGGCATCACTCAAATTTTGCCACTCAAGTTCGAAATAGTGTCACTTTGCTTCAATTTTATTCGCATAAAATTGCTGTAAGGCGTTCTGTCTTCAACCCCATTCATTCTGCGGGGAAACTGTTTCAGCAATATATTGTTAATGCATATGTTCGTTGCGAGTCCCACAGGCTTACATATTTGAGGTTACACCAAAAGGAGTTGCGGGTGGAGTGTTATCAGGGATTGTTGGATCATTTAAACAACAGACATGTAGACCATGATATCCGTGCAGGAAACATCGTCATTTTACCTTCCACGTTCACTGGTAGCCCTAGGTACATGACTAAGATGTATCAGGATTCAATGGCTGTTGTTAGGAAATACGGTCGCCCAGACCTGTTTATCACGTTCACCTGCAATCCTAAATGGCGTGAAATAAAAAATGAACTCCATCATTGGCAAAGCGCCTCAGATAGGCCAGATTTAGTTGCACGAGTGTTCCAGCTTAAGGTTGATGAATTTATCGCAGATATAGTTAAAAAGGAGGTGTTCGGTAAGGTTTTAGCTTACGTTTACGTAATTGAGGAACAAAAGAGAGGTTTGCCGCATCTTCACGGTCTGTTCACTCTTAGTGAATTAGACAAGTTAGAATTACCTCCAGAGATAGACAATGTCATTAGCGCAGAATTACCTGACAGAGAAAGGGACCAGGATTTGTATAATGCGGTTATAAAACATAATATTCATGGCCCATGCGGTACCGTCAATCCTGAAGCAATTTGTATGGTTGATGGAAAGTGTTCTAAGAAGTTTCCAAAGGCATTTCGAAATGAAACCGAAGCAGATGTGAACGGCTATCCAGTGTACAAACGACGTGACAATAGTTTAGAAGATCACACATGTAGAGGGTTCAAAATTGATAATAGATTTGTCGTCCCGTACAATCCATATTTGACTAGGAAATTCAACGCACATATTAATGCAGAAATTTGTTCCTCCGTTGTCGCCATTAAATATATCCACAAGTATCTCGCTAAGGGTCACGACTGTGCTCGCATGGAATTACGGCTTCTTCAAGAAGCAACAGAAGGCACCAGCAACAATGCAATCGTCCATGATGAAATTAGTCAGTTTCTAGACTGTCGGTTCATCAGCGCTCCAGAAGCTGCTTGGCGTATTCTTGAAAATCCCATTCATGGTCAGTCGCACACGACAGTTTTACTGAGTGTACATTTGCCAGGCGGAGAACAGGTATATTTCGAAGAAGGTAACGAGGAAGCAGCGTTAGCATTTTCCCGCCCCACTACATTAACAGCTTGGTTCACTTTAAATCGTTTAGATACTTTAGCGCATTCACATTTTTATCAGGATATTCCAAACTTCTTCGTTTTTAACAGAAATAAGGTCTGGAAAAAACGTAAACAAGGCGGTGATAAAATTATTGGTAGGATGGTTTCAGTGTCTCCACGTCATAGAGAATTATATAATCTTAGGATTTTGCTATTGAAAATTAAAGCCGCAACTTCGTACGAACATTTGCGTACAGTCGACGGAGTTATTCTTCCTACTTTCAGTGATGCGGCACGTGAATTAGGTCTGACAGACAACATCAACGAATGGGTTAAGTGTTTAGAAGAAGGGGTTGTCTTCATGATGCCAAAGGCACTTAGAAACCTTTTTGTAGTTATATTGGTTCATTGTCTTCCTTCAGATCCATTACACATATGGAATTCTTTCAAAACGCCCATGTCGGAGGATTTTCTGAGAAATGTTGAGAGCGCAGACTTGGCTATAAATCTCGCACTTCTCGAAATAAGTGACGCCCTTCTGAACGAAGGTTCTTCTTGCACTGCACAAGGTCTGCCGGAACCTGATCGAACAATAAATACAGATATAGGACCTGCAGATGTGATTGAAGAAAACCTGGGAGCGGAGATGCAGTCATTGTTGAACATCCAACAACGAGAAGTGTTTGATTCTATCCTTCAAGCTGTCTCAGGTAGGTCAGACGAAAATTCTCCGAGGTGCTTTTTCGTAGACGGACCAGGAGGTACAGGGAAAACGTTTTTGTATAGAACATTAATTCATTCGTTGCAATCGCAGGGAAAAAACGTGTTAAGCGTGGCTTGGACTGGAATAGCAGCAATTTTACTTCCGAAGGGCAGAACATGCCATAATGCATTTAATTTACCTTTCGATTTAAATAGCTCTGCCACATGTAAAATTTCAAGAAAAAATAGAATCATAATTAAAAATGCAGATTTAATAATATGGGACGAAGCTCCGATGGCCCCAATAACCGCTTTCGAAATGATCGAACGTGCCATACGGGATGTAATGAATAATGAATTACAGTTCGGGGGTAAAATTGTTGTACTGGGTGGAGACTTTAGACAAGTTTTACCTGTTTGTCGCAGAGCGGCTCGCGGGAAAATTGTTGCATCGTCCATCAAAAAGAGTGGGCTTTGGAGATTATTTAAGGTGGTCCACCTTAAGGCTAATATGCGAGCTTCAAGTGACCAGACTGCGTTTGCCGAATGGTTGTTGGAACTAGGTAACGGAACTCTTCCATGTCCTCAAGGTTGTGTAGCGTCTTCTGTTGTGTTACCGTCGAGTACCATTTGCCAGGATGTTGTTAGCGCAATTTACGGAGAGTCACATTCGGTAGCCGATGCAAATTTATTCTGCGACAGGGCAATATTATGTCCCAAAAATATCGATGCTCGAAAAATCAACGAAAAAGTTTTAGAAAAATTAGAAGGTCCCTTGAAAACATTTTACAGTATCGATTCGGCGAGAGACCAGAGAGGAAATCTAGATCCTGAGGAACAGGTGAGATTCCCTTTAGAATTTCTAAACTCTTTTAACCCACCAGGATTACCACCTCATGCGTTGAATTTGAAAATTGGAGCTGTAGTTATTTTAATGAGGAATCTATCGATTTCCCAATCGCTTTGCAATGGAACGCGGATGATCATTAAAAATTTTACAGAAAATCTCTTAGAAGTTGAAATAATCACAGGAGATAGAAGAGGCAGCATTCATTTTTTACCTAGGATTACGTTGGATACCTCTGCAGACGTAACGATTCCCTTTAATCTTCACAGGCACCAGTTCCCAGTTCAGCTTGCATACGGTATGACCATAAACAAATCACAAGGTCAAACATTTCATCAGATTGGCGTTTTTCTTCCAGAACCTGTTTTCACACATGGTCAATTGTATGTAGCGTGCTCTAGAGTGAAATCAGAAAATTTTCTAAAAATTCAGGTCGTTCCAGGAACACGTCAGGGAACAAGTGCAAGCGGATCTACAACCCAAAATATAGTTTATAGGGAGATTTTAGATTAGGTGTTACCAAAGTTGTCTTTATAAGAGTAAAGTGCCCAAACTTAAAACTCACTATCTCTTCAGAAAATCGTGTCAATGTATGGTATAATTGCCAAATTAATTATGTAGTTAAACTAGCTGGTTATTATCTACCTAAACCAGTAATGATCAGTTGATCCCCTGACAGTTGGTTCCCAAAAATATAATTCTTATAAAATTACAATTTTTTTTTACATTTTTTTTACTAATTTTAAAACAAAAAAATATATCAAATAGTTTTATGACAATTCCTCACCCAATAATTCGTCTTCCGACATACTTATACAGGGTGTAACAGGACATACCCAAGGGATATTAACCAGAGATTCTTGAGCATATTTGGAGTAAAAAATGTGTATTTTTTGTACTTAGGCGCTGTGGTACATACAGTAAATGGAGAAGAAGATTTTTCCTTGATGCATTTGAATGAAAATATGTTTTATTCTTTTGTTATTCAGCGGTAAATCCTCTCTACACATGTCATTTAATTGTATTTTGTGTAATTATGTATAATTTATTTTTCCTTAAAGCAACTGCACATTGTATATAGGGTGTAATAGGACGTACTCGAAGAATTATAACCAGCGATCCCTGGGCATATTTGGAGTAAAAAATGTACATGCGGCATGTGATGGAAAAATATTTCTAATAGAAAAAAAAATGTCACCAGAGTTCAAAATAACATGTACATTTTTTACTCCAAATATGCTCAGGGATCCTGGTTATAATCCTTCAAGTACGCCCTATTACACCCTATATACAATGTGCAGTTGCTTTAAGGAAAAATAAATTATACATAATTACACAAAATATAATTAAATGATATGTGTAGAGAGGATTTACCGCCGAATAACAAAAGAATAAAACATATTTTCATTCAAATGCATCAAGGAAAAATCTTCTTCTCCATTTACTGTATGTACCACAGCGCCTAAGTACAAAAAAACGACACTGTTTATAAATTTCTTTGATATTCATACCAACTTATTATTAAACTCTCATCTGTCGCGAGCCAACCGGCGGGCTTTACTTTTAAATACAATTTTAACCGTTATGTAAAAAAAAACTGTGTAAAGGAGAGGGTCAGAATCGCTTGCGCCAATATCAATCTACAATACCATCCAACAGAATAAGGGCATTTTTGAAGTCAAACTGAATATCTTTTACGTTTGAAATTGATCAGTTGATCCCCCAACAATTGGGGACCAATTGTTGGGGGATCAACTGTCGGGTCACAAATATGTCCTTTCATTTAATTTTTTCGGGCGAGTAGTGACCCCCACAATGCGTCCTTACACGCTGACATACGTGAACCTGTCTTTTTAGTAGAGTTCATTAGTAGAGACGCAAATATGTCGTGCCATCGGACCGAAAATTCTACTCTAAAATTCTTTATTTTTGCTGCTATTAATATCTTTTCATATCTACAGTTTATTAATTTAACCTTAATTATTTATCCTTCCACCTCTTCTAAAATAAGTATAACTATCAGCTTAATTAGCGTATTTACTTTGTTGCGTAACACCTCTACATATTGCAACGCACCGTTTACTAATATACTCTACTTGATTTTAATATGAATGTTTTTCTGTTAGTCACGTAGGCAAGTATATTTGCTATCCGACTAACTACTTGCACAGTGCAAACCAAAAAACTTAAACTTTTATGTCAACCCTGATAAAGTAAGCATAGCTTACAAAACATGTTGGTTTTTAAACAATAGAAACGGTTGAAACTAAGTATTTTTTTTTTTAAATTAAACGAAGACAATATAAGCGAAAGTCAGTCGAAAATCTGAGAACAGAAAAATCAGAAAAAGATATTGACACCGCTGGGACTTGAACCCAGGACCTCTTGCTTTCCGGGCAAACGCGCTAACCACTGCGCCGCCGTGCTGATATCCAATTCGGTCATTTTTAACTGTATCATACTTCGACTAAGAACCGCCCACATTCTCTTAACGCATATATTAATGGCAACTATCTTTATGTATGATTGCAAGATTCAAACCCGAACTAAATGCTCTCTAGATAGTGTCTGGATAAATCTTTATCCATTTTATTTTCATATGCGACATCTATTGACTTTTCTGCAAGTCTAGGATGAATATTTTTTAATATAATAAACTATTTACTTTGCATGTGTTTGCAATATGCAAATAAAAAATGCATCCAACAGATCACTGCTGTTTAAAAATAACTAATAGTGATAATTTCATCACTCTTAGACACACTGACCCCCAGATTCCTACCCACCCCTCATACTTTTTCCTCCCCAGAACTTCCTCTCCTTCCTTTCCCTAAAAAATCCTCCACAAAGCTTCCTCAAAACTGACAGGCCCCATGGGAAATTATTTTTCTCAGGGTCTCCTGTGTGGGGCTAATGTAAAAAAAAATCATTTTTGTTATTTGATTTTGGGATGTTATGCCGTGTTGCGCTACCTCCTCCTTTAGCCAACGTTTCGGACAGCATTACAGTGTCCATCATCAGGGCAGATGCGTGACATTACACATTCGCCCTGATGATGGACACTGTAACACTGTCCGAAACGTTGGCTAAAGGCGGAGTTAGCGCAAAATGACATAACACCCCGAAAACAAACAACAAAAATACTTTTGGCCGTGAAAATCTAAAATCATATCCAAAAAAATCGTATTCACAGTGCCTTTGAGATTATTTTTCACAAAACCGGTATTTGTCAAAAATATTAATCATTTATGTCACAACGGACAACTTACTCAGAATGAAATCAACTCAACATCTCTTTTGAAAAATCATTACTAAGATCTCGGTATTGCATTTGATAGTAAATTGACTTTTCATGCTCATATCGTGATGACATGCACCTTATTTATTTCACTGAAAATGTTGGATTTTATCCTACACTTTCAAACTTCAGAGACACTCGGATTCTCACAGTACTATACAATGCTTTGATTACAAGAAGACTTGAGTGAATCAGTGGTTTAAAGCCCACGCCAAATGAAGCATTCCCTCATGTTGGAGAAGATTCAGAAGAAATTTCTCTGCCTGAGGGAGTGTGGCTATTTCCCATAACTTTTTTTACCTTAATGACTTTCTCTTGGATATACTCAGATGAACCATCTAAGAGTCAGAAGGGATGTGCTCATTGTAACACATTTCTTCAGACTGATTCGTATATGGTTTGAAAACTCGACTATCATGGAGAGCATTAGTTTCTACGTTCCCAATGATCATCTCCATCACCGACAGCATAAACTGTTTTATCTCCCATCTTGCAGAACTAACTTACCAATGGTCATACAAACCCGGAGAGCAGTTTTGTTGTTAAATAAAATCACTTCGAATATCGATATGTTTAATATCAACGAAGCACAATTTAGAAAGCAAGCTTTGTTGCTGCTGTCATTTTTTAAAATTTGCTCATTTAATATTAATATTTTTTTCTTTTAAAAACGATTTTAAGATTTAATTTTGTAGTGTTTTTAAAATGAATAAATTGAATTGGATTAAAATTGATAAAATAAATGGGTTAGATTATGAGTTGCTTTTTAAATTTTTTTTATTAAAATATATGTTATTGTGTATTTAATTTCAAAGAAATAATATATTAAAAAGAGTTATTTCACAGAATTTGAATTCATCAAATTTCAGAGTTAATTTTCAAGTTCTGTGAAAGTTCTATTATTTCTATGAAGCAACTAGCCCATGGTAATGTATGGGCTATGTAATATAATTTAAATGTGATTTAGTATTATTTTTGTAATTAGTATCACTGCTGAACTATTCTGTACGTATGCACATACAAAATATGTGCATACGTACAGAATAGTTCAGATTGGATTCAGTTTGGATATTAAGTTAAATATTTTCAGACTCTCTCAATCATTTTATGTAAAAATAAAATGTTGTTATTTATGGTTTATTCATTCAATTTGAATAACACATATATTTGAAAACAGGATCGATTTTCAATCCTTTAATAAGTGTGTTGCATACTTTTATAGAGTGTATCTGTCAATTCAAAAGTTTTCGGACACTAAAATGTGAATCATAGCATACAAATTTGATGATAAACTTGATAATATATGTAAGATCGGATCGCTTCTAGAGTAAAAGCAGAGAATAAGTTTATTTAGGTTTATTATAATGACACGTAAAATACAAAAAAGAATTATAAGGCACGTCTTATCTAAATCTACCCGCTAAAATTATTCTCCCGCCACCCTAGGTCCAGTGTTGCCAACCTTTTACCCGATACTACATATATGTGAAAATGTATTCACTGACTGCAATAATCTTATTTGTATGTAATACCATGTTTTGTATATTATTTCTAACCAGCATTTTACATTGTGTATATATATATTGAGCGGAATTGTATATACTTCTTTAACTTACTTTTATGTTTATAATTAACAAAATGTGGTCAGTTTTTTTACTGGGTTTTTCTGACAAAAAAAGATACATTATTAACCCAGCATATTAATAAATAAAAAAAAATATGAAATTAAAACGTTTTTTATTCTATCAGACAAGCAAGAACGTGAATGCAATGCATGTTGTACAATCAAAAGATATTTAAATATAAAAAATGTGCTATCGGCAGTTTTTAAGGGGTGGAACTATGCTTCCTGATGTCACTGATATTGTTAATCAATATAACTGCACACAAAAAGAAATCAACTAATCCGTAGTCCGCCTAGATTCGAGTAGCATATCTCTATATTCTAATATCTTTGTGTACATTCCATCCTACAGAAAGAAATAATCTTTTCTTTTACATTAGGGAACGTACCCATACTACGTGACCAACTTTTTGCAATTTTTAACCCTCCCCCCCCCCCCGTGACCAATAACCTAAGCAATCCGCCGCTCATTTGTACCAAGCGTAGTAATTTGAAGACCCCCCCCCCAAACGTGTCACGTAGTATGGGTACGTTCCCTTAGTTCCACACAGAAGGTTCTGATCTCTACCACTCTTTATCGACCATCGCCTTGCACCGCAGTTGGAGGGATGGATTTATACGTCCGTCACTCCTGGACCCCCACTTTCCTACCCACCCCTCTTACCCTTTTCCTTTCCAAAACATCCTCTCCCTAAAAGACCCTCCACACAGCATCCCCAAATATGACAGGCTCTGTGGGAAATTATTTTCTCTAGGGCCTCCTATGTGGAGATAATGTAAAAAAAATAATGATCAAACTTGGTAATGCCTTCAAAAGACTAAACAATTACCATAAAAACATACGCATAATTATTCGGTAGTACATGTTTTTACAAGTAAACAGTTTTTATAAATTGAATAATAATATTTTTTATAATAGCTCCCACACTGGAGGCCCTGAGGAAAATAATTTCCCTTATCACATTTGGAGATGCTATGTGCAAGGGCGTAACGAGGTACAGGCAGGAGGGGAGCAGCTGCCCCCTCCTAGAAGGTGCAGGAATGCTCACAAACCGTAAAGTAATATTACGTCGGACGAGACGATGTATGAATGTGA
Source organism: Limnephilus marmoratus (assembly GCA_917880885.1). NCBI lineage: Eukaryota > Metazoa > Arthropoda > Insecta > Trichoptera > Limnephilidae > Limnephilus > Limnephilus marmoratus. The sequence continues at coordinate 16,068,743 of OU862906.1, forward strand.
GTGAGGCAAAAAGTGTGTGCCAAGACCGAGTTGTTTGGTGGTCCGTCCTCTCTGCCTACCCCTACGGGGAAACGGCATGATGGTTAGTTAGTTAGCCTATTGTTTGTGAGAATCAATTTAATTTTTATTATTACCTTTTTAGTTAATTATGATTAATGATGCATCAAAAAAACGTGCCTATCAGTTACATTGCGCTGTTATTAAATCAGTTTTCATTTTTTTTTTACATGAATACCACATAAGAGTCCCAACTGCTCTCTTCTGGAGCCAGTGGAACTATGACATCTCCAATTGGGATATGTTGTGAGGCTGAAGACGTGGGGTGGGGAAGAGGAAGGTGAGGAAGTACCTGGCTATTCAGATCTGGTCACCAAACACTGTAGAAGCCATTTCAAGCAACATTCATTTCAATTCTGAATGGTGGTCTTACACCAGGGCGATACTGAGTATTTTCCACTCTGGAACATGCCGCAAATATACTACATATTATTTTAAATTAATAAATTGTGAAATACACAAATTAATCAAATTAAATTTATTTGCCACGCCGGGATTCGATCCCGCGACCTTCGGAATGCGAGTCAAGCGCCTTACCGCTGCACTACGACAGCCGTCATTGTACGTATATATGTGCTCAACTGATAGCCAAATACGCAGGTATATTGGAACCTATTATCATTGCTTTACGATCAAAAACTATCAATACCGACTACAAATGTACCGAATCGGGGAGAATTTTGTGCCTAACAGTCTTTTTATAGACAAAAATAGCCTATTTCTGAAATTCTTTAGTCACCCCCTCCCTCCCAAGTAGGTATTATTTTGTATTTCATTTTTAACGTAACCTGTCCCGTTGCTCATGCAGCATTTACCTTGGATATATTCTTAGTCACCTGCTCCCTCCTTAACAAAATCCTAGCTACGCCCTTAGCTATGTGGAGGGTCTTTTAACCCTAGAAGGGTACAGTCAAATTGTAGGCGCTTATAGGTACCGATGAGTAAATTTTACTCACTTCAGAATTTTTACATTATTATCAGATTTATTTTGCAAAGTAGTAGTGTTTAATGAAAAAAATTGAAAGCCAGCATATAATATAAGTGTAATTTTTATTATAATATATAAAATAAGCAAAAATAATACATTTTTATTGATTTTACTGGCAGGACACAGTGAATTTTTTGCATTTGCTGTTGGGCCAGGGCGAATGTAAACAATATTTTTTGAGGGAGTTTTTTGACCTGATGCAGCAACAGGTTCCTTACTCCAAATAAAGTTTCCATCTTTTATGTATAATATTTTCTTCTTTACGTACTAATATTTCATGTATATTATAGTACGTAAAGGGTACTGATAAGTAAATTTTACTCGCTAACTTTTATTAAATTGTCCACAAGCGCGTTAAATCAAACAACACCATTCAATGCTTGCGACAGCCGACTAATGACAGAGTGGGCGAAGCACTGCTGGTGGCTTGACTTTCAATGTTGCCAACCTGCTGATTTATGAACAAATCTATTCCTTATGAGTAAATTTTACTCACAGTACCCTTCTAGGGTTAAAGGAAAAGAAGTTCTGGGAAGAAAAAAGGTATTAGGGATTCATAGGTATCTTGGATTCAATGTGTTCAAGTCATCCCCCACCAAGACCTAAACACACCTCACTCCATAAGCCCAGACACCCCTGATAAAGTTACCAAATGTAACGAACTGCTTGGGAAGACCTACGACAGGGGTGTTAGTCATCCATTGAATTGTTCCCGGCTGGCTGTACCCATTCTCACCTTCCAAATTGAATTATTATTAAATATACAAATTAATATTTATCAAAGATATTGAAATACAAAAGAAACATGCTATGATGTCCACGCAACCTGCGGCGGACTACTACCTAATCAAAATAGTTTGCATAAAAAATAATTCATTTCGTTAATTTTTTGGTGTGCATTAGTATTGGTAAACAATATAGTTTGAATACGAAAAGAATTGGTTCATTTAATTTAACATTCATTTAGTTTATTTGTTAATTGGTAAACAATATCGGCGACACCCCGAAGCGCAGTCCCACCCAGTAAAAACTGCGGATAGCACATCTCTTATGTTTCAATATCTTTAAAATTTATGTGGTTCTACAAATTATATTTGATAATAATAGAAAAACTAAACTTCAACTGTTCTTATGTGACAGAACAACGCAATCGAAGGACGAAATCAGAATTATAACGCGAAATGATTTTTTAATTTCTTGGTTTGGATGCAAACTGTATCTAAATTTCTCTGAATAAATAATAAATAGTTCTAATCTGAAGTGACCTGTAGATAAATATGGTTCTGTATATTTTCTGCCTGTACATCAGCATTGCGTTTATTGACATAATTTGAAAGATTATGGAAATGACATTTATATAATCAAAGAGGAATAGACATATTATTAATTAAAAAGGACAAAATTTTGCCATCAACCAATTTCAATTTTGTTAATCACTTCTGTAATTTGCAAAAATAACTATTCTACGCCGTTCAAAACAAATTAAACAACAATTGACCTGTTGAGAAATACATTCATCTACGTTCACTTATATTACATACATTTGTTTTTGTTGGTTAAATATTTTGACATATTAAACCATAGAAACACGGTAATAAAGATTGACGATCGAAAAAAACTTTTTTTTTTTTTAAATTTAAGGTATATAAATACGTAATATATGAATCCAAGTGTTTTATTTTAAAATAAGACTCCTGGGGTCCTAGCACACTGAAATCGTTATCTTTACAATATCGAATCGATATGGCATAACAACCGACGATTTTGTACCGAACCGATATTGGTAAGCAATGTAAGGTAATCAAAAAGAAATTGTTATACGCTGGCAACACTTGAGATACTTTCTATGTAGCTGTCACGATGTCTATGGTATCGCAGTTTTAGACCGGGAGCCGGTACACAAATCTTACGTCACAAACCTTACGAGTGATGAAACCTTACCTCAAGGATGAAACTACTTTTGTAGTGATAATGGACATTTAGTAAGCCTTAAAAAAGTTGGTGTGCCGCGCCTCTTGGCAGATTCCGCGCAGTCATGGAACTAGTGAAATTCTTCAATGGAATGGTTTAGAATCTAGACTACAGTTATTCCTTGGTTTCATTCGTGTACTTGATGAAGTAAAATTTACTAATTTCTATCCCAATTTGGAAGACCTGCTAATTTTCTCATCTACTAATCGACATTTATCATATGAAACCATTCCCGTTCGTGTACCCGATGACGCAATTTTTTCGAAAAAAAACGAGTGTGCTTTAGACCACACGACTGAAGTAAAACTTCACCAACTTATGCCGGGTACCCGTTGTATCCATATAATGTTATATAGCATGGAACCATTACAGTTTAGTAGACCGCGAGGTTACAGGAGCCTTGCATACCCATTGGGTACCCATCCCCATCCCCATCCCCATCCTCATCCCCATCCCCATCCCCATCCCCATCCCCATCCCCATCCCCATCCCCATCCCCATCCCCATCCCCATCCCCATCCCCATCCCCATCCCCATCCCCATCCCCATCCCCATCCCCATCCCCATCCCCATCCCCATCCCCATCCCCATCCCCATCCCCATCCCCATCCCCATCCCCATCCCCATCCCCATCCCCATCCCCATCCCCATCCCCATCCCCATCCCCATCCCCATCCCCATCCCCATCCCCATCCCCATCCCCATCCCCATCCCCATCCCCATCCCCATCCCCATCCCCATCCCCATCCCCATCCCCATCCCCATCCCCATCCCCATCCCCATCCCCATCCCCATCCCCATCCCCATCCCCATCCCCATCCCCATCCCCATCCCCATCCCCATCCCCATCCCCATCCCCATCCCCATCCCCATCCCCATCCCCATCCCCATCCCCATCCCCATCCCCATCCCCATCCCCATCCCCATCCCCATCCCCATCCCCATCCCCATCCCCATCCCCATCCCCATCCCCATCCCCATCCCCATCCCCAAAAAAAGCCCCGACCGTTCGCCTCACCCGATCACCGTTCGCATAAAATGTATATAATATCCTTTTTCGTAACGCATTCACCAGCTTACCCCCCATGTCGAGCGTGCGGTAAGAAGTTTTACTTCAAAAATCGATCACTATTTCCATGACTGTGTGGAACCTGCCAAGAGGTGCACCGGCAGACTAGCTTATTTAAGGCTTACTAAATGTCCATTATCACTACAAAGTTGTTTCATCTGTGTACTCGATGACGTGGGTTTGTGTAGCCAGGCTCCCGGTCTATAATAACTGTCAAACCATCGTAATCCATTAAATGTAATAATATGACAACTAACAAATAATCTTCTCTTTTGAACATTTAAAGATCCATTTACATCGAGATTTTTGCTGAGATATCATAATAATATTAAATACACACACTTTAATATACGTTGGAAGTCCGCATGCATTTTTTGACAATAAAAAATGAGTTAATTGGACAATGAGATCATTAGCCATAATACGAGATATATTCGTAAGTACGAAACTGTCAAACGAAAACGTCTGAATTCTGATTTAATTCAATCCTGCAATCTTCGATAATCTGCCCCCGTTCATTAATAAACCAGTAATTATGCAGAAAGAATGTCATTATTAATAAAGTTGTGCAGATATATCGCCAATTAAATAAAGGACATGGTGATTTACAATCTCGTATCGATAACAAACCGATTGCCCTAGCACGCTTGTACCGTCGATAGGCAGACCGACGTCGAAGGGAAATAAATAAGGAATTGACATACAATGGCAACACTGGGGATCTTTGAATGAATTTTCGTTTCTTAATTTGAAATACCAATAAATTGACAATTTCGAATTGAAATACGAACTCAAATAAATATTGGCGTTTCGTATGTAGATACTGTTTGAGACTAAACGACATTTTAACAAATTTCGTTTCTCGAAATTGAAAGCAATTAATTGATCGCCTTTTAAATGAATTAACTGAGTCTATGGGTCTCGTATACGATTTCTTTAAATTCTAAGAGTTTTTTTAGTTCACCTCTACTCATTAATTAGACAGTTATTTTGCGTAACAAACGATATTATTTTAAAAAATCTGTACATTGACAGCTTATCTGTCACTCCGGAAGCCACGGTAAAAACGGCGTCTTTTGTCAACCGACTGTCGGAATCGTATGTTCACTGTGCTCGCAAATATCGCTAACTCACCATAGACAATGGATTTATTACATTTCGTATTAATATTGGGGTTTTATCAATCGACTGTGCTACGGTCGCAGCCAAGAATGCATACGAATTGGCGGGGTTTTGTCAATCGTCGGTCGGAATATCCCTTATCGATTGTTGAGCGTGCTAGCACATATTGATACATGACCATAAATGACGGATTATAACGATATCGTATTGATATAGGATTATATCGATCGACCATGCTAGCACCCCTGATACGAATATCTACAGCCTGTATGTCTGACGAATATCTACAGCGCATATGTTTAACTAATATCTACGAACTTCAGAGTGTTAATTAATATCTACAGAGGGTAGGTTGAACTAATATCTACAGAGCGTTTGGACTAATCAGCTGAACGATTTTTACATACATACTTATTACATAAATTAAGTTTTTTAAACTGCATACGCAATATTACGTTATTCCAATATGCTATACATAATTGCAAATCCAACCTCTGCCAGTGGTGTAGATATTCGTCAACACTTTAGTTCTCATAAATATATCGGCATCCCCAATTGGGATATGTTATGAGGCTGAAAATAGTGGGGAGGGAAAGGAGATGGGGGAGAGAAAGGTAGGGAAGTACCTGGCTATTCAGATCTGGTCACCAAACGCAACGTTTCAATGTAAATGGTGGTATTACATCAGGGCGATACTGAGAGTATCTTTCACTCTGGAACATGCCGCAAATATGCTTCTACATATTATTTTAAATTACTAAATTTGATTTGATGTGCGCATGCCCGCGATGGTTTATATATACAATAGTGAGCTCTAGCATCATGATATTACGCGTTGCTAAACCGTTCATCCGATTGCGATGAAACTTTGGAAATTTGATGTATGCATTCCCGCGATGGTTTCTGAATATAATAATGAGCTCTGGCATCACGAAATTACGCGAGAAAAGGCCCGTTCTGAATGCCGTGAACCGGGCGACTGAAGTAGGCGCACATTTCTCGCGTTATCCAGATACAAACATCGTTTTTTTTTAAATATATTTAATTTAACACACACTCCTCCTCGCTTCATCCACGTTCACACGTCAAATCGCATAATGTTTTAACCCATCAGTTGCTTCTGCAACGGGCAAAACCTAGTATATATTAATGCTTGGTTTTGGGAAAGGTCTTTTTCCGCGCACTTTTTTGTTGACGCAAAAACGACCAGTACGCCCTTTGCGTTTCACCCACCTCAAGGTTCACTTTCGGTTGAAGCAAATTGGGAATGAAAACTGTAAGCACTTTTTTTTCGACAAAATGAAATATATACAGGGATTTATTCTCCGATACGAATCGGCGGCGAAAACTAGAAGCTCTACTCGAATCACTCGATTCGGCTCGGTTGTATTTCCCGCCGACAGATAGCGTTTCAAAAAAAAAATGACAAAAAAAGACTTAGCATTTTCCTCAAAGGAAAATGCTAGGTCTATGGTCAAAATCTTAGATGTCAAATTTTTAGCCTAACAAAACGGAACTCTCGGCGGTTTCGGTCGTTGTTTTTCGGAAAACGACATTACCGCCGAAAAAACCGATTCCGGGCTAGATGTTTTTTGAAAATACGATAGCCGGATAGATTCCGCAACTTTTAACACCAATAAAACATATGATTCTCATATAAAATACGTCAGGAGATGCTGACAAAACTCGAAATTTTCCGAAAAAAAATCATCAAAATACGCGCTCACAGATTCCATCGGAAGTTTAAATATTTGCTGGCCAGTTCAAATTAACACGTTTTTCATTCGGGGTAGGTACCTACTTATTTCGGTAGTATTGCAAATATGATGAAAAAAGCTAAGAATGCCGGAATCTAAGGAAATGCGCAGGTACCTACCTGAATGGGTACCTACACAACGAATTAGGTTTTAATGCAATAAATACTAAGGTATGGTTGTTTCGATGATACAGAATAATTGAACTTTTTTTAAGTTAATTTTCACGTTCTGTGATGGTTTTACTCAAATTCTATTGTTTTATCATTACAGACCAGTTACATCACAAAACTGAAATAATTACAGAACTCGAACGGAACTTTATAGAACTGAAAATTTACTAGAAAAATTTAATGAATTGTCAATTTTTTTTATTAATTATTTTTTTTTGTTTTTAAGTGTGTTCTATTTGAACATTGTATATATATATATACATTACGCGTGTTCTAGGTAGGTACTTACTTGCGGGGACTTTTTTCATTTAAAAATCAAAACATGATATTGAATGAATTTATTTGTAGTGATAATTATTTTATGCTCAACAGCATAATGGCGTCGTTTTGGTGAAATATTACAACAAAGTACCTACTTAGTACTTACACTTGCAAAATGAAATACAATACAACTACAATAGTGAGCTCCGGCATAATGAAATTTTGCACTGCTAAACCGTGCAACCGATTGTTATTGTTAATGGACTATTTGTGCGTAAATAAATTATTATATACATCGGGTACCCGGCATGCGTTGCGAGGCCACTTTAACTTCGGGGTCAACTAAACCGTAATGGTTCCCTACCAAGTCCCGGGAAACAACATTATAAAATTATGCACTTTATAAAATTATAAACAACGGGTACCCGGCATGCGTTGCAAGGCCGCTTTAACCTCGGGGTCAATAAAACTGTAATGTTTCCATCCGAAGTCCTGGGAAACTACATTATAATGCAAGCGCCTGCACTATGTAACATTATATACTACGGGTACCCGGCATGCGTTGCAAGGCCACTTTAACCTCAGGGTCAACTAAACTCTAATGGTTCCATCCCAAGTCCCCGGAAACTACATTATAATGCAAGCGCCTGCACTATATAACATTATATACAACGGGTACCCGGTATGCGTTGCAAGGTCACTGTAACCTAGGGGTCAACTTTACTGTAATGGTTTCATCCCGATTCCCGGGAAATAAAATTTTAATGCAAGCGCCTGCAATTTTTAACATAATATACAACGGTTACTCGACATGCGTTGCAAGGTCATTGTAACCTCGGGGTCAACTTAACTGTAATGGTTCCATTCCAATTCCTGGGAAATTACATTTTAATGCAAGCGCTGCACTACATAACATTATATACAACGGGTACCCGGCATGCGTTGCAAGGTCACTGTAACCTCAGGTTTCTTCATATATTTAATTTAACACACACTCTTCCTCGCTTCATCCACGTTCACACGTCAAATCGCATAGTGTTTAAACCCATCAGTTGCTTCTGCAACGGGCAAAACCTAGTATATATAGTATTGTTTGGTTTTGGGAAAGGTCTTTTTCCGCGCACTTTTTTGTTGACGCAAAAACGACCAGTACGCCCTTTGCGTTTCACCCACCTCAAGGTTCACTTTCGGTTGAAGCAAATTCGGAATGAAAACTGTAAGCAAATTTTTAATGACAAAATAAAATATATACAGGGGTTTATTCTCCGATACGAATCGGCGGCGAAAACTAGAAGCTCTGCTCGAATCACTCGATTCGGCTCGGTCATATTTCCCGCCGACAGATGGCGTTGGTAAAAAAAAAAATGACGAAAAAACCCCTTAATTTCACAAAGGAAAATGCTAGGACCGTTGACGCAGATCTCAAATGTCAAAGTTTTAGCCTAACAAAACGGAACTCTCGGCGGTTTGGGTCGTTGTTTTTCGGAAAACCACATTGCCGCCGAAAAACCGATTCCGGGCTAGATGTTTTTTAAAAATACGATAGCCTGAGAGATTCCGCAACTTTTAATAACAATAAAACATACGATTCTCATATAAAATATGTCAGGAGATCCTGACAAAACTCGAAATTTTCCGAAAAAAAATCATCAAAACACGTGCTCACAGATTCCATCGGAAGTTTAATTATTGCTGGCCAGTTCAAATTAACACGTTTTTCATTCGGGGTAGGTACCTACTTACTTCGGTAGTATTGCAAATATGATGAAAAAAGCAAAGATTGCCGGAATCTAAGGAAATGCGCAGGTACCTACCTGAATGGGTACCTACCCAACGAATTAGGTTTTAATGCAATAAATACTAAGGTAAGGTTGTTTCGATGATACTAAATAATTCAAATTTTTTTTTTAAAGTTAATTTTCACGTTCTGTGTTGGTTCTACTCAAGTTCTGTTTTTTCTCAATAAAGGCCAGTTACATCACAAAACTGAAATAATTACGGAACTTTCTAGAACTGAAAATTGACAAGAAAAATTTGTAAAATTGTCAATTATTTTTTTTAAACAACCCAGCCTTATTATTTTTATGTTATGTTATTTTTAAATGTGCAGATTATCTATTTGGATATTGTGAAGTAACAAAAAAATATATATATTACGCTGTTCTAGGTAGGTACTTTCTTGCAGGGACTTTTTTCCTTTAAAAATAAAACATGATATTGAATAAAATTATTTGTGCTGAAAAGAAGTTTTTATAAAATTATTTTATGCTCAACAACATAATGGCGTCGTTTTGGTGAAATATTACAACAAAGTACCTACTTAGTACTTACAATACAACTACAAATAGTGAGCTCTGGTATCATGAAATTATGCATTGCTAAACCGTTCATCCGATTGCGACGAAATTTTGGGGGAGCGGTCGACTACCTGTTCCCTTTGTAGGCGCTCATTCCTCGCTTCATCCGCATTCAGACATCGTTTTTTTCGAAGGAGAGAAGAGTTCTGGGAAGGAAAAGGGTTTAAGGGGTGGGTAGGAATCTGGGCTTCAGTGTGTCCTGATCATCAGACCTAGACACACCTCATCCCATGAACCCGGGCACCCCTGCTAAATCACTAAGCGTAGCGAATCACCTAGGGTGACCTATGGCAGAGGTGTTGGTTAAAAAAGAGGGGGGATGAAAACCAGGGAGGGGGGAGGGTAACCTGGGAAGGGGGAGGGGAACCCGGGAGGGGGTTTTGCGGGATGAAGGAAGGGGGGGGGGGGGAGTAGAGTACGCTATGAAAGAATATTTTTTCTGTTCTTTTTGTAATCGAATAAAACGAAATTTTAAAAGGATAAATGCCAGGAGTGCAGAACTAAGAAAGGGAAAATATATAAAGAACATGTTTTTTTTCAATTATTTCTGGCTTTTTGGGAAAGGTGAATTTATATGCATTTAATTTTTTTTTACATGAGCTCCGCACAGGAGGCCGTGGGGAAAATAATTTCCCTCAGGTCCTATGTCATCTTTGGGGATGCTGTGTGGATGATTTTTTTTAGGAAAGGAAGGAGATGAGAGTTTTGGAAAGGAAAAGGGTTTAAGGGGTGGGTAGGAATCTGGGGTTCAGTGTGTCCTGGGCATCCGCCTCCAAGACCTAGGCAGACCTCACCCCATAAACCCGGGCACCCCTACTAAATCACCAAACGTAGCGAACCACTTGAGGTGACCTATGGCAGAGGTGTTGGTTATCCAATAAAGGTCAACTTTGGGGATTTGTATTTCTACATGACACTATATACAACGGGTACCCGGCATGCGTTGCAACAACATTGTAACCTCGGGGTCAACTTAAATGTAATGGTTCCATTCCAAGTTCCGGGAAACTACATTATAATTCAAGCGCCTTGCAAACGCATGCAATGTATTATAACATTATATACAACGGGTACCCGGCATGCGTTGCAACATCACTGTAATCTCGGGGTCAACTTAACTGTAATGGTTCCATTCCAAGTTCCGGGAAACTACATTATAATGCAAGCGCCTTGCAAACGCCTGCTTTATATTATAACATTATATACAAAGGGTACCCGGCATGCGTTGCAAGATCGCTGTAACCTCGGGGTCAACTTAACTGTAATGGTTCCATTCTAAGTTCCGAGAAACTACATTATAATACAAGCGACTTGCAAACGCCTGTTTTATATTATAACATTATATACAAAGGGTTCCCGGCATGCGTTGCAACATCACTGTAACCTCGGGATCAACTTAACTGTATTCCATTCCAAGTTCAGGGAAACTACATTATTATGCAAGCGCCTTGCAAATGCCTGCACTATATTATAACATTATATACAACGGGTACCCGGCATGCGTTGCAAAGTCACTGTAACCTCAGGTTTCTTCATATAACTAATTTAACACACACTCCTCCTCGCTTCATCCACATTCACACGCAAATCGCAAAGTGTTTTAACCCGTCAGTTGCTTCTGCAACGGGCAAAACCTAGTTTTATATATTAACCTCTTATGGGCCAGGCTTTGGCTTTTTCCGGAATATTTGAATAAAATTTGAATTTGAATCGAATGTTTTATGGATTAATTTCGTTCGCCACCTCTGGGATACCGGGTGCCGAATGGCCCCCAACAGGTTAATGCTTGGTTTTGGGAAAGGTCTTTTTCCGCGCACTTTTTTGTTGACGCAAAAACGACCAGTACGCCCTTTGCGTTTCACCCACCTCAAGGTTCACTTTCGGTTGAAGCAAATTGGGAATGAAAACTGTAAGCACTTTTTTTTCGACAAAATGAAATATATACAGGGATTTATTCTCCGATACGAATCGGCGGCGAAAACTAGAAGCTCTACTCGAATCACTCGATTCGGCTCGGTTGTATTTCCCGCCGACAGATAGCGTTTCAAAAAAAAAATGACAAAAAAAGACTTAGCATTTTCCTCAAAGGAAAATGCTAGGTCTATGGTCAAAATCTTAGATGTCAAATTTTTAGCCTAACAAAACGGAACTCTCGGCGGTTTCGGTCGTTGTTTTTCGGAAAACGACATTACCGCCGAAAAACCGATTCCGGGCTAGATGTTTTTTGAAAATACGATAGCCGGATAGATTCCGCAACTTTTAACACCAATAAAACATATGATTCTCATATAAAATACGTCAGGAGATGCTGACAAAACTCGAAATTTTCCGAAAAAAAATCATCAAAATACGTGCTCACAGATTCCATCGGAAGTTTAAATATTCCTGGCCAGTTCAAATTAATACGTTTTTCATTCGGGGTAGGTACCTACTTATTTCGGTAGTATTGCAAATATGATGAAAAAAGCTAAGATTGCCGGAATCTAAGGAAATGCGCAGGTACCTACCTGAATGGGTACCTACACAACGAATTAGGTTTTAATGCAATAAATACTAAGGTAAGGTTGTTTCGATGATACAGAATAATTGAACTTTTTTAAAGTTAATTTTCACGTTCTGTGATGGTTCTACTCAAATTCTATTGTTTTATCATTACAGACCAGTTACATCACAAAACTGAAATAATTACAGAACTCGAACGGAGCTTTATAGAACTGAAAATTTACTAGAAAAATTTAAAGAATTGTCAATTTTTTTTATTAATTATTTTATTTTATTTTTAAGTGTGTTCTATTTGGACATTGTTAAATAAAAAAAATAATTACGCGTGTTCTAGGCAGGTACTTACTTCCAGGGACTTTTTTCATTTAAAAATCAAAACATGATATTGAATGAATTTATTTATAGTGAAAATTATTTTATGCTCAACAGCATAATGACGTCGTTTTGGTGAAATATTACAACAAAGTACCTACTTAGTACTTACACTTGCAAAATGAAATACAATACAACTACAATAGTGAGCTCCGGCATAATGAAATTTTGCACTGCTAAACCGTGCAACCGATTGTTATTGTTAATGGACTATTTGTGCGTAAATAAATTAATTATATACAGCGGGTACCCGGCATGCGTTGCGAGGCCACTTTAACTTCGGGGTCAACTAAACCGTAATGGTTCCCTACCAAGTCCCGGGAAACAACATTATAAAATTATGCACTTTATAAAATTATATACAACGGGTACCCGGCATGCGTTGCAAGGCCGCTTTAACCTCGGGGTCAATAAAACTGTAATGTTTCCATCCGAAGTCCTGGGAAACTACATTATAATGCAAGCGCCTGCACTATGTAACATTATATACTACGGGTACCCGGCATGCGTTGCAAGGCCACTTTAACCTCAGGGTCAACTAAACTCTAATGGTTCCATCCCAAGTCCCCGGAAACTACATTATAATGCAAGCGCCTGCACTATATAACATTATATACAACGGGTACCCGGCATGCGTTGCAAGGTCACTGTAACCTAGGGGTCAACTTTACTGTAATGGTTTCATCCCAATTCCCGGGAAATAAAATTTTAATGCAAGCGCCTGCAATTTATAACATTATATACAACGGGTACACGGCATGCGTTGCAAGGTCACTGTAACCTCGGGGTCAACTTAACTGTAATGGTTCCATCCCAATTCCCGGGAAATAACATTTTAAAGCAAGTGCCTGCACTATATAACATTATATACAACGGGTACCCGGTATGCGTTGCAAGGTCACTGTAACCTAGAGGTCAACTTTATTGTAATGGTTTCATCCCGATTCCCGGGAAATAAAATTTTAATGCAAGCGCCTGCAATTTATAACATAATATACAACGGTTACTCGGCATGCGTTGCAAGGTCACTGTAACCTCGGGGTCAACTTAACTGTAATGGTTCCATTCCAATTCCTGGGAAATTACATTTTAATGCAAGCGCTGCACTACATAACATTATTTACAACGGGTACCCGGCATGCGTTGCAAGGTCACTGTAACCTCAGGTTTCTTCATATATTTAATTTAACACACACTCTTCCTCGCTTCATCCACGTTCACACGTCAAATCGCATAGTGTTTAAACCCGTCAGTTGCTTCTGCAACGGGCCCCGCTAGTATATATATTAATGCTTGGTTTTGGGGTAGGTCAGGGAAAAGCTCACTTTTTAAAAACTCACTCACTATTTTTTTGACGCAAAAACGACCAGTACGCCCTTTGCGTTTCACCCACCTCAAGGTTCACTTTCGGTCGAAGCAAATTCAGACAAGAAGCTGGGATCCTTTTTTTTACGACAAAAAAAATATATACAGGGATTTATTCTCCGATACGAATCGGCGGCGAAAACTAGAAGCTCTACTCGAATCACTCGATTCGGCTCGGTTGTATTTCCCGCCGACAGACGGCGTTTGAAAAAAAAAAGTGACGAAAAAACCCGCTAATTTCACAAAGGAAAATGCTACATAGGACTATTGACATAGGTCAGGATCTCAGATGTCAAATTTTTAGCCTAACAAAACGGAACTCTCGGCGGTTTCGGTCGTTATTTTTCGGAAAACGACATTACCGCCGAAAAACCGATTCCGGGCTAGATGTTTTTTGAAAATACGATAGCCGGATAGATTCCGCAACTTTTAACACCAATAAACATATGATTCTCATATAAAATACGTCAGGAGATGCTGACAAAACTCGAAATTTTCCGAAAAATAATCATCAAAATACGCGCTCAAAGATTCCATAGGAAGTTTAAATATTGGTGGCCAGTTCAAATTAACACGCTATTCATTCGGGGTAGGTACCTACTTATTTCGGTAGTATTGCAAATATGATGAAAAAAGCAAATATTGCCGGAATCTGAGGAAACGCGCAGGTACCTACCTGAATGGGTACCTACACAACGAATTAGTTTTTAATGCAATAAATACTAAGGTAAGGTTGTTTCGATGATACTGAATAATTCAAATTTTTTTAAGTTAATTTTCACGTTCTGAGTTGCTTCTACTGAAATTCTGTTTTTTCTCAATATAGGCCAGTTACATCACAAAACTGAAATAATTACAGAACTCGAACGGAACTTTCTAGAACTGAAAATTTACTAGAAAAATTTTAAGAATTGACAATTTTTTTTTATTAATTATATTTTTTTTTATAAGTGTGTTCTATTTGGACATTGTTAAATAAAAAAAATAATTACGCGTGTTCTAGGTAGGTACTTACTTCCAGGGACTTTTTTCATTTAAAAATCAAAACATGATATTGAATGAATTTATTTATAGTGAAAATTATTTTATGCTCAACAGCATAATGGCGTCGTTTTGGTGAAATATTACAACAAAGTACCTACTTAGTACTTACACTTGCAAAATGAAATACAATACAACTACAGCGCTCTTGAGGCGATTTTTCGCAAAAACAGCGCTATATAAGTTGTCCAAATTTATTTATTATTTACAATAGTGAGCTCCGGCATAATGAAATTTTGCACTGCTAAACCGTGCAACCGATTGTTATCGTTAATGGACTATTTGTGCGTAAATAAATTAATTATATACAGCGGGTACCCGGCATGCGTTGCGAGGCCACTTTAACTTCGGGGTCAACTAAACCGTAATGGTTCCCTACCAAGTCCCGGGAAACAACATTTTAAAATTATGCTCTTTATAAAATTATATACAACGGGTACCCGGCATGCGTTGCAAGGCCGCTTTAACCTCGGGGTCAATAAAACTGTAATGTTTCCATCCGAAGTCCTGGGAAACTACATTATAATGCAAGCGCCTGCACTATGTAACATTATATACTCCGGGTACCCGGCATGCGTTGCAAGGCCACTTTAACCTCAGGGTCAACTAAACTCTTATGGTTCCATCCCAAGTCCCCGGAAACTACATTATAATGCAAGCGCCTGCACTATATAACATTATATACAACGGGTACCCGGCATGCGTTGCAAGGTCACTGTAACCTAGGGGTCAACTTTACTGTAATGGTTTCATCCCAATTCCCGGGAAATAAAATTTTAATGCAAGCGCCTGCAATTTATAACATAATATACAACGGGTACACGGCATGCGTTGCAAGGTCACTGTAACCTCGGGGTCAACTTAACTGTAATGGTTCCATCCCAATTCCCGGGAAATAACATTTTAAAGCAAGTGCCTGCACTATATAACATTATATACAACGGGTACCCGGTATGCGTTGCAAGGTCACTGTAACCTAGAGGTCAACTTTATTGTAAAGGTTTCATCCCGATTCCCGGGAAATAAAATTTTAATGCAAGCGCCTGCAATTTATAACATAATATACAACGGTTACTCGGCATGCGTTGCAAGGTCACTGTAACCTCGGGGTCAACTTAACTGTAATGGTTCCATTCCAATTCCTGGGAAATTACATTTTAATGCAAGCGCTGCACTACATAACATTATTTACAACGGGTACCCGGCATGCGTTGCAAGGTCACTGTAACCTCAGGTTTCTTCATATATTTAATTTA
Source organism: Limnephilus marmoratus (assembly GCA_917880885.1). NCBI lineage: Eukaryota > Metazoa > Arthropoda > Insecta > Trichoptera > Limnephilidae > Limnephilus > Limnephilus marmoratus. Next base: position 16,085,031 of record OU862906.1, read on the forward strand.
ACACACACTCTTCCTCGCTTCATCCACGTTCACACGTCAAATCGCATAGTGTTTAAACCCGTCAGTTGCTTCTGCAACGGGCCCCGCTAGTATATATATTAATGCTTGGTTTTGGGGTAGGTCAGGGAAAAGCTCACTTTTTAAAAACTCACTCACTATTTTTTTGACGCAAAAACGACCAGTACGCCCTTTGCGTTTCACCCACCTCAAGGTTCACTTTCGGTCGAAGCAAATTCAGACAAGAAGCTGGGATCCTTTTTTTTACGACAAAAAAAATATATACAGGGATTTATTCTCCGATACGAATCGGCGGCGAAAACTAGAAGCTCTACTCGAATCACTCGATTCGGCTCGGTTGTATTTCCCGCCGACAGACGGCGTTTGAAAAAAAAAAGTGACGAAAAAACCCGCTAATTTCACAAAGGAAAATGCTACATAGGACTATTGACATAGGTCAGGATCTCAGATGTCAAATTTTTAGCCTAACAAAACGGAACTCTCGGCGGTTTCGGTCGTTATTTTTCGGAAAACGACATTACCGCCGAAAAACCGATTCCGGGCTAGATGTTTTTTGAAAATACGATAGCCGGATAGATTCCGCAACTTTTAACACCAATAAACATATGATTCTCATATAAAATACGTCAGGAGATGCTGACAAAACTCGAAATTTTCCGAAAAATAATCATCAAAATACGCGCTCAAAGATTCCATAGGAAGTTTAAATATTGGTGGCCAGTTCAAATTAACACGCTATTCATTCGGGGTAGGTACCTACTTATTTCGGTAGTATTGCAAATATGATGAAAAAAGCAAATATTGCCGGAATCTGAGGAAACGCGCAGGTACCTACCTGAATGGGTACCTACACAACGAATTAGTTTTTAATGCAATAAATACTAAGGTAAGGTTGTTTCGATGATACTGAATAATTCAAATTTTTTTAAGTTAATTTTCACGTTCTGAGTTGCTTCTACTGAAATTCTGTTTTTTCTCAATATAGGCCAGTTACATCACAAAACTGAAATAATTACAGAACTCGAACGGAACTTTCTAGAACTGAAAATTTACTAGAAAAATTTTAAGAATTGACAATTTTTTTTTATTAATTATATTTTTTTTTATAAGTGTGTTCTATTTGGACATTGTTAAATAAAAAAAATAATTACGCGTGTTCTAGGTAGGTACTTACTTCCAGGGACTTTTTTCATTTAAAAATCAAAACATGATATTGAATGAATTTATTTATAGTGAAAATTATTTTATGCTCAACAGCATAATGGCGTCGTTTTGGTGAAATATTACAACAAAGTACCTACTTAGTACTTACACTTGCAAAATGAAATACAATACAACTACAATAGTGAGCTCCGGCATAATGAAATTTTGCACTGCTAAACCGTGCAACCGATTGTTATCGTTAATGGACTATTTGTGCGTAAATAAATTAATTATATACAGCGGGTACCCGGCATGCGTTGCGAGGCCACTTTAACTTCGGGGTCAACTAAACCGTAATGGTTCCCTACCAAGTCCCGGGAAACAACATTTTAAAATTATGCTCTTTATAAAATTATATACAACGGGTACCCGGCATGCGTTGCAAGGCCGCTTTAACCTCGGGGTCAATAAAACTGTAATGTTTCCATCCGAAGTCCTGGGAAACTACATTATAATGCAAGCGCCTGCACTATGTAACATTATATACTCCGGGTACCCGGCATGCGTTGCAAGGCCACTTTAACCTCAGGGTCAACTAAACTCTTATGGTTCCATCCCAAGTCCCCGGAAACTACATTATAATGCAAGCGCCTGCACTATATAACATTATATACAACGGGTACCCGGCATGCGTTGCAAGGTCACTGTAACCTAGGGGTCAACTTTACTGTAATGGTTTCATCCCGATTCCCGGGAAATAAAATTTTAATGCAAGCGCCTGCAATTTATAACATAATATACAACGGGTACACGGCATGCGTTGCAAGGTCACTGTAACCTCGGGGTCAACTTAACTGTAATGGTTCCATCCCAATTCCCGGGAAATAACATTTTAAAGCAAGCGCCTGCACTATATAACATTATATACAACGGGTACCCGGTATGCGTTGCAAGGTCACTGTAACCTAGGGGTCAACTTTACTGTAATGGTTTCATCCCGATTCCCGGGAAATAAAATTTTAATGCAAGCGCCTGCAATTTATAACATAATATACAACGGTTACTCGGCATGCGTTGCAAGGTCACTGTAACCTTGGGGTCAACTTAACTGTAATGGTTCCATTCCAATTCCTGGGAAATTACATTTTAATGCAAGCGCTGCACTACATAACATTATATACAACGGGTACCCGGCATGCGTTGCAAGGTCACTGTAACCTCAGGTTTCTTCATATATTTAATTTAACACACACTCTTCCTCGCTTCATCCACGTTCACACGTCAAATCGCATAGTGTTTAAACCCGTCAGTTGCTTCTGCAACGGGCAAAACCTAGTTTTATATATTAATGCTTGGTTTTGGGAAAGGTCTTTTTCCGCGCACTTTTTTGTTGACGCAAAAACGACCAGTACGCCCTTTGCGTTTCACCCACCTCAAGGTTCACTTTCGGTTGAAGCAAATTGGGAATGAAAACTGTAAGCACTTTTTTTTCGACAAAATGAAATATATACAGGGATTTATTCTCCGATACGAATCGGCGGCGAAAACTAGAAGCTCTACTCGAATCACTCGATTCGGCTCGGTTGTATTTCCCGCCGACAGATAGCGTTTCAAAAAAAAAATGACAAAAAAAGACTTAGCATTTTCCTCAAAGGAAAATGCTAGGTCTATGGTCAAAATCTTAGATGTCAAATTTTTAGCCTAACAAAACGGAACTCTCGGCGGTTTCGGTCGTTGTTTTTCGGAAAACGACATTACCGCCGAAAAACCGATTCTGGGCTAGATGTTTTTTGAAAATACGATAGCCGGATAGATTCCGCAACTTTTAACACCAATAAAACATATGATTCTCATATAAAATACGTCAGGAGATGCTGACAAAACTCGAAATTTTCCGAAAAAAAATCATCAAAATACGTGCTCACAGATTCCATCGGAAGTTTAAATATTCCTGGCCAGTTCAAATTAATACGTTTTTCATTCGGGGTAGGTACCTACTTATTTCGGTAGTATTGCAAATATGATGAAAAAAGCTAAGATTGCCGGAATCTAAGCAAATGCGCAGGTACCTACCTGAATGGGTACCTACACAACGAATTAGGTTTTAATGCAATAAATACTAAGGTAAGGTTGTTTCGATGATACAGAATAATTGAACTTTTTTAAAGTTAATTTTCACGTTCTGTGATGGTTCTACTCAAATTCTATTGTTTTATCATTACAGACCAGTTACATCACAAAACTGAAATAATTACAGAACTCGAACGGAACTTTATAGAACTGAAAATTTACTAGAAAAATTTAAAGAATTGTCAATTTTTTTTATTAATTATTTTATTTTATTTTTAAGTGTGTTCTATTTGGACATTGTTAAATAAAAAAAATAATTACGCGTGTTCTAGGCAGGTACTTACTTCCAGGGACTTTTTTCATTTAAAAATCAAAACATGATATTGAATGAATTTATTTATAGTGAAAATTATTTTATGCTCAACAGCATAATGACGTCGTTTTGGTGAAATATTACAACAAAGTACCTACTTAGTACTTACACTTGCAAAATGAAATACAATACAACTACAATAGTGAGCTCCGGCATAATGAAATTTTGCACTGCTAAACCGTGCAACCGATTGTTATTGTTAATGGACTATTTGTGCGTAAATAAATTAATTATATACAGCGGGTACCCGGCATGCGTTGCGAGGCCACTTTTACTTCGGGGTCAACTAAACCGTAATGGTTCCCTACCAAGTCCCGGGAAACAACATTATAAAATTATGCACTTTATAAAATTATATACAGCGGGTACCCGGCATGCGTTGCAAGGCCGCTTTAACCTCGGGGTCAATAAAACTGTAATGTTTCCATCCGAAGTCCTGGGAAACTACATTATAATGCAAGCACCTGCACTATATAACAGTATATACAACGGGTACCCGGCATGCGTTGCAAGGTCACTGTAACCTCGGGGTCAACTTAATTATAATGGTTCCATCCCAAGTACCGGGAAACTACATTATAATGCAAGCACCTGCACTATATAAAATTATATACAACGGGTACCCGGTATGCGTTGCAAGGCGACTTTAACCTAGGGGTCAACTTTACTGTAATGGTTTCATCCCGATTCCCGGGAAATAAAATTTTAATGCAAGCGCCTGCAATTTATAACATAATATACAACGGGTACACGGCATGCGTTGCAAGGTCACTGTAACCTCGGGGTCAACTTAACTGTAATGGTTCCATCCCAATTCCCGGGAAATAATATTTTAAAGCAAGTGCCTGCAATATATAACATGATATACAACGGTTACTCGGCATGCGTTGCAAGGTCACTGTAACCTCGGGATCAACTTAACTGTAATGGTTCCATTCCAATTCCTGGGAAATTACATTTTAATGCAAGCGCTGCACTACATAACATTATATACAACGGGTACCCGGCATGCGTTGCAAGGCCACTGTGAACTCAGGTTTCTTCATATATTTAATTTAACACACACTCCTCCTCGCTTCATCCACGTTCACACGTCAAATCGCATAGTGTCTTAACCCGTCAGTTGCTTCTGCAACGGGCAAAACCTAGTATATATTAATACACAGTTTATCGACCGCGCACTTTTTCCTTGATGCGAAAAACGACCACTCTGCCCTTTACGTTTCACCCACATTAAGGTTCACTTTCGGTTGAAGCAAATTCAGACAAGAAGCTGGGAGTAAATTTTTTTCGACAAAATGAAATATATACAGGGATTTATTCTCCGATACGAATCGGCGGCGAAAACTAGAAGCTCTACTCGAATCACTCGATTCGGCTGGGTTGTATTTCCCGCCGACAGATAGCGTTTCAAAAAAAAAAATGACCAAAAAACCCGTTAATTTCCACAAAGGAAAATGCTAAGACTATGGTCAAAATCTTAGATGTCAAATTTTTAGCCTAACAAAACGGAACTCTCGGCGGTTTGGGTCGTTGTTTTTCGGAAAACGACATTGCCGACGAAAAACCGATTCCGGGCTAGATGTTTTTTAAAAATACGATAGCCGGAAAAATTCCGCAACTTTTAATAACAATAATACATATGATTCTCATATAAAATATGTCAGGAGATGCTGCCAAAAATTACACATTTTCATGTCAAAAACGTGTTCGTAAATTCTTTGAGAGTGTAAAAATCGCTGGCCATATGAAAATTTAAAACAACACAATTTATAACGCGGTAGGTACCTACCATTCCATTGAATTATTGCAAATTCGCCAAGTATTTATTGAGAATAAGCGTAGGTACCTACCTACACCAATATTATTTTTCCCGGTATGTTTGAGGTAGGTACCTACCGGCTTATGAAGAATGTTCTTAGAAAATAAAGGCGCCATAGAATGTTATTTATTACAGGATAGGTAGGTACTTAATGCGTTCTCACTAAAATAATGCCGATTTTCGTTGCTTGCCAGTGTTTACGAATGTAAGTGCAGGGTGGTAAAAAAAATACCGTTGGAAATATATTGATTAATTTTGTAATATTATTAATAATGTTTTCTTATTTTTTTTTGTTTTTAGAAAATGGAGTCGGGCCGTTGCGACAAAGATTTTCGCAGCGTATAATTTTTTTTCAAAATGAGATACGTAGTTTTTTTTTAAATTTCAATACATTTTTCGTTCTGAATAACTATTTATTACGAAAATAGTATTGGCGTGGCTAAATTCGAAAGGTGGACACTTGATAGATGACATTTTCAAAAAATAAAATCAAAGGGTCGATTTAAAAAAAAAAAAAAAATTGTTCATCAAATTGTGTTTGTTTAAAATGAGTAAGGAAATATTGGCGGACCCTAACTTTTTTAGCTTTCAGCCAATTAGGAGAGAGATTGGAATTCTATTCCGATGTCCAATCAGAGTGGCCGCATAGAGATGTTATTGCTTATTAATTCAAATGACAATATTCACTATGAGTAGGAACTTATTTACTTTAAAATTATGATATAAAATAAAAGGAAGTAATCAAAGATGTAATTTTAAAAAATGCTTAAGTACCTTCGTGTATTGGAACTATTTATTATGTACATTTAACTAAAATTAAATTACATGGGTAATTGGTTGGTGCAATTATTTGTTTTGTAAAAATACGTAGGTAACTAGGAACACAGATATATTATGTGTGTTAGTAGGTAGGTACTAGGTATGAGAGAACTTTTATCTTATTTTCTGTCCAAATGAATAGCTAAAGTTTTTGTTTTACGCATCAGAAAAAAGTGTAGATTGCTTCATTTACATTCGGATATACATACTAAATTTTACAAATTTTTCATTACTTTTTTTTTTTACAGATGTGTGGGTACCTACTCAGAATCTGAGTAGGCTACTGCACATAACGACTCAGAATCTTCTGATGATATTGCGTATGTTTTTTTTTTGTAAAATATGTGATGAAATTACTAGAAGTTGAATGGGATCATTTTTTTCAAAAATATGAAATTTACATAGCGCTTTTTTTGTATTTTGCATTTTAATGATAATCATTCAACGTGGAATTGGAATCGCCACCCCGGGAACCATTAATTGGTTTCTATATACAATATTGAGCTCTGGCATCATGAAATTATGCATTGCTAAACTTTTTTTTTACATTAGCTCCACACAGGAGGCACCGAGGAAAACAATTTCCCTAAGGGCCTATGTCATCTTTGAGGATGCTGTGTGGAGGGTTTTTTAAGGGAAAGGAAGGAGAAGAAGATGTGGGAAGGAAAATGGTATGAGGGGTGGGTAGGAATCTGGTAGTCAGTGTGGCCAGGAGTGACGGACGTTTGAATCTATTCCTCACACTGCGGTTCAAGGCGAAGGGTTGAGAGAATCTGGCTGGAGAGATAAACAGCCTTCCAATAATTATGGTACCTAAATAATTACAGAACTCGAATAGAATTTGAACAGAACTTTCACAAAACGTTAAGCTTAACTTGAAAAAATGGAAGTTTTTTTTAACAACCACGCAGGAGGAACCGAGGAAAACAATTTCCCTAAGGGCCTATGTCATCTTTGAGGATGCTGTGCGGTGGGTTTTTTTAAGGGAAAGGAAGGAGAAGAAAATATGGGAAGGAAAAGGGTATGAGGGGTGGGTAGGAATCTGGGGGGTCAGTGTGGCCAGGAGTAACGGACGTATGAATCTATTCCTCACACTGCGGTGCAAAGCGAAGGGTTGTGAGAATTTGGCTGGGAGAATCTTATAAACAACGGGTACCTGGCATGCGTTGCAAGGTCACTGTAACCTCGGGGTCAACTTAACTGTAATGGTTCCATCCCAATTCCAGGGAAATAACATTTTAAAGCAAGTGCCTGCAATATATAACATGATATACAACGGTTACTCGGCATGCGTTGCAAGGTCACTGTAACCTCGGGGTCAACTTAACTGTAATGGTTCCATTCAAATTCCTGGGAAATTACATTTTAATGCAAGCGCTGCACTACATAACATTATATACAACGGGTACCCGGCATGCGTTGAAAGGTCACTGTAACCTCAGGTTTCTTCATATATTTAATTTAACACACACCCGTTCCTCGCTTCATCCACGTTCACACGTCAAATCGCATAGTGTTTTAACCCGTTAGTTGCCGCTGCAACGGGCAAAACCTAGTATATATAGTATTGTTCACTTTGGGAAAGCTCTTTTTCCGCGCACTTTTTTGTTGACGCAAAAACGACCAGTACGCCCTTTGCGTTTCACCCACCTCAAGGTTCACTTTCGGTCGAAGCAAATTCAGACATGGAAGCTGGAAGTTTTTTTTTTTCGACAAAAAAAATATATACAGGGATTTATTCTCCGATACGAATCGGCGGCGAAAACTAGAAGCTCTACTCGAATCACTCGATTATATTTCCCGCCGACAGACGGCGTTTGAAAAAAAAAATGACGAAAAAACCCGCTAATTTCACAAAGGAAAATGCTATATAGGACTATTGACATAGGTCAGGATCTCAGATGTCAAATTTTTAGCCTAACAAAACGGAACTCTCGGCGGTTTCGGTCGTTGTTTTTCGGAAAACGACATTACCGCCGAAAAACCGATTCCGGGCTAGATGTTTTTTGAAAATACGATAGCCGGATAGATTCCGCAACTTTTAACACCAATAAAACATATGATTCTCATATAAAATACGTCAGGAGAAGCTGACAAAACTCGAAATTTTCCGAAAAAAAATCATCAAAATACGCGCTCACAGATTCCATCGGAAGTTTAAATATTTGCTGGCCAGTTCAAATTAACACGTTTTTCATTCGGGGTAGGTACCTACTTATTTCGGTAGTATTGCAAATATGATGAAAAAAGCTAAGATTGCCGGAATCTAAGGAAATGCGCAGGTACCTACCTGAATGGGTACCTACACAACGAATTAGGTTTTAATGCAATAAATACTAAGGTAAGGTTGTTTCGATGATACAGAATAATTGAACGTTTTATAAGTTAATTTTCACGTTCTGTGATGGTTCTACTCAAATTCTATTGTTTTATCATTACAGACCAGTTACATCACAAAACTGAAATAATTACAGAACTCGAACGGAACTTTCTAGAACTGAAAATTTACTAGAAAAATTTTAAGAATTGACAAATTTTTTTTATTAATTAGATATTTTTTTTATAAGTGTGTTCTATTTGGACATTGTTAAATAAAAAAAATAATTCCGCGTGTTTTAGGTGGGTACTTACTTCCAGGGACTTTTTTCATTTAAAAATCAAAACATGATATTGAATGAATTTATTTATAGTGAAAATTATTTTATGCTCAACAGCATAATGGCGTCGTTTTGGTGAAATATTACAACAAAGTACCTACTTAGTACTTACACTTGCAAAATGAAATACAATACAACTACAATAGTGAGCTCCGGCATAATGAAATTTTGCACTGCTAAACCGTGCAACCGATTGTTATTGTTAATGGACTATTTGTGCGTAAATAAATTAATTATATACAGCGGGTACCCGGCATGCGTTGCGAGGCCACTTTAACTTCGGGGTCAACTAAACCGTAATGGTTCCCTACCAAGTCCCGGGAAACAACATTATAAAATTATGCACTTTATAAAATTATATACAACGGGTACCCGGCATGCGTTGCAAGGCCGCTTTAACCTCGGGGTCAATAAAACTGTAATGTTTCCATCCGAAGTCCTGGGAAACTACATTATAATGCAAGCGCCTGCACTATATAACAGTATATACAACGGGTACCCGGCATGCGTTGCAAGGTCACTGTAACCTCGGGGTCAACTTAATTATAATGGTTCCATCCCAAGTACCGGGAAACTACATTATAATGCAAGCACCTGCACTATATAAAATTATATACAACGGGTACCCGGTATGCGTTGCAAGGCGACTTTAACCTAGGGGTCAACTTTACTGTAATGGTTTCATCCCGATTCCCGGGAAATAAAATTGTAATGCAAGCGCCTGCAATTTATAACATAATATACAACGGGTACACGGCATGCGTTGCAAGGTCACTGTAACCTCGGGGTCAACTTAACTGTAATGGTTCCATCCCAATTCCCGGGAAATAATATTTTAAAGCAAGTGCCTGCAATATATAACATGATATACAACGGTTACTCGGCATGCGTTGCAAGGTCACTGTAACCTCGGGATCAACTTAACTGTAATGGTTCCATTCCAATTCCTGGGAAATTACATTTTAATGCAAGCGCTGCACTACATAACATTATATACAACGGGTACCCGGCATGCGTTGCAAGGTCACTGTAACCTCAGGTTTCTTCATTTATTTAATTTAACACACACTCTTCCTCGCTTCATCCACGTTCACACGTCAAATCGCATAGTGTTTAAACCCGTCAGTTGCTTCTGCAACGGGCAAAACCTAGTATATATAGTATTGTTCACTTTGGGAGAGCTCTTTTTCCGCGCACTTTTTCGTTGACGCAAAAACGACCAGTACGCCCTTTACGTTTTACCCACCTCAAGGTTCACTTTCGGTTCAAGCAAATTCAGTGCACCCTCAGTACTTTGATTTTGCGGAGTTTATTTTTGTCGACAAAATTAGCGCCTTATTTACAGAAAAACTGACGCGAATGAACGGCAAAAACTAGAACCAATAGTAAAATCACACTCAATTCGGCCAGGTTACATTTCCCGCCGACAGGTTCGCGTTTCCAAAAAAAAAGATGTCATTTTGGCCATCAGTTTCAATGCAAATGAAAATGCCAGGAATGTTGAGTCAGGTCAGGGTTCTCAGACGTCAAATTTTTAGCCTAACAAAACAGACTTTTCACGGTTTTCGGTAGTGGTTTTACGTTACGCGGCATTGTGGCCCCAAAACCGATCCCGGCTCGGATGTTTTTCAAAAATCTAACGCAGTAGAGAATTCCGCAACTTTAAATACCAAAATTACACGCCCATCCCATATAAAATAGTTCAGGAGATGCTGACAAAGTTCGACATTTTCCGAAAAAAAATCACCAAAACACGTGCTTACAGATTCCATTGGAAGTTTAATTTTTGCTGGCCAGTTCAAATTAACACGCTATTCATTCGGGGTAGGTACCTACTTATTTCGGTAGTATTGCAAATATGATGAAAAAAGCAAAGATTGCAGGAATTGAAGGAAATGCGCAGGTACCTACCTGAATGGGTACCTACACAACGAATTAGGTTTTAATGCAATAAATACTAAGGTAAGGTTGTTTCGATGATACAGAATAATTGAACGTTTTATAAGTTAATTTTCACGTTCTGTGATGGTTCTACTCAAATTCTATTGTTTTATCATTACAGACCAGTTACATCACAAAACTGAAATAATTACAGAACTCGAACGGAACTTTCTAGAACTGAAAATTTACTAGAAAAATTTTAAGAATTGACAATTTTTTTTTATTAATTAGATATTTTTTTTATAAGTGTGTTCTATTTGGACATTGTTAAATAAAAAAAATAATTACGCGTGTTCTAGGTAGGTACTTACTTCCAGGGACTTTTTTCATTTAAAAATCAAAACATGATATTGAATGAATTTATTTGTAGTGAAAATTATTTTATGCTCAACAGCATAATGGCGTCGTTTTGGTGAAATATTACAACAAAGTACCTACTTAGTACTTACACTTGCAAAATGAAATACAATACAACTACAATAGTGAGCTCCGGCATAATGAAATTTTGCACTGCTAAACCGTGCAACCGATTGTTATTGTTAATGGACTATTTGTGCGTAAATAAATTAATTATATACAGCGGGTACCCGGCATGCGTTGCGAGGCCACTTTAACTTCGGGGTCAACTAAACCGTAATGGTTCCCTACCAAGTCCCGGGAAACAACATTATAAAATTATGCACTTTATAAAATTATATACAACGGGTACCCGGCATGCGTTGCAAGGCCGCTTTAACCTCGGGGTCAATAAAACTGTAATGTTTCCATCCGAAGTCCTGGGAAACTACATTATAATGCAAGCGCCTGCACTATGTAACATTATATACTACGGGTACCCGGCATGCGTTGCAAGGCCACTTTAACCTCAGGGTCAACTAAACTCTAATGGTTCCATCCCAAGTCCCCGGAAACTACATTATAATGCAAGCGCCTGCACTATATAACATTATATACAACGGGTACCCGGCATGCGTTGCAAGGTCACTGTAACCTAGGGGTCAACTTTACTGTAATGGTTTCATCCCGATTCCCGGGAAATAAAATTTTAATGCAAGCGCCTGCAATTTATAACATAATATACAGAGGGTACACGGCATGCGTTGCAAGGTCACTGTAACCTCGGGGTCAACTTAAATGTAATGGTTCCATCCCAATTCCCGGGAAATAACATTTTAAAGCAAGCGCCTGCACTATATAACATTATATACAACGGGTACCCGGTATGCGTTGCAAGGTCACTGTAACCTAGGGGTCAACTTTACTGTAATGGTTTCATCCCGATTCCCGGGAAATAAAATTTTAATGCAAGCGCCTGCAATTTATAACATAATATACAACGGTTACTCGGCATGCGTTGCAAGGTCACTGTAACCTCGGGGTCAACTTAACTGTAATGGTTCCATTCCAATTCCTGGGAAATTACATTTTAATGCAAGCGCTGCACTACATAACATTATATACAACGGGTACCCGGCATGCATTGCAAGGTCACTGTAACCTCAGGTTTCTTCATATATTTAATTTAACACACACTCTTCCTCGCTTCATCCACGTTCACACGTCAAATCGCATAGTGTTTAAACCCGTCAGTTGCTTCTGCAACGGGCAAAACCTAGTATATATATATTAATGTTCACTTTGGGAAAGCTCTTTTTCCGCGCACTTTTTCGTTGACGCAAAAACGACCAGTACGCTCTTTACGTTTCACCCACCTCAAGGTTCACTTTCGGTTCAAGCAAATTCAGTGCACCCTCAGTACTTTGATTTTGCGAGGTCAATTTTTTTCGACAAAATTAGCGCTTTATTCACAGAAAAACCGACGCGAATCAACGGCGAAAACTAGAACCAATAGTAAAATTATACTCAATTCGGCCAGGTTACATTTCCCGTCGACAGGTTCGCGTTTCAAAAAAAATGATGTCATTTTTACCATCAGTTTCAATGCAAATGAAAATACTAGGAACGTTGAGTCAGGTCAGGAATCTTAGACGTCAAATTTTTAGCCTAACAAAACAGACTTTTCAGACTTTTCGGTAGCGGTTTTACGGTACGCGGCATTGCGGCCCGGAAACCGATCTCGGCTTGGATGTTTTTCAAAAATCTAATACAATACAGAATTCCGCAACTTTTAATACCAATATAACATGCCCATACCATGTAAAAAACTTCAGGAAAAGCTACCAAAATCCGAACTTTTCCAAAAAAAATCACCAAAACACGCGCCTAAAGATTCCATCGGAAGTATAATATTTTGCTGGCCAGTTGAAATTAAAAACACATTCATACAGGGTAGGTACCTACTTATTTCGGTAGTATTACGAATATGATAAAAAGCAAAGAGATTGCAGGAATTTTTTAAATGTGCAGGTACCTACCTGAATGGGTACCTACACAACGAATTAGGTTTTAATGCAATAAATACTAAGGTAAGGTTGTTTCGATGATATATTGAATAATTAAACTTTTTCTAAAGTTAATTTTCACGTTCTGTATCGGTTCTATTCAAGTTCTGTTTTTTTTTTTTTTTTTTTTATCTTTAAAGGCCAGTTGCATCACAAAACTGAAATAAATACAGAACTTTCTTGAACTGAAAATTGACAAGAAAAAATTTAAGAATTATCAATTTTTTTTTAAACAACCCAGCCTTATTATTTTTAAATGTTATTCTATTTGGATATTGTGAAATAACAAAAAAATATTATATATTAGGCTGTTCTAGGTAGGTACTTACTTGCAGGGACTTTTTTTCTTTAAATATCAAATCATGATATTGAATAAAATTATTTGGGTTGAAAAGAAGTTTTTATAAAATTATTTTATGCTCAACAACATAATGGCGTCGTTTTGGTGAAATATTACAACAAAGTACCTACTTAGTACTTACAATACAACTACAATAGTGAGCTCTGTCATCATGAAATTATGCATTGCTAAACCGTTCATCCGATTGCGATGAAACTTTGGGGATTTGATGTGCGTATGCCGGCGATGGTTTCTATGTAAAATAGTGAGCTATGGCGTCATGAAATTATGAATTGCTAAACCGTTCATCCGATTGCGATGAAACTTTGGGGATTTGATATGCGTATACCGGCGATGGTTTCTATGTAAAATAGTGAGCTATGGCGTCATTAAATTATGCATTGCTAAACCGTTCATCCGATTGCGATGAAACTTTGGGGATTCGATGTGCGTATGCCGGCGATGGTTTCCATGTAAAATAGTGAGCTATGGCGTCATGAAATTATGAATTGCTAAACCGTTCATCCGCTTGCGAAGAAACTTTGGGGATTTGATGTATGCATGCTCGCGATGATTTTTATGTACAAAAGTGAGCTCTGGCATCATGAAATTATGAATTGCTAAACCGTTCATTCGATTGCGATGAAACTTTGGGGATTTGATGTGCGTATACCGGCGATGGTTTCTATGTAAAATAGTGAGCTATGGCGTCATGAAATTATGCATTGCTAAACCGTTCATCCGCTTGCGATGAAACTTTGGGGATTTGATGTATGCATGCTCGCGATGATTTTTGTGTACAAAAGTGAGCTCTGGCATCATGAAATTATGCATTGCTAAACCGTTCATCCGATTGCGATGAATTTTGGGGATTTTATGTGCGTATGCCGGCGATGGTTTCTATGTAATATAGTGAGCTCTGCCATCATGAAATTATGCACTGATGTTTTTCAAAAATCTAATACAATACAGAATTCCGCAACTTTTAATACCAATATAACATGCCCATACCATGTAAAAAACTTCAGGAAAAGCTACCAAAATCCGAACTTTTCCAAAAAAAATCACCAAAACACGCGCCTAAAGATTCCATCGGAAGTATAATATTTTGCTGGCCAGTTGAAATTAAAAACACATTCATACAGGGTAGGTACCTACTTATTTCGGTAGTATTACGAATATGATAAAAAGCAAAGAGATTGCAGGAATTTTTTAAATGTGCAGGTACCTACCTGAATGGGTACCTACACAACGAATTAGGTTTTAATGCAATAAATACTAAGGTAAGGTTGTTTCGATGATATATTGAATAATTAAACTTTTTCTAAAGTTAATTCTCACGTTCTGTATCGGTTCTATTCAAGTTCTGTTTTTTTTTTTTTTTTTTTTTATCTTTAAAGGCCAGTTGCATCACAAAACTGAAATAAATACAGAACTTTCTTGAACTGAAAATTGACAAGAAAAAATTTAAGAATTATCAATTTTTTTTTTAAACAACCCAGCCTTATTATTTTTAAATGTTATTCTATTTGGATATTGTGAAATAACAAAAAAATATTATATATTAGGCTGTTCTAGGTAGGTACTTACTTGCAGGGACTTTTTTTCTTTAAATATCAAATCATGATATTGAATAAAATTATTTGGGTTGAAAAGAAGTTTTTATAAAATTATTTTATGCTCAACAACATAATGGCGTCGTTTTGGTGAAATATTACAACAAAGTACCTACTTAGTACTTACAATACAACTACAATAGTGAGCTCTGTCATCATGAAATTATGCATTGCTAAACCGTTCATCCGATTGCGATGAAACTTTGGGGATTTGATGTGCGTATGCCGGCGATGGTTTCTATGTAAAATAGTGAGCTATGGCGTCATGAAATTATGAATTGCTAAACCGTTCATCCGATTGCGATGAAACTTTGGGGATTTGATGTGCGTATACCGGCGATGGTTTCTATGTAAAATAGTGAGCTATGGCGTCATTAAATTATGCATTGCTAAACCGTTCATCCGATTGCGATGAAACTTTGGGGATTCGATGTGCGTATGCCGGCGATGGTTTCCATGTAAAATAGTGAGCTATGGCGTCATGAAATTATGAATTGCTAAACCGTTCATCCGCTTGCGAAGAAACTTTGGGGATTTGATGTATGCATGCTCGCGATGATTTTTATGTACAAAAGTGAGCTCTGGCATCATGAAATTATGAATTGCTAAACCGTTCATTCGATTGCGATGAAACTTTGGGGATTTGATGTGCGTATACCGGCGATGGTTTCTATGTAAAATAGTGAGCTATGGCGTCATGAAATTATGCATTGCTAAACCGTTCATCCGCTTGCGATGAAACTTTGGGGATTTGATGTATGCATGCTCGCGATGATTTTTGTGTACAAAAGTGAGCTCTGGCATCATGAAATTATGCATTGCTAAACCGTTCATCCGATTGCGATGAATTTTGGGGATTTTATGTGCGTATGCCGGCGATGGTTTCTATGTAATATAGTGAGCTCTGCCATCATGAAATTATGCATTGCTTAACCGTTCATCCGATTGCCATGAAACTTTTGGGATTTGATGTGCGCTTCCAGTCGATTCTATCTGTATAAAATAGTGAGCTCTGGCATCATGAAATTATGCATTGCTAAACCATTCATCCGATTGCGACGAAACTTTGGGGGAGCGGCCGACTACCTGTTCCCTTTGTAGGCGCTCGCTTCATCCGCATTCAGACATCGTTTTTTTCTTCATATATTTAATTTAACACACACTCCTCCTCGCTTCATCCACGTTCACACGTCAAATCGCATAGTGTTTAAACCCGTTAATTGCTTTTGCAACGGGCCCAGCTAGTATATAGTATTGTTCACTTTGGGAAAGCTCTTTTTCCGCGCACTTTTTTGTTGACGCAAAAACGACCAGTACGCCCTTTGCGTTTCACCCACCTCAAGGTTCACTTTCGGTCGAAGCAAATTCAGACATGGAAGCTGGGAGTTTTTTTTTTTCGACAAAAAAAATATATACAGGGATTTATTCTCCGATACGAATCGGCGTCGAAAACTAGAAGCTCTACTCGAATCACTCGATTATATTTCCCGCCGACAGACGGCGTTTGAAAAAAAAAAATGACGAAAAAACCCGCTAATTTCACAAAGGAAAATGCTATATAGGACTATTGACATAGGTCAGGATCTTAGATGTCAAATTTTTAGCCCAACAAAACGGAACTCTCGGCGGTTTCGGTCGTTGTTTTTCGGAAAACGACATTACCGCTGAAAAACCGATTCCGGGCTGGATGTTTTTTGAAAATACGATAGCCCGATAGATTCCGCAACTTTTAACACCAATAAAACATATGATTCTCATATAAAATACGTCAGGAGATGCTGACAAAACTCGAAATTTTCCGAAAAAAATCATCAAAATCCGCGCTCACAGATTCCATCGGAAGTTTAAATATTTGCTGGCCAGTTCAAATTAACACGTTTTTCATTCGGGGTAGGTACCTACTTATTTCGGTAGTATTGCAAATATGATGAAAAAAGCTAAGATTGCCGGAATCTAAGGAAATGCGCAGGTACCTACCTGAATGGGTACCTACACAACGAATTAGGTTTTAATGCAATAAATACTAAGGTAAGGTTGTTTCGATGGTACAGAATAATTGAACTTTTTTAAGTTAATTTTCACGTTCTGTGATGGTTCTACTCAAATTCTATTGTTTTATCATTACAGACCAGTTACATCACAAAACTGAAATAATTACAGAACTCGAACGGATCTTTATAGAACTGAAAATTTACTAGAAAAATTTAAGGAATTGTCAATTTTTTTAATTAATTATTTTTTTAATTTTTAAGTGTGTTCTATTTGAACATTGTATATATATATACATTACGCGTGTTCTAGGTAGGTACTTACTTGCGGGGACTTTTTTCATTTAAAAATCAAAACATGATATTGAATGAATTTATTTGTAGTGAAAATTATTTTATGCTCAACAGCATAATAGCGTCGTTTTGGTGAAATATTACAACAAAGTACCTACTTAGTACTTACACTTGCAAAATGAAATACAATACAACTACAATAGTGAGCTCCGGCATAATGAAATTTTGCACTGCTAAACCGTGCAACCGATTGTTATTGTTAATGGACTATTTGTGCGTAAATAAATTAATTATATACAGCGGGTACCCGGCATGCGTTGCGAGGCCACTTTAACTTCGGGGTCAACTAAACCGTAATGGTTCCCTACCAAGTCCCGGGAAACAACATTATAAAATTATGCACTTTATAAAATTATATACAACGGGTACCCGGCATGCGTTGCAAGGCCGCTTTAACCTCGGGGTCAATAAAACTGTAATGTTTCCATCCGAAGTCCTGGGAAACTACATTATAATGCAAGCGCCTGCACTATGTAACATTATATACTACGGGTACCCGGCATGCGTTGCAAGGCCACTTTAACCTCAGGGTCAACTAAACTCTAATGGTTCCATCCCAAGTCCCCGGAAACTACATTATAATGCAAGTGCCTGCACTATATAACATTATATACAACGGGTACCCGGCATGCGTTGCAAGGTCACTGTAACCTAGGGGTCAACTTTACTGTAATGGTTTCATCCCGATTCCCGGGAAATAAAATTTTAATGCAAGCGCCTGCAATTTATAACATAATATACAACGGGTACACGGCATGCGTTGCAAGGTCACTGTAACCTCGGGGTCAACTTAACTGTAATGGTTCCATCCCAATTCCCGGGAAATAACATTTTAAAGCAAGCGCCTGCACTATATAACATTATATACAACGGGTACCCGGTATGCGTTGCAAGGTCACTGTAACCTAGGGGTCAACTTTACTGTAATGGTTTCATCCCGATTCCCGGGAAATAAAATTTTAATGCAAGTGCCTGCAATTTATGACATAATATACAACGGTTACTCGGCATGCGTTGCAAGGTCACTGTAACCTCGGGGTCAACTTAACTGTAATGGTTCCATTCCAATTCCTGGGAAATTACATTTTAATGAAAGCGCTGCACTACATAACATTATATACAACGGGTACCCGGCATGCGTTGCAAGGTCACTGTAACCTCAGGTTTCTTCATATATTTAATTTAACACACACTCTTCCTCGCTTCATCCACGTTCACACGTCAAATCGCATAGTGTTTAAACCCGTCAGTTGCTTCTGCAACGGGCAAAACCTAGTATATATAGTATTGTTCACTTTGGAGACCCCTCACTTTTTTTGCCGCGCTAAAAACGACCACTCTGGCCTTTACGTTTCAACCACCTTAAGGGTCACTTTCGCTCGAAGCCGATTCAGACAGGATCGTGTCCCGATTGAGGACCAGATTTCATACAAAAAAGATGATGCAGGATTAACAGCGCACCCAACGGCGAAAACTACAATTAGATCTCTCACCGACGAAGAAATTCGGCCTCAGTTATATTTTCTGCCGACAGGTTCACCCGTTAAAAAATGTCGAATATTTCAGTGCGTCAGAAAAGTTCACCTCCCATACAAAACTGTATTTGCTAGGGATTTATTAATTTTACGGCTTTATTCAAAATAACGTAGAAAAATGGACATTTTAAAGGCTCTTTGCGGGAACGCAGATTACAGCGTAAAAAAATATTTTGACCGAGATGTTTTTCAATAAATTGTAAAAATACAAGTTTTAGAAACTTTTAAAGTTGCGACATGTACCGCATTCCATTCAAAATATTACACTATATTGCATTAAAGATTGAAATTTTTCTGACATTTGCCGAAATCGATCTATCATCGACAATGCATAATTTTCCAGCCAGTTAATATGAACTCGAGGTAGGTACCTACTGGCGTTTAAAATATGAAGGATTTACGCGTAGAAAATAAACAGTAGTTAATGCAGCATTCATATTATCCGAGGTTTTGAGAAACCAAATCAGGTACTTACGTAGGTACTTAATTCCATTGAAAATCAAATAAGTAGGTAATGCAGCATTGATATTACATTTATAACACGGTAGGTACCTACCGTTCTATCGAATTATTGCAAATTCGCCAAGTATTTATTGAGAAAACACGTAGGTACCTACACAAATATTATTTTTCTCGGTATGTACTAGGTAGGTACCGGCTTATGTGAGGACATTCTTTCCTTTAAATTTTAAATCGAAAATTTATGATATGAAATGAAAAAATCACCCTAGATGGTCACTTTTTGAAATATGTGGGTACACGGAGGTTGCTTCTTGACAACCACTGTTGGTAGGAACGTTATTTTTAAATTAGTCAAGTTTATTTTCACGCAATGGGCGAGTTTTATTTATTCAAAACATCAAAACTTATTATATTTATTATTATTTATTTATACTCATTATTTCAAAACAGAAATAATTACGGAACTTCAATAGAATTTGAACAGAACTTTCACAGAACCCAGCCTAAATATATTTCATTTGTTTTTTTACATACGTGCAGGTAACCTGCACATAACAACTCTGTATCATCTGATGATATTGCTTATGTATTTTTTTGTAAATGTATAAAATAATTACAGAACTTGAATAGAATTTGAACAGAACTTTCACAGAACGTTTAAATTAACTTGAAAAATTGGAGATTTTTAAATATTGTTTTGAACAACCCAGCCTAAATATATTTAATATTTTTTTTACGTACGTGCAGGTACCTCTAAACATTAGTACCATATAATTTTTATCAAAAATGATAAATTTATATAGCGCTTTTTTGTATATTTCATTTTTATGATAATCATTCAATGTGGGATTGGTACCGCCGCCCCGGGAACAATTCATTGGTTTCTATATAAAATAATGAGCTCTGACATCACGAAATTATGCATTGCTAAACTGTTCATCCGATTGCGAGGAAACTTTGGGGACACTGTGTGCGCATCCCTTCGATTCTTTCTGTATAAAATGGTGAGCTCTGGATCTGGCTTCTCTGACTTTGGGGATTTGATTTTTTTTTACATGAATACCGCACAAGAGTCCCAACTGCTCCCATCTGGAGCCAGTGGGACTATGGCGTCCCCAATTGGGGTATGTTGTGAGGCTGAAGGCAGTGGGGAGGGGAAGGAGATAGGAAAGAGGAAGGTGGAGAAGTACCTGGCTATTCAGATCTGGTTACCAAACACGGCAGAAGCCATTTCAAGTAACGTTTCAATTCTGAATGGTGGTCTTACACCAGGGCGATACTGAGAGTACCTTCCACTATGATGTGCGCATTCCCTCGATTATTTTTTTTAATATAAAATAGTGAGCTCTGGCGTCATGAAATTATGCATTGCTAAACCGTTCATCCGATTGCGATGAAACATTGGGGATTTGATGTGTGCATGCCCGCAATGGTTTTTGTATGCAATAGTGAGCTCTGACGTAATGAAATTACGCATTGCTAAACCGTTCATCCGATTGCGATAAAACTTTGGGGATTTGATGTATGCATGCCCGCAATGGTTTTTGTATACAATAGTGAGCTCTGGCATCAAGAAATTATGCATTGCTAAACCTTTCATCCGATTGCGATGAAACTTTTGGGATTTGATGTGCGCATCCAGTCGATTCATTCTATAAAAAATAATGAGCTCTGGCATCATGAAATTATGCATTGCTAAACCGTTCGTCGACTACCTGTTCCCTTTGTAGGCGCTCACTCCTCGCTTCATCCGCATTCAGACATCGTTTTTTCTTCATATATTTAATTTAACACACACTCCTCCTCGCTTCATCCACGTTCACACGTCAAATCGCATAGTGTTTTAACCCGTTAGTTGCATCTGCAACGGGCAAAAGCTAGTAATATTGTAATGCGTAATTAACAACGCATCAAGTGAGACTCTACTCAGGTTTTGTGGGACATGTTGTGGGGTAATTTCAAGGAAAAATTATTTAACATGGGTTCTATTTCTAACAAGAAAAGAATAGGGATGTTTTTTCTAAATGTTATGTAATTAATATTAACAAAATCTTATTCATAGTGACAACGAGTAGAATAAAAATATGCTAGTCAAAACTAGGATAAATAAATACCTGTCGGAATGAAGAGAGATAGAGAGAGAATCTAGGTTTTAGAAGATTTAATACGACGCCCCTGTAGGATCTTAGAAGTGGCCACGAGCGGACCTCTTTGAGCCCCCGCAAGCCATCAGCAAATCGACTTCGAATTCCATCCGGTCCCGACAAGCCATCAGCAAAATAGTCTCCCTCATAGGACTTGGCAGCGGATCGCCTCCCGGTCCCATTAAACCAACAGCAGATGGTCTCCCACATATATCTTGGCAGTGGATTGACTCGATCGTTTCGCACCCCGGCGAACTCCTCCTTGCTCTGTCTGTCTGCCACGAGCAACCTTGGCCCTAAAATCGGGCCCCACTAAGAGGAACATCAGAGGACAGAACTATCTTCCTGTCCAAATCAACTGCGCCACATCATGCATCACACCCGTTATTTGATCAATGCAGAATTCATTAAAACCCCTTAAAAATCTTCGTCTCTTTGACATTCAAAACGCACTCACTCCGCACATCTCTCCCGCGATGCACCAGTGCCGAATCCCGATATTAACAATAAAATTCAATTCATTCCCTCGTCGATCAAAATAAAATTAAATAACTCAAACTCCGATTATTACGGATTCAAAAAATACTCCCCAAAAACTCCTCCACTGACCAAAAACGTCAAAGCATATCTCCCGCCATCTTGCCTCTCCCTTTTTGCCCGCACGCGTTGCCAACCTACCGACACTCAAGTGTCAAACTTAACGGAAATAAAAATAAAATGAAAAAAAACTGTACCTACTCGCCTTGGTTTAAAACGTTATAAATTAATACGTTTCAATGTCACTGCAATACAGGGTCACCTGTATATAAAAATAACATTGCATGAAATAAAAATAAAGAAACTTTATTATATATTTTATATGATCGACCCCCATTGACTTCCTGGATCCAACGAACCGTTTTATTTTCTTTCGTAAAAATATTCGTAAATAATAAGGAACTCCAGTGAAAAATATGATGGCTTTAAAAAAATATGTTCATATAGACCAATAAACGCTGATTCTGAATATATAACTTTTATTTCATAATATTAAACGCAGAGTTTTAAAAAAATTTATTAAAAAGTGCATTTTTAAACCTCTTCTCAAAACACAGCGTTAAGTTGGCATTACTGAAATGGTGAATGGTGACGTCACGCATCACCACTCACCCACTGTCACCTGGTGATCGCGTGTATTGTATTGTCAGTATTGTATTGACATTTGAAATGACTTAAGTGCACATATGCAATTCAACATTTCGTGTTTTTGGTTTATTTTCATACTGTTTATAGAGATTTAGATAAATAATAGTTATTGTGTTTATTGAAACATAATTAAGGCCCTCAACAATTTACGAAAAGGGCTATATTTGCGGAAAATCTGGAATAAATTTTGCCTATTTGAGGTTAAAGTCGTGTCATATTTTGACATTGTATTTTCAAATTGTTTTTAGTAAAGGGATTTTTATACAAGCTATTACACAATCGTCATGCAGTGTATTATAAATACCAGTTTCTGTGTGTGTTATACATAAAACAATGTACAAAATCACGCCTGAACCAACAAAATTGAAGAACGATGTCACTTGTATTTGCAAAGATGATTCATTATTTTTATATTGCACTTTGTTAAAATACAATAACAGTAGCGGTGAAATGTGGACATTTTTCCAATGTTTTTCTATATTAAAAGCAGTTAATCTTAAATAAAAAACGCCTCAATTTCTCACACAAAAGTCATTGAGTCATCCTATCTTCATTTTATTCCGCCATTTTCTTAAATTCAAAATCAGGGATGCTCTGCCCAAAAAAATTATTTCCCTAGATTTCGAAGTGAAATTTCCCTAGAATTTCACATTAACGCAATTACCTACGTAGCCACCTGCTTGTGTAACACTAATCCTGTTATATGTTAATTAATATGATTAATTAATTGGAAAGATATCGGAACTTGGTAAATATACTTATAATACTGTGCTTTTCCAAATAAAACACTTTTTGCTACGTGAAGTAATAATTTAAAAGTACGAATACACTCACCACTGAATTAGAAACTGAATTCCAAATAAAAAAAAAAACACTTAAAACATAATTTTTTTTTTCAGAGGTCCCTGTTATAAATTGATAATTCAGCAGAAGGACGTCAAGTAAAAACATCTGGTTTCAATGGAGGAATTCCTGGTTTTATTCACAAAGCACATTTGCTACAATAATTTGTCCCGACCCGACAAAACACTAAATTTGGTCACTTTGACCACTTGCTAGACAATGCTAGCTGTTTATAGGAGATCCACGAATTAAGAGAGAGTTAAACTAGAAAGGCAGACTATTTATAATAAGTTTTCTAACACAATCAAAATAAACAACACTTTCGTGTCACCATAATATACGATATAAAAAACCAGAGATCTACTTTACCGTCTAGTGTTTACCTTTAGTTTCGAATTACGTCGCTAGTCTGTAAAATCCCATATTAACTGACAATAGGCTACAAAAATACGCCGCTAGATGGCAGTAGTCTTCACTCTTTTTAACATACTGCCCGGCGGGGAATGAGAAAAAACAACAAGTTTTTTTGAAATTAAAAATCAAACTACAAATTCCTAAATCTACACACAATATACTAAAAATTTACAAGATGTGTAACTATCTAAATTTGAAGGGTCCGGGAACCTAACCAACAATTAAAATAACCTAAAAAAAAAAAAAAAAAATTTAAAAAAATTTCACAAAATCATGCAAAAAATTAAATTATAAAATAATAAAATCACAACATTAATAATAATTTTGTAAAATTGACAAATCAATAATGTCTCATTGTTTCTATGGAGAAATTTTCACTTCAATTATATTTTTTAACCAACACCAATTCACAAATAGCAATAAATTGTTAGTTCGCTATTGACTGATTATCAGTTCATTAACTTTCACTGGCATGGCACTGCCAAAAAACCGAATGAACACTTCACCGGGTAGACTACTCGGCCATCTTGTCCAGGGTGGTCATCATTTTAGAAAAGTACATCAGCATGTACTTCTGTATGTCATCATTTGGGTAGATCATCATAAATCAAGGGGCGGCCGTGCCCTGGTAAGCAGATAGTACCATTGGATCTGCAGCGAGGATGATCATCTCGCGGTTGTTGACTTGAAGCCCCAGTGGCTTCAGGCTGGATACAGTGGTGTCAACAACACCAATACCGATGCTCCATAATTATTGACGTGGTTTGGTTGCATCGGTTCAGCCCTAATTACAGTTAGGCTGTGACCTTGGGAAGGTCAGTGATTTGCCGGGTCGGGAAATTTGGATCCAAGTTTGATTCTATTGGCATCAAACATATTTTTGTGATGGGTCTCACAAAAGTGCCTTGTGCTGTTTTGAGGGTAACTACCCTCACTACTCCATCCGGGCCTGGATGAGTAGATAATATGCGCGCCATCTTCCATAATGCAGGAGGCATATTGTCTTCCATCAGGATTACCAGATCGTCCTTCTTTATGGCCTTTTGGTTGTTGGCCTGCCATTTGGTCCGTTTTTGCAGCTCAGCAAGGTAATCTCGTTTCCATCTGAACCAGAAATTTTGAATTAGAGCGTTTAATTTTTGATATTTGCTTAGTCTGTTCTCCGGGAGCTCGCGGACATCCAACTCGGGAATAACCGAAGCATCCCTGCCCATGAGGAAATGGTTGGGGGTTAGAGGGAGAAGGTCGTCTACGTCATCAGACAGGGAAGTTAAGGGACGGGAGTTCAAACAAGCCTCTATCTGACAAAGCAAAGTATACAATAATTCAAACTGCAATGGGTTATTTTTAGTAATTCGATATAAATGAAACTTGGTGGACTTGACGGCGGCCTCCCACAGCCCCCCGTGGTTCGGCGCCCTAGGCGGTATGAAACTCCAAGATATTCCCTTATCAGCTAAAAACCTATGGATTTTGTCATTGTTCAATCTTAGACTGGCATATAGTTCTTTGAGCTTATTAGAAGCTCCTCTGAAAGTGGTTGCATTGTCAGAAAATATTTTTTCCGGTTGACCCCTACGGGCAATGAACCTCTTTAAACAATTTAAAAAAGCATCGCTTGATAAATCTGTTACGAGTTCCAAATGAACCGCTTTGGTAGAAAAACAAACAAATATGCAAAGATACGATTTAATGAGCGGAGATTTTCTCAGCGCTCCAGCCTTCGTGTCTATCGGTCCGGCAAAGTCGACACCTGTGACAGAGAACGGTAGACTGGGAGTGATTCTCTCAACTGGAAGGTCTCCCATGATCTGCCGGCAAACCTGAGGTCGGTATCTAAAACATACAACACACTTATGTAGGATACGCTTAACAGTGTTTCTCCCAAATATCGGCCAATATTTCAAGCGTATTTCCGATAACAGCGCTTGGGGACCTGCATGTAAATGTTCATAATGATAATTACGTATAATAAGTTCAGTTAGCTTATGTGACGGTGGTAATATTACAGGGTGCCTTTGATGATGCGATAAATAAGTAGCTAATTTCAATCGTCCACTTGCACAAATTAAACCATCCATTAAACAGGGATTGAGAGCTTTCAATCTACTGTTTTTGTTTACTAACCCATGCTTCTTTAGGTCCTTCAATTCTCTTTTGAAGGAATGTTCTTGCGATGATTTCAGTAGACATTTTAAAGCTGCTTCCAGCTCGGAGACAGTTAAATTGCCATACGTTTTATCCTTAGGGTTGCGACAATTATTTATAAATCTTAAACCTTGAGCGATTACTCTTTTTAATTTGGTTAGCGATGAGAATTTTTCGAAAATATCCCATTCTTGAGTATCAGTTACCAGTAGTACATTTTTACTTTTTATTTCCGGGGGATCCAAACATGACATCTTGGATACTGGCCAAGTGCTGACATCTTCCGTCAACCAGCTTGGCCCCTTCCACCATATTGAAGTGCTGACTAACCTTTCAGCTGTGGTACCTCGGGACAGTATATCCGCAGCATTTTCTGACGATGATACGTGCCGCCACTGGGTTGGATCGCTGATTTCCTGTATCTCAGCGACTCGGTTTGCCACGAAGGTGTTCCAACGAGCTGGTTGTCCTCTCAACCAGCACAACGCTATTGTTGAATCGCACCAGTAATAGGTGGCCGATTCCTCTATACTTAGCGTCAACTTGATATTTTTTATTAGCTTGGCCAATAGTAATGCACTACACAACTCTAACTTGGGTAGTGATATACACTTTAATGGTGCCACTCTAGACTTGGAGGTAACTAACTGTGCGTGCCTCTTACCTTCCGAATCTGTTGAGACGATGTAGGCGCATGCTCCGAAAGCTTTCTGAGAGGCGTCGCAGAACCCGTGCAATTGTATAGTCTTTGGTGTTCCGCTAATAACTCCTCTCGGGATTTTTAACACATTTAGTTGCGATAATTGGTCTAGATAAGCCCTCCAAGGTAGTAAAATTTCATCAGGTAGTATGTCATCCCACGATGCCTTGGACTGCCATAATTTTTGCATAATTAATTTAGCTACCACTACGATGGGCCCTAAAAGTCCTAAAGGATCAAAGGTGGAAGCTATGCACGATAATATTTGACGCTTGCTCTCCGTTTTACCTGACGGCTTTGTAATTTCATATGACAGGTAATCTAATTCATTATTCCAAATTAATCCAAGTATTTTTTCATTCTTGGAATTGTCAGTGATCATTTTCTCACAATTGCCCTGTTTGGCAATTTCACCTTGGCTCCGCCCAGATGACAATTCCAAAATATTTGATCTCCACTTCCTCAGGGTCATCCCTGCGGACAGCAAGATATCACTTATTTGTTTCTTTAACTGGAAACAAACTTCCAAGTCATCCCCTCCAGTCAATAGATCGTCCATATAAAAATCATTTTCTATGACTTGACTTGCTACTGGGAAATTAACTTTGTTATCCATACCGATTTGTCGAAGACATCTCGTTGCTAGGAAGGAGGAAGGTCCCAGCCCATATGTGACGGTCTTCAATTTGTAATGTCGGAGTTCCTCTTCTTGTGATTCGCGCCATACAATCTTCTGAAGGCTGCGATCCTCTGCGCATACGTTGATTTGACGGTACATTTTTTCGATGTCCGCAGTCATGACGTATCGATGTATTCTGAAACGTAATAAATGGCTGTATAAGTCCTTTTGAATGACAGCTCCCACCATCAGAGCATCGTTCAGGGATATTCCGGTCGACGTCTTTGCCGAACCATCAAACACTACACGCACCTTCGTCGTGGTGCTAGCTTCTTTTATGACCGCGTGATGCGGCAAAAAATAGGATTGCTCATCCCCTCTCCATTTATCACATAACTCCATATGACCTAGTTGCTCATATTCTTGCATAAATTGTACATATTGCAATTTCAATTCAGGATTTATTAAAAATCTCTTTTCTAAATGCTTAAATCTTTTTTCCGCTGTGTTTAACGAGTCACCAAGTTGACTCACACATGGGCGGCGCGGCAGACTTACAACGTATCTACCATCGCTCTCTCTAGAGTGCGTGGCGACGAAATCCGCTTCACACGCCTTCTCCTCGTGATTTTGAAATCTCGCAGGATTCACCTCCTCCATTTTCCAAAATTTTTCTATCTGATTAGATAATGTGTTTATTGATAAACTACAAAATTGCGGTACTGGCCTTTTTTTCTGATGAATGTTGATCGGGCCCGATATAACCCAGCCTAATTCAGTCCTCTGCAGAGTAGGTCCGGTATCCAATCTCAGCCGATCATCTTGTAGTATATCCCAAAAGCTCTCAGCGCCTAACAGGATATCAATAGGCGCCGCTACGTTGAAATTTGGGTCCGCCATTTGTAATCCCGGCGGCAGCTTAAAGTCTTTTCTGGCCACTGTTGCTTGAGGTAGGTTTGTGGTTATTTCCTGCAATATTAGACAAGTGATATTTTGATTATAATTTGTCCTCAGAGATTTCATTTTTATCGCAACACGTTTCTTTATATGGGTAACATTGTTGTGTATACCTAACACAGGCTTGTTTATATTTTCGCATCTCAAATTTAACTTCATTGCGAACTTTTCGCACATAAAATTGGCTTGAGCTCCAGAGTCAATTAGGACTCTTGCCTCATGCACTTTATTATTGTGACCTACTACCCCAATGATAGCAGTCGACAATAAAATTGTTTTTTCAGCCTTCGCTAAAGCTGAATGGTTTGATACTGAAACTCGTTCAGCATCCATTTGGCAGTCACCTCCTGGGTGATATTCACCTTTATTCATGGAGTCATCGCTCGGATGCATCTCCCTGTGCAATAACGTATTGTGGCTCTCGCTATCACAATGCTTGCATTTTAAATTAATTTTGCAATATGGGGCCGTATGTCCTAACCTCAAACATTTGAAGCAGGCACGGTACCTCCTTATTGCGTTGGCTCTTTCTCCTGAATTTAATTTTAAAAATTTTTTACAAAAATATATTTTATGCCTTTTGTCATTACAACAAATACAATTATTGTGGGTAGCAGCTAAAAATACCGATTCCTTTTTGGGATTATTGTTGCTACCACTTGCTTTCGGGTAGGTAGGAATTTTTTTCGAATCTGAATTTAACATTAATTCCAAAACTTGCGCACGCGAGGTCAAACATTTAAGAAATTCCTGTAATGTAGGTAGCTCATCCTGCAATGGGTTTTGTTCCCAATGCTTTCTAGAACTTGCATCCAATTTATTAGAAATTACGTATATAATTAAAGCATCCCATTGTTCGATTTTCAAGCCTAAATTTTGCAACGCTTTCAAATTTACATTAGTTTCATCAATCAGATAACGCATGGCTACTGGATCCTCATGTTTCATCTCTTTAAGTTGAAACAGAGCTTGGATGTGTCTTTGTACGGTAGTTCGCAAATTTGCAAACCTCTGCTGCAACAATTCAAAAGCCGATATATAATTCAGGTCTGATACCTCGAAATTGGCGATGATCTTTGCTGCATTCCCCTTTAAACAGGATTGCAGATAATAAAACTTCTGTACATTGCTTATGGCAGTATTGTTATGAACTAATGTCTTAAATGTTTCTAGAAAATTAATCCAATTTTTGGGATCTCCGTTAAATTCTCGTAACTGAAGGTTGGGTAACTTGATTTCTAATTTGGGAGTCTCTACAGACTGAATTGCTCCTTTAGCAGTCGCCAAGGTTGAATAATATTGATTTTCAAAATTCTCTCTTTGCAAATTATTATCAATTTCGTTGGAATCCGGAAGACTTTCGATTTGTTCCTGGACCTCTTCGAAATCATCAATTATTTTTTCAATTCTCGCATAGCGAATTTTAATTTCGTTAACTGATAATGCGTTTAATGAATCCGCAAATCTCGTGAGTTTACCTTTCAACACTCCGCGTTTGTTAATCAACGATTTTAAATTATCCATTTTTTATACGTTTGACAATAATTCAACACAACAAATTCTAAAAATGTTCCTTAAAAAATAATTTCTGTGCAATAATCGCGTAGAAAACCGTAGTAACCAATTCAAGCTATGAACAATGACAGAATCTTACAATAATCATCTTCTAAAACAATTAACCTAAAATAATTCGCATGACTTGCATTTACACTGCGGGTAGTTAGTTTTTTTGTTTTTAAATAAGTACATTGACACACAAAAAATAGCACTTGTTTGAACAGGAATTCACGGAATAGAAGGAAATAATGGGCAGGTGATACTTATATTGATGTCGATCCTTGTTCTTCATGTTTTCATCTTTTCATCTTTCTGGATTTTTGGATAGCTCGCTGGTTCATTTTATTGTTTCCTTTTAATGCCTTAATCCGATCGTAAGGTAGATGCGGCTGGAGGACCATGTTATAAATTGATAATTCAGCAGAAGGACGTCAAGTAAAAACATCTGGTTTCAATGGAGGAATTCCTGGTTTTATTCACAAAGCACATTTGCTACAATAATTTGTCCCGACCCGACAAAACACTAAATTTGGTCACTTTGACCACTTGCTAGACAATGCTAGCTGTTTATAGGAGATCCACGAATTAAGAGAGAGTTAAACTAGAAAGGCAGACTATTTATAATAAGTTTTCTAACACAATCAAAATAAACAACACTTTCGTGTCACCATAATATACGATATAAAAAACCAGAGATCTACTTTACCGTCTAGTGTTTACCTTTAGTTTCGAATTACGTCGCTAGTCTGTAAAATCCCATATTAACTGACAATAGGCTACAAAAATACGCCGCTAGATGGCAGTAGTCTTCACTCTTTTTAACAATTTATCTTTTTAGATACATATAATATCATTTTGAGTTGTCAGTGTTAAAAATAACATTGCATGGTAAGTACAACAATAATTAAGATTCATGGGAATTCCAAAAAATATATATGTATATATATATAAATAATACTAGTAATATTGTAATATGTAATAAAATTTTTGCCAGAGTTCGAAATTTCCCTAGATTTTGTCCTGATTTCCCTTATTCCTAAAAAATATTTTTCTCCCCTAGATCTAGGGAAATTTCCCTCGACATAACATCACTGATTCAAAAAGACAACTTGAAAATAATAAACTATAGGTGGGTGAAGGCCACCATAGATACGGTGCGTTTCTAGGAGTCTTTAAAAATTAAAACTTTGACAATTATTTTAACTATTAAAACTAACTATAAAAATAAAAATAAAAATGCAGTTATTTAAGTTTGAAGGTCTTTATTCATAAAAAAAAATAAAAAAAATTGGACTGGAGTTCTCTATTACGTTGCAACAATAAGATTATTTTGTTTAGCTCTATTTTGTATTGCTGACAATTATTGTTTGACAAGAGCATGCTCATAAAGAGTGTTGTGTGATAAAATACTCGTATATGTTCAATAGTTGGATTCGAACATGCTTATTCACGATAACAAGCATGCTCATTTATGAGTAACTGTATACAATTGATGAGCATATGCGTCGGTATCATTAAGGAATGCGTGCATCTGTGCTGTGGAATGTATAATAGCTGGTAAACAGGTACGTACACAAATTATATATTTGTTTATTGTTATCAAGTCAAATTTGTAGAACTTCGATTGATTCAAAGTTTTTTTTCTTTTATGCATTCAATAATATACCTATTATTCAATTTATAAAAAAAAGTTCATTAATGAAGAAGTTCTACCGCGAATTTTTATGGTTACGCGTGACAGCTATTTCGTCTTCTGAAGGCATTATCAAACTGTGGTGAAGCAACATACAGGCGATGTTAATATTATTTCCATGTGGGTACCTACTTATAATAAAAAATGTTTTTTTTTTATTACACATGCTCTCGAAAATTATTATTAATTATTAATTAATTACCCAATATAGTAAATGCAAAACAATTATTTGCGAACGTCGGAATTCAAACCTACTGTGCACCCGGAGTTAAGAGTAATGTAAACGCTAGAAATATTTCGGTTCTCACGCCTTCAAAAATTAAAATCGAGCGTCTTATTATCATACAAAACCTTCGATAAAGTATTCTCTAGATATGCCGTATCTTAGTAGCCAGCCAGTAAAATTGACCCCGTGTAAGTAAATGTTAACAATACAACTCTTGTACGTATTCCAGCGCCTCGCTTCGAGTAAATCCGATCACAGTTCATTCTCAAATCCCATTATGTATTTTTATCATTCATTAACCAATCACATGTCGCGCGTGACGTATTATGGAGATGAATTTATCAATCCTACTTGGTATAAACTAGCCGTACACGCTCGTAAAGAAAATAACCCGAGAGCGTTCATTGTGTGACAAGAGGTGTTCTTTTAATTTTAAACAAACGTCGAGAAAATACGTCACGAAACCAAAGAAGGGCTGAATTGGGAGAGGATTAATGAATAACATGAAACATTTTAGTTTTCATTTTTAGTTTTTACATTCTGAACAGGTCTTCTAGAACTAAAAACGGTAGGGAAACCTACATTTTTATTATTGGGCAAAGGTTTTATCTGAAAAATATTTGTTAAATAAATAGTAAATAACCACTTAGAAAGACCCATCGCAGGGGTGTTAGTTACCCAATAAATGGTGGTTATGGGTTTCTCCCAACCGCCTGGAACCAGTTAGACTATGGCATCCCCAATTGGGGATGTGAGGCTGATTGTAGTGGGGAGGGGAAGGAGATGGGTTAGAGCAGCCGTATTTCTATTTAGTCCAGTCAAGGAAGGAGGTGTAGATTGCGTGAGCAGGAACCTAAGCGATTCCTTCGGAAACTTGTTCAGGGTGCTTAGGGTGTGAACATACTAATAGTCCTGAATAGGTGGTGAGCTAGGGGAGGGAGGGGGGGGGGGGGAGAAGGTCCCAATTTTCGGATGTGCGCTTATATCTCGAAAACGGTGCGTCGCAGAGGACAATTTTCTTATAATAAGTAAAAGCTCATAAAATTATGTACAACTTTTATTCTAAGATAAAAACAGCTTTTTCTGAAAATGACAACATTTTACTAAAAAACTTAAAATTGCTGTAAATATTTACTGGTTAGAGTTTTTTTTATTGAAATAATAGATAATACATAATATAATCAACAAACAAGTCCTATTAAGCCAATTGAATCGGCTTGTCATCAGGTGCTTATATTTTAGTTACATATTTATACATTTTTAAAATTTAAAATTTACATCTTATATCTACAGATTCAATATTTTTTCGTATATATCAAAATCAATATAAATCTTTTTTTTCCGATAGCCAATTTTTCACCATATATTTAACCTTATTCATAAAATTACATTGCTTTATAGTGTCAGGTAATAAATTAAATATCTTCGGTATGATGTATTCAAACGTTCTCTGTCCGTACTTATTGTTAAATTTCGGAACTATTAACCCGTCATTACGCGTGAATCTAGTGCTGTATTTATGTTCTAATTTCTCTTTATGCTGCGGGGTAAATATATGCTGAATTATAATTTTGTGCCAAAGTATTGCCTTAACCGGTAACGGCAACGGTTTATTTTGTCTCTGTTTGAAAATATTAGGGACGACCAATAATTTTTCAATTGCATATGTATATTTTAAAAGGGAATTAAATTCTTTACAACTTCTTTCAAATAAATTTCTTTCATTGATGAATATTTTAGACGATACGAAGGAATGTTTGATTCAAAATGTGAGGTAAAATGATTTTTTTCGAAAATATCTACATTTGTGGAGCGTGAAGTTTCTGTAGTAATCGCTTAGGTTCCTGCTCACGCACTCTACAACACTTTTTGGACCTTTCATTGACTGTACTAATTGTGGGATATTCCTTCGAAACTTAGAGGCAGAAATCGACCAGAAACTTTTTTTTTTCAAAGTAAGTTTTCAGCTAAAAAATAGTTGATACTTAGTCTTCTCCCACTAGCTCAATCGGAGAGTTATTTGCGGTGTTTTCAGTTTGTTGATGATCGATTTGGGAAACCACCAAACAAGGTTGGAAAATGAAAAGATTGGTACATAAAATAAAGAAATGTTTATTAATAAAACCATGTCTTTTGATATACAAATGCCCTTTTAGAGACATTGCAGCAAATGATTTTCTGACGCTTCTAGGAAAAGTTTTAATCTCTTTATGGACGGATCTGGAAGCTTATTTACTGATTTTAAAATTTATTTTATCGGAAGCAGATTTTTGAACAAACCAAAGCTTGTAACAAGAATTAAATTTACGTTACCCATCGCGTTGTTGCATCGCAGCCTGGGCAAGGGACGGCGAAATTTGACTTTGATCCTTTTTTAAAATACATACTAACTAATATATATATATATATATATATATATATATATATATATATATTTTAATCTACACGAATCAATCATAATCTTATTTCATAATTTTTTTTTTAATTAAGTAAACGCTAAGGAAGTGAGCATTGCTCAGGAAATATGTCGGTTTTTTATAAACAATAAACGTGGTTAAAACTAAGAAAATTATTAATTGTAAAAGAAATTCATTCATCAAATAATACGTAATGGGCTATTATATTTTGTGCTTAAAATACGAAAAAAAACTGAGAAACGTTTTTTTAATTAAAAAATAAATTAATTAATGAGCCCATTACCAGTTCGGCCCTTCCCTGTAAAGCGCTCACCCCCCCCCCCCCGCTCGCTGAGCGGTAACCTCGTTCTATCTCAACTCCCCGCCACGTGTCGAAGTGCAAATGACGTCAGAAACTTGCTTGACAAATTTTAAAAACTATCATTTTATTCACTTATACGACTGCGGTGTGTAAATGCGATCTGTAACACATATATTTTCTTCTGTATTCTGATAGCTGACTACGTTTTCAAAAATAAAGTCCGCGGCGTGTACCTTGTAAAATATTCGGTAGTGGTATATTTTTGTGTTTGAAAAAATTAACCCCCGTCTGGACGGCTGGCAATGCAAATTAGTTTCAGTGTAGCCTTCCAGTTCGATAAAAGATACAACACTTAAGAACTGCGATCTAA
Organism: Limnephilus marmoratus; assembly: GCA_917880885.1. Taxonomy (NCBI): domain Eukaryota; kingdom Metazoa; phylum Arthropoda; class Insecta; order Trichoptera; family Limnephilidae; genus Limnephilus; species Limnephilus marmoratus. The sequence goes on from OU862906.1 coordinate 16,120,145, forward strand.
ACGGTGCAATACGATGCATATACTTTTTCATAAATGGGCCGTGAGCCAATTTTGTTCTAGTTTCGAGAGTTTGAGGGGCCATGATGGATTTTATATGGCCTGTCTAGAATATCATACGTCAATGTACAAAACGTCTTAAATGGTCGTAGCTATAAAGAAGTATTTTTTTTAAATTGTTTCTTATATTAAGTTCATAGTTAAGTCAGGAAGAAACATTTTTTTAGTAGTTTGCGCTTATTTATTTTTAACGAAAATAATAATTTTATTGTAATTCTAATACATACAAAAGGAGGCAAAAGCTTCAATTTACGCGTAGCGTATTTTTTGATGTTCATAATGTAAACCCAAGACAGGGAAGAGTGGAAGAGACGAATAGAGGAAATTGCTGCAAACCAATCCCAGGATTGAAACCAGAGAGAGAGATAGAATGTAAACCGATTTGTAATAAAGATAAATCTAAATAGTGTCTAAATAGGATACAACGTATAGCTTCATATTAAAGATCGTGACCACCGGACCTCTTGGGTCATCGCGGCTATTAAACTAGGCTTCTTCCCGTATTACGATAGTTGAATAAACATTTCACCATCCATTTCTCCATGGGTGAAATCAAAGGTAAAAGCCAGAAACTTGGGAAAAGAATTATCTTTTTCGAAAAATGGATGTTTTTACGATATTGAAGAAATGGCACAAGGTAAATGAATCCCCATTAAGGCGAAGCGATGATTATATCATATATTTACTACAAATCGGTTTACATTCTATAGCATACGAGATATATTTTGGATAAATTGAAGCCTTTTCTATCGTACCTTATCAAAACCCTGGAAAGATAGTCTGCGTAAAATTTACGCATGCGTGTTAGAATTATTGCACTCTCGTTCTAATTAGTGCGAATCCGTCGCTGTGCTTTTTAGACATCTCACTCGCTGTTTCGACCTTCCGTGAGGCGCGCGCATCGCTGAGGTAGGTGTCACCAGTTTTGAGATATAACGACCGCATGAGTCATAAAGCATAATATTGATACGTTCCAACGCTGTTTTGATTGATTTTTATATAAATAAATATAAAGAAAATACTTTGTTTTACGTCACTTTATTGTTATTTTTTTTTCGTCTACCGGAAAATACACATATACATATATGTGTATTTTCCTGTATTTGTCTGTGATTTCTCCTAAAGAAAACAACCGCATAAGGCGCAAAATGCAGCTTGCGGTTGCTTCGTTCTTTTCCGTAATCCGTGGCTCGGCTCGCAAATAGACAGGCAGCAAAAGAAACAACTTTTTAAAATACAGTATTATATGGGAAACTATCACATCTGTGTTAGTTACCCATAATTTTTTTTCTTCCTCATAAAATTATTTACAAAACAAATAAAAACTACTTTCGCGCTAAATTCGTGCACTCCGTTCGCCAAGCGATTTTTATGACCTTTGCCTGTATTTGTGGTGATATTAGGCGCACTTAGAATTTAAGGTTCAATGACAACTCAGAATCATGCAATTTCAACAGCACTTTGAAAAGTCATAAAGTTATAAAAAAAAATTGAAAAATAGCCCATAAACTAACCTAACGTAACCTATTTAACAAATATTTTTAATTTATTTTTTCATCACTTTTGGGATCACAAGGGGTGTTGAAAATTCATGATTCTGAGTTGTCTGGTCACGGAATTTACATGTTGGCTTATGTAGTCATTTCAAGTGTGTTTAAAAGTTGATAAAATCACTTGTAATTTACTTGATTTACGTCCCCTTTCAGTAATAAATACCCTTAGAGCTTTCATTAAAGTTCTCACCCTTATTTCAGTTGTTCGGCCAAAGTTTCAGTAGCCGACTGGAGACTGGAGACTGGAGACTAGTGTATTTATTCACCGGGCAACAGAGCGTGGAGATGCGGATTCATTTGCATTCAGACTTTTTACTAAAACTTCCTGAGTTATGTTCGAGAGGAAGTTTTTTGTTTTGAATTTATTATTGCGCATCAGGAAGTAATGAATACGATTTTAGATAAATAGTATTTTCTAGCGTTATAAACATTATGTATGCAGGAGACATTGTGTTGAAAGGAACCTAAATAAATTGCTAATCAAAATTAATAATTATTATAAAAATAAAAATAAATTAAAGGTACCTACACAATTTTTCCACAACCTATTGACCTTAAACTTAATAAACAGAAAAGAATTAAAAATATATGATTAGATCTACTTGAAAAAATTATTTTTATTGTTTAATTATTTGGTAGTGTTTTAAATACTTGCCTTATTTATGATCTACATTTTGATATATTTTGTTCTCTTTTATTGACTAATGATTGATATTATCGCCCAGTTACATCTACATAGAAGCCATTTTTTCAGCACGTATCTGAAACAATATGGTAATGTACAATTTTTTATATTACTTGTTAACAGTGGCGGAGCAAGGGGGAGGGGGGGGGGGGGGGGGACCGCAAGCAAGTATATTGCATACACGCAACCAAGATATTGATACACATGAACACGGTCTGTTATTTATATTTTCGTAACTCTAGGCACCCCGTGGAGTGTCCCGAATTTTGTGTCGGTCGGTCTTTTATAGGCGGAATAGCCTATATTCTTCCTATTCCAAATTCTCTAGCCAACCCCCCCTAATTTTATGAAGTCGACCAATTTTTCTTAAGTAAACTTTCATAGGGGGGGGGGGGGGTTGACACTACTACGCCCCGGGGGGTGACATCCGCCCCGGGTGCCACCCATGCTAGCTACGCCACTACTTGGTAACGTGTTGAATATTTTGGGTAGATACTCCAGGGCTTAATGTATGTATTTATTGTTGGATTTTGAAATAAGCTTTCCTTCTATCTTTGTGAATCTAGTATTGTGTTCATGTTCCACTTTACGGCAACTAAAGTTGCTCGTGTGCGCCTGGACTAAAAATTTGCTTAATAAAATAAAATACTTTTTTGTTTAAAACCGAGAGATTTATTAATTTATGAACCGACCGGTTTCTCTTTACTCAAGCCTCTTCAGGGTACAAATTAATACTAAAGAAGAAGTACATAATGTGTGCTTATATATAACAAAATATAGAGGGAGACAACATAATACAAATATAACAAACACATAAAATACATTAACGTAAGTACTCAAGTAATAGGAAAAACCGAAAGATAATATGCAGTCTAATGGGTTATAATAATAAATTTGGAGAAGCAAAGCATCAACTGGCATGGTGGTAAGGAGCACTGGAATTTTTTTAAGGGTTTATTGGAAACAGACCTAATATTGGACTACTTGATATGTCTAATTTAAAGGCCGGTCTGACTTCAGAAGGAAGGTTTTGTATACTTAAGGTAGAAAAATTATTAATGAACAAAATTTGCCGCCATTGATGATTAATATTATTATCATTGATTTGAGGACAAGGACTAGCGAATAAGAAGCAATTAATGACTAGTTGTTTTAGTTTTTTTATTTAAGATTAAATCCATAAAATATGATTCATAGCCATCATTTACCGCTATTTTTTTTAATTATTAAACGTTGGACCATTGAATGGAATGCGAAGTGTTTGTGTGAAATAGGGTGATTGTAGGTGATGTGTATGACAATGTCAGTATATGAGGGTTTACGATAGATGTTAAAATTAATTTTGTTATTAACGATCGATAAGATTAGGTCTAAAAAATTTAAGGTTGAATTGTTGCCTATCTCTAATGTGAATTTAATCTGATTATGAAAAGATTTTATTAGACTGAGGAAGGAATTCAGTTGACGCTCAGTCCCTGTCCAGTTACAAAAAACAGCATCAACGTATCTTTTCCAGTAAAGGACATTTTTAAAAAGAGGTGAGGTACTAGATAAAATTTTATTCTCTGGGCTATCCATGAATATACAGCAATCAGAGGACTGGTAGGGCTGCCCATAGCCAGGCCGTCACGTTGCTGATATATAACATTATTAAATTGAAAACAATTTTGATTCAGGCATGTATTAAACAAGGAAGTTAAATCTTTTATAAAATCTATAGAGAGGTCCCAGCTATTTAGCAAATCAGAAATTAAAAATTTACTCTCTTCTATGGGAACATTGGGAAACAAATTTGCAACGTCAACGAAACTACTGGTATAATGGGGCAATTACATAGTATTTTATTTTATTAAATATGTCAAATCACAAAGTGATTGCTTTCTACAATAATAAAAAGATGCTTTTTCACAGAAATTCAAATGTGACGTTGTCATCAAATGGCCATTCAGCATCATTTTGTTTCTTTTTGACATTTTAAAAGTCGCTGTAATGCCGATTTTATGTCCGTTTCAGCTTTTGAACAATTGTGATGAGCAGAAGAGGACAACTATTACGTAGTTAAGCTTGTCATCTTATTATAATTTGATGGAAAGCTGAAAACACCTACATCTTTTTTTTGTAAATACCTCATAAGAGTCCCAGCTGCTCCCGTCTGGAGTCAGTGACACTAAGGCATCCCCGATTGGGGAATGTTGTGAGACTGAAGGTTGTGGGGAGGGGAAGGATATGGGGAAGAGGAAGGTAGGGAAGTAGTGGCTATACAGATCTGGTCACAAACACGGCTAAAGCCATTTCAACGTTTCAACGTTTCAATTCTGAATGGTGGCCTTACATAAGGGCGATAGTGAGAGAATCTTCCACTCTGGAACGTGCCGCAAATATACTATAACTATATTATTTTTAATGAATTAATCGTGAAATGATGCAAATTATTCAAACAAAATTTATTTGCTCACGCCGGGATTCAATCCCGCTTCATTCGGATTGCGAGTTAAGAGCCTTACCCCTCGATCAAGCCGACCGTCAATAGGATGGAATAGGCGTACATAAACATAATGGCACTGAATGGTCATTTGATGACAATGTTACATTAGAATTTCTGTGGAAAAACCCCTTCAAAGCCACTGTAACACCGAGGAACAAGTCGCGCTATTGATATTGATGATCTTTTCAAGAAAAAAATTCGATGTGTGAAATTTTTTTAACAATTTCACCGGAAGAAAGATAAAAATTACATCACGTCGGCCACAAAAACAAGCACACACACTTCTAACGGTGTCTCTATTCAGTTCTTCAGACAGTTATATTTTTAACTAATGCTGGGATTTTTACACCAAATTTAAAAAAATATTTAATACGCCTAATGAAATTTTCACCCCTGACTTATGTAAATGAATGTACAATAATAATCCTTTTTTTTACTCTTTGTTTCATACATTCAATAATAGTATTATTTTATTTATATAAAACATGTTTCTAGTTTTTGGAGTGTCAATTCGTGGTGGAATTCCATTGTATTAGAATTTGAAATTAAAACACTTTTGTACTTTCTTCCACGTATTTATTTTCACCAGGAGCGGTTTCATCCTACTACGGAAATTTTCAGACTGTCTGAAAATGTCCGTAGTCGGATAAAACCGGTCCTGGTGAAAATAAATAAGTGGAAGAAAGTACAAAAGTGTTTTAATTTCAAATTCTTATACAAAACAGTTTATTTACACATAAGTTATGTTGTGTAGGTTATTGTTACAGCTGTTTCGCCTCCTGGAAGGCATCATCAAACTGTAGTTAGGCCGTTTACAGACAATCTGTTTATATGACTTCTATAATATAGTTACTTGGGACGAGTTGTTTTTACAGAATTTGAAGAATTCATCAAATTTCAAAGTTAATTTTCAAGTTCTATAAAGGTCCTAATCTAGTTATGTTATTATATCACAATCGCTCAGTTGTTTCATATAACCGAAACAATAACAGAACTTGAAAATTGCCTTTGAAATGTAATGAATTGTTTAAATTCTGTTAAACACCTAGACACTCAACCACTTACCATAGACGATCTATTTATTTTACGTCAATATAGTTAGTACGGAATTGATTAGTACAGAAATTTTATAAATAGATCGTCTATAACAGGCAAAACCACAGGTTGATAATGCTTTTAGAAGGTGAAACAGCTGTCACGCGTAATAATAATAATTACATAGCAGAACTTCATTATGAATAATCAGTATTTATAAATTGAACTAACTGATACCCGGCATGCGTTGCTATGCCATTTAATAAAGAAATTGTTTCCCCCTGCGTGTCCTTTCCCATTCGTTCCATTTCCCTTCCGCGTCCCCTTCCTCTCCCGCGTCCCCTTCCCCTCTCGTGTTCACAATCCGCCTCCTCCACCTTCCCTGTCCCCACCCCACTCCCCCCCTTCCCCCGTCCAGCGAACTCCCCTCCCGAGTCACCCTCCCCCCTATATAGATAGATAGGAATATTATTGAATAAATAAAAGAAACACTTATAAATTATAAAGGAGGTTCAAGAATTAAACTAATAACAGTGTATCATAAATCGAAGACGTCCGCATAAGGGAAAGGAAATCGATCAGTTTTTGTTCGTTTTGCTGGATGCGGTCGTATGGTTTCAATGAATAAATATCTGTTAACAGTCAAATTATTGATTTAGTTCTTCAATTTTTGCAAATTCACTTTGTGGCGTCATTTTTAATTAAATGAAAAAACACTTCGTAAAACAACACTATTTAATCGAAATTATCTACATGTTTCGAAACCAGTTTCTTCATCAGGATATGATTTAAAATAATAAAAATAACAAAAGGCAAATAAATATCTTTGTCTGTAGTTCGTATTTGTTTAAGCTTGTTTGTCTTTCGTTATTTTTTTGTTAATCTTATCCTGACGAAGAAACCTTTGGTTTCGAAACACGTAGATAATTATGGTTAAATAGTGGCCTTTTACAAAGTGATTTGTCTTCATTTAATCGAATTATTGAAATTGAATTTATCGTTAATCGTTAATCTTTTTATTTTTTTTATTTTTTTTTATTTTTTTATTTATTTTTTTTTTTTTTACATGAGCTCCACACAGGAGGCCCAAAGGAAAATAATTTCCCTCAGGGCCTATGTCATCTTTGGGGATGCTGTGTGGAGGGTTTTTTTTAAGGAAAGGAAGGAGAGGAGAGTTCTGGGAAAGAAAGGGGTTTAAGGGGTGGGTAGGAATCTGGGGTTTAGTATGTCCTGGTCATCCACCTCTAAGACCTAGAAAAACCTCACCCCATGAACCCGGGCACCCCTGCTAAATCACCAAACGTAGCGAACCACTTGGGGTGACCTATGGCAGAGGTGTTGGTTATCCAATAAAGGTTCCCGGGGTGGCGGTACCCATTCCCGCCTCCCAAATCTAACTTCAACAGTGTAATTTTTGAAGCCCTAATTTCGCTTCCCCGTCTCTGTACCCCTCAAAGGACGTGGCGCCTAAGAATGAGGTTAAAAAATAAAAGGGTAGGTTAAGTTTCCAAACCTCCAGCTTAACTATTATTATCAGAACTGCTATTGATTTTGTTTCAAACTGACCGTAAAATTAGTTGCGTTTTCACGTGAAACGTTAAAATTACAGACAAGCTTCGGTTCGCATAGGAATTCAGCCGAAATGTGGATATTGCTAAGGGCACGATCGAATAATAATTTACTTCAGGGTTATTCTGTTTCACAATAAAAAATACAGGGAAATGTCGAGATTTTGTCACGCAACAAGATATTAGTAAGTATCGATAATCCATGAATTATTTATATTTTTACTTTCAAGGCTTTCTACGTCGTCGAAGAAGATATCAAAGTCGGTTTAGAATACGTTGGCCTTGACGTAAAGCGCAATAACGCCGATATCACATAGGGGATTTATTTTCTAGGAATAATAAAGTAGTAAATCGACTGGATATAAGTAGCCAACCATTTTTACCAATACGCTAACCATTTCTTTACATAACTATGGTAAGCTGGTCGGTGAATTCAAGATCAAACAGTCTTGTTTGTTACCAAATCATTATGATCAATTAGGAAGTCGGGTGTAGGTATGTAGGGTGTAGGTACTGCCGCGCCGCCCCGACAAATATTTATTGGATAACCAACACCCCTGCTTACTTCAAGTGATTCGCTACCTTTGGTGATTTAGCAGGAATGCCTGAGCTCATGGGGTGAGGTCACGGTGCTAGGTCTGCGAATGCATTTGCCCACATACCGCGTGACGGGCCGGATCGCGCATTTACAATCCCTAACGCGTTTGAGTCGCTTTAAATTTTCAATATCAAAATTTAAATATTTAGAAATAAAATTATTTATTTCTAATATACACATTGGAAAGATTATTTTATCTAGATTTTAGAACATTTTTTTGTTTTTGCAAAGTTATAAAAATTATAAATATAGAGGTGTATTTACAATATATGGGAATAATATTAAAATTTAAATATTTAGAAATAAAATTATTAATTTCTAATACACACATCAGAAAGATTATCTTATCTACATTTTAGAACATTTTTTGTTTTTGCAATGTGATAAAAAATAACCAATATAGAGGTATATTTAAAATGTAAATTGTCGTTACCGCGACTGAATCGGTATAGGTTTTGTAAATACGCGGCCGGATCGGGAGAGATTAGTTGAGGAAAACCTAACCTTGACCTCTTCAGATGAATATATACGTGAAATCCTATTTAGATACTATTTTGATTAATCTTTACGACGAATCGGCTTACAGTATGTATTATGAATTGAAGCTTTAACTACTTTATCTATGTATTGGAATTACAATAAAATTATTATTTACGTAACAAAAAATATAAGCGTAAACCACTAAAAAAAATGTTTTCTCATGACCTAACTATGAAGTAATGTAAGTAACAATTTTTAAAAAATACCCCTTTACGGCTTAGACTATTTTTGACTTTATCTATGTTCTAACTTGTTTTCGTTCTTATAAAATTATGCACAAAATAAATAAAAACCACTTTTTCGCTTACTAGCCTCGTGCAAAAAGACGCTCGATTTTAAAATTTTGCAGGCATGAGATTCGAAATATTTCTAGCGTTTATATTCCTCTTCACCCGGACTCTTGACCCTCAGTGGGAGGGATGGATTTAAATGTCCACAACTCCTAGACACATGGACCCTCCTTAAATTCCTTGGAATCCTTCTCACCCCTCATGCCTTTTTCCTTTCCAGAACTTGCTCCTCTTCTTTTTCCTAAAAAGAACCTTCACACAACATCCCAAAGTTGATATCGGCCCTGAGAGATTTTTTTCCCCTGTGTGAAGTTAACATAAAAAAATGTGGAGATTGTTTAATTGGACGTATAGTTTTACACAAGTTGAATATATAATTTTTTTTATTTATTATTTATGGACGTCGTTGTTTGATATGTTGAGAGTTTACTTTGACGTTTACTTAACTATGTTATTAAAAACTTTTTAATGATCACATTGTAACAATCCGTGTTGTCTCCGGAAACTAGCTTAGAATATTTACATACATAAATGCTGTTTTATACTTTACCTCCGTAATTTCTCCACTCTGCTTTCTGATCAATTCCGGTTGTTTAGGTTGGGACAAAGGGGTTGCATTTAATTAAATAGATCTATTTAAATATATGGATTTTAATGAGGTTTGACCTAGTTTTAATACTAAATCTTAACAACGTTTATTATCAACTAATTGTCACATGGTTCAGGGATGCTCCTCCATTTTTTAACGTCTGCATTTTTAATTATTAACTGTAAGTTCCTTGGTGCTATTGTATTCTCTGGGTGAGCCTGAGAAAGGCCGAAGTCCTCGACGGCAGCTTCTGCAGTTCTGCCCTTCTAGCCGAGTTTTCCACCAAGTCTCCAGCCTGCACCTTTGTCTTTGCACTTTGTCTACTGGGTCTCACACCCGGATTTTGGTCGCCGGGCGAAGGAGCACATATTTTGTGAATCACTTTCTCGAATTCGATTGTAACTTCATCCACCACCCAGCATCACGCCGCTGGGCGGGAAATGCGTGCTTGGATTTCCACCACCACTCCTGTGTCAATCCGTCTCACTTTCGTCTTGGTTTTGACTGTCTTGCCCGCGGAACTATGCTCTTTGGTCTTGCCCTGTCAGCTCGTGGCTCTACCCCTCTTCCCTTCCTGTCTTTGCGACTTATGTCTGTAAACGCCTTCTTTGTCTTTGAATGCACAATGCAAGACCCTTTAAATTATTTATTCAAATTCACTTGTGACGAAATTTGATTCGTCACAACATATTAAATCAAAATATAACATAATTATAATCCACTCGTGGAATGAAATGTTAATAATTAAGAGATAAAATATTGTATCTAATGTAAACTGAAATTATTTTCAGTTATTATTTTATCCTGATGAAGCTTGGTCTAAGTGAAACCGGTAGATACATAAATAATAAATTCGTGGTTAAATACAAAGTGTTGTTTTATTTTTATAATAAACTGAAATAGTTGTAATTAGCAAGCTGTTTACAAACCTTCGAAAATTAGATTTCGTGAAATAAAAATTATTTTTAATTACATAACATTATAATATATCTGTATCTAAAAAACGCTATACGAGTATTTTGGCATGGACTTACGTTTAGAATGAATAAAAATAATATTTATTATTAATTTTTTAAACTTTATGAGTAAAATCTCAAATTATAATATATAAGACACTATCTAGATTGCATTTAGTTCGAGTTGAATCTTGTAATCATATATAAAGATAGCAGCCAATAATATGTGCGTTAAGTAAATGAAGATAATGTTGGTAGTTTTTAGTCGAAGTATGATACAGTTAAAAGTGACCGAATTAATATGGGTTCCGTAGCTTAATCGGTAGAGCTGTTTCCATGTAAGAAAAGGGTTCTGGGTTCGAGTCCCAGCGGAGCCAATATCTTTTCTGATTTTTCTGTCTCCAGATTCCGATTGAGTTTCGCTAATATTGTCTTCATTTAATTAAAAAAAATATATATATATATTTTTTTTAGGAGATGTGACGTCTGTGCTGATAAAGACGTTGCCTGAGGATTTACAAAACATTTTTATAGATTTTTAAAATTCGGACTGTAGGTTTAACATTGACTGCATTTCAACAGATACTTAACTTTTTTTTACCAAAATTGTTGAAGCAATATTATAGCTCTGACAATCGTTATTTTGTCTATGATCGATGGTTAGATTTCAACGCAAGTTGATTAGTGAGCAACCTTACGATTTTTGGTATAAATAATTCGTTGGATGTTAAGAAGTAGTATGTACCACAAGAGATACAAGATTACCTTCTTATTATGGCATGTGAGCTAAGAATTACATTCTGCCAAACTCACTACAATCATGGCCTTACTTTGTTTTGGGAGCTTGACAAAAAGTCACCGATAATAGAGACACGATGGAAATCGGTCAGATTGCAAAAGGTCATTGATGTGCAACAAAAACAAAGTCGGAGACAGAACCGTTCCCTGTGGGACTCCAGCATTTATCGAGTGCGAGGAAGAGGTGCAACTATAGTCGTCGGCCTTGATTTGTTTTGCTAGCTTGTTTAAAAGTCACCCTGTTGGAGACACGATGGCAATCAGTCAGATTTATCTTAATAAATTCGTATGAAATTCAAGCAAAATGATTTACCTTATCCAAAAAAGGTACAATGTGAGAAACAGAGAGTTCACTCGAAGAGTAATGGATGGCTTCATAAATTATTGTCCCAGTGTACAGACATAACGGATCCACACATCACGAATTTTCTTAGAACACTTAATAAATAATCCAGCGCTGAATACCCTGTATGGGGAGTGGGGAGGCTAATTACTATCCGGAAATGTTGTCGTTGGGCGGGGAAAGTGGAGGGGGGGGGGGGGGTTGGAGGGTTAGCTTCCTAGCTAGATCAATGAATATAATACTATCCGTGAAATAGGATTTGTAGCAGGCCACTTAAATTCAAGAGAAAAATGTGCACGTTTTTTGAGTGAATGAGATGATTTTAAGAACACTATTTTAGTAGTAAGTATTATGCTTGATTTGTAAGCCAAATGTTGTTTGATCAGATTTGATTTAATGTGATTTCCACACAAAATTTCTGGAGCAGTGGGACTATAGCATACCTAATGTGGGTATGTTGTAAGACTAAAGGATCTAAAGAGGGAAAGGAAATGGGAAAGACGAAGGTTGGGTAGCATCTAACTATTTCGGTCTGGTCACTACATTCGATTAAAATTATAGCAATCTGTGCATCGTTTCAATTCTGAACAGTTGTCTATGACAACGCCAATATTATATCTATATTTATAATTAACACAAAATTTCATAATTTAGACATTCTTAGCGGTGCTTTCACGACAACTCAACAAAAGTGGCATGTCAACGTCCCTAAAATTGAAGAAATAAAAATAAAATAGCCTATTACGTAACCTACCTAACCAATTGTTTTCTACCATTTAATGTTCATTATTGAGCTGTCTGGTCACCCTTTCAAAAATCATTAAAAGGATGATTTTTTTCAAATAGCCCATAACCTAACCTAACGTTAATTACACAACCATTTTTTTCAAATAGCCCATAACCTAACCTAACGTTAATTACATAACCATTTTTTCAAATAGCCCATAACCTAACTTAACGTTAATTACACAACCATTTTTTCAAATAGCCCATAACCTAACCTAACGTTAATTACACAACAATTTTTTCAAATAGCCCATAACCTAATCTAACGTTAATTACACAACCATTTTTTCAAATAGCCCATAACCTAACCTAACGTTAATTACACAACCATTTTTTCAAATAGCCCATAACCTAACCTAACCTAACCTAACCTAACCTAACATTAATTACACAACCATTTTTTCAAATAGCCCATAACCTAACCTAACCTAACCTAACCTAACCTAACGTTAATTACACAACCATTTTTTCAAATAGCCCATAACCTAACCTAACGTTAATTACACAACCATTTTTTCAAATAGCCCATAACCTAACCTAACGTTAATTACACAACCATTTTTTCAAATAGCCCATAACCTAACCTAACGTTAATTACACAACCATTTTTTCAAATAGCCCATAACCTAACCTAACGTTAATTACACAACCATTTTTTCAAATAGCCCATAACCTAACCTAACGTTAATTACACAACCATTTTTTTCTCCCCCCTTAACCCTTAAAGTCTATTTGTTCGGTTTTCGGGAAACTCATACATGTCTCATAGAAACGTTTGTGTCTCCCTTACTATCATAGTGAGAAATATGATTTAAACGGTGTGAGAAACAGAAAATACCACGCTTTATAATCGAATATAAAAAATAACCACAAAAGAAGTAAAATGTAGAACTTTATGATTTGAAATAAATTTATAAAACTTTGCACATTTTTTATTAATTATTTTTACACGGAACGACAAAAAAGTAAGATGATAATAATATTTGTAATACATTTGTCAAATAAAATGTGTTGGTATGTATTTTTATTTTTTCTCTTATTAGTAATTTTAGTTAGAAAAAACGTGAGGTGATTCATTTTCCAAACATTTTTATGTTTGCAGGCAAAATATTTTTTTGTATTTAAAAAAATTTAATGCGTATTTTATCACCTGTTAAAAACAGTTTTTATTATTCGGATGCGTTCAGAAATATTCCAATGTATGGATTTTATTGTAAAGCGGAAATATTTTGACTCTCAAAATATTGCCGAGGGATTAATGACATTTCAGAGGAGTGATTAAGTTGTACATCAGATATTTCGAACCAAAGTAACGCAACGATCAGAAATTTTATTAATTTATTGACGAATAAAACTTCGAGGGTAGAAAGTTGAGAGACTTCATTGCCGCTAGAATGATGACCTTAATTCCAAAACAGAAACCATTACAATATTAGTCTCCGAAGTGAAGTTACTGAAAAGTACTTAGGGAAAAGGACAGACAAATCACGTGCCTTGGAGTCAGATTGGCTGAGGAAAGCAAGATGACTCATTGGAGTTTTCCGGCCTAATGCATTTAAATGACTAACAGACCTTTGATGCTATTTACGAGTAGCTTCTACCACCTGAGTTCACTTAAAATAAGATTCTCTAAGGCTACGTCCGCATAGGCAGGCGGCTTGCTTAGCGCCTAGCGCCTAGATAGGTAGTAGATAGCTGATGGATAGCCGCTTAGCGTGTATCCAGGTAAACCAACGTGTTGGTTTTTTGTCACTAGGCTCTAGGCGCTAAGCTAGCCACCTGCCTGTGCGTTCGTAGCCTAAGGTTCTCTGAGTAGATCTGAGCGTTGCCGGCCAGGCCAGCTGTTCCGGACATTGGGAAACTCCGGAATCCCGAACCTTCCCGAACGAGCGCGTTGTGTGAGTATATCTACATATATCATACACTACGAATGTCAAATGATTTACAGGAAAGTAGGTAGAATAGTTTGTATGGGAAAATGAAATTGTTGTTTTTACTCTCTTCCCCGCAATTTTTCCATATTTTCTCAAATTTAAACCTTCCCTGGACTACGACAAACATTTCAAAACAGCTAAATCGGCCCAGCTGTTCTCGAGTTTTAGCGAGACAAACGAACAGCAATAGATTTTTATATACATAGATAGATAGATACAAAAAATAATTGCTTTGGATATGTAGAAGCTTTTCCTATCGTTTCCGTTGAGTAGAATTAAAATAAAATTATAAAAAATATAAGCGTAAACTACTAAAAACTGTATTTTTTCCTTCGACCATATATTGTTTTTCATTAGAAATGAATGAACGCATATAAGATACAACCTTTAAAAACATAATTTTATGGCGAAAATTATCTGTTACAGTTTCCATTGATTAACACTTTCGTTCTTAATACTATTTACAAAATTTGACCTCCAAACTCCGCTTGCCAAACGATTGTTATGTCTATTACCTATATTCGTGGCGATATAAGGCCCACTAAGAATACATTTTGGCTTGTCTCTTCCCCATGACGCCTAAAATAACGTTTGTCGGCTCGAACTGTTGTATGTTCGTTATTGCGTACGCAGCAACGTTATTTTTGAAAATCTGCTAATCGAGAACGTGCCTGAAATAGCTTTAGCCAAGCTTAGTGACCAGATTTGAGTAGCCGGGTACTTCCCCACCTTCATCTTCCTCATCTCGTTTCCCACCCCACTACTTTTAGCCTCAAATCATATATCATATTGTGTATGTCATAATCTCACTGGCTGCATATGGTTAGAAGCAGCTGTGAAAGTGTTTTATAGATTTATTTGTTTTTGTTTTTTTTTTTAAAGAAAGACAACCATTCCCGGATTACGAATAACCCGAGAATAGTTTAAAATCTCCTGCTACCACCACAATAATCACAAGTAGGAAAATGTTGCTTGAGTCGTAATGGAGGACTTAGCCAGCCGAGGAATCGAACATGGAACGCCTGGGTGGGACCCAAACGCGATGTCCACTCAATCACTGACCAGATACCTACTTCTTTATTTGAAAGGACTTAGGACCGTCAAAATATTAATACTCTTAAACAGGTCGCTACATAATATAAAATCTCAAAACAAATATGAGTAGTTTATAAAAAAAGAAAAAAAAAATTCATCTACCTACACAGAAGCAATTTTTTTCTCCATACCGCATCGGTATCCTCAACGTATAATAAAAATATTATAATTGTGGAGAGTAAAGAAACGGATGGAACTTTTTATCATTTAAGTGAATAAAATGATTGAGTGAACTAAAAACACAACTAATCAATAAAATCATATCTAAAAACACAACGTTTAAACATAATGAGAAAAATATTATAAATGAATTTTTTGGGCTAAATCTAATGATAATACGTTCGGCAGATATACGCAAAAACAATTCGCACTCATATATACATAAATATACATGAATACTATGAAAAAAGATTAAGTAATCGCTGTACTCGAACCAATAACAAGAACTTTTTACTAATTAAGTAATCGCTGTACTCGAACCAATAACAAGAACTTTTTACTAATTAAGTAATCGCTGTACTCGAACCAATAACAAGAACTTTTTACTAATTAAGTAATCGCTGTACTCGAACCAATAACAAGAACTTTTTACTAATTAAGTAATCGCTGTACTCGAACCAATAACAAGAACTTTTTACTAATTAAGTAATCGCTGTACTCGAACCAATAACAAGAACTTTTTACCAATTCCTGTAACGCATACTATTTTTGATCAACGAAACTACTTCAGATACCTTGTGACAAGACTTAACAACATTCTTCCAGATAGAATAAAAAAATGTGATTCCCAAAACAACTTCAAAGATAAGGTTAAAATTTGGATCAAAAGTAATGATATGGCCTTTACCGGTGCACTCACCCAAATATAACATTATAAACGCAACCAACCTATTGAATGAATATACTTTAATACAAATGTAGGTATGTTCGTAGGTATTACAAATAAACTTACAAAATTACTGGCTCAACACAGGGTAGTCTAGTGGCAGTTAGTAGGTTATGAGAAACCTAAACTTATAGCTATAAATCTATGTTCATACGAATATGTATAAATTTTTACAGTTGTCCACTTTTTGTACTTATGTAATTTAAATAATATATTATACAAGTACTATTAATTAGCAACCGGGTCCCACCCGGCGTCGCGTGTTCAATTCCGTGGCTGGATAACTCCTCCATAACGACACAAGCAACTTTTTCCGAACATTGGTAGTAGGTAATTTTCAAACATTGTTGAGTTATTCGTAACCCGGGAATGTTTGTATTACTTGAAAACACTGAACACCAGTAAAAATTCTTTGCGAAAATCCGATAAAAATCAGAATACATGAATGCGTATTGATGTATTCTGATTTTGCCAATGAAAAATTAGTACCTATCTTCCCGTGAAGTCATAATGTCACTAAAATTGATTTGTGATGTATAAGCTGATTTCGACAAATTCCATTAATCATCACCAACATGTTTCGAAACCTATTTCAAATTTTCATTTTATATTGACCAAGAAACCATTGATTTCGAAACATGTTGATAATTTTGAAAACCTTAGTGGTGTATTCAAGGTGATTTGTTTTCGTTTAATTAAAATGACGTTACAAAGTGAATTTACAATTTTTATAATTTTTCTATATTTTCACCCGGTAAGAAACCAGCATTATTTGAAAGGGGAAAAACAGAATGTTATTATCGATTGTTTCATGAAAAAAAAAGTTTTTAAACTCGGCTAAAGACGGGTAATAGATACTAATAGAGATAATACCAGAGTGAAAGATGTTCTCAGAACCACCATTCAGAATCGAATCTTTGCTTGAAATGGGTCTAGCCATGTTTGCGACCAGATCTGAATATTCAGACACTGACAAAACTTAATCTTCCCCATCTCCTTCCATTACAGCATACCTCATTGGGGATGATATAGTTGCACTTACTTCAAACTATTGAAAGCAGTTGGGACTCTTATGCATTTACAAACATTGTTTTAAAAAAGAAACGTCACGTTTCCTCGTGTATTTTTAATCCTCAGGCTAGACAAAGAAAACCGCCCCTTCCGCAACTTTGTGGATAGGTCAGCGCATCCCCCAGCAAAAAATAATGTCATCGTCATTGTGAATGTGATTTGTTCTCCTTCGGAGCGGGCGCAAATGCTAAGGGAAAAACAGCCCCGTCTGTCGCACCCCTTACGAGCCCACTATACGTCGCCTATCGCATGGGAATGGGCGAACGGTAAAATAAAACGTTATCTTTATCCTCACAAAATTGTTAGATTATAATATTTTCGACGGAATTGTGTGAACAATGTTCAATATTAAAAAAATATGGTAGACATATCTCTACATCTCTACATATTATAAATTAAAGTCCTCCGACGTGTCTGTCTGTCTGTTCGCGATAAACTCAAAAATGATCGAACGGATTTTCATGCAGTTTTCATCAATATATAGAGTAATTCTTGAGGAAGGCTTAGGTATATAATTTGTCAAGATTTTGTGTAAATTGGTTAAAATATATATTATATAAAGGAGAATGTTTGTATGTGTTGAAAGAGCGGACTGGCAAGCGGGCGGTGTGGGTTTGATTTTTATGCTAATTAACAGATGGTAGTGGTTATATAGGTTGGGTAACCATCCAGTAGACGGCGTTGAGTTTTTTTAGCCACAGCAACGCGTGGTCGGGTTATGAAACGATATTAAATTTGGATTGAAAACTTTAAAGCCCAGTTGCTTCGCAGAAATTCATAATATGTAACATTGTCATCAAATGACCTCGGCGCCTTTTTTCATGGTTACCGTTAAACGCTGATTCCAAATTCCCTTCTACATTCTATTATACAAGATCAGAGTTTCCGCATAAATAATTGTGATCAACAGTAACTGTTGCCGACAAGAACATAATATCAGAAGCACAGATATGTGATAGGTAATGTCGTTTATTATTATTAACCATTTGGTTATTATTATAAATATATAGTATTCATTGACATTTTTTGTTCAAAATCACATAAATAGACAAACTTAATGATTTTTAAATTCCTTTTTTTTTTTAATTTTGCAGTGATTTTACACGAGTCTGCACTAGTTACTAAATAGTCATCTGATTTTATTAAACTATTATCCGAAGGACATTTTCGATTGTTTTAAACGGAAGTGGTGCCGTATGTTATTTTATAAAACAACAAAACAAAGAAAATTTAATAAAAAATTAAGAATACTTGGAATTAATTTGAAAAACTTTAATACTCTTTAATATCTCGACACATTTTTCGAACATTTTTTTCCAATTTCCGATAGTAAATTTCCAAACACCACATAGTATTAAAAATATGTCCTAAATTCCCGACCTTAATTCCGACCAATTTTCCGATTTTCCCAAAAGGAAATTTTTCGACCAATTTTGCGAACCGTAATTCTTCCGTTCTCCATTTTTCAGGTAGATTTTTTTCCAAAAATAAAAAAAAGGAAAATTTCTATTTTAAAAACATAAATTTCTTTATAAAAATTCCAAACTATTTTCCCACCAATTTTGCGATTTACTCAGAAGGTTTTTTTTCAGAAAAATAACATTTTCCTGGATCAAGAATTTCTCAAGAAGAAAAGTTTCCAAACTTCAAATAACAAAATCAAAAAGTTAAATGTCTAACCGAACATATAAAATAATTATTATATTATATTGAAAGAAAAAAATTATCCATCTTAATGTATGACGACATTTCTGTCACGGTTTGTATTGTTTATATGTCCCGGTGATCTTTATGCCACTGGATATTATCTTCCCAAGGAAACGTCTACTTTTGGAATCGGTTCCTTTTGTTCTCTCGGACTCTCACTTGTTTATATGACTAGTCCCTACTAACTGCCCGGGGGAAGTCTGTTATGGTATCCCCAATCGGGGTAGGTATCCACTGAGGCTGAAGGGAGGGCGGAATGGAAGAAAATGGGAGAGAGGAAGGTTGTTTCATGGACAGTCAAATTGTCTTTATCAATTTAAATTTTAATTTAACATCCGAAAACCCAATAAAGTACGTTAACATCGCGCTGAGTTTTGTTGATTTTTGACGACACACATTTTTGACGATTGGTGCACTTGGTGATTGTTTAGAATGTTCGTGAATTTTTGAAGTGAAAACTTGTTTAGCACCGTTGTGATTTGAAACTCGATGAAATGGTAACGAGCCACACTAAAAGTAACAAACACATACATCTATAGGGTTTAGCCTGCGAGAGAATGAGATAGACTAATCGATGTCCTCTTTGTGCGGTGCTTCTCAGAATAAAATATATAATGATTTTCTAACTTGGTAACAATATTACAATTTTTTATTTATTTTTTAAATATTTTATTTATTACAGTATTTTTTTTTTGGCTAGCACCGTGTTGTGGTAGTCAAACATTTAATATTTTATATAGGAATTTAAAAAAATGCTATTCTATTGAAACAGATAATAAACATACTAAATAAAAATTAAGAAATACAAAGAAAGTAAGTGAAAAAATAATCATATTTTAAAGATAAATAGAAATAAAAATTAAAATGAAAATTTTGAAATACAGAAACTAATAATAAAGATTTAGTGTTAAGAACTCATGTATTCTATACAAATATATAAATTAAAAGATATAAATGAAAACATTGCAAAACAATAAATAAACCCTACAATTATCCTATTCCCGATACTCTGCATTCTCTCGAAGTTTATTTTTCTGTATGTTTCACTTCTACCGCGTGTAAATTGCACACATGATTTTTCAAAAGTGAATCGTGCAGATTATTTTTATGCCTGACCACGCAGTTTATATTGTTTGCAAAATTCGTTCCATTGTTGAAATATTCGGTTATCGTAGCATCGGGGTTTTACGGCAAGTAAATGAAATTGTAATTAAATTGCAGTTTTCATTGGGTAATAAATATCATCAGATAATTTTATACGTATTTTATAACGTGATTGTTTTTTGAAAGAGATTGGGGACTTAACCTAAAAACGGAAAATAATATAAAAACCTTTAAAAAAAACTATTTAAACTCAAAATGTTGGAACAAAATTAAAAATATTACTTGTTACTACTGTACTATATATGCTCTGTATTTAAGTTAAGAAAGCGAAATATTATGTTTCTTTTAACTTAATAATAATAAAAAAAAAAAAACAAAAAAAACGTAAAATCCAAATGGTACTTCTGGGTTTATGGATTATAGATTTATTAATAATAATATAGATTTCCCCCTAATAATTGGCGCCAATTGATTTTTACCACTTGAGTCAAGTGGTAAAAATCAATCATGTTAATAGTGATCAAGAGATTTCAAGCTTTGGAATCCCGCAAGGTACAGTGATTGGACCAATTTTTTTTTACCATATATGTAAACGATTTTTTTTTTTCAACATTTAAATGGTCAAATTACATCATACGCCGACGATACAGTATTAATAATAAGTGAAAAGACTTGAGAAAATGTAGAATTAAAGGCCACAAAAGACATCAACACGCTTAAGAATTTTTTCGACACTAATTTACTATCACTAAATAGTGAAAAGACATTTGTAATTCCCTTTGCAATCCATCTAAACGATGTTCTCAAAAATTTTAACATTGTCATACACGATAATACTAAAATTCATAGCCAAAATTATTGCAAATCAAACTGTACAATATTAAAAACAACAAATAAAGTTAAATATCTCGGAGTAATTATCGACAAAAATCTGAAATGGAAGGAACAAATATGTCAGGTAGTAAACAAAATCAGAAAATTAATATATATATATTTTTAAGAATTAGAAATTTTTGGTCGATAAAAAATCTATATTTAATCTACTATGCCTTATTTCAATCCACTCTACAATACGCTATTATTAGTTGGGGATCCGCGTATAAATGTAACCTTCTTCCATTAGAAATTGTACAAAGAACAATTATTAAAATTATATTAAAAAAATCCTTAGACTACCCAACAGAACGCCTGTTTGAAGAATTTCAAGTACCCACATTTAAAGATTTGTATATTAAAAATTCATTAATTCAAATTATAAAAGAAAAGATAAATATCCATTTTTAAATGAAAACAGAACTCGACTTAAACATTTTTTCTATGCCCAAAACTAAATACGTCTTTTGCACAGCATCATTATACTTACCAGGGAAGAACTTTTTTCAATCGTCTACCAGAAGAAATCAGAAGCATTAATGATAAAACCCGAATACTACTCTCTGTCAAGAGACATTTTAAAAATATTCTTAAGAAAAAAACTGCTGTCAATTAATCTTACAAATATCCTTAGTTTTCCATAACATTCTTTCTTTTTTTAAAAAATACACACCATTATCAAATAAATACTGCAGCTCACATAATATATTTATGTACAATTAATTATTTAAGTACTAACTTATAACTAATAACTAATAGCATTTATGTACACTCCCCTTCCATACACAAGCAAATGCTTTTAATGGAAGGGTAGTAAACAAAAAAACCTGTGAAAAAAAAATATATTTTGTTGTAAAATTGTAATTGTAACAAATGTTTCAATAAATAATTTAAAAAAATATATATATATATATCATCAATAATAAATTAACAGATGACGAAGATATTGACAGGCAGAGGCGCGTACTGAGCATAAAAAGCAACATGCTCAGTAGAAGATTTCGGCTATGCAGTCCACGGGTAAAAAGGACGCTCTTCTTGGCCTTCTGCACCACCCTTTACACACGCGAGCTTTGGGCAACCTTCAAAAAAAGAACCATGGAAAGGCTTCGGGTGCAATGCTTACCGTCTGATGTTTGCACTCCCCAGGTACTGCAGTGCGTCCTCAATGTTTGCAGAAGGGCGAGTTCCAGGATTTAAAGCTCTATTAAGAACCAGGATTGCAGGACTGAGGAGAAGGATAAACCACTCCAGAAATATTCTTATAATAGAATCCCGTTTGACTTCAGGATCGAGCTTAGAAAAACATTGGAGAAAGACACTGGCTCCCATAATCCAAGACCCGATGGACTAATACGATCCCAATTAAAGTTTACTTTTTATGAAGAACTTGTATCTAATGATGCTTACTACTTTTTATTTAATTTTTTTAATTTATATGTATTTTTTCTTCTTATTACCATATTTTATAAATATCTTTGTGTTTTATGCATGTACATACACTCTATGTATATAGGATGTGTGGGATTGCACTCACCTCCCAACATTCTGGAATAAAGACCATTATTATTGTTATTATTATGAATGTGGATCGTAAAACTAGACAGTGAACAAAATATTATCAAAAGCAGCAAAATTGATGCTATGTCAACTTCCGAATTGATTCCGTTTTAGGTTAAGATATGTTAGATTAGGTTAGGTTAGGTTAGGTTAATTTAGCAATTTTTTAATCCTTAAGAAATACGCAGTAGACGATAACCCATAATTACTGAATTTTGTTAACGTGAAACGCATTGACTTATTTATTGTGCTATATTGATCTATGTGCATTTTTTTCAACGATTAAAACTTTTTCAAACCAACCGATCATACTCGTAGTAATATTATAAACTGCTACAGGAGCAGAAATACAAGATTACATTGAAAATCTATAAGGTTGAGTTAGCTTATGGAAAAACGTAAATAAAGATTAAGTACCCAATGACTTTTAAATCTCTGTAATTTTTGTGCGGTGAAGACCACTAATTTTCTGTTGTTTTATAATAGCTCCACACAGGAGGCCCCGAGGGAAAAAATGCCTTAGGGGAGGGATGTCATCTTTGGGAGGGTCTATTTAGGAAAAGGAAGGAGGGGAAGTTCTGGGAAGTATAAAAATTATGAGGGGTAGATAGGAATCTGGGTCAATGTGTCCAGGAGTGACGAATGTATGAATCCATCCGTCCCAATGCGGTGCAAGGCGATGCGTCGATAGAATCCGGCTGGAGAGTTGCCTCTGAATGTTACCTCTGCCAGCATCAACCAGCCTCTCCAGATCCAGCCCGCCACGCAGTAGGTGGGCAAATGCATTCGCCGCCAAGACGTAGACAAACCTCACGCCATGAACGTTGGTTATCCGTTGGGTTTGCGGGGCGGTGGTACCTTTGCCCGTCTCACAGATTATAAATGATGACAGCCAACTTCCGATAAGAGAGGATTCCGGAAAATAGTTATAATTAGTTCAATTTTTTTCGAAATTATTATTTTTAAACCAAAGTTATCATTGAATCTCTAACTGACAGCCCTGAAAAGCAGAACTAATTAGCAGTACCTGCAGTCATTTCAAACTGCATTCATTTCAACTGAAGGTAACAATTTCAGGTTTGACTTCCCATTATTCATATTATTTAACAAGTCTTTACCATCAGGGTGTTTTCCAGATCAGTGGAAAAAAAGCTTTTTAACGCCTATTCACAAAAAGGGTGATAAAAGCGATGTATCAAACTACAGACCAATATGTATATTGTCCGCTATTCCCAAACTCTTTGAATCATTAGTCCTAGATGTCTTTAAAAAACAAACCAATGATATAATTGTTCCCAATCAGCACGGTTTTATCACAGGTAGAAATACTTTAAGTAACTTAATCATTTTTTATGAAAATTATATAACTGATTCCCTTGTCCTTAAGCATTAGGTGGATTCTATATTCACTGATTTTTCCAAAGCTTTTGATAAAGTTAGGCGACATATTCTTGTACATAAACTAAATATGTTGGGCATTAAAGGAATCTTATTGAACTGGTTTAACAGTTATCTTAGTAAAAGAAAGCTTTGTGTTAAAATAAATTCTGTGAAATCTTATATCTTCGAAGCCACAAGTGGGGTTCCCCAAGGATCTCACCTCGGACAATTTTTTTTATTTATTATTTATAAATGACATTTTCATTATATTTAAAGAGATGTACAAGTTTTACTCTTCGCTGATAAATGAAATAACAAATAGAGCTATAAAAATGCTTGGTTTTATATGCAGAACAGCAAGTGATTTAAGTCACTAGAATGTTTGAAAATATTGTACACTTCTTCAGTAAGAAGCCAGGTAGAGTATAATTCGCCCATTTGGTCCCCATTGTATAAAATACATTCCGACAATATAGAAAGGGTACCGCACAAATTTCTAAGATTTGTTAACTTTAAGCTGAATATTCCAATTCAAAATATTAACTATATCCTTTTGATGAAACAACTCAACTTAATTACGCTGTCGGATAGGCGGATCATCTCTGACCTTGAACTGTTAAATAAAATCATTAATAATTGCATTGACCACCCCGAAATTTTCGCCAAAATAAAATTTTACGTACCGACCAGAAATACGAGGCAAAGTGCTACCTTCTTCTGTGACAATTTTTTACACCTATAAATAGATTACATCATTTTGGCAATAAATTTGGGAATATTGTAGACACGTTTGCATATTCTGTATTAGTTATAAAACGAAGCCTTTATAATTACTTTAATGAAATGTATGATTTTAATTTTTTTTTTTACTTTTATTTATTTACTTATTTTTTATTTAAAAAAATACATACATATACAGATTTATAGTAAAACATATGGTTAATGAAACTAATTACAATACATAAATTTCATTTTAACGAAACTACTCAATTCAAAAGAGAAAAACATTTCTCGTGCTTGAAATTTGGAGAGTGCCATTGTAAAATGCAAATAGGTACATAGAGTACGTTATTACAAGTACTTACATTAAAAAAATATGTATATTTATACATGAAGACAAGTCGACATATTGAACTTGAAGTAAATAAGAATTAAATTGGAATAGGATGTAATATAAGATAATACATGCATAGATATATCAGAAATAACAAAAAAAAATATTATTGTATTTACTCAATAGGTAGATTGTAAGTAGGTAGTGGGTACTTAACGTTGGTTTAGAAACATTGATATTTGAAATGGATGAGCTGACAGTATTGTAAAAGTAGGTACTTACATATAATAAAGTTGTAACAATTTTGAGCCTACAAATAACACGTATGTACTTTGCTTTCAATTAGATATGCTGCTGAAATATTTTTAGAGGATATGTCCTAGATATTTTTTGTTATTATTGTGATGATAAAATTAAAACTTATAATTAATTAGTCGGGTTGGTCAATTAGTTGTTTTATTTGGAATTTAAAAACTTTATAATTTTTTTCAGACTTGATTTTATACGGGATAGCATTGAAAATTTTTATACCTTGATAAGCATAATGGTGTTGGGAAGCACTCGTTTTAAATTTTGTAATTTATAAATTGCCACGAGATCGTGGTCGGTTGTTTATGTTTGTAAATGTTGTTGTTGATGGATTGAAATTATCTTTATGAGTTTGTAATAATGAGTTCTTTTTGAAAATTTTATTTAGACTGAGAACCCTAAAAGAGTCAAATAGCTGTGTTGTTGGAAATACAGATGGTTTTCGTAAGATGACTTTTAAAATCAACCTCTGTACCCTTTCTACAGGTAAGAGGTAAGTTTTGAAGGTCCCACCCCATCCGATTATACCATATTGTAGAATAGATTGGGCAAGAGAGAAATAGATAATTTTAATCATACTGGATTATAAGATGTTTCTCAGTCTAATAAATATGTTTGTAAGTTTTCTTATTCTGGTTACTGTATTTTGGACTTATTCTTTCCATTTTAAAAGTGTCTATCTACTATGACACCAGATACTTTATACTATTTTTGCATGGTATTTTGCACTATTAATTTAATCATTATAATTGTGTACTACGTACCTGCCTAACTATTATTATCTATCTTTGTAAAAGCCCACTAGGGCGTAAATAAATAAATAAATATCATAACTAAGTTACTCCATTTTAGCCAATTCCTAGAATCCAACGATATGTACAAATAAAAGAAAAGTTTATAATGAACTTTTCTTTTATTTTTGAGAATTTTTCTTATTTACTTATTTTTATTCTGCATAAAAATGTGTACACTTTATACAAGCTCATATTCTTTTTTTTTGTTGTAAAACATATTTGTATCCTATAACTAAATACTAGTTGTTATCATACATATGTACTTTGTTTAATGTACATTATTATCACTGTAATCTGTAATTACCCTCCTGTGTACCACTGTGTATCATGTATGATGTATCACCGGATTGTAGTAGCCATTTTATGGCGTTGAAATAAATAAATAAATAAAAATGACAAGAATTGTGAAAAAAACAATCCGCAATAACTTTTACCCACACGTATTTATGAATGAAGATTTTAGTATTCCAGTAGCGCGTATACAGAATAGTCTATATCTATAGTATTACTCCGCCACTGTAACGGTTTAATGTGACCAATCGGCACGTAGGTCCGCCATTACCATAAACACCCATAATCGTCCCACCAGAATTATTTACTCCGCAGTCACCCTATCTACACACACAGATAAACATCGTCACTTGTACGGTAATTTCACTAGGTGTTGCATTTTAACCCATTGGCCACAGAATTAATGAGCTAAAAAGTTGGCCTTCACCACTTAATTAATTTTGTACCAAAAATTGAAAACCTGCATTGGTGTACTAAATCTATTATAACTTTTGAACCGTATATTCAAATTAATTAATTTCTTTAAATTTGCTTACATATTAGATTAAGGTAAAGAAAAACATAAAAATAAAATTTTTATAAAATATGTGTAAATAAGGTTACAAATATAACCTTCTCTTTTTTCGTAAGTTTTTTTCCACATTTTTTTTCAAAAGGTTACAAAAAAACATAATATCCACAAATAGAACAATAATAATTTTTGATTTTTATATACATGTAGACTAATAACTAATAAAATAATTGTCTATGATAGACCTCAAAGCAATCAGGGCGTTCAGGTTCACTACCAAAAGCCTAGAACCACTCGCAATATCGAAGAAATTAAATGGCGGCTGGCTGCATACAAAACTTGGAACACAAATATCAGGGAAAAAACATAAGAAACATATTATTGCCAATTCTATGAAATTAATGATTAATTACCTACAGACCGTTCGGCATTGAAAATTTTATTGAAAAATGTCACTATCGTGCTCGTTTTTCGTTTTTTGACGGACCTACTCTAGCCCGTCAGCGTGCCGGGGTTTGTGGTTAAGTACCTGAGTTGCATACCCGGTAGGCTGTCGGGGTTTGTGGCCAATGGGTTAAGGCCGTGGAATGAAACGTTTTGTGAATTGAAATTCAATTTATTTAAAGTCAGGCTTTTCTTTTTATATTTTTTATAGTGTTTTGTGGGTATGCGTAATATTGTTGTTTGTCTAATGATTTGAATCTTATTATTTTTATAGTGTTTTGTGGGTATGCGTAATATTGTTGTTTGTCTAATGATTTGAATCTTATTATTTTTAAATACTTGATTTGTTATCGGAAATGAATGAATTAATGCAAATCTTCGAGGTGGAAAGTAACCCACTTCCCGGCAACCGATCGAGCTGTTATCGACGACAATGCATTATATGTATCACATTTTGGTGGCACTCTTGCACACAAACGCATTTCTCTGAAATTGGCTACCAGCCGTAATAGCTCTTAAGTTCCGAAGGCCCACGATATCTTCAGTTTTTAAGGTCCAAAAATGGAAAATAGATGTATTGATGAAAAAACTTTGTTTTTATTATGGGTTATTTTTTTAAGGTAAATAGGAAATTGAAAAATAAGAGAAAAATAGCACTGCAATGGCGACTAACTTTTTTCTTGTGCTTTTTTTTGTTTGTTAAATATAAACGTATTTAACACACATAACAATTATATTTTTTTACAACAGCTCTATACGGGAGGCCCTGGTGAAAATAATTTCTCTCGGGGAATATGTCGTCTTTGGTGATGCTCTGTTGAGGATATTTTTTAGGGAAATGAAGGAGAGGTAGTTTTGGGAAGGAAAAAGCTATAAGGGGTGGCTGAGTGTCTGGGGTTCAATAAGTGACGTGCGTTTCAATCCATCCCTCCCACCACTGTGCAAGGCGATGTTCCGAGAGAGTTTTGCTGGAGAGATCAGTAGGTTCAACCGGTCTCTCCCGATCAGGCCCGCCATGCAATAGGTGGGCAAACGCATCCGCCGTCAGATCCTAGACGAACCTCGCCCCATGAACCCGGACACCCCTGCTAAGTTGTTAACCACTTGGAGTAACCTAAGGCAGGGGTGTTGATTATCCAATAAATAGTTCACTGGGCGGCGGTACCCATACTCGCCTCCCAAAATGTATAAATATATATACATTTATAAAATACCAAAAACAACTGATTTTTCCACACAGAAAAATGAAGGTACCATTTTGTTATATGCCCGCTCAGAGAAATATTATTTTGTATACGAGTATCTACTTATAGTTTATATGTACTTACTATATCCGGGTGTTTTCTATACGGAATAAAAGAAAATCACCCACTATGAAATGATAATAGCAAAATATTAATTCGGAAAACAATGATGCAATAGGCCCGTGCAGAACTGCTGAACCCAACATGTCGAGTTTCTGCAAGTCGGATTGTGTGTAGGCAAAACCGTTTTATCGGGCCGTCGGAAAAATAAGAATTCGGTTGGCGGTACAACATGTTTTTCTTCAAATTGTTCTGCAAGTTGGATCGTATGTCGGGCCTAAGCATATTACTAGGAACTGTTAAAAATTCAAACTTCCTAAAATTTCCAGGCTGGGTTCAATCTTAAAATAAACAAAGAATATTTTTTGTAGACCATTACTTTATTTTCAACAAAGAATTTAGGGTAATGGTTTTTATTTTACTTGAATTCGTGGTAATCCATTATTCGCACTTGAAGTGAAATGTCACAAAACTGCGCTATATAAATAAAATGTTATTATTATTATTGGAATGCTAAATAGAACTCGTCGGAAAAATAATCGAAAAACAGAAAATCAATTAAAAATGAAAGCATAAAAATTTTAGTGTTATTTTTGTTTAGACAGAATTTTTATATTTAAAAAAAGATCAGTTAAAGTCAAGAGCCGCCATAATTTAAGGCGGCAATGTTGGAAGGTCTTCCCTCCGAGCCGCTATAATTAAGGGCCCCCAAAAGCAAATATATATTTTTTCATATAAAAAGTAGTGTGCACCGACATTTATTTTGAGTTGGGTAAAATTAATCAAAAAACCAAAAAAAAAATAAGTATCAAAGTAATTTAGTTACTACGGTCAGTTTCAGTAAAATAATTTCGGATGGTGTACTAGACGTTTGTACATAAACTAAATATAATAGGGAGCTGGCCACAATGACACGCCAATGGAGTTTGGTACGCCAGTGGATTTTGGAACGCCACTGGTCTTTTAAATGAATTTACTACTTTGACACAAAATGCTTCTAGGTATAACGGTAAAACTGATTTGAGTACTGGATTAAAATAAATATTTTTCACTTTGGAGACTGTGGGAGACTGGGGTTTTTAGGATTTTAGGATACTGGGAGAGGTAAACTGAATCTAAGACTGATTAAAACACTTGATAAGAGGTTTGAACTTGGAGACTGTTGGTATCTTGAGTATTCTTTCTTCTTGGCTGATAGTTTTGAACTGACTTCCTACCGGTTTGACTTCTATTTTTATAGGGCAAACTCAGGTCGGACTTTTGGGGGACAGAACCTCCTTAATTTTTCTAAGGTACTTGTTTTAGGTAATTTCCCTGGTCGCTACGATTGGAAGTCAGCTGTGGTAAAATTATGTGTGATAGTTTTTGCCATGATTTTACCAACTCAGGATACCAAAGCCTCACATCATTTTTATTGTGTTTACAAGAAAAGGTACAAGTATACATATGTGATATAAGGTACAATTTTAAACAGTAAATATTTTTCTTAAAGTGCAACAATCACTGATAGACGTCAGTTTTTGGGTTATTTTTGTAGCATATACTCATTTTTAGATGATGATGTTTATTTCTTGATCCAAATTTTTCCCAATTTCTCGAAATTGAGCTCCAAATTTTTCGGAAGATGAATTCGCTGTCGTAAATATTTACGATTCAGATTTTTCCTTTGTTCAGAATTGACCAATAGTGGCTCGGCTGGTCGCATGGTGGGGGTGACGTAAATAGTCAGGAATTTCCTTGGCGTTGATCATTGCTGTCTGGAGTCCTTTGTGGAAGCATTCGGTGGTTATTCAGATGTGTTTTCCAGTCCAATGAGGCTGCCGCATGTATTCATTATAAATTTCATTTATGTTTTCAATTGATTAGTTAGTTAAAGGACATAACAGCATTGTAGACAAATCATTTGGAAGGGGCACCACATGCACATTATTCCTCTAGCCAATAGCAGCACTCAGATTGTCGTGCTAGCGGCATGGTACTCTGTGGGAGCGTAAATTCCAATCTTGAATTTCCAGGGTTGTCATACGCTTTTGCGCACTCGTTCAATGCACACGTATTCCTACGACACGTTCGATACAGATGGGATGGGTTAAAATAAACGTTGTTATAATTTATTTAATTTTTACTTTTGGAGGATAAAATTTTAGATGATTTTAAATGCATTCAGACTAGGATCCACGAACAATTATTTGTACTTGAGATAATAAGAAAGTATTTAAAATAATGTTTTCTTAAAATAATCTTACATAGCATTAACTGTCTCTTTTCGAGTGATGAATCACATTTAAAATAAATATTCTAAACAAATGCTTGTACCGTCCATCATAAAATTTTGCCTTTTCTTTCCCAAACACGTTCAATAAACATATTATTATTAAAATATATACCAGGAATTATTAATGGCATTTCCAATAACACTTGTTCCCACTGCCAGCGAACTGCATCTAATTTTCTCTAAATAAAATATAAACAGTGTTAATCTCAAGTGACTTCTCTGACCTGTGTGGTCGTGTATATTTTCTGCCAGTACAGAGTATAAATAACACAATACACATACTTTACTGGCATTCATCGGTTAAAAGAATTATAAATGTTTTGTAATCGACGAATCGGTGGAGGCAATCTTTTAGCTGTTAGTTGTTAGAAAGTTTTGTCTAGTCTGTAGTTAGAAGTAAGATTGTTGAAATATATCATAAATTTGTGCAGCGCTCTCGAGGTGATCTTTCACAAAAACGGCGCTATACTAATCATCCAAATATTACTATTACTAGCTGACCCGGCCACGCGTTGCTGTGGCTAATAAAACACAACGTCATCTACTGGATGGTTATACAACCTTTATAACCACCGCCGTCTTTGAGTTTATCGCGAAGAGACAGACACATGCTGCGGAGGACTTTAATTTATAATATGTAGGGATGGTGTGAAAGATTATAGGGGTAACTAACGTATTTAAGTTAATAAGGATTAATACTGTATCCGTCTAAATAACTTTTCAATTACCGCAACGTACGTGACTATTTTTTTAAGAAGGGTATTATAGTAAGCTATCCGTAAAACATAGATATATGCCTTCGCGGGCTTTTTTGTAGATCTATAAAAGAGGAATATCCCACCATGCATTGTTTTGTTATATCCCAAAAGGATTAGGCAGCGTTTTCGATGAAAACTACCAGGCGGCTTGACTTTTTCCGACACTTCTAACAATTATCGTTATGTTTCTACCAATTTACACAAATCCTTGACAAATTACATACCTAAACCTTCCTCACGAAACACTCTGTCTATTGGTGAAAACCGCATGAATCCGTTCAGTAGTTTTCGAGTTTATCGCGAACAGACAGATAGACAGACAGACAGACGACGCGGGGGACTTTAATTTATAATATGTAGAGAAGATGTAGAGATGAAGAGATAGAATAGAGAAGATAGAGAAGAGAAGAGAAGATAGAGAAGAGAAGAGATTAACACTTGTGCAGATATCTATCATCAAAAAATGATAGTATAATGAAACGCACTAAAGACATTTTTTTTACATTAGCTCCACATAGCAGGCCCCAAGGAAAATAATTTCCCTCAGGGCCTAAGTCATCTTTGGGGATGCGGTGTGGAGGGTATTTTTAAGAAAGGAAGTTCTGGGAAGGAAAAGGGTATTAGGGGTAGGTCGAAATCTGGGGGTCAGTGTGTCCGGGAGTGACGGACGTATGAATCCGTTCCTCCCACTGCGGAGTAAGGCCGAGAAAGTACGGCTGGAGGAGTCAAATGAACTCCCGCAATCATTCTCTCCCGTTCCGACCTACCATGCAACTGGTGGGCAGGGCAAGACCCGGACTAACCTCACCCCAATGAACCCGGCCATCCCTGCTAAGTCACCAAACGTAGTGAACCACTTCGGCTGACCTATGGCAGAGGTGTTGGCTGGCCTGCCTAATAAAATAAATTATGTCCATATACTTTTGTCTTTAACGCCTACAACATATAACAACCGATATACCGTTTCTTTCTTTATAAAATTGAAAACTTCTAGTGGGTCTGTGAACAGTACTCAGGTACTTAAATATCTACCTACTTCATTACAACTAAGTTGGGTAACATTTATTTTTTTATTTGAAACAAAGAATTATATAATTTGTACAAAGAAACGCAACCATCTCAATGAAAAATCATTTATCATACATTCTTCTATCTTCCCTTCTTCTTCTCGCGCCCTGTCCGTTCAACGGACGTTGGCTGCTTTGTTGGCTATGCAGACTTTGTTTACTGCGGCCCGGAACGGCTCTAAAGTAGACTGTCTCAGGTTTTTCAGCCATGACGTTCTCCTTCTTCCAGGGCCCCGTCTAGGGATGCGAGGTGTTTAAAAATATCAAATATCGATATATGTACATCGAGTTAAGTCGATATTGATATACCGATATATCGGTCTAGCAGGTCGATAAATCGATATTTCTTGATTTTTAAAAGCTTGTAGAAATCCAATGTAATTTTAGTTATACGAAACGTTTATCGATTATGTACGTATGTAATTTTTATTCTTATCTATGTGAATAATCACAAATTTTGGAAAGGTACATGAAATGTCTTTTTTTCATAACTTTATTTAAAAAAAATTGTTCCATTATTTTGTACCAGCTATCTAACTTAACAGTAGAGTACACGCGTGGGCTACATATGTGGCCCAGGGTATTGTTTTTGTTCATAACTTCGTGAAATCGCGTGATTTTACTTTAAGTCTCTGGCTAAGCTCCGATTGGTTGTTGCTCGACGCATTCAGTGTGGCATGAGCGATCAACACTGGCGCACGTGCGAAAAATAACGATTTAAAGTTGTTGGGCTACGTATGTAGCCCATGCGTGCACTGGCGGAAGGCAAGAAAAGCACATGGAAAACTTGCTCGAAATGCTACAGGCG
The DNA here is from genome assembly GCA_917880885.1 of Limnephilus marmoratus. Lineage (NCBI taxonomy): Eukaryota > Metazoa > Arthropoda > Insecta > Trichoptera > Limnephilidae > Limnephilus > Limnephilus marmoratus. The sequence continues at coordinate 16,153,653 of OU862906.1, forward strand.
TATATGTAATGATCACCAAATTTTAATTTGTCCTTCGTGTAATGAAAATTTTTAAAAAAGTTTAAGAAAGAGAAGATATATTTTTTTTTATTTCGGTTTACTTAATAAATGTCGTTTATAATAATAAATGTGTTTTATCTTAAAATTAAACGATTATCTTTCAGTATATTTCAATTCAAAATAGGCTACAAGTGAAGCCCACGCGAGCACTCATGAATGTTTTAGAGGCGCGTGTACCGTAGTGTTAAAAATAGTAACTTCAGTCTGCTTCCTTGTAGCCGGTTTCTGCACAGAGTTATAGTGGCTCCTGCCTTTGAAAAAAGACGTTCAGAAGCAACACTTGTTGCCCCAATTTGTAGATGACTCATTGTCACTTTAAAAAATTTGGGATATACACCTTGCATCTCTTGCCATGTTTCAAGAATGTTTACTTTTCCAAGAGCAGAAAGATGTAATAATAGCATTTTACCCAATTTTGTGGGTATTTTAAATTGGGCGGGTTTTTTGATATTTCAATACGATATATTGAGTTTTTCGATATTGATATTGATATCGGCGTATCGTCGATATCGATAAATATCGATATTTTAAGGGGTCGATATATCGATATTTTTAGGGGTCGATATATCGGTATTTATCGGTTTTCCGATATATCGTTGCATCCCTAGCCCCGTCGTCCGGCAATCTTTCCCTGCATTATGAGAAGTAAGATCTCGTACTTCTTTGGATGTCTCATTACATGTCCAAATTGTCCAAGACATTGAAGTTTTCGATTTTTATTGTTTCAATAACTTATTTTTCTTTATTCATCCCAACATAACATCTTCATTCGTAACTCCGTCCACCCAGCTTATTTTGAGTATTCTTCTGTAGATCCACATCTCGAATGCCCCAAGTCGCATAATTATTCTTCAGTAAGCGTCCATGCTTCCTTTCCATAAAATAATACCGAAACATGTAGCATCTGACCATTCGCAATCTTATTTTGTCTACCCCAATATTGAAAAATACAGATAAAAAAATCCAAATAAACACGAAAATTTCCTATTTGCCGACATAATCTTTTCCCAACCATTAAAAGGGCCATCATCCTAAAACGAAAATGGAACATAGTTAACAAATTTATAGGCAGAATAAATGCCAAACGATTGAGTTAAAACATGACTCCCTACGCCCGTAAAGTTAACGGAAAACAAGAAAACTGAATTTTTTTAAATGAAACTTCTTTAGCCCCGTTCGCGATTTGAAATTCAGATGTAACGGAATTGCGTCACAAAAATTAAATATTTGACGGTCCGCGGTTCTTATGTAATGCGATAAATTCACTACGCACGGGCCTCCAATAGCGCCGCGGTATGAAGCGCCCGACTCTCAGCGCCCAGAGAGACATTCAGCCAACAGAGGTTCGAAGCCTACCAAATCCAAAAAAAAAATATCATTTAATTTTTGTAAAATCAATATCCATTCTTCAAATAAACAGGCAAAAGAAAATACAGCGACATCTAGTGACTTTCTAGTTTCACTTCTACTGCGTGTGAATTGCACACTCTGATGTTTTTAATTTCCTATAAAATATTCGTTATTATTTCTATGTGGCTGCGCACAAAAATACATATTTTGTTTGTCAGCGCCCTTTAGTAGACCTGACCGAGTGTTCATGTCAATAAATCACGCGGAACCCCACTTAAGAGATGATTTACATCATATTAATTTAGGCTTCCTACACCCAACGAATGCACTCTGTGCGTTTAGTGCAGGGCCGCACACAGAGCTAAAAGGCATATATTTTGGTTGTTGAACGAGGCGTCCGGAATAATATAATGGGGTGTTAAATGACGTACTTGACTAAAATTAACCAGTGATTCCTGACATTATTTGGAGTAATTAGAAATTTTGGCCTGCGGTGAAAAATTTGATATATTTATTTTAAACATAAAATAATCTTATTTAAAACATAAAATAATCAGTATGTATTGAAGAGGTAGGGTTGGGATGTGGAGTTGAGCAGTTACTCGGCTGAATGACCAGTGATGATACGTGGAATTTTTTAAAAATTTATGTAATTTAAACAATATTTCTTTATTAGATCCACTATATATTTTATTTGGTTTTATTTTTTAGGTTTCAGAAAGACCGTCCCTTTCTCAGCGCAAACAAATAAACGTACCTCTATATATTTGACCAGAGGTAGGAACGGTTGATCTGAAACCGGTTGGCGTAAATAAAATATGTAGTGGTTTTAACCAAGAAATTATGTTTAATTTATTTATAATGGATAACCTCAAAGTAGTTAATAGCTTCAATCAAAAGTAAGAGTTTTTTTTGTTTAGATTTGAAGAAAAGAAATTAAAAAAAAAAAAAAAACAGAAAAGTCACCGGAGACACAAATTACATTAAAATTTTTTATCTCCAAATAATGTCAGAAATATCTGGTTTAATAAGAAATACGGCCCTGTGAAGAAATTTTTCATAAACTTGAGGTGATTTTTCAGAAAAACGGCTCAAAGCAAATCAGCAAAATAATGTAAATATTATTGGTCGGAAAATCTAAGAATATTCGTCCAAAAAGCTTTCTCAAAATAACATGCTTAAGGGTCATTAACCAGCCAGCGGCCGAGAATTCATATTTCGGCGAAAGACGTTCTTACAATCGTACAGGGCGGTTCCAATGAGAAAGATTAATCATTTTCTCTACCAGCTTTTTAAAAAATAAAATTCATTATCGATATTATTTCATTAAAAAGTTGCTTTAATTTATACCTACATTCAAAAATGCTGAAAGGCGTGACGATAAAACTATCAAAATTATGTACGCTTTGTAATTATTTTTTGATAATAATTACTCATCATTTTTTAATAATGTCTAAGCAAAATAATAATGTAAAAAAAACTTTAATATGTTAGTTTGTAAGACCTAAATAAATAGACAAACTGAAGTATTTTATATTTTTGAATGTAGCTATTACTTTGTGGTTATCCAGTATAGAAAAATGAAATAATTGAACTTTGTATAAACCACTTATATGATGCGCAAATCCGACCGGTTTCGGAACATACATTCCTTCGTCAGGGAAAGCTTATACTAATTTGACAGTTTCGAACAATGTTTTATTATGGTAGGGGTGGAGCCGTTGCTAGTTAATAATGTAGATTGGGTGGGTAGGTATTAGTGTAGAGTGGGTGGGTAGGGGAACAAATCCATGATTGGGCTATATGACAATATTTTTTGTTTGTTGATAATAGAGTTATAATATATCGAGTTCCAAGCTAGCGGCCAGAGGATCCGGCAGTCTGTCTCAACGTGAGGAAGGCACATGCTTCGGTGAAATCGTAATTACTGTGAGCTTGTAACTTCTGTTAGTTTGAGTTTATTGAATTACCATTTTAATTTTGTTCTACTTGAACTGGCCACCTTTAGTAATTTAACATCTTGAGATCTTTTTTTGTAAATCACGACAAGCTATCAATTATTTTATTAGATTTTAACTATTTAGTTTCTTCTTCTAAGGACTAAACATGACCCTGAAGTATTAAATATTATTTTGTTAGAGTCTCATGTTCTGTTTTATTATTTAATAATATAATTTGATTGTTGCCTCAACTCTTTTATTTTTAACTATAAGTCTTGTGTTGTAATTATTCTTTTATGCAGTATTACACCTTTATTATTAAACCATTACATTAATGCCCAAGTATGGTGTACATTATAAAGTATTACATTTTACATTCATTTTTTTTAAACCATTACATTGGAGTATTGAAGTATTTTATTTATTTATTTATTTATTAACGGTATAAATATTCCATAAATACATATTACATGTCACAAAGTATTAGTTGTAGGTACATAGGAAATACTTTTAAAAAGAGTTAAGTTAATTGTGGCATTTGATTAAGAATTAATTAATTATTTTCGTCACAAAAAACGTGCGCGGATCCTTTTTTAATGATTTTATTTAAACTAAAATTAAAATTCTGAAAAGAAGCTTTCCCGGAAAATTAATTGATTTATTTTATTGCATGATTATATGATTTGAAATGTGTGTTGTATAAAACAAAATTTTGTTTGAAAATTTAACAAATCTGCCAACGACCTACGGTAAAACCTAATTGTACTAAAAACTAACATTTTTTCTCAAAATGTATATCATAGTTTTACTAGATAAAAGAATGTCTATCGAAATCAATTTATAATTTTTTGTTGGAAAGACTCAATAGTTCTAAAATTTGATTTAAAAAATGAAATATTTACGATTTTGTCTGGTTATTCCCTCTTAACTGCTTTTTCTCCATCATATAATTCGGGCCTCTTTAAGACTTGCAATAAATAAACACTATGTCGTCATCCAACAGGGTGACGACATAGTGTTAAGGCCGTACAGAGAGGGGCGCTCTTGTGAGGTATTAGTTTATTTTTCGTTCACTTTTGGAGTCATTTGGTAAAGGTTTTAATTTTTTTTTAAATGTTCTTTAACACGTACAACTTCTTGAATAAAACATAATATATGTTTCGTTTTGTATTGATATATCTATATCCAAATATATTTTAAGAAACGGATATAAAATAATTGTATATCTAAGCTTGATTCCTGATTCGTTTCTAAAACAGATGCAAATCAAAATATATTCGGAATTAAATCGCCATTTACGCTTTTACAATTTCCATAAAAAAAGGCAATAAACTTAAACTTATTATTTTAATAATGCTGCAGCTCTTTTTTAATTTTCACACTATTACACCGAGTGAGACAAACAATGTACGTACCTGCTTCCCCAAATCGTTTTCTTGCATCTCCCTCAATCGTATTAAAGAGATGACAGTTCAGCCGCGTTCCGTTGACATCGCCGTGGGAATTATAAAAGCAGCCAGATGAAGCCGTACTAAATAACGTAAAATCATATAAAATCATATGATTTTGTTTTGAAAATTTGATGGCTCAGAAGTATTATAGATGCTTCAATTATATATACTGCGTGTAGAACACACGTTGGCCCTTAAAAATATCTGTCATTTTTTTATAAGTCTTTTAATAAGCCTGTAAAAAAATAAAGTATAAGGTCTATAAAAAACACTTTCAAGTCCAAACTCTCCTATTTATAAACCCTTTTTCGGATTTTTTGATAATTTGGATTCTTGGATAATTTGGATTCTTGAAGTGACCCTTATGGCATGGGCACAAGAACCATGCACTGGGTACATCTATTTCGTATCAGTCACGCCCCGGCCGGAGCGGGAGACAGTTGTGTGACTCCGCGTCGCTTAGTTTCGTGAAATCAATTTTAAATTTCAGGTTTTCTTACAATAAACAATGCGAAAAAAAGGAATTAATATTTTTTACAGGCCTTTACGAAATCAATCTGTAAAAACAAATTCTCAAATGCCTTTTCCAACCTTTCCAAAAGCTTTTTCTCAAGTATTTTTAAACTCCTCGCATAAATTCCGGCGAGAATTCCGATTTCGATTTTTTCCTGAACTATTGGATCGCCTTAAGTATTATGTTATCTAGCGGCATTGGGTTTATTGCAAATTTACACGAAACGCACTTGTATCGTGTATTCGTGGTTAAACTAGAATATTATTTCAAATGTTCATTCCACTGTAGATTATCAGGACAATATTATAATTGATTCCATCCCTGTACACTGTACAGTTGCATTGGGCCTCTTCCTTAATGACCGTTATCCCCTTATCTCTAGCGCCCAGCTTCGCTCCATGTCACCATTCACCAGCCGCTCCAGTCACCGGAGATTCGTCTGTCTCCATACAAATGAGGCCACAATGACCCCAATGCCGTTATTGCCCCTCGTCTGTTTATTCACTCTGACTGCCTGGCCTAGGCTGCTTTATGAACTGTGTTGACGTGGACCATTTACCAGGCGATGATAAGTTTTGATGAATCGGCTCAATGCATTGTGTGTTGTGCAAGCATGTTGAGTTATTTATAAAAATTATCTATTAGACACTTAAGATGCTATTTGTGTAAATGAAAATTATATTCAAAATACGTAGTAGGGGGAGCTGCGCACTATCATCAAAGTATTACATTTTAACTGGCTCGGATACTTGGAACCGATATCGTCTAGTCGTCTAGTGAGACGGGTTACGTAAACGTGTAAGGACATGAATTGTATTCAAATTTTATGTCAATAAACTCCCCGTTACCCGACAATAGTTTTCATTTTATTTTATAAGAAACAACCAGCTTTTTTACAGGGTGTTGAGGGGCGTACATGACTTACTTTAACCAGTGATTCCTGACATATATTGGAGTTTTTTTTTTTTTTTTAAGTATGTTTATTCAGTTTTTTTAATTTTACAATATTTATCTTAAAAGTCCTACAAAACTGATCAATCAGTTTGATTGTAAGAAATCTCTCATTTTTCCTATTTAATTAATACTTTTAGGTTTTACAAAAAAAAAAATGTTAATGAAATTTTGGTCTCCGGTGATGTTTTAGATGTCTTTTTTTTCAAAAAGTTTTTCATCAAATTCCAACAAAAATATCCTTTACATGGCGTCACTGATCACTCAGCCTAGTAACCAACCAACCCCTCACCCTTCCCCTAACTGTCCAATACCAACTGATTTTTTATGCTTTTGTTAAAAAAATGTCACCGGAGACCATAATTTCATTTACATTATTACTCCAAATAATGTCCGGAATCATTGGTCAAAATAAGTCAAGTACGTCACTTAACGCCCTGCATAATGCAAACACATTTTTGATTATACGTATAGGTAGGTACACACGAGGATAAATATGATTAAGCCAAAAAGTTTCTTACACAAAAGTTATAAGAGGAATAAAGGATAAGGATAGGAAATATTCCCTATACATTTTATACTCATGCATCGTACGCATTCGTTCGTTCGCATAGGATCGATGTTCATGAAGGTTATTGCTTAGAATTTCCGGTATATTTATATATTTATTTATCATCGGACTGGTGTTCAATTTTCAAAATAATAACAAGAAATTAAATATAAATTATAAGAGTAAAGGACGATACGTAAAAGCAAAGACAAAAAACAGAGATAAATATAAGAAAATGGAAATGATGAGTCAAGACTTAACTAGAAGTAAAAATATTTATCCTGATAATTCTTTAATTGTTTAATGGCTGACAAAATTCCATCAGACTTGTACCAAAAAATAAGGTTTTTACTTGAGTTGACCATTCTACATATTCTGGACAATGGTGAATAAAATCCATAGTTGAGTGTTGATTGAGGAAGAGCAGTTAATTGTTTCTGAGTATACGGGAAGGTACATATATTGAAAATGATGATTTGTTTGTGTAATACAGCGCACGTGTTTGGGGATTTTTTTTCTAACTTTGGTTCTGCACGTAGGGAAATGAAATTTTTTTTTGTCGGGGTGCCGGTAAAGAAACAAAGTTTCAGTACTGTCATGTGAGCGTTAAAAGTATATTAATTTCTTGATTCATTAGAGGTAGAATACTCGAAGTAGAATAACATGGGATTTAAAAAAAGATGTCCCGAAGATATTAAAAATTAACCAATTGATATGAAAGTTAAAATATAATCAACATATGTACATAATTGAGATTACCATCAAATCGCAAGGGGTGGAACAAGTCGCCCGGGGGCGTATTTCCTTTTCCGTGTTCAATAAGAGGCAACCATGTCTCGAAATCGACACGGGTTTGTAACGCTATTTTACCTTCCAAACCCGTATTCAATAGAAGGCAAGCGGCATCTAATTGTGCACGGGTTTGAAACGCCAATTCTCTTTCCAAACCCTTGTTCAGTACGAGGCACGCGTCCTCCAAATGTGATTATAACATAAAAAAAGGAAGTGTGTGTGTACACGCACAATATAATAAACGGGCAATAAAACGCGAACAGCCTTACTAATATTTTTTTTTTGGTATAAACAAAAATTTTAACAAAACAAAAAAAAACGTCTTCAAAAAATGCACTTAAAAGTAAAAAAATAATTTCATATTGTTATTTTTGAAGTCGGTGTCAGCCATAAGAAATGCTGCATTTTTTTTTATTCCGCTGTGTATCTCAGTTAGCTCTGTTGCCGAGTAGAGCTTGCGCAGGGCGGCTCTGTCACCACGGTTAGTACAATAATCACGAAGAAACACACCCCTTATGTCCGAGAGACGTTCGATTACATTTTGAGTAACTTTCAGACTTGTTCGTATAATGGTGATTAAGCGAAAAAAAAAACATTTACACATTTACATATTATTTTTATCTATAACGGCTGATTAGCATTTTAACTTTCCTAACGTATAAAAAAATTATAAAAACGATATAGAGATAAAATTGAACATTATTTTTCATTTAAAACAATACCTAATATTTTTTTGCTGATTTGTAAGATGTATGCAGAGTTTTGGTATTTTTTTTTTAATTACGAAATATTTTTATTTTTTTTTGGTTATATTTTTTTTTTTTTTTTTACATGAGCTCCACACAGGAGGCCCTGAGGAAAATAATTTCCCTAAGGGCCTATGTCATCTTTGAGGATGCTGTTTGGAGGGTTTTTTTAAGGAAAGAAAGGAGAGGAGAGTTCTGGGAAGGAAAAGGTTTAAAGGGGTGGGTAGGAATCTGGGGTTCAGTGTGTCCTGGCCATCCGCCTCCAAGACCTAGACAAACCTCACCCCATGAACCCGGGCACCCCTGCTAAATCACCAAACGTAGCGAACCACTTGGGGTGACATATGGCAAAGGTGTTGGTTATCCAATAAAGGTTCCATTACCCATTCGTACCCAACGGTACCCATTCCCGCCTCCCAAATTGTTTAAAGTAAAAAACCTTAAACTAATAATTTAACTACCTATAAACTGTGTAATTGTGATAATATGTCAAATATACAGTTTTAAACTTCAGTGCGTCTCTAGAACCTTTTGTGTAACTACGAGTATCAGACTTGTAAATAAAATAAAATTTAAAAAATGTTTGTAAGTATAATGACTGATTACCATTTAAACTTTCGTAGCATATAAAAAAACACAATTTGGCATAAAATAAAAGATAATGAATTTAAAAAAATTTTAAATTCATTTTAAAAAAGTCTTAATATTTTGTAGTTGATTTGTAAAAGGCTTACAGAATTTTGTTATTTTTTCAATTACATTATAGTTTTTATAATCATTTTGGTTTTATTTAAAGAACAAAACCCTAAACTAATTATTAAACTATCTTTAAACTGTGTAATTTGTGATGATATAAGAAATATTTACTTTGAAACTTCATTACGCCTCTCAGACCTATGATTATCTTTAAGGTAGGTAAAAATAAGATTATGTTTCTAGGGTTAAGCTTTTAAATTTATTGTAGATAAGCGCGCTTGAAGTGAAATAACACTAAACTGCTCTATATAAATATTACGTTATTATTATTATTATTATGGGGGTGGAAATTTGTTACAGGGACGTGGGGGTCGGGACTTCATTACCCACTTATTCAACACCGGGTATTTCATTATATTTATGAATAAAAAAGAAGCAAATTTTTGTAATAATATATTTTATTTCCTTAATAAATTGCACTTTATTGAGGAAATAAAATATAACATTATGTCGAAAGAATATATAAATTATTAATATTTTTTAACTAATAAACACACCGCTTAATAAAAGTTAACAAAATTAGCTTACCCTAGCTTAATCATACCGAACACTTATTTTTACCATTCTTTTAATTTATATGGCACTTTTAAGAACTTAACAAACTAATCGAAGGAAAAAATAACAAAATTTTAATTCGAATCATCATTATAAATGCAGTCGGCACAAAACGGTATTTTGGGGAAGGGTCATATTTATCTTTTCAAGCATTCGGACCGTGTAGCTCGCAGCGCGATCGCCGTCCAACGTCTCTTTAAAAACTTTCAATAAGTCATATGTCTGGTAATACATATGTCTGGTAATGTTATATTATCGTGAAAACAAACTTACGGGTTCGAGTGGTTAAAGAAGTCAACGTTTCCAGCTACTGGGAAGAGCGGCAGCATCGCACGCGTAGTTATAAAAAACAATTTAAAACATGGCGCCGGGGAAAAACAATAGACAGACACTTCGTGGTTTCAAAACCCTCGAGACTGATACTAATTGAAGTCTGCAGGATAAGGATTGCTCAGATAATGTCCGACGTACGACGGAAGAGTACGCCTGAAGAAGAATATATGCATATGTAGAATCTTCCGTCATTTACGATAAAAATAAATTTCGTAGCACCGACAAATGATGTAATGAAGTAATTAAATGCTAATTTGTAAATCTTAATCTCGCGTCATGTGAACCTGCAGGTGACATGTATGTAATTATAATTAAACAGAACTAGACAAAGAGGAACAAGGCTTTATACGAATTCCCAGAAACACTCGCACGAAGGATCTAAAATAATGTTCCTCTTAATCGTGTCTTTTCTGCATGTACGTTTTCCAGAAAAAGAGTTTTAGATTAACGTTTTACCTGGCGAAAATATTTTCAGGTATTAAGTAATAATTCTTGGATTTTTTTTTTATTTTTAAATTCCTTTCAAAAAGTTTTGAATTTTACTGTGTTACTCGTCTACTGGCTTATTAAATCACACATATCAATTTATTCCCAAAAATCATGTAAATCTGAAAAAGTCACGGCACCCAGGCAGGTAAATATATATGGGTAAATTTATGACCGAACACCTTGTTCTACCGGTGTTTCAATGGAAGATGCTCCGACGTACTAGCGCCATTGATCCCTTCGTCACAAGTGCTTAATCGGGAAACACGCCAAAAACGCGCCCAAAATGAGGACGGATCGCTTCTACTTCTCTATCGTTCTTGAGTTCAACAGTTCGGCTGTGGACGATTTACCGGCCACTGTGTTTCCTCCGTCCTACAATAAGCCTCACTTCAAAAAGTCCTTCCTTAGTAAAAGACCCTCTTGAGAGGTAATCATTTTTCTCGGGATCTCCCGTGTGGATAATGAAAAAAAATATTTAAGAAATTCACAATGGCTCGATTAAACAAAAAATAAGGCATGTTTTCCAAGCGACAGATTTTTTCACCGTGGACGACGTGATACGCTGAGCGTTTCACTTCGCCAACTCTTTCCAAGAAACTGAATGAACGTGCTTTCCTGTACAACTTATCACTTCGCGTCGGTGTGGAACGTATTGCGTCGACGCGATAAACCCGACTGCTTCCTGAGGAGTCTATTGCGTTGTAAGCAGTGTTCTTTGCCCTCGCATCGCCATTGTTTCTTGAATGCTGGTGCGTTTTCAGTGTCCTGAGAGTTAAAAAATGTCACGAAGTACTGGCAAATTGCCGACAGTGAGGTTTTCTGCCGACGAGAATGAACGTTTAATTGAGTTTGTTCAGAATCATGCGATACTCCATGATTCCTGACTTTCATATATTGTCTCATTATGAACTCTTCTTTCTGATGATCATCCATAATTTCTTTAAGTAAAATTGCGACAATCTTCCTGTTCCTGCAGATAGTCTCTGGTTTGTGAAACTGACGCGCTGTCGGAATGCGGACTGTATGCACTAGTGAAACACTTTCACGCCGTGTAATATATTTCACGTTCCTGCCGACGGAAAAAAGCGAATTCGGTTCCTGCTACGCAAAAAACCTGACGCTTGGAAAACATAACTAGGTAAAGCAATGAGTACAACCCAGGACCTCTCGCTTTCCGGGCAATTTTTTTGCCCGGAAAGGGAGAGGTCCTGGGATCGAGTCCCAGAGGTGCAAATATCTTTTACTGATTTTTCTGTTTCCATATTTTCGATTGAGTTTTGCTTATATTGTCTTCATTTAATTAAAAATTAAATTATCTGTGACTTTTTCAGGTCTGATACATTACCGGTAAATATAAATAAACCCGTGTGGGGTGAAATGATAGTGACAGTGCGCCGTATTTATGAGCACGGCTGTTTATAATAATCATTACCAGGTATCAGGTGTAAGAGATATTGGAGCAAAGACAGTGAGGCAAGGGTAGGGTGGGATAAATTAAAACCGGGCAGAGGTCTTTTCACGGCACAATGGAGCATTCGAAAGGGTCGTACGTCCCAACTTGCTTCTTATTTTGTTTTGAAGAGTTAATTGTTACATAGTTAATGACCAAGAAATACAAAAAAATTGCTTCTTCTTTATTTATTTTTTTACATTAGCTCCCCACAGGAGATCCTGGGGAAAAACCCTTTAGGGCCTGTGCCTACATGGGGCCTACATATCATCTTTAAAGATAAAGATGATATGTAGAGGATATTTTGAGGGAAAGGAAGTAGACGAGTTCTGGGAGGAAAAAGGTATGAGGGGTGATAAACGTATGAATTCATCCCTTGTTAAGTAGATTATTACTACGTTGGGAGTTATTTGTTACGTAGGATGTTAAATAAGTATAATGGGTGAGGTGCTATTTACCAAATAAACACAGTATGCGTGGGAGACTATATGAGAGACTATATATAAGTATAAGATGCAAGTCAATTTCATCTCGCTCCCGCAAAACACAAACCAACTTTGATTCGGATAGAATCTGGGACGCCAATCCACGACTAGGAATACATATAGTCGTGGAAAGTCGGTCTGCAGCAGGCACGAGACTCTCCCTTCACGGCGTGGGCATATCTTATTATGACAATCCTGGAAAGGATCAGGGTAGTCGGTCTACACCATTAAAACCCAGTATTAAGTGAGAACATAAATATAGTATATTGAACAAAAAAGGACCTGTGACAGAATCATAATAATTACAATGACTCACCCGGGACCAACGAATCCACCTAACCTCAACTATCTACCTACACCCGGACTGCGGCTGAGAGGAGTAGGCCCCTGAGGCCTCTCCCGGTGACGCCTGATGATGGATCCTGTCGAAGGGGAGGCCCAGACTCTCTCCACCTTCGGTAGAACTCGGCTCGGAAACCGGTCAACTAATTTGGGTAGAATCCCATGTCCCTCTGCGGAATGCCGGTCCTTCTGCTTCCTCTTCAGATCTCGGCTCTGGAACCGATCGACTACTTCGGTAAGATCCCATGACCCTCTGCGGATTGCCGGTCCTTCTGCTTCCTCTTCATACCTCGGCTCTGGAACCGATCGACTACGTCGGTAAGATTCCATGACCCTCTGCGGATTGCCGGTCCTTCTGCTTCCTCTTCAGACCTCGGCTCTGGAACCGATCGACTACTTCGGTAAGATCCCATGACCCTCTGCGGATTGCCGGTCCTTCTGATTCCCCGACGCTACCTTCTCAATCCTGCCTAAAGGGTAACGACACTCTCTCTCGGAAAACGGCGAGTAACCATGAAATGGAGTTCTCCACCGGGCTCGCTGGCCGCGGGAAATAAAAATTATGTGCGTAACGCTTTATATCACGTCGGGATGGCACCGATCATTACCGATCTCAATAACCGAGAGGCCCGCCACAATAACACGTGGTAGAATTTCGCCCGCGTTCGAACGATCTCACTTGCGTATTTTGATGGTTTCGATGCGAAAACCATTGTTTAACTAAATAGAAATCTATTGTCGCCCGCGTATACTCGATTCCAAAAATTCCCGAACAATTAGAACATTCTTCACTAGCAATATGAGGCCAGTCGATTTAAAAGCGGGCCGCTCTTCTCGCTTCCAAATCAAAAAGTAAGAGGAACCGGAAAACGCTCCCCGCGCTTCACATAGACAAAAAGAATCAAGAAAGTGTCGCCAACATTAGCATTTTTTCTTTAAAAGCCGCAGCTTACGAAAGTACTTGAAGGAATAAAAATATTTAAAATTGTTTCATAACACCCTCTCACGGTGAAAAACGTTCGGGTTTTTTTTACAAGGCTTCCGAGAAAAAAGATATTTATGAACAGCATTATCGTCGATGACGTGCGTCGATGATGATGAACTGCGATCTCTCCCTGGGACTAGTTTAATGGGGAATTACCGAGTTTATCAAGAATATGTAAAGTTTGAGACTATAATTTTTTTGTTTTTGTTTGTATTTCTTGCTAGAGCAATCCTGATCCTGATGAGTTAAAGAACTCATTTTAGGGCAGGAGGAACATAAAAATCCTGGGTTGGAGGAAACAGTTAAAATTTTACAAATGAATTTAGATACTAAAAATATAAGTTTCACATACAATATAGACGAAAAAATAAAAGACAGGTTGAGTAGGACAAACGACAATAGAAAACAATTAAAGAAAAAAAGGAACAAGGTTATACAGATATGGATTATTATAACTAAATGGAAAAGAAAAGAAGAGGAAAGAAACAAGACAATTGAACATGACAAGAAAATTGCAAAGGTTCATTCTTAAACATACTTAAAAAAATATTCTTTTAAAGCATTACTCTGATTTTTTTTATTTTGCTGGATTCCCTTGTACATATCTGGTAACGAATTATATAGTGTATAGGCAACACAGTTCAGAGATTTTATCCCATATTTTGTAGTGTGGGTTTGAGGTTTTTTTTTTTTTTTTACAGTGAATAACTGCACAAGAATCTCAACTGCTCCCGTCTGGAGCCAGTGAGACTATGGCATCCCCAATTGAGGTATGTTGTGAGGCTGAAGGTAGTGGGGAGGGGAAGGAGGTGGGGAAGAGGAGGGTTGGGAAGTACCTGGCTATTCAGATCTGGTCACCAAACACGGCTAAAGCCATTTTCAAGCAACGTTTCAATTCTGAATGGTGGTCTTACACCAGGGCGATACTGATAGTATCTTCCACTCTGGAACATGCCGCAAATATACTATATATTATTTTTAAATGAATTAATTGTGAAATAACACAAATTAATCAAATAAAATTTATTTGCGCATGCCGGGTTCGAACCCGCAACCTCCGGACTGTGAGTCAAGAGTCTTACCCACTGGACTACGGAGGTCGTCGATTTTATTGCTATTTCGAGTATTGTGGATGTCTTGATTGTAAAGTGGCGTGTGAGTTGATTGTTAGGTAATTTGTAGGCTAGTGCTTGTGATTTCATGTTTAGGAAGGACTATGATTGGAAGAATACCAGAAACTGAATAGATATCTCTGACATGGGTGTCCCATGGAAGTCCAAAAACATTTCTGAGAGCTCGGTTTTGAACCACCTGCAGATCAACTATCAATTTCATAATGATTAATGTATTTGAATAATACGATACGATAAAATCCAATTAATATACACTTTAAAAAATGTTTTAAAGACAATCTTTGAAAAAGTATCCGACTTATTTAATCTTAAGAATAACTTAAATCTCAGTTTTAAAATAAGTGGTACTCCATTCTTCAAATAAGTTATATTATGTTCTGTTTTTAACAACTAATTTATTTTTAGATACATTTTTCTAATATTAAAATTGTTTGATGGTAGTTAAATACTTACAATTGCATAACACCAAACTTTTTGTTTTTTGCTTTCATATTGTAATTAACTTATGACATAGCATTAAAAAATGTACAATAGCCACAAGCTAATGCTTCCATGGGAGGGTAGTACTAAAATATTTGAAACATGTACTTAAATTAATATGTCATATAAATGTACATTAACATAATTATAAAAATAAAAATTATAAAAATGCATATATGTCAAAAAATAAAAAAATAAAAAAATAATAATAATATCTCATGTTAATAATAATAATTAAGGGAGCGGGCCGTATCGGTAGAGAGAAATGAAAGGCGTGCAGTCGATGTGTGAGTTAGTCTTTATTGTGGCTACGTAGCGGAGGTCGATGCGGAGCGGGAGCGGAGTGACAGTAATGATGCTGCTGCACGATGATGTGAAGATGAAGGTCAGGACACTACGGCGGTGAAGATCACAGGTCTTCAGGAAGCCGGCGTGTTGCCCTACACCGTGGCGGTGTAGACGTGACCTAGGCGATGGCCATCGTCGCGTAGACGAGGTATTGGCGGCTGTGTGTCCAGTGGGTCGGAGCACACACATGACGCAGGAAGGAACCTTGTGAGGCGATGAGGATGCTGGCGCGTTGCCAGGTGCTGGTTGCTGCTCGTTGCAGGATGCTGGATGATGGCGCGTTGCCGGTTGTGGTTACTGCTCGTTGCAGGTTGCTGAATGATGGCGCGTTGCCGGTTGTTGTTGCTGCTCATCGCAGGATGTTGATTGCCATCTCATGTCGAGATGGTAGTTGGAGATGGAGTCCTCGAAGGTGTTATGAAGATGTTCCTGAAGTCACGCTGGATAAATTGATCTTCACTGTTGACTGCGCGAGGCCCGTGCCCCGCGCGGGCAGGTACTTAGTCGCGACACTGCTCGTTCTGTGTTGCTTGCCCGGCCGATGAATGAATACTGAGGTACTGACTGACTGGCTCCGAGCAAGCGAGCGCGGCTTATATACCCGTGGCAAGTAATTAGTCTCGCAGTAGGTAATGCGGTGAATTCACGCAAAGGTGAGAAATCGCTCTAACTTTCTGAGGGCACTTGTTTGGTACAGCCAGACGTTCTAGCTCTTTCGCGTAGGTGGCGGATTATTTACGATGCGCCAGTTACTACTACGCTAAAGTAGGTATGCCTTATCTTCCAGCGAATTCTGTGGAGGTCAGTGGCGCTGCGGTAAATTTCGCAGAGCGGGTTAAGTAGCCGCTACAGACCCCCTTCCCAGTGGTACGGAGTACGGTTGAGGGACGATGATGCCAGGAGACGCAGGAGAGCCGAGTTGATGCTGGCCGGTATGTCCATGCTGATGTGTCTCTACCGATTCCCTCGTTTTTGTAACACTCTTGTCAGAAAGTTATTTGCTGCGTGTTCATATCACGTCGGGGTCACCAGTTGAGGGAGCGCGTCGTGATCACGTCGGGGTCACCAGTTGAGGGAGCGGTCCGTATCGGTAGAGATAATTACCTGAATGTTTCAAAACTCAACTGTGAAATAAGATCTCACACTTCTATATTCAAAAATCATTGTCGATTCATCGGGCCAATTTTCTACGACCAAATGAATGAATACGATATATCGAAGTCGATGAGTGTGGTAAGAACAAACATAATTGATATAATTAAGCATAACCACCGGAAAATAAACACCTATGAACCGAAATCTACTTACAATACTACTTATACGCAAACTCCAAAAAACTGGATCCCGATGTTGCCGGAAAAATCACCAATTTAACGGACGAAATTACATCTTATAACAATAAAGAAGAACAACACACCAGTCATATTAAAACATGCTGTTTAAAATCAAAAAAACAACATAAACGGGTAGATGACGTAACTCTCTACAAACAGTTGGGGACAAAAAAAAATCAAACTTCAATTTCATTCCTGTACCTAAATATTAGAAGCCTGAAAGGAAAAGTCGACGAGATCCTGTGCTTATTAAAATCAATTGACTATAAGATCAACATCATACTTATGTCAGAAACTTGGCTCAAAGAAACGGATATACCATTCATCAATATTGAAGGCTATAAACACGAAGCATCCTGCCGACCTGAGGGCATCGGTGGTGGAGTATCCATATTTATTCAAGAAAACTTAGAATATAACTTAATCGATAATATAATAGATCCAGATAACAACTTCCTTTGGATACACTTAAACAAACTAAGCCTAAACATCGGAGTGATATATAAAAAACCGAACACCAATTTTCAAGATTTTCTAGATAAGTTAAACATACAACTGAAAACTCACAAAAGGTCCATATTACTGGGGGATTTTAATATCAACTTACTTGATTCCACAAACACACATACTTGTAAATACACCGAAATCATCAAGTCAAACGATTTCACTATATTGAACAAAATAAACAAATTACATGCAACACGTATTACAGAAAACACCAACACCATTATTGATCACATCATTTCAGACGTAAACCTTTCGTATACTATAACAAACTGTGACACGTCAATATCTGATCACAACCTACTGATTCTTGACATACTTCATACGTACACTAAAAAAAACTCGCAAAAATCCTCTTACAAATGTACAAAAATTGATTATGATAAACTAAAGGAGGATATCCGACAAAACCCCTTTTCTATAAACAATAATGAGGACTCGGAACTGAACTACAATAACTTTGTAAACTATCTGATAAACAAAATTAATTGCAACAGTTCAATAACAATAAAAACAAATAAAACCTGTCTTCCTGATTGGATAACAAAGGACTTATTAAAAATGATAAAAAAAGAAATAAACTGCACCTAAAAATTAAAAAACAACCCTGTTACCTATCATTAAAAACAGAATATACTAAAATACGTAACGACATAACTATAAAAAAACGAAACTTAAAAAAACAATACTACAGCAGCCTATTTAAAAAATGTGAAAATAATACCAAAAAGACTTGGAACGTAATAAACAGCATCATCAAGAACCAAACAAACACGCAGAGTAAACCATGTACAAAATTAAAGCACGGTAATGAAATCATCACAGAAGACATCAAGATATGCGAATACTTTAATAACTACTTTTGTAATATTGGCGCTTCTTTGGCTGATAATATAATTAACAAATACACACATAAACTGGATGATAAAATTACATTAAAGTATGAAAGTGCGGAATCAATATACTTACAACCCACAACTGAACCCGAAATATTAGCTATTATAAAATCCCTAAAATCAAACGCGAGTGCTGGACATGATCAACTAAAATGTACAACAGTACAAAAACTTGCCCCACTACTAACTCCTATACTAACTAAACTGATTAACCTGAGCCTGAAAGAAGGTCAATTTCCGGACAGTTGTAAAATTGCAAGGGTTATTCCAATATATAAAGGGAGCTTGAAAACTCAAACATCTAACTATAGGCCCATTTCTGTCCTACCGATTCTATCAAAAATATATGAAAGAGTAATATACGATAGGCTAGACAACTTTCTGAAAAAAAAATCTTTTCTATATGCCAAACAATACGGTTTTAGAAAAAAATCTAATACTCTCTCTGCAACTAATGATCTTATAAATAAACTTAGAACTAGCATAGATAATAAAAACTATGTCATATCAATTCTCGTAGACCTTCAAAAAGCCTTTGACACCGTAAGTCATGAAATACTGATTAAAAAAATAGAAAAAAACAGGTGTAACAGGTCCAGCTATCAAACTAATAAAATCCTATCTGTCCAACAGAAAACAATGTGTTAACATAGGAGATAAAAACAGTCAACTCGAGAGTATAAACTACGGAGTTCCACAAGGATCAATACTGGGGCCACTTTTATTCCAAATATACATAAATGACATCTGTCAGCTAAAACTACATGGTGAAATCTTCTTATACGCAGATGACACGGCAATTTTTTACTTCGGCAAAAACTTAGAAAGTCTATTAGAACAATCTCAAACGGATCTTAATGTACTAAACGATTGGCTAATAAAAAATATATTAACAATAAATATTAATAAAACCGGTTACATGATCTTAAGCTCACCTAAAAGAATAATACCTTCGCATAAACCATTACAAATAGAAGAAAGAGACCTACATATCCTAGATAGCGAAAAATACCTGGGTTTATATATTGATAAACATTTAACATTTAAAAAACACGTAGAAAAACTAAAAACAAAAATCATCCCATTAATTGGTGTATTTGGTAGAATTGCTCATCTTCTACCAACAGAGGTAAAGAGGGGCTTATACTTTAGCTTAATCCAGTCCCATCTAAATTATTTAATAGAAATCTGGGGAAACACATACACTACGTACTTAAACGACTTACAAATAATACAGAATAAAGTTATTAAAAAACTCTTCAATTATAACCCAGACACTCCCACAAAAAAACTATACCAGGAAATGAACCTTTTGAAAATAAGAACATTGTACGAATATAACATATGTCTTTTAATCTACAAAATACAAAATGGACTTATACACACAAACACAACATTTATAAAAACATCACAAGTACACGAACATTATACTAGACAGCACAATAAATTGTACACAAATACCGTCAAGACTGAAAGTGGCAAGAGAAGTATTGGTCACGAGGGAGTTCATATATATAATCTCCTTCCAGAACACCTAAAAATGGAAACTAATATAAAAACCTTTAAACAAAAACTATTTAAACTCAAAATGTTAGAACAAAATTTTACTTCTTACTAATGTATTATAAATCCTCTGTATCTAAGTTAAGAAAGTGAAATATTATGTTTCTTTTAACTTAATAAAAAAAAAAAAAAAAAAAAAAGAGATAAATGAAAGGCGTGCAGTCGATGTGTGAGTTAGTCTTTATTGTGGCTACGTAGCGGAGGTCGATGCGGAGCGGGAGCGGTGTGACAGTAGTGATGCTGCTGCACGATGATGTTAAGATGAAGGTCAGGACACTACGGCGGTGAAGATCACAGGTCTTCAGGAAGCCGGCGTGTTGCCCTACACCGTGGCGGTGTAGACGTGACCTTGGTCCAGGCAATGGCCGTCGTCGCGTTGACGAGGTATTGACGGCTGTGTGTCCAGTGGGTCGGAGCACACACGTGACGCAGGAAGGAACCTTGTGAGGCGATGAGGATGCTGGCGCGTTGCCAGGTGCTGGTTGCTGCTCGTTGCAGGATGCTGGATGATGGCGCGTTGCCGGTTGTGGTTACTGCTCGTTGCAGGTTGCTGGATGATGGCGCGTTGCCGGTTGTGGTTGCTGCTCGTTGCAGGTTGCTGAATGATGGCGCGTTGCCGGTTGTTGTTGCTGCTCGTCGCAGAATGTTGATTTCCATCTCATGTCGAGATGGTAGTTGGAGATGGGGTCCTCGAAGGTGTTATGAAGATGTTCCTGAAGTCACGCTGGATAAATTGATGTTCACTGTTGACTGCGCGAGGTCCGTGCCCCGCGCGGGCAGGTACTTAGTCGCGACACTGCTCGTTCTGTGTTGCTTGCCCGGCCGATGAATGAATACTGAGGTACTGACTGACTGGCTCCGAGCAAGCGAGCGCGGCTTATATACCCGTGGCAAGTAATTAGTCTCGCAGTAGGTAATGCGGTGAATTCACGCAAAGTTGAGAAATCGCTCGAACTTTCTGCGGGCACTTGTTTGGTACAGCCAGACGTTCTAGCTCTTTCGCGTAGGTGGCGGATTATTTACGATGCGCCAGTTACTACTACGCTAAAGTAGGTATGCCTTATCTTCCAGAGAATTCTGTGGAGGTCGGTGGCGCTGCGGTAAATTTCGCAGAGCGGGTTAAGTAGCCGCTACATATTAAATTAGTTATTGATTCTGTAATTTTAAAACAAATTCAAAATCAAAAGCGTAATTTACATACTTGTTATATAGATTATCAAAAAGCTTTTGATAGTGTCCCGCACTCGTGGCTAATCAAAATATTAAAAATATATAAAGTTAACCCAATTATAATTAGCTTTTTGAAAAATATTATGTCCTTTTGGAATACAGATTTACTAGTTAATTTAAAAGGTAAAAAATAGTAGTACCGGGCATTTCAATAAAAAGAGGGATTTTTCAAGGAGACTCATTGAGTCCTCTTTGCTTAGCATTGAATCCCCTTTCTAAAATGTTAATTAAAAGCAAGTTTGGAATAAAAATTAAGGGTAATACAAGAGAGAGTAGTATAGTTTCACACCTATTATATATGGATGATGTTCGCGCCTTTTATTGTTGCATGTGGTTCTTTGGAACTACCGATTGAATGCCCTCTGCTATAATCAGTTGAGTTTAATTCGTCTCGACGCAAGGAACACAAGTCCTATACCGCACCGCTTTACACTTAAATAATCAAACCACAAACGTAATTCTAAAACCGCAGCTATTATCGAGTATCATCGCCACGCGTCACTTACTCTCGCTAATGATTTCGCGATCAATTAATTGTTCATTCCCAGTCACCATTCCTTCCAAAATCTCCCATACTAACATACCTACTTTCCCAGTGAACACAAAATCTAAGAGGGAAGCAGTCTGGGTAAGTGAGATAAAATATAATAAAATAGATAAGAACCACGCATACAGTCCACAACATACCGCAGCATTTGATCCCTCAATCTTGAGAGGGATCATTTGCTACCCGCCGCAACGCTTGATTGTTGTCTCTGGGACTATCCAAACCAAACACGGCATGATAAGGCGGACAGGGTAACTTCTAATCACAGTACTCGCGTGAATTCCATCGCGCTGCGTTGCTCTAGGACCAGTCCGAAAAGTTAAAAACACAGACATTGGTGTATTTAATTTAAATATCAATGTTTTACTTGAATTATCTTGTGGCTCAGTGTTGTTTTCATTGATTTTAGTTCAGCTTACACCATTCCTTCTCTTCAAAATTCTCAGTTTCATCGGTAGTTCCAAAGAACCACATGCAACAATAAAAGGCGCGAACAGATGATATAAAATTATTTTCAAACTCTGAATCAAATTTAGAGAAAATGATTAAGGTAGTTAAAATTTTTTCAGATGATATTAAAATGACTTTGGTTTAGATAAATGTAAAACGATCCATATAGAGAAAGGCAAAATTGTAGATGGAGACGAGGGTATATTTAGAAATTTCAAAATTAAAAGTATGAAAAGGGATGAGGTTTATAAATATTTAGGATACCCGCAATCGAATAGATTAGATCACACTAGTATTAAATATGATATTAGGATTAAATTTCAAACTAGGATCAGAAAATTTTAAAAAAGCAATCTATCTGCTAAAAATTTAGTAAAAGCAATAAATACTTGGGCAATACCTCTACTAACGTACTCATTTGGCATAATTAAATGGTCCAATACAGATTTAGATAGTTTAGAACGATTAATTAGAACTACGTTAACAAAGTTTAATTGCCATCATCCAAATTCAGTTATAGAACGAATTAATTTACCTAGAAATTTAGGAGGTAGAGGTGTAGTCTAAATAACATCTTTGAAACACAATCAGGTAGAAATGCTTAGAAATTTTTTCTATAGGAAAGCTAATAGCTCAGAAATGTACAAAATAATTTGCAAGGCAGATAGAAATATTACACCTTTAAATTTATATGACGAGAATGCCAACATTCTTATAAATACTAACCCGGAATTATTAGATTCCTGGTCAAATAAAATTATTCACGCAAAACACTTCAATTATCTCAACCAAACGTATGTTGACAAACTTTCGTCAAACAAATGGTTGGGTATTGGAGAGTTGAGCGCAGAAATCGAAGGATTTTTGCTTGCCATTCAAGATAGAGTCATTAATACTAAAAATTATAGGAAGCATATAATCATAGATATAAATCAAATTGACGATTTATGTAGAAAATGTTTGGATTTTCCGGAAACTATAGAACATAATATATTATATCGGGATGTTCTATATTAGCGCCGTCCGAGTATACATTTAGGCACAATCAGTTTTTAAAAAGAATTCACCAAAGTTTGGTAATTAAACATAACTTGATTGCCGTAATGTAGTACCATATTATGAATATGAACCAAATTCATTTATAGAAAATGAATTTTATAAAATATATTATGATAAAACTATACTAACAGACAGAACAATTAGTCATAATAGACCTGATATAGTTTTACATGACAAAATTAAATAAAAAATAACTTATATCATTGATGTAGCTATTCTAAATTCCTGTATATTCAACAAACTGTTTCTGAAAAATTAGAAAATACACAGATTTAGGAAATGAGATTAAAAGAATTTGGCATTCTCGGACTATAAAAATATTACCATTTGTTATTTCGGCCATTGGCATAATACCTAGGAATCTGATTCAAAATTTAAGCATATTAGATTTGTCAAAGAATTTGTATATAAAAATGCAAAAATCAGTAATTTTAAATACATGTAGGATTACAAAAGAATTTTTAAATATTTATATTGACGAATCGGTAGGATTTATAGGTTCAATTAGAAATGCCACAGAGCCGAGCCCTCTGATATGAAAATATCTGGAGTCGGTGAATTATATTCCCATTTGGTCTCTAGTAGGTTGAAATGTTGTTCTTGTATTATTTTGTATTTATAATACTTATATAGTGCAATTGCACAGCGTGGGTTGACTAGACGATCATTTGGGGAAGTGTGTGAAAGGGTTTAGTTTTTCCTGTGGGAAAAATTTACCCCGGACATTTAAATCTGGTGCGTAAAAAAAAAAAGAAGAAAAAAAAAAAAAAAATTATTAAATTAAATTAAATTAATTTATACGCACCAGATTTAAATGTCCGGGTTAAATTTTCCCCCCCAAAAAAAAAAAAAAAAAAAAAAAAAAAAAAAAAGAAAAACTAAACCCTTTCATACACTTCCCCAAATGATCATCTAGTAAATCCACGTTATGCAATTGCACTATAAAAGTATTATAAATACAAAACAATACAAGAACAACATGTCAACCCACTAGAGACCAAATGGGAATATAATTCACCGACTCCAGATATTTTCATATCAGAGGGTTCGGCTCTGTGGCATTTCTAATTGAACCTATAAATCCTACTGATCCCTCAATATAAATATTTAAAAAATCTTTTGTAATCCTACATGTATTTAAAATTACTGCTTTTTGCATTTTTATATACAAATTCTTTGACAAATCTAATATGCTTAAATTTTGAATCAGATTCCTAGGTATTATGCCAGTGGCCGAAATAACAAATGGTAATATTTTTATAGTCCGAGAATGCCAAATTCTTTTAATCTCATTTCCTAAATCTGTGTATTTTCTAATTTTTTCAGAAACAGTTTTTTGAATATTACAGGAATTTGGAATAGCTACATCAATGATATAAGTTATTTTTTTTATTTTGTCATGTAAAACTATATCAGGTCTATTATGACTAATTGTTCTGTCTGTTAGTATAGTTTTATCATAATATATTTTATAAAATTCATTTTCTATAAATGAATTTGGTTCATATTCATAATAAGGTACTACATTACGGCAATCAATCAAGTTATGTTTAATTACCAAACTTTGGTGAATTATTTTTAAAACCTGATTGTGCCTAAATGTATACTCGGAAGGCGCTAATATAGAACATCCCGATATAATATGTTCTATAGTTTCGGGAAAAGCCAAACATTTTCTACATAAATCATCAATTTGATTTATATCTTTGATTATATGCTTTCTATATTTTTTAGTATTAATGACTCTATCTTGAATTGCAAGCATAAATCCTTCTATTTCTGCGCTCAACTCTCCAATACTCAACCATTTGTTTGACGAAAGTTTGTCAACATACGTTTGGTTGAGATAATTGAAGTGTTTTGCGTGAATAATTTTATTTGACCAGGAATCTAATAATTCCTGGTTAGTATTTATAAGAATGTTGGCATTCTCGTCATATAAATTTAAAGGTGTAATATTTCTATCTGCCTTGCAAATTATTTTGTGCATTTCTGAGCTATTAGCTTTCCTATGGAAAAAATTTCTAAGCATTTCTACCTGATTGTGTTTCAAAGATGTTATTTTGACTACACCTCTACCTCCTAAATTTCTAGGTAAATTAATTTGTTCTATAGCTGAATTTGGATGATGGCAATTAAATTTTGTTAACGTAGTTCTAATTAATCGTTCTAAACTATCTAAATCTGTATTGGACCATTTAATTATGCCAAATGAGTACGTTAGTAGAGGTATTGCCCAAGTATTTATTGCTTTTAAGTATTTATATGTTATATTATTATTAAAAAAAATATATATATATTTTATTTTTTTTTTACTATTATAAAAAAATAGTAAAAAAAAAATAAAATTTTAAAAAAAAAAAAAAAATAAAAAAAAAAAAAAATAAAAAAAATAAATATACGATATAATATTATTAATAATTTTTTTTAATAATATAATATAATATTATATTATTAATAAATATTATATTATATATATACATCTACATCTTGAAATTTTACCATAGGAAAGCTAATAGCTCAGAAATGCACAAAATAATTTGCAAAGCAGATAGAAATATTACACCTTTAAATTTATATGACGAGAATGCCAACATTCTTATAAATACTAACCAGGAATTATTAGATTCCTGGTCAAATAAAATTATTCACGCAAAACACTTCAATTATCTCAACCAAACGTATGTTGACAAACTTTCGTCAAACAAATGGTTGAGTATTGGAGAGTTGAGCGCAGAAATAGAAGGATTTATGCTTGCCATTCAAGATAGAGTCATTAATACTAAAAATTATAGAAAGCATATAATCAAAGATATAAATCAAATTGATGATTTATGTAGAAAATGTTTGGCTTTTCCCGAAACTATAGAACATATTATATCGGGATGTTCTATATTAGCGCCTTCTGAGTATACATTTAGGCACAATCAGGTTTTAAAAATAATTCACCAAAGTTTGGTAATTAAACATAACTTGATTGATTGCCGTAATGTAGTACCTTATTATGAATATGAACCAAATTCATTTATAGAAAATGAATTTTATAAAATATATTATGATAAAACTATACTAACAGACAGAACAATTAGTCATAATAGACCTGATATAGTTTTACATGACAAAATAAAAAAAATAACTTATATCATTGATGTAGCTATTCCAAATTCCTGTAATATTCAAAAAACTGTTTCTGAAAAAATTAGAAAATACACAGATTTAGGAAATGAGATTAAAAGAATTTGGCATTCTCGGACTATAAAAATATTACCATTTGTTATTTCGGCCACTGGCATAATACCTAGGAATCTGATTCAAAATTTAAGCATATTAGATTTTCAAAGAATTTGTATATAAAAATGCAAAAAGCAGTAATTTTAAATACATGTAGGATTACAAAAGATTTTTTAAATATTTATATTGAGGGATCAGTAGGATTTATAGGTTCAATTAGAAATGCCACAGAGCCGAACCCTCTGATATGAAAATATCTGGAGTCGGTGAATTATATTCCCATTTGGTCTCTAGTAGGTTGACATGTTGTTCTTGTATTGTTTTGTATTTATAATACTTATATAGTGCAATTGCATAACGTGGATTCACTAGATGATCATTTGGGGAAGTGTATGAAAGGGTTTAGTTTTTCCTTCTTTTTTTTTTTTTTTTTTTTTTTTTGGGGGGAAAATTTAACCCGGACATTTAAATCTGGTGCGTATAAAAAATAAATCTAATATGCCTATATTATTCGTCGTGCTCATATAATGAGTACAACGAATAATATAGGCATATTAGATTTATTATATGTGATTATATTATTTATTAAAAATATAATCATATATAATAAATCTAATAGGCATATATTATTCGTTGTACTCTGATTTCCCTTCATTCAAAATTTAGGCATATTAGATTTGTCAAAGAATTTATATATAAAAATGCAAAAATCAGTCATTTTAAATAGATGTATGATTACAAAAGATTTTTCAATATTTATATTTAGGGATCAGTAGGATTTATAGGTTCAATTAGGAATTCCACAGAGCCGAACCCTCTGATATGAAAATATCTAGAGTCGGTGAATTATTTTCCCATTTGGTCTCTGGTAGGTTGACATGTTGTTCTTGTATTGTTTTGTATTTATAATACTTATATAGTGCAATTGCATAGCGTGGGTTGACCAGATGATCATTTGGGAAGTGTGTGAAAGGGTTTAGTTTTTCCTGTGGGGAAAATTAAACCCGGACATTTAAATCTGATGCGTAAATTTTCGAATTCTGAATCAAATTTAGAGAAAATGATTAAGGTAGTTAAAAAATTTTCAGATGATATTAAAATGACTTTTGGTTTAGATAAATGTAGAATGATCCATTTAGAGAAAGGGAAAATTGTAGAAGGTGACGAGGGTATATTTAGAAACGTCATAATTAAATGTATGAAAAGGGATGAGGTTTATAAATATTTAGAATACCCGCAATCGAATAGATTAGAACATACTAGTATTAAAATGATATTAGGATTAAATTTCAAACTAGGATCAGAAAATTTTTAAAATGCAATCTGCTAATATCTGCTAAAAATTTAGTAAAAGCAATAAATACTTGGGCAATACCTCTATTAACGTACTCATTTGGCATAATTAAATGGTCCAATACAGATTTAGATAGCTTAGAACGATTAATTAGAACTACTTTAACAAAGTTTAATTGCCAAATTCAGCTGTAGAACGAATTAATTTAGCTTGAAATTTAGGAGGTAGAGGTGTAGTCAAAATAACATCTTTGAAACACGATCAGGTAGAAATGGTTAGAAATTTTTTCCATAGAAAAGCCAATAGCTCAGAAATGCACAAAATAATTTGCAAGGCAGATAGGAACATTACACCTTTGAATTTATATGACTAGAATGCCAACATTCTTATAAATACTAACCAGGAATTATTAGATTTCAGGTCAAATAAAATTATTCACACAAAACACTTCAATTATCTCAACCAAACGTATGTTGACAAACTTTCGTCAGACAAATGGTTGAGGATTGGAGAGTTGAGCGCAGAAATAGAAGGATTTATGCTTGCCATTCAAGATAGAGTCATTAATACTAAAAATTATAGGAAGCTTATTATAATCAAAGATATAAATCAAATCGATGATTTATGCAAAAAATGTTTGGCATTTCCAGAAACTAGAGAACATATTATATCGGGATGTTCTTTAATAGCGCCGTCCGAGTATACATTTAGGCACAATTAGGTTTTAAAAATAATCCACCAAAGTTTGGTAATTAAACATAACTTGATTGACCTCCGTAATATAGTACCATATTATGAATATGAACCAAATTAATTTTTAGAAAATGAACTTCATAAAATATATTATGATAAAACTATACAACAGACAGAACAATTAGTCATAATAGATCTGATATAGTTTTACATGACAAAATAAAAAAAAAACTTATATCATTGATGCAGCTATTCCAAATTCCTGTAATATTCCAAAATCTGTTTCTGAAAAAATAAGAAAATGTACAGATTTAGAAAATATTTATTATTACTATTTATTCATTACACGCCCTGATGGGCTTTTATATTATAGTTTATAAGTTGAGTAACAAACAATGAAGAAAATATAACATAATGAGAAAAGAAAATACACAAAACAATGTAACATCAAAACAAATAATAAAATAAAAATATATATTATGTAAAAATGAAAAGAAGTTTGTTGTGGTCCCGATCGGGGCCTCACTTACCTTTGCAGGCGGCTAGCTCATATTGTCGGTAGGCGTGAAGTCTCCCCACCTCAAGGTGGTAGGTAGCTAGATTAAAAGGTACATAAGTATTTGACAACTCGCCCACGTATAATCTCATCAAATGTAAGAGGAAGCTGGATAAAACATAACTATTTTGTCTAGTAAACACAATTACAGCATCTTGCAAAATACAATATCGGACACAAAGAACAAATGCCTGGCTAGGTAATTCCTAACAAAGAAATCTTTTTCAAAGCCCTCTCTGGAACCTGGAATGCGATTATTGTTACCCGTAAATTACTGTAAGACACATTATAACAGGGGGGAGATTGACTTACGGCTGGTCGTCAGGGGGCAGGAAACCAGGAGGCAGGCCATGGTCGGAGTAGGCAGTTCCAACACTTTACACGGTGGTGTCAACTCAACATAGAGTCTCACACCTGCGACCCGTAATTACTGCGCTCAAATCGGGTTCGATCGTTTAGTCGCGCCGGCCATTGTTGGCGGCGTGACCTTCTCGTACGAGAACGGGGAGGTGCCTGTGCTCCACCTTTGCTAGCGGGGGGGGGGGGGGGGAAGGGAACGCTTCTGTTAGCGATTGATCGATCAAGGGACTATTTTAATTACTCCGCTCACCGTTCTCCCGCTTAAATGTGTATCGTAACAAGTTTTATATTTATTATAAACAAAAATTGCAGAAATTATGTAAACCTAATTGTGCCTAGAAGAATAAAAGTGATAGAATATACAACATTTATACTGATTAGTTTTAAGATGAAATATATCATCTAGATTAGAATAGGTATTTATTTCCGAGACTGTGAAGTCTCGGAAACGGAGAATTTTGATAAACTAGTGTCCTGGTGTTATTGAAGTCGAAGGGTAAATGATTTTTGGGGAACATGGATATCGATAAGTTGAAGTAATTCAGGACAGTTAATTTTGTAATGCAGTATTTAATGTGATAGTATTAAATCTGTGCTTCTTTTTTTTTTATAAAAGTTTCAACAGATACGTTTTATCCAGGAGGTAATTATAATCAATGTTTAGTATGGGAATATGCAATTTGTAGTTTATAAACCTTAGAAACTTCCGTTGAATCTGTTCAATGTTGTCTGAATGAATGTTGTAAAAGGGAGACAATAACGTAAAGTTATATTCAAGTTGGCATCTGACAAGGGTTTTATATAACATAATAAATGTGTCTAAATCATTGAAATCTTTTGCAGCTCTCAAAGCAAAGCCAAGTGTCTTTAGGGCTTTGTCGATAATATTATTAATATGACATACAAAGGTGAGTTTATTGTCCAACATGATGCCTAGTTCCATAATTTCACTAACACAATTTAAATTTTCATCATTTAAAGAATACTGAAAAAATATAGGATTATTTATTTTGGAAAAATGAATGAACTGACATTTATTTATGTTTAATGCTAGTTTGTCGATAGAGCACCATTCAAAAAGATATATCAAATTAGTTTGAAGTGTAATACAATAATTAATGTGGTTAATCTCTATATAGTTTCATGTCATCGGCAAACAGTAGCTCATTTATATCAGTAAATATATCAACAATATCATTTATAAATATAATAAACAAAATGGGCCCTAAATGGGAGCCTTGCGACACTCCACTAGTTGTTATAAATTTGTAAGACTGTGTGCTATTTATTTTCACACTAAGACTTCTTTTGGACAAATAACCAACAAACCATCGGTACCGGTATTACAATGGAAGATGCTCCGTATTACAATGGAAGATGATCCGAGGAACTAGCGTCATTGATCCCTTCGGCACCGGTGATAGTCGGGAAATACGCCAAACGCGTGCCCAACATTTGTACACGGTTGACATTTGTCACGTGAGAACGGGTTGTTTCTTCGTCTCATTCTTGTGTTCAACAGCTCGGTTGTGGAATGATTTGCCGGCTTCTGTGTTTCCTCCTTCCTACAACATGGGTCTCTTCAAGACCAATGTTCATTCCTTCCTCTCCTCAAAAAGACCCTCCACACAGCATCCCAGATGATATAGGCACTGAGGGAAATTATTTTCCCCAGGGCATGTAAAAAAAAAAATTGTGGAAAAGTGCGTGAAAGGGTTAAGTTTTTCCTGCGGGAACGATTTAAACCGGACATAAAATTGAAGCGTATTAAATAATATCTCATTTCATTTAATCTGGTTTCATGATTAAGATATTAATGCGAGAAATTAACGCGAATAATTATATAATGAATAACTTATTACTTTGTATAAAACCACTATATTTAAAACAATATCAACATGTTTCGACAACAATGTTGTCTTCATCAGGATATGTTACTATGATACAATATTGTATCATAGTAACATATCCTGATGAAGACAACATTGTTGTCGAAACATGTTGATATTGTTTTAAATATAGTGGTTTTATACAAAGTAATAAGTTATTCATTATATGAAAAATGATGCCACAAAATAAATTTGCGAAGTTTGAAGAAGCGAATAATTATATTTATATTTTATTGTTTTACTGTTATATCAAAAAAAATATAAAAGTAAAACAATAATAATAATAAAAAAAATAATAATAATTTCTGGCTTCATGATTAAGATTATACGTAAAACGTTTTACGTATAATTAAATTTGTGTGTTTTATACCGACATTACATAGACTGTTATGTTTGGTACTTTGGTACACCTATCACATGACAGAAATAATTCCCAATGATTTTTTTTATTTATTTTTTTATATATATACTTTTTATTTTTAATAATAAGGTTTACATGGAATTTACATGGTAATTTTACATCTCAGGTTTTTTTTTACTACCCTTCCATTAAAAGCACTTGATTGTGTATGGAAGGGGAGTGTACATAAATGCTATTAGTTATTCGTTATACATAAGTTAGTACTTAATAATTCATTGTACATAAATATATGTGAGCTGCAGTATTTATTTTGATAATGGTGTGTATTTAAAAAAAATAATGTTATGAAAAACTTAGGATATTTGTAAGATTAATTGACAGTAGTTTTTTTTTAAGAATATTTTTAAAATATCTCTGGACAGAGAGCAGTATTCGGGTTTTATCATTAATGCTTCTGATTTCTTCTGGTAGACGATTGAAAAAAGTTCTTCCCTGGTAAGTGTAATGATGCTGTGCAAAAGACGTATTTAGTTCTGTTTTCATTTAAAAAACGATATTTATATTTTTCTTTTATAATTTGAATTAATGCATTTTTAATATATAAATCTTTAAATGTTGGTACTTGAAATTCTTCAAACAGGCGTTCTGTTGGGTAGTTCCAGGATTTTTTTGATATAATTTTAATAATTGTTCTATGTATAATATCTATTGGAAGAAGGTTACATTTATATGCGGATCCCCAACTAATAATAGCGTATTGTAAAGTGGATTGAACTAAGGCATAGTAGATTAAATATAGATTTTTTATCGACAGAAAATTTCTAATTCTTAAAAATATATATACATATATACTTTCTGATTTTGTTTACTACCTGACACATTTGTTCCTTCCATTTCAGATTTTTATCGATAATTACCTCCGAGATATTTAATTTTGTTTGTTGTTTTTAATATTGTACAGTTTGATTTGCAATAATTTTGGCTATGAATTTTAGTTAGTTTAGACAATGTTAAAATTTTTGGGAGCATCGTTTGGATGGATTGCAAATGGAATTACAAATGTCTTTTCACAATTTAGTGAAAGTAAATTAGGGTCGAAAAAATTCTTAAGCGTGTTGATGTCTTCTGTGGCCTTTGATTCTACATTTTCCCAAGTCTTTTCACTTATTATTAATACTGTATCGTCGGCGTATGATGTAATTTGACCATTTAAACGTTAAAAAAAATATCGTTTACATATATGGTAAAAAGGATTGGTTCAAGAACTGTACCTTGCGGGATTCCAAAGCTTGAAATCTCTTGATCACTATTAACACCATTGACTTTTACCACTTGAGGGCGGTTTTTTAAGTAGTTGGTGACCCATTTAATCGCGTTGTCTTTTATGCCAATATTATTTAACTTTTTTAATAGCATCACATGGGATATGCTATCGAATGCCTTTCTGAGGTCAATAAATATACCCGCACATTTTTTACCTTTATCTAATGATTCGTAAATGTATGAAGTTACGTTAGCAATGGCATCTTGTGTGCTGAGTGATTTAATAAAACCAAACTGGTTTTTGTGTACTATTTTATTACTATCTAGGAAATTTACCAATTGTTTTTTTACTATTTTTTCAAAGATCTTTCCTATATTAGAAATTAGACAAATTGGGCAATAATTCAGTACTTGGTGTGGATCACCAGATTTGTAAATAGGTGAGATTATTGTGTTTTTGTAGTTCATTGGAAATATTCCTTTCGTTAAACTCAAGTTTATTAGACGAGTGATGGGTTTTATTAAGAGGGCATTACCAGAGAAAACCAGAAATATGTCATTTTCAAATCAGATATTAGACGTTTTGACTCTTTTCCACAAAAAATTATAAATGGATTTCAAAAGATTGTTCTTTTATCTAGCATTCGCATGTAATAAATTTTGAGAATTTTTTTTTAATTTTTAAACGACTTCGAAAAGGAGGAGGTTCTCAATTAGACTGTATTTTTTTTTATGTTTGTTACCTCAGAACTTTCGACTGGGTGAACCGATATTGATGATTCTTTTTTTTATTTGAAAGTTGGTGCTTCCCGTGTGGTCCCATTTCAATTTGGTCCAGTTTTGACAATGGCATCCATGAGAAAATCATATAAGTCTTAAATTTGCATCAAGTATGTGCGCGACAAATGGACGAATAACTCAATATCACGCCAACCGATTTCGATGATTCTTTTTTTATTGGAAAGGATGTACTTCAAGGGTAGTTTGATGAGAGTTTGGTTAGGTTCTGATTATGGGATCTATGACAAAGTAACGGAATTCTCCAATTCTGAAGAACAAATTTACGATACTCGGCCGAATCTTAATCGAATTAGTTAGTGTACTTCAGATTCACTAAAAATCAAAAAATAAACAAAAATTTTAACAAAACAAAAAAACGACTTCAAAAAATGCACTAAAAAGTAAAAAAATAATTTCGTATTCTTCTGCAACTTTATAATCAACTTACCTTTTCTACTCATCAATATGTAGGTACGATTGTTATTTTTGGAGTCGGTGTCAACCAAGGTACCCGCGGCCCGGCGTGTTCACTTGACAGCTCCTCTCCCGCCGACACCGACTCCAAAAATAACAATCGTACGTACATATTGATGAGTAGAAAAGGTAAGTTGATTATAAAGTTGTAGAAGAATACGAAATTATTTTTTTACTTTTTAGTGCATTTTTTGAAGTCGTTTTTTTGTTTTGTTAAAATTTTTGTTTATTAGTATAATAAGGTTATACCATAGGTCGTTGGCAGATTTGTTAAATTTTCAAAAAAGATTTTGTATTATACCACACCCATTTCAAATAATATAATCATGCAGTAAAATAAATCAATACATTATCTAGCGAACGCAATGTTAGCAATGTTTTAGAATTTTAATTTTAGTTTCAATAAAATCATTAAAAAATATGTACGTACATGTGTTTCTTGACGAATATTGGTCCATTTGTGTATTTGTTTGCGCACTTACAAACTAATACATTTCAGATTTTTTTTAACATTCTTATTAAATTTAGACATTATTGAAAAATGATAAATACTTATAATCAAAAAATAATTACAAAAAGTACATTATTTTAATAGTTTTATCATCACGCCTTTCAGCATTTTTGGATGAAGGTATAAATTAAGGCTAATTTGGATTGAAATAAATTCTATATTGAGTTATAATTTTAAAAAGCTGGTACGGAAAATAATTAATCTTTCTCATTGTAACCGCCCTGCACGGTCGTAAGAACAACCTTCGACGAAATGTGGATTTTCGTCCGCTGGCTGGTTAAACGCTCTTAAGTAAGATTTCATAGATTTTAACATGTATACCGTAATACAATCAAAACCGGGAGACGAACCTCCTCTCATATTTTCTATTATTTTTAAAATTTCACATTCTGTTGTTATTTCAAATGTTGAAAGTATATTACGTTTCTGTAAATTTTTATGTTTTTCCGAGTTAGAAGGCTTATGAATATTTTTCGCAAGATTTTTTCAAACATTTGGTAAGAAGGAATTTAATATGTCTGCACATTGTTTAGGCTATATATTGGCATCAATATTTTTTTTATCATGTTCGATGTACTTAATGTTTTGTGTTTTTTTTTATATTGTCTATGGCCAAATTCACAGTTTTCCACATTTGTTTATGGTTATTTTCTGAAGATAATATTTTATTTTTAAAAAACTCTTCCATACTTTTTTTAATATAAGATGTTAATTTATTTTTATATTTTTTATAGAAAATATATGCTTTTTCATCATGGGGATTTTTTAAAGTTGTTTTATAAAGTTTTTCTTTGTTTCTGATAGATATTATAAGTCCTTTGGTAATCCAAGGTTTTAAACATCTGAATTTTGATTTTAAAGTATTGTTATTTCAGTTGTCGAATTTTTAATGTATTGTGACAGGATATTTTCAAAGTTAGTCGAACATATTTCGGTATCATCACTCTTTAAAACATTGTTTCAATCTTCCTTTTTTAGTTTTTCAGAGAGAATAGTCTATTGTTGATTTTTTGGGAATTAAATTATGTTTTTTTTTTTATGTTTAATATTATTATTATACATAAGTAAGCATGAATGATGATCAGTTATGTTAGTTTTCCAAACAATTGATTTTAATTTGTGAAGATTTTTAATGTTTACGTTTGTCCAAATATGATCTAAACAAGATAGAGTATGTTCTTTTATTTCTCTAGTATTTTTATTTGTGCATGATATGAAATTTTGTTCAGTCATACAATTGATGTATTCAGTTTTGTTATTATTTTCTATTTTTTCATTAATGTTCACGTTAAAATCATCCACGACGAAGCAGAGTTTATTTTTTAATTTTAATAATATGTAGTTGAGATCATTAATAAACGTAATAATACTCGAGCCATGCGTTCTATAGATAGCTATTAGATGGTATATTGATTTAGAAAACTAATTCTGGGAAGAGTTTTAAAACTGGGAATATTGCTCGTAAATAATAATAGTTGCCATTAAAATAAGCTTGAAGACGCCATAAATTTAAAAAGGGACAACAATGATATTCTAAACAAAGATAAATACGAAAAAGAGAAGAACTTGGTTGGATTTCTAATACAAAATATCAACATTTTTTTACAATGCAAAAAAAAATTGCAAGTGTTTTTTTAAATAGTTTGACATACATAGCGATACTACATAATATATAGCGGTCGGAAAATGAATAAAATATGAGGCAATTGTGAAAAACGAATTAAAATGTGTGAATTATAAAACCTTTTTTTTTTAAGAAAGAGAAACATTTCTCAGGTTACAAATAACCTGACAATACTTAAGAATCTCTTACTATCATCAGACAAAGCGGAAAACGTTGCTTTTGTCGTGAAAATGGACCGAACCCACAAGTTGCATGAATACTGTAAACATCCAATGATATAGGGATTTGTGGCTCGTTTCTAAAATGGCATACATTTTTGAGGATACATTTGTTTGCGATTTCATCTTAAAATTGGGATATCTTCTGAATTCTAAAATAAGTTTTCAATTTGGAGAAAGAATTTTTAGATTTTTGAGTTTTTTTCACCACTATAAAATCGTTTTCCTTAAAATTAAAACAAAAAGAAAGAATTTCTCAAATTGAAAAATATAGTTTTTTTATTTATTTATTTTATTGAAAGAATGGATAATACATAATATAGTCAACAAACAAGTCCTGCTAAGCCAATTAAATTGGCTTGTCAACGGGTGCTTATATTTTAGTTACATATACATGTTTTAAATTTAAAATTTACATCTTATATCTACAGATTTGACATTTTTTCGTATATATCAATATCAATATAAATATTTTTTTCCGATAGCCAATTTTTCACCATATATTTAACCTTATTTATAGAATTATATTGCTTTACAGTGTCAGGTAATAAATAAAATATCTTCGGTATGATGTATTCAAACGTTCTCTGTCCGTACTTATTGTTAAATTTCGGAACTATTAACCCGTCCGCGTCGTTGCGCTTGAATCTAGTGCTGTATTTATGTTCTAATTTCTCTTTATGCTGCGGGATAAATATATGCTGAATTAAAATTTGAAATACTGACAATGGCCCTGTTAGAAGTAAGCCGCAGATAAGAAAATAGAAAATGATACAAAATATTCAAACGTTTATTTGTATGCCCTGGAAAAAGAACCGACCCAATAAATAATAAAATTTCCCAAGTTACTCGTACATCATTGCACAGCAACGCGTGGTTACAATTTTTTGAAGTGATTTGAAACTCCATGAAATGAAAAAGTGACACTAAAAGAGACAAACACATACATCTAAAGGATTTGGCCTGCGAGAGAATGAGACAGAATAATCGGTCTCCTCTTTGTGCGGTGCTTCGTAGCCTCCCGACTCTTGCCTACTTTGGTTTTCTGAAGGTTTCACTCCTACGCATGTGAACTGCACACTTGTAATTTTATTATTTCATGATAATATTGTTGCTGAAATTCGGCCTGCGCCTTGCACACACTTGATTCGTACAAAGTTTTGTGACTGGGTGCTCGACTTTAGCCGTAAGAGGTGGAATCTGTAAATAACTATTCCAAATTAAAGGATTCGTAGGAAGAAGACTTCATTGAATCGACAAGGAAAACTGTGTATTTCCTAGCTAAAAATAAATGATATTTACATACAATAAGATAATATCAAAGACTACTCTGAAAACAATGTTTTGCTGGAATACTGGAATTTGAACTAACAAGGTTTTCCAAATTAACGCAAAAACTAAAAGCGTTTCACAAATTTCAGCCTTCAAGCACGTAGACATCAATTCAATATTAACACTAGAAAGCAGACAATTTTGTAGGTACCTAGTAGGTACTACCTACGCATTTTATTATTAGGAATTTTATTGATCTGAATTTACGTAGATATAAGCATTTACACTCTATTAAAATCGTACATTGTTGGATATTCATGTCATTATAAAAAACATTTATCCAACATTTTTTTTTTCAAATATCTTGTACGGCTGGAGAAGTTTAAGGAACTTCCTCAACCATTCTCTCCTGACCCGGCCTGCCATACATATGGTTGGCAGACGTGTCCGCCGCCAAGACCCGCACATCCTCACCCCATCAACCTGGGCACCCCGACTAAGTCACGAAACGCAGCGAACCACTTAAGGGAACGTACCCAGCCAGATCGGGAGAGACTATACCGCCGCCGTTCTGGGAACCATTTATTGGATTGCCAACACCTTTCCTATAGGTCACCTAAAGTGTTTTGATACGTTTGGTGACTTAGAAGAAGTGCTCGGGTTTATGGGATGAGGAATTGAGGAGTGATTGGCGGCTGATGCGCCTGCCTACCAACTGCGTGGCGGGTCGGTTCGGAAGAGACTATATTTCACCAACTATATTACAAAAGCTACCAAGGTTGCCAGTTTGTCAGTAAAACAAATTGATGTACTCTTTATTAAATTTTCATTTGTAGGGGAATCACTCCAATTGGTTCCCTACGTTTGGTGACTTAGCAGGAATGCCTGGGATCAAGGGGTGAAGTTTAATTAGGTCTTTGCGGCGAATGCGTTTGTCCACCTATTACGTGGCGCGGGCCGGATCAGGAGAGACCAGTTAAGGGAAACCGAACCTAGACCTCTCCAGCCGGACTCCCTCGACCCATCGTCGCCTTAGGAGGGATCGAATCATATTTCCGTCACTCCTTTATTTATTTATTTATTCATTTATTTATTTGAGACACAAACAGGATATTTATACAACATTTTTGTGGGTAGTATATAATAAATTTAAATACAAATATAAGTATCCCTAGATTAATGTGTCCGCATTAATTACATATGCATTTTCACAGAAGCAAACTCTTGAAAAACAATGCAAGTATTATTTATACACAACTTGAAAACTTAAATACAAAATTGAAATACGTAATAATAACAAGTGTACAATATTTATAAAGTATTTACTGAAAAGTAATATAACAATTTTTTTTTTTTAGGTGCACAAATTGTGGAGATATTTTTTGAAATATGTTATATTATTTGCAAAAATATCTATGGAACTGTGTATTTTAACAAGATCTATATAGGATTAAAATATAGATATAGGATTAAAATATCCAGTATTATTCGTAAAAATTTCAGTCCAAAATATGAGGGTTCTTGTAGATTGCCTGGCGTATAACTTGATTTGGTCGACTAAGTTACTGTCTACATGATTATTCACAATTTTATAGAGCATTAAGAGGTCATTTATGTTTCGTCTTTTAACTAGACTCTCTAATTTGAAATACGTAAGTCTTTGTTCGTACCCGTCTAGAAGATGGTGGACACCTGGTCGTTAAGACAAAATCCGTGTAAATTTTCTTTGGACTGATTCGAGTGTAGATACCTGTGTAATATGATGTGGATTCCAGACTGTTGACCCATACTCAAGAACACTTCGGATTAAGGAATTGAATAGAATTATTAGGCTATTAGAATTCTTAAACAGTTTGGTTGATCTTACAATAAAACCTAGTAATTTATTTGATTTACTCACAATGTATTCAATGTATTGATTGAATGTCAGTTTGTTGTCAAATATAATTCCTAAATCTTTTATTAATTCAACTGTTTCGAGATTGTGACCACATATGCTATATGAATATAGAATTTTGTTGGTGTTCTTGGTGAAGTTTATAACTTTGCACTTAGCAATATTCAGTTCCATTTCATTATCAACACACCAGGTAGATATTTTGTTAAGATCTTGTTGTAAGAGTTCACAATCTTTCATAGATTTAATTGCTTTATATAATTTGAGTTCATCAGCATATAGAGAAAAATTACAGCGGAGTTTATGTGTAAGGTCGTTAATAAAGATTAAGAAAAGTAAGGGTCCAAGGTGAGATCCTTGTGGTACGCCCGACGTAACTAATACTGGGGAAGAGTTAAATCTGTTAATAGTAACTAATTGACTTCTATGTGATAAATATGATTCTAACCAATGAAGCAGGTTTCGTGAATGCCGATTTTATCGAGTTTATTCATTAAGATAGAGTGACTAACTTTGTCAAAGGCCTTACTAAAGTCGGTGTATACGGCATCTACTTGTATTTTATTATTCATCGATTTAAACAGAAAGTCTGTGTCCTATCGAAGTCTGAACTGAATCTATGTCTGAACTCGGTATGTCCCTATCGCGTCTATATATGTTATAACGATCATCTACTATTTCATGGTCATAGATTGTGGAATCTAACCATGTTTCTGTAAAACAAATTAAATTATAATTGCAACTGAGCACTTCGCAGTATAGATCGCTTAATTTGCTTTTTAAACCACGTACATTTTGATAATAAAATGTTATTGCCGTTTTGTTAGAATCCATTTTGGAAGTATAATATAATAAGCATTATTAAATACATTTTTTTGTAAAATAAATTATTGAAAAGTAAGTAATTATGCTTTGAAAGGGGGCAGTTATGAACATCATTAGTTTTGGTTTGTTTGTGGTACATGATTTTGTCTATGGTGTCAGTTGTCATTAATGTTGACAGAAATAGGTTTTTGAATAGTAAACAAGATACTGAGCATACATTTGTTACATAAAAGTATGTTATCATTGTGCAATTATTTGTAATAGGTTGCGATCGTTTTTTATATTTAATACATTGTGATAGTACATGAGGATAATGAGAAAGTTTTAAAGTATAATTTTGTTCAAAAGTTAGCAACCGGTTTTTGTGATATTTGAAACAATCTAGCAATTCGTTAATAATTACTACAGTGGAGAAATCGTGCGTATAATAAATATTTTGTTGTTGTTTTAAAGAATAATTAAGTTCAGATATTAGCAACAGTTTTTTGTGATAATTGAAACACTCTTATGATTCTTTAATTACTACAATGGAGATATTGTGAATATAATAAAGATAATTCCAACATTCCAAAAGGTTAACTTTTAAGTAACTTGTATGTGGGAAGTTTTTTTAATAATTTTAATGAATTTAAATTCATAAAGGGACGGCAGATCTGGTAGGTGAATTTTGGGTGGACTTCAATGTTGAGAGTTTGTTGACATCTTCTTGGTCATTAATAAGTCTTATGGGGGTTGAATCGCTTATACGAGTAAAAATTTTACCATTTCTAACCCAGCAATAGCGAATTTTACCATCCATTCTTATATCGCGACATTGCTTCAGCAAAAGTTGGTTTTTTGAGGTTAGATGGTCGTTAATATATATTTTACTGGTTCCAGGAAGCTGTAATTCGGAAGCAAGCATTCCTTTCCTCTTTCTTATTGCAGCTATGAGTTCATCCTTAAGGTACCTGCGAGTTAATTTGACGACAATATTCCTCGTTCTTCCATTTTTGGCATCACGGTTTGTCCTGGGGGCAATCCTGCTGGCGAAATCCACTTCTTGTCGGGTTATATTGCATCCAGCTGTGGCGCCTATCTTGGAGAGGATCTCGTACACATTTTCGTTTTTGGTTTCAGGAATACCACTTATTATAACGTTATTGGAGCGATTAAATTTGTCGTTTATTTCAATTTGTTTTTCCAATTGGAACACTTTTTTTTGAGCTGATTAATTTCGTCTTTGAATTCATTTTTTATAACTTCGACTATATTGTTTTTAAACTCCTCAAATGTTTTCTCTAGAAAATGAGTTTTGAAGTCTTCAAACTTGTTGTCTAAAAGTTGTAGAAGTTCCGTATTGAGGTTACTGCCGGACTTAGAGTTTGATCGCGTTATCATAGTTACTTAGTGTAATATTTTTATAATTATAACTTAATAAATTGATTGCAATTTTATTATTTTAATTAAAAATAGGGGAAGAGCAAAAATTTGACAGCTGTTACAAGTAATGTTATTGTTGTTTATATTGACCCCCGGACTACACATTGACCCCCGGATTCCTACCACCCCTCATACCAGAACTTCATCGCCTTATTTCGCAAAAAAGACCCTTCACAGCATCCCCAAACATGAGTAATTTCGGGAAAGTTTCAGTGCAAAAAACGGTTTTTCATGGGCGTCCCTTTTGTATGAGTCAGGAAGTCGGTCAGTTTTGTATGAAGTCTTTTTTTTGGTTTTAGGCAATTCACCCTGAAAAGAGTGCTTTGTGCCGGTAATAGTTAAAGTGGATAAAAAAATTCGGTTAATCTATTGGGAAAATAATAAAACAAATTAAATAAATATTGGACTCATTTAGATCACTAAAACAAATTAAATATTGAATTCATTCAGGTTAATAAACTTACATAAAGCTGTATGAACACGAGAATTGTTAAGAGATAAAAGGTATGAAATGTTAAGGGGGGACTGGTGTGTGATTTTAATAAGCCGGCGGTATATGTTCTTGAAAGATGAATGGTTTTTACAGTTAAAGAAAACGTGGTCGAGGGTTTCCTCTTCCACACCCCACTGGCAGACCGGATCATCTAAAACTCTAATTCTAGACAAGTGAGATGCAATTGAATAGTGACCAATTCTCATTCTCGAAATACATGAAATGAATCGTTTTGAAAGTTTTTTACCGTGAAACCATGGCTTAGCAAGGATATGGTTTTGAATTCCAGCATAGAAAGATCCAGTTCTTATTTTGGAGACTGCCCAATTTTCTTTCCAGGCACGAGTCATGTTGGATTTAAGAATCGGGAAGACATCGGAGATAGGAATTCTAAAATTTAGTGGGATAGTTCCGGAATCTGAACCAGATTTGGTGAGAAAATCGGCCATCTCATTCCCCTCGATACCCAAATGGGCAGGGAACCAGGTCAATATCGTCTCAAACCCAGATTCACTTAGAAAATTGAGAAGATTTTTTTTTTTTACATATAATATTGTCTTCCGGATAACATAGAATATTTGACCTAATTTTAGTTAGAGCACTTAGCGAATCAGTACATAGTAAGGCTCGATGAATGTTTAGAACCTGGATTTGATTTAGCGCTTGTTCAATTGCAAAGCATTCAGCTGTAAATATGGAAGCTTCTTTCGGTAATTTATAAGTGAGATTGATGTTGAATTTTGGACTATATATCGATGCTCCACATCTTTTATTTTCAAATTTGGAACCATCAGTGTAAAGGATGGAAAATCCAGGGAATTTTGAAGCCACAATGCTTTTAAAACAATCATCCACATTTTGAAATTTATTTGGGGAAGATAA
Source organism: Limnephilus marmoratus (assembly GCA_917880885.1). Classification (NCBI taxonomy): domain Eukaryota; kingdom Metazoa; phylum Arthropoda; class Insecta; order Trichoptera; family Limnephilidae; genus Limnephilus; species Limnephilus marmoratus. The sequence continues at coordinate 16,196,991 of OU862906.1, forward strand.
AATATTCTTGTGAAAGACTGATGTTATTGTGTTGGGCATAAAAGTGATTGCCTTAAATGGATATTGTATATAGGGAGATTGGGAACTTCTTGAAGATATTGGAGGGAAGATGATAGAGAATTATAGAGATGAAAACTTTTAATTAGGAGAGGAAAACATTGTTTTTCTCTCAATCTTTTGTTAGAATTCAAATTAACACTTAACCGATTAAGACTTTGTTTAATAGGATGATGTGATAACGATAAAGCCTTGAAAATATATTTATTGGCAAGGAATTGCCTTCTGAAATATAATGGAGGCTCCCCACATTCCACCTGAAGCGCATTAATTGGAGAAGACTTCATAGCTCCAATAATCATTCTGAGGGCTTTTGATTGAATTTTTTCCATTTTCTTATCTAAATATTTAGGGAGTGGGTCAAAAAGGAATGAGCCATAATCCAAGTGGCTCCGAACTAGGGAATTATACATTAATTTAAGAGTGGTAGGATGAGATCCCCACCATACTCTGGAAACTGCTCGCATCATATTAAGTCCCTTTTCACACTTTGTAGAAATTATCTGAATGTGTGGAAGCCAGGAAAGTTTATGGTTCAAAAGAAGACCAAGGAATTTGATTTGAGTAGTGGTTTGTAGAGGCACATTATCAAAAGAGATTGAGAAGTGGGGAATTTTTCTTTTGCGCGTGAAAGCCACGACTCTTGTTTTAGATGCCGCCAGATTCATCCCATTTATTGACAACCAGCTTTTAATATATTGTAAAGCCAAATTCATTTCCTTAGCTGCAAGAATAATATTTTTATGTAACAAATATATAAGGATATCATCCGCAAAGTAAAGTCGCTTGATAGAAAAAGGAATTACTGGGTCTAGGTCACTTATATAAATATTAAACAACAGAGGACTAATAACAGAACCCTGGGGCAAACCTCTCCATAGTTTGCGCCTTAAGCATTTAGAGGAAGACTCAATAATAATGGACCTATCTGAGAGCAAATTAATAATAAATTGGACCAATTTCGGGGGGATTTGTTTTTTAATTAGCTTTCTTTCAAAACATTCAGTAAAACATCATCGTAAGCTGATGAAAGGTCAAGGAATGTGGCCAATGTATAAGAATTTAGGGATTGAGAAACTCGGATATCAGTTGTGAACAAACTTAAATTATCCATTGTAGATTTCTTTTTCCAAAAACCATACTGATTTGGTGAGATAATATCTTGACTTTCAACAAACCACTCTAATCTGTTTTTCATCAAACGCTCCGCTACTTTCATCAAACATGATGAAAGAGCAATAGGCCGATAAGACGAAATTTCAGATGGATTTTTTCCAGGTTTTAAAATGGGAATGATTTTTTGAGTTTTCCAATCATCCGGAATTAGTCCTGTTTCAAACATATTATTAATAAGAGATAAGAAATATTCAACCGCCATATCAGAAAATGATTTAATGAAACTATTAAATATTCCATCGGGACCCGGAGCAGAGTCAGAAAGGGCTCTTATTACTCGTTTCATCTCATCAATGGAGAAAGGAGCATCTAGCCAGTTAGAATGAGATGGATATGCCCTAATAGAAGGCATTTCTTCACATCCGGCCACTGATGGGGGGGCTATTTTAAGAATTTCTTCTGATATATGTTTGATTCTCGGCGGAGAATACGATGATCCGAATTTTTTTAAGCTAGACCAAACTGAAGACTGGGGAGTTTCCGGAGACAGGTTCTCACAGAACTTTCGCCATCCAGCGCGTTTTTTATTTTTCAAAATTCGTTTGGTTTCTACCTGGGCTTTTTTAACTGATAAAAAATTTTCTGGTGACATACACTTACGAAAAGAGTAAATAGCTTTTTTACGAGAGTTGACGGAGCGAGTGCATTCCTCGTCCTACCACGGAGTAGAGTGTTTTATTTTAATGTTTGCATTGTGTTTCGGGATGGATTTTTCTGCTGCATTTATAACCATAGAGGGAAACGTCTCACATTGCATTCTGATGTCTTCCGGGGACGATTTTGTTAAATTAATAAGGTTATCTAGTTCAGAAGAGAAAGTGCTCCAATTCGCATCTTTTATTCTAAATTTGAGATTATTTTTAACTGGGGGGGGGGGGGGGGGATAAGTGTTAGATTGATGGTTGAATCCGATTATAATTTTGAAATGATCACTAGAGAGGGGATCGTTTAGGATGTCCCAAGAGCATTTAGATGCTAACGAATACGAACAAAGAGATAAATCAACAGCACTTTTCCGTTGATGAGGGTGGGTGAATCTGGTTGGAGATCCGTCATTTAAAAAATATAGGTTATGGGTATCAATAAAATCTAAAAGATTGCGGCCAGAACGATTTGTTATTTTGCTACCCCAAGAAGGGGAATGTGCATTAAAATCTCCAAGGATCATATAAGGGGAACAAATCTGGGTTAAGATTGGTGCCCATTCATTTTCAATAAAAGTCGTAGAGGGAGGAATATATATTGATAAAATTGTGATATCAGATAAGACAGCTGCTATTATCTGGATATCGTCGGAGGGAGTATGAATATGAATTTGTTTAAACGGGATAGAATTATGGATTATCAGAGCCGTGCCGCCTTTACCATCCGGTCTGTCGTGTCTGAGACAATAATAACCTGGAATTCTTAAGTGAAAGGAGGGTTTTAACCACGTTTCAGAAATGGCGGCTACTGAAACGTCGTGTTCGTCGAGTAATTGAATTAGGTCAGATTTGTTAGCGAAGAGACTTCTACTGTTCTACTGAAGAATTTTGTTCAGTTTCGAAGTCATTGGGGAGGCAAGATAATAAAGATTTAATGTAATCGGCAGCGTTGGACGGTACAGTATTGTTGTTTGTAAGGATTGAAATTAAAAGGGTAATTAAAGTTTGTATAAAAGAATTATTATTCAGGAGGGAAGTATTACCATTGATGGCACACCCATTGGACGTCTGGGATTTGGCATTCCCATTCGGGCTGGCCATATATTGTTGGCCAATATTATTCAATTGTTTTTTATCAAGGTAAGGAGTATATTTTAGGTTGGGTTTGACTGACTTGAGAATGGTTTCTCTGTGAGAAGATGACGTTGATTTAAAAAAAGTGGTTGTTTGGAAAGGAGCTGAGGACGATGTCATCTCTGCGAATGATTATTTCGCAAGAGAGAATAACTTTGAGGCCTGGAAGTACGAAATGTTGTCGGTAGCCATTTTATGTTTTATGTTCTTCTGTCTTGATAATTCCGGACAGGCTAGACTGACCGCGGTATGTGCACCCGAACAGTTAATACAAATGGGATCATTGGAAGATTTCGGACATTGATCAAATGGGTGACCTTCTCCGCAAAAGTAACAACGTGGAGGGGAGCGGCATACGGGTTTTGAATGTCCAAACCGGCAGCAATTGAAGCATTGAATACTTGGGAATTTATAAACTTCGACGGGAAGCGAGGTATAATAAATAAAGACACGATACGGTAGGGATTGTCCTTCAAATGTAATAACAACAGATTGGGAAGGTTTCCAGATCGTGTTTCCATCAGAAGAATCCTCGTAGTTCAGTCGACGTGCTTTTAATACTTTCGGGGTTCCGTGGGAATTATTCAAAGCATCAACAATTTCAGCCTCTGGGATCTCCGCGGGAATTCCTCGCACAAGACCCATTCTCGTAAGGTTAAATGTCGGGATGAACGATTTATATTTATGGTTTGAGAGCGAGTAAATTTTTTTTACAAATCCATTTGCGGAAGCGGCAGTATTAAACTCGATAGATAATTTATATCGCCCTTCCGGTTTAATTGAACCGTTAACAATACCAAGGTTACTATTTTTTGAGTCAAATAAGAATTTTCCAAAATCTAAAGGATGAATAAGTTTTCCTTGTTCAGTTCTCTGAACCATAACGATAAAAGGACCGGAAGCGGAAGAAGGATAAAGTAAGTCAGTACTTTTTGTATTATCACTAGTTAAAGTACTTGTCTGGGTGTTACTATTAGTGTTAAGGTCGTTAGAGGTCGAGGTTTGTTGAATCGGCGGTATAGATTTAACTTTCGATGGAATGTGAAGGCTATGCTATGGTCGTCGCTTACGAGATGGGAGCGTAATAGAAACCTGGCTAGTATTAGAATCCGAATCAGAAAAATCTAATATCGACCCTGGGTCGGGAGGCCTATCTTCGTCTTCCTCCATTATATAAAAAAAACTTAACTTTTAAAAATTAAACTGAAAAAATAATACGCAGTCTGTTTCATTGACTGTACAAACAAAAACGGATTAGCCGTAAGCAGGAATGCAAACAAATAGGTATACGATAAACAAAATTAAATGAAATGTAACAATAATCTCTTATCTGTATGAGGCTCAGGAACGGGCGAACGGTACTAGGCAATAGGTAAGGTACACACAACGACTGTTGACCGCGGCTCGAATCGGACTGTCATGAAGTTTTTTATCAAACCTTTTATCTATCTATATAAAAATGTGAAAATCTAAAAATATATGTATGTGTGTATGCATGTATGTCCGCTATGCGTTGCTATATTAAGCATAGGAAACATTCGAACTTATCAAAACATAGCCCCCGCGAAGGTTCCTGGATTATTACAGCCACATGACAATACACCTGAAAAGTTTTTTAATCATTACAAAAAACCTTGCAAAACTGTCTAAAATGTCAGAACTTGAGAATGACATTTTGCAAAACAATGATTGTTAAATCGAAATTCTATTTTCGAACATCTTTAAATAAACGGATTTATTTGAAATACTAGCCTCATACTTTGAATCGAATCAAGTATTATGGATATTTAAAATAGGTACCTATGTTCGTTTACAAAATTGATTGATTATTCTTTTTAGTGGAAACAATTGAAACAATTTCTTTATTGGTGGCATAGCAACGCATGCCGGGAACTCGCTAGTAATTAATAAATACTACACAATAAAAAAGGGGGCTATGTAAGTCCAATAAACGTTACTTTTTAAAGGTAAATAATATTATTTTGAAATTATTGTCACCTCGACCGGAAATCGGCCAATAAAATTAAATGCTGCTATTTTAAAAAAATACAGCCCACATATGCGTTGTGGACAATAAAATCAAATGCAATTATATTTAATCTGTTTTCAAGATTGTATTTTATGTAAAAGTTTTTATTGTTGAATGAATGAATGTGTTCGCCCGCCTACTGCGTGGCGGGCCGGAACGGGAAAGACTGATTGAAGAAGACCTAATCTGATTTTGTAGGAGTGCCTTTGTCTTTGCAGTGAATGTATTCGCCCACCTACTGCGTGGCGGGCCAGATCGGGAGTGACTGATTGCACTCAAGCCATCTCTGATAGGTATGCTTAGTTTATTATATGTTTATTTCAATCGAGTCTTTGATCCATACCTTAATCCTCCACACAAATTCTTCCAACCGGATAGAAACCCCCGTTCCTAGTCCGTACAGATAATGTTGCACACATGAGTTGATAAATAAAAACAATTTTCGAAGATAAGATATTTTTAAGCACTTAGACGAAACTATGGCATTCCACCCTCCCTTAAGTATAAATTAAACGTCATACTACGTACAGATGCTAATCCGCAACCTACGGATTCATAGTCGAGTTTTAATTCACTGTCATTACTCAAGCCATCTCTAACAGGGTAACAGGTATGCTTACTTTATTCTATGTTTATTTCAACGAAATCTATTTTCCCTACCTTAACCCATCTCACGATGTTGCCCAACCGGGTAGTGATAAAAGAAACCCCTCTACCTCGTCCGTTCAGAAAGTGTCGCACAGAAAAACAGTTTTTAAGGGTTAAGTACCAAGATGAAATTGTTGGGCAGTCTATTCTCTTTCTCTGGTATAATTAATTCTAGATTAATTAATAAATTAATTCTCCAAGTAAAAATTAATCTAATGGAATGTACGTGTACCTACTAAAAGGAGTTGAAAAGTACGATAGACGCGCGCACCTTTGTTGGCGGTCAAAACATGTCGTATATATGAGATCAACAAAATGAAAACGTGTAAAATGTATAAGCCACCGTAAAATGGGCTGTATGACATAAGTTGATCTACAGGGATTAGCATGTGTATGAGAGTTAAGTAATGAATCAACGTATTCGGATGGATCACAAACGCAATCGGATCACTAAAAAACTGGTTTACTGTCGCGCAAGATCAACAAAGATCAACGAGAGGGGATAAATATGTACATGTATACATATGTTATGGTTAAGGTTTTCACGGGTGTAAGATGTAGAACAATTTTCTCGGTTTACCCGCGTAACGTAGTACTTATAAGGACTTTTTAATTCCTGACTTTTCGGACTGATCTCACTGTCCATCTTCGAAGCCCTTATGTCATGAGTTTTGTCTCAAACTGATCGTTTGCGCGTATCTGTCGGCCCAGAAATCAAGACCTAAATGAGTGCTTAACAATGCTTATTATGTCCAGAATGGAGTACATGGGTTGAAAGTGATTTGACGATGGAGGGGGTAGGGGCGGGGTCGTCAATATCAGGCGGTTTGCGCGTAGATACCTGATTGGATTGCTTTAAACTAATTGTAGGTTACTTCTGAGAATTTTGGAAATGTCGTTTTTGGGGGATTTTGATCAATTATGACTTTCCAGGTGTTGGAAATTCTGATTTGAGTCATTTCTGGTATTCATATTATTTTTATGTTTATGAATTTCTATTGCTTCGCGGTTAATTCTTTTTGATTCAATGTACATGTTGTTGTAGTATTATTGAAGTCTATTTTATGACCTTCATTATGGGCGTGTTGAACTATGGATGAAGTTAAGCATTTATTTGTGACATTTTACTAGCCCTATTATAACCCAAATATACCCGGTTCCCCTACTTACAAAAATTTATGACAAAATTGCCCTTCTACAAATACATAAAGATTTCTTTAGTAAAAATAATTTACCACAATTAAATATAAGCAAAAGAATAATATCTGCTGGAGAACTAACCGTGCCACTAGTACGAACCACAACAGCACAGCATCACTGTTTGGTTATTTATGTTGTGAGAGTGATTTTGTGTTTTGTAAAATGACTGGCGAAGGACCTTGATTTTTTGTGTTACTAATCACTGCCTAAAAATGGTAAAAATACATGTCGCATAGAAAAGGAGAGGACTCACCGGAAAAGGTAAAGCACTGGTATGACTCCTTTCCCATCCAAGAGGCACAATCACAATAGGCTTAAATGTTCGTTATTTTATAGTATACGGCAGTTATTTTTGAGCGGATTTTCGTGAGCAGAGCACAGTGATGGCAGCGGGAGTTTATTGCAGACTGATTAAGATTGTGGGTAAGCGAGGGGGGAAAAGGTAGGACAAAAGGACTTGCAACAATAATTAATACCAAGTCCAAGCAGTGATAGTATGTATGCGTGCTGTGTAGGTATGTGTATGTGTAGGTATTAGTATGTGCGTAACCATGCCCCCCGCCTGGAAGGGGATGAAAGAATCCACTTCCATAAACCAAAAGAGTGCCAATACGTTTCAATGCGCAAACAAAATTGTAACACGCGGTAGAATGCAATTAATTATGTAAAAGTTATAAAAATGCTTTTACCAAATGGTCAAATTGACCGATATAACAAAAAAATAAAAAAATTAAATATGGAAACGTAAAATTATGATATGTTAATGTGATAATATGCGGTAGATAAAACTAAAAGTAAGGTTTAGTACCTATTTAACAATGAAACTAACCTAATTGATTTTAAGAATAAAAGTATTATGAACTAACTTCTGTTAAATCTATTGTGACGGTAAGGGACAGAGTTTAACGACTGCCCTGCGGTATATTCCGGAGTTAGTTTTAACATCCGCAACGCGGATCACTCCATCTGCCCCGGGGTAGACATTGACTATTACCCCAATAGGCCATTGAAGTGGCGCGATGTTGTCACTCTTAATCATTACTACCGTGCCTGTCGTTACCGGATTCGCATTTGTATTCCATTTCTGGCGAGCTTGCAAAGTATTCAAATACTCAATTCGCCATCGGTTCCAGAACGTCAGAACAAGACGATCCACAAGATGTTTGCGTTGTACCAAGTTGACTGGCTCGTCTGACAAATCAGCAGCGGGTAAAGATTTTAAGGGAGTGAGCGTTAAAAAATGCGCGGGGGTTAGCGGCAATGGAGCCGAAACGTCGTTAACGCTAAGTACAGATAGCGGGCGTGAATTTAGAATTGCTTCAATCTGAGAAAGCACTGTTTGCATCTCTTCATACGTCAGTAGAGAGGTGCCTACTATTTTATTTAAATAACCTTTCAGGCATTTAATGTTACTTTCCCAGATCCCACCAAAGTGAGGAGCTTGCGGTGGATTCATCTTCCATTCAATTCGATTCTCCAACAGATTGTCTGAGAATTCCTTTTTGTAATTGGGTGACTCTATAAGTTCAAATAAAGACCGTAAATGGGATTTAGCTCCCACAAAGTTCGTTCCGTTATCGGAGTACATTATACTCACAGGACCTCGACGAGCAAGGAAACGCTTAAAAGCGTTGAGGAAGACTTTGGTGGAAAGATCTGAAGCGAGTTCAATATGAACTGCGCGGGTCACCAAGCAAATAAATAAGCAAATGTATGCCTTTTGACTTCGCACCCCCCGACGTCTATAAGGAATTATTTGAAGCGGGCCCGCGTAGTCAACCCCTGTGTGAAGAAAAGCCTTAGCTTTGCGGACGCGGCATGCGGGTAAATCTCCCATTATTGGGAATTGCGGTTTGGGATTGACTTTGAAGCAAGTATTGCACTGATGCACACGTTTCCGAACCAAATTGCGCGAAGAAAGTATCCAAAATCTCTGTCTTAGCAGCGACATCAGTAACGTAGGACCCGTATGTAGGTTTCTGATGTGATAGTAGTCTATTATTAGATTGACTACATGATCACGAGCGGGTAATAGAATTGGATGCCGACTGTCAAATTCTGTTTCTGCGTTTCGCAATCTGCCTCCTACCCTTAGAATTCCGTCATGGATAAACGGATTCAGTTTTACGATCGCTCGCCGAATCTTCTTCCCATCTTTGACTGCCTTTATATCTTCGGAGAAGTGTTCTTCCTGTATAGATTTAATAACAGCGGTTTCTGCAGCTAAGATATGGCTTAATTCGAACGCTCGTGGTAGTTTCTTGATAAAACGAAGAACATAAATTACTATTCGGATTAATTTCGGCCATGAGCTAACACGAGAGGCTAGTGCACACAATAACGGAGGAGCAATTGTTTTGAGGCGGTCAATGTCTTGAACGGACATCAAAATTTTTGTTTTCCGTTCGGGAGGATCAGTCACAGATTTCGTATTAAAACGTTGTAAAGGCCAATCACTTTTAGGTAATTGGGCAAAGACGGGGCCTTTAAACCATAACGGATGGTCGATTAGTTGAGCGGGCGTAAGACCCCGCGACAAGCAGTCGGCGGGATTGTCTTGTCCTTTTATATAATGGAAGCATTCAGCCCCCAGATGGTTTTGTATTTGTGAGACACGGTTGGCAACGAAAGTCTGCCATTTTGCGGGCGGTGAATTTATCCATGCTAGAGCAACCGTGCTGTCGCAAAAAGCTAAAGTCGTATGAGCTTTCGAATTTGATGTGTAGGTATTACTGACCGTATGCATTAATCGTGCAAGTACTAGCGCTCCACATAGTTCTAATCGCGCAAGTGAAATCGTCTTAGCCGGAGCGACCTTAGATTTAGCACATAATAAATTAATTGTGGTTTTATCAGTATTCGGACAGTAAACATGTAGGTAAATAACACCTCCAAATGCGCGTTCGCTCGCGTCTGAAAACCCGATAAGCGTTAATATACACTGGGGTTCGATTCCTAAAAAACGAGGAATTTTAATAGATTGCAGTAATGGCAATTCTTTTTTAAACTGTCGCCAAAGTATGACAACTGTTTCAGGAGGAGTATCATCCCAATCCAGGTTATACTCCCATAGAGATTTAATTATCAGCTTAGCCAATAATACAACTGGTGCGGCGAAACCCATCAAATCCCAAAGACGAGCAATCGTCGAGAGAATATTTCGTTTAGTACAAGTTCTTTCGTCGGTGTGTACGACAAATACGAAATGATCAGAAGCGGGTATCCAATGAAGTCCTAGTATTTTCAGGTTTTCATCGGGATTAAATTCCACATGTTCCTTAACACGACGAGCTGTAGGAATCGTGGATAAAAACTTTGGAGAGTTAGAAGAGAATTTTACAAGATCGAATCCTCCCGCGGCGAATAGTTGAATCAATTCCGTAGACAACTCGGAAGCCTCCTCGACCGACGAGCAACTGGTGACGAAATCGTCCATATAGAATGAGCCCTTTTCCACCAGATTTGCAGCAAGTGGGAAACGAGATTTTTCATGCGACGCAAGTTGACGCAATGTACGCATTGCGAGGAATGGACTGCAAGACATGCCGAATGTGACGCGATTAAATTCAAACAATTGCAAAGGGTCACTATCGTTAAATCTGTACAGCATGCGCTGATAACGTCGGCATTCTTTTTGCACCACAATTTGCAAATACATTTGTTTTATGTCAGCGGTTATAGCTATGGCGAATAATCGGAAATTGAGGATAATGCGAAACAAATCACCTTGTAAATTCTTTCCGGTATGTAGGATGTCATTAAGCGAGTAACCCGAATCGGATTTCATACTCGCGTCTAGCACCATGCGAATTTTGGTGGTCAATTTATCTTCGCGAACTACGATATGATGCGGGATTACGTAATGCGGTAAATCAGAATTATCAACTGGGGAAATGTAACCTTTCTGAAGGTATTCGCGCAATATTTTGTCATATTCTAACTTTATTGCGGGTTGAGATATTAAGCGGCGTTCGAGAGACCGAAACCTGCGTTCGGCGGCGGGTAACGATTCACCGAGAACAGAGGGACTGTTTCGAAACGGCAACGCGACGATATAACGACCTGCCGTGTCACGAGAAGTAGTGAGTTTAAACATATCCTCACACTCTTGTTCATCAGGCGTTAAAAATTTCTCATCTGGAATGTCTTCCAATTCGAAGAAGCGCGAAAGGCAAAATTCATCATTTTGCGTGAACGTACAAAATGATTACGTGGTGTTTATACTTGGGTTTCAATCATCGTTGGGGCAGTACCCAAGATGAGATATCCCAAAGTAGTTTCGATAGCAAATGGCTGTCCGAGAGAACCTGATATTTTGTTTGCCTTTAGAATGCGAGCAAACATGTCACATCCTAAGATGATATCAATCTCGCCGGGCGTACAGAATGTTGTGTCTGCTAAAGGCAAATTGTCAAGATACGACAAAGAGGAGCGGTTAATGTTAACAGTAGGCAACTCACTGGTTATGGTTTCTACTACATATGGTTTAATCGTATACGACTGAGTGATGTCATAGCGGGAGAGTAATTTTAAGCAAGTTACGCCATTTGTCACATTTCTTACGTCACCTATTCCCGTGACGTAAGTACTTGGAGATGACCGCACCGTAAGATTCAAGCGTGAACAGCATTTGCGCGTAATTATGTCCCTTTGGGAGCCGCTATCTATTAGAGCCCGTATCGTCTGTACCTGGCCCTTAGCGTCTCTGGTAGTGCAAACAGCCGTTCCTAATAGTGCAGTAGTATTTGCACTTGAGCATGAATTTGTCACACATAACGAAACCGGATTCGAAGAATTTAAGTTATCATTATCGGCATCCGTTTGTGACGCGGGAGATGGTATTGTGTCCGTTTGTGACTTCGGCCCATCAGTTTGTTTGAAATGCAACAAACTATGATGGTTGAGCGCGCATGTTTTGCATGTAGTCTTCGATTTACAAGCTTTCGTGGTGTGCCTAGTACTGAGGCAGTTCACACAAACTCGAATCTTTGATGACTTAATGCAGTTAAATCGCTCGCGTGGTTCTAGACTTGTGAATTTAGAACATTGGTATAAAGGGTGTGATCCCCTTTGACAGCAAAAACAAATTTCGATGGAGTGATTATCGATTTTTTCAACATTAATAAATGCCTTTGCGGAATTAGTTTTTTGCGGTTTAGCGGTATCATTATTATTTGAGCCAAGACGGCTCCATGTCGGTTGCGTGATTTGTGCGCGATTAAGAATTCGTTGCTGTACTCTTACGAAGTCGATTAGTTCCGCGCTGGACGGTAGATTTTCATTATTTTTAATAGAAGATTCAAAAGCCTTTACAGTCTCTATGTCAAGACGTTTAAGACCCAGTTGCAACAATATGAATTCTGCGAGGTCTTTTATTTTCAATTGCTTCAGCGCGGCGATGTTCGTGGAGTATGCATCTGCAAAATTCTCTAAAGAAGCGGGCGTGGCCGAGTTAACTGGAGGTAATTTCAGCAATCGGTCAAAGTATAATTCAGCAAGAACGCGTTGATCATTATACTTAGTACACAATGCGTCCCAGATAACTTGATAATTTGTACCTGTAGGCGTAATAGCTTTGCAAATACTTAATGCTTTTCCGGTTAATTTAGACATCAGATACTGCATTTTTTCCGTATCATCCAGAGAATCATTCAAATGAATAACTGAATTATATGTTTCATAAAAGAGAGACCAACTATCCAGATTTCCGTTAAAGCACGCTATCTCCAATGCAGGTAGCTTAATTTGACGGCGAGGTTTCGCAACCGGATTCGACAGCATATTTGCTTCTGTATATTTAATAACACCGAAGAGTTCTTCAAATGCATTTAATTGAGTATATTCAGCGATTGCTTCCGGATTCAATTCCAGTTCGCAATCCACCTTTTCATCTAAGATTGTTATAAATTCAGAACGAATTTTTTCAACAGTAGTTGCGCCTGATAAAAAAGATTGGCGATCGTAAATGCTTTCCGAAGCTTTCCTTATCTTGTCATACACCGACTGTAGGCTCGCAAAACTAGCGGCTAGTTTAGCATTTAAACGTTTGAGACGTCTTTCATCCCGAGACGACTCGATTGACGCGCTCGTAGCCATTTTCTTTATTCCGGTTATATTTACAAAATATGAAACGTAAAACAACTAAAAATGCGGTTAAAGGGTATGCGGTATGGTATGAGGAAGGGTATGCGGTATATAAAAGGTATGCGCTAAAGGGTATGCGCTATATAAAGGGTATGCGGTATGATGTATGCGGTTTGAGGTAAGGGGTATGCGGTATGATGTATGCGATTTGCGATACACGGTATGCGGTATGCGGTATAAGGTATGCGGTATGATGAGTCTGTATTATTTATGCGGAATTAATTAATTAATATATTAATTAATATATTCAATTAATTCACTGTAATCCGCTCACAGGGTTAAATTGACTGTTGCGCGGTGTAAAGGTTAACGGAATACGTGCACAGAGCGGGTAAAGAAAGTTATTTATTGCGTTTATTATCATTAACAAATCATAAATATTGCGATCATAATATTATTCCACTTTGTAATGATATCCAATAATACAATTATTAAGAAATAATCGTATTATTTATAAGGTAGGTAAATGCAATTTTATCGGCAAAATACAACTACATAAGTTATCAGAAATAAATATCAAAAGGATGCCTCGTATTTATTTATTCTAACAGCGGGTAAATATGTTATTTCTAACCATAATAAAATGATATAGGAAACAGAATTACTCATGTAGGTATATCAAACCGTTAATGCGGATAATTATTTTTGTGCGATGTTATAAAACGTAATCTCACTCTGCTGTGTAAATATTGTGGTTCAAATATACGGCTCGCTAGGATCAAAATGAATGGTTATTTATGTTGTGAGAGTGATTTTGTGTTTTGTAAAATGACTGGCGAAGGACCTTGATTTTTTGTGTTACTAATCACTGCCTAAAAATGGTAAAAATACATGTCGCATAGAAAAAAGGAGGACTCACCGGAAAAGGTAAAGCACTGGTATGACTCCTTTCCCATCCAAGAGGCACAATCACAATAGGCTTAAATGTTCGTTATTTTATAGTACACGGCAGTTATTTTTGAGCGGATTTTCGTGAGCAGAGCACAGTGATGGCAGCGGGAGTTTATTGCAGACTGATTAAGATTGTGGGTAAGCGAGGGGGGAAAAGGTAGGACAAAAGGACTTGCAACAATAATTAATACCAAGTCCAAGCAGTGATAGTATGTATGCGTGCTGTGTAGGTATGTGTATGTGTAGGTATTAGTATGTGCGTAACCAATCACTATATATTCAAGGGTATAAAATTATTTAATAAATTACCTCTTGATATACGATCGGAAGAAAGCTACGAAAAATATAAAAAAAATTAAATTAAAATACTCTAGTACCACCTCATAACATTACTCATTGTTTAAAAATATGTTTTTGCCTTATCAATACTTTAAATCATTTATTAACTAACCTATATTTTTATTACATTTATCTGTATTTTCTCATAAAATCACTAATATTTTTTGTTAAATTACTAATATTTTTTGTTTTAATTTAAACAAATGTTCATTCATCTTTCACAGTGACACAGAGAGCACATTCAATTTTGCGCTCAATACTAATTAACAGTCTACAGTTGTTTTAAACAGTGAATCAGATAATAAAATGAGCCAGTGAGTTATTGCAAGTTTAAAGTAGTTCTAGTGCAAACCTGCTGGATTCTAAAATCGTAACTGAGTGAGCATTTCAAAATTAATAAAAGTCAAAACAATAAGTATTATTGTCACCCAAGCTACTACCGCCCGACCTGGCCCATACTAGAAAGTAATTCAAGTCACTCCACCTTAAATCCAGGCTTAACCATAGTCCATTTTTCAAAAAAAAAAAAAATTTTTTTTTTTAAATTTTAACAAAATGGACTCACAGGGATACATCAGTCTGGCGAGAAACGCGGTTGAGGCTCTAACCGAACTAATAATAGACCCCAGTAGCAGACTGAACAAAGATCAAATTGCGAAAATGATTCCAAAAACTAATGCTATTCTTGGAACCATAGCTCAAATGGCTACAAAAATGGCAGCACTCGAGGGTGAGCTAATAGCTTTCAAAGCATTAACCAACAAACCTAACCCATTAGAATCTACATGTGAAGCGGCCGATGAGCTTGAAGAGAGGAAAAACAGAGCAAATAATCTTATAATTATAAACGTTCCCGAAAGCACACAACTGAACCAAATTGAAAAAATCAAGGACGATAATTTACAAATTACAACCATTCTGAAGAAAATAGACAACAACATAGAACCAAATTCCATCAACACATTCCGTCTTGGAGCAGTGAGGCCTGATAAATCGAGGCCCATTAAAGTGATCCTAAAAAACTCAACTGAAGTAATGAATATTCTCTGGAAAAAAAACTTTTATCTTAACAACTGCCCTGTCAAAATTTTTTCCGACCAAACTCCGAACCAAAGAAAATATTTATCAGACCTACGCCAATCAATGGAAAGTAGGATACAGGGAGATGAAGTTGGACTAACAATCAAATATATCAACAGCAAGCCGACAATAGTTAAGAAAATCCAAAAAACTCAAACACATCAATGGATACGGTCAAAACATCCGCGGCTGCCGCACCAAACTCTTAGAGTTGCAAACTTCTATTCCTTTACTTCAAAACGTCGATGTATTTCTCCTTACTGAAACCTGGCTTGATCCTGATATTCACACCGAGGAACTTGGATTTTCATCTTATAACACCTACCGCCTTGACAGGAATCCAGCCACCAGCAATAAAACCAGAGGAGGAGGAGTTCTCATATCCGTCAAAAAATCACTGCCATCCACTCGATTAATTTGCAAACATCTAGACGTGGAAAGGGTATTTGTATTACTAAAAACTAAATCAAGTAAAATTTTACTGGGATGTGTCTACATTCCTCCTGGATCCAACATCACAGTCTACCGAAACCACATTGATGACCTCGAAACCTTTTAAGATAAATACCCTGATGCCAGAACAATTTTATTTGGTGACTATAATACCCCTAGCATTGATTGGATGAATAAAAACTCTTATAACAACTTAAGCCTACCAGAAAATGCTCGTGAAATAATAGATATGACGAACTTACTCGCTCTACATCAAGTCAATCAAGTCTACAATACCAATAACCGGCTGCTGGATTTAGTGTTCTGTAGTGATCTCTCAATTAACATTGTTAAATCAGTTGACGAGCTCCTCCCCCTAGACTGCCACCACCCCGCTTTAAGCATAACCATAACGATGAATAACTCACCAAACGACACAACTATTCTTCCTAACTTAACTTATAATTTTTCCAAAGCTGACTATCCTAATATGAACCAATATCTTACAAATGAAGACTGGTCATTTCTTCACCTCAACAATAGTATTAACTACAATCTTGAATTTTTTTACACAATTATCAACAGGGCCATTGAAAACTATGTACCACTTTCACACTTCAAAGAAGCGATGTCCCCGAAATGGTTCAACAGCGAGTTAATCAACCTGGTTATTTGCAAAAAAACTGCACACAAAAACTTTAAAGAATCTAAATCCCTTAATGACTATAAGATATTTCACAATTACAGAACTCAATGTAAAAGACTGTCAAAAAAATCATATTATAATTATATAAATGGAATCGAAAAATCTATACCCTCTAACATACAAAAATTTTTCACACATGTAAACTCTCTTAGAAAAAACAAACAAGGTTTACCCATTTCAATGCACTTCAAAGATAAGAGTAGCACTGATATGAAAGTAAAGGTTAACTATTTTGCTGATTACTTCAAAAGTGTATATGACGAAGATATCCCAGACAATTACATACCACCATCTTCCCTTATTGAGAGCATACATATCCCTCCTGTACACATCAATATAAGCGACGTTAAATCTAAAATTAAATCTCTAGACAAAAACAAAAAGGCCGGACCTGATAATGTGCACCCCAATATTCTCATAAATTGCATTGCTTCACTGGCTGAGCCGATTTGTCTATTGTTTAATCAATCGCTTGACACAGGTTGCTTCCCGGACATTTGAAAACGTTGTTATTTAACGCCTATATTAAAAAAGGGTAATAAAAGTGATGTCACTAACTATAGACCTATATGTAAGCTATCTATAATTCCGAAACTTTTTGAAAAATTACTTCTTGATAAAATTTCCCCATATATTAACAATCTCATTGATCCAAATCAACATGGATTTTTGTCAGGCAGGTCAACTCTGATAAATCTCTCATTATATGAAAACTTTATATCAAATGCATTAGCTAACAGAACTCAAGTCGATTCCATGTATACAGATTTTATCAAGGCCTTTGATAAAGTGTGCCATAAAATTCTACTGGTTAAACTACGTAAGCTCGGTATTGACGGAAAACTTTTAGACTGGTTTGCGAGCTATCTATCTGATAGAGTTCTACTTGTAAAAATTAATTTGTTCTATTCCAATCAATTTAAAGCTACCAGTGGTGTGCCTCAAGGGTCCCATTTAGGCCCAATTTTGTTTTTACTGTTCATAAATGATATTGTTGACATAATTGATAAAGATGTAAATGTATTGCTTTTTGCAGATGATTTAAAAATATTTAAAATCATCAAAACCGCTGAAGATTGTGCCTGTCTACAAAATAATTTAAACAACTTAATTAGTTGGTGTTCTCTTAACAAACTTTATCTGAACATAAATAAGTGTTATTCAATAAGTTTTTACAGAACCAATTATTCATCCATATGAACTTACCAACTCTACCCTTACCTCTGTCGAAGAAATTAATGACCTGGGCATAACTTTCGACTCTAAATTAAACTTTATATCCTATATAAACTCAATCTATAATAAAGGTATCAAAATGCTTGGCTTCGTTTTTAGAAATTCCAGAGGTTTCAGGAATATTTCAACTTTAAAAATTTTGTATACATCCTTAGTACGTAGTCAAGTCGAATATAACTCCTCGATCTGGTCCCCCCATTTTAAAATACATTCAGATTCAATCGAAAAAATTCAACACAAATTCTTAATACACATTAATTTTAACCTCGGTATTCCCATTGAAAACATAAATTATAATTACTTGATGAAAGAATTAAATTTATTAAGACTATCAGATCGAAGAATTATATCCGACTTAATATTTATGTTCAAAATTGTAAATGGTAGCATAGACAGTCCTGATTTAAATAAGCTCATTGAATTTCATATTCCCACGAGAACCACTCGTTCTAAAATCCTTTTTAAATGTAACAATAATCGGACTGAGTACACGAAACACTCACTTTTACCTAGGTTACATGAAGTTACTAATAGATATGCAGATGCGATAGATCTATTTAATTGCATGGAACATGGGTACAAGAAGGCTATGCTATCATATTTTTTAAATCACTACTAATTTTATTTGTATTATAGATTTTTGCATGTAAAGGTATCTCTGTTGTCATATCCCAATGTATCGTCACAACTAACTGTTATACATACACTGTTTTATCATTACTAATATTTTGAATATGAATTTGTGACATGTAATTAGTGTTTATGGCATACTTATGCCGTTTGTATTAAATAAATAAATAAATGTAAATTTTTTTAGTCGTCATCTCCTAAGAATGAGCAGCTGCTTTATTAAGAGAGTGATTGAAATATTAATGTTTACACTATTTTGAAACATTGTAACCTTGTTATATGTTTCAATAAAAAAAAAAAATAAAAATCTAATTTATGTTCTGCAATTCAACAAGACATTTTTCTATTGCACCCGCAAATATACACCTTTTCACATGCCCCACAAGGTATTTTATAAATACCACGTGACTTAAGTGGATTGTGGTCTTTCGGACTTTTTAATAGAGACTGATTTTATTGCTTTTGAGGATTCACTAAGTTTAACTGTTCAGCCTTTGATATATGAGAGAATTGCTATAGAAAGGGGTTCTTCTTCCCTTTCAGGATTAGTTTTTTGCGTTTATTTATGGATATGTCTATTAAATATTTGGAGAAGCCGTTTGCTTGAAGAGCACTACGAAGAAGATCTAATTCTTCAAGAATATGATCTGAGTCCGCTAAACTTTTTGATCAGGTAACTAAGATATTTATAACTGACGACAACTGAGATGGGTTATGATTTGAGTTGGCGCTTAAGTATCTATTTGTATGTGTCGGTTTACGATGTACGGTATGGCCAAGGCTGCCGTTATTTTTCTTTTAAAACTGACGGCCCTCTGGGGACAGTCAAATATCTTCCACGGCTACTTGCATAATTTATTGTATTTAATATTGTTCACTTCTTTTCTGGTTTTATATTATGACGTACATTGTAATGTATTGTTATTATGTCTAATTTCTTTTTGGATTATTTCGAAATGTGGAATGTGTCACTACCCCTGCATACATTCTGGAAAAAATGAACATTATTATTATTACACATATTATGTTAAACTTTTTTCACATTAATTATTATTATTCCCTTGGATTACCTAATCCAAAATAAATATAACTTAGAAAATTCCATTGATTTATCTTTAACTACGTGGCACTGCATCACATTATAAAAAATGCATTCAGAGTAAATGATGCAATCCCCGAAATAACGGTTTTAGCAATACGAAGCCGAGAGTCTAGAAGCTCGACGTGAAATATTTCGTTTCAATACGTGATTTAAGGAAGTAAAATGATGAAAGAGTTATTTTTATTAGAATCAAAGGTTAAAGCAATAAACCTGTTGGCCTATATTGTTGGCATATAGAGTAGAACAGAGGTCGGCAAAGTACGGTTCCGGAGCCGCATGCAGCTCTTTTCTGGCACAAATGTCCTCGGACAGGCGCGCAAGACTCCGAAAGGAAAGACAATTTTATCGGTATTAGAAGAAGTCATTTTTTGAAAACAAATTATCCCTTTTTGTTCAAGATTTTAAAAGGGAAACATTGTTTCACTTGCCGAGTCTGCTGAAGCATCGCCAAGAAAATAATTCCTCTATTGACAAACACTATTTCAAAACAATCATTTTAAATATGAGGGAAGCAGGAATATAAAAACAACAGATTGAATTTCAGGAATATAAAAACAACACATTGACCTTACTAATTGTCTAACACCCTCTTAATGCTTCGAGAACAGATTTGAAATTTTCTCCATTTGGCATTGACATTGGTAACTTTGAAATACAATTGTTGGATTTAAAAATCAAGGAAACATGGAGCTCTTAATTTGAACGTCTTTAAGTTGATTTGGAAATTTTGGAGAAGTATAAATGAGAACTTAGTTCAGAACACAAGTGGACTGCTTAGAAAGACCTGGAGAAGGAAGGCACGATTAATAGTATTTTTGACTCTTATGATCAGCTGAAAAAACTCACGTTTGCCGTTATTTCCCTTTTCGATTCTACATATTAAACGAATAATCTTTTTCAAGAATAAACTTCATAAAAAGTAAACTGAGAAGTCGTCTTCTTGACGAGAACTTGAAATCTTTTCTAAAATCAAGAATAACAAACCTGACTTTCATAAACTTTCCAAGGAGATGCAAGGACACTCTTTGCATTGTGTTGGTCAGTCAGTATCATGATTTAAATTTATAGATTCCTTAATTACATCTTTTTTCTATCAATGAATAAAATCTTTATTAAGTTTTTAATCAAGTTATATTCAGCTTACCCGTAGTTTAATGAAGTTCTAAAATTATGAAAAATATTTGCTAAATTAATAAACAGATTTCGCTCCCAAATTTTTTTTTGAATCGTTGTAAAGTACATATTTGGCTCTTTGGCTATTAAGTTTGACGACTCCTGGACTAGAATAATAAGAAGACAAAAAATATCTCTGTACGATAAAAAATACCTG
Source organism: Limnephilus marmoratus (assembly GCA_917880885.1). Lineage (NCBI taxonomy): Eukaryota > Metazoa > Arthropoda > Insecta > Trichoptera > Limnephilidae > Limnephilus > Limnephilus marmoratus. The sequence continues at coordinate 16,217,769 of OU862906.1, forward strand.
TCGAATAAAAAGTACGACCTTAGTAAAATTAATAAATACACATTGTTTTTGGTAATGTTCGGAAAGCACATTTCCCCGCAAATAACCGAGCTCTTAAAATAAGTTTGCTTGAATGCCATTCAAATGTCTCTGTAGAACAACACTACGACAATTTTGGACAGGAACGTAATAGAAAATGAAATGTGTACAACCCCCGTTTTATCATACTACCCTGGTATTTCTCTAGACCAGGTATTCAAACCTGCCTGTGGCCGAAATGAATATTTTTTGCGGCCCAAAATTAAGATTTTCAGCTACATTGAGAAGTGCAGGCGCATGGTCACACTAAGAATTTTAAGCTGGGACCCTTAAGAAAAAAAAGTTTTCGGCCTTGGGGAGGTCGAGCTCAAGCCGCTATCTTGGATTGAAGGTGCCAAATTTGTTTTTTTCAAAATGGTTGAAATGGTTGATTTTACAACCAAATTGTAAAAGACAAACTTAAAGAAGAAAAAATTTAAAATATACGTTTTTTTGTAAGCCTAATAATAGGTAATGAGTTACAGTGGCGGAAATGAAATATTTTTCTAAAAAAATTGTGAAGTTCCCAATTTTTGTTATTTTTTCGGGCTATTCATTACATAATTTCTCATTAAACTCATTTCATCATTACCATGAGGTAGGGAAAATGGCGCATTTTTTATTGTGGTATCCCCAGTAGGTCTTTTCCACAGATATTCCAACGATGGTAGATTTCGAAATGGCGCGGGCGCTTGAGCCGCGCAGAGTTCGACTAGTATAATGTGACAGTCTATGAAAATAATTGCCTGTGGTTCTGAGATTCTGGGCTTCCATTGACAAAATCTCTTCATCTTCATCCTCGATATTGATGTGAAAGTATGGTGAATTTCGGCATATTTGACCATTACAGCACCCACACACAATAAATCACTTCAATCCAGCTTTCCAACGCCGCATCCTTTTTTACAATTAAATTAAATAAATTTGAATAGGGTCTCGGGTGCTGGTTTCTTTGTCATTCTTACAGGAACAAGTCCATTGGTGCCACGTTTCCAGCCCTAGTTTTTTTTAATTTTTTTGGATTCCATTCCATTTTTAGACTTGGTACGTTCTAAATGCATGCTACCGTGCAGCGTCATCCGTTGGTGGCAAAGAAGCAAGATTGAATTTGCTTTTTGTTTTCGACTTTATGAAACGTTGGTAGAAGGTTTTCGCATCCATGTCACTCCCGTACAAAGCAACAAGAAACCGTGTTCCCGCATGCCTGCATCTGCTATGTCTTCTGGTTTTACATCATATTGTTTGAAGATTCCTAACATGGCATTGAGTCTTGTGTCTTTCTGCCCAAGCGAACAAAATTTAGTTTTTCCTTGGTTGAAGAAGGACGATGTTGTATCGCAGCCGCTAAAAGCATGGAGAAACAGAATATTCTCAGCCGCTTCTTTGTATTTTATACTATTCGCGGAATACAGTCTTTCAAAAGTTGTGGCTCTCCCGGGTTTGCGAAGATATACATTGCTGTCGGGTGTTATTGCTGTCAGCAGAAAAAGGAGATCGATGCCTTCGCCAATAACGAAAACAGCGTCGAATGATGAACACAAGGAAATCGCAGTATTGACAATCAACTCACCAGCAACTTTTTCAGCCTGCTTATTTGTAAAATCAGCCGGAATAAATTGCATTGTAAGCATCGAAATCAGACGAACTTTGTTATTTTCATTGGCTGAAAATAGTTCTTGTGAAACTTGAACTGGCAATGTTTCATCGAAAAGAACATCTGCAGACAAATGCTTCTTCGCTTGGCGAAGCCTTTCTGCGGTTTTCATATATTTTGTTACCATCATCAAACGGATATCCATCGAAAACAATAACTGCATGTGATCCGTAGTGATTTCTTACGTAGTGAAAACTGCCAGGCTGCTGGTCGGCAGACCAAGAAATTCTTCATTTTGATGATCTTGACCATAGTGATTCGTTGGTTTCATTCGTGTACTCGATGAAGACGCACTGGCAGACCAGCTTTTTTAAGACTTACTAAAGGTTCATTATCACTAAAAAGCAGTTTTATCCGTGCACTCGATGACATAGGGTTAGTCATAGTGGGATCCTAGCCTGCAGCAATATAGGAGCTGAACTGGCAACGCTGTAGTCAGGACTGCAGGTACGTGGTATATTGCCGTCTCTTTCTCTCCTCTTTGTAACACGAAAAATTACTGTAATTTGAAATAGATTTTGCTACATAATTATATCGTATTAATATACGTTAAAATGATATTGTGTAATAAATTCTTACAAAATTTTGCAAGAAAACTTGAGTTTTACCATTTTTTGTCAGAATTTTCTTCTTTCTACCGCTGTAAGTCATTACATATTAGACTTAAAAAAAACTTTGAACAAAAAATGTACGTAATTTAGTTTTCTTCAAGTTTATCGTAGACATTTCTGTTGTAAAGCCAACCGTTTAGGAATTATTTTGACAAAACCTAATTTTGGCACCTTCAATCCAAGATGGCGGTTCGCGCTCGATCCCCAAGTTCGATTTTTTTTCATTAGTTACCCGATTTTAACAACATATATCAAAATCGCTACTACATGACCTTTTGCAAGGCAAAACTCCCCACTGACTGAATTACATCGTCTCGAGAGTTTTACGATAGGTCATATAAATTTAACGACAAAAGTATGAATTGCAAATTTAATGAAATTTTCTTGATTTACCGATATTATAAAATTCGTTATGAACTCGTCCTAAATCAGATTTTAGTCGCGGTTTCATAATTATTGCATATTTAGAAACCAAATTACCGGTAACGTCACATGAATTAGGTATAAGGTGATAAAATATTTTTAATAGGTTATTTTTTTTTACATGTGTGGCCCACCTAAGCTCAGCAACAATTTGGGTTGGGCACCCCTACCCTAGACCGTATACTGGCGCGATTTGAACGCAAGTAGGTTATACTGATTAAATTTTTCTTAATTTATTTTAACGTATTTAAATTTTTATTACCCCATCGACAGGAGTCGAACGACGACGGTACGGTGCCCTCTAAAATCATTTGTGCCACCCTTAGCCACATGTGCAGTAGCCTGGAGTGAAAGAAGTCGAAAAAAATTCCTCTTCGACTTTCTTCATAATAATCGTTGGCTTCGAGGTGTAATCTTTAAGTCACGAATGTTCGAACTTTCTTCCCCTTTGCATTTTGTCGAGCTTTAAGAATATAGTTTGCTGCAAATTATTTTATATGTTGTCTGTCGTCTTGCTGCATCGCTTATAGAATATTTTCAGAATGAGCGAAGAAAGAGTTCCGCTCGATTATTCGAAAAGCAATTGTTTTCAGCTCACATTTTAAATGGAAGAATCTTTTTATCAACCTAAGGACGTGTTTCGGACCATCTTTTCATGAAAGTTCTGTTTTTATGGTAAACCATGTTGGCACGTAAACTTTTATCATAAATTGATTAATTAGATCTTAATCGCTGTGTAATAATCTACCGCTATCATTCGAGGTCTCTGCAGTCAATGTAGTATCTGGTGAGGGGTTCAGAGGTTTCTCCACAGTCTGCTTTTGAAGTATTTTTTTAACTCATCAGTCGTTATTGCTTACGCTCCAAATCCTTGGTTGCCACCATATATTTTGAGCAGACATGCGTTTTGCGGCTACCTCTCTGATCATGTAGGAATTTCAGCTCCATGAGGGTATTTTTACTAAACATTTACAAAAATCGACACAAGCGCACATGCACACAGCAATATCAAAGAGTTTATTTTTTGCATCTTCATAAATTTCAGTTTTCTTTTTAGATATTCGACATTTCTTTAAGCATTTGTACTTGTGATAATACCGGGTTAGTCTGTTTACAATTTGAAGTTAAGTTAGAATAGGAATAGACGCTTTATTCCATAACGTAATAAGATCAATTGCAATTATTTCACATGTGTTTCATAGAAGGATCTTTTCATTGGATAACCATTGCATGTCATTTTTTATCCACAAACAATTCTTTATTATGTCGGAATAAGTTAGTAACAATCATATTTTAATTTTTCTGGGCCACCAAACACAGAAAACAGTGAATTTTGTTTTGTTTCAGGCATTTTACAAATAAATCACAATCAAATTTTTGCGACTATTATAAAAGAATGTGCGCTCCGCACTGATATCTGTTTTTTACTGATTGACTGAATATTTTGTTTCGAAAAATAGTGTCATTGGGTGGAGAGAAGAGGGGTAAGTTAGATGAGTGAAAATAAAATCTATTTTGTGACGTTTAAACTGTATTAGATGAGTTGCTTGTTACGAACAAAATCTGAAAAAAAAACACATTTTTGTAGATCTTTAGGGTCAGTGCGCCACCTGAAGACGAATTAAGAATTTAGATTTGATATTTTGTGTACTTTACAGGTACTACCAACGCACCCATTGGTAATACAGGAAACACGAAATTTGAAAAAAAGTTTTTCACTCCGCCCTAATGTGCAGGCTTGAGGTTGGGTCGGGCGACCTCGGCTCTCCTTCGTCCTGCCTCCGGCTTCATGACGCTGAATTCCTTAGGGTCGTCGGGCATTTCCCCCCAATCTCCCATTTACTTTTCTTTAAGGCACCACTGAGGAATCGACTAAGGGGCGCGAAAGCTGAGTGTGGTTTACAGCTAGATCGAACGTCATGCGCATTCTTGCTGGGACGGCCAATCGATTGGAGAGGAAACCCACCCGTTTCCCAGCGCTATACCTATGCATATAAATGCAGATGCGTTCATTTAAAAAAATTTGAGTCCTTGCGAGAGCCCTGAAGGAGTAACTATATGTTACTCCTTCAGGGCGGATGAGTGGTGGATAACCTCTAATGATTAAAAAATCGAAGATTTTGCCAAGTGCCATTAGATACAGTAATATAGAATATCAAGATGAAAAATATTGAAACAATCGATCTAATGGAAGATCCCTTCGAAATGTGAATTAAGAGACGCCTTCCTAACTTCCCTGGACAGATAAGTGTACGAGTAATTTTTCTTTCTCTGTGATCCTTTACCGATATATTTGTCTTTATTATTAGCACTGGACCTTATCTCGGTACTATGTTATTACATTAAAAGAGTTTAGTTCTTTGAAATCACAGTGACTATTTATTGTTATCACGCACAATACAAATATGGTTTAAGACGACACACATTCTTATAACTCGCTTGCTAGATTATGTCTTGCAAGCTCCCGTAATTAGAATGACTTGTCTGTCTCTGCTCGACTATCTTCGGTACACGTCGAACACGTCGAACACGTCGTACACGTCGAACCGACACCATATGACTAGAGCGTAGCATAAACAACAGAACAATGATAGAATTCATAAATTCGATAAATTATAGATGGGATAATGATTTAAAAATAATGAATAAAATTGTGAAATAACCAGATACAACACAGAATAAAATCTAATGATTTGATCACATCATGAGAAGCGATGGAGTGCCCAACCGATAATCAAATAGATTCACAGAAGGCTTAGTAGAAAAAGGACTCTGTAGCTGGTTTTGAAACATTTGGGACTAGTACGAGTGAAGTTTTTGTCGTAATTTATTTTTGGATTATTTTGCCGTGTTGCGCTACCACCTTCTTTAGTCGACGGTTCGGAAAGCAATACAGTGTCCATCATTAGGGCAGATGTGTAATTGTGTAATCTAAGATTGTGGTGAAGTGTGTGCTTATGCATGCAGGTGCGATACACAAGACATCGTAATGCTGTCCGAAACGTCTACTAAGTAGGAGGTAGCGCAACATGGCATAACAACCCGAAATTAAAACACGATACTACTTTTGGCTGAGAAAATCTCAAATCATATCTTTGGCAGAGGAGTTGTTTCAGACCGTAGTTTTCTGAGTGAAATTTGCTCTTAAGATAGTCGACCTCTGATGTGAGTGGATCCCAGGAAAAATAGAATATTTTACACAACTTTCAATTCAATTTCCAACCATCACTTGATCAGTGAACCGTTATCGAGGCTGTAATATTTTATAAAGTTGATTTGATTATCTGTGAAAGCTTTCTAGTGTAGAGTGGGTTTTATTTTGCTTTGATTAATCGATTCCCGAGATCTGGAGGCTTTCCGAGCCATATTTATAAATAACGACCACTAAAATAATTTATTACTTGAATTAATAGGAAGCCGAACTTTGATATTTACTAGGATACATTTTGCAAGAGCGAGACCACGAAGAGAGTTTTTTTTTTAATGAAACAATGTCACATTGTTTGAACCACTTGTATATTTGTTAAAAGCCGACCGGTTTGGGAACGACCGTTCCTTCCTCAGGGCAAACGTATACTGATTTGACAATTACAAAATAGTGGGTGGGAACAATGTATTATTACTAAGGATTGTGATAGGGGTGGAGGCGTTGCTAGGGATTAATGAAGAGTGGGTGGGTAGGATAACATACCCATGATTGGGCTGTAAGATAAGATTATATTCATTTTTTTAGGGATTCTTTTATGTCCAAGGCTTCTAAGTTATATGAGCGTTTTCCTTCACTTAATATGAAGAATATTTAAGAGTTTGTATTTGACGGCCTCTGTGGTCTTAGGGAAAGGCTCTCGACGTGCAAATTCGAAGACCGCGAATTTTTGCGTTATTTCATACTTAATTAATATAAAATAAAATAAAATGTATTTGCGTCACGCCCCCGAGTGTAAGATACTCTCAGTATCGTCCTGGTGATGAATTGCAACGTTGCATGAAATGACTTTAGCCGTATTTGGTGATTTGAATAGCCAGATACTTCCCCACCTTCTTCTTCCCCATCTCCTTCCCCTTCCCATTACCTTCAGCCGCGTTCAATGTATTCAGTCCCGGTACATTCAGATTTTTAAACAGCTCGCGTGCCTCCTATTGAAAGTTTTTTTTACAAATATTAATTTTTCACGTATTACAAAATTCGTTTTTGTAAATTATAAGAACAGTCAATCAAATTAGGTACCTAACATACATAAGTACCAATTAAAAAAAGAAAAAATTATTATATTCAAAGTACTTTATTTAGGTTGGTACCATAGGTACTTCGATTAAGTTTAAAGAGTTCATTTGAAAATTCAATTTTGATTTAACAATCGATGGTTTGGAAAATGTCATTCTCAAATTGTGACATTTTTGACAGTTTCGTAAGAGCTTTCGTAATGATTAAAAAAAATTCAGATATAATGTCATGTGGTTGTAATAATCCAGAAACCTTCGCGAGGATGAAAAAAAAGGTATTTTAAAAGTTTCAAACATTTCAAACAAGATGAAAATATAGGAAAAACCGTTCAGAAAATTACTGAAAAACTGAACACCGATAGTAAAAATATAGAAAAGTTGTGGAGACTTCCCAAAAGAACGGACTCCAAGCCGGCCAACGTTATTGTTAAGTTCACGCACCAAACATTCCGAGACGAATGGATACAAAAAAAGAAAACTCTACTGACAAACAATGATGTATATAAAAATGGAAATAACGGCCGAATATACATAAACGAAAATCTGACTAAATAAAAAAAAGAACTCCTATGGGCCAGTATATCAGTTGAGCTTAAGCTCGGCATTGGCGGAATGTGGAGCTCAGCGTGGCTTAGCACGTAATCCGTATATCAGTCGTAATCCTAGAGTTGACCAATTTTAAACGCTTAGTCTATGATAATTTCTATGCAGAACCAATCTATTTATGTTAGTATCTATAAATTCTATGGTTAAAACCAAACTTCAAACGTCAAATGTCAAACATCGATATTTTTTATTATTTTCTGGTAAGTTTTACACATTTTTTACGCACAATTGTGTATTTAAAAGCTCGATTTATTATTGTTCATTATAGTTTTTATTTATTTTTACTTCGATTTAGATTAATCATTAGAATTGACTAGTTGGATAATGAGTATGAAGTTCTTTGTTAACCTTGCTTTACGTGAATCATTTCAGAAATCAAAAATACTAGAACACTAAATTTCGCGGAAGAGGGGGTGAAATTGCTGGTGGAGCTGGTCTCATGAAAGTATTCGCTCACTTTGGAGAATTAAGCGTCCAATGCGGTCAATTGGAATTGGATGAGCTGACAAATATAATGGGACCATTGTTCATCCAGTCGACCGGAGTAGAATCAACAGTCTTCAGAGGTAACTATTATTAAGTATGCATATCAATTAATTGTAATATGAAATACTAACTTGTTATGTTTGCCATATCAATTGACTATATGAGGATGAACGAAGAAAGGAAGCAAGGAAAATATATGGCACGAATGTGAATGGTAGAAGAACCCGGGGGTCGTCCGAGGAAGACTGGCTTCATTAGTTGGACCACGCCAAGAGTTAGAATCACATTAGGGCATGTAAAAGAAGATGTATGCACGTTTGGCGATTCATTCTCTGATATTATGTCAGTTGGTTAGTTACTTACTTAACTTAAAATTGATTTGAACTCATATCTTTCATTTCTGCCGTGTGAATTAATGTGAATATCCCACAAGAGTTCCAACCTCTCCCTGCTAACCGAAGTCAGTGAGAATGCATCTTCTGTGGGATATGTTGTGAGGGTAAACGGGGTGGATAGGTGAAGGAGTTAAGGCAGAGGAAGGTACGGAAGTACCTGACTATTCAGAAATGATCACCAAAGAAGGCTAAAGCATTTCAAGCAGGGACAGTTCTAGACTTTTCGTAAGCTAGAGTGGTAAGAGTGAAAAATGTGACATTATTGATAATGTTGTAACTGAAAAAAAATATATATATATACTCAATTTGGGAGGCGAGAGTGGGTACCGCCGCCCCGGGAACCTTTATTGGATAACCAACACCTCTGCTATAAGTTACCCCAAGTAGTTCGCTTCGTTTGGTGATTTAGCAGGGGTGCCCGGGTTCGTGGCTCATGGGGTGAGGTTTGTCTAGGTCTTGGAGGTGGATGACCAAGACACACCGAACCCTACCAGATTCCTACCCATCTCTTAAACCCTTTTCCTTCCTCGTACTCTCCTCTCCTACCTTTCTTAAAAAAAACCCCTCCACACAGCATCCCCAAAGATGATATAGGCCCTGAGGGGAATTGTTTTACTACTAGCCACTGATTTCAAATAGTATTTGGATTCTGAGTGGATGTATCACCAACACCAAGGTGATACTGATAATATCCTACCTGAAAGTATGGTGTAACAAAATAACCTGCATTATTTATAATATAATTATCCACCCGACCACCATAACACGGGCTTGAGCATAGCATGGTTCTCGAAAAATCCACAAATGATGTAACCATTCAAAGCAATGAATAAAGAAAAAAAAAAATACAGAAAGGGACGCATGGGCGGGTAGAGCGAATGAACGAAGAAAGGAGTGTTAGGTGAATATATATTGCAAATGTGAATGGCAGAAATTGGCAATACATTGTGAGTCGGACCATGTCAAGAGTCAGAATAATATAAGAGTATTTACGAGACGATGTATGAATGTGAATGAGTCAAGGAATGTATTTTTTTGTATGAGTAGGTACCCCACAAGAGTCCCAGCTGCTCCCGTCTGGAGCCAGTGAGACTATGGCATCCTCAATTAGGGTATGTTGTGAGGCTGAAGGTAGTGGAGAGGGAGAGATGGGGGAGTACCTGGCTATTCAAATCTGGCCACCAAACATGGCTAACGCCATTTCAAGCAACGTTTCAATTCTGAATGGTGGTCTTATACCAGTCTTACACATCTGTGCTGCTAATATAATATACATTATTTTAAATGAATAAGACTGAGTTGTTTGGTGGTCCATCCTCTCTGCCTACATCTCTACCCCGGAAATGTCGTGGTGGTTAGTTATCAAAACACAAAAACTTAGATACTCCTACATCAAAACTTTTCAAATTGATCAGTTGACATTAAGGAAGAGAATATAGAATTTTCATGACGAAAAGGTTTATTTTGCAAACATGTATATAAGTTATTTCCAGTTATATTGTGAAATACATGGGTGTGGAATGAAGCAAGTTAACAACTTTTTATAATATTATATTCTTCTTTTTCAGCAGAAAAGAAAATCTACTACCGCAACCACTGAGTGGAGCTCTTTGACAGAATTTAAAATGAAAATTTTTGCTTCAAATCTCCAAAATGTGCAGGAGGAGCACCTCCTCAAGGTGGAAGGCATCAAGACTAAACTCCAGGAAAACGAGAAAGAACATCTGCTCAGGGCCGAAAACCTCAAGGCCGAACGCCAGGAAGAACACAAGGAGCACCTCCTCGGGGTGGAACTGATGAGGAGGAAAAACTAAAATACAAATACTACTTCCATATTAAGTAATATTTGTACTTTTATACACAAAAATAATAATTCAATTTAAAATACTTTCCTTTTTTATTGTTTTTCAAGTTACAATCCCGTTAAACCGCAATTAAGCAGTTTGTCAACAGGATGTTAATTTTCAATTACAATTTAAACATATATACATAATATTACGCCTTTTTGTTAAACTGAAATTTAATTGCTTCAAAATTATTTTGTCTTAATCTTCTACATTCAAACTTGAATTGTATAATGTAAGAAAAAAATACTGATTTTATTTTATTTTTATAACTGTCATATTATGTAAACAAAAACCTAGATAACAACCACTCTGTAAATTGCCATCTCAACACAGGCGTTTCACACCTAGTGAGATGAGCAATACTGTAATCAAATGTAATATTAAAATAATGAAATAAATAAAATAAAAAATTATTACTCCTACTATAACTACACCGATTGTCACGCATGACAATATAGACCAGCTTAATTTAGTGACCATTAAATAAAGTAGGTTATTTCTATGTTGTCGGTGAAAGCTTTCACCTGAAATATATCCGGATTTTGATCCGTCATTATCTTAATATCTTCATTTTGAAGTATCAAGTCTATTAAGAATTCTTCTTATGTGTAATTTGTTTGTATTCCTTTGAATATTACACCTGAATATACATTTAAAAAATAAACACTCTGTTATACTTCCTCAGACATTTTTTTTATTTTGATAAGTACCTATATTATTAATTTTCAGTATGATTGATTGCTGAAGAGGCCTGAGGTAAATTTACAACTACGTTAGCTCAAAAAATAAATAATTACACTACTATAAAACATGTAACCCCTGCCACCTTGAAACGATATTGGTGAATCTGAGATTGGCATCACAAATAGCTTTCACGTTGACAGAAAAGAAACCTTTTCGGTTCTGGTGAATTTCTGCGTTGCGTCCACCTAAAATAATGGTTCACTAATGATTAGTCTGCCCATTCATAAGTCGAATAAGGTAAGCAAGCAAAGGGGGACACGTTTAACTTACCAGGGGACTGTACCCGCATGTGCAATCAAGAGCACCAATTACTTTAGCGAAGCATCCTATTGCAAAAAACCCTCTTTTTTTCTTCCAAACTTTCAGGATCATTTTTCAAAGTAATGAAAGCAGTTGATTGTAAAACATACAATTGATTGTAAAACTATCCAAATGTGCTTGCTTGCGGTAGTTTTGTGAACTTTGATTAAGTCCCCCACAGCAATCAGCATGGAGCCAGATGCTAGGTATCTGATTGTCAAAAGTATCTGGTGTTTTGGAGAGTGCTTTATTCCTGAAATGAAAACAAGCACACTATGCAGACGGGTACTATATTGTTAGCTACTTTTTTATACCCTTTAAAAAGCATTTTCACTTGCCAGTTAATTTTAGATTTGTCATCATCCCTTATCAAATCTAACAATTTACGACCCTTTTGGAGAGACGAAACCTGTAATAAAATTGAATTTCATCCACGCCAGGAAGTCGTCAGCCCTGTTTCTATATATTCGCACTTTGCGTGGTCTGTTTAAATGATCTACGAAATAAACGATATTTAAATCCTCAACGCTCGAAGAAAGCTCAAACGCCATTCTGATGGTTAATTTATTCATAATATAATTTACGTACGTAGCAGATGTATATTGAAATCGAAACATTGGCAAATGTCAAATTCGACAGATGTGTTATTGCCAATAGCGCCACAGCGTCTAGCAAAGGAACTATTCTGCGGCTTAAGCGGCCGATTTGGTCGGTTTTAGTTGAGCGAGGAATGTGCTCCTTAGCAATGACTGATATACCGGCCCTATACAATACAAAACAATTATTGAAAACTAAATTTAAATTCATATGGGTTCAAAATGGCAAAATATTAATTAGAAGTGAAGGTGAAGGAAAAATAATACATGTTAAAAATGAGAGTAACATAGACAAACACATCTAAAATTAAATTAAAAACGCCTTTCAATTCTGAGCCCTTAAATTATCAAATCCTCGCCATGGAAGTTTCAACACTATTTGAAACTCATACATTTATCAAGCATCAAAATTTGGATACCTGGACATATGACACGAAGATCAAAATGAGTGCCCATCATAATCTCAAAGAAGGCAAACTTCAAGAAGATGGACCGCGAGCCTCCGGTAACAAGATCCAACCGAGTAGATGCAGAAGGTCCTCAGCCAAGCCACACATCAAGACAAGGCGACTTAATTTTAAACTGTGTTATAATATATAAAATCCACATAAAAACAGAAATGGATGATTACATTATTCAACAACTAGAAAAAAAATTTTACGTTCAAAATTTTATTTGTGACATCACAAATGACTGTAACACAATACTTGAAATGACTCCACACTCCTTTACCGTAATACATTTAAACATACGATCCATAAAGAAAAATTTTGACCACTTTCTAGTAAACCTAAATTTATAAACAAAAAATCAGACATAATCATACTGAATGAAGCCCATTTAAACATTAACTCGATCATTCCAACTCTCCCCAATTACATCAACTTTCAAAGTTCACATTATATTTATAATAGGATGCGTATATTTCCCGCCATCCTCTGCTCCACAACAGTATATGAATCATGTTGAAGATGTGGAAATTTTAAGATTTAAGTACCCCGGTGCCAAACTTATTGTAATTGGAGACTATAAATTACCAAATTTATCTTGGAACCATGATGACCCTCAATTATCTGGTATTAATATGTCTATATTAATATGTCGCTCCCCGAAAATACTGAAGAACTCTGAGAAATGCCTTCTGGTCTCAGGTTTGAGCAAAGGAAAATCCTGATGTATTTCCTTCTCGTGGTGGGGAGTGAGCAACGACCTCGTATCAGCTAATATAGACAGGGACCGAGCGTTGGCCGGAATAAGCTGACCACCAACTTTCGCCCTACCAGGCGTCTGTTATCTAGGGCACCCTCTTGTCCTGGAGAAGTAAATAATCTCCAAAGGCGGAAGAACCTTCGAGTTCAACGGCATAGGATGTGGAAAGAAACGGGAAACTACCACATTAAAGGTCCAAGTGGCATCCCAAGAACCAGCAAAACATGAATACCCAATCTCAAGTAAAATTCTCCGGAGGTAAAATAGTCCTGACTATTTTGAGGCTGCTCGAGATGCTAGAAACACAAAGTTAATAGCGAAACAAAAGTCAAATACAAAGAACCAAATAGCGAGATGGGCAACGTGGAATGTCCGCACATTACTGCAAAACAGCAAACTGGATAATCTGAAAGCTGAGATGCAAAACGTAAATTTGAATGCCCTAGGTATAGCAGAGATGATATGGCCCAATTGCGGAGACTTCTGGAGTTGCAACTACAGAATCATCCACACAGGATGCATAAAGGATAAACCTGGCCAAGGAGGAGTAGGCGTTGTGCTGTGCAAGGAGTGGGGAAGACGGGTTAAGGGATACGTGCAATATAGTGGAAGAATTGTTCTAGTCAAAATAGAAACTAAGCCTGTAGACACTGTAATTATCCAAGTATATATATGCCAACGTCTAGTCATAGCGAAGAAGAAGTGGAGGAGGTATACAGTTTGCTAGATAAACTTATATTGGAGATAAACGCAGGTAAAAATCTGATTCTCTTAGGAGATTGGAATGCTGTTGTAGGAGAAGGACGTGAAGGAACTTGCATTGGGCCCTTTGGGTTGGGTGCAAGAAACGACAGAGGAGACAGATTGACAGAATTCTGCGAAAAACACAAATTAGTGATAGCAAACACTTGTTTCCAACACCACCCAAGACAGCGATACACCTGGAAATCCCCTGGAGACAGACAAAGACTGCAAATAGACTACATAATGGTTAGACAAGGATTTATAAACCAAATAAAAGACTGCAGAAGCTATTCCGGTCCAGATATAGATAGTGACCATAATATGATAATGGCCAAAAGTCTTCTAAAACTGAAAAAATTGAAAAAGAGAAAAAATCTCAAATGGTATACAGAAGTATTAAAGATAAAAGAGATTAGCGACAGTTTTAGGCAAAAGACGCAAGAGTGCAACCTAATGGAAGAGGATAACGTGAATGCGATCTGGAAAGTGATAAAGATGAAGATTTTAACTATGGCAGAGGAAACTATAGGCAAGGAAAAACCCCAAGCACGGAAGGAATGGATAACCGATGAGATCTTAAATATGATAAAGGATAGAAGAGAGCTCAAAAATGATAAAAGAGCTGAATAACAAGAGAAATACAAAGTGCTGAGAAACCAAATAAATAGAGAATCAAGAATAGCCTAAGAAACATTCTACCAGAATAAATGCGATGAGATAAATGACGACCTCAAGAGAGGAAATGTAAAAAGAGCTCACGCTGCGGTGAAAGACTTCTTTGGGATGAGAGTTGGAAAGGGTAATGAAATGGAAGGAGAAGACGGCAAAATACTTTTCGAAAATCACCAAATAGGAGAGAGATGGAAAAGATATCTCGAAATGCTGTACAATGGAAAGGGAAATAATGATAACGAAAAATCGATAGAAAGAGAAAATGAGGTAGACGCAGATGATTTGGGAGATCCAATCACTAGAGAAGAGTATGACCTCGCACTGAAAAATCTCAAAAACGGGAAAGCACCCGGAATCGATGACGTTCCGGCTGAACTAATTAAGCCAGCAGGAAAAGGAACTATAGATGCCCTGTTTAAAATGATACAGACAATGTATAATACTGGAAAGATACCAGAGGATTTTGAGAAATGCCTAATTGTCGCATTACCAAAGAAGGCTGGCACAACGAAATGTGAACAACACAGAACTCTTAGCCTAATATCCCATGCCTCAAAAATATTGACTAATATCAGTCTAAAAAGAATCGAACCAAAAGTAGAAAACATCCTTTCCGGAGACAAGTTTGGCTTTAGAAGAGGTGTAGGAACCAGAGAAGCAATATTGTCGCTACGAATACTACTAGAAAAAATAATAAAAAGAAACCAAAACACATTCATCGCATTCATAGACCTAGAGAAGGCTTTCGACAAAGTAGAATGGAAAAGACTCTTCGAGATTCTGAAGAGAATTGACATCAAATATAGAGATAGACGAATAATCCGGGCGCTATACAAGAATAAGGTCGCTATAATTAGATGAAACAATGATACAAAAGAAGTCAGTATAAGACAAGGGGTGAGACAGGGATGCTCTCTGTCACCTGTTCTTTTTAACTGTTCTTTTTAACAATTGATGACTTGAGAGAGAGAATGAGTCACAGAAAAGGTGTAAAGATACACCGGCAAAACGTGGATATAATAAGGTTTGCTGACGATATTGCTATGGTTGCTGAAAGCGAAGAAGAACTGCAAGAGGCCTTAACAACCATGCAAAGCATTCTTCAAAACAGTTACAACATGAAGATAAATAAAGACAAAACAAAGCTGCTGACTGTAGGCCGAACGCAACATCAGATAAGAGTAGAGATGTCAGGAGTTCCACTAAAAAACACCAAGGAGTTTGTCTACCTTGGGAGCAAAATCACATGGGACGGTCGATCTAAGAGCGAGTTCGACAGCCGCATACACCAGGCTAGGTTTGCATTCAATAAAAGGTCGAAAATAATAGAATCGAATAATAAAGACCTAAAACTGAGAATACTCCTTATCAAGACCTATGTATGGAGTATCTTGATGTACGGCTGCGAAACATGGTGCCTATCCGAAAGAGATAAACGGAGACTAGAGGCTTTTGAGATGTGGTCCTATAGAAGACTACTAGGAATTTCCTGGAGAGACCACATCACAAATGAGGAGGTTCTCCAAAGAATCGAAGGAGAAAGGCAACTGCTTAGGATCTTGTCCGAAAGGCGCGCAAGATGGATCGGCCATGCAATAAGACAAGAAGGCCTCTTGCATGCCATAATGGAGGGTATGACCGAGGGGACAAACGCTAGAGGACGCCCACGCCGAGAGTACCTGGAGGACCTGCTGGTGCACGTGCGCTGCTTATCATATGCAGACTTCAAAAGAGTTGCACGAGACAGGGAAGAGTGGAAGAAACGAATAGATGAAATTGCTGCAAACCAATCCAAGGATTGAAACCAGAGAGAGAGAGAATATGTCTACTACTAATCCTAGTGAGAGGGAGATACTGGGTATGTCTAATTTCTTATCAATCCCACAACTAAACACTGTCGCTAACGTGAATAACCGTGTTCTTGATTTAGTTTTCTGCAGTACTTCTGCTACGGTATGTAAATCTTTAGAAGAGCTATTACCTGTAGACGCTTATCATCCTCCTCTGGACATAATTATCTCCCTTGTTAACGACAATGATCATAAAAATGTCAAGTCATGTTATAACTTCCTTAAAGCAAATTATCCAAATATTTCTGATTACATAAATACAACTGATTGGTCCTTCCTGGAAAACACAGATATTAATAACAACGTAAATAAATTTTATGCCATTTTAAATGATGCTATTGCAAATTTTGTGCCCCTTCGACAAAATAAAATTGTAAATTTTCCAAATTGGTTTAGTACTGAATTGATCACTTTAACATATAATAAAAAAAGCTCATAAAAATTACAAGCGATCGAGATTGTCGAGTGATTATAATGCATTTCAATTGTTAAGAAAAGAGTGTTGTAAAATATCTAAAATGTATTATAAAAATTACATTGATAAAATTGAAAATGATATTCGTGTAAACAGAAAACAATTTTGGAACTACACTAATTCTCAAAAAAATAATAATTCGGGTATTCCAACTTCTATGAATTTTAATGGAAAAATTGGTTGTAGTGTTCAAAATAGTCTGTGAAAAGGATATACCGGATAAAGAAATTCCCAAATTCTTGACGAAACTTAGTCTGAACATATCTGAAATTCACATTGAAATTAATGATATTAAAAAGCATGAAAATTTGTTAGATGCTAGGAAAAGTGCTGGACTTGACAACATTCCTCCTGTGTTAATTAAAGAATGTCTAAACAGCTTTTCTGTTCCTCTTTGTCTAATTTTTAACCAATCATTAATGACAGGCTGTTTCCCTAATATTTGGAAACATAGTTTTCTAACACCTATTTTTAAAAAGGGAGACAAAACTGATGTTACAAATTACAAACCGATATGCATCTAATTATCGATACCTAAACTTTTTGAAAAAATAGTACTTGATGAAATATCTACAAACATAAAAAAATTATAACTCCATTACACTACAAACTAACTTGAGATATCTTTTTGAATGATGCTTTGTCAACAAACTAGCATTGAACATAAATAAATGTCAGTTCATTCATTTTTCCAAAATAAATAATCCTATATTATTTCAGTATTCATTAAATGATGAAAATTTAAATTGTGTTAGTGAAATTATTGATCTAGGCATTATATTCGACAGTAAACTCACCTTTGTATGTCATATTAATAATATTATCAATAAGGCTCTTAAGACTCTTGGTTTTGTGTTGAGAGCTGCAAAAGATTTCATTAATTTGGGCACATTTATCATGTTATATGAACCCTTGTCAGATGCCAACTCGAGTATAACTCTACATTGAGTCTCCCTTTTGTTTTCTCCATTCATTCAGATAACATTGAAAAGATTCAACATAAGTTTTGTTAGCATCGGCGCTACTTGCGGCCATTCGCTAAACCCAAAACCTGGAAAGGACACGCAATAAACAGGCCAACAGCTAGCTCAGCAAAGCCGGCGCGAGCAAGGTTCCTCTTAAAACCTGGGCGAGTGTTTGTGGTTCGCTTGTAAATTCCTCCTCCTCTTCCTTTCCTCACAATCTCCAAGTCTCCTTCCTCAATCAGAACACAATTTTTGCACGTAAAGAGTTTATTCATTTAAAGGTGAACAGGGTTATACAAAAGCCAGCCTCGGCACTATACACATGGGTATTTGGCTATCTCTATAATCCTATCATAACGGGGGGGGGACTTCTCTCAACTCTCTACACGTATTTAGTGAATTTAAATGTCAGTTCTTAGCACACAGAGGGGAAGGAAGGTTCATTTGTACTCACAAGCAGGAAATAGGTACTCGTCAGACAGGTACTGGGTAGGCGTAAGCCTCTTCGAGCACAATACACAATTAAAGTAAACATCGCGAGTTCTTAGGTTCTCGACACAGCGCCGCGGCGCAATTACTGTGGACACTCTGGGACACTTGTTGCCGAGCCCGAAAGCAGCGGGGGAATGGCTGCCGGGTGCCGTTCAGCCTCGGGCCACGGACTGCGCGTGCAGGGAGGGGGGCGGAGAGGGGCGGTGCGGCGAGTTAGTGCACTGGGGTCAATTCACTAGCTCCTCGCAACAGGAATAAGGGGGTCTATTCTTTATCTTTTGTAACGTAACACTTCCCCCCTTGCCGCAATAAAAGCGACGTGGTAATAGAGCAGTAGGGCTAAGAAATCCTCTTACCCTTCTAGCACTTGTGCCAAAACAAAAAAACATCTAAGAGAAAGGGGAGAGAGAGAGAGAGAAAAAGAAAAAGTTGCTAGCTACAAAATAGTAGAAAACAAAAACAAAAGAGAAAAAAAACATGGTGAACAAAGAATTATACATGAATGTACATGAAAGAGCAGTGGCATACATAAATATAAACAAGGACCTGTTGGAGAAAGGTACAAGGGTTATGCAGTGATAGAAAAAAAATTACTCTAAATTGTATCATTGGTCTGTGAGCTATGTTTGCGTAGCGTGGTTTGCGTAGGATGTTTGGGGTGTTTGAACGTTGCACTGAAGTTACAAGGTTACTTTGTCACAGTAACCTGGCCCGTTTGAGATTACACTCAAGGAACACTAGGGCCTTAAAGAAAACACGAAGAAGAGAACGCAGGATGAGGCTTCTTGGTGGTGGAGAGGGTTCTACCTGTCACAGAGGTCAAAAAGGTAGCTGCTTCCGGATCCTGTGGGTGGGCCAGTATGACATCATTGAGGTACTGGAGAGTGGAATTGTAATTGGTGGTTGGTCCTTTATAGAGGAGGTGGTTTGTGTGCATGACAGCCGTTGTTGTGATGGTGGTTGGTACACTGGTTTGTATACAGTGGGATTGTTGTGTGAACAATCGTTGGTATTGTTATTTGCGCAAGGGCACAGGAGCATTGGCATGATGGCAACAGAGAATTTGCAAGGTGCAGCTGGAACATTTGTACATGGCAACAGGAACATTTGCGAGGTGCCGCAGGAACATTTGCACGATGGCAACTGGAACATTTGCACAATGGCAACAGGAACATGAACCAACCTAGAGCTGACGTGCTCGGGTTTGTTTGAGTGATGGTTTTGTGATGATACAATTCGCAACTACACGCACGACTCACACTAGGTTATGTTAGGTGTGGTCGGGTGCTTTTGGTACGTAGGGTTTGAAGGCATGGGACCTCCGTGACGGTAGTGAAGGCAGCATGAAGAGAGGCGCAGGTGTAGATAGGGTGAAGAGCTGCTGGTCTTCTTATTAATCCGGTGAAAAAATTATTATTAGAACAAAATTCTTGAAGTTTACCTGCCTGGTACACCAATGATGAAAAGGTTTGGAGAGAAACAAGGTGTGCATGTTGAGAAAGATTGGATTTGTTTGACGTGTAGAGAGAGAGAGAGAGAGACGGAGAGAGAGTTAACTAAATGCAACTACAGACTTATACATATTACAGGTACGTATTCAAGGAAGGTTCTGTTTAACCCATTTAGTTTTTTTTTAAACTAAATACATTTCCAAGAACACTTGGGTAAGGGTTTGTACGTATGACAAAATGCCCCGTTCGAAAGAAGTTGGTCTTCCATGACCTATGCTCACGTCTATACGGTAGCATTTTTTTCTACTTTCGAAGAACAAAAACATTGAGTACAAATAAGTTATGAAAAGTGGGAAAGGAGTAGGAAGTTGAAAGGATCCGTGTATGAAGGTTGTCCCATTTGACAAACGAAACGCCAAGTGCGTAACGCATATATCCCCATTCACGGATAATTTCGAGGAAGGGAAAGGGTGACAATTGGGAACATTTGAACGAAGAAAACTGCTGAGGACTCGGCTATTTCCGAAATTCGACCTCTGAGTGGAAGGTGAAACAAGGTCTACAGCAGTTATCCTGGCACATTACAATACCATTTGGTAGTGTGGGACAAAAAGAATACACTGACATAAAAAAAGTCTAATCCTCCACGTGTATTGGGTAGAAGATTAGAGGGTCGTTTTATTCTCCTACTTGTTTGCGAGAAATGACAAACCCTTGCTCAAATCTCACAAACCTGGGGGTTTTCTTGTTCGTCTTCCAGACAACGAGTTAGGTGTTTTTTGTGTCCATCAACTTAACTCCTACGACACGATGCCCCATAATCATGAGTGAAGCGTATGATTAGTCCTTTTGAGATAGTGGATAGTTCCTGGGTTCTTGTGACAGGAAGTCCACGGGCATGTTAATGAGTACTCTGCTGCAAAAGCAATAATTTTCTGATAACAGAAAATAAAAGGCGTGTGATCTACACTTGGTAGGTCACACAAACATGGGGGTAGATATTATTTCGTTCGCACGACTCATGGTGAGTATTGTAACGTCTTCACGTTTGGTGCACAGATTATATAAGTACACAGTTATAACAAAGCGGTTCTCATGCCAAAAGACACACGACCAAAAAGGGGTGGTTCTCATGCCAAATAAATGACACACGACCAACAAGGGGCGGTCCTCATGCCAAAAGACACACGACCAACTCAATAACATTTAGTTAAGAGTATAAAGTAATTATAACGAACTTCTCGTATCATGGCGGATGTTTTGAGGATCTCTCCTATGATGGTAGATATTGTCACGTTTTCACGTCTCACGTGACAGGAATGAACGATTTACAACAAATTTTGCCCAGTATTGAAAGACAGTAACCCGATAGGTATTTAAAACAATTTAATGAGATAAATCACCCTCTCGATCAACAACCCTGTGTTGACGAGCAAACAATGAGTAGTTATGACGGACTCCCCGTGACGTGTAAAAACACAAAGATATTATGAGATTCGCATCTATAGCAGTGGATATTGTAAGGTTCACACCTATAATAGTAGATATTGTAAGGCTCGCGCCTATAATGTTACAAAAGTTTACGTTCGAAAATGTGGGTCCCCATTCAATACAGACGGCGGTTTGCAATGATGTAATTAATACGGCACTGCTGTAGCTTAATAATTTCATATTAGCATACGTTACAAGACTTGCCAAAAGGCGATAAACACAAATTTTATTGAAGATCTGGCCAAGATTTTAAACTCCAAACAAGAATAATGGTACAATAAAGGACAAAAGAAACTGATGTCATGATAAAATATTGTACCTCATAATGAAGTTGTATATGTAAAAAGAACAATGTTAATGAAGGGACGAAACATATTGTCACTTTTATAACAAAAAAAAAAAATTCTCAGAATCCGACAAAGTACGATTCTGGAAAAAAATAGAGCAATTGGGTTGAGCGCCATTCTAATTTTTGGAAAAAGAAGAAAAAACCACAAGCAGCAAAAAGGTTGCTCTTGAATTGTTTCGAATCCAGCGAATGTGACCTGGTAGGTGTGTACATTTGGTGTATTCGAAACGATCCCCAATATACAACATTACTATGAATGTGTAGGATGGGGTGAAGAGGAAAAAGAAAAAAGAAAAAATGGGAGGGTTTCCTATTATAACAGAAATCGTCGCGACATTCTTACAATATGGTGCTGTGACCATAGTAGCGAGCTGCGGCAATGGTCTGAAACCAATGGTTATTATACAGACTTGCACTTATGATTTTATATTTACAACATTAGAGTAGGGACGTACTGGTATGACAAAAACCCGACACCAAACAAAAAGTAGAAAGGGTGATATGACAATATGAGGCGATGAGGTGAGAAAAAAAACGCGCGGATGCTGCAAGAATTGTGAAAAGGAAAGCGACGTCTTGGAGCAAGAGTTTTTCGGAACCGTTGATGGTAGGAGGAAAAGGAAGCCCTTTCCCGAAGTGATCAATTTCAGGAAGAGGATGCATACAAGTATGAAAACGGTGCCCCAAGAGGTGCTCTTGTGGTACAGCAGGCAAGGCACGCAGGATGTACAAGAACATATAAAATTATGCAAAAAGAAAAAGAATGTACAGGAGTTAGGCTACCGTTGACATTAATGTGTCTTTGGGTGTAAGGATTACCTTACGAATGCCCATATGGGTGATTATTTACATTTAATATTTACAAGTAACTCACGTCATTTATGACAAGAATTATAAGACTTCTTAAGAGACCGCATCGCACTGATTGACGACTGGCCAAGAGAGGTCAGGGGCATAATAATGGTCAGGGTTAACAAGATGCATGTTTTGCCAATTTGATAACGCCTGAGCACTTGATGTGATGGAATTTACTGATTCCGTGAGAGGTGACTTCCGGTTGAAATTGCAACCTCCTGATGTATTTTTTGTTGTAGAAAGAAGCATATAGAGTAAGGCATTTTTTGGATTTATTCCTAGGAGAAATCTTTCTATCTCTCAGGGCCTGTAGTAGTTCTTCCTTTCTTGAAGTAAAGACGTGCGGGATTATACCCAGCGTGACTTGAGGAACTTCCATGGTGTATAGGATCGTGTCAGAGTGACCTTATGTTGGAAAAAGTGAGAACTAGACTCGCAATTGGAAAGAAATTGGGCAGAGATTGACCACTGGGGACGTATTTTTTACAAAAAGTTTTTGAAAAATAACACGTTTTTTATAAGTGTTTGGTTTATTTGAAAATTTGGGCAGGGGTTTGCCTCAAAAAACGTGTTATTGTGAAAAAATCCAGATGTTTTGGAAATTTTTTGAAAACTTTCAAAGTCCGGATATGAAAATTTCACGGGCCGGGATTCACCTTAATGGAACACGTTTTTAGAATTTATTCCGATGTTTTTGAAAAAGGTTTGCAAATTTGCAAAAGTCCGGAAATAAAAAATGAACGGAACGAGGTTCGCCTTAAACGAACATGTTTCTGAATATTTCCATTAGCTTTCCAAAGGGGGATTCTTCAGAAAAAGAAAGAAATATTTTTCTTTTATACGAGTTTTCGTGGAAGTATTTGTTTGAAAATTCAACAATATCTTGGGGAATAGTTTTTTATTTACGTGGCTAGGCTGTAGCTTGATTTGAGCATCACCAATTATTGGTATTTACCCGCCGACTTCCTTTTGTCATAACAAGGATTATATGTAGATAGTATACATACGGATGTAATGTCTGACTCGAGGAATCGACGTCAACGCGAACTAGGCATCTTTCGAATTATGTCGTATGTTTCTTTATAATAACAGCAAAAGAAAAAAGAAGAAGAAACGTACGGCAGAAGTACAAAAAAATGCCCAAATGTCAAAAGGTAGAAAGAATTTAATCCACTTGTTTCCCTTAAGCTGCAAAATATGCCGTTTTATATGCAGGCCAGTACTTTGCGAAATAGTCCCCTACCCGCAAAATATGTCGATATCAAATACAGACCAGCACTTTGCGGAATAGGTTTATTATAAAATAACTGGTTAATTAACTTTCGGGAAACGAAGCGGGTAATTGGTTTATCATATACAGGATTTTAATTTTTGAATAACTTTGTTTTAAATATTTGTGTACATTTCCACTATTAACTTGCATTTGAAACTAGCAAATTTGGTCGGTCGACACTTGTAAACACTATATTATTTACGACGGCAACTTTCTTGGTTGAGCACTTTACGTAGGAATACCGGTGATAATGTTTTTGTCGAGTGACGACTCGAAAATGAAGGAATCGTGCCCGTAATAATTTAAATTGCAATTCGAAGTTACAATCGCGCTGGGGTTCTTGATGGAAATGCTAGACAAATTGGGAATAACAAGACAAAACATTATACATTATAAAGTTTAAACAATTGCTGATTGAAGAACGAGACTGTGGGACCGTGAAGAGGGAGGAAAAAAAAATTGCCCCTAAGTTGTGACGCCAGTGTTGGAGCGAGGAGGTGAGGAAAAAATTTGCCCCACGTTGGGCGACAGTGTTAGCATCGGCGCTACTTGCGGCCATTCGCTAAACCCAAAACCTGGAAAGGACACGCAATAAACAGGCCAACAGCTAGCTCAGCAAAGCCGGCGCGAGCAAGGTTCCTTTTAAAACCTGGGCGAGTATTTGTGGTTCGCTTGTAAATTCCTCCTCCTCTTCCTTTCCTCACAATCTCCAGGTCTCCTTCCTCTATCAGAACACAGTTTTTGCACGTAAAGGGTTTATTCATTTAAAGGTGAACAGGGTTACACAAAAGCCAGCCTCGGCACTATACACATGGGTACTTGGCTATCTCTATAATCCTATCATAACGGGGGGGGACTTCTCTCAACTCTCAACTACACGTATTTAGTGAATTTAAATGTCAGTTCTTAGCACACAGAGGGGAAGGAAGGTTAATTTGTACTCACAAGCAGGAAATAGGTAGTCGTCAGACAGGTACTGGGTAGGCGTAAGCCTCTTCGAGCGCAATACACAATTAAAGTAAACATCGCGAGTTCTTAGGTTCTCGACACAGCGCCGCGGCGCAATTACTGTGGACACTCTGGGACACTGTTGCCGAGCCCGAAAGCAGCGGGGGAATGGCTGCCGGGTACGGTTCGGCTTCGGGCCACGGACTGCGCGTGCGGGGAGGGGAGCGGAGAGGGACGGTGCGGCGAGTTAGTGCACTGGGGTCAATTCACTAGCTCCTCGCAACAGGAATAAGGGGGTCTATTCTTTATATTTTGTAACGTAACCGTTTCTAAGGTTTATTAACTATAAATTGCATATTCCTATACAAAACATTGATCACAATTACCTCCTGGATAAAATGTCACTATTGAAACTTTCGGAAAGGAGAATAAGCACACATTTTATACTATTACATAAAATACTGCATTACAAAATTGATTGTCCTGAATTACTTCAATTTATCAATATCCATTTTCCATATTTATTTCCGAGACTTCACAGTCTCGGAAATAAATATTCTAATATGGCGATATATTTCATATTAAAACTAATCGGTTTAAATGTTGTATATTCTATCACTTTTATTCTTTAAGACACAAATAGACCTATGTACCTACCAAATAACTTCTATGCTACTACTACATTATTTGGAAGAATCTCTTAAATTCAATTATATGCGTGAGGATTCTTAGTTTCTGTTTATATTTTTATCTATGTATTTTGTTTTGTGTTTTGTTCTTTATTGCAACGTTTTTGTCATTATCTTTTTATTTTTTTTATTGTTTAAATTTTTAAGTATTTACTTTGATACAAATAGTTTGTAAAAAAATTATAAGAAAAGCCCACTAGGGCGTGTAATAAATAAATAAATAAATAAATTATATTAATAAGAATAGTGGTTGTTTCGATAGCTATTGAAAGTTGTTATTTTCTTCCACGGAGTCTGAAATCTCTACCTACCACTATTGAAACGAAAAGGATGAGGAGGAAAAAATGGGATGTCGACCGAAAACAAGATGATCCTACCTTGCTGGTGATATCCCGGGGTCCCACACTCATGCACTAAAGAAAACTCCACGGTTGAAAACACGTACCTTGCGCGGATCCGGGTTTCGAATATAAGGTGACGAGACCAAAGTTCTTGGCTGTCAGTGTCGCGCAGGTGTTGAAATTGCACTGATGTTTGCGGTTAGAATCAATCTTTAATCGGTGACAATGGAAAGATGGATATATAAGGATAGGTCGGTAAGACGGGAGGAATACATGGGTGTAGGTATAAATATGCTCGAACATATACCGCCCGCCAAAAATATCATTTTTCCAATACCCATCGAAACTGGCCAATTTTGAAAAAATACAAATGTAAGAAAAGAAACCTACTCCTAACATTTAATCTATTCCTTACAAACTAGGTGCACGTGAAACTAAAGACTATACGTGCAGAATGTAAAAAAAAAAAAGAACTCGAAAAACATAACTAAAACAAAAGATAGCTGAATTGCAATCAATGCGAAACCATTGAAGCCATAAAAAACAAAAAATGTATGAACCTATACCAAGATTCATATAAAAAAAGAAAAAACTCTCTTATTCTACAGGTAAAAGACAAAGCTTTGCCACAGGCCATAGATATACACCATCGCTGGTTTGTACTGAGGCTAATCTTACGACCCCATCAGAGACCGGTTTCACCTCCCTTATCCTGCCGAGCGGCCATTTCAATGGAGGACTTCTAGTATCTTTGATAACCACTAGGTCATTTACTTGAAGGTTACGGATAGCTTTATATTATTTGACTCGATTTTATAACGCTTTTAAATATTCTGTATTCCGGCGCTGCCAAAAATGTTGTGTCATTTTCTTTAAATGTTCCCACCGATTGAGACGATTTATTTTAACCTCCGAATAGTTATATTCTGGAATCGAAATTAACGGTTCTCCAATTAAATAGTGACCAGGAGTAAGGGCCTGAATGTCCTCAGGGTCTGAGGTTAGAGGACAGAGAGGACGAGAATTTAATATGGCTTCTATTTTATGGAATATGGTTGTAAATTCCTCAAAAGTCAATGAAGTGTCTCCTATTACTCGTTTTAAATGATTTTTAACCACTCGAATGTTCCTTTCCCATAGTCCTCCAAAGTGAGGACTGGAGGGAGGGTTAAAGTTCCACACTATTCCTATTTGCGCATCTTTATATGGGATTGATTGGGTATTGCATTCGCAGACTTGGTGGGTAGATATGTCAAAATCCTGAATTTATCACACCTACCTAATCTTTCCTTCCCAAATGTCACCATAAAAATTGTTGCAAGAAATACTCAACTTTGGAGAGGTGACAGTGTGCTTTCCTGCTCAGAACAAAATAACATCTCAGACAGGGCGCATGTATCGTAACCTCTTGTTATAAGAATATTGCGAATTTTAAACAGTGAGAAGTGTACACCAAAACTGGAAATCAGCGAGGCCCCATCTGCAACGGTGAGTCCTATTTTCCTTATTCCAATCTGTGCTTATCTAATTTTCCAAAAGCACAGATCTGAACTATCGACTGACTATCCATTAGGTTTTGCGAGTGTATGCTATCTAATCGTCCCATATAACTTAGCGATTTCACGTAGTTTCGGGACTGGTCCTTCGAGGGCTGCGTGGGCTTTGCTCTGCAGAATTTACCGCCAATTAACAGTGGAGTCGCCGTTTCGCGACACCATTTTTGGTTCTTTCGAGTCGGATTACCAACGGGGTATTTAAAATTAATATATTTAACCTGCAAATAAATATTATTTGCTTATCATACTTTGTTAAGTCATTTGTACTGACACACGTTTGTAATTATTGTTGCATTAAAATTCCTACATCGAAGGGTTGGTAGGTCGTGGTGGGACACATCAAGCTGGATGGTATGCGCCTCAAAAAATGCCACAAAGGACGTTGCTGCATCAGCAGCACTACCAACAAGTACAACTCTCCGGCGTCCACGAGCGGTCGTCATGGCCCCGCGACCCCTGGGCAATGTGATCGCCGGTGTGGGCCTTTCCATCTTCGGGTTCATAGCCGACGGAGGGGGGGCGAATGGCGAAACTCTGGCGCCATAAAACCAGAACCTCCCAGCTAAGGGAAGGAAAACCCCTACAGAAAAACCCTCGCCTCCAGTAAGGGGTTGGGCGAGTGGCTAATAACCACTCCCTGTAAAAATAGCATTATTACGAAACCGGAAACTAAGCCTCGGACAACATGGCAATCGAAATATGGACTTGAGAATGGCAACATGGAATGTAAGAACGATGTACAGAGGTGGGGCCCTCAGAAAAGTACTTGGTGAAATGGAAAAGTACAAAGTAGATATATTAGCAGTGCAGGAAACAAGATGGACAGGCACTGATACCTTTGATACTAGAACGCATACAATAATGCACAGTGGCAACGAAAAATACCATGAGTTCGGAGTAGCCTTCATCGTTAACCAAAGATTAAAAAACCAAGTAATTGGTTTTAGGGCTGTAAACGAAAGAATATGTATACTTCGTATAAAAACTAAATTCTTTAACATTTCCATCGTAAATGTCCACGCTGAGACAGAAGACAAAGATGAAGTAACTAAGGATACTTTCTATCATAAACTGGAACAGATATATGACACCATACCATCCAATGATATAAAAATGGTAATTGGAGACCTTAATGCAAAAATTGGTCAGGATCCGGCACACCAGCAGGTTACAGGAAAAAACAGTCTTAATACGGAAAGCAATAACAATGGATCAAGAGTGATTGACTTTGCAGAATCAAGGAATATGATAATAGCATCAACACAGTTCCCACGGAAGAATATATATAAATGGACATAGACATCACCTGGCGGCAGATACCATAACCAAATAGACCATATCCTAAATGAAAGAAGAGGGGCGACCAGTATCACAAATGTAAGAAGCTACAGAGGAGCTAACTGTGATTCGGATCACTATTTGGTAGTAGCATCCTATAGATGCAGAATAGCAAGGGATAAAAGGTCTAATCAGCCAAGTATCCCAAAGCTAAACATCGATGCTCTTAAAACACCAGAAGGATTGGAAAGATATCATGACGCATTGTCAACAAACCTACCAAACCAACTGAGTGATCCGCTCTCCCCAAATGATTTAGAAGAGGATTGGACCAATCTTAGAAATGCACTGCTGACAGCGGCGGAATCAGGCATTGAAAATAGACCAAGACAGGCTAGAAATCCCTGGTTCGATGAGGAGTGCATACAGAGCGTCTGCAAGAAAAATGTTCTAAAAAAATCATGTATAGAAAGAGGAACTAGAGCAAAAAGACAAGCCTACGAACAAGCACGAAGAGATGCTAACCATTTAATTAAAAGAAAGAAGAGATTGTATTTTAACAACATATTGTTGAAAATGGAACATGACTTTGCAAATAACAATCCACGTGAGGCATATAAAGACGTCAATGTATTTAAAAAGGGCTTCAAACCCAACACATCTCTGTGCAGAGATAGTAATGGAGACATAATAGGAGATAAGGAAAAGATCATGACTAGGTGGAAAGAATACTTTCAACAGCTCTTAAATCCCAATAACAACCTGACAGTCGAACCAACTCACATTCCGGACGAGCTAAATAGTGATGAAACAACGAGAGCGCCATCAATGGCAGAAATAAGGGCTGCCCTAAAGAAACTGAAAAACAATAAAACTCCGGGAGGAGATAATATCCCTTCAGAGCTCTATAAATCTGGAAACGAACAACTGAAGAACCTGCTACACAATCTCATTGTGAAAATATGGACCGCTGAAAGAGTACCAGAAGAATGGAAAACTAGCATAATATGCCCCATACATAAAAAAGGAGACAAATTGAAGTGTGAAAATCACAGAGGAATATCGTTACTTTGTACAACGTAAAAATTTTCACAATGATTTTGAAAGAAAGACTAGAATATTACTCAGAAAACTTACTAGGAGAATATCAGGCAGGGTTCAGGAGGGGGAGATTCACCACTGATCAACTCTTCACTACTCGACAAATCCTGACAAAATGCTGGGAATTCGATATAGATATATATCAACTATTTGTTGACTTCAAACAGGCGTATGACAGTATAGATAGGGAGAAAATATATGAAATACTCCTCAATTTTGGAATACCGCCCAAAATAGTCAAGCTTGCAAAAGCAACAATGGTTGGATCACGGTGTCGAGTAAGGATAGGAGGTGAAACAACGGAGGATTTTAACGTTTCCCAGGGGCTGAAACAAGGTGATGGCTTAGCACCCACCCTTTTCAATATTGTACTGGAGCACGTCGTGAGGAAGACAATGATCAGTACCGACTCAAACATCTGCTACAGAAGCAATCAAATAGTTGACTACGCAGAAGACCTTAACATTGTCGGAAGATCCCTACAGGCTGTAAGAGAAGTGTTTGACCCTTTGGAGACTGCGGCAAGAGAGGTGGGTTTGCAAATCAATGAAAATAAAACAAAAATCATGATGCAAACCAGAACCCCTCACCGCAGAATAAAAGACAAAGTGAAATTCAAAGACAATTATAATTTCGAAGTTGTCGAAGAGTTTACCTACCTGGGCTCCATCATAACGCAGGACAATGAAGACCCAGTAGAAGTAAGAAAGCGCATTACAGCCGCTAACAAAACTTACTTCGCGTTGCTGCCAGTGTTCAAATCCCGAAACGTCCATAGGAAAACCAAAATAACCTTATATAAAACAATTATCAGAACGGTCTTGGCCTATGGATGTGAGGCGGGAACACTGACAGCAAAGTCAGCGGAACGGCTGGACATCTTCGAAAGAAAGGTACTTCGAAGAATCTTAGGAGCGGTGCGAGAGGGAGAGGCATGGAGAATCCGCCACAATAATGAGCTCTATGATATTTACCAAGCTCCCAGACTCTCCACCCATTTAAGACTCCAAAGATTAAGATAGGCCGGACATGTGCACCGAATGCCAAGCACACGAGTACCGAAGAAGGTTCTGACAGGATACCCGGGAGGTAAACGAAAGGCGGGCAGACCTAGACTGAGATGGGAGGATGATGTCAGGAAGGATGCAAGAGGATTACTCCAGGTTGTAGATTGGAAGAAGACGGCCGAGGACAGAGGGCGGTGGAGGCTTATTTTGAAGGAGGCCAAGGCTCGAAATGGGCTGTAGTGCCATTGAAGAAGAAGAAAATTCCTACATAGAATTAATCATGACGACGAGTGATGGTACTCAAGATCTAGTTAAAATCAAATTACTAGAATCTAAGATTAATTTGATGTATAATCGTCTCAATGAGTTATACGAGAAAGCGAAAATTGTTGCAGATAGGGAGACAAGGAGTTCCGATGAGTTCGTTAAACAAACGGTTAATATAGCTACATATTATTCACAATTTAACACTTATTGTGATGAATTTCTTTCACTTCAATTGAAAAAGGATCCAAACTATAACATAAATTTCGATTTATGGAATAAATTCGAAAATAAGTACTGCTTTGTAGTTAGTATACGTGAAAGTATTGTGGCGAAGCAAGATTTAGGTGGTACGCAGAAATTAAATAAGTCCCAATTTATTAAGCTTCCAGCGATTGATATGCCATCGTTCGATGGAAATCAAGAGAATTGGTCGGTATTTTATGAAGCATTTAAATTAAACATCCACTCTAATGAAAATTTGAATACGTCGCAAAAGATGCAATATTTGATAGGAAAACTCCAAGGAAAAGCATTATCGGTTTTTGCCGGAGTACTTCCGAATGAAAAAAATTATTTTGTAATTTGGAATGCTCTCGAAAAGAAATATCAAGACAAGCGCGTGCTAGGCACCTTTTACCTGAACAATATTTTGAATTTAAAATTATTGGCACCTTCTAACTCAAATGAGTTAAATAATTTTATTGAACGGTTTGCGTCCTCCATGTCTGCGCTCAAAGAATTAGGTATTGATGACCTAACCGACTTTATAATTTTACATATTGCACTGAAAAAATTAGATATGCAATTGGTGCAAAATTTCTAAATGTCCATACGGGAGAAAGATATACCTACATATACCGATTTAATAGAATATATTCGTTCGCATGTTAAAATTCTTGAACGAACCGGATCAGAAAGTAAAGTTAATAATAATAAAAATAAGGTTTCGCATTCTTTCGCTGTGCTTGAGCCGAAGTCGTTTGATAATAATCGTACTACAAGTAATAATAATAAGTGCCAGAAATGCAATCGAAGCCATCATGTTGAATTGTTTAAATGTGAACAATTTAATGAGTAGAGGCCAAAGGCTCGCTTTCAGTTTGTAAAATTAAATAACTTATGTGTAAACTGTTTAAGCGATAAACACAAGACGGTAAATTGTTCATCTAAATCGGATTGTAGAATTTGTAAAAAACGTCACCATACCTCTTTGCATTTTGAGGGTACGGTGAACAATGAAAGTCATTCGATAAACGAAGCTGTCACGTTAATAACAAGGAATAAACATCATAATGATTTTACTGCGGGTAATTTAGGTACGAATGTACTATTGTCAACCGCGCAGTTATTCGCTTACGACATTAAAAATAATCAAGTAACCGTCAAGTGTTTAATTGATTGCGCCTCGCAACAAAATTTAACCCTAGAAAGATAACCTACGCCTCAGAGGCGCCCGCGACGGTAAGAAAACGCTGTCTCTTTCTAATGACCGCCAGCATCTAGCTGTCCTTTTTTGTTAGCTCAGTCGTCGGTGCACAGGTGCACGGGACGGCCGTTTTTACGCGATAAGTACCATATTTTTGCAGTCATGACCAGGTAATGCGCTCCGAAGGCGTATGGTTATCTTTTGAGTGACTTTTAGTAAAAGTATAAATTTGTTTATACTTACAATACATTTTTTTTTTTATGTATATTTTTGTTGTTTTAGCATGAAATTTTTATACCTTCATCATGACTAGCCGAAGAATACTATCTGATGATGCAATATTGAGATTTATGGCTGAAGAAGAAGAGAACGAGCATGATGGACATCAGGAAAGTGGCAGTGAAACAGAAGGTCATGTGAGTGAAGATGAAATGCAGAGTGACTATGAAGATGAATTCATCGATGATGTGGTGCCAGAAGAATTGAATGATACACAAAATGAAGGCATTATAACTCCACCAGTATCTTCAGAGCCTGGAAAAGGCGGGGTGGACACATTCGATCAAATGTGTTCCTCAATGTCATGTTCAAGAAAACCAATAGGTGGCCAATGGCTATGCTTTATGGCATACTGAACATGGCATTGGTCAATTCTTATGTCATATACTGTCACAACGTTCTAGCAAAAAATGAAAAGCCTCTAAATAAAAGGGAATATATGAAAAAGTTAAGCACTAAGTTATCTGAACCATGGATAAAGGAAAGACTCAAAGCTCCTACTTTGCTCAAGCGTGTGCGAGACAATATCACCAATATTCTTCCAAATCCCGATGTGCAGAGCTCTAGAGATAATGAAGAAGAACCTCCAGCCAAGAAAAGACGGTATTGCAGCTTTTGCTTAAGTAAAAAAAAATAATGTCAAAGATGACTTGCGCCAAATGCAAAAAAACAGTTTACAAAAAAGATGTTTGCTTTGAATGCCTCTAAACCAAATTTTTAGCGAAATAATTATAGTTTTGACTGATTATTTTATAGTTGATTAGTAAATTAAAATAGTTTAATTAGTTTTATAAAAAAAAAGATATAAATTTGTGATAATATTTTCTTGTAAACAGAAAAGGGTTAATTTTGTCGATTTTTTCTAGAGGTTTTTTGATTTAAGTTTAATGTTTTAAACAAATAAATAATTTCACTAAAAAAGTTTTTTTATTATTAGTTCATTAACCACACATTAAAATAATCACCTAAATAAATACATTACGTAGGTATTTAATAAAATAAAAATCATTAATATATTATGCGCCTCTGCGGCGTATGGTTATCTTTTATGTACGGCAGAATAAGGTTATCTTTCTAGGGTTAATTAGTTTAAATACTTGTAATGAATTGAATCTTAAAATAATTCCTTTAAATAATTCAGTTATTTAAAGTGTTGGTTCAGTGGAGACACCAATTTTGGGGCATGTTGCATTAACAATTAAATCCCGTGTTTCAGAAGATAAATATAAAATACGCCTATTAGTGGTCGAGAAAATCACGGACAAGCTCCCTACACAATATGTTGACACAAAGTCATGTGAGCATTTACTTGGTTTAAATCTAGCGGATGAAAATTGGAACGTTCCTTCTGATGTTGATATTTTATTAGGCGCTCAGTTATTTCCATATATTATGCTAGGAAATAAGGTTTTATCTAAACATAATACGAATGCACCACCCGCTATACAAACGGTATTCGGATATATTGTAATGGGTGAAATACCTAAGTGTACGCCGGACGTTTCGTGGACATTCGGCCCCATAACCAATGTTGATTTATACAATGCGTTAACCAAATTTTGGACAATGGAAGACAGGCCTATTAAGTCATTAATGAGTGCTGTAGACGTGGAATGTGAGAAAGTATACTTCGAGTCCGTCCAACGGGATGACTCGGGAAGGTATATTGTATCTTTACCTTTCAAGATAGATCCTAATAATTTAGGAAATTCGCTCAGTGTCGCGCAACGCAGATATAAATATTTAGAACAGAAATTTAATACGTCGCCAGAATTGCATCGGAGTTATAATGAAGTAGTTTCTGAATATCTGGAAAAGGAATATATTAGGTATGAAGTTCCGTCTTCATCTAATGTTGATGAGGGATATTTCATTCCTCATCATGCAGTAATTCGTAAAGATAAAGCAACAACTAAAACTCGTGTTGTATTAGACGCCAGTACAAAGACCAGTTCAGGGTTGTCACTTAATGATATTTTGTATACTGGTCCAAACTTGCAATCTAATTTATTTACACTTTTAATTAAATTTCGCTTATTCGCTATAGCATTGACCGCAGATGTTAAGCAAATGTATTTACGTATAATGGTAACGGAAAGCCATCGTAAATATCAAAAAATTCTTTATAGATTTCACGACGATGAAGAAATTGGAGTTTATCAATTTAATTCGCTAGCTTTTGGATTAAATTGTTCACCGTTCCTTGCGATGCGAACTTTAAGAAAGCTAGCGAGCGATGAAAGAAATCGTCACCCGAAAGCCGCAGAAGTTGCAATTAATGATTTATATATGGACGATTTTGTATATTCTGTAAATACTATAAGTGAAGCCGTCACTTTGTCTACAGAATTAATGGCGATGTTCAAGTCTGGAGGATTTTAATTAGTTAAATGGTCGAGTAATTCTGCTCATCTGCTCGCTCAATTACCAAAGTCGCACCGCGCTACGATGGATTTCTCGGATAATTGTAGCATTTTAGGACTAAAATGGGATCCAATATCTGATTGTTTTCGTTTTATGATATGTCCCACGGAGGAGAAAACTATGTGTAAAAGATCAATTCTTTCCACAATAGCACGTTTATTTGATGTATTAGGTTTGGTTGCTCCGGTAATTTTATATGCCAAATTACTTTTACAAGAGCTGTGGTTAGAGAAAATAGGATGGGATGAAGAACTACCCCAAAGTATTGTTATTCGATATGTCAAATTTAAGGAAGAATTACCGATGCTTTCTAATTTAAATTTACCTCGATATTTGGGAGTAAAAGAGGACTGCACGATAAATATTATCGCTTTTGCAGACGCGAGTACGAAAGCATACGGGTGCGTAGTATATCTTCATGTCACAGATAAGAGTGGCAACGCTACTATGAATTTGATATGTTCGAAATCCAAGGTAGCCCCTTTAAAAATAGTTTCGCTCGCTCGATTGGAATTGTGTGCTGCGCTTATTTTATCTAGACTTGTTAGATCTATTATAGATACATATAAGAATCGCATTTTGATAAACGATATATTTGCTTTTTCAGATTCAAAAATAGCACTTTCTTGGATTCACTCATCCCCGCACAGATAACAAACTTTTGTAGCTAATCGAGTTAGTGAAATTCAGGAAAATTTACCTGCGAAACATTTTTATCAAATAGATGGAGTTACCAATACTAGTGATTGTTTATCACGTGGACTATTGCCCGCTCAGCTAATTGATCATCCTCTTTGGTGGCACGGTCCACCCTGGGCTGCGAACCCAGTGGCCGAGTGGCCTGTCAAAAACTTTTCCCCCTCAGCGCAGGAGGAGAATACTTTGGAATTTAAAAAGTCGCATACGTTCACGATAACGTCAATAGAGAATAATTCTCCAATATATAATCTTGCTTTAAAAATTTCTTCATGGCCAAAATTGCTAAGAATTGTCGTATATATTTTACGATTTACGCGGAAGTTATCGTGTTCAACAGTTATAAATTCCACGGAATTAAATATTGCTGAAATAAATGTACTTAAAGCTCTACAGAAAAAGTATGTTTATGCCGATATACAATTAATACAGAAGAAAAAATTATGTTCATCTTCGATTCGAAAATTAAACCCGTTCGTCGATCACAATGGATTGTTACGTATAGGTGGTAGATTAACAAATGCGAATATACCTTATGAAAACAAACATCCAGTACTTCTGCCAAGACAGGATCATATTGTCGATATAATTATAGATTTTTACCATCGTGTGAATTGTCACACTGGTGCTCATCTCCTTATGTCTATAATTAGACAGCGTTATTGGATCTTATCGGGAAGAAACCTAATACGCAAACGAGTACATGCATGTAATTTCGGTTTAAAACCGCACCTTCTAATATTATACCGCCAATGGCTGATTTACCTACAGCTAGAGTTCAAGAAGCAAAAGCATTTACACATGCTGGTGTAGATTTTGCCGGACCGATAAATATAACCCTTTCTAGGCGTCGTGGAGTAAAAAGTCAAAAGGCATATATATGTCTATTTATTTGTTTAACGACGAAGGCTACACATATAGAATTGGTATCAGATCTAAGCACGGACAATTTTTTAAACGCATTTAAACGTTTTCTATCCAGACGCGGACCCGTTTCGTGTATGTACAGTGACAATGCGACAAACTTCATAGGCGCGAAGAATTGTCTTGATGACTTATATACATTTTTGGAGGCAAATTCAACTAATGAAGTCCTTCGCAATGAATTTAACAATCGGAGAATTGAGTGGAAGACGATTCCACCTCGCGCTCCTCACTTTGGAGGATTATGGGAATCAAATATTAAATCCATTAAATCGCATCTGTATAGGGTTGTGAGTACTCAACTTTTATGTTATGAAGAGCTTCTCACAGTTCTGACACAAATAGAGTCTTTACTTAATTCACGGCCGTTATGTTTATTAAGCAGTTGTCATTATCCAGAAGCTCTTACTCCGGCTCATTTTCTAATGTCTACTCCGATTCAGCATTTGCCCGCTTATGATATGACTAAGGAACGTATTAGTCTGCTGAAAAGGAAAGAGTTTTTGGACCACCTCGTTCAATCTTATTGGAAGAAGTGGCATATAGAGTATCTTCACTCTCTGCAGATGAGACAAAAATGGAATAGTCCCGCGAATAACATTCTTGTAGGTACTATAGTATTGGTGCATCAAGAAGATGCGTCTCCACTTTATTGGCCGGTGGAAGTTGTTGAGGAAATATTCCCTTCTGGGAACTTTAAACGACCAGTCGTGAAATTGTGTCC
Organism: Limnephilus marmoratus; assembly: GCA_917880885.1. NCBI lineage: Eukaryota > Metazoa > Arthropoda > Insecta > Trichoptera > Limnephilidae > Limnephilus > Limnephilus marmoratus. The sequence goes on from OU862906.1 coordinate 16,255,198, forward strand.
CCTGCCTACGCAATAATAATTATTAATTTTCTTTATCTCTATTTATTTTATTTTTTCTTAACTTTGATATATCAATCGCGTATATATATAATTTAACCTTTTTTATTTTTCACTATAATTCTTTACTTTATTTTGAAAGTACCTTCAGTTTCGGTAGGTACTTCCAAGGCCGGGAGAATGTTTGCGCATCTTTATATGGGATTGATTGGGTATTGCATTCGCAGACTTGGTGGGTAGATATGTCAAAATCCTGAATTTATCCCACCTACCTAATCTTTCCTTCCCAAATGTCACCATAAAAATTGTTGCAAGAAATACTCAACTTTGAAGAGGTGACAGTGTGCTTTCCTGCTCAGAACAAAATAACATCTCAGACAGGGCGCATGTATCGTAACCTCTTGTTATAAGAATATTGCGAATTTTAAACAGTGAGAAGTGTACACCAAAACTGGAAATCAGCGAGGCCTCATCTGCAACGGTGAGTCCTATTTTCCTTATTCCAATCTGTGCTTATCTAATTTTCCAAAAGCACAGATCTGAACTATCGACTGACTATCCATTAGGTTTTGCGAGTGTATGCTATCTAATCGTCCCATATAACTTAGCGATTTCACGTAGTTTCGGAACTGGTCCTTCGAGGGCTGCGTGGGCTTTTCTCTGCAGCATTTACCGCCAATTAACAGTGGAGTTGCAGTTTCGCGACACCAATTCCCTTTTCTGAACATGTGACCCGCGCATTATGCGCGGGTCACATCATGCTGGTTGCCAGCCGCGAGTTGAAGAAGCCGCTTCTGCCAGCCGTCGATCAGCTTGGTGTGACAATAAAATTCGGCGCTGGCGTCGCCAGCCGGCGAGTATTTGTCAGTGGCTGACGAAGTTGGACATGTTTAACTTTTGGTAGCAGGCAGCGGCGAATAATCAACACGTGGCCACTGGCACCAGCCGGCAACGCAGTCTGACCACTATTTCGTCTATCAGCAACGTGTTTTTTTTGTGAAGTTGTTTAGTTGTGACTATTTTATAATTTGTAATTTTGAATTGATATAATTAAAGTTATTTATAATCTCTGGAGAGTTCTTGGAGAAGTCTTGGCGATGCCCCTAATTCTTCCCTTCTTTGTATCCATGGCCTGACCCACCATCGTCTCTGTTTGCGGTGAAGCTGGTTAAGCATTTCTTAACTAAGTTCCCTGATACCCTCTCTCAACAACTGCTTAATTAGCTTTTTACGTGAAACGACATTGGAGGGGACCCACCACTTTCCCACGGCTGTGTGAGGAAACTGATTGTTTAACCTCCTTAGCCGCACACGTCAGGACTCTAATTTTTTGTAAAAAGGAAGTTACATTTATTTTTGAAACGAATCTAGACGTGAAACGACAGACGACATATAGTAAATGACTAACTGGAGAGTGCGAGACGCGAGTAGCAACAACAGTAGTGTGACCAGATTGCCCGCCGCTGCTAGCTGGTACTACTACCAGCCGCTGGTAAGCAGCAGCTGGCAACCAGCATAATGTGACCCGTGCTTAATCGAGTTTAAACCGCGCTACCATCCTTGCCAAATTTTGAACCGATATTTATTTCGTATATTAATTCCTTCCGTATTTGTCCGTTTGTGTGCGCGTGATTGCCATCAAAAATTGATAGAATGCAACTTCATCATCAACGAATCTTTCTGTCGGTAAATGGGTAATTTCTACTTCCAAGATTTCTGGGCATTTATTCAATCAAGACCAATAGGGCGAAGGAGCCTGGGAAGACCAAGACTAAGATGGAGCGACAACGTCCTCAAAGACATATCTATCTTGGAGCTTCCAAACTGGAGAGAGCTGGCACAAAACCGAGATGAGTGGAGGAAGACTCTTGAGGAGGCCAAGACCCACCAGGGGTTGTAGAGCCTATAGTGATGATGATTCAATCAAGAAAACATACTATGTATTGAAAAAAAGATAACGTGATTGACTGCAAAATTTTAGACAAAACATTTGCTTTTCATTAGAAATAAATTCCTTCATTGCTTATTAATTTAAAAGATCATTATCATTATTTTTCTTTTTTTTTTCCCAATTTTTGATTTGATGTATACATCTTACAATTTGGTAGGCGGGTATGGGTACCGCCGCCCTGGGAACCATTTATTGGATGACCAACACCTCTGCCACAGGTCACCCCAAGTGGTTCGCTACGTTTGGTGACTTAGCAGGGGTGCCCGGGTTCTTGGGGTAATGTTTGTCCAGGTCTTGATGGCGGGTGCGTCGGCCCACCTTCTGCGTGGCGGGCCGGATTGGGAGATGCTGGTTGAGGGAGACCCTTTACAACCGGTTACCGCTGTCCGGGCCGCTCGGTAGTACAGGGGCCCGACCCTCAGGCTCACGACTGAGGGTGGGCTGCCCCATCAACGAGTGAAAAAACCCCGCCGCTGCTGTTTTTTTTCCTTTATTTTTTCCCTATTTTTACATTTGGCATATACAATATTATAAAAATCATCCCCCACCAAGGCGCAACCTGTGCGTGGGTAATAAAGTTAAATACATTATATTATTGTACCTAGAAAGAAACAATACGGTGGGCATATAAAAAAAATCATGATTACATTTTGTCTAAACAGCTTGTATAACAAGTGTATTTACACTAATAATTACGTGCATGTATACATTCTTAGGTATTACAGAACCGTCCATCTTAGATGGGAAGATACATTTTTGAATACTGTGATAAACATGAATTGAAAAATTAATTTATAAAATAAAATAATAAAAACTTAATTTCGACAGATTCAAGAGCTAGAAAACAGTTGTTAAAGGAAAACCAAAAAAGCCAGAAAATAATCGATTTATTTACTATAAAAAAAAAATAAGCTTTTCAGCAAATATTTTAACAGATATTAAAATATATTTATATTTGAGTATCGTTGTTCTGTATGTTTACTTATTTACAGCAGTGGTATATAGTTTTTATCTTTTTTGCGAATTACTGAAGAATCGTAGCTTTTCCCTAGTAAAACATATCCGTCTTTGGTCTACAAAATCTATTGGATATAATTTATATATTTATATCCAATAGATTTTGTAGACTGGCTACCCAGAGATATTTATATCCAATAGATTTTGTAGACTGGCTACCCAGAGAAGTTCCTTATTTGATGGTGTTAGTTTTTCATTAATGTAAATATTATCTGTGGAGTCCGAATACTTTATTTCTTTTGGGTTTAATACTCCTTTAGTTTTATTTACCCCTATTGGGCGGCTGGCTACATTTGCAGCCCGGATAATTCGGTCCTAGCTGACGGCTGGCTACATTCGTAGCCACGGAGCGTGAGTCACTTTAATTATTATTTGTAACGCTTATTTACTGATCAAAGACGAAAGAAAAGGAATTTTTCATTAGCCTGATGATTTATCTACCTCATAAAAAATATATTAACACTTTTACTTGGGAGTTTTTAATTTCCGAGCTGTTTTTGTAACATCTCATCTCACAGAAATCTCCTATCGGAAGATATGCCACTGACACAGTTACGTTACAGCATGCCTGTGTACTGGTCGCGCCGTGATCGCCTGTCGGTACACGCGTTCGTAGTGTGTTTGTTTATTTTGTAGGGTATCCATTAGTTTTGATGGTTTCGAGGCGCCGGTAACTGGAGATTGCTTATGACTTCTTGGTGTTATATTATAAACATTAAGATTTGGTGGACTTCGTCGTGTTTTGTTACGTGAATTTTAATATTTGTGTTATTGTTTTTGATCTCAATTTTACTGTTTCAACAATGGAAGAGGAAGAGTAGAACGATATGTTTTAAACGTTGATTCAGATTTTTCTATGAGGGACGATGATGAGTATAGAGTGGACAATTTAGAGGACCCAGATGATCCTCCAGAAATAAGTGACTGTGAAATTGAGGATTCTGATTTATTAGAAACTAGCTGGGTTACCCGGCTTCGCTCAGGACGAAATTCGGTAGTGTTCTGGAAAGTTTCATATTAATGTTCCCGATTCCCTATTCCCGAACATTCCACAATTTACCAGAAGGTTCCGGGATGTTCTGGAACCTTATAGAATGCTCTCAAATACTCTGACTGGGATGTCCGGCTTCGCTCAGGGAATTGACGTTCGAATCCACGACGGATCTTGCTTTATATACCCTATATGGGTAGCCCCATAAAAGACTATTCCAGAATAATGTTCCAGATTATTCCACAACATTCAGGAGTGTTCTGAAATGTTTCTCAATGATCGGGGATGTTCCGGTATGTTCCTGAACGTTCCATCCTATTCCCGAACATTCCACAACATTCGAGAATGTTCCGGGATATTCTGGAATGTGGTGGAATGCTCAAGAATACTCTGGAATCTTTTGAACTTTTCTAGAAATTTTAAGGGGGCGAAACTTCCAGCCCTTATATCTTTAAAAGCACGCCCTTCAGGTAAAAACGGGAACTTTCTTCATAGATGGGGAGGGCTTCGACACAATATAACTCCCGTTATCGTACCGGAACTCGTCTTTGAGTTTTATCGGCATGCACATTGTACACTTTTTTAATAATGTATATTGAAGATTAAGATTATCCAAACTTTCTAGACTCACCGACACACTCCATCGCTCCTTCCAGAACTTTCTAGAGCTTAATCAAGCCTTCTAGAACTTTTCGGAACCTTCTAGACTCACCGACATACTCCGCCACTCCAGAACTTTTTACAGCTTTGTTGAACCTTTTAGAACTTTCCAGAACCTTCTTGACTCACCTATGTACTCCGCCACTCCTACCAGAATTTTATACTGCTTTATTGAACCTTCTAGACTCGCTGACGTAATCTGCCACTACTTCCAGAACTTTTTACAGCTTCATCGAACCTTATAGAACTTTCCGGAACCTTCTAGACTCGCTGACATACTCCTCCACTCCTTCCAGAATTTTATACTACTTTATCGAACCTTCTAGACTTTTCCGGAACCTTCTAGACTCACCGACATACTCCACCACACCTTCCAGAACATTCTACAGTTTTATTGAACCTTCTAGAAGTTTCCAGAACCTTTTAGACTCACCGACATACTCCGCCACTCCTTCCAGAACTTTGAATACAGCCCTTCCTACAGCTTTATGGAACCTTCTAGAATTTTCCGGGACCTTCTAGACACACCGACACATTCCTCCACTTCTTTCAGAACTTTCTACAGCTTTATCGAACCTTCTTGAACTTTCCAGAACCTTCTAGACTCGCTAACATACTCCTCAAATTCTTCCAGAACAGTCCAGAGTTTTAACGAATTTTCTAGAAGTTTCCGGAATCTTCTAGACTTTTCTTGAAGTTTCTAGAGTCTTCCTAGAACTTTCAGCCCTTATATCTTCAAAAGCAAGCCCTTTAGGTAAAAACGAATACCCTTATTCCCTAGGGGGGATAGAGATCTACCATACCATATAACTCTCTTGATCGTACCGGCACTCGTTTCTGAGTTTTTGCGTTCCGCACGTTTTTTTGGACTTTCTTTTATAATATATATTGATTAATCCCCCGGCAGAAATATATGGACAGAGTTTTTTGCCTGCGTGGAGAAATGGTTACAGTTTAAATTTAAAATGCTAACAGTCAACTCAAAGCGACAAGCATCATACCGGCGATATTATGTTTGCAAAAACACTATGCGAGAGCCAAAAAAACGAGTTCAGACTCGTCATTGGTGTAGTGACTGTGAAGTTGCTTTATGCCCTACAAAATGTTTTAAAATATATCACGCACTACAAAACTTTTAATTGATAAAACACGCCCGGTCCCACAAAACTAACGCGTGGTCACCGTGTTCAATGCCGACGCAGAGTAACTTGAATGTGTGTGAGTGAGAAGGGCAATTTCTTATAGTGACTGAAAAAATCATTTGTTGACGTATATTCGTTGAAAAAATAAGATTTTAATTTGTTATAACATTGTGTGGAAAAGTACATTTATGACATGTACTAATTAAGTTTTACGATAAACTATACCATTACTATTCTATGACTGATTATTTGCGGGAGGGCTATATTTTTTGTGGTAATTACAAGTTTTTTTATCTATTTATAAGTTGACCTCTATTCAACATTTTATTGTTATTATTTTTAACTGTACATTGAACAATTGCTCGTATTAGACAATTTTTTTCAAAATTTTAAATCTTCAGATTGCAGAGTTATTAGAATTTAAATATATAAGCTGATAAACTGAAAATTCACGCCGTTTCCAGGGAACATTCGCAAATATAGTCAGCCGCCCAATAGGGGTTAATAACCCGGTCCTTTGATTCTTTTGAATTGAATTGAATACTTATTACATTTTATTTATTTATTTATTTATTTCAACGCCATACAATGGCTATTACAATCCGGTGATACATGATACACAGTGGTACATAGGAGGGTTATTACAATGAAAATAATGTACATTAAACAAAGATGTATGATAACAACTAGTCTTTAGTTATAGGATACAAATATGTTTTACAACAAAAAAAATAATATGAGCTCGTACTAAATACACATTTTTATGCAGAATAAACATAAGTAAATAAAGGTGAATTCTTAGAAAAATTCTCAACATCATGTATAATATACCTACTTTACTTTTATTTGTACATATTGTTGGATTCTAGGAATTGGCTAAAATGGACTAACTCAGTAATGATATTATTGTTACCTTCAGTTGAAATGACTGAAGTTTGAAATGATTAGAGGTAACTACTGCTAATTAGTTCTGTTTTTCAGGGCTGCCAGTTAGAGAACCAATAATAAATCTTTGGTTTAAAAATAATAATTTTGAAAAAAAAAATACATTATTAGCTATTACTTAACCCTTCGAATAATAAGAAAAAAAATTCTGTCAATTTTTGCCTGTCAAGGTTTGCGCGCAAAATTCCTGGTTCTTCCCATGCATTTTAAATGTTCCTATTTATTGTTTTTTTTAACGCTTTTGCAAAAACAAAAATTGTTCTAAAATTAAGTTAAAATAATCTTTCCGGTGTGTTTATTAGAAATCAACATTTTTGTTTCTAAATATTAAAATTTTAATATTGAAAATTTAAATTGGCTAAAAAATGCATACCTGCGAATATTCGAATTAAAGTAATTAAAATAGAATAAACTTAAAATTTAAAATACAGACTCCCTTTCTAAATAAAATTTGTAATAAAACTGTTACCTCACTTTTTATCACTTTCATACAATTTTATTTTAAAATTAAATGTGTGATACGTCACAAATTGGCGAAAAATTAAACCGTCACTTTTGATCGGGTTTGTAAAATATCTGAAAAATCTAGCTCATATAATTCTAAGAGAATCAGAAGCATTATTTCATTCCGTTTCTAACATAAAAGAAATCACAAATATTCGCATGACAGGAAGAGAGATATCTAACTTTTAATAATGCACTGTCGCTCTGGGACAATCTGGGTCTCCTGTTATTATAACGGCATATGATGTTTTGGGACAACTTGGGTCTCCTGTGATTAGACGGGTTAACTAGTCTGTCTGATAGTTAATATAAATGAAGCAAGCAGTTTGGAATCTATATTAGAGTATGATATAGACGCCGTGCAGACGAACACTATTATACCTAACATTAATTATTGCATTGAGGTATGATATTATAGTCTTCTTATAACTATATTCGGTGCAGTTGAACATATCTACTACTTCTGAGAAAGCGTTGCCAACTGCATGCAATCTAGGTATAAGCGAGTATCTAAATGACTCAGTCCTGATATTTTTGTTGCAATTAAAAAGAATTTTGGATCGAGTAGTTCTAGTAGGTATGTGGAAGGTAATTAGGTTTAATAAATCAGGACTGTCTATAATACCATTAACAACAACAATAGACAACAATAACATTACTTGTAACAGCTGTCAAATTTTTGCTCTTCCCCTATTTTTTATTAAAATAATAAAATTGCAATCAATTTAATAAGTTATATAAAAATATTACACTAAGTAACTATGACTACGCGATCAAACTCTAAGTCCGGCAGTAACCTCAATACGGAACTTCTACAACTTTTAGACAACAAGTTTGAAGACTTCAAAACTCATTTTCTAGAGAAAACATTTGAAGAGTTTAAAAACAATATAGTCGAAGTCATAAAAAATGAATTCAAAGAGGAAATTAATCAGCTCAAAAAAAAAGTGTTCCAATTGGAAAAACAAATTGAAATAAACGACCAATTTAATCGCTCCAATAACGTTATAATAAGTGGTATTCCTGAAACCAAAAACGAAAATGTGTACGACATCCTCTCCAAGATAGGCGCCACAGCAGGATGCAATATAACCCGACAAGAAGTGGATTTCGCTAGCGGGATTGCCCCCAGGACAAACCGTGATGCAAAAAATGGAAGACCGAGGAACATTGTTGTCAAATTAACTCGCAGGTACCTTAAGGATGAACTCATAAGTGCTATAAGAAAGAGGAAAGGAATGCTTGCTTCCGAATTACAGCTTCCTGGAACCAGTAAAATATATATTAACGACCATCTAACCTCAAAAAACCAACTTTTGCTGAAGCAATGTCGCGACATAAGAATGGCTGGTAAAATTCGCTATTGCTGGGTTCGAAATGGTAAAATTTTCACTCGTATAAGCGATTCAACCCCCATAATTCTTATTAATGACCAAGAAGATGTCAACAAACTCTCAACATTGAAGTCCACCCAAAATTCACCTACCAGGTCTGCCGTCCCTTTATGAATTTATATTCATTAAAATTATTAAAAAACTTCCCACATACAAGTTACTTAAGAGTTAACCTTTTGGAATGTTGGAATCATCTTTATTATATTCACAATATCTTCAATGTAATAATTAAAGAATCATTAGAGTATTTCAATTATCACAAAAAACTGTTGCTAACTTTTGAACTTAATTATTCTTTAAAACAACAACAAAATATTTATTATATGCACGATTTCTCCACTGTAATAATTATTAACGAATTGCTAGAGTATTTCAAATATCACAAAAACCGGTTGCTAACTTTTGAACAAAATTATACTTTAAAACTATCTCATTATCCTCATGTACTATCACAATCTATTAAATATAAAACACGATCGCAACCTATTACAAATAATTGCACAATGATAACATACTTTTATGTAACTAATGTATGCTTAGTATCTTGTTTACTATTCAAAAACCTATTTTTTCTGTCAACATTAATGACAACTGACACCATAGACAAAATCATATACCACAAACAAACCAAAACTAATGATGTTCATAATTGCCCCCTTTCAAAGCATAATTACTTACTTTTCAATAATTTATTTTACAAAAAAATACTCTTTTCAGGGTGAATTGCCTAAAACCAAAAAAAAAAAAAAAAAAAATGTATTTAATAATGCTTATTATATTATACTTTCAAAATGGATTCTAACAAAACGGCAATAACATTTTATTATCAAAATGTACGTGGTTTAAAAAGCAAATTAAACGATCTATACTGCGAAGTGCTCAGTTGCAATTATGATTTAATTTGTTTTACAGAAACATGGCTAGATTCCACAATCTATGACCATGAAATAGTAGATGATCGTTATAATATATATAGACGCGATAGGGACATATCGAGTTCTCTTAAAAAATCAGGTGGTGGTGTTCTAATAGCCATTAAGAAAGAAATGACATCTTTTTTAGTCTCAGCACCCAGCTCAAAATCTACAGAAGATTTATGGATTAAATTTAAATTACATGAAACATCCAGACAATCCATTAACCTATGTTTGGCGTATTTGCCTCCAGATATACTAACTGAAAATCTCGCAGATTTTTTCAAAAAGTGTCAAACGACATATAATAACTTTTCATCAGAAGATATAACAATAATAATGGGCGATTTTAATGTGCCATCTATTCAATACTCACCAACTGTCGATGTAACGCACAACAGACCAGTCTTACAAAATAGCCAGAAATCAATATCTCTACTAGACTTTCAAAATTTGACCGGACTTAAGCAATTCAATTACGTCTCTAACAACATAGGTCGAATTTTAGATTTAGTGTTTTCCAATCATAACCTCAACATTCAAATTGCTTCACATGTGCTATCCAAAATTGACTATTATCATCCTCCCATTGAATTTGATTTTTTAATGTCCAAATACAGACCCCTACCCACCAATCCAGATCACATCAAATATAACTTCAAAAAAACGGATTACATTAAATGCAATGAAATGTTGTCACTTAATAACTGGGACGATCTTAATACCCTGAATTGTAATGACTCCCTACTACATTTTTATAACTTGTTATGGCTATCAATTGAAAAACACACTCCGCGCTTAAGAATCAGGAATAATAAGTTTCCAATTTGGTTTAGCAGTGTTCTCATCCACCAACTCAGAGAAAAAGAAAATTTAGAAAGAAATGGAAAAAATACAAAAATCAATGTGACTATGACAGTTTTTCTATCTTGAGGGCTAGAGTAAAAGTATCCATACGTACATGCCTTAAAGCCTATGTAGATTCAGTAGAAAATTCTCTCCCTAACAGTATCAAAAATCTTTCAACTCTCATTAATTCGAAAAGAATTTCAAATTCTCTCCCCAAAATCATGCATCTCCACGACAAATCAGCAACAAATGGAGAAGATACGTGTGAGCTGTTATCTACTTACTTCTCTTCTGTTTTTACCCCACCATCCAATTCTAAGAGTGACTCTAAACTTTCATCCCCACTCTATAATTATCCACTGTCTCATATCAATATAACGTTAGACGAGGTCAAAGCAAAATTAAACACTGTTGATATCAATAAGGGTTCCGGCCCAGATGGAATTCCTCCACTATTTATTCGAAATTGTGCAGATCAGCTTGCAACACCATTACACAAAATATTCATCAAAAGTCTGAACGATGGGGTATTTCCGGATCTGTGGAAGGTTGCCCACGTAATTCCAATCCACAAATCTGGCAGTAAAAATGATGTAACAAACTACCGTCCTATCAGCCTTTTATCTTATTTTGGCAAAATATTCGAGTCCATTGTATATAAAACCATTTTTAACCATGTAACACATATACTTAGTCCTTTCCAACATGGATTTGTAGCTAAAAGATCCACAAATACTAATTTACTCGAATATATGGACTTTCTGTGTAAATCGATAAATAATAAAACACAAGTAGATGCCGTGTACACCGACTTCAGTAAGGCCTTTGACAAAGTTAGTCACTCTATCTTAATTAATAAACTCGATAAAATCGGCATTCACGGAAACCTGCTTCGTTGGTTAGAATCATATTTATCACATAGAAGTCAATTAGTTACTATTAACGGATTTAACTCTTCCCCAATATTAGTTACGTCGGGCGTACCACAAGGATCTCACCTTGGACCCTTACTTTTCTTAATCTTTATTAACGACCTTACACATAAACTCCGCTGTAATTTTTCTCTATATGCTGGTGACCTCAAATTATATAAAGAAATTAAATCTATGAAAGATTGTGAACTCTTACAACAAGACCTTAACACAATATCTACCTGGTGTGTTGACAATGAAATGGAACTGAATATTGCTAAGTGCAAAGTTATAAACTTCACCAAGAACACCAACAAAATTCTATATTCATATAGCATATGTGGTCACAATCTCGAAACAGTTGAATTAATAAAAGATTTAGGAATTATATTTGACAACAAACTGACATTCAATCAGCACATTGAATATATTGTGAGTAAATCAAATAAATTACTAGGTTTTATTGTAAGATCAACCAAACTGTTTAAGAATTCTAATAGCCTAATAATTCTATTCAATTCCTTAATCCGAAGTGTTCTTGAGTACGGGTCAACAGTCTGGAATCCACATTATATTACACAGGTATCTAGACTCGAATCAGTCCAAAGAAAATTTACACGGATTTTGTCTTACCGATCAGGTGTCCACCACCTTCTAGACGGGTATGAACAAAGACTTACATATTTCAAATTAGAGAGTCTAGTTAAAAGACGAAACATAAATAACCTCTTAATGCTCTATTAAATTGTGAATAATCGTGTAGACAGTAACTTAGTCAACCAAATTAAGTTATACGCCAGGCCCAAATCTACAAGAACCCTTAACATATTTTGGACTGAAATTTTTACAAATAATACTGGATATTTTAATCCTATATCTAGAATGTCTCGGTCATACAACGATCTTGTCAAAATACACAGTTCCATAGATATTTTTGCAAATAATATAACATATTTCAAAAAATATCTCCACAATTTGTGCACTTAAAAAAAAAAGTGACATTAGATACTTTTCAGTAAATACTTTATAAATATTGTATACTTGTTGTTATTATGTATTTCAATTTTGTATTTAAGTTTTTAACTTATGTATAAATAATACTTGCGTTGTTTTTCAAAAGTTTGCTTCTGTGAAAATGCATATGTGAATAATGCAGACACATTAATCTAGGGATACTTATATTTGTATTTTAATTTATTATATACTACCCACAAAAATGTTATATAAATATCCTGTTTGTGTCTCAAATAAATAAATAAATAAATAAACAATTTTAAAAATAAAAGTTAAGTCGGAAATAAGTCTTCTATATGAAAGTTTGAGTAAGCTTAATTCTTTCATTAAGTGATTGTAATTTATCGATTCTATTGGTAGACCAAGTTTATAGTTAATGAATCTTAAGAATTTATGCTGAATTTTTTCTATGGAATCGGAGTGGATTTTGAAGTGAGGGGACCAAATAGAAGAATTATATTCAACTTGACTTCGAACTAGAGAGGAATATTGGATTTTTAATGTTGAAATATTTTGAAAGTCTCTGCCATTTCGAAGAATGAAACCTAGCATTTTTAATCCTTTATTGGTTACTGTAGTTATATGTGGAAGAAAGTTAAATTTGGAATCGAAAATAATGCCAAGATCATTAATCTCACTGACAGAGGTGAGGGAAACATTATTAATTTTATATTGATAGTTAAGGGGTTGATTTGTTCTGAAAAACCTTATTATCTGGCATTTACTTATATTCAGATAAAGTTTATTAGTTTTACACCAGTCTTATAGTTTATTTAAATTTAATTGAATGTGAATACAGTCATTTAAGTTTAAATAGTTTTAAGTCGTCGGCGAAAAGCAAAACTTCAACATTATTATCAAAAACAGTGATGATATCATTTATAAAAAGTAGGAACAGTATTGGGCCTAAATGTGACCCTTGAGGTACATCGCTAGTAGCCATGAATTTGTGTGATAGGTAAGAGTTATTTTTTACTTGGAGAATTCTATTGGTTAAGTAACTCTATAACCATTCCAATAGTTTACCCTCTATTCCCATTTTACTAAGTTTGTTGAGAAGAATTTCATGGTTAACTTTGTCAAACGCTTTGACAAAGTCTGGTTCTCAAAGTCTCAACAACAGGGTTGTTGTTATAACTCACTATGGAGTTGTTTTTTACTAGGTCACTGCAGTCTAGATCTATAGTCTTTAACAGAAGTTCTATAGGATTTTTAATGTCTTCATTTTCCTTCACAGCAATTCCTCGGTTTTCGATAGATGTCGCTAGCGTACGCTATTGAATGTTGTTGACACACGATTTAAGATATATTTAATTTCTTTTTCCATTTCTTCTATTATTTAGTCATTATTTTTAAGTTAATCTTTAGTTTTTTTAGTTCGCTTTCAAAATCAGCAATTTTATTTGAGCAGGATTCCACTTTCTTGACCAGATCTTGAATTTCTTTCATGATGTCCGAAATTTTTTTTACATAATTATTTGATTCGCTTAAAGTCTTCCTCAGGCGTCGCCGACTTTTTCTTCCATCGACTTCCACAGTTCGCGGAGCTTTTTTTCTTAGAAAACATTGATCAAAATACGCGTATAGGGTATCGTAGAAGTATTTAACTGCCTCGTCAACATCGGAAATCTCCAACATAGCCTGCCAATCGTGGGCACGCAGTTGGTTGTAAAGCTTCTCAAAGTCGCCTTTGTAGAAATTCCAACCACGGAAGTCATTATCTAAATGTAAACAACGATTTTTTAACGGTCTGTTGTGTTTAAGACTAAATTCCGTCAAAAGTGTTGGATGATAATTATCTTCTTTTACAAGATAAAAATCGGATTTTTTAGTTAACATACTGAAGTTACTTAATACTAGATCCAAGGTACGATTACATGAGTTCAGTACTGTATTAAACTGCTTCAGCTGAAAAAGCTCCATAACATACGAAAGTTCGGTATTCACTGCACGTGGATTTTGTGACGAATAGATATTAAAATCACCAATCACTAAAATTTTTTTATCAGCAAGATAGCTTAAGTTACTAATTAACATTTCAAAAAAAATCGTGTAAACATTTGTTTTAGAACTGGGTGGGATGTAAACAGTACAAATTAAAAAACATACGTCGTGAATAATAACTTTAACCCATAAATTTTCATCTCCCGTTTCCAGGTGGGAAAGTCGTTCAGCTCGCATATGTTCGTCATTCAGCAATGCCAACAGTAGTCCACCACCTCGGTTTTGTCCGGTGCTTCGGTCTTTTCGGAATACTACGTACCTGCTATCGAATAATTGTTCATTAAATATTGAATTATTAAGCCAAGTCTCAGTGATTACGATGAACTTGTGTTCTTGGTTAAGAACATTTTCATAAAATTTGTTCATCTTTGATCGGAGTCCTCGCACGTTTTGGTATAGTAATAGTCATTTTGAATGTGGTGGTTTCTTCGTGGTTTCTTGGTCCGAAATGTGTTTTTTGTAGAAACGAAATTGACGAACAACCACTCCTCGCGAAATGAAAACTATCCTAGATGGTTTTCGCGCGAGATTATCGGGGACATAAAGATGAAACTCATACACCATCGGCGGTGGAAACGATCAGGTTTGGAAAGTGAACACGAGTTATTCAAATCTTATCGTACTAGAATTAAACGTAATATTTCAACAGCCCACAAAAATTATATTTTAAAGGTAGAAAATAATGTGAAACACGATCCGAAGTCATTCTGGAAATATGTTTCTGATAAGAAACACGATAGAGGCCTCTTAAGTCATATTATCCTAAATGATTGCACTTACAAAGGAACCGACATACCGGAAGCTTTCGCAAAGTATTTTCAATCTGTATATAATCAGGAAAAAGTTGATTTTGAATCATACGTGCCGGGACAGATTGGATTAAGAAATGCTCAAAATATTTCAATTGAAAACGTTAATACCGTGGATTTCAGCTTAGCAGTTAAAAAATTGAAACCAAAAACATCGTTTGGTCCTGATTTGATTCCACCCTTTGTCATTAAGGGATGTTCTGAACCACTATGTAAGCCACTTCTACATTTATTTAATCTTACCATTAAAAACGGAATTTTTCCTAAATTATGGAAGCTGTCGAAAGTCACCCCCTTACACAAAGATGGTGACAAGTGTCAAGCAACCAACTACCGTCCTATAGCGATTCTTTCCGCACCCGCCAAGTTATTAGAAATAATTATCCATAAATATGTTTACGCCAAAGTTGAACCATTCTTGATCGATCAACAACATGGATTTAGACGTGGCCGATCAACTACTACAAATTTAATGGTTTTTACAGATTACATAGCGAGAGCACTCGATAACAATGAGCAGGTTGATACGTCATACCATGACTTTGCGAAGGCTTTCGATAAGGTGGATCATTTAGTGCTCCTAAGTAGGCTTGAAGAAATTGGTTTTTCCGACAACTTACTAAAACTCTTTAGTAATTATTTGAACGAAAGGGAACAATTCGTGTCCTATGGTGAGTTTAACTCTAACACGTATCATACAAACTCTGGTGTGCCACAGGGATCCAATTTAGGACCCTTATTGTTTCTAATTTTTATTAACAATATTCGGGGAAAAATCAAATTTGTCCGTTTTTTACTTTTTGCAGATGACATTAAACTCTTTCTGAGAATAAAATCATTAGAAGACTGTCGAAAACTCCAGGAAGATATAAATTCAATTATTGACTGGAGTATCGATAATAAACTCGAATTTAACTTCCAAAAGTGTTCAGTTTTGTGTTTTACGAGGTCACAAAAAACCATATACTTTAATTATAAAATGAAAGACACGTCTTTGAAACACGTGGTGACTTGCAAGGACTTAGGAATTGTGTATGACGCTCGCTTAACATTTCATGCTCACATTGAAAAGATTTGTAAATCAGCCACAAAGATGTTGGGTTTTGTCATACACAATTCTAAGGAATTGACCAACCTTACAGTTATAAGGCTGCTTTACTTTAGCTTGGTGCGTAGCATTCTCGAGAGTGGATCTCAGATATGGGGGCCAGAGGACATCGTCTATGTACTAATGGTCGAGAAAATACAAAAGAAATTTTTACGATACCTCTATATGAGAGAGTTAGGTTTTTACCCATGGCTGTTTCCAACAGCATTTATCTCGGGAATGCTGGGTATCTGCAGCCTTAGTTCCAGAAGAGATGTCGCATTACTGCTGATGGCTTATAAGCTTCTAAATGGTTTTATATCGGTACCAGATACTCTAGCTGAAATAGGATTCTATGTCCCGGATAATTTCACGCGAGGTCGCCAACACAGACTTTTGATTCTTCCCAGATGCAGAACTAACTTACCAATGGTGATGCCCCTGGGAAGACTCACTAGGTTAATTAACTGCCTCGCAGGAAATGTGGATATTTTCCACATTTCCTACAACGATTTTAAGCGTGAAATAACACTTATGTTTTAACTAAATGTTTTACTTTAAATGTATTTATTATGTATCTTTTCTAACCGCTTTTGCAATGTATTGGTTTTATGCTGTTTTTGCAAATAAATAAATAAATAAATAAATAAATAAATAAAAAGTTTCAGCTAAACGGACTTTAGAATCCAAGACTGAGCTTTTAGCTTTAAAGTTTTTAGATTAGAGCTTCGAACTTTGTGTTTCGAACTTCGAGCTTTGAACATCAAACTTCGATCTATTCGATCTTCTATCAATTTGAGCTTTGAGCTATGTTGGGTTTGAGTTTCGAACATTGACTTTCGAGTTTTGGGCACAGAGCTTTGACCTATAAGCTTCGAGCTTTGAGCTTTGAAATTCGAGTTTGGGCTTAGAGCGATTTGTTTTGAAGAGATTTGTTCTTTGAGCTTGTAAAATTTGTGTTTTGTTAAGTTTTGTACTTTTGGTTTTAAGCTTGTCAAGAATATCGAAGAAGAAGCTGTACGGAGAGTTTTTTGGATTTAGATGGATACAATAATAATCCTCTTATTTTGATCATTAAGTGTACGAAATTTCTTCACGATGCTTTTTTGAAATCTGTTTTAAACACTTTCTCCTGTTTTGAGGGATAAGATTCGTTAATAACGGAATAAGATTTTTATAAAAAAATAAGGCCACCCCAGGACACTTCTTTACATATTTTCTTCACGCCTGCCCGTTCGCCCGCCGCCACAGACAATGAATGAACTTTACATAAAAAAGAAAGAAGAAGAATATTTTACAAAGTTTAATGATTGAGTTACATTTCTCTAAAATTCATATTTTTAATTGTATTGTTAAATTTAGTGTTGTTGGTCTGTGGACTGTGGTGGTGTTACAGGGTCAAGAACGAAAACAACACAAAACAATGAAATAAATACACACGTAGATTATGTAGGTATTTATCGCTTTATTTTTTATACCACTTTATCGCTTCTATGAATTCTTGACTATCAGAATCAATTTTGAAAATGACACTTAAATTCGAATTTCGGCAACGGAAAAATCGGAGTTCATTGAACCAGCATTACCATCACAGACAATAATCGAAATTAGTATGTTTGATGATGATACTGACTTGTTTAAAAATATATGTACCTACCTTTTCATACGAGGCATGTTCGGAAAGCAAGTGTACTGAAATTAGTATGTTTGATGATGATACTAACTTGTTTAAAAAATATATGTACATTTTCATACGAGGCATGTTCGGAAAGTAAGTGTACTGAATTCATATATTTTTTAATTGTATTTTCCAAATAATCGTCAACCCTTTCAATGCATGTGGTGAGCCGTGACATAAGTTTCTTTATGCCCTCCTTGAAGAATTCTCCCGCCAGCTCCTTCCCCCACTTCAGGACCACTTTCTGCACCAGCTCGTCGGTTGAAAATTTATTTTCATCCAAACATTCTTTCAGGAAGGCAAAAAGATGATAATCTGAAGTCAAGAAGTTATGGGGGGTGGTTCAAAACATCCCAACCAAATGAGTCCAAGAGCGTATTTGTGGCTAAGGCTGTGTGAGGAAGCATTTCCCTCCGTTTGTTTTGAATGCTCCTTTTGAATTTTTTTAGGGTATCACAATATTGTTGTGTATTGATGGTCTCAATACGAGGCAGAAATCCGACCACAATGATGTATTTTTGTTCCCAAAACACTGAGGTCATGATTTTTTTGCCCGAAATTGTGATTTTCAATTTTTTGACAAATTTTTTTTTTTACATGAGCTCCACACAGGAGCAAGGGCGGCTGGTTGAACAGTGTGTTTGGGTGCAGCACTGGTAAATTATATCGTCTAAAATTACTTTATAATATCTTACCAAAAAATATAAAATCTATGAATCTCATTAAAAATATCACCTACCAATATAATGCCTAATATAATATGAATCAGGGAGAGCAAATTCTCAAAGTTCCGCGCGAAGTTACCCTCTCCCCGGTGTGCAGGCCGATTGCAAACGGAACGAATTATATTTTTGTATCGAATATCCCAAACATCGCCAGCGCGCAACGCCGCCCACATGTTTGAAAAATTTAGCTATATTGGTGTGCCACCCAGCGGCCTTTATCATACAAACTTAAATTTGGATTTAAAGCAAAAATACTTAACCAAATTGAATAATTATTTTTTTAATCAAAAGGTACAGCAAATACCTAAATTTTACATAAATTTGCTTTTTTATTGATTGGTGTTTTAATTTATAAAACGCAGATCATTAAGGAATTCAATTTTTTTATAGGAAACTTTGACAATTTTGCTCTCGTGCTGTTTATACATTGTTTATAAATACTGTTTGTATCCTGTTTATAATGAAATATAAAACTATCTAACCAACCATCACGCCGTTTCACCGCAGGGGTAGGCAGAGAGGCCGGACCGCCAAATAACTCGGTCTTTTGGGTTTTTTGGGTTGAAATTTAAGATTTATTTACGAAAAAATTGTATTGTGTTTCTATTTTCTTAGTTCAGAAAAAAGATCTGTTAAAAAAAATTCAAATTTTAATTAAAAAGCGATATGTAGAAGTTTTCGCACTTCGAAAACAGCTTAAAATAGACCTTCTCTCCAAATAAGACAAGTGGAATCATTTTTACCTAATGTTGCTTAGTAATCGTTATCTCATTGTTACGGATTAGGTATCAGTGTTTGATACCTAAGTACCTTTGTATTAGGTAATTTCCCTCAGGGCCTATGTCATCTTTATGCTCACCTATGATGATGTGTGAAGAGTTTTTTAAGGAAAGGAAGGAGAGGAGAGTTCTGAGAAGGAAAAAGGTTTAAGGGGTGGGTAGGAATCTTGGGTTCAGTACGTCCTGGTCATCCGCCTCCAAGACCTAGACAAACCTCACCCCATGAACCCGGGCACCCCTGCTAAATCACCAAACGTAACGAACCACTTGGTTTAAATTAATAAATTACTTCGTTTTTACCACTGTTATTGTTTACAAAACCGACATGTTTCGTCAGCAAAGCTGACTGACTTCTTCAGGGTTTTGACAGTTCTGTCAAAACCCTGAAGAAGTCAGTCAAGTTCTGTCAAAACCCTGAAGAAGTCAGCTTTGCTGACGAAACATGTCGGTTTTGTAAACAATAAAAGTGGTAAAAATGAAGTAATTTATTAATTTAAATCAAAATGGTGCCACACAATAAGTTTGCTGTGTTAGAAGAACCACTTGGAGTGACCTGGAAATAGGTGAAAACTGTGACAGTGACGCCACATTGACGACTGTTTTTTTTTTCAGGCATGTACATAATTAGTCACCCACTTTCATCTCCCAATCACAATACAGCTCAGAAATCCTTACATTTTTTTCTTGTAGCTGTTATTCCTTCCGTTTTATCCCTTCTACCACTTAGTGTTGCCAACCCTCAAAAAACTAAAAGTCACCGCCTGTTACGGTCACAGTACAGTACACTTTCTGAACATGCTAAGTAATACTGGGGACGGGTTATTTCACAGAATTCGAACAATTTATCACATTTCAAAAATAATATTCAAGTTTAGCGAAAGTCCTATTCAAGTTCTGCCTCGATGCAAATACTGTGATAATAGAATTTTTATAGAACTTTGACAAAATTTTAATAAATTGTATTTAATATACGCAATATTTCAAATGCGGTTTTAATTTACTAAAATGTGCGCATTATTCGAAATACCTGCTGGCTCATTTTGTGCCAAAAAATTTCAATTTGGTGGTGATGTTAAATATAAATATTGTTTTTTTACGTTAACTGCACACAGGAGGCCATGAGGAAAATAATTTCCCTCAAGGTCTATGCCATCTGAGATGCTGTGTGTGGAGCCCGTGACTTTTGGGTGTGCTAGAGTTCTGATATTTAAAAAAATGTCATTATTGATGTTGTTGTAGCCGAAAAAAATTTTTATTTTTTTTTTGAAAATCAGTTTTTTGTATGAAAAATATCAGGAAGTTTTCAGTTTGGCGGTGCGCCGCACCGATTTCCTGAAAAATCTTCATACAAAACACCGATTTTTGAAAAAAAAAAAAAATTATTTTTCGCATACGACAACATCCATGATGCCATGTTTTTAATATCAGCACCCTAGCACACCCAAAAGTCACGAGCCGCCACTGTGTGGAGGGTCTTTTTGAGGAGAGGAAAGAATGAACATTGGCCTTGAAGAGATATTGTGTTTTATTTTCCTGTTAAGCCCTTGTATACTGCTTTCTAATAACGTATACAGGGACACTGGAGGTCTAGATTCGTTCAAAATAAATAAATGTAGCTTCGTCTAACAAAAAAAAATGAATTTTGCGAGAGCCTTGAAGGAGTAACCATCTGTTACTTATACCAGGGCGGGTAAGTGGTGGATAACTTCCACTGGTCTTGAAGAGACCCATGTTGTAGGAAGGAGGAAACACATATGTTGGTGTACATATTTTGGGCACGCGTTTGGCGTGTTTCCCGACTATGTGCCGGTGCCGAAGGGATCAATGACGCTAGTTCCTCGAAGCACCTTTCATTGAAATACCGGTAGGACAAGGATAGCATTCCCACCTGACGCCTGTGCTTTAAAGATTGCAATCCGTGAGTTAAGATGGGAGAATCTATCAAACGGACCGCCTGTTTCATCATAGAGTCGAGGGTATTTTTCAGATATTTTGGAGCTCCAAACCAGAAGTAGCTGCCAAATTCAACGGTGGGGCGCTCAATGCTATTGAATGCTTTTAGCTTTTATTATTACCATGACGACGCAAAGTTTGCTGGAACTATGACTTTAAAAAAAGGCAATAAACATACCTTCCTTATCGCTATTATGCTGCAGCTCTTTCTTACACATTAAATAATGGAGAGACAAAAGATAAAGCACATAAAATACATGTTTCAGTTTCCTCCAAAGTACTACTTTTTTCCCTTGTAAGTAACAGATATATCTTGTTACGGCTAGAGGAATTGCGTTTCATTTTCTTGAAACGTGTGAGAGAGATGTATGATAATGATCATATATTTTCTTTGGGGGGACGCAGACGTACGTTGACCGTTTGACTCTTTTTTGACGGTTGTTATTTAGTGTGTTTAAAAGATCTGAGGCATAATTAAGAACAGAATCCGAAACATCAGCGCATTAAAATTTGACGATTTTGAATTTTTGGAATTCACTCACACTTCAATATTATCCTGTATCTACTTATCGTCACGGCTGGTAGTATTGTAGGGGTCTAAGGGAGGTCACGGATGTAATGAGAGAGATACAAGAAATTGATTCCTTTTTTTCCTTTACAGGAAACAGACCTACGTACATTGTGTATCTCATTTTTGGAAAGAGCTGTTGCATTTTAATGATAAGGAACGTATGTTTATTGTCTTTTTTGTTCCGTCACGGTACCGTAATCGTGGATCGTCCCGTTAGTAATAAAAGCACTAATTGAAGCCGAAATGATCTGCATTTCGCTTTCCGCATTCCCCATGGCCAGTTCTTCAAACCCCGACATGGAGTACGCTTCATGTTTACTTTTTATTAACGAGTCGCTTTGTTTCGTCAAAAAGTCGTTAAAAACTATTGAGTGCTATTAATAGGGAACGAGGGCGATGGATTGGACGAATTGATTTTCAAATACAAATACATTGTCGGCTGAACATTGTTCGTTATTGTAATTTATACAACACAAAGCGGTGTCCTGTTTCAATTTTCGACAATTTGCGCAATCAATTTGAATAATTTCAATGTATAATTTCTGCGAAAACAGAATGACTGCGATTGCATATTATTTAAAAAGAGAGTTTTTGCTTTGATTTTTTTATTGAAGCATTTGACGACACAATATAGATTTTTAAAGTATTTTTTTAATTACAAAAAAAACTTTGTTTTCATTCCTTATTTTAGAGAGGACCGGTTTGTCAGAATGTTGTCGGAAGGGGTTGAATCAGTCAGGGAAAAAAATAAAATCAAATAGTTGACGGATACAATTTAAATGTAAATTATATTCCGTTAAATATTAAAAAAATATCGAACAAAACTGGGGTATGACTCAACTTTATCGAGAATGTGCTGTAATTTTAATGAGACTATTTTTTTATTTTTTTTTATTATTTCATACAATTTTTGAAAGTACACTTTTATGTTTTTTTCTTGATTACTATACTAGGCTAATGCCCGTGTTAAGGTAATCATACATGATATAAGTTATACAGTGTGAGAACTAGAGCAAAATATAAGTTTGAAATAGAAATTATAAGATATTAGAAACAAGAGAAAGAAAAAAGATAAAAATATTTAAGGTAAAATATAACAATAGATGATGAGGCGACCTCCATGATGGACGATCCCAAAATATCTTTTTATCTTTTATTTTTAATTCTGTCTACTTATTATTGTGTGTGATATTAATGTGTGATGAATTTTGTTTTCATTTTATGTTTTAATTAGGTACTTACCTAATATTTAAACTTTTTTTTCTTTTATAGTTGTTTATGTAATATGGCAGACTGGGATTGCACTACCCTCCCAGTCCTGCTGGAATAAAAACTTAAATAAAAATAAATAAAAATAACAAGATATATGTATACGTAAACACATACACATACATGTGCATATACATACACAAATACATATATATATACACATATAAATACATATAAACACACACACATATATATATATATATATATACATACATTATAAAAAAGATGTTTTAAAGAAGTTAAAAATAAAATACTATAAAATATAAAATACTAAGAAGTAAGATTTAAATATGTTAATCTATAAAAAAAAATTTTTATGAAAGCTAAAATTTTTATTGGAGGTTTATCAAGGTAGGTAAATAATCGTCTAGAAGAGTATATATTTAGGTTTGATTAGATTTCAGTGAAGTCAGGTTGGAAAAAGATGTGAAGTATGATATTTTATTTAGTTAATTTAATTATTTTCTTTTCTTTTAAAATGGTTAGAAAGTCATATATTCTTTAAAGAAATCTCGTCCCCTTTCGAATATCCAATTTTGAACACGAATAGTAAAAAGAGGTATGGTAATATTTGATTTTATATCGGTGCTCAATGCATTGTATATTTTGGGGGCAATGAACCAAAATTGTCGGTGAGCGAATGTGGTTCTAGTTTTTGGAACCACGCATCCCAGGTTTGATGAAAAACGGGTTTGGGCTTGATGTTGTGGAGCCACCAGTAGGTTATTTTTCCGTATGTAGGAACTTATAAAAGTACGTACGTACGTAAAAAATATTCCAATAATTTGACAATGACATCTTAGGCCACCTTCAAATCATCTCAACAAGATTTAAAGCTCCATATTACGTTGTTCTATAAACTTATTCTTCTAAAAACTTGTTGCAAAAACTGTTATGTAATGTATGGTATGTGTGTGTGTGTGATGAATGTAATGTATGTGTAAGCATTGTGTTATCAATGTCGTGTTTGTCTTTAATTAGTGATAGTATCAACCATGTTTGGTGTAAATGTATTTGTAAGCGCTTCGATGTGAATCACTGTTGACAAGCCTAATAAAAAAAAAATTAAAAAATCTCAAATCGTATCAAGGTTTTCTTTATCTGCAAAAGCACAAGATTTTGACTTTTCCAGAAATTAAGTAAATTGAATGAAATGACGACATTAACAAAACTTTCAATTTTTTTAAATGTAATATTTTAGCATCCTTTTTTTAAACTTCTACCTTATATTAAGTTTAAGTTAAGACTTGCGGAATTCAATACTTCGTTTGTCTGAAAGCACTATAAAACAATACAATACATAACATAGCTATACTTTTTGTCAGCTGTACGGCTTTTGGTGTAAAATTCAAAGGTTTTTTTTCTTTTAACTTAGTACCCCATAATTTTAATCTATTAAAAACCTCGAGCCTCCTCTTTTAAGGGGTTTGGACTTACGGCCTTTAAACCACCAGACAAGGAAACTTCGTCGCTACGCGGTATTTCTCTACCCTCCTTTACCTTTGAATAGTACCGATAATTTGTTGACATTTAAAATATCTACCTGTGAAAAATGGATATACCCTGTCTGGGTGAGTGCCTACCTTTATTAATGTATTGTATATTCATGTGTGCTATAAATTTGAATAATTCATTATGGGAAAGAAAGCACACGTTATTGGATTTTAGTTTATCCAGATCACATTGGCTCTCATATTATATAGTTAATAAGCCAGAATAATTTTTTTAACTGCCGCTAGAAAAATAATTTAAAAGATCTAATTTATTATTTTAATAATTTTTAGAATGTCAGATCCCTATTCCTTCAATAAAGGACCATCTTTTTATTTTTATATTAGCTCCACACAGGAGGTCAAAGTAATTCCCCTCAGGGTCTATGGCATCGTTGGGGACGATATATGGAGGATCTTTTTGGGAAAGGAGGGAGAGGAAATTCTGGGAAGGAAAAAAGTATGAGGGGTGGGTAGGAATCTGAAGGTCAGTGTGTCCAGGAGTGATAGACTTTTGAATATATCCCTCCCACTGATGTGGAAGAGAGTTCTGCTGAAGAGGTCAAAGGGTACCTCACAACCAGCCATCCGACCTACCACGCAGTTGGTGGACAGATGCAACCGTCCGCCAAGATTCAGACAAACCTCAACCCATGAACCTGTGCACCCCTGCTAAGTCACCAAACGTAGCGAACCACTTGGGGTGACCTATGGCAGACGTATTAGTTATCCGGTAAATGGTTCCCGGAGAGGCGGTACCCATACCCGCCTTCCAAATTGAGACCAATGAACCATAAAATTAAGAAATTTAATCGTTAACTAAATAAATAAACGTTAAAATTGAAAAGTTCTCCTTAAAACGAGGTTTTTGTCAGATGTTTTGTAGTTGAATTAATCGGTACCTTGTCTGTGAGTTTTGCTTTTGCATAAATTAATAGTCATGTAAGGTGTGCTTTACTAATTTTAATTATATTACCTTACTAGCTGACCAGGCCACGCGTTGCTGTGGCTAATAAAACATAATGTCATCTACTGGATGGTTATCCAACCTTTATAACCATCGCCGTCTTTGAGTTTATCGCGAAGAGGCAGACAGATGCCGCAGAGGACTTTAATTTATAAAACGTAGAGATGGTGTGAAAGATTATAATTAATTTTTTTTTAAATTTATTAATTTTATTTTAGTAATTTGTACATTTAAGTTTACCAATTTCTAATTAATTATAATATTTCATATTGCAAACTAAATTTTATGTAGCTCCTACAATAAGTCTTGAACTTTCCAATTGGTGTGGACTTCAAAGTCTCTGGTAGCTTGTTATACAACTTCATCCCCTTGTACAGCAAACTGTTCTGCATATTCGCCTTATCCTTTCTTTGAAGCCTGATTTCTTTGCATGTTCTTGTGTTACGTCTGTAAATGTCCTTGTTGAATACAATTTTATTTGAAAAGTATTTTGGTAAAAGTTTGTATAGGGGTAACTAACGTTTGGTATAGGGGTAACTAACGTATTTTAGTTAATAAGGATTAATACTGTATTCGTCTAAATAACTTTTCAATTACCGCAATGTAAGTGACCATTTTTTTAGAAGATAGAATGGGTATAGTAAGCTATCCGTATAAGATAGATATATGCCTTAGCGGACTTTTTTGTAGATCTATAAAAGAGGAATATCCCACCATGGATTGTTTTGTTATATCCCAAAAGGATTTGGCAGCGTTTTCGATGAAAGCTACCAGGCGGCTTGACTTTTTCCGACACTTCTTACAATTATTGTTATGTTTCAACCAATTTACACAAATCCTTGACAAATTACATACCTAAACCTTTCTCACGAAACACTCCATCTATTGGTGAAAACCACATGAAAATCCTTTCAGTAGTTTTCGAGTTTATCGCGAACAGACAGGCGGACAGACGACGCGGGGGACTTTAATTTATAATATGTAGAGAAGAGATGTAGAGAAGATATAGAGATAGAGAAGGTGTAGAGATTAATACTGTATCTGTCTAAATAACTTTTCAATTACCGCAATGTACATGACCATTTTTTTAGAAGATAGAATGGGTATAGTAAGCTATCCGTAAAAGATAGATATAATATGTCTTCGCGGATTTTTTTGTAGATCTATAAAAGAGGAATATCCCACCATGCATTGTTTTGTTATATCCCATAAGGATTAGGCAGCGTTTTTGATGAAAGCTAACAGGCGGCCTGACTTTTTCCGACACTTCTTACAATTATTGTTATGTTTCAACCAATTTACACAAATCCTTGACAAATTACATACCTAAACCTTCCTCACAAAACACTCTATCTATCGGTCAAAACCGCATGAAAATTCGTTCAGTAGTTTTCGAGTTTATCGCGAACAGACAGACAGACAGACGACGCGGGGGACTTTAATTTATAATATGTAGAGAAGTTAAGCTGCCGCTACCCGAATTTTTACCGAATTCTTAAATATCTCCCTTAAGCATTTTAAGTTTTTAACCTCTTCAAAAAATATATGTTATTTTTGAAGATAATATCTAGATGCGTTCCACGCTGAAACGCAAATAATATGAATTTCCCTCGAGAGGAAAAAAATCGCTAAATATGTTCCGAAAATTATTACAAACACATTTGTTTCTGTTATTCTGAAAGTTATAGTTTTGAAAAAAAAAAATCATAATGTTTCTTTAAATGACACTTTCGCGAGACGCCTTCTACGAGATTTTTGCTTTATATGTAATATATAACTCTCCACACAGCATCCCAGATGACATAGGCCCTGAGGGAAATTATTTTCCTCAGGGCCTCCTGTGTGGAGTTAATGTAAAAAAAAAAAAAAAAATATGTATTTTATTTATATTTTAGTCGTGTTCTATTAAACATTTTTACAGTTTCGCGTCGATTTTATCGCTTTAAATATTAGCGCGCTCCTCTAACATTGGTAATTAATTACAAATCTCTCCATCTTCTTCTTTTTGAGTGCGGATGCGGCGTCTTAAACCTAAAAATAATTCATAAATCTAAACCATCAATATATTCGTATATTACACGTAGTAACGACACAAAATAAATCCAAGGGAGACTTTTGGTACCGAAATACACGACAGCTTTTGCTCAAATGCATCAAAACATGTAAACAGCATCTCACGAATAATAATAACCGGCGTAGTCCAGCGGTAAGGCACTTGACTTGCACTCCGAAGGTCGCGGGATCGAATCCCAGAGTGGCAAATACATTTTATTTGGTTAATTTGTGTTATTCACAATTTATTCATTTAAAATAATCTCAGTATCGGCCTGGTGTAAGACCACCATTCAGAATTGAAACTTTGCTTGAAATGGCTTCAGCCGTGTTTGGTGACCAGATCTGAATAGCCAGGTACTTCCCCACCTTCCTCTCCCCTATCTCCTTCCCCTCTCCACTACCTTCAGCCTCACAACATACCCCAATTGGGGATGCCATAGTCCCACTGGCTCCAAACGGGAGCAGTTGGGACTCTTGTGCGGAATTCATGTAAAAAAATAATAATAATTATGGAATAATTTGCAAACGCCTTTTTTCCCTCAAAATCATTTGTGTAGTAGACTTATTGACGTCTGGGTTCAAAATTGCGATCTTGCAACTTCAATAGGGTGAACTCCCTCTTAGTTGAGAAAGCGAATAATTTAGCGCACCTTGCAGTCGGCAGTCGGCGAAAAATCGAGACCGACTAGGACGCGGGGGGAGAGATGAAAGCATACTCGGCGGCGGAGTTTTGCGATAAGAGAATTAAGGACCTAGTGCCACGGCTCACCAAGTGCATCGATCATAACGAGGACTATGTCGAAAAATAGTGGCGATACGAGTATGTACTTAAAATGTCATATGATTGTTTCGTTAAGAGGGAATAACCCGACAAAACCGGAAATACCTATGTCATTTTTAAATCAAATTTTAGACTTATTGACTATTTTTTACAAACAAATATAAATTGTTTTCGAAAGATTGTTCTTTTATCTATTAAATCTATGCTTTAAATTTTGAGAAAATATGTTTATTTTTTGTAAAATAAAGTTTTACCGTAGGTCGTTGACAGATTTGTCAAATTTTCAAACAAATTAAATTTATATTTATTTTCCACATACATTTCAAATCATATAATCATGCAGTAAAATAAATCGATAAATTATTCGGAAAAGCTACTATTCATAATTTTAATTTTAGATCAAATAAAATCATTAAAAAAAGACACGCGCCCTTGTTTTGTGACGAAAATACTTTAGTTTGTCTATTTATTTACGGTCTTACAAACTAATATATTTAAAAAAATGCATTCTTATTTTTGTTAGATATTATTGAAAAAATATAAATACTTACGATCAAAAAATAATTACAAAAAGGACTTAATTTTAATAGTTTTATCATCACGAGTTTGTGCATTTCTGATTGAAGGAATTTATCAAAGCATATTTAGAATGAAATAAAATCAAAATTGAGTTTTTATGTTCAAATACTGGTATGGAGAATAATTTATCTTTCTCATCGGAACCGCCCTGTACAGTTGCAAGGGTACGATCGCAAGATCATCGTTCGACGAAATTTGAATTTTCGCCGCTGGTAAATGGCCCTTAATATAATTTTTTCTTAATTTTTAAAATTAGGACGGTCTTTAATTCTTGGATAACCCTATCGTGATATAAATAATAAAATACTAGCTGGTCCCCGGCATCCGTTGCAATGCCATTCAAATAAATCAATTGATTTTCCCTGTATGTCCTTTCCCGCGCTTCCCCGTTCCTTCCACCTTCCCCGCCTTCCCACTCATTCGTCTCTTCGCGAACCCCACCACCCCGTCTCCCTTCCCCCTGCCTTTCCTCCACAATTATGGTATATTGTCTTCATTTGAGGTAGAGCGGTAAGGCTCTCGACTAGCAACCTGAAGGTCGCGGGTTCGCAAATCCCGGCATGCGCAAATAAATTTTATTTAATTATTATATGGTATTTCACTAATAATCAAATAAAAATAATATTTAGTATATTTGCGGCACGTTCCGGAGTGGAAGACACTCAGTATCGGTCTGGTGTAAGATCACGTGTAAGAATTGAAACGTTGCTTGAAATGAATTTAGCCGTGTTCAGTATTTCCCCACCTTCCTCCTCCCTATCTCCTTTCCCTCTCCAACTCCCTCACCTTTACCTCACCTTCCCACCCCAACTCCCTTCTTTCACCTCCCGCCTCACAACACACTCAAATAGAGATACCTTAGTCTCACTGGCTCCAGACGAGAGAAGTTGGGACACTTTTGCTTTAATTTTCCATATAAAATAAATGCATGTTTTACATTACCTATCTCATTAGGTGTAACCTGTTCTGAAGAGGTGACAGGAACATACAATAAAAAATATTAAAGACTAGAAATATAGTCATTATACTTTCGTTTCAGCTCGGTGGCGATAAATCGCCGTTTATTGAAATATAATTATTACATTCTCGAACAAAAATAATGTAGATATATATACCTATATAGGTATACATACAATTTTTTCGATTCACCCGCGTAAAATAATCCTTAAAAGGACTTTAAATCCTTACGTTTGGGACAGATCTCACTGTCCATCTTCAGAGGCCTCATGTCTTAAGTTTTTGTCTCAAACTGATCGCTTTCGCGTGTCTGTTTGCTCCAGAAGCTAAGACTTAAGAGCTCGTTCACATTGAGCATATAAATATAAAAGATCATAGCACGCCACATATCGCTCTCCATACAATCCCTTCAGACCGTTCACACCTGAGCGCTTTATGCGCACATCAACCATAGACAATGCACATCTTACGCCGTAACCGCTCCTGAGGCGATATGCCAACAGTTAAGCGCCCCCCACTCCGACGAAAACAGGAGAGGGGGTCATTTTAATTACGGAGCTGCCAAGACCGGTGGATGACAGATGTCAAGTTGATGGATTCAGTACAAAAAATGCGCACCCCGTGGCCGCTCGCTAATTCAACTGACCCCCTCTCCTACCATAGGAAGAAATATTTTATCTGCGCCGTGCGAACGGCACGAAACATAAGCGCTCGCGGTTCAACAAATACCTGCTCGCGGTTATATTAGATGTCTGAACACCCTTCAAGTGAGTGCATATCAATTCTTATGTCTAGAACGGAGCACCCGGGTTGAAGGTGATTGATGGTGGTGGGAGTAGGGGCGGGGTCGGCAGTATCAGGCGGTTTACGTATAGAGACCTGATTGGATTGTTTTAAGCTAATTGGAGGTACTTCTGATAATTTTGAAAATGCTGTTTTTGGGGGATTTACATCAATTATGACTTACCAGGTGTTGGGAATTCTGATAGTCATATCTGGTATTCATATTATTTTTATGTTTATGAATTTCTATCGCTTCGCGGTAAACTCTTTTTGGTTCATTGTATATGCTAGCTATTTTTGTTGTATTATGAAGGTCTATTTTATGACCTTCATTAAAGACGTGTTTAACTATGGATGAAGTTAAACGTTTATTAGTGACATCTACTTTATGTTCTGCAATTCTACATGATATTTTTCTATTACATCGACCAATATACACCTTTTCTCATATCCCACAAGGTATTTTATAAATACCATGTGACTCAAGTGGACTTCTTAAATAAGACGAGATCTTATTTTCCGATTTATAGATGGTTTTGATTTTATTGCTTTTGAGGATTCGACTAATTTTATCAGTTGAGCCTTTGATTTACGGGAGTATTGCTATGGAAAGAGGTTTTTCTTCCGTTTAAGGATTAGTTTTTTTTGCGTTTATTTATGGATTTGTCTATTAAATATTTGGAGAAGCTGTTTGCTTGAAGAGCACTAATAAGAATATCTAGTTTTTCATGAACATAATCTTTGTCCGCTGGTCGTTTTGATCGGTTAACTTAGGTATTTATAACTGATGACAACTGAGATGGGTTGTGATTTGAGTTGGCGTTTAAGTATCTATTGATATGTGTCGGTTTACGATATACAGTACGGCCAAGGCTGCCGCTACTTTTCTTTTTAACTAAAATATCGAGAAATGGAAGACAATCGTTTTCTATTTATATACCAGGTATATATGTTTTTTTGTAAGAAAAAATAAAAATAATATTTCAATACTAAACTACATTACTTTCATTACTAAACTACCTACGTGACAGTCAGGCGAACTCTCATCAACAGAGATAAAAAAGTAAAATAAATCTAATTAGAAGCCATAGTGAAATAGTAAAGAGTGCAGAAAATATCTAACGTACTACCACGTGTATTTACGTGTATTTTTGTATAAATAAAAAGTGATTGCGTTACCCAAATCCATAATCTCATACTAAACTTGATAATCTCAAGTGAATACAGTGACTAATAAAAAGTAACTAACAACAAATCACTTACTGTGGCTGTGTAAATCTAAAAACACATACAAAAACTAAGTAAATCCCAATAACAGTGATTCTAGACTTATTGTGCAAAAAAAACAATTAAACAAGTGAGAAAAATACATACATTCCAGTGACATTGAGATCGATACAACATAATTCATAATCACCTAGTCACATCAACAGAACCCAACATTTTATATTGTCATTAAAAGGCGGTATCGATACATAGCGAAATAGCCCAATGGTCATCGTGTTTGACTGTGGTTCTGTCGACCTCAGTTCGAACCGTAGTGAATCCGAACAATTTTTTTTTTTTTTTTTTTTATTATTATAATATGAATTAATCCTTTTATTAATATAATTAGAAATAACAAGAGCACCATCTTTCTACAAAACTTATCACTAAAATAATTCAAAATGAAGAGACAAAGGAAACCAGCGACATCTTGCGACGCAGATGACAATGACATACCTTCAAACAAGACTGCTCCCAAACAAAAGATCAAGGACACCCCACAGAATACGAATTCAAGTGACGTACCTAAATCTAATGAAGAAAGTAACTCCCTCTATGAGCGCCTTACGAAACAAGTCGATGCAAAAATTACGGAAATAAAAATAATGTTTACGGATGAAATCAATGAACTAAAGAGAAGCAGTGATTTCATCTGCAACCAATACGAAGATCTGCTCACAAGATTTAAAAAAATGGAGGATCTTCACAAAGAGACCAAATACCTACGCGAGAAAAACGAAAATAAAAACATCAGAATCTCTTCTCTAGAATGTCGTCTGGCAGAATTGGAGCAGGAAAAATATTTTGACAGAATAGAGATGGCGGCAGTAAAGTTGCAGCCGGGAGAACTACCTGTGGAGCGGTACTTCGGGTCGCCAGCTCCCTGGGAATGCCCCTGCTACAGAAGGATCTGCGAATGGTGACCTCAACACAGGACCGGAGACACAACACCCCGGACAAACTACGTGCTGCTTTCCACAGCCTGAAAACTAGGGATTCCTTTTTAACACTAAAAAACGCGGCCAAAACATTAATTTCATACTCCCCCATATACATAAGTGAAGTACTAACACCGTACTACAAAGAATTACTTTGGAAAACGAAGCAATCAGCAAAAGACAAAAACTTCCAATTCGTATGGTTTAAATCCGGAAAACTGCTAGTCCGGAAAGGGCCGGGGGAAAAATTATACAAATAAAACATGAAAATGACTTAAAAAAAATTATGTTACTAATGAAGGTCACTCAGGCCTCGTAACAAAACTATCCTGATTTATATAACATCATGGCTCCTCTACTCTCAATTAACTTAAATAGCTCTCACCAACATTATACAACCAATGACACAAAACTATGTGATGATATTTTTTAACAATCCAGACTCTCTGACACTACTTAACCAAAATATAAGATCACTTAATCGTAACTATGACGAACTTGACATACTCTTACACAACTCTTACACTTCTCCTCTGTATATTCTGATGCATCGTGCAACATCCCTCCACTTAACTATGACTATAATATTGACTTAAATGATTGCCAAATTACACTTAAAGAGGTTTACCAATCCTTAAATAATCTAATAATAACAAAAAAAGTACCGGACCTGATGGCAATCCAGCAATCTTGCTAAAATAATGTAAATATACACTATGTTACGATACGCAAATACGCCCCTACAAATTACTCGGCCCCCTCCTCCCAAGTTGTAGAGCACGCCACTGCGCAAACTACAGTTTCACTCCCTCGCCGCTAGCTTCCCGGCGCGCTACCGGCGGCGGAACCCAAACAAGCCACCGTCGGCAGCGAGCCACCAACCGCCACTTACCCGTAGCTCCTGGTCTAGTAAGCACGCATGGCGTGGGGACCGTTCCGCGTTCATTCTAGAAGTTTTCACGCGGAAAACAATGGAACGTGTTTTGCTAAGTGTGGCACTGCGACACCAAGAATGGCCGAACTCTTTCCCGACACGGAAGATACAGGAGTCCAAACGCTCACCGTAAGTACCCAAGCTGTTTTCCCCCTTATTTGCGTGTGTTCGCAGTAAATTCACCGCGGAGATAAATAGCCCATCCAGAGAGAGATTATAGAGACAGATTCCTCCTTTTTAGATATAACAGTTGTTGCTACCCTGAATTACTATGTATGCATTATTGTGATATTGTGTTTACGCAGGTGTTTTACCCAATATAACTGATGTTTACCCTGATTACTGGTTTCACTGCCTTCTCCCAGCCCGTAGAAATTTGAGCTTTATTTCAGGAAAGACCCACACATGCCTCACAGATCCTACCACCCTGGTGGTGAGGGCCTCTCCCGCTCTGCTGACTAAAACCTGAGCTAGTCTGTCGGCAGAATGTAGGGACCCCCATTTAGGTCCGCTAACACTGGCGTTCCCAACTTAGGGGCAATTTTTTTTCTTTCCTCCTCATCTTTTCCCCCACGATCCTACCACCCTGGTAGTGAGGGCCTCTCCCGCTCTGCTGACTAAAACCTGAGCTAGTCTGTCGGCAGAATGTAGGGACCCCCATTTAGGTCCACTAACACTGACG
This sequence comes from Limnephilus marmoratus, assembly GCA_917880885.1. Classification (NCBI taxonomy): domain Eukaryota; kingdom Metazoa; phylum Arthropoda; class Insecta; order Trichoptera; family Limnephilidae; genus Limnephilus; species Limnephilus marmoratus. Next base: position 16,289,794 of record OU862906.1, read on the forward strand.
TTCCCAACGTGAGGCAATTTTTTTCCTCACCTCCGCCGCTAACACTGGCATTCCGTCTTAGAGGCAATTTTTTTCCTCATTTCCCCACGTGTTGACGCTAGAATGTGGGGCTTTTTTTTTTTCTCTTTTCCTCAACCTCCTGAGCTCAAATCTTTACAGGCCGGCGAAGGATAAATGTATTTTTTGTTCCTTTGTCTTCTCAGCTATACTAGTCCAGAATAATACCTAACTATCACTTATTGTAAACGATATTCGTATGTACCTTGTTCCCGCGCATAATAATTCTAGAAGGTTCGTCGATTACGTCATTTCAACGACGCGACAGTTTTGGCGCGGGAATGATCTATTATTACGTAAGCCGTAACTACGACATGCGCGCGAAAATTAACAACGCGGTTTGCCTCCAAATATACCTTCCAGTTATCAGGCGGGAATACTTCTTATAAATAACAATGTTGATTTACTATTCTTTCCCATGAATATCTAGGTACATTGTGTCTTATTTACACAAGTGTTGTTATGTTTTCGCGCGTCAAGTGAAGCGAAATGCTCATAATGTAAAATACCTAAGCGGGAGCCGTCGGCAAATCTTTTTCATCAAAATAGGTTTGTGCCCCGTGTTTGTTTTCTTTCTCAGGAAATGTGAAACTCTTAAATAGTGAACAGTGAAATCAAACAGTGTTTTTTTTTCTAAATGCCTCCTTTGGCAATTTTTTTCCAAATAAGTGAAATCTTTTAGAAGTGAAATTGTGAAGTTTGCAAAAGTGCTTTGTGAAAACCAAACTAGCTGACCCTACAGGGAAATCTATGGCCAATTTTTTCTTTTCTGCCTAGTGTTTTTGCGTCTCAAAAGTGTTGATGCTCCTACAAAAGTGCTACTTTTTCAAAAGAGTCTAAGTGAAACCAAGAATATACACCCTAGAAGGAGACCCCTGGCCAAATTCTGCAAGAATTGAAATACTTTGAAGAATTTTAACAAATTTCAAAAAGTGCTTATTTTAAACACAAAAGAGCAACCTTGTAAGGATCCCCCTTGGCAAAATTTTACAAAATTTTGGACTTAGAAAAATTCAGGAAATTTAAAAAAAAAAAAAAAAAATCCTTTTTGTTTTTTTCTTTCTCAACTCATCGACCAGCGAAAGAATTTAAGCCGTCACGCCGTCCATCACCTGCACCAAAATGGAATCACAAAGAGTGATAATCAAAACTTTCGTTCGTAATCACGAACATTTTCAACTCACAAAGGCATCGACAAAATCATGCACGATGCACTGTCAACATGAAAACCATCAACAAGTACATTGGCCGCAAGCTATAGGAGCTGTCAAAACCGGAAATATGTACTCAAGAAATGGACACACCTCACAAGTCGTGCCATCCAGGAGGATAGAGGCCGATAATAATGCCTCTCCTGGCGAGATTATCCACTGCCGGATTTCGGAAGTCGCGCATAGCAACAAAAATTTGCGCGCGACATTCTCATTTGCACACACTGGCCGCAAGCTTGTACCACGGCGCTGTTTGCAGCTGTTAACCCCTTGGAAGCCCATACGATTATTATGTGTAAAATACATCGTGAACAAAACAATGGCGTCGTTCACACAAGGAATTTCAATTCACAGAATTATTTCCGCAATACCTACCGCCTCGCAGCGTGTATACGACACAAGGGTCACACCCCGAGTTATGGAGTTATGGCTTAAGTCCTCAAGCGTGAGGCAGGTCTCGAGTCAGCTTTCAAGCGATCTCTTGACAATGTTTTGTAAATAAATAAACATGTATATAACTGGCGTGTAAGGTGTCAATTACACGACCAGACCCCCATAAATAAAGCAAGTCCTTTATTTATACTTGTTTGTAAATAAATGTACATTCACAATAGGTACATCCAAATGTCACGGTTGTACCAATTTCTCTTTTCCCCATCACGGCAAATTGCCAGCATTGTTTCTTTGTACATTTTTTTTCTCCTCTCACCTGTTCTGAGGCTGATTACTTCGGAGCAGAGACACCTCGAGTCACGATATTTTGGGAAGTCATGATCCCAATTGTCGTTTCTCAACCCCACACTATGCAATGCTCATGTCACTTGTTTTGTTTCTTTTTTTGTTTTTTGTGTTTCGTTTTTTCGTTTTTTGTTTTGTTTTGTCTATGGCCTCAGTTTTGGCCGCCCTTGTACATTTTTTACCTCATTCTCACGTTCATCGCATTTTACCTACCAGGGTAAAACCTTTTTCTTACCCCTTGATTTTCAGCTCACCTTGAGTACGTAAAACCCAATAGTGGTCTCAAGCACGAAAGTCAAAAAAATGGTTACTTCACCTTTTTTCTTGTACATATAAGTCTTTTTCAATTTTTTACTTAAATCAAAAATTGATGGCGTCCTTTTCACCCGTGCTCAATTTTTTTTCTCTCCCCAAAATTGGATATTGACACGTCCATTTTGGAAATTGTATTTAATATAAAAAACCTACAAGTTGGCTTTTTATAAGTCATACACAAATCCGTTGGCTCGTTCGACTAAAGTATGTAAAACCGAATCACCAGGTCTTTGGTTGTTACAAGGAAACCACTGATTTGTTTCTTCTCTACTGTTGCGTCACGTATGTTTTGTATTACACGCTTTAACACGAGACAGGTTAGTAAAACCAAACGGTCATCCTGATTCTCGAATCCAAATAATTGTAATTTTTAACGTAAATCAGCATTGATTTGTTCGATCATCGTTTTGCAATTATCACCTTTTTTTCTTTTCTAAAAACTGGTTACTCGGACAGTATGTAAAACCCCTCCAGGTCTGTCTCTTTTATTGCTCGGTGTAAGCAGAATATACCCTGCCATCACTTTATGTCATTCTATCGTACGCCCCCGGGCTACGGGGTTAGTTAAATCTAACGAATCTTTATAGACAACATTAAAACGAATGTTGTTATCATTTATTTTGCTGTACTTATGCATAACCTGTACGCGATAGGAGAGATCCTTAAAACATCCACCATCATAGGAGAGATCCTTAAAACATCCGCCACGATACGAGAAGTTCGTTATAATTACTTTATACTTTTAACTAAACGTTATTGAGTTGGTCGTGTGTTTTTTGGCATGAGAACCGCCCCTTTTGGTCGTGTGTCATTAAATTTGGCATGAGAACCGCCTCTTTTTGGTCGTGTGTCATTAAATTGTCATGAGAACCACCTTGTTTATAATTTTGTGCTTGTATAATCTGTACACGAGACGTGAAGACGTAATAATACTTACCGTGATTCGTGTGAACGACATAATATCGGCCTTGCTATCTTCTTTAAGATGCATTGTATAACACTCTTTGACTTTTGTCTGTAATTGAGCTGTACCTTGTTATAATTGTGTACTTATATAATTTGTGCACCAAACGTGAAGACGTTACAATACTCACCATGAATCGTGCGAACGAAATAATATCAACCCTTTTTGTGCGCACTACACAAAGTAGTCCACAACCTTTTTGCAAATTGTTCAACGACAATGCCCGTGGACTTCCTGTTTTGCCACTTCTCTCTCTAAAGGAAAGAAGCCCAGGAATATCTACTATCTCAAAAGGACTAGCTTGTCAGCTTCACTGTCAGCTATGGGGCATAGTGCCGTGGGAGTTAATCGATTGGGCACAAAATCCACCAAACTCGTCGTCTGGGAAGCGAATAAAAGAAATCCCAGGATTGTGAAATTGGAGCGAGGGTCTATCTTTTCTCACAATCAAGGAGAAGTTTTAAGTGACCCCTAATATTTCGTCAAATACACGCGAAGGACTAGTCTCTTTGGCGTAATGTGTATTCTTTTTCATATCATTTTTTTTCTTATGTAAAGAGTCAGGAAGCATGCTGGTGGATTACGTTTCATACTCACATAGAGTTTGAATTAGAAAATAGTCCAGTCCCTAGCAAGTTTCGTCACTCAACTCCCCTCCATCCATTTTCCCCTTCCCTCCCTCATGTTCTCATCATGCATGAAGTGGAAGATCCGTTGTTGTCCATATTTCGCCCTCACTTGGAGTTCGAATCGGTACCTAACCAGGCATAACGGGCCTTCTTTTTCACTCTTGTCATATGTTTCGTCTGTTCTTCATCCTGGTTTCAATGAGGCAGATTCATGAATATTGGACACGTATGTTATGCACTTGGCGTATAATCTGTCTTTTATCGACAACCTTTATCCATGAATCAGTTTCGCTGCCTTGCCGTGACTCGTTCACGACTTTGTGTCTTGTTGTTTGAAATTCTTCAAAAATGTTACCATTTTATGTTAACATAGGCCATGGAAGGCCGGTTGCTTTTCAACCAAGGTATTTTGTCACCCGGCAAAGCCAGGTTATCCTAACAATGGATACCTTTGTATTCATTTTCAAAAATGTAATTGTACACTAGCTAGGAATCTCTCTTTCTCTCTCTCTTAATCTCTCTGGGTCACCGGGTTAAAACCTCGTTTGCTATTCTCTGAACACACTTTGTTTCTCTCCAAACTTTTCTTCATTGGTCTCTAGGCAGGTAAACAGGTATCTAGGAATGCGCACCCTCACAAGTTATTCCGAGCTACATTATGCTTCGATAACCATTATACACGATCCGTGCCCACCATAATGCCATATTAGGATTCGTACTGGCATGTCTGCAGATCCTGGATTCTTCTCCTCAACGACCTTTGTAACCATAGCCCTCCGCACTGCAACCACAGTCTCCACTTCGTAACCTTCGACGTCTACGACAAAAACAAGTGTTTTTTTTCTCCAAGGCCCTAGTGTACTCTTGAGTGTTATCTCAAATGGGTCAGATTACAGTGATAATGTAATCCCTTTAGAGTCTGTGAAATCACGTCTCTTCGCAATTCTTCGAAACTCTTCGAACCCCGTCAAAAACAAAAACAAATCTACGCACCGCAAATTTAGCTTCCAGACCAATGAAACCCTAGAGTCACATTTTTTGTTCATAATTTTGTCTTTGTTTTCACATTTTCATAATTTTGTCCTTGTTTTCACATTTTCATAATTTTGTCTTTGTTTTCACATTTTCATAACCTTGTTTTTGTTCCTTCAATTGCATAAATATGTATGTTGTTTCACCCCTTATGTGATAACTGCCTGTTCCTCATATTTTATGTACCCCCCTCCCTACCCTGACAAACATTGTACCTAGTTTTAAGATGTTAGTCAGCTCTCTCTCTGGTCAACAAATCTCTCTTTCAACTCCCGTGAGTAACGTAGAGGGTTCTTGCCCTATTTCTCCATTGCCACGTCGCCTTTTTTTTCCGAGCGCGGGGGGAGGTGTTACGATACACAAATACGCCCCTGCAAATTACTCGGCCCCCTCCTCCCAAGTTGTAGAACACGCCACTGCGCAAACTACAGTTTCACTCCCTCGCCGCTAGCTTCCCGGCGCGCTACCGGCGGCGGAACCCAAACAAGCCACCGTCGGCAGCGAGCCACCAACCGCCACTTACCCGTAGCTCCTGGTCTAGTAAGCACGCATGGCGTGGGGACCGTTCCGCGCTCATTCTAGAAGTTTCCACGCGAAAAACAATGGAACGTGTTTTACTAAGTGTGGCACTGCGACACCAAGAATGGCCGAACTCTTTCCCGACACGGAAGATACAGGAGTCTAACGCTCACTGTAAGTACCCAAGCTGTTTCCCCCCTTATTTGCGTGTGTTCGCAGTGAATTCACCGCGGAGATAAATAGCCCTTCCAGAGAGAGATTATAGAGACAGATTCCTCCTTTTTAGATATAACTGTTGTTGCTACCCTGAATTACTATGTATGCATTATTGTGATATTGTGTTTACGCAGGTGTTTTACCCAATATAACTGATGTTTACCCTGATAACTGGTTTCAGTGCCTTCTCCCAGCCCGTAGAAATTTGAGCTTTATTTCAGGAAAGACCCATACACGCCTCACAGATCCTACCACCCTGGTGGTGAGGGCCTCTCCCGCTTTGCTGACTAAAACCTGAGCTAGTCTGTCGGCAGAATGTAGGGACCCCCATTTAGGTCCGCTAACAACTATCTAACCCAATTTGTATGTTGTACAACTTGTCACTTTTATCTAGAACATTTGCGGACTCATGGAAAATTTCATATATTCGACCCATTTTTAAGTCCGGAAACAAGTCGAATATTGGAAATTACAGACCGATATCAATTATATCTAATATTCCAAAAATATTCGATATAATATAATTACGAAGAAAATTACTCCTGTTTTCAAATGTGTTCTAATTGACGAACAGCATGGATTTAGATCGGCGAAATCTACAACAACAAATTTACTTTCCTTTACAAGTACCATTGTGAAAGCCTTAGAAGATAACACTCCGGTTGATGTCCTTTACACTGACTTCTCCAAAGCCTTCGACATAGTTAATCACCGTATCCTCATGGCCAAACTTTATGCTATAGGCATTAAAAACCCTTTGTTATCATTCTTTCACTCTTACTTGACAGATAGAAAACAAAGGGTTAAAATAAATAACTTTGAATCCTTTAACATCGATGTAACTTCCGGCGTTCCCCAAGGAGCCCATTTGGCCCCGCTTCTTTTTAACCTTTTTATTAATGATATCACTAAAGTTTTTTCTCACACGCGTTTCTGGCTATTTGTTGATGATAATAAGATTCTTAAGATTATTAAATCCCACCTTGACTGTTTACTATTTCAACTTGATATTGATTCATTTAACGATTGGTGCAAAATTAACTGCATGGAACTTAATGTTGACAAATGCAAAATTTTGTCCTTTTATAGAACCAAAAAACCTATTCAGTTTGATTATAAACTAAATAGTGTTTGTCTATCGACTGTCACATCTATCAAGGACCTTGGGGTCACTCTAGACTGCAAACTTTCTTTCCGTGATCACATTAATAATATCGTAAATAAATCACTTAAACTACTCGGCTTCATTCATAGAATTACCTCTGACTTCAAACATATAAGTACACTTAAAACTCTTTACTGTTCGCTGGTTCGCCCTCACCTCGAATATGCTAGTGTCATTTGGTCTCCTTTCTATGCTGTCCACATTTGTCACATCGAATCCGTACAACATCGTTTCCTAAGAGGAATTGCTTGGAGGTTGAGTCTTGAAAGAGGCAAGTACTCGTATGATGAAATTGAACATATTTTAAACACGTCTTATTTAGAAAAACGTAGAAAGGACTCTGATCTAATTTGCATATTTAAAATTATCAACAGTATTACTGATACACCTGCATTGTTACAACTCATCCAGTTTAACATCCCTTCCCGTAGGCTTCGAAATAATGAATTGCTGTTCCTCAATCAACATTCTACTAATTACGGTTACCATTCTCCCTTATCCAGAATGTTGAGACTTGTCAACGCAAGTCAAAGCAATGATTTTTTTGGTGTAAAACTAAATGACTTTCGGCAGTCGATACGCAATATTTAAATGCTTCTACATGCTTTGACTTATAGTCTCTCTATATGTACTTTTTATATTTTATATTGTCATTGCTCTTAATTTTTTTGTGCTCTCCCTTCACTGTCATCTCTGTTTTTTTTTTTTGGGTTATTATTATGTTTTTAATGGACTGTTCTCCGTAAATTAATAAATAAATAAATAAACTTTAATACAGATTTCAAAATTATAATCCTTACGGAATGTTGGATGTCAACCGCTTTTACAAAAAAACATAAAATAAATTATACTGAGTATCACACATTAAAAAACAAAAATCGAAATGATGGGATTGTTGTGTATATACATGATAGTCTTAACGCCTCTGTTTCAGAAATCGACTTGATAAATACTAACTGTCTACAAATAATCATCGACTCAGATACGTGTGTTCTCGCCCTATACAGATCACTATCCACACATAACGTTACACCATTTATAATAGCTTTAGATACTCACCTAAAAAACTCACTTCATACAAAAACATCATCATAGCTGGTGATCTAAACATAAACATACTTCCTAATGGCCACCCTCAAAATATCGATTACCAACTGATGCTGGTAACATGGCATTATAAGCATCGTTAACACTCCTACCAGAGTAAGCAAAAACTCAGAATCATGTATAGATCACTTTATGGTAAAATCAAAAAGTCAAATATGTAGTGCAGTATACGAATCCACAATCACAGATCACTACACAATTATGATAGGCCTAACTTCGCCAACTAAAAACTCAACTTTCCAAAATAATACCACAAAAAAAATAATTGATTACGTTAACCTAAAACAATATTTAGAAAAAAAAAACGTGGGAACATCTTAGAAAATTTAACTCGGCAGAAGAGGCCTGGAATTTCTTTTTAACATACCTACAAACTCTCATTACCCAAAATACCAAAACGATATACATACCTATTCCACACCGCAAAATAAGACTTAAAAAATGGATTACCCAAAGCATCATAAATAGCATTAAAAAAGGGAAAAATTACACAAAGAAGTCAACTGAACCCATACAATACCTCGCTATATTTCTTCTACAAAAGGTACAGAAACATCTGTTCGCTAACAATACGTAAAGCCCAAGAATTATACTATCGAAACAAACTGATAACTTCAAACTATGACCCTAAAAGCGTATGGTCAATTTTGAGCGAAAGTTCGCATTCACAGAAGAAAAAAGACGATACCATAAAAAATCTACTCATTGATGATAAAAAACTCTACTTCCATGACAATCCTACACTTATCCTTAAGAGGGCATTACCAGAGAAAACCAGAAATATGTCATTTTCAAATGAGATTTTAGACGTATTGACTCTTTTCCACAAAAAATTATAAATGGATTTCGAAAGATTGTTCTTTTATCTAGCATTCGCTATTCGCATGTAATAAATTTTGAGAATTTTTTTAAATTTTTAGTATAATAAGGTTATTCCATAGGTCGTTGGCAGATTTGTTAGATTTTCAAAAAAGATTTTTTTTTATACCACACCCATTTCAAATAATATAATAATGCAGTAAAATAAATCAATACATTATCTAGCAAACGCATGTTTTAGAATTTTAATTTTAGTTTCAATAAAATCATTAAAAAATATGTACGTACATGTGTTTCTTGACGAAAATTGGTCCATTTGTGTATTTATTTGCGCACTTACAAACTAATACATTTCAGATTTTTTTAACATTCTTATTAAATTTAGACATTATTGAAAAATGATAAATTCTTATAATCAAAAAATAATTATAAAAAGTAAATTATTTTAATAGTTTTATCATCACGCCTTTCAGCATTTTTGGATGAAGGTATAAATTAAAGCTTATTTGGATTGAAATAAATTCGATATTGAGTTATAATTTTAAAAAGCTGGTACAGAGAATAATTAATCTTTCTCATTGTAACCGCCCTGCACGATCGTAAGAACAACTTTCGACGAAATGTGGATTTTCGTCCGCTGGCTGGTTAAACGCTCTTAATCACATCAACAAACGCTACACAAATATTGGAGTTAGCCTAGCTGAAAATATCAAAACTACGCAGCCTCTCCAAGATATTCAGGAACCTCAAAACAACACATCTAACATAAGCAATAAAAATTTTAACAGACACTTCAAATTACGAAATATTACACTAGAAAAAACCAATAAAATAATTCATTCACTAAAAATTAACAATACTGCGGGTCCTGATGGTATAGACTCTAAAACTATCTTAACATTAAGCCAACAACTACTTATACCACTCACATATTTAATTAATCGTAGTCTAAAAGAAGGAATTTTTCCTAGTTTACTAAAAAAAGGCCTTATTATTCCAATTTTAAAATCTGGACAAAAAAATAATGTTAACAACTACAGACCTATCACGCTACTAAATACCATTTCGAAAATCCTGGAAAAAACTATCAAAAAACAGCTGCAATACTATTTAGAAGCAAAACAAATACTCTCGGTAAACCAACATGGCTTCAGGAAAAACAGGAGCACAGAACATGCAATAGCTACCGTAACGGACTTCATTACACATAATCTAGACGCTAAGAAAAAAGTTATTTCAATTTACTTAGATCTATGTAAAGCTTTCAACACAATCTCAAATGAAAAACTTTTCAAGAAGTTAAAAAACATTGGCATTAATGGAGTAGAATTCAATTTAATTAAAAGCTTTATGTCTGACAGAACGCAACAAGTAAAAATTGACAACAAGACAAGTAAACCACTTTCAATTACGTACAGAGTCCCACAGGGGAGTGTACTTGGCCCTTTATTATTCCTCATTTATATAAATGAACTGTGCGACATTAAAATCGAAGGTAAAATCGTGACCTTCGCTGACGATACAGTTCTTCTCTGTCAAGCAGCCACTTGGAAAGATGTATTTATGAAAGCCGAAAAAAGTTTATCAACAGTTAAAAAAATGGCTAAACAGTAATACTCTTACCGTTAATACAATCAAAACAAAATATATCACTCATAGTATTACACAAAGAGGTCAACCTCTATCAAACGTAGGCTTGCTTCTACATGACTGTACTTTATCCAACTGCCAGTGCAAACATATAGAAAGGGTAAAACATACAAAATACATGGGGGTTATTATTGATTCATACTTACGCTGGACTGACCACATGAATTTCATCACAAATAAACTGAAACGAGTCATGCACCTAATAAAGTACATTAAAAACATCTTCCCACTAACAATACTAAGATCGATCTATTTTGCACTTTGTCAATCCATTGCCACATATGGAATACTAGCTTGGGGAAGTGCTACAAACATAGCAATTGACCCAATTCAAAAAAATACAAAAAGCGAAAATTAAACTAATCCTGCAAATACCATTTCACACAGATTCTAGCGAAATCTACAAAACATTGGAAGTCATGTCAATAAGACAACTTTATGCCAAATCTGCTATAATATACCTTGTCTAAAACAAACTACATATTCCAATTCAACCAAAAACCATAACGAAAACCAGGTCATCAACAAATAAAACACTGAACATACCGATAACACACACCACACATGGGCAAAGACACTTTCAGTATTATGCAACCAAACTTTTTAATTGCATGCCCATTACTTTGAAACAAATACTATCTGCAAATACATCTACAAACATTCATAAAAAAACATATCACTGACTGGATTAAAAATCAAGATATTAACTTTATACAAAACATTATTATTCATAACCAAACAAAACAAAACTATAAAAAGTATAAAATTAAAAAAACCTAAAAATTATGTAGTTTTTCAAGTATCCAACAACTATACATACACTTACAATTTGTAAATGTGTGTACATATGTGTATGTGAATGTGAATGTGTATGTATACATATGTATATATATATATGTATATGTGCATGTATAAGTATGTATATGGATGTGTATGTATGTGTATGTTTATATATATTTTTTTATATTTCCCTAATATAAATATATACATTTTTTCTCTTCTAAATAACCAATGAACAATAACTATTAAAATAAATAAAAAAAAAATGTAAAACTTTCTATTACAACACATAAATACCTGTCACACATAATCATAAATAAACACGTAAACACCTCAGCATAGGTTCTCCTAGTGAGTAGTGAGGTGTTCACGAAACATACGATAATACCTATCCACAGTTTCACCTTCAGAAACCTACCTTACACCCAACATAATAAAATTGCAAAATATATTATTTAAAAATGTTTTCAAAATTTATCTATTATGTAAAAATGTTAAATACTCTAATACATAGAAATAAATAAAATAAACGGCGATTTATCGGCACTGAGCTGAAACGAAAGTATAATTACTATCTTTCCAGTTCAAGTAATGAACTGAAATATCGGAGAGTAAATGAAATTATCATTATACTCAAAAATATTCAAATATAAATATCTTTGATTATACTTAAGGCGATGAATATTGCATTAGCATTTTGCTGAAATGATTATTTTATAGCCACTTTAAAATACCAATGAAATTTAGTGTAATTTTCAGCAAACCGCTAGAAAACATGAATTTATTATACGTAAAAGATAAAATTACTTGTTAACTAAATTGAAATGAATATTATGTTATAGCCATTTTTCTGCAATAGTAGGCAGAGAGAATGAAACGATATACAATTACACAAATGTCTCGATATGTATTGCTTACTCTGAATTTTGAAAGTAATAATTTATATGTCCATCGATCATTAATCGATCAAGTATTGAACATTAATCGAGTTTAAATTGCTTTGATGGAGCGTAAAGATTTAATATTGCTTAGCGGGGACCATTGAAATAAAATATCCAAAAAGAATTGACGGTACACCAGTCAACATACCAAAATTAGATCGACTAAATTTAAATTTTTTTTTTAATTCATTATAAATCAAAATAATATCTGATACCGATCTGTCTTGAATTTCGATTACGTACTTATTGGATTAGCAATATTTTTTCGATTAAGCATAAAAATAAAATGCTTTTTTATTATTACCATGACATCTACCATTACGGTACCGTGAAGGCTCAAAACCGCATGAAATATACGTTATTTATGCTAATAATGCTGCCGCTCTTTTTTACATATACAATAATGGTGAGACAAAAGATGAGACACACAATACACGTGTGTCTGTTTCCTCCAAAGTACTACTTTTTTCCTTTGGATAAAACAGATATATCGTATTATAAAGGGAGACACCGCGTGGGCGTCCTTATCTACAAACGCAGCATGCCGTAGGAATAGCATTGGTTGCACAATTCAAACCATCGGCTAATCACTGGGCAACCCCCCGCTAAATGATGTACTACCAGCCGCCCATACAAACGAGAGCGCGGCCTTGAACAACCAGAGATCCAGAATCATTCCAAGAGCTCGGTACTCGGAGCTAAAGTGAGATATGATGCGTTCAAGTCCACTTTAGTGAGAGGGGTATCCAGTGGAATCCCATATCTCTCGTAGAGAGAACCAGAAGACAATCCTAAGACTCAATACCAAGGATCAACTGTGAGATATTTTCTTGTCCACATTGAAAGGGTAGAGGAGTCTGAGAGATAGTCAGACCTCAGTCGGATATTACGCGCCGCGTTCATATATTATATCTTGAAATATCGTTATACTCGCACTGTGTACTTATTATTATTTTGTTGTGTTATACTTTTTCCTGAATAAAAGCTCTCTGTTCGAACTCACGCAGTACTTAATATACGAGGCATATCCAGAAAGTAAGTGTACTGTGACCACAACGGGCGGAGTTTTTAGTTTTTTGAGGGTTGGCAACACTTAGTGGTACAGGGGGGTCTCCTGACCAGAAAAAGCATCGCAGAAACATTGTTTTACGTAAACTCACGTGTTAGTGTCCAGTTGCGTGAAAGTTGTGGCAAAAAATCCCGCCAAGTGCTGTGATCTGCTTTTTACTCACGGAAGAAATAACACCTACAAGAAAAAAAAAGAGAATTTCTGAGCTCTATTTTTTTTATTTTTTATTTATTTGAGACACAAACAGGATATTTATAAACATTTTTGTGGGTTAAATATAATAAATTAAAATATAAATATCCCTAGACTAATGTGTCTGCAGTAATCACATATGAATATTTACAGAAGCAAACACATGAAAAACAATGCAAGTATTATTTATACATAACTTTACAAACAAAAAAAACTAAATACAAAATTGAAATACATTATAAGTATACAATATTTATGAAGTATTTCCTGAGATACAATAAAACAACAATAAATTATTATTATTTTTTTTTTTTTTTTTTTTTAGGTGCACAAATCGTGGAGATATTTTTTGAAACATGTTACATTGTTTAGAAAAATATCTATAAAAGTGTGTATTTTGACAAGATCATTGTATGATCGACATATTCTGGATATAGGATTAAAGTATCCAGTATTATTAGTAAAGATTTCAGTCCAGAATGTGTTTAGGTTTCTGGTAGATTTTGGCCTGGCGTATAACTTGACTTGGTTGACTAAGTTACTGTCTACACGATTATTCACAATTTTATATAGCATTAAGAGGTCATTTATGTTTCGTCTTTTAACTAGACTTTCTATTTTGAAGTGTCTAAGTCTTTGTTCGTACCCGTCTAGAAGATGATAGACACCTGATCGGTAAGATAAAATCCGTGTAAATTTTCTTTGGACTGATTCGAGTCTAGATATCTGTGTAATATAATGTGGATTCCAGACTGTTGACCCGTACTCAAGAACACTTCGGATTAAGGAATTGAATAGAATTATTAGACTGTTAGAATTCTTAAAAAGTTTGGTTGATCTTACAATAAAACCAAGTAATTTATTTGATTTACACACAATGTATTCAATGTGTTGATTGAATGTTAGTTTGTTGTCAAATATAATTCCTAAATCTTTTATTGATTCAACTGTTTCTAGATTGTGACCGCATATGCTATATGAATACAGAGTTTTGTTGGTGTTCTTCGTGAAATTTATAACTTTGCACTTGGCTATATTCAGTTCCATTTCATTGTCAACACACCAGGTAGATATTGTGTTAAGGTCTTGTTGTAAGAGTTCACAACCTTTCATAGATTTAATTGCTTTATATAATTTGAGGTCATCAGCATATAGAGAAAAATTACAGCGGAGTTTGTATGTAAGGTCGTTAATAAAGATTAAGAAAAGTAAGGGTCCAAGGTGAGAACCTTGTGGTACGCCCGACGTAACTAATATTGGGGAAGAGTTAAAACCGTTGATAGTAACTAATTGACTTCTATGTGATAAATACGATTCTAACCAACGAAGTATATTTCCGTGAATGCCGATTTTATCCAGTTTATTCATTAAGATAGAGTGACTAACTTTGTCAAAGGCCTTACTGAAATCGGTGTACACGGCATCAACCTGTGTTTTATTATTCATCGATTTACATAGAAAGTCCATATACTCGAGTAAATTAGTATTTGTGGATCTTTTAGCTACAAAGCCATGTTGGAAAGGACTAAGTATATGTTTTACGTGGTTAAAGATGGTTTTGTATACAATGAACTCGAATATTTTGCCAAAACAAGATAAAAGGCTGATAGGACGGTAGTTTGTTACATCATTTTTACTGCCAGATTAATGGATCGGAATGACGTGGGCAACCTTCTACAGATCCGGAAATACCCCATCGTTCAGACTTTTGATGAATATTTTGTGTAATGGTACTGCAAGCTGATCTGCACAATTTCGAATAAATAGTGGAGGAATTCCATCTGGGCCGAAACCCTTATTGATATCAAGAGTGTTCAATTTCTCTTTGACCTCGTCTAAAGTTATTATGATTTGAGACAGTGGGTAATTATAGAGTGGGGAAGAAAGTTTAGAGTCACTTTTAGAATTGGATGGTGAGCTAAAAACAGAAGAGAAGTAAGTAGATAACAGTTCACATGTATCTTCTCCATTTGTTGCTGATTTGTCATGGAGATGCATGATTTTGGGGAGAGAATTAGAAATTCTTTTTGAATTAATGAGGGTTGAAAGATTTTTGATACTGTTAGGGAGAGAATTTTCTATTGAATCTACATGGGCTTTAAGGCATGTATGTATGGATACTTTTACTCTAGCCCTCAAGATAGAAAAACTGTCGTAGTCACATTGATTTTTGTATTTTTCCATTTCTTTCTAAACTTTTCTTTTTCTCTGAGTTGGTGGATCAGAACACTGCTAAACAAAATTGGAAACTTATTATTCCTGTTTCTTAAGCGCGGAGTATGTTTTTCAATTGATAGCCATAACAAGTTATAAAAATGTAGTAGGGAGTGATTACAATTCAGCGTGTCTAGATCGTCCCAGTTATTAAGTGATAACATTTCATTGCATTTAATGTAATCCGTTTTTTTGAAGTTATATTTGATGTGATCTGGATTAGTGGGTAGGGGTCTGTATTTGGACATCAAAAGATCGAATTCAATGGGAGGATGATAAGGGTCAATTTTGGATAGCACATGTGAAGCAATTTGAATGTTGAGGTTATGGTTTGAAAACACTAAATCTAAAATTCGATCTATGTTGTTAGTTACGTGATTGAATTGATTAAGTCCAGTCAAATTTTGAAAGTCTAGTAGAGATATCGATTTTTGGCTTTTATGTAAGACTGGTCTGGTGTGCGTTACATTGACATTTGGTGAGTATTGAATAGATGGGACATTAAAATCACCCATTATTATTGTGATATCGTCTGATGATAAGTTATTATATGTCGTATGACACTTTTCGAAAAAAATCTGTGAGATTTTCGATCGGTATATCTGGAGGCAAATACGCCAAACATAAGTTAATGGATTGTCTGGATGTTTCATTTAATTTAAATTTAATCCATAAATCTTCTGTAGATTTTGAGCTGTGTGCTGAGACTGAAAAAGATGTCATTTCTTTCTTTATGGCTATTAGAACTCCACCACCTGATTTTTTAAAGGAACTCGATATGTCCCTATCGCGTCTATATATATATATATATATATATATATATATTTTTTTTTTTATTTTTATTAGTAATAGAAGGTACATAAATTACAAATAATTTTTATACAGTAATTAATTACATAGTAGAATATTTGATGTACGTATTATAACGTATTGTATTATAACGATCGTCTACTATTTCATGGTCAAAGATTGTAGAGTCTAACCATGTTTCTGTAAAACAAATTAAATCATAATTGCAACTGAACACTTCGTAATATAAATTAGTTAATTTAATTTTTAAACCACGTACATTTTGATAATAAAATGTTATTGCCGTTTTGTTAGAATACATTTTGAAAGTATATCTTAATAATAATTAAATATATTTTTTTGTAAAATTTATATGAAAATAATTTATTGTAAAGTAAATAATTATGCTTTGAAAGGGGGCAATTATGAACATCATAATATTTGGTTTGTTTGTGGTATATGATTTTGTCTATGGTATCAGGTGTAATTAATTTTGACAGATTTAGGTTATAGAAACGTAAACATGATGATAAGCATATAACAGTAGCACAAAAGAATGGTATATTACATTTATTTGTAATAGGTTGCGATAGTTTTTTGTGTTTAACAGGTGGTGGTACTTCATGAGAATAATGATTAATCGTATAAGTCATATTTTGTTGTTGTTTCACAGAATAATTTTGTTCAAAAGATTGCAACAGTTTTTTGTGACATTTAAAACATTCTGATGATTCGTTAGTTACTACAATGGATATATTGTGCATATAATTAAGGTAATTCCATCTTTGTGGAATGGAGTGAAAATTAATGAAATTAAATTAATTAATTAAAATTGTTAGGCATAAGTGACAGGAGTATCTCGTTTTTTTATCTTTTCTAAATCGTTAAATGAATTTACACATATGTGGTTTGTGTTTTCATTGAGCCGAAGGAAAATTTTACAGCTTTTTATCCAGCAGAATTTAAATTTTTGTTCTTTAGAAAACTCTCTAACCTTTTTATAGAGGATTTTATTTTTGGGGGAAAGGTGTTCATTAATGAAGATGTTATGTCCTCCGTGGATGTTGATGTCCTCCGCTATTGTTACTGGAGATGAAAGTGGGTGACTCATTACATGCCTAGGAAAAAAAAACAGTCGTCAAAGTGGCGTCACACCAATTCCCCATCTGTGAAAAAATTGAAAACCACAATTTCGGGCACAAAAAATCATGGCCTCAGTGTTTTAGGACCGAAAAGGCATCATTTTGTTCAAATTTCGGCCTCAGATTGAGAACATCAATGCAAACAATGTTCTGTACCCTAAAAAACTCAAAAGGAGCATTCAAAATAAAAGGAGGGGAATGCTGACCAGAGAAGTTTGCCTTTTTCGCGAAAACGTCCGACCTCACAAAACCTTAGCCACCAATAAGATCATGGACTCCTTTGTTTGGGATGTTTTGAACCACTCCCCGTAATCCCCTGCCTTGGCGTCTTCAGATTACTTTTCACCTTCCTAAAGGCATGTATGGATGAAAATAAATTTTCAACCGACGAGCAGGTGCAGAAAGTGGCCCTGAAGAGGGGGAAGGAGCTGGCGGAAGAATTCGTCGAGAAGGGCAAAATAAACTTGTGCCACGGCTCACCACATGCATTGAACGGGTTAGCAATTATTTGGAAAAATAGTCAAAAAGTGTATCAACAATATCCTGTTTTTTTTTTCTATTACACTTTTTCAAAAAAAAAATAAAAAATCAGTACACTTACTTTCTGGATAAGCCTCGTATAATTAACGTTATAAATTGACGCCCACCGAGAGGCTGTGTTAAAAAACTGTTAATTTATGTTATAGTATTTAAAATAAAAAAACGATCTACGCTAATCTATTATTTCGAAATGCATATTAACTCGAATTTCATCAATACAAATAAAATTTAATTGCACTTTTTTTACCACGATGATTAATAATAGTTTCTATAAGAGCAAGAAATTATTATAATATATCAATTTAGGTTATTTATTTATTTTTATATAAAACGACAAATAAAGGTGATGATAATGTTTATAATGCACAAGCTGGTTCCTGACATACGTTGCAATGCCACATTCAAAGAAATAAATTTTTCTCCCTGCCTGTGCCATGTCCTTTCCCGTGCGTCCCCGTTCCCATCCCGCTTCCCTTTTCCCCTCCAGCGTTCCCCTACCACCTTCCCCGCCTTCCCTCTCCCCTCTCCCTCTCCACCGTCCATCCCCCCTCCAGCAACGCACGAAACGTCAAACGCGCGAGCCATCAAACGTGCGAAGTTAAAATAGTCTTAAATTTTCTTATTTTTTCATTCCGTAAGAACCTTCTACAAAGTATTAGAAAACCTTAAAAAATATGAATGAAATAGGTAAAGTCGTTCTGAAGATATGGAGTGACCAAGGGAAACAGGGGTTCATTTTTTTATGTTTAGAAAGATTAGAGTATTAATATATGTGTGCTTTTTTTCGATACCAGTAACTTTATAGGAAAAAGATGAGCCGTTTTTAAAACTTTTTTAAGTTTGCATTCCAAAATATTTAAAAAATTATATGTTTTTTTTAATAAGTTGAAAGTTATTTTATCCCCTTTCAAAAACAGTTTTTAATTTTCGGACGAGTTAAGAAATATTCCATTTAATCCATTTATTATATCGTAATAATGGTTAAAATGCCGAGGGCCTGAGGGGTTAAATTATGCATTTTTTCTTCTTTTCACGGAAAAGAAATTCGATCGATTTTTTCCGAGTGTTTTTCACTGCAACGTGTATTTTCCAACTGGAATATTTTAAAATGTGTGAATATTAATATTTATCACGTTAATAACAAAGAAAATTTAATGTCGTATTAAGAAATATTATATCACGGGAGTTTTTTCACCCGAAGTCCAATCTTGTATTTTCCCTGTAAATGGCGCATATTATATATTAAGAATTTAATTGGACCTTTAACGGTTTATTTCTCCTTATGAATTTGACGATATAAAAAACAATAATGACCGGGAATATGGCTGTGCCATAAAATAAAGTGAAGTGGTCTTGTTTAATGGAGATGGGATAAACTGAGTTCAATATTGGCTGACGTGACATGGCCTCTAATGGGACTTACTGCAGGATATATAATACGGAGGAAATTACTCAATTACTACCTGGGAATGTTTTCTTTTATTCCAACTTCTAATTAACTGGAGAATTCTTAGAGAAGTAAAATCAGACACTGTATTTTAAAGGTAAATACTCCAAACCAAAGGTGCTCAAACGGTCAATCGCGATCGATCAGTCGACCGCGAGTGCTTTTTGAGTCGATCTCGAGAAAAAATTGCTAATGTAAATAGATCTATTCGCAGTTTTTGTTTTAGTTGATCTTCAATATTAGGCCTCAACAAGACCGCCCATTTTTCATGCCTTTTTGTTTATTATATATTTGTTGCTTATATTGTCAATGGTTGGAACTTTTTTGTTGTTTACTCTATCCTCATCTATTGTGTGTGATGTCACAAGTCCCCATAGAAAAAAAAAATCATCAAATTATTGCACATTGATGGTAAAATATTGTCGAAAATTGCCCCCTTCACAAGCCCGAAGTAATCGATCTAGTTTCTAGTGTTGTAGGGGCGTGTAAATAGCCCCTGACACGAGGGAATGACTACCCTATGTAAATTAAGGAAAGTTGAAATCTTCCCCATGTGACACAAAACAGTCTACACAGCAATTCCAAAATCCTAAGTGAAAACAGAACAATACTCACTCAGAGAATGCAGCTCTTGTACGATGTCCAGCACAAAACGACACTAGTTTTCATTCAAAATATCGATTTCTGCCAAGGCGGTATTGCATAATCTCAACAGATGTTTTGCACAGCAAGGAAGTTTCAACAATGAATATAAATTTGCATATTAATAATACGTGCCAAAATCTTAGGTACAACAATAATTCAATTATTGGGTGATTTATTTGATAATGACTGACTAGGAGTGACATCTCTTGGCTTTCACTAACACTCACGTCGGAAGTAATTGCCTGCTTCACAGAGGTAAGAAAATGCATGAATATACTGAATTTCAATGTCACATAGGTAAATTCAATATAATACAAAAACCATAAATGGCGCCCTCATGGTCCCATAGCATAAATTATAAATTTAAAAGAAATTAATGCCCAAATGGATTTAAATATATTTATGGCGCGTATCCAAGTGTGTGGTTTGGTATATTTATGAGTCAGTCAGTCTGAGTTGTAACTTGAAGGCGATACGAAATATATTAATAAATTATACATAATGAGTGCGGTGAAGAGAAGTAAAACGTATCATTTTAAAAACGATTTGGATGAATAATTCTTATTTTGTATGTTGAAGGGTAAGTGCATTATAGTCTGGTACACTCACATTAAAATTATTTCATTGATATTTGGGGAAACGCATGTGAAATATACATAAATGAATTACAGATAACACAAAACATGGTAATCAAAAAACTATTTCACTACAAGCCCAGAACATCCACAAAAACATTATATACACATATATATATATATTATATATATTTTTTAAATATTTTATTTTATATTTATTTATTTTAAATTTAGACAATATAACATTATATAGCTTACATATTTTATACACTCTCTTAATAAAGCAAATGCTTGTGTTTAGGAGAGGACAACTTGTAAATTGCTTGAGAATTATTAAAAAAATCCTTAAACTTAAGAATTTAACTTACGAAAAGATTTAGACTTAACATATTTTTAAAGATTATAAGGGTAATCAAACAAGAAATGTATATAGGATGTACATAAAACATTAGGAATTACAATATATCTAAGAGAAAGTTAAAGTTATATGGTGGTACTACCAAAATAAGATTTAATTTTTTTTTTATATTTGTCGTAATTTTGTTCTGTTCGCATATCAGCGGGTAATTGATTAAATAATTTTATTCCTTCATATACATAGTTATTCTGTGCTGTTGTGGTTCATTCGGGTGGTACTTGTTAGTTCACCAAGTATTCCTTATGCTAATATTTAGCAGTGGGGTAATATTTTTTAAAGCCATTTATTCGTAAATTTTTGTACGTGGGGGAACAGGGAATTCTCGGAATACGTTTATTGTTTGTTAGTAATACGGTTTTTTTATGATAATTTTTATAAGAATTTTTTGAATTGTTTCGAGTGGGAGAAGGGATGATTTATATGCACCCCCCCCCCCCCCTTAAGCTATGATTCCATATTGTAGTACAGTGTGCACAAGTGCAAAGTAAATTTCTTTTAATATTTTTAATGAGATAATATTTCTAGGTATATGTATATTAGTTTCCTCATTCTATATACTGTGGAGTTTATTTGATTTTTCCATTTAGTGTTATTGTCGATAATTATTACATATGTTAACAAAACAATTAACATTAAGAAAACTCTATGAATAATGAATATAATACATGTCTCCTTATTTAAAAAATAAACAATAAACTCGTTCATACAAACACAGAATTCATTAAAACGTCCCAAGTACACAAACATTTTTATTTCATACAACAATAATACGTCATCTTGTAAACAACCTCAAATAATTGCTCTGACAAAATTTCTGAATTCTAAGTACTAAAAGTAACGGAAAACATTAAAAAAGTGCACAAACTGACACAGATCATTGTGCTACTACATAGTACTCTAATTTATACCAGTGATCTAAAGTTTTAATACCTGATAAAAAAAACAGTGCTCTGACTAAACTAATGAATTCTAAGTGTTAAAAGTAACTGAAAACGTTATAAAAGTGCACAAACTAACAAAGAACATTGTGTTACTACTTTATACCAGTGATTTAACACATCAAAAGTTTAAATACCTGAAACAGTGAGTTGTGACTCCACATATAAACTTTGTAAATTTTACTCTCAAAATGAACTGCGAAGGCTGCCTCAACTTGATAATTTAATAACTTTGCACTCACCTGTGCCATTTGCAATACCGCATTTCATAATACCTGTGTCAACATCACCGATACAAATTTCAAAAGAATGGCGGTTAAAAATAAATTAACTTGGAACTGCCCGAAATACAAAAGCCGATCGAGCTCACCGTCCTTGAAGTCCGGTTCAGAAACTGATGTCTTATTCGAACGAATCACCAAACATTTTGACAGCAAAATTACTGAAATGAAAAAAATATTTGAAGAAGAAATAAGAGACTTAAAGAAAAGCAGCGAATTCATCTGTAACCAGTATAAAGACCTTGTGTCGAGCTTCAAACAAATGCAGGATCTGCATAAAGAAACCAAGTTTTTACGTGAGGTGAATGATAAGAATTTTTTTTTATCAAAAGTATACAATACAGAATATAGTATATTATATAAAGCATTGTACTCCCAGGAGTTAATAAACTCATTGCGGGAATGATACGCATTACATGAAACATATAGCTGTATGTATTAAATGGACATATGATGGGGACATACACAACATTATTATTTCAGAAAGTCATTAATAAGATGAAGTTTGAGCATGTTAGTTTGGGTCTTTTTACATTGACTTGCACATTTGATCTCGTTGGGTAGTTGATTATATTTTGTGTGAGCTATGTATTCTAGGGATCTTAGTCCATAATTTGTTGATTTGATTTTTGGTATATGAAGTTTGTTGTGATTTCTTGTGTTGTGTTCGTGTACGTCGCAATTGTAATAGAGTGTAGTGTTGGAATGTGCCGAGTGTTGAATTACTTGTAATATAGTTTTCGTTATTTCAAAAGTGGGAATGGTATTAAAAGGAAGTATTTGGGTGTTTCTGTAGATGTCTTTGACATGTGTGTCCCAAGGTAAACTGAAAATATTTCGCAGGGCTCTATTTTGGACGACTTGGACTTCTGAAATCATTTTTTTTGTAGCAAATCCCCAGATTCCGGCAAGATATATTAGATGTGAGTGAATCATAGCATGGTAAATCGATTTTAATAGAGAGGGAGGAAGTAACCCGCGAAGTCTATATAAAACACCAATTATAGGAGTGTTTTGGATAGAACATGTTTAAATTGGTGATTCCATGTGAGTTGTGAATCAATGAAAAGGCCAAGATATTTTGTAACATCAGCCCTTTCAAGGCGGTTATTATCAAGACTTATATTAAGACTTACATTTTTTTTATTTGCAAACAGTATGAAATGTGTTTTTTTTAGGTTTAGGCTAAGTTTGTTTAATCGCAGCCAGTTTGCCAGGCAAGCTATATCCCTTTCCATTTCCTTTTCAAGTTCGTTTAAATCATTATTGTGATAAAGAATCACTGTGTCATCTGCATAGAGTTGTATTGTACCCTTAAGTCCCCATTTAGCAATATCATTTATATAAGAATAACATTAGAATTTCTAGCCTTGAATGTAGACTTGCAGAATTCGAGCAAGAAAAGTTATCTGACAGCGAGGAGATGGCGGGAGTGGAGCTGCAGCCAGGCGAACAACCTACAGAAGCTGTACTACGGGTAGCCAGCTTGCTGGGTTTTCCCCTGCTACAACAGCACATTCGTATGGTGACCAGGACCCAAGACCGCAGACGTAACACCCCGGACAAACTGCATATCTCTTTTCACAACCCCAAAACTAGGGATTCGATTCTCTCAGTAAAAAGTGCGGCCAAATCACTTAACTTGAGATCGCCGATATACATCAGTGAAGTGCTGTCTCCTTACTTTAAAGAACTATGGTGGAAAACCAAACAAACAGCCAAAGAAACTCTTTTCCAATTCGTGTGGTTCAAAGCGAACAGACTGCTTGTACGTAAAGGACCCGGGGAAAAAACCATCCAAATTAAACACGAAAATGATCTTAAAAAAATGGGGACTCATCTATAAATCACTAACCCATCAAATTTACATTTTCTAATTTAATTAATATTAACATGGCTGATCTACTGAAAATGAATCTTAATAACTTGCACCACCATTACACTACTGCGGATCAGAAATTATGTGATACAATCCTCACTAGCCCACCTTCACTAACTATACTAAATCAAAACATTCGTTCTCTCAACCAAAATTACGATGAACTCGACATCCTAACCAACACTTTTACTACAGATTTTAATGTCATTATTCTTACAGAATGTTGGATTACAAACGCCTTCACCCAGAAACACAAACAAAATTACACCCAGTACCACACATCAAATAATAAAAAACAAAACGACGGTGTTGTGGTTTATCTTCACAACAACCTTAATAGTATAGTTTCTGAAATTTTCATTGATACCTCAAACTGTTTACAAATAATCCTCAGCCAAGAAACATGTATACTTGCACTGTACAGATCACCATCCACCCATGATATCGCATCATTTATATCTTCCCTTAATAGTCATCTTAATAAATTAAATTCCTTTAAAAATATCATAATAGCCGGTGACCTTAATATTAACCTACTGCCTAATGGTCACCCACAAAACCACGATTACCTTTTGATGCTGATGCAACATGGTATTTTCAGTATTATTAATACCCCCACTAGGGTAACCAATAACACTGAGTCTTGGATAGACCACATAATGGTAAAATCAAAACATCATATTAAAAGCATAGTCTACGAATCCTCTATTACAGACCACTACACTACTTTACTAGGCTTGACTACACCAACTCCAAATTTGCCTACTCAACGCTATTTCACAATTAAGAATATTGCCTATGACAACATAAAATCATGTTTAGATGAACAATCATGGGAGCATTTAAGGAGTAAAACGTCAACAGATAAGGCTTGGCACTACTTCATTACATACTTACAAACCATCAATCACACAAAATACTAAGACATCAATAAAAATTATTCCCCACCACAAAAAAAAATTAAAAACTTGGATAACCCAAAGCATCTTAAACTGTATTAAAAAAAGAGATAAGTTACACAAACAAGTCAAACTCAACCCTTCTGATACTACTCTCTACTTATTCTACAAAAGATATAGAAATCTATGCACCCAAATTATACGAAAAGCTAAAGAGCTACACTTCAAAAATAAACTGATAGAATCCAATTACGATCCCAAAAGTTTATGGTCAATACTAAAGGAAAGCACTTGCACTCATAAATTCGATGATGATAATATCAAAAATATTGTCCTTAACAATGAAGAAATCCTCTTCCACGACAATCCTACACTAGTTTTAAATTACATTAACAATCATAACACAAATATTGGAGGCATTCTGGCAGAAAACATTACAAGTACTGTGGCAGAGAATCTACATTCATCTATCCAGCAAGATACTCCTAACTCCAATAATGATATACAATTTAAACTCCAAACCATCTCATGTGATAAGACAATTAAAATAATACAATCATTAAAGAATAGCTCTGCTGCAGGTACTGACAACATTGACGCTAAAACCATTAAAATTCTAAGTGACCAACTCCTCATTCCACTTATATACCTGATAAATCGTAGCCTAAAATAAGGTATTTTCCCTAGCTGCTAAAAAAATGGACTAGTTATTCTTATCTATAAGTCAGGACTTAAAAATGACATCAACAACTACAGACCTATCACTTTTCTAAATACTATGTCAAAAAATTCTGGGAAAAGCCATCAAAGAACAGCTCTACCACTACCTAGAAACAAACCATATACTCTCGAAGAACCAGCATGGCTTTAGAAAGAACAGAAATACCCAACAGGCTTTAACCTCAGTAACAGACTTTATTAACTCTAACCTTGACTCAAAGAAAAAAGTAATTTCAATATACCTAGACTTATGTAAAGCCTTCGATACCATTTCTCACAATATACTTTTTAAGAAACTTATTAAACTCGGCATAACTGGAAATGAACTTAACTTTCTGAAAAGTTTTATGTCAGAGAGAACTCAACAAGTCATTATCAACAAAGTGAAAAGTGAACCCCTTCCGATTAGTTACGGAGTGCCCCAGGGTAGTGTTCTGGGTCCCATAATGTTTCTTATCTACATCAATGATATCTGTGAACTAATTACAGAAGGCAACATTGTGACATTCGCTGATGACACCGCAATACTTTGTCAAGCTGACTCATGGATCAAGGTATTCCTTAAAGCTGAGAAAAGTCTTGCTGTCATCAAACAATGGCTCAATGAAAACAAACTTACTCTAAATACAAAAAAAAACTAAATTCATAACACATAGTATAACTCAAAGAGGTCAACCTCCTCCAACCTTCGCTCTGAAAATACACGACTGCTCCCAACCCTTCTCAATATGCAACTGCAAAATCATAGAAAATGTCAAACAAATAAAATATCTAGGTGTCATAATTGACGAAAACCTAAGCTGGAATGACCACATTAACTTAATTACATCCAAGCTCAAAAAAATCATGTATCTCTTAAATAATATAAAAAAAACATCTTCCCACGCACAATACTAAGATCTATTTACTTTGCTCTTTCCCAATCTTTAATCATGTATGGTCTTCTGTCTTGGGGAAGTGCAAGTAATATTTCTCTAGATCCACTAGAAAAAGCACAAAAGGCAACAATCAAACTAATTCTCCAAGTAGCATATGATACATCTATATGCATCTGAGAAATGCACTGCTGACAGCGGCGGAATCAGGCATTGGAAATAGACCAAGACAGGCTAGAAATCCCTGGTTCGATGAGGAGTGCATACAGAGCGTCTGCAAAAAAAATGTTCTAAAAAAATTATGTATAGAAAGAAGAACTAGAGCAAAAAGACAAGCCTACGAACAAGCACGAAGAGATGCTAACCATTTAATTAAAAGAAAGAAGAGATTGTATTTTAACAACATATTGTTGAAAATGGAACATGACTTTGCAAATAACAATCCACGTGAAGCATATAAAGGCGTCAATGTATTTAAAAAGGGCTTCAAACCCAACACATCTCTGTGCAGAGATAGTGATGGAGACATAATAGGAGATAAGGAAAAGATCAAGACTAGGTGGAAAGAATATTTTCAACAGCTCTTAAATCCCAATAACAACCTGACAGTCGAACCAACTCACATTCCGGACGAGCTAAATAGTGATGAAACAACGAGAGCGCCATCAATGGCAGAAATAAGGGCTGCCCTAAAGAAACTGAAAAACAATAAAACTCCGGGAGGAGATAATATCCCTGCAGAGCTCTATAAATATGGAAACGAACAACTGAAAAACCTGCTACACAATCTCATTGTGAAAATATGGACCGCTGAAAGAGTACCAGAAGAATGGAAAACTAGCATAATATGCCCCATACATAAAAAGGGAGACAAATTGAAGTGTGAAAATCACAGAGGAATATCGTTACTTTGTACAGCGTATAAAATTTTCACAATGATTTTGAAAGAAAGACTAGAATATTACTCAGAAAACTTACTAGGAGAATATCAGGCAGGGTTCAGGAGGGGGAGATCCACCACTGATCAACTCTTCACTACTCGAAAAATCCTGACAAAATGCTGGGAATTCGATATAGATATATATCAACTATTTGTTGACTTCAAACAGGCGTATGACAGTATAGATAGGGAGAAAATATATGAAATACTCCTCAATTTTGGAATACCGCCCAAAATAGTCAAGCTTGTAAAAGCAACAATGGTCGGATCACGGTATCGAGTAAGGATAGGAGGTGAAACAACGGAGGATTTTAACGTTTCCCAGGGGCTGAAACAAGGTGATGGCTTAGCACCCACCCTTTTCAATATTGTACTGGAGCACGTCGTGAGGAAGACAATGATCAGTACCGACTCAAACATCTGCTACAGAAGCAATCAAATAGTTGGCTATGCAGATGACCTTAACATTGTCGGAAGATCCCTACAGGCTGTAAGAGAAGTGTTTGACCCTTTGGAGACTGCGGCAAGAGAGGTGGGTTTGCAAATTCGAAAGAAAGGTACTTCGAAGAATCTTAGGAGCGGTGCGAGAGGGAGAGGCATGGAGAATCCGCCACAATAATGAGCTCTATGATATTTACCAAGCTCCCAGACTCTCCACCCATTTAAGACTCCAAAGATTAAGATGGGCCGGACATGTGCACCGAATGCCAAGCACACGAGTACCGAAGAAGGTTCTGACAGGACACCCGGGAGGTAAACGAAAGGCGGGCAGACCTAGACTGAGATGGGAGGATGATGTCAGGAAGGATGCAAGAGGATTACTCCAGGTTGCAGATTGGAAGAAGACGGCCGAGGACAGAGGGCGGTGGAGGCTTATTTTGAAGGAGGCCAAGGCTCGAATTGGGCTGTAGCGCCATTGAAGAAGAAGAAGCATATGATACAGACTCTGAAAAAATTTATAAGATGCTCGATGTTTTGTCAATCAGACAACTCTACGCAAAATCGTTTATTCTTCACCTCTTCAAATTCAAACTACATATCCCTTTAATTTCTCAGTCCATAATAACAAGCCGGTCTTCAACAAACCTAAAACTCAACATCCCGCTAAGGCACACGACCCACGGACAAAGATCCTTTAGCTACTATTCCATCAAACTATATAACTGCATGCCACCTTCCTTGAAAAAACATGCTGATTATTCACCAACAAATAAACTAAAAACACAAATCACAGACAGGATAAAAACTAAAGGAACACTATTTTTCCAAAACCTATTTACTCCAAACCAAACATTAAAATTAAATTGGTATTTAAATTATACCACTAGACCTACAAAATAGATTAATATTGCATAACTATTTTTAAAATATTGGCACTAATATCATCTACTTTTGTTTTTTTTCTTTTATTCTCTTTTCGTCTCAACTGCTCTCTAATGTATATTCTTTATTTTTTTTTCTTTTTACTATAATGTATTATCCTTTGCGACTTTAGTTTATTATGATTTAGTATATTATGATCAACTTACCTCAACTTACTACATTGTGTCGGTATACAATTATGATGACTATCTCAACACAGCTACCCACACCTACTATATGTATAATACTACCACAATGGGTGGTAATGGGTGGTTTTATGGAGTCCTCCTTGAAAGTCTCAAGGGGAATTCTGTGCTATCACTTAAGATGGCATAATAATACATGCGTACACCTCAGCACGGGTTCTCCCAGTGAGGTGTTCACAATCCATAACCACATTCATTTTAACCAATTACATACAGTTGCCGATCATATTTCACTCTACTACCTACTGTTTCATATTAAGAAATTTTTTTGTTTTACTAAACTTCCACCTTATGTAATTATCATTGCATTTATTAACTCTGTCATTGTATTTATTAACTGTATGTAAGAACATAGAAATAAATAAATAAATTTTACACTACAACACGATAGCATACATTTAAACACCATGATTTAATTGCAACTATGTGATTAACTATTAATGTATTGCTGTTATTATGTTGCTCTACTTATTCATGATATTTAAAAAAAATTACATATTTTCCTATTCCACATCACAATGTTGGAATGTATGTATATGTGTATTTGTGTGTGTTGTTGCTACGCTAATGCGTTTATGATTATTTAATTTGTGGTTGTAACTTGTAACTAATCTGTGGAACTAATCTCCTGCTGACAAGCTACTTGCAGTAGCCTAGCGGGTAATAAATTCCAATTGTATGCAATTTTTATACAAAAAAAAAATCCACGCTAAATATGGGAAACGAGTTGATAAGAAAATATTGGAAATATTGCAAAGAATTGGTTACGAGGGGGGCAACTCATATAATTGCATCCCAAACGACATTAAAAACTACAAAAAGATGGTTAAATTTAAAAAAAAAAGTATTATGTTTATATTTAATTAAATGAAGACAATATTAGCGAAACTCAATCGAAATCTGAAGACAGAAAAATCAGAAAAGATATTGGCTCCGCTGGGACTCGAACCCAGAACACTTTTCTTACATGGAAACAGTTCTACCGATTAAGCTACGGAACCCATATTAATTCGGTCACTTTTAACTGTATCATACTTCGACTAAGAACTACCAACATTATCTTCATTTACTTAACGCACATATTATTGGCTGCTATCTTTATATATGATTACAAGATTCAACTCGAACTAAATGCAATCTAGATAGTGTCTGGATAAATATTTATCCATTTTATTTGTAATACGCGACATCTATTGACTTTTTCTGCAAGTCTAGGATGAATATTTATTATTAATTTTTTAAACTTTATGAGTAAAATCTCAAATTATAATATTTAATTAAATGAAGACAATATTAGCGAAACTCAATCGAAATCTGAAGACAGAAAAATCAGAAAAGATATTGGCTCCGCTGGGACTCGAACCCAGAACCCTTTTCTTACATGGAAACAGCTCTACCGATTAAGCTACGGAACCCATATTAATTCGGTCACTTTTAACTGTATCATACTTCGACTAAGAACAACCAACATTATCTCCATTTACTCAACGCACATATTATTGGCTGCTATCTTTATATATGATTACAATATTCAACTCTAACTAAATGCAATCTAGATAGTGTCTGGATAAATATTTATCCATTTTATTTGTAATACGCGACATCTATTGACTTTTTCTGCAAGTCTAGGATGAATATTTATTATTAATTTTTTAAACTTTATGAGTAAAATCTCAAATTATAATATTTAATTAAATGAAGACAATATTAGCGAAACTCAATCGAAATCTGAAGACAGAAAAATCAGAAAAGATATTGGCTCCGCTGGGACTCGAACCCAGAACCCTTTTCTTACATGGAAACAGCTCTACCGATTAAGCTACGGAACCCATATTAATTCACACACTAGACACTATCTAGATTGCATTTAGTTCGAGTTGAATCTTGTAATCATATATAAAGATAGCAGCCAATAATATGTGCGTTAAGTAAATGAAGATAATGTTGGTAGTTCTTAGTCGAAGTATGATACAGTTAAAAGTGACCGAATTAATATGGGTTCCGTAGCTTAATCGGTAGAGCTGTTTCCATGTAAGAAAAGGGTTCTGGGTTCGAGTCCCAGCGGAGCCAATATCTTTTCTGATTTTTCTGTCTTCAGATTTCGATTGAGTTTCGCTAATATTGTCTTCATTTAATTAAATATTATAATTTGAGATTTTACTCATAAAGTTAAAAAAAATTAATAATAAATATTATGTTTATCTTTATATATTATATATTAGTATAAAATGAAGTCGCTCGCGATGTATGTGCGCTTAGATCTTTTAAACTACGCAACGGATTTTCATGCGGCTTTCACCAATAGATAGAATGATTCGTGAGGAAGGTTTTTAAGTATATAATTTGTCAAGTTTTTGTGTAAATTGGTTGAAATACATAATATTAGGTCCTTACATACGAAATTGGCGTTTTGTATGGGAGAAACATAAAGTCGATTTTTTTTTAATATAATATATTTATTTAATCAAAGTATGTAGCATTGCTATCTATGCACTTTTGCCATCTTATATGTAGTTCATCGATCCCTTTACTAAAAAACCCATTCGGACGGGAATCAATAAAATCTTTGAAGGCGGTTTGGACTGCCCCATCGGAGTTGAATTTTTTCCCTTGCAAGAAGTTATCCAAATTTCGAAAAAAATGGTAATCTGTTGGGGCAAGGTCCGGAGAGTACAGTGGATGTCCAATTGAAGCTCCTCTAATTTGGTAGCCGTCTGTTGTGCAGTGTGTGGTCTAGCGTTGTCATGAAGCAGCAGTGGCGTAGAGCGATTAACCGCCTCGGTTGTTTAGCAGCTAGCTTTTCCATCATGGTTTGCAGTTGCTGACAATAGACATCTGCCGTAATCGTCTGGCCAGATTTAAGAAAGCTGTAGTGAACGACCGAAAAAAAAAAAAAACCCAAGTACGTTTTCTTTTGCGGCACCGTTGCCATACACATCATTAATCCTTTGAGCCGTATCTGCAGCACTGTTGCCACGGTGGAACTCGTACTCGATATTTCAAGTTTTTCAACTCGGAACGCGATATTTCAAGTTTTCCATTTTGTAAACTAAGTAACGCAAAGAAAAAAAAAACAATTAAGAAAAAAACAAGTGAATTATAATTTTCGAAACACAAATACATGAGTAAATAGCTGTATAAATTTGAATTTGGAATTCCTAACCAAAGAGAAGATATTTGAGATCAAAGTTGCCAGTACGGCAAAACGCCAATTTCATATGTAAGGACCTAATATATCTGGCCAAGCGGCAGCGGACAGCGGGCAGCCGGCAGCATGTGGATTTGATTTAACAGATGGCGTTAGTTTCATTAGCCACAGCAACGTGTGGCCGGGTCTGCTAGTTCTTGATAAACAAAGTAATGTCATAGAATAGCGCTGTATTGTTATATTTAGTTTTGTTTAATTATTTAATTATTTCTAATTTAATGAGTGAAAATGAAATTTTCTTTTTTACTAGTATATTTTTTTTTAAATTGTCTCATTTGCCGTGCGTCAGTTACAATACCTAAGCGTGGGAACTTGGAGAAGCATTATAAAACCATTCATGGAAACCGGGCGGCACTTTTAAGGGGCGGCAAAATTTCATAATAAATAATAATAATATTTTGTAAAAATTAAATTTCATTTTCATTTCATTAAGTTTCATTTCATATTTTTGTCGTACCTACGTTTTGGACCGACACCGGGAAATCCCCTTTCTTTAAACGAATGTGAAATAATGTCATCTTGATCACTGTAGCGACTGGCAATACCGTATGTAGTGAATTGCAAGAATTCCTCTGTTTTGTTTTGGACTGCTTGTGACTAATATTCATTGAGATCCATGAGCGATGCTTTGACAATTCTAAGGAAGTTTCATAGATCGTCATCAAAATATGATTTTTATTTGAAGAATACTCGTCACATGTGACATAAAATCGGCATAAAATGAGGTCGCAATAAAAAAAAAATAATTTCTACGCACCCCCCCCCCCCCCTCCTTCGGTGTTGAAAATCTGCTGTTGAAGTACCTAAATAAGGGGGCAGCGAAATTTCATCCGCCCCGGGCGGCTGACACCCATGCTACGCCACTGCACCTTACCTACCTAGATGACAATCCTGCATCACACATACTTGCAGCCTGTCAGAATCGATCGATCGGAGTCTAATAATATTGAGGTAGATCGCCAGCAGTTCAAGTTTGAGCTCCAAACAATTCTAATTTATCGGTAATAATATTTTTTTATGAATAATAATAAAAAATACTTTAATCTAAATATACAAGGTGTCCGGAAACTCGTAGTACAAGCGGGAAACTGGAGACTCCACATCACATTTGGAGTCGATTTTGTGGTATAACTTTTTTGATTTGAGCTTTCGTTTTCCAGTAAATCGGGTCCGAAGTTGGATTTTTTTTGGTTAAATTTGAAAAAATTGTTCACTAGGGGGTTCATTTCAGCTATGTAATGTCTTATAAAATGCATCGAAGGGTAAACCGGGCTCAAAAGTTTTTTTAACCCTTTAGTTGCCGAAAAAATGGAAAAATTGAAAAAAAATAATATTAAAATCGAAATGCTGAGATCGAAAAAAATATTTTTTTTGGGTTCTCTACGTGATGTAGATTCACCAGTTTCCCGCTTGTACTACGAGTTTCCGGACACGTTGTATATTGTATATGTATGTACGTTTTTATATACATACGAATATATATACAAAACTAATGGTTGCTGACTGCACGGTCCACCGCCCAACATCTGAATTGATAAAATTTACAATTATTGGAATCCCTACTTGTGTTTTTGTTTTGATTATATTATTGTTGTGATCATACAATCAGTCTATCTACAACACGTCTTGGAAGGAGATTTCTCTTAGGGAAGAAATATACTTCTTTGGTTAATCTGGGGTTATTAATACTTCGCGTTTTACAAGTTTGACTGCGAGTAGTCGACTAAACTAGAAGCTAGCTGAATTAGATCTGATCAACGCCGTGTTTGTGTGAGCTCCTTCACCTCGGCCTTCGGCCACCTGGAGCACTATCACTTAACTACTCTAGCCACCATCTTGCGGACTTTCGGAAAAGCTGTTAGCACTGCCCTCTACGTGCGAATCATGGAAGCTTCTACTTACTCGACTATCTAACAATTATTTATGTTGATTGCTTATATATTTTAATTGATTATATTTTACATTTGAATTAACTGTATTTCATATTTGAATTTTAATATTAAGATTATTTGCTTTAATGTGAATTCTGATTTACATTGTTATTATTTTATTTTTATTTTTCATCATTCACATCTTTACATGGTATAAAGCAAAGTCGCACCCGCTGTCTGTACGCTTAGATCTTTTAAACTACGCAACGGATTTTCATGCTATTTTCACCAATGGATAGGGTGATTCATGAGAAAGATTAAGGTATATCATTTGTCAAGGTTTTGTACAAATTGGTTGAAATATATAATATATAAAGGGAGCGGGCTGGCAAGCGGGCGGTGTGGATTTGATATGTATGCAAATTAACAGATGGCGTTAGTTATAAAGGTTGGCTAATGGCGTTGTCAGTAGATGGCGTTGTGTTTCGTTAGCCTCAGCAATGTGTGTCCGGGTCTGCTAGTTATATTATATTATGTGTATCGCATCTTCTATGCTTTGTTACATAATCCGTTCCTGTAAACAAATTAAAGACCTCACTACTTTCAATACACTGTATTTCTCATATGTTCGTAGTATCCTTGAATACGCATCTCAAGTGTGGAACCCAAGCTATGCAGTGCACATAAATAGAATTGAAAGCGTTCAAAATAGATTTTTAAGGTACCTCAATTTCCGCTCTTTTCGATCTCATTTTAGTAATGAAGACTCTGTAAAGTTCTTCAAAATACAGACGTTAACTTGTCAAAGAAATATAGCAGATTCGGTAATGTTATTTAAAATTACACATAACTTAATCGATTGTGCAGATCTTCTTCAACGCCTATTACTCCATGTTCCAAATTGCAACAGCAGGCAGTCGCTTACCTTTAATCTCCCTCTTTGCAAGACCAACTCCAAACAGAACTCATTTATCTACAGATCCACACCCTCATTTAAGTTAAATTATTACCACATTATTATTTTTAACTCGATTTTACGCGACATAACACGAAAACTCACCAAGCAACATGACTCGCACTAGAAAGTTCAATCCCTATATATTCCCGTCCTTTGCCTCTTAATCCTATTCCTATGTTCCTCCTCCTCCCCCCCTTTTTATATATTGTAACTAAAAAAAATTTAATTAAGAAAATACCCTTACGATGTTAAACTTTATCATTAACTATCATCAGTGGAAAGTTCATGATCGGCATAATTAACATCTTATTATTGTGTTATTTTGTAATCTCTGATTTGCTGTCAACTTTCTCTAAAATAAATAAAATAAATTAATAGAATAAAAAATTAGAGATACGATACAGAAAATCAGCCACATTCCAAGACAAATCCTGAATGGCTGAGCAGCGACATTTTTGTCAATAGAATAAATGATAAAAGAACAGAATGTTTAAAATTGTAAAAATCGATAGATGATAAAATGTCTTTATTATTACTATTATAAGTTATTTTGAGCAGTCGATCAATCGACGACCATAACATAGATTAAACGAGGTTTTTTAATATATTATCGCTAACAGCAACAAATTGAAGTTACAAGACTTTTATTCGTAATTATAAGCTTTTTATGTTAATACCTTTTAAGAATACCATGCTACCAGAGGCAGTGGGACTATGGCATCCTCAATGAATTGGGGTACGTTATAAGGCTGAATGGAAGTGGAGAAGGGAACAAAACGGGGTAGGGAAAGGTTAGAAAGTACTTTGGGTAGTACCAAAAAACCATTACAAGCAGTTTTTCGATTCGGATTGGTGGAACATGCCACTAATTAATGTTATATGAATATATTCTATATTTGATCATAGATATTTGTAGTTCTCTTTCACATTCGCAGCGGTGGTATTTAAAAAGCGATCAGTAAAATGGATTCCATTCATAAGTAATTGCATATCGACTCGGTTTCCTACCTAAAAACAGGCAAACATTAATACATGTTTGGATTTCAACATTTTTATAGGTTACAGCCATTATTACATAATACGGCCCCAGTAACCATTTATTCAATAACCAACTCCTCTGCCGTAGGTACCCCAAGTCTTGGTGACGGATGCGTCTGCCCACCAGCTGCGTGTCGTCTCAGATCTGGAGAGGATGATTGAGGAGACCCTTCGACCTCTCTAGCCGAACTCTGTCGACTCATCGCCTTGCACCGCAGTCGTAGGGCTGGATTCATACGTCACTCCTGCACACAGTGACCCCCACTAACCATTCCTAAAACTTTTTCCTTCCCAGAATCTCTTCTCCTTTATTTCTTTAAAGGACCCTCCATACATCATTCTCAAAGATGACAGGCTCTGAGGGAAATTATTTTCAACGTCTTCGATGTGGATCTTACAAAAGCTTATAACAACTGAGATGAAAATATATTAAAATTAACGTTTTTTTTTCACATTAGCGCCACACAGGAAGCCCTGAGGAAAATAATTCGCATTAGGGCCTACTTCATCTTTGGGGATGCTGTGTGGGGGGTCTTTTTATGAAAGGAAGGAGAGGAAGTTCTGGGAAGGAAAAAGAAATGAGGGGTGGGTAGGAATCTGGGGGTCGATGTGTCCAGAAGTGATAGATATATGAATCTATCCTTCCTACTGCGGTGCGATGTTCCGAGAGATTCTTGTTGGACAGTTCAAAAAGTTTTCCTCAGTCAGTCACTTCCGATCTGGCCTGCCACACAGTTGGTGGACATGTGCCGCCAAGATCCGGACACCCCAAGAACCCGAGACTTCTGAAAACTAATCACACTTCGTAAAAAAAAAGAAATGCAATGAATGCATTTCTGTTGTTTTAACTAAATTCACAGTCATTCAGAAATGAAAACCACAAATTGGCCAATATGATATCTGAAAGTGTGTTTCATTTGACTTTCTGAGAACTATTCGCCTAACTTATTAACTCGGTTTTTGGGATACCTTTGTCTCCGGGTAGTTAAAATAAAGTGTCACATTAAAAAATAAACGTTTAATTTCTTTGTTTCATCCTTATACCGGGTTCCACTCCTAACTAAAAACCATTATTTAGTGACTATGTGAGCCGTTCCCGTACAAACACATAAAATAACGTACTAATTCATCCCAAAGAAACCTTCTTTACGATGGCCATACAAAGCCAGCTAACGAACACGAATAATTCATTCAGATAACTTACTTCCTGTGATAAGATCAAATGGTTCTACATTCTCCATTGTCTATTGTTTAATGGTATAATATAGTTTTTTCATATAAACATTTACATTTAAATGCTATCTATCTTAGCAATTTCGAACACAATACATATTCCAATTATGTAGGTTCATTCAGGTTCATTGTTATGATTCCTAATCTTATTGTGTGATAATTAAAAAAAGAACATGTATATGAAAGACGAAATATTGAAGTAATGTTATTCACTACTCACCCAAAAACCTTTGGAGAAACAAGACGGATATGAAGGTTACCGTAGTTAGTAGTACCGTAGTAGTTAGTAGTACCGTAGTAGTAGTAACAATTGCAAAAATGTACTTATCACAAAGGACTACTCATTTTTCTAACCTAATAAAAAATATTGGTGAAGGCCTATATAATATATGTATGTCTTTTGATATAATAACCGAATGGAAACTAATTCCCACTAAGTAACATACTCCCATTAGCTAAGAAATTCACTGCCAATAAGAACTCAAGAAATTAAAGAACGCCTCCGAAAATTTGTATTTTGACAAAAAATCGAGGTCATGTCTCTCTTAACCTCCCTAGAGCATTTTTCAATCAAATTGGTTTGAGGGCTCTCATTTTTATATATTAACATTTGTATAATAGGTATATCATTTTAGAAAAAAAAAGTTCATTGGTACAGCTCAAGTTTTCGAATTTTATAAATACCAAAAGGAACCGATTTCAAAAATATCCGGTTTCTTAAGAAAATAATATCGGCCTATCCAGTGGTATCAAAATCACCGGGATAAAAAAAACGTGACAGGATTAACAATATTATCTTCGATTAATAGAATTTGAAATAAAAGATTGATAAAAATGATTTAAAATAAATAGGTTCCAATGACCGAGTTGGTTAAACCTTTTGTCCCGGTGAGAAAAGAAATTCTGGATTCGATTCCAAGGTGGAACCGTTACCTTTTTTTTATTTTTCTGTGTCTTGTCGTTTTCATGTTTCGTTCATATTTATATGTATTATCTTCTTCTTCAATGATATGTTAAACGAATGGGTAATTTAATTAATGCTCTTCCAATAATATTTCTCTAAATTCTATCATCATCATTTTCTCAGATTCCCTGCCTAAATTTAAAAGAAATTTAAAAAAAAAATATATAGAAAGTTCTTTAAATTTAAAAATTTATAGAACTTTCATGTCAATAATATATTTTGTGTAATGCACATACATACATTCATACATACATACACACTCTCACACACATGCCTTCTCACTGTGCACATCACCCGGTAATTACTTAATATGCATACAATAAATAAGACACTACAAAGAAACGGTGACCCGACAATTCGTCCTGCGACAATTCATCCGGCGACAGTTCATCCTGCGACAGTTCATCCGGCCGACAGTTCATCCTGCCGACAGTTCATCCTGCCGACAGTTCATCCCGCCGACAATTCATCCGGCGACAATTCATCCTGCCTGATCATTTAGAAGATTTTTATTAAGTAAGTATGCAAAGAGGATATACGGCCGTACAACCAAAATCGATATACTTATATCTGAAGGCATCTTGAGTGGAAATCCGCTGTAAAAATATTTTTACTACAATAATTTCGACTCTCCGAACTCTACTTATACTTATAGGATAGGTTAGGTTAGGTTAGGTTGAATTGTCAGGATGAATTGTCGCCGGATGAATTGTCGGCGGGATGAACTGTCGGCAGGATGAACTGTCGGCAGGATGAACTGTCGGCCGGATGAACTGTCGCAGGATGAACTGTCGCCGGATGAATTGTCGCAGGATGAACTGTCATGGAACCAAAGAAACACATCACAAATACCCACCATGAAATTAATACACTTAATAATTATAAATTGTTTTCACAACTGTAACAATGTACTGTTTGTTTCTATTATTTATAAATAAATAAATAAAGTTAAAAAGCAATTATAACAAGTTATGTTAGTTATTATTAGAAGTAATATTGCTTAAGAACCAATAGGCCTGTCGAATAATGTGTTGATAAAACCAGACTAGAATAAGATCGATATTGCGATACGCCATTTATATCAAATTCGATTAAAAATAATATTTTCAATCCTCCGATTTATCAAAGTATATAACCAAAAGAATGGTTGAAATAAAGGGAAGTCGATGAAAAGACAATATTATACTGACTTTCTAAACTTGTTTATGTGGTTCATTGAAATCAGTTTTTTTTGGTACTACATTCAAGATATTTGTAAATCCTACCAACGCCAATGCAAGCAGCTATGCGGTAAGTATTGTTGGGTTGCAAGAATATAAAAATTTCTAATTTTCTCTTATTTATTAAATCTCAACCAAAACTCCTTTTAAAACCATAGGATTTGTAAGTTGGTACTTAAATAAGAACCTATTTAATTATAAAGCTCATTATACTTCACGTAACTTTAAAAAAATTCAAAGAATCATATTTGTACAAGGAAACCATCACAATCTCAATCAAAATTCTTTTTCAAACTTTCATCAGGCAGGATGGTACCTACCGTAATATTGAGAAAATGCAAATAAGAAAGTCCAAATACACATGACGATTTCACGTTTGAAAAAATAATGATCTTAACCATTAAAACGACCACCATCTTGAAACGGAACGAACATGGAAATGTATAGCCAGATGGAATGCAAAGCAGTCGAGTTATAGCAAGACTTCGCTATGGTCAGTCAATTAGAATTAAAAAATCCTTGATATTAGCTATCAAAAACAGAAAAAATCAGCCTTTAAACCTTCGGGAAGTCCCCCGACTCCCACCCATTCCCCAAGATGGAGGCTCGATGGTGATTAAGGTAAATTGGAAATCGTCGCCGTCCACAGCCTTCAACAAACGTACGCGTCAGACTTAATGTGTATCCATTAATTTTTAACCCCCTTCGCTATCCCGTTCCGTCAGGCCCTCCTCCCTCAGTCGTTTCCTCCGCGGTGGATTAGACTCGAGTATTTGCATTTGTGCGGGAAGGAACGCGACTCGGAATACCGTTTCAAATAAATCGATCTTTCAAACACGTGATTTGGGGAATGGGGACTTGGGAAAATGCACGAAAAGATTTCGGTAAGCGGATACGTCAAAACGTTTACGGTGATTCGTTGGAAAATATACATAAACCGACCTATGGCAATACGAGTATACATAGCATGTTCCGAAAGTAAGTGTACGGTGATCATAACGGGCGTTAGTTTTTAGGTTTTTTGAGGGTTGGCAACACTGAGTGGTAGAGGGGGTCTCCTGACCAGAACGAGCATCGCAGGATCATTTTAGTACGTAAACACACGTTGTAGTGTCCAGTTACGTGAAAGATGTCGGGAAATTAATCTCGCCAAGTGCTGTGATCCGCTTTTTACCCACGGAAGGAATAACACCCACAAGAAAAAAAAGGAGATGATAGTGGGTGACTCATTACAAGCCTGGGAAAAAAACAGTCCTCAAAGTGGCGTCACACCAATTCCTCACCTGTCAAAAAATTGAAAACCACAATATCGGGCAAAAAAAATCATGGCCTCAGTGTTTTGGGACCGAAAAGGCATCATTTTGCCTCGGGTTGAGACGATCAATGCACAATAATATTGTTTTCCCTGAAAAAACTCAAAAGGAGCATTCAAAATAAAAGGAGGGGAGTGTTGGCCAGAGAAGTGTGCTTTTTCACGAAAACGTCCGTCCTCACACAGGCTGAACCACCAATACGATCATGAACTCATTTGATTGGGATGTTTTGAACCACTCCCCGTAATTCCCTGACTTGGCGTCTTCAGATTATTATCTTTTCACCTTCCCAAAGACATGTGTAGATGAAAATAAATTTTCAACCGACGAGCAGGTGCAGAAAGTGGTCCTGAAGTGGGGGAAGGAGCTGGCGGGAGTATTCTTCGAGGAGGGTACAAAGAAACTTGTGCCACGGCTCACCACATGCATTGAACGGGTTGGCAATTATTTGGAAAAATAGTCAACAAGTGTGTCAACAATATCCTGTAACTTTTTTTTCTAATACACTTTAAAAAAAAAAATCAGTACACTTACTTTCTGGACATGCCTTGTATAACGCCTGTGATTGAATTCTATGGGGATGTACGTATTCTGCTTTCCTGACGTCTGTGTTATTTTATTAAGCAAATAGATCAGATAGGTAAATATTTACTTTGAATACGGCGGAAGCAATATTATTTTTCCGATAATCTCGTTTAATACTGGCATCTAAATATAACGGAAGGAAAGAAGGAACGGAACTAAGGATTAAAGTACTCATACATAACATTATTGTGATTATAATTTGTTACGTGAGCGTGAAATTGAGTTAGCACTATAAAAACATTAAATATTGAACAATTAGGGTTCATTTGATGCAACCGCGATAAGGGTCGGTGGAAAATTTATTACAAAGCCTAGAAATATTGGTAACGGTATGTTTAATATGAAAGGGTAGAGATTATCAAACAAGCAATGAATGAATAATATCAGGTTAATTAACAAAGGAACAAAGGGTATTTTAGTGAACATATTACCTTCCATTGAATTCAAGCACAAAAAGCCGCACGTGATGTATTAGAGTTATACGTTTCAATTTAAAAACACTTCAATGTTTCATGATTAATAACTCAAATTTCTAGGTAGGCAAAAAACCCAGCTAATATTTAACGAATTAAGTGAATTTTTCATATAATAAAATTCTTCCGGTTGATCTGTCATTGCCGTTGATAAACTTGTATTTTTTTCAGCGCGATTTTGATTTCCCGCAGTGCAGTGATGCGTTTTGCTTCGAATTTAAAAATCTGGAGCAAAATATTTGTACCCAGGCGAGTACGAATAGGTAAACCACGAATGTTGGAACGAAAATATTCCGCGCAACGTCAAGCAGGCGGAGGAAAATACATTAAATGGTCCGTTTCAAGGATTCTAATACAATGGATTGACTCCAATGACAAAACTTCGAATCTCGAAGATTTCAAAACATAATTTAAAAACAATTTTTTTTTATCTTATTTCTATAATATTTTTCCATATCATATTTTTATGAAAAGATGTTACAATAGAACTTTCCGAGTTATATCAAATATCAGCTGAAGGTGAAATATTAAGCATTTTTTTTGCAATAAGCAGGAGTAGTATTTTTTTAATTTATGACGTTCCACTTGCATGGATTTCATAACCACTTGGAAAGAATCGTGTGGACAGATTTTTTTACTAACATTTAAATTTTTTTTGAAATATTATTATATCTTCAGTTTTTTTAAATAAATAAGTCCAATATTTGGGCTCGTGACGTCACTACATGAAAATATCTCGTCTCCGATAATGTTCTTTTAATTTTATAAACTTCCACCCCATTTTTTTATGGCAACACTTTGATTTGAGGTGAATTTTTGAATTTGACATTTAACATTCACTAGATTAATTGTTTATTCTCTGCGAACTTATCACTGAGTTTGACGTTTTGACAGATGTTCCGATGAAAACCCCGTACATTTTAGGCCTTCTGTACCTGTTTTAGGAGTGTAATGGTAATGGTGCTGATTTTAACAAAATCAAATTTCATAATATTCTTATTATTATCTTAATCTAGAAGTATATTACAATGGATTTAGTCATATATAGACGCTGAACATTATAATGATTAATGGTCAAGATGGATCAAGGAAAAAATATTTACGTGATGTAATATTTTTGGTATGCCTCGATATTCTCCTGTGCCATTCGTGTGGAAAACGTTCTTTTTTTAAATGATTTTCGGCTATGTAATTATCGTTTTTTCGCACCCATAAAATTATATACCCGTCTCTCCGGTTTATAAAAAATGTTCTGATTTTACGGATTGAAATTTAAATAATACTAAAAAAAAAAACGGAATGTCATCGAATATTTGCCTAAACCGGAAATTAAAAAAAAATGTGATGCAAGTGGCCTATTTAAACACTTTTACTTATATTTATGCAGACCTGTGAAAAATAATCATTTATAATACGTAAGTAGTTTCATATTTATGTATGTTTTTAAACTGTTGTTACTGAGGAAAACGCGTATTTAAAAGTAAGGAAATTTTAATACTCAATCATATTTATACATTTTGGTTATTTTTTGTTAGCAGGTTCACGTTTTGACATTTATTATCATTTTTTATATCATTACGCATACCTAGTTGTGACAAGCGGCTCTACTGTTCTCCTGGAATTTTGTTCTTATTAACATATTCAAGTGTTCGTTTGTTACTTATACCCAGCGCAGACTCGTGAAAAATCATGGAAGGTCTGAATTCTCGAAAAATCAGTTGTAATTTTGAATATCGATACCTCAATTGGACAGGGTTCTAACTCACTTTACCTTGTGAGATAAGAGGTGTACAGTTGTAATTTTGAATATCGATACCTCAGTTGGACAGGGTTCTAATTCACTTTACCTTGTGAGATAAGAGGTGTACAGTTGGCAGAGGCAAAGCTCTTTAC
This sequence comes from Limnephilus marmoratus, assembly GCA_917880885.1. Taxonomy (NCBI): domain Eukaryota; kingdom Metazoa; phylum Arthropoda; class Insecta; order Trichoptera; family Limnephilidae; genus Limnephilus; species Limnephilus marmoratus. The sequence continues at coordinate 16,333,824 of OU862906.1, forward strand.
CAATTTCTGACTTTACCTTGTGAGATGAGAGGTGTACAGTTGGCAGAGGCAAAGTTCTTTACCAATTTATGACTTTGAGGTTGAATCTTTTGTAAACTATTTTAATTGAACATATCTTACCATTTTAAAACATACCCAAATATGTAGATGGAATCATATGCAACAAACGAAAATAATTCATTGCATGTTCTAACTATTTGTCTCTAATGCAATCCAAGCTAGGGCCACGTCCTATTTTAATATTTTTTACAAAAATATGATAAACTAAAATACTTTACACAAGATTGAACATCAAAAATCAACTGTCAAGGGTGTAAGGGTTCAAAGTAGACATGGGCAGATTCATTCCCAGAAGTGAATCGATTCAGTCTGATTCCCTCGGCTTTTTGAATTGATTCCTTTTATTCAATCCTTTAATTCAATTAATTCCAAAAAAAAAACCCTCGTTTATATGTATGTATACATAGATATATTATCTAATGCGTAGTTTCCATGTCAGAAAACTAAAGTAGACGTGAGTGGGGAGGCTACGAAGCACCGCACAAAGAGGAGACCGAAAGGCTACGAAGAACCGCAAAGAGAGGAGACCGATAATACTATCTCATTCTCTCGCAGACTACATCCTTTAGATGCATCTGTTTGACTATTTTTATTGTCGTTATTTTTCGTTTCATCGAGTTTCAAATCACAACGGTGCTAAGGAAGTTTTCACTACGCAAAGCACTCTTCCTAGGGTGAATTATGTTGTTCTGAAAAATTATAGGTACTAAAAACGACGCGCGACGGGGTTAACTAAATATTTCAATGCGTACTTAGATATTATTTTGCCAAAAGACAAATTTTTGACAAGAAAAATGAATTTATATTAGGCTAGCAATTAAACCTTAAAATTGAAAAGTTTTTGTGGTTAACTCCTAAAGTTTTACTATTTTTTATTTATTTATTAAACTTAAAATCGTTCCACTTCACGTGATCTAAACTTCCCATACCTTCAGCCTCGCAAAATATCCCAATTGTGGTTGCCATAGTTTCATTAGCTCCAGACGGGAGCAGTTGGAACTTGTGCGGTATTCACATAAAAAAACATACTGTTATCGCGCTTTCCGATCCAGTCACCTGGATCATTCAAATATATATTTTTAAATGCACCTACCTCAATGGTGAAGTTAAAACCATGCGCCGAATAAAAACTAATTAAAAGTCTGGGCGACACGCACCATATAATTTATTACAAAAATAAAGGAAAAAATCACTCGATTATCATTTATCAGTATCACGGTTCGACAGCGACTGATGCATAAATATACTAACCCCGACTGATGTTTTTTTACGGCTAGGTAAACAGATACTATAAAAAAAATATATATAAATAAACATCGTTTTGTTTCTACACGCATTGCATAATTTACGCACGTGTGAGGGAGAAAAAATGTAGGATTAACTTTCGCTTTTTAGTCTTTTTATTAACGTTTAGGGTCCGAAGTGGGGAGTTTCGCCGTAAGATGACGGCTTGGCCGCGCGGGGACCAACGACGAACCGATTTTCTGCGGGCATCAAGACATGAATTAGGAACTTCTGACTAATAAGTGTCTTTTGTCTTGCTGTGACTTGAATAACTTGCATTCCGCGGACCGGTCGGATCGACTCGACACGTGGGACCCGGGGACCCGTGGGACTACGACGTCACAAATGAATAAGAAATAAATGTTTTGATTCCTTGAATAAGTGAAACCGAGATTGGGGTTGCGGATTGGGCGCTACAGTCAGCGCAGACTTGTAGGAACGATTCCTCATCCCTCCGTGACTATGACAATAGCGGGATTGGCGGGACGACAGTGAAACAGACGCGGCACTCGGAGCTCAGAATTATTTGACTCGCTTGGCGGTTTTGTCACTTGGATTGGGACGGGAACTCTGGCCTACGGGGTTTTTTGTAGGTATAAGATTTACTGCGCGGGATACTACACAGTACACGTGATAGGCAATTTCGCGGCGTGCATCGCCTGTAGTAGGTGTAACTATTGTTGTACCTATTGTTGTACTGTGCCGTCCTTCTCCCCATATAAGGGGTTGGACCCTGGACCGAGTCCCCGCCTACTGACCATGGCCGGTCTTATGGAACTGGTGGAGTTCCACCTGTCTGCCGCGCCACCCCCCGTGACATGAAGAGGCTGGGGAGAAGGCTGAACGGCATCCGAAAGCTTTCCGTCCCGCCTCCGGCGACCCAATGCTTTTCTCCCTAGGGTCTTCTTCTATGATTTCCAGTTACTTTCGTCTAGGCACCACCGGCTAGCTGGCTTAAGGACGACGCCGCCGGTTATCGGGAGGCCGGACAATAAGCCTTCTTCATTCTCTCGGGTACTGCCGGTAGTCAGGTTGCGGTGACACCAGTTCTACTCTGTGTATATACATTATTTTTCTTTTGTTTCTTTTTTCTTTTATGTACAGTGCCTGTTGCTGCCCGCCGGATCGTGTGTGGTCTTTGCTGTCATGAGCTGATTACTCATGACGGCTGCTGTCATTTTGTTTTATATTATTTTTTATTTTTTGTTGATGTTACTAACAACTTGTTTGACTGTCCATGAGGCTCACTGTTTTTGCATTGACACCTCAATGGGCTTTAGAATTGTAGAGATTGACCATTACAGTACAGTCCTGTAGGCGCGTCCGCATACCGTTACCTAACACCGTATGAGGGGACATTGAAGGTCTAGATTCGTTACATTAAATGTAGAGCCGTTTATTCAAAAAAATTAGATTCTTGCGAGAACTCCGAAGGGGCGACCATAAGTTGCCTATACCGGGTGGGACAGTGGTGGGTACTTCAATGTAGTAGGTATACCTATCCGCGCAACAAATATCCAGAATAATATTTTATTTAATTCCTACGAAACACTACAATATTTATAGAGTACATTATTATTTTCTTACCTCAATATAACATGAAATATTTAACTGAAAAATAAATTAATCGAAATAAAAAGAAATATGGTGCTGTTAAAAAATCGTAAGATGCAAGGCCAAGGGTAAGGAATAAAGATTTAATTCCTTTTGAAAATGAGAATCAGATCGAGTGTGTTACAAAATTTAATTTATTCATTTAATTATTCTATATATGCTAGCATATATTGAATCATTTGGCGGGTACGACTAGCATATATTGAATCATTTGGCGGGTACGAGATAAGCCGCCATAGCTCAGTGGTCAGAGCAATCGACCGGCAATCGAGAGGACACGGGTTCAAGTCCCGTTGGCGTCATGTATCTTTTCTCGGAAGATTTTTCAATGTGGATGAGTGTTTCAGGCTGATAATTATTGCTTATAATAATTTATTCATTTAATTCATTCATTCAATTTTGCCCACGTCTAGTTCAAGTATTGTTAGAACCTTGTAAAATAAATGGAGCTTGATGTTAAAATACTTGATACAATATATACGGAATTAAAAAATATATATATATAGATACATAAATATATATATATTTTCAAACATTGTATAATAACCAATACATTGCAAAAACAATTAAATAAAAGAAAATAACAAAAAAAATTTTAGCATAATAAATACATTTCCTTTTGAGCAAAATTTTACACGGAGGTACAGTTAAAGTATAATTAATATTTCATGCTTAAAATTGTTGTAGGACATGTGGAAAATATCCAACTTTCCAGCGAGGCAGTTAATTTACCTAATTCTGCACTTATTTTTATTTATTTTATTTTATTTATTAGCGTTATAAACAGTCTGTACAAAATTCATAAATGACAGTGATAAAAATAAGTATGTCATAGACCAATAAAATAACGACAAATTAATTTAAATTTAGAACCATAATGCAAAAATACACAATACCTACATTTCAATTTACATTTAAATTTTGATGGATATCAATAATATGTTTCAGGAAGTGATTTTATTTGAATTCGAACTGCTAAAAGTAAGAGAGAAAATGTGGTGATACTAAGAATAAAAAGAGAAATACAGAAATCAATGAAATATTAAGATATTAGTTAAACATGTGGCATTCAATAGTGTTATTTTTTTATGCATGCTGTGAATTTATCAAGGTTTGTATTAAACACATCGATATTTGGGCATAATCTGTTAAATGTGCTACAGCTTCTTCTTACAAATACTTTTTCAAGATAATTTGTCTTGCTCTTAGGGACATAAAAGGTGTCTGGAGATCGAGTAACTCTAAATGGACATCTGAAATGAATATTTTGTAGTAAGTACGGGCTATCAATGAAGTTATGAATAATCTTATAGAGCATTAATAGGTCTCTGATATCTCGGCGTTGATCAAGAGATTTAAGGTTTACGGGGACATATTTTTCATCATTTCGCACGCGATAAGAGACATATTTCATAAACTTTTTCTGAACTCTTTCTATATTTGCTTTATATGTAGAACAATGAGGGTTCCACACTGTAGAAGCATACTCCAGGTGGCTTCTAACATAGGATATGTAGAGAGTCTTAAATGTTTGTGGATTTTTGAAAGCTGAACTTACTCTAAGAATAAATCCCAACATTTTCAAAGCCTTCGACGTGATATGCTCGACGTGAGATTGAAAAAGAAGCTTACTATCTAATAGAACTCCAAGATCTCTTATTACATTTACTCTGTTTAAAATATTGTTCTTTATAATGTAAGGATATAATATTGTGTGTTTCTTTCGAGAATAAGATATAACACTACATTTATCTGCATTCAAAATAAGGCGATTTTCTAGACAATATACATTAACCAGAGAGTCAAGGTCATTCTGGAGCTCTAGACAATCGATCTTAGACTTAATGATTTTAACAATCTTTTTGTCATCTGCATATAGGTACAGTTGAGAGTTATGGATAGTTTTGTTAACGTCATTCAAAAAATATTGAATAAGAGGGGGCCAAGATGAGATCCTTGGGGAACTCCTGAGGTTACGGGGACGAAACTAGAGCAGAATCCTTGTACAGTTACAGCTTGTGTACGATTGTCGAGATAAGAGGCTAACCAACGAAGGAGGTCACCATGTATACCCATTGCTTCGAGTTTCTCAATTAAGATGCTGTGTGGGATTTTAGTAGTCTGTGTAGACTACATCGACTTGATATCCGTTATCTATAGCAACAAGTACTGTGTGAACAAACTCACATAGATTAGTTTCTGTTGATTTTTTGGTGACAAAACCGTGTTGATTCGAAATTATGTGTGGTCGTATGCAAGGAAAAATGATATCAAAAACTATTTTTTCAAAAAGTTTACCCATTATATTTAACTTAGAGATTGGTCTGTAATTTTAAATATTATGCTTGTCTCCTTTTTTGAATATAGGCACAATGTATAAACTTTTCCATTCCTGCGGAAAAATTCCAGAAGATAATGAAGCTTTGAATATTAGGCTTAGTGGATAACATAGAATACTAGCGCAATTCTTTAAGAATACAGGGTGTTTACCATTAGGCCCACTGCCTTTGGTAGGGTCTAATGATTTAAGATATTTACAAACTAATTCAGTGTTTATATTAACATTATTAAGAATGAGAACTGAGGTGTTTGGATTATATATTCGAGTTGTAGATGAGGTGCACGGGGCGGGGGATTCGAAGGAGGATTGGAAATGCATGTTAAATAAGTTACTTATATCTTCCCCACCGATACATGCTGAGAGCGAAGAAACATATTGTTAGGAATTTCAGAGTTTTTTTTGCTTAGATTTAACAAAGGTCCAAAAGTGTTTGGGATCGGTATTAATATTAATTTCAGCCGTATTAATAAAATTATTGTAGCACACTTCTTCCATACACTTTTGTCGTTCTCGGAGAAGAGAGAAAGTTTGATAGTCAGAGTTACGGTTATAAATTTTGTATTTTTTATGAAATTTAAGTTTATCTTTAATTACTTTTTTTTAATGCGGGACTGTACCATGGAGGATACCTAGAGTCTATGTTAAATGATCTAGATGGTACATGCGCGACAATTACCTTATTTAATTCGAAATAGAATCGTGCCGTAATTGAGTCTACATTGCTGCTGTTTAGAGTCGTTGTCCAGTCAACGGCTGCTAAGGCGCTATTAATCTGCACATAGTCAGCGTTGTGATAGGAGCGGACCGTGCGCGAGCGCAGCATTTGCAGGGATAGCTCGCGGGATATGCGCAGCGACACCTCCAACGAGCGGTGGTGTACATCCACTGGCACTAGCGGCATGTCGCACCCGATTACAGTGCACGCGCAATTCGATATCACCAGGTCCAGAACACGCTCGTTTACATTAAGCTGGCTGTTGAATTGACGGAAACCAGTAAAGTCTAAAAAATCAGAAAGAATTGAAGTCAGTGCATCGATTGAGGATCGATTAAGTACCAGGAAACCGTCCACGGTTAAAGGCGGAAGCCACGGGGATGTCGTATGTTAAAATCTCCTAATAGAAGGAATTCATCATTGGGGAAATTGGTATGCAACATAGATATAAATTCAAAAAAGTCACCTAATGTTTTAATCTGCTCTGCGCCTTGCACGAAATATGAACAGTATATACGTAGTTTAGAAGCACTTACTCCAGAGTCTAGTGCAAGAGTAGCTGTAGCTGTCTCTGAACGCTTGAAGGGCGGGAGAAAGGGTGAGGGGTATGTGGGCAGTTCGCGGCGTACTGCAATAAGTGAGCCACCGCCGAGTGCCTGGTCTAACGAAACATAGTCGCGATCACAACGATACACTACATACTGTTCATCAAATAATTCAGAGTCAAATATGCTTGGCAAGAGCCATGTCTCAGTCAGGCATATCACGTCATAATTGGCATTCAAAACACCGAATAGGAAAACATGGGATTTAGTTCGGAGACCTCTAACATTTTGATAATAAATATTCAAATCACCGATAATATACATTTGTATGGAACATACAGGTTAAGCATAGATATAAACATTAAGAGCACATACTTAATATAAGAAATTGTAAATAGAATTAATGCCACATTGTTATTATAATACCCGTAACTTGTAAAAATAAACAATAAAAATAATAAAGAGTTATTGTTAGTTCCAAAACCTGATCCTATGATTATGAAGCATATTAAAAGCACATACCTACGTAAATTTAAACAAGTTAATTAATTGGTGTTCTCTTAACAAACTTTTTTTGAACATAAATAAGTGTCATTCAATAAGATTTTACATAATAAGTCAACCAATAATTCATCCGTGTGTACTTAACAACTCTACCCTTACCTCTGTCGAAGAAATTAATGACCTGGGCATAATTTTCGACTCAAAATTAAACTTTATATCCCGTATAAACACAAAATGCTTGGCTTCATTCTTCGAAATACCAGAGGTTTTAGGAATATTTCAACTGTAAAAATTTTGTATACATTCTAAGTACGTAGTCAAGTCGAATATAACTCCTTGATCTGGTCCCCCCATTTTAAATTACATTCAGATACAATCGAAAAAATTCAACACAAATTTCTAAGACATATAAATTTTAAACTCGGTATTCCCATTGAAAACATAAATTATAACTACTTGATGAAAGAATTAAATTTATTAAATCTCTCAGATCGAAGAATTATATCCGACTTAATATTTATGTTCAAAATTGTAAATGGTAAAATAGACAGTCCTGATTTAACTAAGCTCATCGAATTTCATATACCCAGTAGAGCAACTCGCTCCAAAATCTTGTTTCAATGTAACAACAACAGAACTGAGTACACGAAACACTCACTTTTACCTAGATTACATGAAGTTAGTAATAGATACGCAGATGTGGCGGATCTATTTAACTGCACGGAAGCTAGGTACAAGAAGGCTATTCTATCATATATCTTCAATCAATATTAATTTTATTTATACTATAGTATTGAATGTAATTGTAGCCCTTTGTGTCATTTCTTAATCAAATGCCAAAATTAACTTAACTCTTTTTTATAATTATTTCTTTTGTACCTACAACTAATATTTTGTGACATGTAATATGTATTTATAGTATATTTATACCGTTAATAAATAAATAAATAAATAAGTAAATGAATAATGAACAGTAAAAATGGTAATATTTTGATGGTTATGTTTTGAATTTTTTTTTATGGTAATATTTTAATATTTTGGTGGTAATATTTTGAAGTTTTATACAATTTTGTTTAAATCCTCATTTTTGAGGATTGCTCTTATATGCGAGCCTTCTGTTTTCCTAATAAGGATTCTACAATTCCGGACCCACACAAACCGATATTGGTTAAGCTTGGCCGCTTCCTTCGTCAGGTGTAGCAGCCGTTTAGATGCGCTCGTCAGGTGGTCATTGGCGTAAACACGGGAATCACCGCCGCAACCGATGTCACTGCTGATTAAGTTTCGCTTCGATCGGATTAAGGCCAAGAAATCATCTTTTCGGTACCTCGCTTGCATCTTGATGATTATTGATTTATGTTGCCCTTTCTTAGACTCCTTCGGTGCCACCCGGGTGACAAAATCAATGTCCATTTTTGGATCGAGGTCGAAACCAGTTTTTTGGCAAGGCTGGTTATTATGTTTATTAAATTTTCATCCTTCTTCTCAGGAATGCCGACTAATTCAATATTTGAGCGGCGTGCCCACTGGTCGCGCTACTCCATGTCTTCCTGAATGTTGGCGATGCAGGCCTTTAGGGAATCCACTTCATTTTTCAGTAGGTCGACCATCTTAAGCTTGTTCTCCAATGTTGAAATTTTTTTTGTCAATATTGTAGGCACCGCGAACATTATTTTTGTGCCCTGTTATTATTTTCAAACTGACAACACTGCCTGCGCAGTCGTAATGCGCAGATGACAGAAGTGAGCTCGGATTTGACGTAACGTTCGAGATCATTCTGTCACCGGCTTTCTTCCCCATCAGCACTCGCCATTAAATTTGCTTGCGTTAAAATTATTGTCGCGAATAACTCATGTGAACCTTTAAGTTACTTTATGTAAATAAATCTACCCATCTAAAAATATCAAAGTGTCATTTATTTGATTGAGTTGCGCGACATTTAGATTGCGGGATATCTCCGAGCAGTAAGCAGAGATATTCCGATCCATCTAAAATTGGTGACCTCCGACAAAGAACTTTGCTGGCGGGGAATGATTGTCGGAGACAGGGTCCTGGAACAGCATGTAAGTAAAATCTTTTTTAGTATTGCTAAACTTAACGTAAATTCATTTTAGTAAATGTTCCAGTAATTTTTAAAATAAATACACGACCGTGTTATTTCGATAGCATTGTCACACATTCTTGTCAAACACATGTTTTACATCTAATTATCAATTGAAACATCATCATCCCACTAATGTTTTAGTAACATAATCATTTTTTACAGAATAATAAGTGCGTTTTACATTATTATCCCGCTATGTTTTGTTAAAATAAATTGTTCCTTCCTGAATGATAAGTGCGTTTTACCCTCTATTTCAGTGAGAACGGATTGGCGCAGCGATGACCGTAGGTGATCATCACCAGGGAACGAGGCATCCCGAGTTCATCACCAGGGAACGTGAATCCTGAGATCTCCGCCAGAGAACGCAGGATCCTGAATCCGTCATCAGGGAGACCAGCATCTACTCCATCTGCATCCAGAATTCATCTGAGAATCGTCGCCGGATAAAATTGGTTCGACATATTTTTACGACAATGATGCCATATTTTTTCTTGAGGTCAAATTAATACAATAATGTTGCAAATGGCACATGTTCTGAATTGTAACGATTTTTAAAGTTTCTTTCTTATCATCTAAAACTATTTAATATCATCGAAAACGAGTTTATTTATACAACAAAACTCTCAACGCATTTTATGATAATTGGTATTACAATTCAATTCAACCAATAAATAGTGGATGTTAAATTATTCCCACTTATTTTCTATTCAAATTATTTTCATTTGAATATTATTTTAAAATTATAAAAAAGATATTAGTGTGGATTATTATTTTTTAAAGTATACAATTGAGAATTTCAATTTTTTTAAATATTTTTATCGCTTTGATAATCATTGAACTTGTCGGATATTCAATATTTTTTTTTCTTACCTGAATTGTCTTTAAGAAAAAGACATACCTAAGTGTGGATAGCATTATACAATTGAGAATTTCAATTATTTTCATCTAAAATTGGTTTCACTTGATAATGAATCATTGATCATTACTTTGACAGTCCTCTATGATATATTTTTGCCTCGCCTTTTATAGTTTACAAAAAGAGTGATTTCCAAATTTAATCTTAAATTTTGATTTGAATAGTTTTTAATTTGTAAAAGAATTTACAATTTTGCCAATAGTGGATGCTATATTTTCCCACTTAGTTTTGATAAAAATCTTAACACCAATTATTTTTATTTGAATATTTTTAAAAAAAATTTTAAAAAAAGAGGTTAGCGCAGATTATTGCCATTACACTGTCTATTTTGCCTTCGTCCATATTTATTTAATTGCACCGACGAAGAAGCTATCCAAATAATGGAAAATTACCAGCGAATGGAATGCGGCTCCGGAGATTCGAAAAATGAATCGAAGACCAGTTCCAACCCAACAGTATATAAGGTTATCTCTCTCTCTCTCAGGTTATGTGGGTCCTAGCGATCCGTAATGTAGGAAGGTTCTGCTTTTTTTTTTTCCAGAATAAAAAAAGAACAAGAATGTTTGGGAATAAACGAAAACAGGTTTCTACTTGTGAGGTTAAATTGGTTTCAGCAATAAAAGAGTTCATTTCCAAAACAGCCAAAGCCCAGTATAATTTTATAAAGAACATAACAATGTTGCCCTTTTGAGGGGCCGGGTTTCACATCCCCAAAAACATAACAGATTCTGAAACATAACAGATTCATAACAGATTTGACAGGAATATAATTAAGCAGAAAGAAATATCGTACCTGCGGACCATGGATCTTTATCTAATTCTACACTGACACGAACTCCCAATTCACTTGAATATAGCGCGTCGATGAACCGCGGGCCACATTCTCTCGCAATCTCCAGGATGGGAACCAGGAAAGACCCCCAGGAAGGCCAGAGAATGAGGACTCCCCGCCAGGGAGCAGCATCCAAGATCAGCACCAGCGCTCCGGTTGAGCCCACCGGATGAAACACGATTTCCGTCAGCACACCTCATCAGGAAATGAACGCCGAGTGACCATCCGTCACAAATATGAGCAGCAATAACCGTACCAGGTCATAAGGACTCTCCCTCGCAAAGCTTTTCAATATGCCAGTCGCGATTATGTAGGTAATTTACAATACCGTTATTTCGCGGATAAATATCGGTCCCAATGGCGGCGACCAATCACATTAGAAACAGCGTTCCGATCACATCAGAAAGAAGCGTTTGCAAAATGTACATCGCCCGGCTCGCGATTAAAATCGTTTAAAACAATTTGTAACGAAGAGATTATCCCATTTTTTAAATCCAAAACTATCACTAAAGTGACAAGTCGAATCAACACCGGCTTCCCGTACGGTGCGAATTCAAAAAGTAAAAACCAGAGAGAAAAAAAAAGTGTTGCCAATCCATTCCGTGCTGTTCAAATTATCAGGTTAGTGGTCAGGTAAATAATTATATCACAAATTGATAATTATTTACGTGACAATTCCCCCCTTCTCACGAAAATGTTTGGCCCCAAACATGAAATCCACGGTTCCGATGTAAAAAAAAAATAAACAAATAAAAAAATAAAGGTACACTAACTAACTAACTAACTAGAAGATAGGTCCATCAGGTATCTAGAAATTTTACAACAAGTAACCATTAGCAATCATAAACAATAAATCATATAAATCTAGATAGATTGAAAGAACAATGAGAATAGGATGGTACGAGAATAAGGAGTCTACAACACCTTCAGCAACGATGGAGCTGGGTGCTGGCATTACTGGCTGAAGTCCAGACCTGTTATTCTCATGACATCCTAACATCGGGAACATCTTAAAAATAAAGAACACAATCAATGAAAAGAAAAAAAATTATGCACAAAGCATCACTTTTCCTTCAGCAGGAAATTTTGCCATTAAAAAAGAGGCTTCACTTTAGGGTGGTCAACCATCCCTCACTTCACTGAATTTAGGCTATTTATTAATAGCGAAAAGGTAACTATTCTATCTACCTAGGTCCAACAGGTCTAATAGGTTAACATAGAATTTTATTCAACAAAATACAGAACAGACATTACACCTAGAATGAGGAATATCTTTCACAGATATTTAACTTAGTTTAATTAAGTTTAAAAAAAAGATTTATAACAATGTAGAACCATAAGTATATGAGTAGTACTTGTGTATTAATGAATTAGTTAGACCAAGATTGCAAAACTTGTCTACTAAAAGTGGTTAGATTAGGGTTTACATTTTTTAGAAATACCTATCCGTACAGGTGGTTACAATAGGGTTTACATAATAAGAAATACCTATGTTTCAAAATTAAAAAATTAGATCAGGTTTTACAATACCAAAGATATACCTGTCTACAAGTGGTAACAATGAGTATCAGTAGGAACACAAAGACAAGCGAAACAGAATCTAGAATGTTTAGCTGAATGCATAGGGATTACAATTTAACAAAAAAAACCTAGCTAATAGTAGTGAACCACTATGAAAAAATATATAGAGTACAAGCCATTTTAATAACTAAAACAGTGTACATAGTTTGCACAAGAAAAAGACTGAGATCACACCGTAGACGGAGATCCTTCAAAATATTACTTCAAAAGTAAGCAAAAGGCAAAATTTCTTGAACAGACAATATGTATTGGTGATCGAATATATTGTGATAATCGACACTATCTAAATTGGTGATCAATCAAAACATTTGAATGACACTAGGTACAAAATTGTGTAGAGAAACACTGGTGTTTCAGCAGTAAGACTAATATAAATATTTTACTTATGACTATAAGCTATACAAAAATACGCTCTCCTGTGCTAGAGGTAGAGTATTATATATTCCATGCTGGAATTACTTAATAGGAAAGTATGCCGAAGCAGTACTACCTTTGTTAGAAAGACATAATAATGTTGTTAATAAACTATGACTTAATATTATTCACTTTAAGGAAAGCTAAACCAAACTTAATTGTAACAAATACTAGCTAAATATAATCTATTTATTATATAATAAAATCTATTTATGAAAATATACACATTTTGTATACCAGAAAGTTGCTCAAATCTCTGCTACACAAAGAACTACACTTAAGAATATATTTTGTTCTCTAGTTCCTTGGAGGATCTTTGGTTATAAGGCATGTCGGAGGGACGACAAAATGGAAAGAAAGCTCCACTGAACTAGAGAAAAAAAATGGATTTAGATTTAAAAGTAGGGAACAATACAAAATATCCGTTAACTGACGGAGTAGAGATGCGATACCAATGTGTGCGTGTGTGCATTGCAGTGATAATACTGACAGAAATAATATAGACAGGGTGTCTACTAAAAAAAACGAGAAATACTCATATCCAATCTAATTATATATATCACTTGAGAGAAAAAAAAAAATAAGTCATGTGAAGGAGAGAGAAAAAAAAATAATGACTTAAGGTTTGGGCGCCACTGATCATCAGATCAGATTCTAGTTGAACGAGGGTAAATAACCGTTTATCATCAATAAACTAGAATATTGCGTTTACTCCGACCACATGCTTTGGAGGTACCAAACTCCAAGACACATAACCTGAACAAACACATAAAGAAACAAATGAAATGGAGTGGAAGGTTGGTAGTCTTACACACCACGACATTGGCTTCCTATAATGTACTTAAAGTAATAATTAGTCTAAACGAACGATATCCTTGACGTGAAAATTTCCTACTATTTTTCCTTTCATATCTGCCAAAGTATAAATTAAATCAGAGACTTTACCCTTTATGACATTGCGAACAAATCTAGGTGCCAATTTATGAGAGAAATAATCTGGTCCACTGGATTGAACAAAATTTTTCCTCCAAATGACGTCTCCAACATCATAAATAACCGACTTACGACGCAAGTTGTAGTGTTGGGCATTCTTTTTAAAAGCTTGTAGTAATGCATTAGAAACTTGCTCATAAATTGGAGCTAACTCTTCCAATTTTTTAGCAAATTCACTTCTAGATTGTTTTAGGGTAGTGTCTGCGACACCAGAAGAAATATTTATTTCATGAAATTTTCCGTCAATGATTTGTTCTCTTCCGTGCATGAGGAAAAAAGGCGTGAAACCTGTTGCGAAATTAACCGTATTATTCAAGGCTGACTGAATCTGAGGCAGAAATCTGGACCAATTACGATGGTCAGACTCGGTCAAGATAGACAAGGCAGTCCCGATAGTTTGGTTATACCGCTCAACTACATTGTTTTGCGGGGTGTAATAAGCGTTATAAAAAGGCATGGGAACATTATAATCTGATAACAATTGTTTAAATTCTTTTGAGACAAATTGTTTCCCGTTATCACATATAAAAGTTTGCGGAACACCGTGTACCAAGAAAATATATTGTTCTACATTTTTAACAATGCTTTTAGCAGTAGCATTTCTGAGCGGAAAAATCCAAGTATATTTCGAAAAAACGTCAACAACCGATAAAATGTACATAAATCCCGCGTAACTACGTGGAAGAGGACCAACAAGGTCGATAGACAACATTTGCATCGGTCTGTTGACTAATTTTGGATTCGTAGAAATGCCAGCCGGCGCAGATGTATTTATTTTATGTGCCTTGCACGTTTTACATTTATTAACAAACTTTTTGACATCATTATACATACCCGGCCAAAAATAACGGAGTTGAACTTTCTTATATGTTCTGAATACACCTGGGTGGCAAGAGCTAATAGACTCGTGTTCTTTACTTAAAATAGCGTTACGGTCCTTAAAAGGAACTACCAGCTTCCAAGCTGTATCCTCCTGTAGAGCGAAACGGGACTTAGAGTGACGAAATAAACAATTATCCTTAATTTGAAAATTATTAAAACGTTGAGGATTATTTTTACAATTAGTAAATAAGTTATTGTACCAATTATCCGTGCTAGTAGGAAGGTTGTCAATGGCTCCAATAGTTAAATCGTCTTTACGCGAAAGAGCGTCGGGTACAGTATTAAATTTACCCTTCCTGTGGACTACGTCAAAAGAAAATTGAGAAAGGCGGGTAGACCAACGTGCAAGTCTGCCTGTCGGATTTGATAAAGACACTAGCCATTGCAAACTGGAGTGGTCAGTTACTACTGTGAAGTGAACTCCCTCTATGTAGGGCCTGAAGTGATTCACCGAATCTAACACCGCTAAGAGTTCGCGCTCCGTCACGCCGTAGTTTCGCTCGTGAATGTTCAAACACCTAGAAAAAAAAGAAACCGGGTGTTCTTCTCCTTCAAAGACCTGTGTGAGCACTCCGCCTATCCCAACGTTGCTCGCGTCACAGTGTATGGTAAAAGGAAGTGAAAAATCAGGACAATTGATAACTGGCGCAGAAGTTAATGCCTTTTTTAATTTTTTAAAAGAGTCTTCAGCCTCTGAAGACCAAGAGAAATTACTCACCCCCTTTCTTGAGCCAGTGAGTCTTGTTAAAGGGGCCGCTATTGTGGAAAAATTCTTGATGAAACGTCTATAATATCCACAAAGTCCAATAAATGCTTTTAACTGTTTAGAATTCCTAGGAGTGGGGTAAGTTCGAATAGACTCTAGCTTGACTGGATCTGTGCGAAGACCCTTTGCATCAACAATATAACCCAGATACTTCAACTCGTCCTTACAAAACTCACATTTTTTGAGATTAATTGTTAAACCTGCTTCTTTAATACGTGTGAAAACTTTATTTAACAATTCTAAATGTGACTCAAAATCTTCTGAAATAATAATTAAATCATCCAGGTAGCAGAAAACGTTTTCATCGAACTCTGGACCAAAAAGAGCATCAACAAGACGCTGTAATTCACTAGGTGCATTTTTCAGACCAAATGGCATCCTAACAAATTCAAAAAGTCCATGACCTGGTACAACAAAAGCCGTTTTAGAACAAGAGTCCTTATGTAAAGGTATCTGCCAAAAACTTTTCGATAAATCAATAGAGGTTATAAAGCGTGCACCACGTAGCTTGTCTAAAATGCGCGAAATATACGGCAAGGGGTACGAATCCCTTGTCGTGACGCTGTTAAGTTTCCTAGAGTCCAAGCAGAACCTTGCAGAACCATCCTTCTTAGGCACGATCAAAACCGGATTCGACCAAGCCGAACGCGAACGGCGAACAACACCTAAATCTAACATTTCCTTAAGTTGTGATTCAAGTTGTTGCTGACGAGTTTGAGACAAAGGGTAATACCGTTGCTTAATGGGATCTCCTGTTGTATTAATTTTATGCTGCACTAAATGAGTACGACCCAGTCCACATTTTTCAAACGAAATTGACTTAAATTTATCAATTACATTATTTAGCCTATGATTGTCTTGAGGGGACAGTAGGGAAGCTGATGTGATCTTGCGAATTTCACTTAAAGTATTCTCAACATCACGTCCACTGTTGGCCTTTGAAAACAATTGAGGAGCGATGTCAAATTGTTTCCAAAAGTCGACTCCCAAAACAATCACGGGAGAAAGAGACGGAATTACAAAAAAAATTATATATTTCTTAATACTATTAAAAGTAACTAGTACCCGCATAGTACCAATTACATCTTGATGTTTACCATCCGCGGTGGTAACGTAAGAATCAAGCTTATCTAACTTAAAACCTAAACTTAAGAAAAACCTATACAGTGAACCACCAAAACAACTCACACTAGCTCCGCTATCCAAAAGAGCTGAAAAAACTAAATTGTTAATTGCAATATTAACATGAGGTCTAATATCTTGACCGCTGGTCATCATCGGCATGAATGCGTCCATGTCATGGTCGATGGGACTGGTACTCGAGTTTGAAACTATCGGTGGTCTCCTAGCATCCTCGCTAGCAGAATGTGGGGGACCCCCGTCTAGTTTTTTGAATTATGTCGTTCAGGATTAGCTTGTCGCTTGGTATGATTCTTCTGAGAATCAAACTTCCATTTTCTACAAAACGGCTTGGAATGACCTTTTATATTACAATAAGCGCAAAGTAATTTATTTCTATAAAATTGTGCAGAAGGTGAAGAAGAAGAAGAAGAGGAAGAAGGTGCAGCATTATTATTCAACGGAACGGATGACGGTTTATTCTTGTCTTTGACCGAATTTGCTTCATCGTCGGAAATAGCTAAACTTTTTTCAAATCGCTTACAAACACTAATTAAGGAATTTAAATTTTTATCCTCAAAATAAGCAATAACAAGAGCATATTTCGGCAATAGGCTATTGCACACTAAATCCACAATTTGTTCTTCCGGAAGTTGAACGTTTAATCTTAAATTAGCTAATTGCACGTCTTCAACATAATCAACTACGCTTTGATTATACTTCTGTTTCATAGAGAAGAGAGCTTTTAAAGCTTCGGTTTGGTTAGCGATTGGATCAAAACGAGATAAAATTAGTTTTTTCAGTTCTAGCCAAGTTAAATTATCTTTATAAATGGTACGATACCATAGCAATGCTCTTCCCTCCAAAAGGTCAGCAAACGAAGTGACAACAAGCGGCAACTCAATATGACGACACCTAGATAACTCCTCCACACGTTGTATAAAGTCACGGATGTCTGAAGATCCGTTAAACTTAACACCCCAGCTATGTACGGAAGGATTTGTAGTTATATTCTGATAATAATTATTAGTTATGATGGTATTTGTATTAGGACTTTCATCACTGCTTGTTTCTTGTTGAGAAGAAGTACCACTAGATTGTTTAAGGTTCCTGTTGTAAATTCGCGCTTGCTCTCTCATGGCGGACAAAGTGGGTTCTGGAGTAATATTAACGTCAGAAAGCATCTGAATCATTTCCTCTTTTGAGGCCCCGTTGATGTTAGACAACGACATTTTGTCAAATGGAATTTATTTATGTAAAAAAAACGAAGAAAAAATTCCAAATGATTCCATATAAAATAGTTAATATTTATGAAATAAACCGAATAACACTATATTAAGTCCGGAAAATTGTTTATAAAGTTATTACGATAACACAATCGAAGTATAATAATGACATCCGACACATGTCAACAAAAATCGCTCTCAGCTGATCTGTAATAACAACTGACATAACCATAGACAAACTTGCCAGCCTACAAAAATGTCCCGAAAATATTATCCGAAAAAAAAGAACGAAGCTGTTCTAGAAGGTATATTTATGTTTACGTTACACAAAATTTGAGAGCGAACGAAGCTCAACCGGAAACCAATACAAATTAAAGCAAAGCAAAAAAATGACATAATAATATGCACAAAATTTCAAACTACCGCGAAATATTTCATATAATCCATTATAACATTTATAACGCATCTACACACACACACTGGTACCATTATAACAGTATGAAGATATTAATGAATAATACATATCCAACCTTGAAAATTCGGAAAAAGAAGCAGAAACTTAAAACATAACAGACCGTTAGAATATACGGGCACCAAAAGCAGAATATTCAACTTAAAACGTTGGGAGCGCCAAATATAAGGTTATCTCTCTCTCTCTCAGGTTATGTGGGTCCTAGCGATCCGTAATGTAGGAAGGTTCTGCTTTTTTTTTTTTCCAGAATAAAAAAAGAACAAGAATGTTTGGGAATAAACGAAAACAGGTTTCTACTTGTGAGGTTAAATTGGTTTCAGCAATAAAAGAGTTCATTTCCAAAACAGCCAAAGCCCAGTATAATTTTATAAAGAACATAACAATGTTGCCCTTTTGAGGGGCCGGGTTTCACATCCCCAAAAACATAACAGATTCTGAAACATAACAGATTCATAACAGATTTGACAGGAATATAATTAAGCAGAAAGAAATATCGTACCTGCGGACCATGGATCTTTATCTAATTCTACACTGACACGAACTCCCAATTCACTTGAATATAGCGCGTCGATGAACCGCGGGCCACATTCTCTCGCAATCTCCAGGATGGGAACCAGGAAAGACCCCCAGGAAGGCCAGAGAATGAGGACTCCCCGCCAGGGAGCAGCATCCAAGATCAGCACCAGCGCTCCGGTTGAGCCCACCGGATGAAACACGATTTCCGTCAGCACACCTCATCAGGAAATGAACGCCGAGTGACCATCCGTCACAAATATGAGCAGCAATAACCGTACCAGGTCATAAGGACTCTCCCTCGCAAAGCTTTTCAATATGCCAGTCGCGATTATGTAGGTAATTTACAATACCGTTATTTCGCGGATAAATATCGGTCCCAATGGCGGCGACCAATCACATTAGAAACAGCGTTCCGATCACATCAGAAAGAAGCGTTTGCAAAATGTACATCGCCCGGCTCGCGATTAAAATCGTTTAAAACAATTTGTAACGAAGAGATTATCCCATTTTTTAAATCCAAAACTATCACTAAAGTGACAAGTCGAATCAACACCGGCTTCCCGTACGGTGCGAATTCAAAAAGTAAAAACCAGAGAGAAAAAAAAAGTGTTGCCAATCCATTCCGTGCTGTTCAAATTATCAGGTTAGTGGTCAGGTAAATAATTATATCACAAATTGATAATTATTTACGTGACAAGTATTGGAAATGATTAAACTGGTGGATTTACTCAGACAAGAAGTTAAAGAACTTACGCTTGCGGCAAATAATAATTATGATGATACATCAACATACTGCAATCGCTTCCGCACTCGCCGCAATCGGAACGAGCAACCTATGTCGCCAAGGGATCCTCCTAGAAGACCATCAAGTAGATCTCGGAGTAGATCAGACAACACTTCAACAAACGTGTTCTGCAGACTCCATGCAAGATTTGGCGAAAAGGCTCATAGATGTTACCAACCGTGCTCATTCAGAACGAAGAGAAATTCCACAGTAGAGACATGCGAAATTCCTACTCAGACTCGTCGTCTCTTCCTTCATGACCAAGAAACAAGCCAAAAGTTTTTAGTGGACACAGGCGCATGCATTTCTGTGATCCCGAAGACATCGAAAATAGCGAAGAATTACATAACTTCCGACAAGTGCCCCACAACTTTATACGGAGCTAATGGGAATTCCATCCGAACCTACGGCACAAGGACGATTGAACTTAAGTTCGGCCTCCGGAGAACAATGAAATGGCGTTTCATAGTGGCTGATGTGAATAGAGCCATACTTGGTGCTGATTTTCTCCATCATTTTAACTTGTCGGTCAACCTAAAAAAGGGTACACTTACAGACCAGTCTATAGGCTTACGGATTCGAGGCGCAACATCCAATGGACCCTCATCCGGTATCTCCAGTATTTCCTCATCACAAAAATACAGGGATATTTTAAATAAATATCCAGGCCTGACGCGACCGAATATGCAAGCTCTAAATAACAAGAAACATACAGTGACGCACTGCATAGAGACCAAGGGTCCACCCGTAACCGAACGAGCTCGCAGACTCGCACCAAAATTGTTAGAAGCAGCCAAAAAGGAGTTTAATTACCTTATGGAGCAAGGCATTTGCAGGCCGTCCAAGAGTAACTGGGCGAGCCCTTTACACATGGTGAAGAAGCCTAATGGGGAATGGCGACCGTGCGGTGATTATCGTCGTCTCAACGCCAAAACGATTCCCGACAAATATCCCATTCCGCAGCTCCAGGACTTCTCCCATAAACTCGCAAAAGCAAAAATCTTCACAACAATAGATATGCTGAGGGCATACTACCAGATCCCTGTGGAACCAGAAGATATACCCAAAACGGCTATTATAACACCATTTGGCCTTTTTGAATTTACGACTATGCAATTTGGATTATCCAACGCTGCCCAAAGCTTCCAGCGTTTCATGCATGCCGTAACCAGAGATCTGGATTTTTGCTTTGTTTATCTTGATGATATCCTTATAGCCTCCAGCAATGAAGAGGAGCATAAAAAACATTTGGATATTCTATTTAAAAGATTAGCAGATAATGGATTGGTAATTAACATTAAAAAATGTCAATTTGGACTCCCGACTGTTAATTTTCTAGGTCATACCATTTCACCGGAAGGGATGACTCCAATTAAAGAGAAAGTGAAAACTATTATCGATTTTCCTCTCCCCAAAACAGCCAAAGGATTAAGACGTTTTTTGGGAATGCTCAATTATTATAGAAGATTTTTACCCAACACTATCAGCGCCCAAACAACACTTTTTGATTGCATTTCTGGATATAAAAAGAATGACAAACGTATCCTTACTTGGACCCCGGAATTAACGGAGGATTTTAACCAATGCAAGCGACATCTCGCTTCTGCCGCATTGTTAGCACATCCAGACCCAAACGCTGAATTAGCAGTTAGGGTGGACGCATCCGACCTGGCTATGGGAGCATCATTGCAACAAAATAAAGGTACAGCTTGGCAACCTTTAGGATTTTTTTCAAGAAAATTTACCCCGGCACAGCGTAAATACAGTACGTTTGACCGTGAATTAACCGGTGTTTACGAGGCAATAAAGTATTTTAGGAGCAACTTAGAAGGTCGAAATTTTACTATTTACACGGACCACAAGCCCATCACTTTCGCTTTCAACAAGAAACGAGCCTCAAGTTCTCCTCGTCAAGAGAGACAACTAGATTATATATCTCAATTTACCACCAACATCAAACATATTTCCGGACACCAGAATACAGTTGCAGATACTCTTTCTCGCATTGAAGAGATAAATAGCCCTTCTGCAATTGACTATGAGAGAATGAGACAAGAGCAGAGTCACGACGACGAAATTACTAAGGCACTTGAGGACTCCTCTCTCTCTCTACGTCAAATGGTGATTCCTGGAACTAATTCTTCATTGTGGTGTGATATCTCTACCGGTCATGTAAGACCCTTCGTACCATCTAATATGAGAAAAGAGGTCATAGAAAATGTGCATAATGTTTGTCATCCAGGCATTAATGGGACTGTCAACAGTATTAAATTGAGATTTGTTTGGCCCAACATGGCGAAGGATATAAAGTTCTTTGTCAAACATTGCATAAATTGTCAAAAGGCCAAAATCTCCAGACATACAGTCGCGCCAAGAGCCACGTATGTTCTGCCTGAAGACCGTTTCCGGAACGTCCACATCGACTTGGTTGGACCCCTGCCCGCTTGTAGTGATTATCAATATCTGCTCACCATGATTGACAGATTCACTCGCTGGCCCGAAGCAGTTCCCTTAAAGAATATGTCAGCAGACACAGTCGCCACAGCACTGACAACTCACTGGATTTCGAGGCATGGTGTCCCCGAAACTATTACGACAGACCAGGGACGTCAGTTTGAGTCATGTCTTTTCAAGAAACTCACAGAAAAATTCGGAATCAAGCATACGCGGACAACCGCCTACCACCCTCAAGCTAATGGCATGATAGAAAGGTGGCATAGAACCCTCAAGTCGGCACTTATGGCTAACGGCGACCCGAACTGGTTGGAGACTCTCCCTATTATACTACTTGGATTGAGGTCAACAGTTCGTGATGATTTAAAATGCTCGCCTGCTGAACTTACCTATGGTAGAACGCTGAGGTTACCATGTGATTTCTTCACCCCTACGCCTCGCGAAGAGCCAGATACTTACGTCGGTCGACTACAAAGAAGATTTGAAAATATAAAATCTACTCCTGCCAGTAATCACGGTTCAGGAAAGTTTTTCATACATAAGGATTTACCTTCTTCTACTCACGTTTTTCTGAGAACTGATTCCGCACGAAAATCGCTGCAACTCCCTTACGATGGACCTTACAAAGTGGAAGAACGTAACGAAAAGACATACGTCATTATCATCAACGGAAAACCAATGCGCGTATCTATTGATCGCTTGAAACCAGCCTTCGTTCCTTCCGAAGAGAAGTTGACTATCGAAGAACCTGTCGCAGAACCTCCTCAAGTCAAGATTACTACTACAAGGTCCGGTCGAAAAGTGCACTTCACGGACAGATACCAGTCCGTTTAGAGAAAAGGCAGACAGAGGCATAGTTTTCCTATAAAAAATAATATTTAATATAAAATCATTATATACTTCCAAATTTGATTCATAGATCTATATTTCTTTAGTAAATCCACATTATTGACATAAATTTTGTTAGTATTTTTTTTTAAAGATTACTGTAACTACAAATAACTAGAGACATCAACTTTTGATGGAAGTTGGAACTCTAAGTTTATTTAACTATGTTATTCTTTTACATAATTGATATATTCAATAATCCTGTCTTAAGGAAGGGTTGTTTTTGAAAAATCTCATGTTCATGGAACATGATGTCAACATGTATATTTATACAGAACAAAATACCATGTAATATGTGTCGTTTCGTTTTTTTTCCACGCTTTTTTAAGTGCATGATGTGTTTTTCCATACACTTACAAAAGTGTGATGAGTGTTTTCCATGTTTTTGTAGGTATGTGATGTATCATTCCACAATACCTGGGAAAACATGATGTAGTTTTGCCATACGTTTTCAGGATGAAAATTCAAATATGTGTAGAAGGTACAATGAACTGCCTTCCCCATTTCCTTATTATAATACCATATTTTGATAGGTGTGGGATGACTGCTTACCTTTCCCACACCTGTCAAAACGTGAAGCACATTGTTATCATGTATTTATAGGTAAATTTTGTACTCTTTCCGTACTTATAAATGTATGACGTAGACCAAAAAATGTACAGCTGCTAAGGCATTAAAAAAAAAATTTTTTTTCATCTATTTTTATAAAAATGTCAAAACATGAAAAATCTTTTCAATTTTTTTCAAAATGTAATGTTAGACGCAAATAAATAATATGATCTAAAAATAATACAAGCTATATTGCATTCGTTTTCCCATGCTAATAAAGACATGATGTAATTTTAGATGCACTTAAATGCATGACCTAATTATAATACCAACTATGGCGTGTAGTATTCCATACTAGTTAATGTATGATGTATGTATATAATTTTAGTTACACATAGATTTTGATCTGCATAGGTTACAACTTTTCATTATGATATCCCACGATCTACGGGACATATGTCTAAACACATTTCTTAATATAGTTCACCTTATTTTTATATACGTTTAATATTTTTATATATTTATATACGTTTCCTGATGTTCTATACATAAAAAATGAACTTTATTAATTTTAAGTACTGAAGTATATGATGCAATTCTGCAGTGAATATCACACCGCATATAGATATGACGTGGTTGCCCCCTTTCCATATCTCTACGAAGTGTGATACCCATTATGTATTTTCTTTCTTGACTTATAAGTTGTGTAAAATTTTCACTTATTAATTTTTATCCCTAGTTGTATGATTATAATGAAGACACACGTCACTCATCTTTAATAGATTTGAAGTAATTTAACTTAGCCAACAGGTTATATATTTTTGTATTAGCACGATGTGGTTTCCCCTTTCCGTAGTTTTTTGGTATTAGCACGATGTGGTTTCCCCTTTCCGTAGCTTATGAGACTTATAAAAATTTATTAATTTAATTAACTTTTTAAATTTCATTAAGTTTTTCTTTACATATATGTTTGTTTATCGCATGAAATGCTGGTGGGGAGGTATGTAGGCACCGCGAACATTATTTTTGTGCCCTGTTATTATTTTCAAACTGACAACACTGCCTGCGCAGTCGTAATGCGCAGATGACAGAAGTGAGCTCGGATTTGACGTAACGTTCGAGATCATTCTGTCACCGGCTTTCTTCCCCATCAGCACTCGCCATTAAATTTGCTTGCGTTAAAATTATTGTCGCGAATAACTCATGTGAACCTTTAAGTTACTTTATGTAAATAAATCTACCCATCTTAAAATATCAAAGTGTCATTTATTTGATTGAGTTGCGCGACATTTAGATTGCGGGATATCTCCGAGCAGTAAGCAGAGATATTCCGATCCATCTAAAATATCCTCAACTACTTTGCTACTGAAGTCTATTGAGAGTTTCACTTCACTGACCTCGTCCCGCAATTCCTTGACGGCGGCCGGCAAGTAGGAAAGCGCAGCCACCTGGTCGCTGATCTTCATAAGTTACTCCATAACGTAGCTGGATGAATCACTCGCTGAAGGGTTGGATCTTGTTTGGCGATTTGATGTGGCCATTATAATATATGGATGCGTACGTTTGGCTTGGCTCCTGCGACTGATAACTCGAAAATTACTTTAGATGTTGGTTAAGTAAATAAACATCACCACAAAGAGATCTAAGGTTTGTGTTCACCGTTATATTTTGTGGAACAAAAAATGAGACTTGAGAAGAATCAAAAGCCTGCGTTGGCGGCCTCGCGTGAAATTATCCGAGGCATAGCTAAAATGTCTGGTATTTTCAGCAGTACAAAAAAGTCTCTCCTGGAGAAGGCATACATTCGCTGTGTGACTGCCGCCCGCGACAGTCGCACCTCTCTGGCTTGGCAAAAATGCCATTCCCCACATTGTCGCTTGTACCACGCCCGTTCGTCTAGTTCGTGGAAACCACACCCCAGTGAATTCAAAGTGCCTTTCCCAGTAAATGAACCCAAAATCATCCCAGTCTACCGTGCTCGTTCGCGCCACATCATACCGTCCCGCGAAACCAACTTCAGTCAACTCAGTGCTTTGAACATCAGTGCTTTGAATATTCGTGCCCTCAGTTATCCTCGTATTTCCCCCATTCTATACCATCATGTCCTCCCCCCTTCTCCAAACCTCTGACGATTACCAACACCTTAACCTCGATATTCAGTCCTTCTTTGCCAACCACCCCGACCCCAACAACATGTCCCCTGAAGACAGAGAACATGTCTTCATCCTGGCCTTCCGCAGAGTTCACGGTTCCCCTCCCAATTCCCCCTGCAACTCACCCCAACCCGACTCAAGATACACCTCCCCAACAAACCCCCCCCTCCCAACCTCCCCCTAAATGCTCCCCAAACCGACCGCCCAACCGATGGCCCCCCCTATCAACCCTCAAACCGACCACCCCCTTACCACCCCTCAAGATAACCGCCCCACTACCGCCCCCCAAACCGCTTGCCCTCCTATCGCCCCTCTAGACGATCGCCCCCTCACCGCCCCCCAACCCGTTCCCCCTCCTATCGCCCCTCAAACCGCCCCCCAAACCGATTGGTCCACTATCGGTTTAGGGTTCCTTATCTTCCCCTCCAATCCCCCAACCAAGGGGCAAAGATATCACTTCACATCCTCGCGCTCCAGCGACATCCAAGAGCTCGTCCAACCAACTTCCGACAACCCAGGCCCCAAGGAAATGGTCTGGGTCTGCGTCAGACCATCCCGCAAACGAGTCCGTCTAAAGAAACCCCCCCCCCCTCGTTCTCATTCCAAAATACCAAGCAGTTCCTTCCCAAACTAGTAAAACGATCCCTCAATAATACCTCCTTCAAGCACAGGCCCCACCCCTCAGTCTACCACTCCCCTCACTCCTCGACATGCCACCGCCCCCCCAAGCCTTCCTGCCCTCCCCCCGAGCCCTGACATCTCTCTTCCTACCCCGCCTCCATCCCTCTTACTACCCCCTCCCCCTCCCTACCCCTTCCCAACCTCCCCAAAAATTAATTAACAAACACTAAATTCTATTTTCTACAACCATATCAAACTCACGATAAAAGAGAAAGGGGCCTCATTGACCCGGTGCTCTGAAAGGCAGTATATCATAAGTCACACAAGTCATCAGCAGTAATGCGATATCATTTCTGTAACTAAGGCTACAGGTACCCTGCATTCCAGAGATAAATGCTTTTGGAAACAGCCATGGGTAGAAACCTAACTCTCTCATACAGAGGTATCGTAAAAAAATATTTTGTATTTTTTTTGTGTTAGTACGCAGACGATGTCTTCTGGCTCCCATATCTGAGATCTGCTCTCAAGAATGCTACGCACTAAGCTAAAGTAAAGCAGCCTTATAATTGTAAGGTTGGTCAACTCCTTTGAATTGTGCATGTCCAAATTCGACATCTTTGTGGCTAATTTACAGATGTTTTCAATTGAAATGTTAAGCGAGCGTCATACACAATTCCTAAGTCGTCATGTGCTTCAGTGACGTATCTTTAATTTTATAATTAAAATATATATTGTCTTTTGTGATATCATAATGCACATAACTAAACATTTTCGGAAGTTGAAACCAAGTGTGTTATCAATACTCCAGTCAATACTTGCGTTTATATCTCTCTGGAGCTTTCTATAGTCATCGAATAAGAAAATAAAACTAATAATCTAAACGAAAATATGGAAGAGAACAAGACACAGAAAAATAGAAAAATGAAACTACTGCTGAATACTGGACTAAAAATAGAAAACTACTGCTGAATACTGAACTGAAAAATAGAAAAAGAAAACTACTGCTGAATACTGAACTGAAAAATAGAAAAAGATAACTACTGTCGCAACTGGGACTTTTTGGTCTTTCTACAGTCTGCTAATGACCTTATTCTCAAGAAGGGTTTAATGTCGTCTGTGAATTTTCAATTTGATTTTTTCCGAAAAATATTTATATAAATCAAAAGCCATAACGGTCGTAAATTGGATCCCAGTGACTCACCAAGGACACGTGTCAGAGTAAAACGCACCATAAAACACGAATCGTTCCCTTTCGTTCAAAAGTCACTAACGTGTTTGGTAAGTTTTCCAAAAAACGAAATGTCTGCGAGCCTACTTATTCCAGAAATACAACACATAAGGTTCAAAAAAAATATTCTGGTTATAGAAATGAGCAAAAGGAATGATTTTGCATTCAAATGCCATTTTTTAAAAACTTGTCAGTTAAAACTATATCCAACTGAGGTGACGAAATAATAATTTTGCCTTAAAAATATTACATTATAAGCAGGTAGGTAATTGATCGATTCTCAGAATTCTCCAAACAAACATTTCCAATTTTGAAAATGACTTAAATTCAAGGTTCATTGAACCGGAGTTTCGGATAAACATTCGAAAAAAGTATTTTCATGATAATTTTACAGCTACAATTTAACCTATTTTAATATATGTTATTTTGATTCGAAAATATGATTTTGTTCTGTCCTCGGTTTTTACAGTTTAATATATACCTATATATTTGGTTAAGTTTTAAGATTTTCACGGCCAAAAGCATTTTCATTATTTGTTTTGGGGTGTTATGCCGTGTTGCGCTACCTCCTTCTTTAGCCAACGTTTCGAACATCGTTGCAGTGTCCATCATCAGGGCAGATCCGGTAGATGTGTAATTTTTAGTCAGACGCAGGTTAAACGCTCTTAACCATTGTAAATCTTTTTTTTTTTAAATTCTTACCATTGTGATTTCTAATTTTAGATTTCATTAAGAGATGGAGCCACTTCCGTCGGCATCTCGCAAACGGACTTGACCCTGGCTAGCATAAATACCACGTTTTAATGAACTTTCTATTCCGTTCCGCGGCGATGATGCCACTGCTTGTCACGATTATTTTGTACTGGTGAAAGTTAGTGGTGCTGGCGACACGGTATCGCTTCGAAGTAAATAAGCACACACTTCACGACTAAAAATTACACATCTACCGGATCTGCCAGATCTGCCATGATGAAGGACACTGCAACGATGTCCGAAACGTTGGCTAAAGAAGGAGGTAGCGCAACACGGCATAACACCCCAAAAACAAATAACGAAAACCTATATATTTTTTTAAAATACCTACCTTATTTACATTTCGTTGTTATATTTACAGTTCTAACAAAGGTACTGCTGTTACCAACACCAGCTTGAATATCAAAAGTTTTGTTTCATTTAAAAAAATTCGATATGACGGCTTAGGGTTTGCATGCCTTGTGTTTTGGTTTGTGACAGCCTGCCGACAGTTAGAAAGTTGAGATATGCGGCTTTACCGAGAAAAAGAAATAAGCAGAGGTGTTGATGCAACTATATGCATCTCCTTCCTCCATTCAACCTTTTAACCCAGTACCTGGACATAATAATATGTCTGACAGTGTGTGGCCAATATACCTACGCATGTGTCGTTTACAACAATACATTATGGGACAGTAAGTGTTTTAATGAAGACTTTGCAATGGACGTATTGATCTCAGTGCAATTTAATACCGACTCTGTTGAGAAATCTGGGCAGTGACCACCCGCTTCTCCCTCGTACTCCCTAGGTACTCCCTCGGTGTATTTAATTTTGAATCTCGTATTCCTCAGGGCAAAAAGAACGATTCTTATCAATAAGAAATGACACATACTCAACTGACGTCTCAGTGCGTCCACTTCAAAAGTGTTATGTGCTTATGCGGTGATTACCGCCAGATGAATCCTTCAAGATCATAATAATATCGATTCACCATAATTCAGTATCAGACGACGAGGGGTAGATCAGTCGTTTACAAATATCCAAATGTTTAAAAACTCGCACATATGTAGTTTTGTCAACTTGAAAACTTTATAGTTTTGATTACAGTCCACAAATTATATGCGAGTACAAGAGGAGTGTAAATAGGTAGCGTTCAATAGAATTCGTCTTTATTGTTTTAAATATTGCATCTGATTAGCAGTTGACCAATATGTTCTACCGAGATCTCCAAAGACATTTCATCTCATTCGCCAGATCTGGTCGAATACTATTCCATAGGATGACAATTCTAAATCACCTTATACAATTAGAAATTCCATAATTACTTATATTCCATACTGTAACAACAAGGAGAATATCCATTGTATTTGTCATCATACGTTCTAAAGTTAAATATGTATTTTATTTATATGTATAATGTAATGCCCATTATAAGATTATCCCTACTCCAATGTGAAAGATGTAGAGTCACGTGGGGTAACCGTACGCAATTTTTAGAATTGGGATTTTTGTATTAAAACGCTTTAGGTATTTAGCTCATTTTTTGTTTATTAAGGCATCTCAAATAAACATAAAAACCTTATGTAGTTCATAAATCAAAAAGTTATATAAAAATGTTAACACGCATGTCGATTACGAACACTTACTCCACGTGCGGGGTAAGTATTCGCATACCGTAGAGATGTGTTCAAATCAGATTAGTGGTTATCTTTAATAGAATTATCACTTTGCACCCGTGTAACTAACAATATTTTACCAAAAATTATCATAGACCACATCGCTCTGACTCAGTTGGTTACACAATAACACACATCGGTAAGCAAACATGTCGATAGCAGATGACAAAATTTAAGAAATAGCACGAAGAACAGTAATTTACCTACCAATTTTTATTTTCAAATTAGGATTCACTGTATATATCCTGCTTCAATGCAACCCAAAACGCTACTGAATTAAGAAGGATTGTAATAGGTACTATTTTTCACACAAAACTACATCGAAGGCCTCTAGCGGACGTGATGGTCCTTTTGAGATATTTGGAATATTTTTGGTTTCAAAAAGTTTGGTTTGTTTTCGAAAGATGTCGCTAAAAACACGTACATTAAATTAATTATTTCAGCGTTGTCATTATACATAGTGCGTGTGGTGTATACTATTTTTATTATATATATTTTTATTTATTGAAATAAAAGTAGAAGAAAACATAAACAAAAAGTTTTTAATTTAAATCACGAAAATATTCACACGCAAGGTTCGCGTAATAATATTATATTGTAATAAAAATAATATTATTATTATAACAAATTATTATTATCAAAATCTTTATAATAAAAAATAAAAAAAATTAACGAACGTCGCGCGTTTTAGAGAAAAACCTTCATAGAATTTATAAGGATTTTCATCATTTATTTAAAAAAAATCTGATTTGTTTTTGATAAAAGCTAAGCTAAAAAAAAATTCCAGTTAAAAACATTATTTTTATCGTATTGCGAAATAATATTATCGTTCTTTCTAATTAATTCATCTTTACACTGCACCTAATGTCTCTCATGCTCAGTTTATTATTTACTAGCCGAAGTCCACGGCGCTTTACACAGATTTTTCGAAATAAAATGTAGACAGTGACTTTCCTTTTGTTTTAAAGGTCACATGTGCAAAATTTTATCAACCCCGGCATAATACTGTAGTTTTGCATACAATCAAATCCACACCACCCGCTTGCCAGCCCGCTCTAGTACAGACTTTCTCCTTTATATATTATATATTTAAACCTTTACACAAAACCTTCAAATTATTTACCCAAACCTTTCTCGTGAATCACTCTATCTATTGGTGAACACCGCATGAAAATCCGTTCAGTAGTTTTTGAGTTTCAGACAGACAGACGGACGCGGCGGAGGACTTTATTTTATAATATACGTGTTGTTTTTATTGCTATGATGCTACTGTACAACTTACCGATATTACATGTAAAAGCCTTCAAGGCATAAATAAATAAATTACATTTCAAGAAACTACAGTTACAGTTCAAAAAAAATTCTATAATCTACAACCTACAAAAAAACCGTAAAAAATGTTTTTACCATCTACTTTAAAAAAACGTTTAAAAACTTAGAAAAGAAATTGAATGACCTGTGATTTGAACCTCTCTCTCAAATTTGAACGCCAGTCGACATTTCTACTTGCAGGTAACTAAAATAAAAACGGACCATAAAAACATTTGATCCTTCCATTGAGGCGCATTGTATACAATGTATACATGTCTACACGTGGCAGTCTTTCGACCAAGGGAAGCAACCGTAATCACGAATAATAATAATACTAGAACATTTGAAAGCGTATCGATGTTCCAGACCTCGGTGGTCGAACGGTTACGATCCTTGGCTACGAATCCGCAGGTTGCAAGTTCAAATTCCGGCGTGCGCAAGTAAGGGAACGTACCCATACTACGTGACACGTTTAGGGGGGGGGTCTTCAAAATGTCACGCTCCATACAAATGAGCGGCGGGTTGCTTAGGATTTTGGTCACCGGGGGGGGGGGGGGGGGGTTAAAAATTGCAAAAAGTTGGTCACGTAGAATGGGTACGTTCCCTAACTATCTACATTTTATGCGACTAATTTACAACTTACAACACAAACAAAGTAGTCCATTGGGTAAGACTCTTGACTCACAATCTGGAGGTCGCGGGTTCGAACCCGGCATGCGCAAATAAATTTTATTTGATTAATTTGTGTTATTTCACAATTAATTTATAATAATATGTAGTATATTTGCGGCACGTTCCAGAGTGGAAGATACTATCAGTATCGCCCTGGTGTAAAACCACCATTCAGAATTGAAACGTTGCTTGAAAATGGCTTTAGCCGTGTTTGGTGACCAGATCTAAATAGCCAGGTACTTCCCAACCTTCCTCTTCCCCACCTCCTTCCCCTCCCCGCTACCTTTAGCCTCACAACATACCCCAATTGGGGATTCCATAGTCTCACTGGCTCCAGACGGGAGCAGTTGAGATTCTTGTGCGGTATTCACTGTAAAAAAAATATGTATGTATCACTGAGAATTCTCTTTTTGATAAACGCAGTCTTAGACTCAAACATTTGAAAACTCGCGACCACGTGGCAATGGCATGATTTGTGCACGGTATGGTACCTACATGACCCTGTTGAAAGACCACGTTTCCGAATTTAGATTGTTATATATATGGACCTCATAAATACCTAGCGATAGGTCTACATAACGAAAATTAATAAAGTAACTTTTTTATTGTGAATACCTCATTAGGGGCCATCTATAAATTACGTCACATGAATTTTAAGATTTTTGACCCCCCCCCCCCCCCATCCCTGTCACGCATTGTCACATTTGGCATTTGACATTTGACGACCGGCGTGGTCTAGCGGTCAGGCTCTTGACTCGCAATCTGAAAGTCGCGGGTTCGAATCACTGGCTCCAGACGGGAACAGACTCAATTGCGGTATTCATATAAAAAAAAATGTGGGACCCCCTCCCCTCTAGTGTGACATCACAAACAAATCACCAAACGTAGCGAACCTCTTGTTGCTCATTATCTAATAAATTTGGGAGGTGGGTATGGGTGCCGCTGCCCCGGCATCATTTATTGGATAACCAACACCTCTGCCATAAGTCACCCCAAGTCCCAACTGCTCCCGTCTGGAGCCAATGAGACTATGGAATCCCCAAATTGGGGTATATTGTGAGGCTGAAACTAGTTTGCAGGGGAAGGAGATGGGGAAGCGGAAAGTGGGGAATTTAGCTAGCTATTTAGATCTGGTCACCAAACACGGCTAAAACCATTTCAAGTAACGTTTTAATTCTGTTTGGTGGTCTTACACCAGGGCGATACTGAGAGTAACTACCTACTACGTCCTGTTCTTCAATATTTTCATTATTTTAATATCAAAGCAAATAAAATTAAGAGGAAATGTAAATAAAATTAACTCTAATTTACCGACGTATGTGATTGATTCAATTTAAAAAAAATGTTTTAAACACAATGTAGGTACATACAAATAAGGATTGTATTAGGACAATAGGTACCTAACTATGGACCTATTTGATAAAACCACAAACAAAAATATAAATATCAGTCCACAAAAAACTTTTTTTTCTATAATCCATCTATTTCAAAATGTCTTTTGAAACCTACAAAAAACACATTTTATGTTTCTGTCGAATTCGTTGGAATTAATTGTTAGCACTAAGTTATGTGTTAAGACAGAGATCCTATACCTACTGATTTATTATCGTTTATGATGGTCAAACACCATTGACCATGCACAACTATTCTCAAATGGTAAAACACCATGTACAAATCATACCATAAAACGAATAGGTACCTACATGTATAGGCAGATGGTTGAAATTGTCTCTCCAAAAATGAACATAATAATATCTTAGGTTCTCACCGCGATTGATTACTGCCATCTTTTGAAATAATTTGAAAAAAGCTTTTAGTTTCAAATCTAACCGTAAACAGAAAGATAAATGGGCGCCACACGACAGAGGACTTTTGCTAGTAATTAAAGTTCCCGGTTTTTATTGTTAAATTGAAGTTTAAAATTATAAAATTGTCTTTAAAAAAAGGAAATATATAATACCAACAATTTATCGTAACGTTTTTTTAAATAAACGAATCCAATGATTTGTTATCAGCGTTTAAAAATACACGAAAATTGGTGTTTTTGAAAAAAATAAACTAAAAACATATTAATTTATCTTCTTTAAATTTCTTTACGTGGTTTTAAAGAAAACCCCTGAAGGTATACTTTGAGGATATTCAGCAATTAAAAATATTTTTTAAAACATACGAAAAACGGTCAGAATAAGGTCGTATTTCTGATTTGGTTTTGATAAATGCTAAGCCTACGTTAATTTTTAAAATGTATAAAAAATGTTTTTCTTATTAAAAACATTATGTTTATCGATTTGCGTGATAATATAATCATTATTTCAAATTAAAAAATGATTACACTTGGCCTTAAGGAACGTTCGGGCGAACGACCACCTCGGAAACATCATTGCGAACTCTTACACTCTGCATACGGTTACCCCACGTGACTCTATCCCTTCAAAAATCAATGAAAAAATCCATAACATCATAAATATATTAACGCTTTGACAACAATAAAATTATTTAGAAATACCATAAAAAAATTATAATACGAGTATGAATATTATGTTGTAAACATCAATATTATTTATATTAGAAATCAAATAACTTAGTTTACACCACTATATTAATAACAACTAGCTTTTTCCCGCGGCTTCGCTCGCATGGTGTAAGGGGGGGTTCCCACTCCGCCTCCTCCACCTCACCCTCTCCCCCCCAACTCTCCCCCCCCCCCCTCTCACCGCCTTCCCTCACCCCTCCCCCCTCCACCCTCCCCCCTATCCCCTCCATTCTCCTCCCTCGCCCCTTCCCTTTCCCCCTCCCCCCTCCATCCTCTTCCCTCACCTCTCCCCCCTCCACCCTCTCCTCTACCCCCTCCCCCCCCACCTCCCCCCTCCTACCCCTCCCCATCACACCCTCCCTCCCGCTTTCCATATATTCAGTTTTCAAACCTCGCGTGCCGCCAATAGCAATTTTTTTATACAAATTTCATAATGCCAGAGCTCATCGGAAGTTTTATAAAAACCTTGTCCTGACGAACACACAAAAAAAATAATTATCAATTTGGTGCAGTCGTTCGAAAGTTATGCGCTTAGCGACACATTCAGCGATTCATTTTTATATATAAGAAGATATCGACATGTTTCAAAAACAATGTTTTCTTCATCAGAATAAGTTGTTAATATGAATATTATTTTTTGAAAATCGTAAAATTACAACAAAATGTTTAAAAATTATGGTTCCACGATAATTTAACAGTAACAAATCCACACCCCTTTTAAAAGTGATAGTTATAAAAAGCAATGAAAAAACTATACTATAAACCTAACCTAACGTAACCACTTTATGTGCTAATTTGTCACTGTGTTGAGTTTCCGGTTACTAACAGTACAGTAGAAGGCTTATACAATTTTTTTTTCTAATTGACTCAGAATTACATTTTTTGAGTTGTGCCACTTTCAAACTAAGGAATTAATATTTAGTTTGTAGAAATAGGACCTAATACCGAAGAATCCATCCAGATAACAGAATACCCTAGGTTCATTCCTTTGTCGAGATTAAAGACCATGTATTTTATATAACAATGCAGACGTACCTCTTCTAGGAATGGAAAAGCAATTACGGGCATATCTCGATAATCCGTCAGAGACGGGTAAGCCTGTTAGCAGTTAGTTTCCCTACGCGTAGGTGTAGGTAATGCAGGCTGCATTGCATGCACATCAGGTCTGCAACCCAATTACTTAAATACTTACCCCATCAACTGGCATTGTTTCATTAATGCAAATTAAATAATTAATTATATATTTTACAATACAATAAATACTACGAATGATTTATTTTTAAAATCTATACGAATGGTTGGCAAAATATATGAGGTTTCCAGTAAAAAGGGCTCTTAGACTCTAAGCATTCAAGACTGTAGGTTCCATACTAGTAGTGGTGTGAACAGAAGACCTTGAGTCTAAAAATTATGTTTTTAAATTTCTCTTGTATAATAAACCAATCCCAAAATTTCCTTTCACATCAAAAGATTTGTAATTTGCCGTAAGTAGTTATAAAACCAGAATTTCCTTAGTCAACTCGGTCTTGGCACACACTACTTGCCTCGTTCACATTCTTACTTCATCTCATACCCGACTCAAGTATCTGATTCACTTGGTCTTGCCATGTCTTTCTCGGGCGTCCCCGACTTCTTCTGCCATTCACATTTGCGTCATGTATTCTTCTTACACTCCTTTCCTCAATCATTCGCTATACATGCCCTGAACCATCTGAGCGTCCCTTTCTTAATCTTACTCACTACGCTTACATCAGCCTTGCATTCTTCGCAGATCTCCAGATTTCTCCCACGATCGTACATGGTTTTACCACACATACGCCTCAGGGATCTCATTTCTACAGAATTCAGTCTAAGATTTGTAATTTACTGTAAATTACTGAAGTAGTTACTTAAAATATAATTACTTAATTCATGAATGTTTATGTGTCGCGTGTATTTCTTGTACTTAATCTACTTTTTTTATTTCTAGTACCTAAAAAATTTTTCAATTTGTCCTGAGAAAAGTTACATTCTTTTTGAAATCCTTCTTTGGTTTTCTACCATAATATTGAAAAAATATGTGCGAAACAGAAAGTCCAAATCAAAACGATCACTTCACATTTTATAAACGAATATTTTCAGAACCATCAAAACGACCACTATCTTGAAACGAAGACGTCACGTTCAAATAAATTTTCAGATAAAAGAAATGTAAAATGGTCAATGAAGTACGAGTACGTACTAGAATTTTAGACGAACCGCTGAAAAAAGCCTTTAATTTCATAGATTTTAACGGAGCTTGAGGATCTTTTTTAAACCAAACACATTACAATCATCCGTATAGAATTCCCATTCGTAGCATTATTTGAGTTATCAAATTAAAAAAGAGATGTTTAATGCCTCTTTTTAGTGCTGAATCTTAAAAGCACAACTTCCAAAATACCAATAATACGAATAATCGATATTATAAATAATTTTATAAAATATTGGTACCAATCTGATAAAGTTTTGCGGAAATGAAAACGATCTAAGAATTTCTTTGAAACAAAATAATAAATCATGCAGATTCCTGTAAATAAAAGTTGAAGGACTCACTTTCCGCGTTTTTATTTTAAAGTCAGTAAAGTCAGTATTTCGTTACCGTCTTATTTATTCCACAATTGTTGGGTTTTCTCCGAAAGTAAAACAATTTTTCTGCTTGAAAAATCCGAGTAAACAAAAATTAAAATAAATATAAATATTTTATATAAACAGTGGATTCTTATTAAAAAAGGTCTATATATTCGATTGTTTAACGCATAAATTAAGTGTATTTTAATATTATATAGATATAAGCGTTATTTTACATAATATCCTAAGAACTCATAAAAATTCTACTAAAAACAAAGTAATAGTACTTTATGATTGCATTCCACCACGAAAAGAATCCCGAGAAGGTGTTCGCCGTACTACATGAGGTAAATACAAATAATCTAAGAACGTAAAATATTTGAGGCACATCGTTACTGAAGACCTGTCGGACGATGATGATATTCAAAGACAAAGAAGAAAATGTCTAAAATGATTACCTGAAGATTCTTCTATTGCAGCAATAATGTAAAAAAAAAAACATTTTTGAATATATTTCGTGCTAACCCACATAAGTGTGAAACATATCTCTTCTTATGTATATGTTGTGTTCTCTACTGACATTGTTTATTACTTATAACTTATAAAATCCTTCCTCTTCTTTTGAATATGTTGTGTTTTCTATTTTCATTGTTTATGGCTTATACGTCTTATCTCTTTATAATCATTTATATCGTGTTCTCTATTGACATTGTTCCACCAACTAACCATCAAGTTTTTCATTTTATAACTTTGTACAATATGATACAAAAGCAGTTGTAATAAAATGTTCTCTGTTATTCTAACAAATTATAACATTCTGGACCTTCAGAGTCCATATTCTATTTTTTGTCACGTAATTGTATCCAATAACCAAATACTAGCTACATCATACATACTTTGTATAAACATTATTATTTTGTTATTCTGATACCCTGCTGTGTTTCACTATGCAATCTCATGTATCACTTGAATGAAAGGGCCATTTTATGGCGTTTAAATATATAAATAAGTACAAAATTGCCAAAAATCACGAACAAAAATTGATTCCATCGTTAAATTCTAGCCATTAATAATTAAAAGTGTGGAAGTTAAACGAAAAACACGTACTTAAATATCACAAAAACTTAACGACTATTTTAACTTCGCACGTTTGACAGTTCGCGCATTTGACGAAATTGAATTTAGCAGGCAGCTGTTTTTTTTTTTGTATCAAAAGAATTGTCTATGGATTTTTTTAATTATAGATATTTTAAATATATTAGGTTTCAAATTTGATTGATTATTCTTATAATGTACAAAAACGAATTATTTGTAATATAAGAAAAATAAAAATTTGAATTAAAAAAATGTAATAGGTGGCACGCGAGCGTTTGAAAACTTAATGCACTGGGACTGAATATATGGAATGCTGGAAAGGGGTTTGCGGGACGAGGGAGCGGGAAACGGGAGGGAGTGGGCGGGGAAGGTGGAAGGGGGACGCGGGAGGGGGGGGACACGGAAAGGAAACGGGACGCATGGGAAAAGACAAGCAGGGAGAAACAATTTATTTCTTTGAAAATGGCATTGCAACACACGCCGGGAATCAGCAAAGTCTTCAATAAAAATCAGTCTACACAGCCTTACAACAATATAATACTCGTATGTGTCTTTTTTCCCTTTTAGTTTAGCTTACACCAACCCGACTTGACACTTACACTTATAACAATGTTCAAATATAAACAGAATTTGAATAAAATGTAAATCAGAGTAATAAATTTTAAGAATGCAGACAATACATCAAACCAGTCTTGCTGCAGACAAAACAAGAGTCGAATACTCTTGGTACTCGTACAAACCACGATCAACTTCCTTTGGTCCAGTGATGATGAACCGTTTAAGGTGGGGGGCCAATTTATCCATTTTTATTTTGTTCGAGGGCCGCAGGGGGTTACCGATATCTTGACATTCTTAAATTTTCAGTTGGTGGTGTCGCAAACAACAACGATAAAACATTCATTATAGAAAGCACAAAAGAAAGCGCCGCCGCAAGCGAAAATTTTATATCCACGGCCAAATCAAGAATGCTCTCTACTATTATTATAAAATACTTGTATTTTACCAAACTGTTGTTGTCGCTGTCGCTATTACTCCCCTCCCTCCTCCTGAAAAGGTACAGATGGGGGGTTTGCATTCCCGATTTTTTTTTTAAATTGATCAATTTTTATGATATTTTTTTACCAACTGTGTGGTTTTGCTATAGCTGTGGGGTTTTGCTTCAATAAAGAAAATACATTGTCTAATTAGTATACTGAACGTCCGTTGATTGCGTTCAAACCAGGCAATTTTAACGATTCTTGGAGGTCTTACCTAGTGATCACTCTAATGGTCCAATATCTATATTATACTAGCTAACCCGACAAACATTGTTTTGTCATATAAATTATTTCTGGTGAATATTTTCGTTGTTAAATAAAAAATAACGAATGTATTGTAAGTGTGTGGGGATGGGATCTACGACAAAAAGAGGAATGGAGCGCTGTAGACAATGACCGCCGATAAAAACACAACTAATGTAGGAAAATGAAATAAAGCAAATCAATATGAATTTCGAAGAGTAATTTTGAGTGCACGATATTTTTCGTCAGTCCGTCTTTAGCCAACACAAATAAGCTCGATGGTTGACCACGCGAGAACATGATGCCGAATGAAATATTAAAATGACACGATGCTTCTCGTCAATGTCTTGCGCATGTGTGGATGAAAGTTCGATGAGGCGGACGCAGTGCCATCTGTCACTCAACAACATAAATAATTTCGTTCTGTTTTTTTTTTTTTACATGAGCTCCACACAGGAGGCCCTGGGGGAAATTATTTTCCTCAGGGCCTATGTCATTTTTGAGGATGCTATGTGGAGGGTTTTGAAATACAAAAGACGGTTAAATTTGTTCCTACAAAAATACTAAAATCGCGAATAAAAAATTTGTGGTTATAATATATATCTGGAAGACTCAGGTGGGCTGGACATATCCAGAGAATGAGCGAAGGAGATATCCCAAAGCGAATTATGGATGGTGCACCTGGGGGTCGGAGAAGAGTTGGAAGACCAAAGCTTCGATGGCTGGATGGAGTGGTGAAGGATGCAAGCACCATCGGCATCCGAAACTGGCGCAACGCAGCACAACACCGACAGTCATGGAGGCAGGCTCTGCTGGAGGCCAAGACCCGACCTGGGTTGTAGAGCCACAGATGATGAGATGATGAGGTTATAAGTGTTTTTTTATGCCTAATTTAAAAAAAAAAAAAAATTATCAGAAAAATTGATTATTTTTCTAGATAGGAACTTACTTTAAAACCTATTCTCATACCTACAAAATATATATAAAAAATATCATAAAAATCGGTCAAGCCGTTTCGGAGGAGTGCGGCCACGAACAACGTCACACAAATTTTTTATGTATAAGATTATGAAATATTTGCATTA
This sequence comes from Limnephilus marmoratus, assembly GCA_917880885.1. Classification (NCBI taxonomy): domain Eukaryota; kingdom Metazoa; phylum Arthropoda; class Insecta; order Trichoptera; family Limnephilidae; genus Limnephilus; species Limnephilus marmoratus. The sequence goes on from OU862906.1 coordinate 16,374,359, forward strand.
ATGTCAAAATCCAGAGAGGAAATTAGGGGATACAAAATCAAGAATGCTGCCTATTTTTATCATTCTGCAAATTAAGAGGAAGCACGGTCGACGAGAAATGTCAATAATAGATACTTTTGTTCGCTATCACTGTCACCGTTACCAACCCCCTCCCCCACCCTCGAATACAGAGCGAATGGAACAGTTGCAACCTAGGCTGATATTACCTTTAACCCGCCCAAATCCACGATGCGATTATAGTTTACAACGCTCTTTAAAACGTCAATACCTCCTCAAATGCTTCAATCAATAAATCAAGATTTTAGGTATTCCTAAAAAATATATTTTTGCATCCGTAAAAAATATTTTAAAAATTGTGACGATTCTGTATAAAATAATAAAAAATGTTTTCCTAAAAGTCGACACATTTCTATGTCAGTTGAGACAACAAATTTTAAATTTCTATGGGAATAACAGAGAAGACAAATCATTAATTCATTTCAACCTTATTAACCTACGTCCAATATTACGATCTCCTTTTAGTTATGTATGACAAAAAGAGATGTAAAATAAAACGTTAAGACCTTTTGCCTATCTGTAGAGATTATTTTACTTCTCGAAGTTGACATCATAATACGTTTGTCGTCGCTTTCTAGTGCATTAATTTGAAATGTCTGAAAACAGGGATGACAATATTAATTATCTTGCTGCAAAAAAACTTGGGTTGCTTGACATTCCGTTTTCATTTTAAAAAGAGCCACAAAAAAATGAGGAACCACATCGGAAGGTTCGGCCAACCGACCACCTGATCCTCAAACCAGAGTCATTTTTTAATTCCTTTCTGCGTATTTCCTTAAAATTAACGACAAAATGTTACGATTCTAGACAATCAGATGACGGGGGATGTTTTTTGTTTAGTTTTATGGGTTTTGGGTTATTTGCAGGGTCATGCCACATTAGTTCAGAAGTAATAAATGTTTATTTAATTTCATTTTATTTTTATCAAATAATCTTTTCGTGGAAGACTTGATTAAGACAATGACAATGCAGTGCTTTTTTACAATAGCTCCACACAGGAGGCCCTGAGGAAAATAATTCCCCCCAGGGCCTATGACAATTTGGGGATGATGTGTGAAGGGTCTTTTTAGGAAAGGAAGGTTAGGAAGTTCTGAGAAGGAAAAGGATGTAAGGGGTGGGTAGGAATCTGGGTGTCATTGTGTCCAAGAGTGACGGACGTATGAATCCATCTCTTCCACTGCGGTGTAAGGCGATGTTCCGAGAGAGTACAGCTGGATAAGTAATAAATATATAATAATAAAGCAAAACCCGGACAAATCTCTGCCCACGAACCCGGGCACCCCTACTAAGTCACGAAACGTAGCTAACTACTTGGAATGACCTTTGGCAGAAGTGTTGGTTATCCAATAAATGGTTCCCGGGGCGGCGGCACCCATACTTGCCTCCCAAATTGAAAAGTAAGGCATTGAACTGGCAAAGGAAAGATAATTGTTGAAATGCTCTATAATTGAGATTCCTGATATGTACCTATGTGTTGTAAAACCATATAGTTACATTATAGGTAGAGCCATGTTAATTTGTGGAGATCTGGATGGGATACAAGGCCGATAAAAATTATAATAATTTCCACCTTTTTATAACGCCGTTTAGTGATAAAGTCACGTCAAGTGTACTTGATGGATGGGATAAAAAATTCAAAAAGGAAGAAACATGACAATACTTCATCCAAAATACGATTGTAAACATTACTGCACCACCATAAAACTCTTTTGTGAGGGTTGGGTGCAATATTTAGAATCTTACCTAAAACTACCCCCATAAAATAATTATTTTAAAAAGGGACTTTATTTCCATTGAAACAGTAGCAAAGTGACGTCTTTACAAATGATTATTACATGGAAGGAAGTAGCAATAAATATAAATGGTTAGGTTTCAATGAATTGAAGGTACAATTTGCAATGAATATTAGGATTTTAAAAATATATTTTTTTTTGAATTATTTATTATTTTAACTATTTTAGAACGCTCACTGTCTTTGTGTAACTTGCTATTTCGATCATCTTCTAAAATGCATATTTTTCATAATAACGGCATGCCGCCGCCCCGGAAACCGTTTATTGGACAACCAACACTTCTGCCATAAGTGACTTCAAGTAGTTTGTTACGTTTGGTGACTTAGCAGGGGTGACCAGGTTCATGGGGTAGGTTTGGTTCCGGATCTTAGCGGCGGGTACGTCTGCCTAGCAACTGGCTCTCTGTGGCTGGCCGGGTCGGGAGAGACTGGTTGAGGGAGACCTTTTGACCTCTCCAGCAGGAAGACCTCTCCCCAAAGATGACATAGGCTCTGAAGCGAATTATTTTCCTCAGGGCCTCATGTGTGAAGCTAATGTAAAAAAAATACTGTATGTCTGCACTACAGTATCCACAGCTTAAGTTCTTATAGTTTCGTATAGTACTAGATGACGTGTGGTCGCCATTTTACGATTTAATATAGATTTACTATAAACGAATGCATTACATAATATTTAGGTAAATATAATAACAAAGACTTTGTTTTGCTTTTTTGAAAAAATCTTTTACATCTACATTCTTACTTATATTTTATTATGATAAACACGTCGGATTAATGTTTAAATGAGAATTTACCTAATAGGTTTTTGTCGTTATGTTCCTGTGAAATAAATACTTTAATTTGCTATGTAAACTATTTCCACTCATAAAAGTAAAATTTATCCTAAAGGTTATCTGTAAATTTTGGAAAAATGTTAAAACATATAAGTGAGTATTATAAAAAATACTAGTGTGCAGTTCACACCGGTAGAAGCGAAACCTTCAGAAAAAGAGTCGGAAGGCTACGAAGCACCGCATAAAGAGGAGACCGATTATTCTAACCCATTCTCTATAAATGCTATAGATGCATGTGTTTGTCTCCTTTTAGTGTCGCTTTTTCGTTTCATCCAGTTTCAAATCACAACGGTGCGAAAGAAATTTTCACTTCAAAGTAATTATAAAATTATTTTTTCGTGGTTTGCTTATTGTTTGTGGTTTGCTTTTTAGTGTCGCTTTTTAGTTTCAACTAGTTTCAAATCACAACGGTGCTAAAGAAGTTTTCACTTCAAAGTAATTATAACATTATTTTTTCGTGGTTTGCTTATTGTTTGTGGTTTGCTTTTTAGTGTCGCTTTTTAGTTTCAACTAGTTTCAAATCACAACGGTGCTAAAGAAGTTTTCACTTCAAAGTAATTATAACATTATATTTTTCTTGGTTTGTTTATTGTTTTTTTTTGTTGTTTTTTCGTTTCATCCAGTTTCAAATCACAACGGTGCTAAAGAAGTTTTAACTTCAAAGTAATTATAACATATTTTTTTCGTGGTTTGCTTACCGTTTTTTTAGTGTCGCTTTTTCGTTTCATCCAGTTTCAAATCACAACGGTGCTAAAGAGGTTTTCACTTCAACATAATTATAATTTATATTTTCGTGGTTTGCTTTTGCGTAAAACTGTAAAAAAAATAAAATTCGAGTGTTCTTTAAATATTGTATTTTTCTTGTAATCTATGTCTCTACGCAACTAGTGTTAAAACCACTCAATCTGGTATTAACTTAGATCAGCAAACATATTTTTTGTAAATGTATTTAAAAAATGATAGTAGGTCGGTGTCAGCCCTTACTAGTACCTAGCGCATTCCACATGTGGCTTTCTGAAACAATGATGCTCTTCTCGAGGCTAACGTGACCCTAGGCGGTCGCTGCCACAGCCGCCCGCCTTGTTGGGCGTTTCAAATAATATTTGATTATTTATTATGAATGATTATTTTTTTAATATTTCAGTTTTAGGGCACAAAATCAATATTTTTTTCTTACAATAAATTCATATAAGCCAAATAAAAAATATTCACAACAATATTTTTACAAAAAACCCGAAGTAATTTCCAAATCCAATAGAGTAACGCTGTGTAACAAGACGGTTTGTCGAGGGTATTTTTAGCATGGTATGGGAAAGGTTAATAGAATCGTCAAAATCGGGGTTTCGGATTCCCCATTTTTCTACTCCAAAACAGGATAAATAAGGAACTCCATTGAAAAATAATATGGCTTTTAAAAAATATTTTCATATAGACCAATAAACGCTGATTCTGAATATATAAGTTTTATAGCGGGGTAATTAAATAAAACCTCACTTTTATTCTATAAACACAATTAGTTTTTTATTGGGTGGGTACAATCAATTACACAAGTAGCCAGTTCAATAATCGTAAAAACAGTAGTAACTTAAACGTACCAACTACAACAGTAGCTTTATGGTTATTATCACTATAATAACTCCAAAGGACACTTGTTATCCTTAATTACCTACTCGTCACTTTACACAAAAGATTCACGAGTGCCTTGAAGCCGTGCGAGCTGATCTCGGAAGGCGAACTTCGACTTTTACTATTTCCTGGAGCTTAGCGCGGGACTCCCCGGCAGGCTAAAACACAAAACTTTAAGGTTTCGCTTGTCTTTATATACGTATTAGCCCGCTGCCCTTGTGGCAGCGGTAGTAAGAGACAACCAATGCAAGACAGAGAAAGTATTCGAGCGTGAACACTTCTCAAAATGCGCTCGAAATAACTATACTTGTTACAGTTTTATTTAAAAATATTAAACGCAGAGTTTTTCAAAAAATATTAAAAAGTCCATTTTTTATCGGGTCGTAAAAACACGCCGTCAAGTTGGCATCATTGAAATGTTTAGTGGTGACGTCACTGTTCGTCGTGTCGAAACGTCACCGTAAAGTCATTGTATGGGAATGTAGGTATGAGACAAGCCATCGTATTAATTTATTCGTTTATTTACATACTGTTTATAAATATTTAGTTGTTGTGTTAATTAAAACATTATTTAGGCCTAAATAATGTTTAAAAAATAAAGGTATCTCTTATTAGTTTATCTCTATTATTGAAAGTATTCAAAAACTACTGCACAAAAAAAATAGTAATGCTACTTCTAGGGAGAATACTTCGAAAAACGAAATTCAAAATGGCGGCAGTTGATCAGCTGATCCTATAGTAATTTTTCAGGAGTGATGACGTTACACGATTCACCACACATACGGTGGTTTTCGGCGGGTCTTGAAAAATTAAAACATTGACAATTATTTTAACTATTAAAACTAACTCTAAAAATAAAAATAAAAATGCAGTTATTTATATTATTTAAGTTAGAAGATCATAAAAAAATTGGGTTGGAGTTTTTCATTCTTAAAAAAAAAATACCAACTGTGTAAGAATAAAATATTCTATGTCTGTACGTTTTGCCTTAATAAATACTACATTGTCTAGTTTGTATACTAAACGTCTGTTGATTGCATTCTAACTAGTAAATTTTTTTACGATTTTTGGTGGGTCCAACTCCTTCCTACAAGAAGAAAGTTATCAAAAACTTCTAAATTACATTAAAAATATTTGCATTAGTGTCCAAATCCTGAGAGGACATTGAGGAATACGTTATACTTATGTAGATACTAATTCTTTGTATGGACAAAACGCCGCCCGTTTTTCTCTTAAATAATATTTTTATTTAAAAAATACCTAGTTGCAATTTTGGGAAACTATTGATTTTGTCATTCCGAAAGTTAAACAAAATTTAGTCTTGAAAAATTTTGGTATTTTATGATAGGAAAACCTTTCAAATGCATCAAACATAGATCTTAACAAGAAAAATGCAGCGCTGCGAAGGTAAATTTTTTCAACATCTCACAACAAAATTTTGTGTCAATAAGAACGTATGATTTTATGCAAAAAGAGAGAAACCGATGAATATTCTTTACCGCAAAATTTTTTATATTTTATTTAGCAAAGTTTGAAGTTCGAAAAAACTCGTGGGTCACACGGATGGGTTCGCGGGCTGTAGGTTGCTCATCGCTGCTTTAGTCGGTGGCTTGTTGTAAGTAGATACATACTACCTACATACATATTGGTTGTGCTGTGCTTTTCATTTTTCTTGGCAAGAATTTGAATGTTGAAGATTTTCTGAAAGGGAACAATTCAAATAGTACAACGCTTCAACAAAGGAGTAAGCAGTAGAGAGGACTAAATATAATGGCGTGCTTTTGGAAACTATGTTGTAATAATAATGAACATTTATTTTACAATATGTAGATGTTACAAATTTAAATCTTATTTTTTTGGTTATATTGATTTATTGACAAATGGGTCACTGCTTAGATGTAGATATATTCCGGATTTCTCCTGGAATGCAGCTGGTTTTCGACAGTGCCTCTGACGTCAGCATTTATTTTGTTATTTAATTATCCTATCCTGCCAAAAATTTTAACTTGGTCATAACTAGTAGTTCTGGGAATCGCTTGTTAAAATTCTTAGGGTACATGCAGAACCGGATTATCCCTAAGACAGAGTAGGCAACTGCCTAGGGGCCCCGCATCGGCTAGGGGCCCCACGTTCTGAGACAAAATGACTTGCTTCAATTAGTGAGCAACCAAGTTTCGGAAAAAGTCTGCTTACAAGATGTTTTTTTTTTTTGTTAGGAACATTTACAGGTTAATAACATTAGGTACACGCATTAAAGAAAACAACAAAATTTAATAATTAGGTTATAACCCAATAAATAACTAATGTTCATATCATGCACAAATAATAAATAAAAAGTCTGTAATTAAAACAAATATGTAAACATAGAAGCATTGTACTTTTCTTTCCTTCTATTTGTTGCAACACTTAGTATCTGAAGTGATTGAAGGTGCCGGAAGGGTGCATTTTTTAATAATGCTCAGTGCCGTAAATAGCCTTTTCTGCGCCCTGTGCGAGCTTCCGTAACTGCACCCTATTTAAATGGACCCTTCGCCTATTACACCACCCACTGCGTCTCACTCACTAAAACTAAAACGCAAGTTCACCAGTGCAAATGCGTTGCCCACCCTGATGCTTAAGATTTAATTTTTGGGCCACTTTGGTCTTCATACTTCTATAATAAAATACCCTGCAAAGTTTCAGTAAACTGTAAATTAATTTAATTTTAAGTACTTGGTACGGTAGAGTTTTGAATGAGGAAGGTAGCATAGCATAATATAAATTGGTATGGTAGAGTTTTGAATGAGGAAGGTAGCATAGCATAATATAAATTGGTATGGTAGAGTTTTGAATGAGGAAGGTAGCATAGCATAATATAAATTTTGTATGGTAGAGTTTTGAATAAGGAAGGTAGCATAGCATAATATAAATTGCGTTTAAGTATGAATTGGTGAAAAAACGTTTATTCGAAAATATTTGCAAAGATTATTCACAACTACACAATACACAAATGAATGAGACCAAAAATGAATAAGTTCAGATAGTAAAGATTTAAAGTAAGCCATAAACTTTTCTAAAGATTTACTTTTCGCGCTTTCTTCATTGCGAAATCGTTGATAACCTTTTCATACGACAGGCATCGCATTTCTTTTAACCGACAAAATCGCTAGGCTAGTCAAACTTTCTTGGCCAATCGTCGAGCGCAAGAAAGTTTTTATTAATTTGAGCTTACTGAATGATCTTTCGCAGGAAGCTACAGTCACTGGCATCGTTAAAAAATCTTTATAGCGACTACTACATTGGGAAACATCTCTTTTAAATCTAGTTCGACTATAAGTTTAAGAAGACCCAGACTTGAACTACGGTCACATTTATCAAATAATGTAGTCGTTTCAACTCGACTCTTTGAAGTGTCTAATTCAGCCCAAAATTCAGTTACATTAATATCTGCTGAATATTTCATACTCATATCAGCGGCATGTTTTTTAGTTCTTCAGCTGGATAATTAGCAATCTGTTCTATTGTCAAAAAATTTGAAAGGTGGTGAATGTTGTGAAGTTTCCCAAATCGCCATGTGAATTCAGAAATCATTTTATCAATTGCTTCATACATATTAATTTTAAAACTTTGCTGGGGTGTAATATCGTTGCCGGTGTCTGAGCTTTCTCTTAGGTCGTGTCTTTTTACTCGCTTTTTACGTTTTTCCGGAAAATCGTCTTCAATTTCACATTCTTCACAAAAGTTTTTTGGCCTTTTCGAAAACGTTATCTACAGTCTCGCGAATATTCCGAATCTGCCTTGTTAATCCCTTGATTAATTTAGAGACTTTGTCGATAGCAATAGTTTTCGACTGTAAAGCTAAGTTCACCCTATCAACAGACTCCTAAACTTGATCCCAAATTTGCAGAGTACATATAAATTTATAGTTTATTAGACACACAATGATTTTACTGTAGCTATTGTTTCTGCATTGTAATCGTATATGTTGGAATCGAGCACTAGGGGCGCAGGGAACAAGTGCCGGGAACTTATCAGGAGCAAAACGAAAAAATAATAGTCCTGCCTAGTCTGGCCATTCTTGCGCCCCCCAGAGTCTACGCCCTGTGCCTGGGCACCGGTGGCACCGCCCTATTTACAGCACTGATAATGCTCTCACCATTTGAGGAAATTGGTAAAATTGATGGAGATACAGCATTTTATATGAACCCGTTTTAAACAGTTTGTCTGTTGAATTATCCTCAGCAAAACTTTGAAAATGTTTTTCTCGAAACTACGTTTTTCAACCTGGTTGACAACATATTAGAAATACCATAGGTATAGCCGATTTGCACGCACTCAGTCTTAAACAGTTAAAAAATCCAGTCACTATGGCACCAACTTGGGATTTTTTATGAAGGTCTATTTTTTTATGAACAATGAAAATTGTCCATAAAAAATCGAAAATAAAATTCGCTGGTCCGCCATTTTTTTTTTTTTTTTTTAGATACCAAAATTCCCCTATACCAAAGACAGTAGATTTTCGAACAGATTAAGACATGGTGCATGCAAAACGAATGTATAGTTTTTTAATATGTTGTCAACCAGGTTGAAAAACGTGTTAAAAAAGTTTCGAGAAAAACGTATTCAAAGTTTTGCTGAAGGATAATTCAATATACTGTTTCAAATGGTTTCACATAAAATGCTGCATCTTCGTCAATTTTTCGAATTTCTTTAAAACATTTGGTGAGAGTATTTTTAACAAATGTATCTTTCAGAAAATAAAATAAATAAAAAAACTACAAAAGTATTTTTTACAGTGTCCTGGTGCCTAAAGAGGGGTTAGGTTTTAAGGGCGAAATAAAGGCATATTTTCATAATTTTTTTTAGATAAAAATAATGTAGGTTTTATTTATTTCATACACATTTTATAATATGATATCTGAAGATCTTTGAAATAAATTTCAATACAAAATATCAATAAATAAATATTCGTGAGAGCGAATCTCCGATGGCGCCTCGAAAAAAAGTTATGCGGTAAACTCCATAACTCGTCACCGAATCATTTGTAACAAAAAAAATCGAAATGCGCTTAAAAGGTAATAATTATGTTTACCTAAATAGTCAGAGGGAGTTTTTTTTTTTGGCAGCATTTTGAAGTGAAAAACGCGATTTTTGCTAAAAAATTTCGATGAATATGTTAATGTAAAATGGAAATAAACTCCCTCTGACTACCTGTTGATTTACGTGTAGAAATGGTGTACAAAATTTCAAAAGCATCGGTCGAGTCAAGGCAAGATTTTGAGGCGAACGAACTTCAGAAATGTTGTTTGCGAGAAAACCGATTAAATGTTTTTATGCTCGAAATACACTTGAATCGAGCTTGAAGGCCGGTCGCTCGAAAAGCTGTACCTTCGTTAGTTTTGCTCCGATTTACTTGAAATTTTGACACAATACTCAATATACCTACTGACAGTTTTACATTTAAAAAGTTATAAAACCTCCCCCCCCCCCCCCCCCTTAAAGCCATGTTAAGGATTTGTAATATCCTTACTCTTAGGATTTGATCAAGGGAACAAGGAGGCGTTTGGAGGCCCCTTCAATCCCCCCTCCCACCCCTCCGCCCCCGTTAGTCCGCCATTGGTAAAGGGGCCCCGACATGGTTAATCCGGCCCTGAGTACGTGCTGTTACACCTTTTATGAGTTTTTAATTCACATTCAGAATACACAATAAAACCACACTAAAAACATGTCAATATTAAATATATCGCGCTGAGTACAGACAACATGAAACACCTATGGTTGCAAAAAAATGTATAGTTTCTGTACAAATTATGTTTTTGTTTCCTTTCGTTGCTGTCGCATATTATGTGATAAATTCATAATACTTGTATTATATTCATTGCAGAAAAAAAATATTTTCCTTTACGTAGTAGGAAAGTACAACATCGTTTAAATTCTTTACAAATCATTAGTTACCATTTTGAAGTACCTTTTAAATTATCGCGGTGTAAATTAGGGATGTTATTTATTTATTTATTTTAGGGGAAATCAATAGTTTACAATGTAAATAATTTATAAATGTTTAATTTACCTTACTGAGAAACCAATTATAGATTCCCTCATTATACTATTACATGGTGTATCTAGAAATTAATAATTAACTCAAACTCTTACATCAACTAAAAGATATATTACGTATAACAGGAGGTAGGTAGACATAATATATGGATATGATATTTTGGATCTGGATACGGATACGGATATAGGAATAATACTATACCGGTTTCGGATACAGTTACGGACATTTTTTTATTTCGGATATCCGATAGTTTCGGTTACGGTTACGGAGCTCCATAACATCCCTAGTGTAAATCAAAGCGGCTTTATTCTAAATTACTATAACTCAAAATATAAAACCACAAAAACCGTCTTCAAGTTTATTATGTAAAATAAAAAATTACTTGTATAATTAAAGTAATTTAAAATCGTATTTTTTATGCACAAGTGAGATATTCACATAAATATTTCATATTGTTTTCTAATGTACAGAGGACTAAAGATGTATGATGAAATGCCTGAAAGTATGAAGAATTAAGAAAGAATGAATGTATTTAAAAAGAAATGTTATGCTTACGGTAAAAATATTTAAATTTATCAAATGAAATGTTACATTGTGCTTATTAGTTTATATTCATGTAGTATAAACTAACTCAATAATAATAAAAAATTAAAAAATAGTCATAGTCGGGGAAGACATATTTTATATTATATTATATGTAGGTACACGGACATAAAAATAGTCATAGTCGGGGAAGACATATTTTATATTATATGTAGGTACACGGACATAAAAAAAGACAATAAATGTACACGGTTGACATTCGTCACATCTTGCTGGTCTCGCTTCTATGATTGTTATTGATTTCAACAAATCGGCTGTGGATCAGTTTGCCGGCCTCTGTGTTTCCTACCTCCTACAATGGGGGTCTTTTCAAGTACCATGTTCACTCCATCCTCTCATCAAAAAGACTCTCCACACGGCATCTAAGATGACATAGGCCCTGAGGAAAATTATTTTCGCCAGGATCTCCTGTGTGAAGTTAATATAAAAAAATCTTCAAACAGTTTCACAATTGCTCGATTAAACAAACTCTTAAGATACAGCATTAAGTTCAATTTGGGAGGCGGGTATGGGTACCGCCGCCCCGGGAACTATTTATTGGATAACCAACACCCCTGCTACTGGTCACCCTAAGTGGTTCGCTACGTTTGGTGACTTAGCAGGGGTGCCCGGGTTCATGGGGTGAGGATTATCCGGGTCTTGGATGATCCAAAGTTGAGGGAGTCCCTTTGACTTCTCCAGCCATACTCTCTCGGAACATCGCCTTGCACCGCAGTGGGAAGGATGGATTCGTCCGTCACTCCTGGATACACTGACCACCAGATTCCTACCCACCCCTAATACACTTTTCCTTCCCAGAACTTATTCACCTTCTATCCTAAAATCACCCTCCACGCAGCATCCCCAAAGATGATATAGGCCGTGAGGGGAATATTTTTCTCAGGGCCTCCTGTGTGGAGCTAACATAAAAAAGTACACAGAAAAAGCATTTCAAAAAAATAAGTATCTACATACATTTTTACAATAATTTATTCATGGACAGATAAAATGTAACACTTGTAACAAGTTTACCTTCAGAAATATGCAAGTTATATCTAACTTTTAAATAAATCAAACATTCTAGGTGCAATATTTTAACACCAAAGGCATTGACTCCCGCGAGAGTTTCCGTACTGAAAATTCCACCTTGTAGTGAATTCCCTTACGTAATCTCGCCTTGAAAAATCTCAGGTGTCTGCGAGGAAAGCTGGCTCTCATTGTTTACAACTTTTGCGGTTATGGAATAATTCTTACTCTGCACTTGCGGTGGATCAGCGAATTGGGGCTGCCTCCGCCCGGAATGGGAATATTTCAGGAATACTGCACTATCTTGCGAATATTGAAAGAGCTTGCATGGCTTTCAGAAATCGTTTCAGTCATCCTATAAACCTATCATGTATTATATTTTATTCTGTATGGTAATATTAAACCGGTATATGGTGAGATGTACAAAAACAAACATACTTTTATGTTTATTAATTTTGAGTAAGCTCACATCATCTTGTATACCAATAAATGTACAAATGTAAATGTGTCAGTTTGGAAAACATCTGGTTGAATACATATTTAAGAATATTTAACCCTGTATCATGGGGATGGGTCAAAATGACTCGCCATGTTTTAAATTGGTTGTGATTTTTCGAGTACGCCTGAAACGTTGCGGCTCTCCTCAGAAGCAGGAGGCGTTCACATTGTTTAAATGTTTTTAATGAGAAATCGGTCGGACGGCGATGGCGTTGCGAGTTACACACGCCGATAGCTGAAAAAGGTAAATATGACCTTTTTTTTATTTATTTTTTTATTTTATTTTGGAAAACCAACAGTTACATTATTTACTTAGGTGTATTTACATATGTATATCTTATTGAACCAATAATAGGTTTTCACTGGTGTGTATTAATTAGAGAGATTAAAAGTTATAAAAGTTATAATATAATAGCTTTTGGGATGGGATGGTGGGCGGGAGGGGAAGGGGACGGATCTAATCTGGGAGTTAATAAGTTATTTGTATAGAAGTATAATAGTTTGTATATGTTTAGAAGTTATTTATTGTTTATTTTTTTTAGAGTTTGGGGTGCTGTGTTGAATAAGTCGAATTCATTGTATGAATTATTAAAAAAGTGTGAAGCGCGGTTAATGAATGTGTTTTGTTTAGAGTTAGTGTTGCATCGAGGAGTGTTAAGTGTGTGATTTAGTCTAGTTTGTCTGGTGGGCACTCTTAATTGAATTCTTTCAAGTAATTCCGGGCAATCTATCGCAGAGGTGGCTATCTTTTGCAAGAATATTACGTCTGCAGAATTTCTACGATTTTCTAGTGACGAGATTTTGAAAAACGTAGCTGACTCCACATAACTTAGATGAGGACGATATCCCCGAAAATCAAGGTATCGTAGAAAACGATTTTGTATTTTCTCAATCCTTTCTATGTATTTTGTGTACCTGGGATTCCAGACTTGAGAGGCGTACTCCAGAGAACTGCGTACAAACGCAAAGTACAGCATTTTCATAGTGTTTACCTTTTTAAAGTGTTTGCTGGTTCTGAGTATGAAGCCAAGTGCCTTGGAAGCTTTTGCAACTATGGATTCGATATGTCGGTCAAAAAGTAATTTCGGGTCAAGCACTACTCCCAGATTTTTGGCCTCCATCATTTTTTTTAGTATTGTGCCGTTAAGGGAATAATCAAAAGAAATGGGATTTTTGTTTCGGGTAAAGCTGATGACGCCGCATTTTTTAACATTTATTTGAAGGTTGTGTTGTGTACAGTAGCTATTTAGGCGATTTAAATCTTCTTGTACGCAAGTACAGTCATTGATACTTGTAACAGGAAAGAATATTTTCATGTCATCTGCGTATAATAACGTTCTGGAGTGGAGAAAACATTTTCCAATGTCATTAATGTATATGTTGAAGAGCAATGGTCCCAATAATGACCCTTGAGGTACTCCTGACGGTACGGTTACCCAATTCGATTTATAGCCACCGACGACTACTGCTTGGCTGCGATTTTTCAAATACGACGAGAGCCATCTGAGGAGATCTCCGTGTACGCCGATTAGTGAAAGTTTAGTCAACAAGACATCATGGATTACTAAATCAAAGGCTTTGCTATAGTCAATCCCGTTATCAATCCAATTTCCCCGTTATCAACATGTCATACCTCTTTGCGCCGACTTCATTCATATCGATGAATTAAATTTTTGTTCCTAAGATTAGTTTTTAAGTTCCTAAAAGTGTCATTTAAATTAAAATAATGATAAAAAATAAGTGTTCAGTATGATTACGCCAGAAGGAGCTAATTTTGTTAACTTTTATTAAGTGGTACGTTTATTGGTTAAAAAGGATAAGTAATTAATATATACGTTTATCTATATAATATCATGTTTTATTTTTATTTCCTTAATAAAGTGCAATATAACCATAAGCATAATTTTCTAATTTTTCATAAATATACTGACATATCTGGTGTAATAATGATTTAACCCCCACGTCCTTTTGACTGATTTTAACCCCATGACGCCGAGTTGATCACAAACTTAACATTAAGAATTGTGGCAGATATATTTTCTGACATCTTCTTTTTTAATTAAATATTTCTATCTAATAATTAAAGAGGGAAGGAGAATTGGATTTTTTTAAGATTAACAAATACATATCGACAGCAAAAATTTGATATGCTGTGATGTAAAGGATGATAAATCCAAAAATTAATTACATGTGTCATTTTTCTACGTTTTTTTTCTCTTTCGATCTGCGTCGTCAAATATTTCTTGAAAAATAGGTGGGTGTTTTACGATGTATATCGATGTATATAAAAATCTCGAGACACGGTGTTGTGGTCGCACTCCTCCGAAACGGCTAGAACTATGTTTTATCTTGATTTGGTAGGTATGGGAATAGGGCGTAAGGTATATTTCATACCTCTAGGTCGGAGGTTTTCAACCTGAGGTACGCGTACCCCTGGGGGTGTGCACGCATACAGAATCACTGGTTAAAATGCCTGAAGTCGTGTTACACTCTGTATAAAATTGCATTACTTAATTGTATTTGTGTGATTTGATTGATAAATTCATGTAATAAAATTAGAGTATTAAAAATTACAAATGAAACACGTCTTTTACACGTGGATAGATAGAGGGTACGGAGAACAACAAATTTGTAGTGACAGACAAGGGGTAAGCCGCGCCGGCTCAAAAAGGTTGAAGACCACTGCTCTAGTTGATTAGGGTGTCCCTATCCAGGATTTTTTTAACGTTTTTTGGACGATTTTTTTTTCATTTATTTGGCATCAAAAAATACCTATAACCCTTAATTTTCACCCTCCTATCCCCACTCTCCCATTTTTTTATCGTGACGCTCTAAGTTTTTAATCTCGATTTTAGTATTTTTGTATGAACAAATTTAACCGTTGCGACGGTCGTTCGTCAACGATGTCGTGTGGTATATTATAATTTGAACTTTTTACAGGTTTTATTTCTTTGTCAAATGCGCACGTAGGTACCCTATCATTTTACAGTGACTGATGTGCGTAATAAATCTGTAAAATATTTATCCCCCTAATAGTTAGGATAAAAAATAAAATTTCGAATGTTGATACAAAATTTATAATCAAAAAGCAAAAATATTTATTTTATTTTAAACGCCCAGAGGGATTTTCCACACAACGTAGCACACCTTTTTTTAAATTTGATCATCAACCAAAAAAAAAAGATAAATTACATTACACATGTATTACATTACAAGTACACAAAACGTGTAAATAACATTGTTTTGTATACTGTGTCCAATTACAATATACATGTTAGGGAACGTACCCATACAACTTGACCCGTTTAGGGGGGGGGGGGGTTCTTCAAAATACCACGCTTGTTCACAAGGGGGGGAGGGGGGGGGGGGGGCGTAGGTTTTTATCTCGTAGTCAATCTAAAATCTTTTTATATTTTTTCAATTAACTTTTTAATATTTTTTCTACTTGTAATTATAGGTATGCATGCACTCTTGCCGTCACGCAGCAAGCGCCGTATTAATAAAGGCAAATATAAGCCGAATATTTTTTTAAAAAATTTTTGTTAGCCAGAAAAAACCATAATTATGATTTTATTCGTGAAAACTGTAGGGGGAGGGGGGGGTCTTGGAATATACTATACGTGGTCACCGGCGGGAGGGGGGGGGGGGTTAAAAATTGCAAAAAGTGGGTCACGTAGTAAGGGTGTTCCCTTAGACAAATTACATATTTTAGATACATTATTTTAATAAAGAAAAATATGATACATGTTATTGCGAGTAATGTGTGGCATTTACATGCCTCTTGAAGGCTACTATTAAAAATGTTAACTGTTTTGGAAGCGTTATTTAATAGCGCCATACCACGTGTCATGCTATACCGAGGCAGTAAGTTTGTTCTGCTATGTGAGATACACAGCTGATCGTGGTGCCGCTTCTGGCTGTAGTTGTTTGGTACAAACAACTTATAGCAATCCAGGAGGCACGGGCTATCTATTAAAATATGAATGATTTTATATGCCGTTAATGAAAGGGCCCCACCCCTCAAGTGGAGACTTTTCAAGAGATATATATTTGTTTAAAAAACTTTTTTTGAATCTTTTCTAATAGCTCAACGAAAGTACGCATAGTTATCATTGCTTCGGGATTAAAAAACTGTTTGCAATATATTATGCAAATTGCACGAGGGTTGTCAAAATGTTTGATGAAATTTAAAAAAATCAAAGAAGGAGGGTTATCTCAGCGATAGGTCAATACGAAGGTATGCGTAAAAGTTAATATTTAAAACAATTTAAAGTATTCTAGTGGATCCATCTATATTAAAAACAATAAAGTTTTTTTCGCAAAAAATGCATGCAAAGGCGTCGAGGAAATTTCCACATCACTGTCAAAAGCAAACATAGAAATAAATAAATATATATATTTTTTTTAAATATATAATGGAGGGCACTGGCGTTATGATATTTGCACAAAATTACTATAGGTGGTGCGCAAGTGGTTTGAAAGTGTGTATATTTCCTATATTTTAGCGGCAGGGAGGGATGGCAGGAGGGGAAGGGTAACGAAGGAGGTGGGGTTTGCGGGTGAGGTGAAGAGGGAGGAGAAGGCGGGGAAGGTGGAAGGGAAACGCGGAATGGGAGGGAGACGCGGGAGGGAAACGGGGATGTGTGGGAAAGGACATGCAAGGAGAAAAAATGTATTTCTTTGAATGGCATTGGAACGCATGCCGGGTATCCGCTAGTTCCTTATAAAAGGAAAACATTGATTTTTTCAAATAATGGTTTTCTACAACAGTTACGAATTTTAACATTTTCTGCTTACATTAGAAAAATGATAAATTCTCAGGTAAACCTTTAAATAGTTTTATTTTTAGAAATACAATCAATAAATAACACATAAAAACACTAGGTCGGTTCCACAGATGAATTGAAAAAGTGGTCTGAAAAAGAATATCAACGCTGGAAAGGAAAAGTGGCTAAAGCACCATACAGCTAAGATTAACCTACGCAATAAGCTGTATTATTTGTTTGTTTAAGTTCATCTTTAAAGTCACTTCTATATGGCGCTTTGCCATTTTTCCTTTCCAGTATCGATATATTATATCTTAGTTCATGTAGAAAGGAATAAAAAATTTGCATATTATAATTCACTAACTGTTTCCTTTCAACCAAAATAAAACAGATGTATGGGTATCTTCATAAGCTCCGAAGATCCATTTCACCAATCCCACAGAAAAAACCGCATCGTACGCTCTGAAATAAGTATAATTAACACATTAAACAAAGTTTGTTAAAATAATGCAGAATATTTTTCCCCTGCAAGGATGAACAGTACGACGAATGAGTTAATGATGAATTTAAGAAAGTCTGGTGGTTTTTGAAAGAGATATTATGCGTACAAAAACATATGCGTACATAAAAATGGTGCAATCTTTAGAACAAGCATTCCATTGATATGCTTGGTGTAACTATAAGTGACCAGTTCAGGTACGGGGGCTCTATCGAAGCCAGACAGATAGACAGTCAGCTTCTGCTGGGGGTACTGTACAGAGCCCGCAGCTACTTTAATAGTAGCTAAATTACTTACACAATTGCTAACCCTGTGCAAATCGCATGTCCGCCCCACGATAGAATTTGGCACCCACCTCTGGTCTGGAGCCCAAAATACCTGAAACAATCCTCGACTCAGTGCAGAAACGGGCGGTCCGTTTGATTGATTCTCCCATTAACGAACAGATTTCAATCTTTAGAGCACAGGCGTCGGGTGGGAATGCTGTCCTTGTTCTACCGGTATTTCAATGAAAGATGTTCCGAGGAACTAGCGTTATTGACAGCGCGCCCAACATATGTACACTATAGATATTTGTCACATGAGAACGGGACGTTTGTACGACTCATTCTTGAGTTCTACAGCTCGGCTGTGGAATGATTTGCCGGCCTCTGTATTTCTTCATTCTTACAATAAAGGTGAACAACAAATTAAAAAACTAACCTATATTTTCAAAACAATAATAAGCATTTTAGATAAAGAACAGCTAATTAAAATTTATTGTGCATTAGCCCAATCTCATCTACAATATGTGTTTAAAAAGCGAAGGTTACTGACATCTAGCGTGACATTTTGTAGCTTGTTTTTTAATTACAGATTACTAGATTCGCGGATTCATTAAACGCATTGTCAGTAAATGAAATAAAAATTCGCTTTGCTAGAATTGCAAAAAAAATTGACGATTTCGAAGCGATTCAGGAACAAATAGAAGGCCTTCCGGATTCCAAAGAAATCGATAATAATTTGCAAAGTGAGAATTTTGAAAATCAATATTATTCAATTTTAGCGACGGCAAAGGGAGCTATTCAGTCCGTGGAATATCACAAATTGGAAATAAAATTCTCTTCTTCTATGGCGCTACAGCCCATATCGAGCTTTGGCCTCCTGCAACAGTCGCCTCCAACTCCTCCTGTCCTCAGCGGCTGACTTCCAATTTGGAACCTGGAGAAGCTGTGCTGCATCCCCTCTTATTTCGTCTTCCCACCTCAGTCTGGGTCTTCCCACTTTTCTCTTTCCACCTGGGTGTCCAGTCAAAATTCTTTTTGGGACGCGTGTATTCATTCTCTGTACATGTCCAGCCCATCTCAGCCTGAGGAGTCTCATATGTGTTGAGATGCTAGGTGCCTTATATATATCATACAATTCTGTATTGTGAAAATAAAATTACCCAACCTTCAATTACGAGAATTCAACGGCGATCCAAAAAATTGGGTGAATTCTCTAGAAACGTTTAGGGCATTAGTTCATAACAATACTGCATTAAGCAATGTACAGAAGTTTTATTATCTGCAATCTTGTTTAAAGGGGAATGCAACAAACATAATCGCCAATTTCGAGGTATCAGACCTGAATTATATATCGCCTTATAAATTATTACAACATTGAAGTACCCACCACTGTCCCACCCCGGTATAGGCAACTTATGGTCACCCCTTCGGAGTTCTCGCAAGAATCTAATTTTTTTGAATAAACGGCTCTACATTTAATGTAACGAATCTAGACCTTCAATGTCCCCTCATACTGTGTTAGGTAGCGGTATGCGGACGCGCCTACAGGATTGTACTGTAATGGTCAGTCTTTACAATTCTAAAGCCCATGGAGGTGTCAATGCAGCAGTCAAACAAAGCAGTCAAGTTGTTAGTAACATCAATAAAAAATAAAGTAATACGAAATGACAGCAGCCGTCATGAGTAATCAGCTCATGACAGCGAAAGACCACACACAATCCGGCGGGCAGCACCGGGCACTGTACATAAAAGAAAAAAGAAACAAAAGAAAAATAATGTATATATACAGAGTAGAACTGGTATCACCGCAACCTGACTATCGGCAGTACCCGAGAGAATGAAGAAGGCTAATTGTCCGGCCTCCCGGCGGCGTCGTCCTTAAGCCAGCTAGCCGGTGGTGCCTAGACGAAAGTAACTGGAAATCATAGAAGAAGACCCTAGGGAGAAAAGCGTCGGGTCGCCGGAGGCGGGACGGACAGCTTTCGGATGCCGTTCAGCCTTCTCCCCAGCCTCTTCATGTCACGGGGGGTGGCGCGGCAGACAGGTGCAACTCCACCAGTTCCATAAGACCGGCCATGGTCAGTAGGCGGGGACTCGGTCCAGGGTCCAACCCCTTATATGGGGAGAAAGACGGCACAGAACAAACAAGTGAGTTCAGTTCTACGCGGTAATCATAACTAAAAAACTAATCATAACTAAATCATAACGGTAATCATAACTAAAAATGTAATCATAACTAAAGTGTATGTTACAAAATAACATAAAAGTGTAAGGCATTAAACCAAGTACCTGAAATCAAAACATGAGCGTTCAATGACGCAGGGCATGAAAAACAAATAAACATGAAAGAAAATTTAAGTACTGTACATCCTGCGCAATATTGGTCGTAGAGAAGAAGCAAAGAAACAAATTATTGCAACAGAGATTTGCAAACTTAAGAACTACCGTCCAAAGGCACATCCAAGCTCTGTTTCAATTTCAAGAGATGAAACATGAGGATTTAGTAGCCATGATAGTAGCCTGATTGATAAAAATAATGTAAATCTAAAAGCTTTGCAAAATTTAGGCGTGAAAATCGAACAGTGGGATGCTTTAATTATATACGTAATTTCTAATAAATTAGATGCCAGTTTAAGAAAGCATTGGGAACAAACCCCATTGCAGGATGAGCTACCTACATTACAGGAATTTCTTAAATGTTTAACCTTGCGTGCGCAAGTTTTGGAATTAATGTTAAATACTGAATCGAAAAAATTTCCTACTCACTCGAAAGCAAATGGTAGCAACAATAATCCTAAAAAGGAATCGGTATTTTCAGCTGCTACCCACAATAATTGTATTTGTTGTAATGAAAAAGGACATTAAATTTATTATTGTAAAAAAAAATTAAAATTAAATTCAGGAGAGAGAGCTAACGCAATAAGGAGGTACCGTGCCTGCTTCAAGTGTTTGAGGTTAGGACATACGGCCCCATATTGTAAAATTAAATTGAAATGCAAGCATTGTGATAGCGAGAGCCACAATACGTTATTGCACAAGGAGATGCATCCGAGCGATGACTCCATGAATAAAGGTGAAGATCACCCCGGAGGTGACTGCCAAATGGATGCTGAACGAGTTTCAGTGTCAAACCATTCAGCCTTAGCGAAGGCAGAAAAAACAATATTATTGTCGACTGCTGTCATTGGGGCGGGAGATCACAATAATAAAATGCATGAGGCCCGGGTCTTAATAGATTCTGGGGCCCAAGCCAATTTTATGTGCGAAAAATTCGCAATGAAATTAAATTTAAGATGTGAAAATATAAACAAGCCTGTGTTAGGCATACACAACAATGTTACCCATGTAAAGAAAAATGAAATCTCTGAGGACAAATTATAACCAAAATATCACTTGTCTAATATTGCAGGAAATAACCAAAAACCTACCCCAAGCAACAGTGGCCAGAAAAGATTTTAAGCTGCCGCCAGGATTACAAATGGCGGACCCAAAGTTTAACGTCGCGGCGCCTATTGATATCCTGTTAGGCGCTGAGAGCTTTTGGGAAATACTAAAGAATGATCGGCTGAGTTTGGATACCGGACCTACTCTTCAGAGGACAGAATTAGGATGGATAATATCCGGCCCGATCAACATTCACCATAAAAAAGGCCAGTA
This sequence comes from Limnephilus marmoratus, assembly GCA_917880885.1. Lineage (NCBI taxonomy): Eukaryota > Metazoa > Arthropoda > Insecta > Trichoptera > Limnephilidae > Limnephilus > Limnephilus marmoratus. The sequence continues at coordinate 16,395,998 of OU862906.1, forward strand.
CCAGAAATTTGTAGTTTATCAATAAACACATTATCTAGTCAAATAGAAAAAATTTGGAAAATGGAGGAGGTGAATCCTGCGAGATTTCAAAATCATGAGAAGAAGGATCACTCTAGGGAGAGCGATGGTAGATACCTTGTGAGTCTGCCGCGCCGCGAGTGTGTGGGTCAACTTGGTGACTCATTAAACACAGCGGAAAAAAATTTAAGAACTTAGAAAAGAAATTTTTAATAAATCCTGAATTGAAATTGCAATATGTACAATTTATGCGGGAATATGAGCAACTAGGTCATATGGAGTTATGTGATAAATGGAAAGGGGATGAGCAATTTTATCTCTTGCCGCCTCATGCGGTCATAAAAGAAGCTAGCACCACGACGAAGGTGCGAGTAGTTTTTGATGGTTCGGTAAAGACGTCGACCGGAATATCCCTGAATGATGCTCTAATGGTGGGAGCTGTCTTTCAAAAGGACTTATACAGCCATTTATTACGTTTCAGAAAACATCGATACGTCATGACTGCGGACATCGAGAAAATGTACCGTCAAATCAACGTATGCGCAGCAGATCGCAGCCTTCAGAAGATTGTATGGCGCAAACCACAAGAAAAGGAACTTCGACATTACAAATTGAAGACCGTTACCTACGGTCTGGGACCTTCCTCTTTCCTAGCAACACGATGTCTTCGACAAATTGGTATGATAATCAAGTTAACTGCCCAGTAGCTAGTCAAGTCATAGAAAATGATTTTTATATAGACGATCTATTGACTGGAGGGGATGACTTGGAAGTTTGTTTCAAGCTGAAGAAACAAATATGTGATATCTTTCTGTCCGCAGGGATGACCCTGAGGATGTGGAGATCAAATATTTTGGAATTGTCATCTGGGCGGAGCCAAGGTGAAATTGCCAAACAGGGCAATTGTGAAAAAATGATCACTGGCAATTCCAAGAATGAAAAAATACTTGGATTGATTTGGAATAATGAATTAGATTACCTGTCATATGAAATTACAAAGCCGTCAGGTAAAACTAAGAGCAAGCGTCAAATATTATTGTGCATAGCTTCCACCTTTGATCCAACGCATTGGCGGCACGTATCATCGTCAGAAAATGCAGCGGATATACTGTCCCGAGGTACCACAGCTGAAAGGTTAGTCAACGCTTCAATATGGTGGAAGGGGCCAAGCTGGTTGACGGAAGATGTCAGCACTTGGCCAGTATCCAAGATGTCATGTTTGGATCCCCCGGAAATCAAGAGTAAAAATGTACTACTGGTAACTGATGCTCAAGAATGGGATATTTTTTAAAAATTCTCATCGCTAACCAAATTAAAAAGGGTAATCGCTCAGGCGTTAAGATTTATAAATAATTGTCGAAACCCTAAGGATAAAACATATGGCAATTTTACTGTCTCCGAGCTGGAAACAGCCTTAAAATGTCAACTGAAATCATCGCAAGAACATTCCTTTAAAAAAGAATTGAAGAACTTAAAAAAGCATGGGTTAGTAAACAAAAACAGTAGATTGAAAGCTCTCAATCCCTGCTTAATGGAAGGTTTAATTTGTGCAAGTGGAAAATTAAAATTAGCTACTTATTTATCGCATCATCAAAGACACCCTATAATATTATCACCGACACATAAACTAACTGAATTAATCATACGTAATTATCATTATGAACATTTACACGCAAGTCCCCAAGCGCTGTTATCAGAAATACGCTTGAAATATTGGCCGATATTTGGGAGAAATACTGTTAAGCGTATCCTACATAAGTGTGTTGTGATGATGAAAGATCTACCCCTAATGATCATGTATAAATCTAATTATGATGATCACCGTTGGACACGATGGCCGAGTGAAGTCTACCCAGTGAAGTGTTCATACTGTTCTTGGCAGTGCTATGCCAGTGAAGTAGTCGATGATGAACTTATAATCAGTCAACAGCGAAATAATGATTTTTATTACTATTTGTGAATGGTGTTGGTTAAATTAAATATTATTATTACCTAAGTCAAAACTCTCCATGGAGACAATGAGACATTATTAATTTGTTAATTTTACAAAATGTTTTTAAGGTTATGGATTTTATTATTTTTTATGAATTTTTTCCATGATTTTTAGAAAATGATAATTTTTTAGGTTTATTTTAATTATTGGTTAGATTCCCGGACCCGTCAAATGTAGATAGTTAAGACATTTTGTAAATTTGTAGTCTATTGTGTGTAAAATTAGGATATTTGTAGTTTATTTTAATTTCGAAAAAACCTGTTGTTTTTCCTCATTCCCCGCCGGGCAGTATGTTTAAAAAGCGAAGGTTACTGACATCTAGCGTAGCATTTTGTAGCTTGTTTTTTAATTACAGATGACATCAGTGGCGGTTCTTCACAGGGGGACAATGGGGACAGTCCCCACCAGTTACACTCGATACCTACTAAAGGAAATAACAATCGATGCTTTGTTTTCACCAAAATGAATGAATTCTTTAAACATAAAAATAATTAACATTTGCAGAAATACAATACAAACAATTATTCCGGATAATTTTAATAAGACCCTACGCGTACAGCGAACAATGTACGGTGCAAAAAACAGCGGATCTATTTCTCAGTGCGCAGAATTAACTGCGCACTTGGGGGACGATTCGAACTATCCCCATACTTTTCTTGCGTTGTTTTGTCGATCGAATGCAACTGCGCATGCGCACTCGTATGTGGATTCAAATGCCATGGGGACAATTCCTTGGATCCCCACTGAACCATTTGGTTGCGCAGTTACGGGCGGGAATCGCTCGCGTTCAAATTAGTTCGATAATAATCTTGCAAGATAAAGCTTTATTTTTACTGTACTATATTGTAAATTGGCATATATCGTTTGACATTTTATGTTTAGTTATCCGATTAGCATGATTAGACTATCAAATTTTTTTTTTGATAAATTTTATATTATATTCTACGGGTGATGAGGTTACGGTACACGGTACGTAAAAAATGTCGGTCCCCACCACTAAAGAAATGCTCGAGCCGCCACTGGATGACATGCTTGCAACATAGGGCCACACTGATTTAATTGATAGACGATAAAGCAGATTTCTGTATATCCCCATATCTCATTGACAGCAGGCTGACATAGGTCGCTTGTTGTTTGTTTGTGTTAGGAATTATGTTATAAATAATATGAGTTTTAGGTAAAAAGTCTCTCTTATCTCTCTGATCTCAGGAAACAGCTAGAATTAACTAGCAAGTGGACAAGTGACCAAATTCAGTGCTTGTTGGGCCGGGAAAAATTACTGTAACATGTGCTAAAGTGAATAAACCAGTTTGAAATTCGCCATTGAAGGAAGATTGTTTTCATTGAAGTTCTTCTGCCACCAAAAAACCAATCTCTAACAATATGGTCTAATCGGATGGGGAAGCTCGTGCGATTCCGCTAAAAAAACAGTCCTCATGGCACAATTTTGAAAATTATACTTAGAGTCCCCATCAGAACTCCTACAGAAAACGTTTTTAAATAACTGAATTTAACGTCACTGAAACAATTATATACAAAAGATATTCTAATGAACGCATTAAAAAACCAGGATAACTTTACACAGACAAAGTCGGACCGATTAACAAGATCCACATTACAACATACATTCCACCAACCTACAACTAAAACGACTTTTGGACAAAGAAATATGCAATACTTCCTCTTGCAATAAAAACAATTTAAAAAATAACCGACTTCAAAGGAAGCATTAAGATATGGATTATGGACATGGGGTGGAAGAATATAGATTCAATTTAACAAACTTACAAAGATTAACGCTTGTATTGTGCTTTCTTTTAGATATAACTTTATAATTTTCCTCTTGAAATATTTAACATAGGCGAAAAAATGTACAATGTGAACCTCGAATGGGGCACCCCAATAAGAAAGGACACATTTTTCTCTAAAAAATTGTAAAACAAAGAAAAAATAAATAAAGATAACACGGGTCTCTTCAAGACTCATATTCACTTCTTCCTCTTCTTAAAAAACCTCCACACCGCATTTTCAAAGATGACAAGGCCCTTAGGGAAATAAATTATTTTCCTCAGTGCCTCCTGTGTGAGATAATGTTAAAAAAAAAAAATCAATATTATTTTGTCCCATATCTCGTGTTGCAAATATGTCCATGATTGTATGTGCAATTACCCCCTTCACCCGTGGTACTGCATCCCTGAAAACAGTCGAACCAGCACAGACTGAAATTTGAATACATACATAAATACCTCATTCTCTTTCACCGAGGCTGTCCGAAACTTGAATAAAGGGTTGTGTATGTTGTCGTGTGTCCTTAGATCAGGGGTGGGGTACCTTTTTGGCATCGGATAACTGCGCGGCTCGAATTGTTACTTTTGTGTATAGACCACGAGGTAGGTTTTAAGGTTAGTTTTACGTAAGATTCCACAAACTTAAATAATAACCACCCCACAGAATTCCCCACAGAATTTAGCAACATTATGGTGTGTAATCTAATGCAAAACTTCACTCGGTGCATAAAAATGGCTTCCTTTGATGAATCCGCAACTTATTATTAAATTTATCATTATATTCTGAACACATAACTGGTTTAAATTAAATATGTATTCGGTGGATGAAAACTACACTCAGAACATGAAAACGTTTTTTTTTATTCTGGCAGTACATACATAGTTTGGACTAGAATTTAATAACGGCACTTTGAGGACGAGAATGGTTTCCATCAAAATGTGTCAGCAAATGATTTCACAACTGAAATTTGATCGTTTCATTCTGAAAAAAAACTGGTTTTAATGGGTGAATCTGCGTGCGAGTCCCCAGCTTTGATTAGTATTACTCTCGTAATGTGCGTATGATTTGACTAACAATTACAAATTTTGCAGTATATGGTTTGAAACAAAAATTTTAACTCCAATCCGAACATTGGAACTGTTATCTTCGAAATGCCAATTCGCTCCTCTAATTTTGAAAGATCATTCAGATCATGAAACTGCTTTTAATTTTTGAGGGAATCCGCATGCGAGTTCCCAGCTTTAATTGATATTACACCCAGGTTTTCCTCCAATGTTTACACTAGAAACACATGGATGGTTTCCTTCGAATTGCGTCAGCAGATGAATCCGCCACAGGAAATTGCATTATGAACACAAGAGTTGTTTTAACTTGGAAATCGATCAGCGTAGGGGTCCACTTGTCCACTAGCTTAAATTATTTGGTACTCAGATCACGTGAAAGGTTTTCCTCGAATTTTTGCACTAGAAACACATGAATGGTTTAGTTTGAATTGCGTCAGCAGATGAATCCGCAACAGAAATTTGCAATATGAACACAAGAGTGGTTTTAACTCAGAAATGGATCTGCGTAGGGGTCCACCAGTCCAGCAGCTTAAATTATATTGTGCTCAGAGCACGTCAATAGTTTTCCTGCATTTTACAGCAAATTTTTTGGATGCAATATTTTTTTTTTAATTTTACATACTTAACTAATTTAAATGGAATAATATTTTTTTAATTAAGTATTTTTTATTGCAAAAGTGGAGCAATATAAAGAAAGCTCATCATTTTTTTTCTTCCTAAATAGAATTGTCATCAATACTGAGATATTTTTTCGATATCAATTTCCCTTTTGTACAAAATGATAAGTAATTAAAATAACACTAAAAAGAATGTTGATCTAACCTGATTTATAGAAATAAAGCTGTATAAGTAAGCACACACCTGTCAGCTATGTTATAACTTTCTCCGGATTTAGTAATAATAACTTTAAAGTGTAGCTGAAAAACTCTGAAAAAAATTCGTTCTCGTTTTCTGAGTGTAATTTTTTATAGTGCTATTTGAGTGTAATTTTTTTTCAGCGGCCGCACCAAAAGTGCTCGCGGGCCGCACCAAAACGCTTCGCGGGCCGCAGGTTCCCTACCTCTGCCTTAGGTGATGCACCAGATAGTATATCGTTCATACATTTTCTATGAAACTTTTAAACCACGTTTTTTTTCCTCGGGGCCTCCTGTGTGGAGCTCATGTAAATATATATATATACAGGGTGTTAAGGGACGTACGTCAATTACTTTGACCAATGATTCCTGACATTATTTGGAGTAAAAAATTGGAATGAAATTTTGGTCTCCGATGACTTATACCTACGAGTTTTTTTTTCAATTTTTTTTCAAATCAAGGAAAAAAATCCCCGGTCACTGGTCGCTCAGATGAGTAACCACCCAACCTCTTACCCCGTCCTTAACGGTCCAACACCTACTATTTTTTTATGTTTTTGGAGAAAAAAAACATCAAAATGTCACTGGGGACCCAAATTTCATTTATATTTTGTACTCCAAATAATGTCAGGATTCACTGGTTAAAGAAAGTCGAGTACGTACCTTAACACCCTGTTTATATAATATTATTAACTGATTTGTCAAGAATCTAGACTCTAGACCAGTGATCCCCAGAGTGGTCCAGGTGGACTCCCAGGGGTCCACGGGATACTCGACGGGGGAATACGTTTGCGTGATAAAAAATGGGGGTCCATAAGTTGTAGTTGGTGGTCCACGAGTTGTAAGTGGGGATTCACGAAAATTTATCTGGTTTCTATAGTAAAAAACAAAAATGTTGTCCTGGCTTTACCTATGTAGGCCAATGTAGGCATATAATAAACTACTCAAAAAAATTAAGGGAGCAAAAAATCAATTGTGATTAAAGCAATTAACAAAATAAGTAGCAATGCGTTGAATACCCGTTTATTTTTTATTTGCACAATTGTGTGACGAAAATGATGATGACTTCCAACCATTGCTCTTACATACTGAAGTACGCTGGTTGTTAAAAGCTACATATTTAACAATATTTTACGCATTTTTTAAATCAGTTTTAGAATTTCTGGAAAGTAAATCCAGATTTAAAAGAAAACTCGATCAATTTTGACGACCTCCGTAGTCCAGTGGCTAAGACTCTTGACTCACATTCCGGAGGTCGCGGGTTCGAACCCGGCATGCGCAAATAAATTTTATTTATTTTTTTAATTGTAAAACTAACGTTTTTAAGACAAGATTTTTTATGCATAGCACAAAGGGTAACAATTATTATAAGCAATAATTATCAGCCTGAAACACTCATCCACATTGAAAAATCTTCCGAGAAAAGATACATGACGCCAACGGGACTTGAACCCGTGTCCTCTCGATTGCCGGTCGATTGCTCTGACCACTGAGCTATGGCGGCTTATCTCGTACCCGCCAAATGATTCAATATATGCTAGTGTTTCATTCAACAATTACTGCTTATTATATTTTTTCCACCTGAAAACAACCAACTTTATTTTTGCGAGAGAAACATTGTAAGTGTTAAATCCCTCGCTAGGTGGCGTCGAGACAAATTATGTCTTCATTTATTGGGGAAATACTTAAACTTGTCCAATATTATTATTTTTTTAATTGTAAAACTAACGTTTTTAAGACAAGATTTTTTATGCATAGCACAAAGGGTAACAATTATTATAAGCAATAATTATCAGCCTGAAACACTCACAAATCATTTGGCGGGTACGAGATAAGCCGCCATAGCTCAGTGGTCAGAGCAATCGACCGGCAATCGAGAGGACACGGGTTCAAGTCCCGTTGGCGTCATGTATCTTTTCTCGGAAGATTTTTCAATGTGGATGAGTGTTTCAGGCTGATAATTATTGCTTATAATAATTGTTAAATTTTATTTGATTAATTTGTGTTATTTCACAATTGATTCATTTAAAATAATATATAGTATATTTGCGACATGTTCCAGAGTGGAAGATACTATCAGTATCGCCCTGGTGTAAGACCACCATTCAGAATTGAAACGTTGCTTGAAAATGGCTTTAGCCGTGTTTAGTGACCAGATCTGAATAGCCAGGTACTTCCCAACCTTCCTCTTCCCCACCTTCTTCCCCTCCCCGCTACCTTCAGCCTCACAACATACCCCAATTGGGGATGCCATAGTCTCACTGGCTCCAGACGGGAGCAGTTGAGATTCTTGTGCGGTATTCACTGTAAAAAAAAAAAAAAAAAAAATTGTAAGCAGACATCGAGTGTTTGTTAGATTTGTAAAAAAAAATTACTGAAATTAACTTGCAGTTACAAAGGGACAGCCTAAATTTAATAAAAAAATAAGGGGTGTCATTTCGGCTTTCTTTGGAAAATTTTCTTGAAAAATGAAGCATAATATTAGTCGGCGCGAATTCTCCCAGTTCCTAAGATTGTCACAGGCAGAATGTCTTGATGAGGATATTCAGACATACGTTCAACATTTAAATGCCCTCCGTGATATTCAAAAATAGATTTGAAGACATTCTGACGATAGATATACCACCATGGATCATAAATCCATTTGATGAAACGGAAGTGGCGAATGTGGTATTACAAGAGAAGCTACCCGAGCTTAGCACCAATGAGGAGCTGAAGGCGAGGTTTAAAAAAGGCTATCAAACATTTTGACTGCAGGCAGAAATACCCGAAAAATATCCTGGGCTGTAGGAAATTGCGAGAAAACTTTTGATACTATTTTTTTGTTGAATTGCATTGTTGAAGTGACGGTATGTTTAATGTTTAATTTTAATTATATTAATTCCGTTATAATATTATTTAAAAAAAATAGAATACAAGTAAGTATACCATTTATCTTTTTATTTTAGCACTCTGAATTTAGGGTGGGAACTCAGTCAAGTTTTTGTCGTGTTTTGGGAATATGGTAGAAATGTGACAGCAGGGGTCCACCGAAACCAGTAAAATTTTGAAGATTGTCTACGAGGAAACAAAGTTTGGGAACCTCTGCTCTAGACCATATTTGGGTGAAGATTGACCTGACGTCAGTCAACCATCGAGAGAAGAGGAGAACCAACAGTAGAATCGAAGGTTAATTATTAATTTGTGTGGAAAATGCCGAAGTTTTAATGCCATGTGATTACCGCACAAGTATCCCGAGTACCTACATTGAACCTGTGGAACAACGACATCGGCAATAATTATTTATAATGAGGAGCTCCAGTGAAAAATATTATGGCTTTAAAAAAATACAGATATAGACCAATAAACGCTGATTCTGAATATATGAGTTTTATTTAATAATATTGAACGCAAAGTTTATAAAAAATATTAAAAAGTATATTTTTTATCGGGTCTTAGAACGACGACTAAAGACGACCTCCATAGTCCAGTGGCTAAGACTCTTGACTCACATTCTGGAGGTCGCGGGTTCGAACCCGGCATGCGCAAATAAATTTTATTTGATTAATTTGTGTTATTTCACAATTAATTCATTTAAAATAATATATAGTATATTTGCGGCATGTTCCAGAGTGGAAGATACTATTAGTATCGCCCTGGTGTAAGACCACCATTCAGAATTGAAACGTTGCTTGAAAATGGCTTTAGCCGTGTTTAGTGACCAGATCTGAATAGCCAGGTACTTCCCAACCTTCCTCTTCCCCACCTCCTTCCCCTCCCCACTACCTTCAGCCTCACAACATACCCCAATTGGGGATGCCATAGTCTCACTGGCTCCAGACGGGAGCAGTTGAGATTCTTGTGTGGTAATCACTGTAAAAAAAAAAAAAAAAAAAACGGCGTCATGTTTTTTTTTGTTTTGGTTTTAGGCAATTCACCCTGAAAAGAGTGCTTTGTGCCGGTAATAGTTAAAGTGGATAAAAAAATTCGGTTAATCTATTGGGAAAATAATAAAACAAATTAAATATTGGACTCATTTAGATCACTAAAACAAATTAAATATTGAATTCATGTTAATAAACTTACATAAAGCTGTATGAACACGAGAATTGTTAAGAGATAAAAGATATGAAATGTTAAGGGGGGAATGGTGTGTGATTTTAATAAGCCGGCGGTATATGTTCTTGAAAGATGAATGGTTTTTACAGTTAAAGAAAACGTGGTCGAGGGTTTCCTCTTCTACACCGCACTGGCAGACCGGATCATCTAAAACTCTAATTCTAGACAAGTGAGATGCAATTGAACAGTGACCAATTCTCATTCTCGAAATACATGAAATGAATCGTTTTGAAAGTTTTTTACCGTGAAACCATGGCTTAGCAGGGATATGGTTTTGAATTCCAGCATAGAAAGATCCAGTTCTTATTTTGGAGACTGCCCAATTTTCTTCCCAGGCACGAGTCATGTTGGATTTAAGAATCGGGAAGACATCGGAGATAGGAATTCTAAAATTTAGTGGGATAGTTCCGGAAACTGAACCAGATTTGGCGAGAAAATCGGCCATCTCATTATCCTCGATACCCAAATGGGCAGGTACCCAGGTCAATATCGTCTCAAACCCAGATTCACTTAGAGAATTGAGAAGATTTTTTATTTTACATATAATATTGTCTTCCGGATAACATAGAATATTTGACCTAATTTTAGTTAGAGCACTTAGCGAATCAGTACATAGTAAGGCTCGATGAATGTTGAGAACCTGGATTTGATTTAGCGCTTGTTCAATTGCAAAGTATTCAGCTGTAAATATGGAAGCTTCTTTCGGTAATTTATAAGAGAGATTGATGTTGAATTCTGGACTATATATCGATGCTCCACATCTTTTATTTTCAAATTTGGAACCATCAGTGTAAAGGATGGAAAATCCAGGGAATTTTGAAGCCACAATGCTTTTAAAACAATCATCCACATTTTGAAATTAATTTGGGGAAGATAAAATATTCTTCTGAAAGACTGATGTTATTGTGTTCGGCATAAAAGTGATTGCCTTAAATGGAATATTGTATATTGGGAGATTGGGAACTTCTTGAAGATATTGGAGGGAAGATGATAAAGAATTATAGAGATGAAAACTTTTAATTAGGAGAGGAAAACATTGTTTTTCTCTCAATCTTTTGTTAGAATTCAAATTAACACTTAACCGATTAAGACTTTGTTTAATAGGATGATGTGATAACGGTAAAGCCTGGAAAATATATTTATTGGCAAGGAATTGCCTTCTGAAATATAATGGAGGCTCCCCACATGAAGACTTCATAGCTCCAATAATCATTCTGAGGGCTTTTGATTGAATTCTTTCCATTTTCTTATCTAAATATTTAGGGAGTGGGTCAAAAAGGAATGAGCCGTAATCCAAGTGGCTCCGAACTAGGGAATTATACATTAATTTAAGAGTGGTAGGATGAGATCCCCACCATACTCTGGAAACTGCTCGCATCATATTAAGTCCCTTTTCACACTTTGTAGAAATTATCTGAATGTGTGGAAGCCAGGAAAGTTTATGGTTCAAAAGAAGACAAAGGAATTTGATTTGAGTAGCGGTTTGTAGAGGCACATTATCAAAAGAGATTGAGAAGTGGGGAATTTTTCTTTTGCGCGTGAAAGCCACGACCCTTATTTTAGATGCCGCCAGATTCATCCCATTTATTGACAACCAGCTTTTAATATATTGTAAAGCCAAATTAATTTCCTTAGCTGCAAGAATAATATTTTTATGTAACAAATATATAAGGATATCATCCGCAAAGTTAAGTCGCTTGATAGAAAAAGGAATTACTGAGTCTAGGTCGCTTATATAAATATTAAACAATAGAGGACTAATAACAGAACCCTGGGGCAAACCTCTCCATAGTTTGCGCCTTAAGCATTTAGAGGAAGACTCAATAACAATGGACCTATCTGAGAGCAAATTAACAATAAATTGGACCAATTTCGGGGGGATTTATTTTTTAAATAGCTTTTCTTTTAAAACATTCAGTAAAACATCATCGAAAGCTGATGAAAGGTCAAGGAATGTGGCCAATGTATAAGAATTTAGGGATTGAGAAACTCGGATATCAGTTGTGAACAAACTTAAATTATCCATTGTAGATTTCTTTTTCCGAAAACCATACTGATTTGGTGAGATAATATCTTGACTTTCAACAAACCACTCTAATCTGTTTTTTTTCAAACGCTCCGCTACTTTCATCAATCATGATGAAAGAGCAATAGGCCGATAAGACGAAATTTCAGATGGATTTTTTCCAGGTTTTAAAATGGGAATGATTTTTTGAGTTTTCCAATCATCCGGAATTATTCCTGTTTCAAACATATTATTAATAAGAGATAAGAAATATTCAACCGCCATATCAGAAAATGATTTAACGAAACTATTAAATATTCCATCGGGACACGGAGCAGAGTCAGAAAGGGCTCTTATTACTCGTTTCATCTCATCAATGGAGAAAGGAGCATCTAGCCAGTTAGAATGAGATGGATATGGCTTAATAGAAGGCATTTCTTCACATCCGGCCACTGATGGGGGGGGAGGCTATTTTATCCGCAAATCCTATAAGAATTACTTCTGATATATGTTTGATTCTCGGCGGAGAATACGACGATCCGAATTTTTTTAAGCTAGACCAAACTGAAGACTGGGGAGTTTCCGGAGACAGGTTCCCACAGAACTTCCGCCATCCAGCGCGTTTTTTATTTTTCAAAATTCGTTTGGTTTCTGCCTGGGCTTTTTTAACTGATAAAAAATTTTCTAGTGACATACACTTACGAAAAGAGGAAATTGCTTTTTTACGAGAGTTGACGGAGCGAATGCATTCCTCGTCCCACCACGAAGTAGAGTGTTTTATTTTAATATTCGCATTGTGTTTCGGGATGGATTTTTCTGCTGCATTTATAACCATAGAGGGAAACGTCTCACATTGCATTCTGATGTCTCCCGGGGACGATTTTGTTAAATTAATAAGGTTATCTAGTTCAGAAGAGAAAGTGCTCCAATTCGCATCTTTTATTCTAAATTTGAGATTATTTTAAACTGTGGGGGGATAAGTGTTAGATTGATGGTGGAATCGGATTATAATTGAGAAATGATCACTAGAGAGGGGATCGTTTAGGATTTTCCAAGAGCATTTAGATGCTAACGAATACGAACAAAGAGATAAATCAACAGCACTTTTCCGTTGATGAGGGGGGGTGAATCTGGTTGGAGATCCGTCATTTAAAAAACATAGGTTATGGGTATCAATAAAATCTAAAAGATTGCGGCCAGAACGATTTGTTATTTTGCTACCCCAAGAAGGGGAATGTGCATTAAAATCTCCAAGGATCATATAAGGGGAACAAATCTGGGTGAAGATTGGTGCCCATTCATTTTCAATAAAAGTCGTAGAGGGAGGAATATATATTGATAAAATTGTGATATCAGATAAGACAGCTGCTATTATCTGGATATCGTCGGAGGGAGTATGAATATTAATTTGTTTAAACGTGATAGAATTATGGATTATCAGAGCCGTGCCGCCTTTACCATCCGGTCTGTCGTGTCTGAGACAATAATAACCTGGAATTCTTAAGTGAAAGGAGGGTTTTAACCACGTTTTGGAAATGGCGGCTACTGAAACGTCGTGTTCGTCGAGTAATTGAATTAGGTCAGATTTGTTAGCGAAGAGGCTTCTACTGTTCCACTGAAGAATTTTGTTCAGTTTCGAAGTCATTGGGGAGGCAAGATAATAAAGATTTAATGTAATCGGCAGCGTTGGACGGTACAGTATTGTTGTTTGTAAGGATTGAAATTAAAAGGGTAATTAAAGTTTGTATAAAAGAATTATTATTCATTATTTCGGGGAGAGCAGGAGGGGAAGTATTACTATTAATGGCACACCCATTGGGCGACTGGGATTTGGCATTCCCATTCGGGCTGGCCAAAATATTATTCAATTGTTTTTTATCTAGATAAGGAGTATATTTTGGGTTGGGTTTGACTGGCTTGAGAATGGTTTCTCTGTGAGAAGATGACATTGATTTTAAAAAGGTGGTTGTTTGGAAAGGAGCTGAAGACGACGTCATCTCTGCGAATGATTTTTTAGCAGGAGAGAATAACTTTGAGGCCTGGAAGTACGAAATGTTGTCGGTAGCCATTTTATGTTTTATGTTCTTCTGTCTTGATAATTCCTGACAGGCTAGACTGACCGCGGTATGTGCACCCAAACAGTTAATGCAAATGGGATCATTGGAAGATTTCGGACATTGATCAAATGGGTGACCTTCTCCGCAAAAGTAACAACGTGGAGGGGAGCGGCATACGGGTTTTGAATGTCCAAACCGGCAGCAATTGAAGCATTGAATAGTTGGGAATTTATAAACATCGACGGGAAGCGAGGTATAATAAATAAAGACACGAGACGGTAGGGATTGTCCTTCAAATGTAATAACAACAGATTGGGAAGGTTTCCAGATCGTGTTTCCATCAGAAGAATCCTTGTAGTTCAGTCGACGTGCTTTTAATACTTTCGGGGTTCCGTGGGAATTATTCAAATCATCAACAATTTCAGCCTCTGGGATCTCCGCGGGAATTCCTCGCACAAGACCCATTTTCGTAAGGTTAAATGTCGGGATGAACGATTTATATTTATGGTTTGAGAGCGAGTCAATTCCTTTTACAAATCCATTTGCGGAAGCGGCAGTATTAAACTCGACAGATAATTTATATCGCCCTTCCGGTTTAATTGAACCGTTAACAATACCAAGGTTACTATTTTTTGAGTCAAATAGGAATTTTCCAAATCCTAAAGGATGAATAAGTTTTCCTTGTTCAGTTCTCTGAACCATAACGATAAAAGGACCGGAAGCGGAAGCAGGATAAAGTAAGTCAGTCCTTTTTGTATTATCGCTAGTTAAAGTACATGTCTGGGTGATACTATTAGTGTTAAGGTCGTTAGAGGTCGAGGTTTGTTGAATCGGCGGTATAGATTTAACTTTCGATGGAGTGTGAAGGCTATGTGATGGTCGTCGCTTACGAGATGGGAGCGTAATAGAAACCTGGCTAGTATTAGAATCCGAATCAGAAAAATCTAATATCGACCCTGGGTCGGGAGGCCTATCTTCGTCTTCCTCCATTATAAAAAAAAAACTTAACTTTTAAAAATTAAACTGAAAAAATAATACGCAGTCTTTTTCATTGACTGTACAAACAAAAACGGATTAGCCGTAAGCAAATAATTAAACAAATTGGTATACGATAAACAAAATTAAATGAAATGTAACAATAATCTCTTATACTCTTGGTTTTGTTTTGAGAGCTGCAAAAGATTTCAATGATTTAGACACATATATTATGTTATATAAAACCCTTGTCAGATGCCAACTTGAATATAACTCTACGTTATGGTCTCCCTTTTACAACATTCATTCAGACAACATTGAAAAGATTCAGCGGAAGTTTCTAAGGTTTATAAACTATAAATTGCATATTCCTATACTAAACATTGATTACAATTATCTCTTGGATAAAACGTCTCTATTGAAACTTTCAGAAAGAAGAATAAGCACAGATTTAATACTATTACATAAAATACTGCATTACAAAATTGACTGTTCTGAATTACTTCAATTTATCAATATCCATGTTCCCCAAAAATCATGTCGACATTTATTACCCTTCTACTTCAATAACACCAGGACACTAGCTTATCAAAATTCTCCGTTTCCGAGACTTCACAGTCTCGGAAATAAATATTCTAATCTAGGTGATATATTTCATCTTAAAACTAATCAGTATAAACGTTGTATATTCTATCACTTTTATTCTTCTAGGCACAAATAGATTACATAATTTCTTCAATTTTTGTTTATATTGAATATGAGACTTCTTATCATTTTTACATAATATGTATTTTTATTTTATTATTTGTTTTCTTGTTACACTGTTTTGTGTATTTTAATTTCTCATTGTATTATATTTTCTTCATTGTTTGTTACTCAACTTATAAATTATAATGTAAAAGCCCATCAGGGCGTGTAATAATAATAAAATCTAAAATCTTCCGAGAAAATCTTATCTGTATGAGGCTCAGGAACGGGCGAACGGCACTAAGCAATAGGTAAGGTACACACAACCACTGTTGACCGCGGCTCGAATCGGACTCACGGCGTCATGTTGGTATTATTAAACTGTTTAGTGGTGAAGTCACTGTTCCTCGTGTCGTGACATCACCGTAAAGTCATTGTATGGGAATGTAGGTATGACACAAGCCACCGTGTTAATTTATTTGTCTATTTACATACTGTTTATAGAGATTTAGTTGTTGTGTTTATCGAAACATTATTTGGGCCTAAATAATGTTTTAAAAATAAAGGTATCTCTTATTAGTTTATCTCTATTATTGAATATATTGAAAAAACTACTGCAAAAAAAAAATAGTAATGTTACTTCTAGGGAGAACACTTCGAACAGTAATTTCAAAATGGCGGCAGTTGATCAGCTGATTGCCCGATCCTATAGTAACTTTTCAGGAGTGATGTCGTCACATGATCCACCAAACATACGGTGGTTTTCGAGGGATCTTGAAAAATTAAAATTTTGACAATTATTTTAACTATTAAAACTAACTCTGAAAATAAATGAAATATGCAGTTATTTAAGGAAGGTCGTTATTCATTTAAAAAAAAAATGGGCTGGAGTTCTCTATTGTGTGGAATGTTGTGAGGCTTATTTAATTAGGAATGAGGATAAAATGTGAACGAGAAGGTTTGGAAAATATAACATTCGTAAGAAAAATATATGAAATATATAAATAATAATAATTGGCTAATTTATATAGCGCCGTTTTCGTGAAAAATCACCTCAAGGGCGCTGACATATATATATATGATATATATAGATTAAGGTGGTCCAAAAATTTCTTTTATTATTTTTGATTTGGCTACCCCGTCAATTTGTTACACGTATTCATAGAAATAACATAGTAAAATTTCAGCGAGATAGCTCAAGTAGAAAGGGGTGCTCAATCGGGTGTTGTTTTTGAATTTTTGTGTAAAATGCTTAATTTTTACTTTTTGCTACAGACCAGTTTCGTGTGTTAAACTATTAAATAAATATTAAAATTAAGTACTGAAGAGTTTTATAGACAAATTTGAACAGTATTTGATACTTATTTAGTAGACTGTGAAGTGAATCAGTGTAGTAAAACGTGTTCATCTACTCGAAAAAAATACGAAATTTTTCTACTTGTAGTTCGAGATATTGAGCCATTGATGAGGCTTAACCAACATCCTACTCTTCGGCAAGTTTTACTCCGTTATCACTACATATTAAATTATTCCAAAAATATGAAAGATTCCGCACACGACTTATTCAAGAACTTATAAAATATGGAGTAAATCTACTATTCCGACCAGACAATAAAATCACTGCATTGAAAAACTGTTTAAGTAAGGCTGCTATTGATGAAAAATAGAGGAAGAAATTATGAAGCACAAAGAAAAGGAGAGTATTTGTTTAAAAAGAACTACACAAACTTTTTGATATTGTCCATGCAAGCGCTTTGAATTTGATAAAAAAATTGCGGAAGACAGCGTTTCTCATCGATCAAAGATGAGAGTGTAAGATAATTATGACCTCAATCGACAAGAAACTAGAAAAGGTCAAAGAAAGTTCTCTTAAACGGAAACAAAGATCTGAAGAATTGAAAGAAATGGCTGCTAAAAGTAATGCTTCATCTTCGGTGGTGTCGAGACAAGAGTTAGAACTTGAGTGCAGCTTCAGTAGCACTTTTAGTAATGCTAGCATATTAGAGGATAAGTCCAAAGATGAGTTTGTAGTGCGTTGAACTATCTACAAGTGACATATTATTTTCACTATACGTTACCAGTGCGCTTGATCGTAACATGATTTAAACTAATCAAGAGAGAAGAAAAACAAATTATTCGATTTGTTAGTAATCGTCTACATCAAAGTTTGAATCGAAGCGTCTTTGGCAGCAGATGCACCATTAAATGGAATACTTTGGAATAGCTTAAAATTGTACGAAGCCATTGATTCCAAAATCAGTATAGCAGCTAGGGGTGTCTTAGAGCGTCACTTATGGTATTTGTCAGATGAACTAGTCGCATTTACCTTGTTTTCTGAGAAGCTGTCTGATGCTGAGAAACAGGCCATTGTTCAAAAAATAAATTCTGATGGCGGTAATCGTTCAGTACGAGGTGATTCTGCTAAGTTTATCTCAGAGGTTACATTCGAAGCTTTTGCAACACAAAGAACGTTGAAAACGCTCTTAGATCTTGATATCAAGGACTCTTTCTTGCAATTACCTCCTGAGACTTGGAATAACAAGTTTGATTACCTTCAAGGCAAAAGCTGAGTCAAAAATTTGCATATTGTTAATGATACAGCGGAGAGAGGTGTTAAACTATTTGAAGATTACAACACGATACTTCACATCGTTGAACAAAACGGAAACACTCAAAAAGGAGTTAGCTAACATAGTTTTGAAAGATTGCGACTAATATTATGTTAATTATTGCTTTGTTATCAAATTTAAATACGTTTTATACTTACTTGACTAAAATACTTGTAATATTAATAAACCTTAAATTACGTGTTTTACTTAAAATCCAGAACATTCGTCAGAAACTTCTAATTCGATGAGCACCCCCTTGCATATGTATAAGATAGGGAGCTGAAATTTTTTACACATAATAGGAATTGTAGGCGTAACAAATAAAATGGGTGGCTACATCTATATTTGAAAAAAAAATTACCATAGAGGCCTGGACCACCATAATATAGGTATAATACATTACAATGCATTAGATAAATGAATCAGGAAAAGGCATTAGTCTGTGTCAATAAAACATACAATTTACTGTAATTTTTATTATATATTGTAATTGTGTATTTGTAGAACGCCATTTATTTATTTATTTTTATATAAAAAGTTAAAAAGTAATTTGAGGGGTCGCTATGGGTATATTTATTGGATAACCAACACCCCTGCCAATCGGTCACCCCGACTGGTTCGCTACGATTTACTCAGAAAATCAATTGTGTTAGGTAGCTACCGATAAAATTTTGGTTATCTCTCCTTTTAATGATTCAATTAAAAATATAGTTTTATATTTATATTTTCAAATATAACTTTGTGGCTATCCTATTATATTAAAAAGTTTTGACTTCTAACTTCGCAAATATACCTTGTGGCCTTATATATTTATTTATTTATTTATTTATTTGTTTTATTATACGTCCAGAGGGCTTTTACATAAAAAAATAAAGGCAGTACATCTTTAACATGACAAGGAAATAATATAAATAAAATTACAATAGAAATAAAAAAGTACATTAGTTAAATAGAAATATAAGCAACAAAAACACAAATTACAGTAAGATATAATAACGATAAGTTACGATAAAAAAATACATACATGATATAAAAATACAAATAACAAAAATTTTAAAGTAAGGTGATCAGAGGTTTACAAAATTGCAACATTAACCATGTCTAATAAAACGTAAGTATTAGTTTCGCAAAGTGGCAAACCGCTACATCGATGGTACCTCCAGTACCTCTGCAAGTTGCAGGGGTTCAGAACTCCAATTTGGATTTTAATATTATAGTGAAAATTAAATAATTTTTTTTATAAATATAACTAAATAATACTACAGGTTATGACGGTTTATAATACATATTACAATGATTTTACTAAGACATTACATTTAATTACATTAATAGGATAGGTAGAGATAGTTTAGCAAATTTGTCGATGAACGAGTAGTTTATTAAATTTACCAAAGAATTCCTTAGTGAGTACTTGTATCACGGATAAATGATTTCATTATTTAATTTTTAAATTGTGTCAGTGACATATTCCATACATCTATGTGCGAATACATATTGCCCAAGTGTTGGATTCTGTGTAGTGGTATATTGAATTGTGCCCTGGTCGTAGTATTACCACAGTAAAATGGTAGTACTGACCTTGTGTTTCTCGCCGGCACATTAAAATTTATGAGCGCCAAGAATTCAGGGCTGTCAATTGTATTACGTAAGATTTTAAATAAAAAAACTAGATCGAAAATATTTCTTCTATCACTCAAGTTTAATAGATTAGATAATCGCAATAGATAAGTGTAGTTCAATTGTTCTTTTAGTATTTTTAGTTTATAATTTAAAAAGCTTAGGAATTTTTTTTGTATTCTTTCTATTGTTTGAGAATGCACGTCATAGTGAGGAGACCATACAGTTGAGTTATATTCAACCTGACTCCTCACTAGTGATGTGTATAGAAGTTTTAATGTTTTAATGTCGGTAAAATCTTTAGCCACTCTTAGTACAAAACCTAACATTTTTAAACCCTTCTTTGAGATATTTTCAATATGTGGTATGAAGCTAAGTTTGGAGTCAAAAGTAACACCTAAGTCATTAATTTCGGAAACAGATTTGAGAATGAAGTTATCGATTGTGTAATTAAAAAGAATTGGATTTTTTATTTTAAAAAATCTCATTGTTATGCATTTATTAACATTAAGGTATAGCTTGTTATCGCTACACCACTCGACTAATTTGGATAAGTTTGCTGAGAGAATATAACAGTCGTCCAGGCTTCGAATTGCTTTATAAAGTTTCAAATCATCTGCGAACATAAGTACGTCCATATCTTTAAATATATTACAAATGTCATTCACAAAAAAGATAAATAATATAGGTCCGATATGGAAACCTTGCGGAACACCACTGGATGCAAAAAAAACATATGATGATTCCCCTTTTAATTTTACACTAAGTTTTCTGTTTGAAAGATAGCTTATAAACCAATGCAACATATTTCCACGAACTCCAGCTTTAAACAGTTTTTCTACAAGAATAGCGTGACAAACCTTGTCGAACGCCTTGCTGAAGTCTGTGTAGATTGAGTCAACTTGAAGCTTCTTCGCCATTGCATTGGAAATGAAATTTTGATACAGAATGTGGTTAGTTAGTGTTGATTTGCCGGTTATAAAACCATGATGTTCAGGACATATACTTTCTTTAAATGAGCTAGTTATTTTATCCAGAATCAGTTTTTCAAACAGTTTTGGAATTGTTGACAGTATGCATATAGGTCTATAATTAGTTACTTCGTTTTTATCCCCTTTTTTGAAGATAGGTGTTATATAACTATGTTTCCATAGATCAGGAAATATACCTTTCGACAAAGAATGACTAAATAGTGTGTACAGGGGATAAGCGAGAACGGTGACACACTTCTGTAAGAGTAATGGTGGAATGTTGTCAGGACCGGCATTTTTATTGGAATCTAGAAGTTTAATTTGTTTTATAATTTCGTTTAGTTCAATGTGCACATGTGACAGGTTTATATTGAAACTGGGAGTATAGTTAGGTAAGGAGAACTGATTGGGTTGACTTTTATCGTAAACGTTCTTGAAGAAGTCTGCAAAAAGATCGACAATATTTTTGATGCCATCAGCCTTTCTGTCTTCAAAATACATAGTATTTGGTATATCAGAGTCACCACTTCTTAATGTTTTACTGAATCGCCAAAAACGTTTTATATTATTACAAATGTCATTCTCTGTCTGCTTAATATAGTCGTTATAACACGCCCTTGATAGTTTATTACAATCACTCCTAATTTTAGAGAATTCTATATACAACTTCGATGTTCCGTGATCCTTATACAGTTTGTGAGCTGTTTTTTTACGTCTAATTAAATTAATCAAATCTTTATTAAACCAGGCTGGATATTTAGATTCCTTATATTGAGTGTAAGGGACAAAGCGATTTATATTATTACTGAGAATTAAGTAGAACTGTTCAGTATTATGATTTAAATCATCACTATCTAAGAAAGACCAGTCAACCAATGCAAGAGAGTCACACATACCCGAATAATCTGCCTTTTTGAAATTATAGCATGATCTAGTAGACTTCAGAGTTTTTTCGCCAAAGTTTGTTATACAAATATTTAGTGGAGGATGATGGACGTCAGGGGGTATGACAACTTCTACGGCCTTACTCACTTTGGTACATTGAGAATTGAAGAATACGAGATCCAGAACACGATTGTTAATATTTCTGACAAGATTATGTTGAGTTAAGTTTAAATATATTGACATGTCGAGTATTACTCTTTCACTTTCCGAGATAGTTGTATTACAAGTATTCGACAATTCGGGGTCGTGCAAATTCCAATTTACATTTGGAAGATTGTAATCACCCACAGCTATAAATTTGGCATCAGGATATTTTGTTTTAATTATTTCTACGTCCTCATAATGGTTTTTGAAGACAACAATGTTGGCCGAGGGGGGTATGTATACAGAACTAATTATTATTTTCTCACTTTTACATTTCACCAATATAAACAATTGTTCAACGTTACTGTTTTTTGTGTTTAATTTCCTTGAAGTAAATTTCTTTTTAATTGCGACGAGGACACCACCTCCTCTTGATTTAGAACTGGTAGCAAGATTTCTGTCATTCCTGTAAACATTATATGATGATAATCCTAGTTCGGAAGAGTTGATGGACGGATCTAACCACGTTTCAGTCAGTACTACGGCTTCACATATCACTGATGGTATACAAATTCTGAAGTTATCTAGTTTTGTTCGCAGTCCACGTACATTTTGATAGTAAAGGTTCAGTGTGCTGGATTTTGATAGTTTTTTGTTTGAGCCTTAACGATTTTTGGTATTGAATTGACATATTTAATAGTTATGTTAGTTTCGCCGTTTTTTAGTCTCGATTCTAGTTCACTTCGTAAAAGAGCAAGCTCGTTTCTTTGGAGACTAGTGAGGTCATTTGCTGCTTTTACACCGTTCTTCAACTTTGTTCTGTTCATCAGAATGGATTTGGAAGTTGTTGAATCTATGAATTCAATCTTAATGGGCCTGGTTTGATCAGGTTTCTTGATTCCCAAACGGTGGATCTATAATGAAAACAATAATATATATAATGAAATGATATATATGATATAAATGATATATATAAATGATATAAATGATATATAATGAAAACAAATAACTTAGTATGCACCACTATAGTTTAACAAAATCGATATGTTTCAAAAACAAAGTTTTCTTCGTCAGGATAATTTGTTAACATAAAAAAATAGCAAACATGTATAGACAAATAAGAAAAAAGACAAATATTAAAAAGGAGAGGTGATCAATTACTTATAAATCTCTAAAAAAAAACAAATACATAAAACTAGATACAAGAATTGTTTTGGGATGTATGTATGTATAAAAATTGCATTTATATAATAAATGAACAAAAATTTTAACAAAACAAAAAAACGACTTCAAAAAATACACTAAAAAGTAAAAAAATAATAATTATTTATAAGCAATAATTATCAGCCTGAAACACTCATCCACATTGAAAAATCTTCCGAGAAAAGATACATGACGCCAACGGGACTTGAACCCGTGTCCTCTCGATTGCCGGTCGATTGCTCTGACCACTGAGCTATGGCGGCTTATCTCGTACCCGCCAAATGATTCAATATATGCTAGTGTTTCATTCAACAATTACTGCTTATTATATTTTTTCACCTGAAAACAACCAACTTTATTTTTGCTGATAATTATTGCTTATAAATAATTGTTACCCTTTGTGCTATGCATAAAAAATCTTGTCTTAAAAACGTTAGTTTTACAATTAAAAATAATAATTAAAAAAATAATATCGTATTC
This sequence comes from Limnephilus marmoratus, assembly GCA_917880885.1. Classification (NCBI taxonomy): domain Eukaryota; kingdom Metazoa; phylum Arthropoda; class Insecta; order Trichoptera; family Limnephilidae; genus Limnephilus; species Limnephilus marmoratus. The sequence continues at coordinate 16,419,446 of OU862906.1, forward strand.
TTCTACAACTTCATAATCAACTTACTTTTTCTAATCATCAATATGTAGGTACGATTGTTACTTTTGGAGTCGGTATCAGTCAAGGTAGGTTTGTAACTACATACATAGTTATAGGTGAGATGTGCTTGTGTCGCCCAAGCGACTTGACGAGGCGAGAGCGGGGCCGCGGCGGCGCGGGGTGCTGTCAAGTGAACGCGCCGGGCCGGGTACTTTTTTTGACACCGACTCCAAAAATAACAATCGTACCTACATATCGATGATTAGAAAAAGTAAGTTGATTATGAAGTTGTAGAAGAATACGATATTATTTTTTTACTTTTTAGTGCATTTTTTGAAGTCGTTTTATTGTTTTGTTAATTTTTTTGTTAATTTTTTGATTTTTAGTGAATCTGAAGTACACTGTCTAAATATGGGTAGACCGACTAAACGTGCTGCTCTTAAGAGACAGACATAATTTGACCATAACGACGTTAGGGTCAGATTAAGAGATTTGGCCGAGTTTCATTAATTTGTCATGGATCCGATAATCAGAATCTAACCAAACTCTCATCAAAATACCCTTGAAGTACATCCTTTCCAATAAAAAAAGAATCATCGAAATCGGTTGGCGTGATATTGAGTTATTCGTCCATTTGTCGCGCACATACTTAATGCAAATTTAAGACTTATATGGTTTTCTCATGGATGCCATTGTCGAAACTAGACCAAATTGGCCATTGACCGGAATACGGAAAGCACCAGCTTTCAAATAAAAAAAGAATCATGAATATCGGTTCACCCAGTCAAAAGTTCTGAGGTAACAAGCATTAAAAAAAAAATACAGTCGAATTGAGAACCTCCTCCTTTTTGAAGTCGTTTAAAAACTTTTAAAACAAACAATAAAAACAGGAAGTCTAAATAACAAAATAAATCATTATAATTGTAAGTATTAATAAGAACATAAATTTAAGAGATGGCTATTTAAAAAAAAATGTTTGGTTATTTATAATATTTAATTGACCATTAACGCTTTTTAATTTCTAAAATTATCTTATTGTCAAATGTTGTATTAGTATGTAAAATTTTTAGACCTTTATTAAGATCAAAAGAATGACTTGTTTCTAAAATATCATTAGCAAATTCCAAATATTTATTATTCCTTAAATCTAATGTTAAAATTTCTAGAAGTCTTCCATATATGATCATTAAAAATTAATTAATATACCTCTGTTTTGTTCAAAAAATCACATTAATCCTTAATATTTAATATCTGTAAAAATCTGGCTGGATATTATAAATCATATAATTCATATTATACATAAAATAATTATTCACCTATCCTTTTTATTTTTTTCTCTTTCTTGTTTGTCTATACTTGTTTGATATTTTTTTTTATATTTCAACTTATCCTGACGAAGAAAACATTGTTTTTGAAACATGTCGATTTTGTTAATAATATAGGTAGACGTGAATATTAAGTAATTTGTTTTCTTTGAATATAAGTTTAGATTTGATGTGAATAAGGAACTCGCCGCTATGTTACGAATGCCGCCAATAACATACGTATAGTACGAGAAAATCATCCTCTCCTCTCATCCCCACCCTCTCAAGTCTCCAACCATCCTGAAAAAAACCACAACAGAAACCCACAAAACAAAAAAATACGAAGATTTTACCGAAATAAAAAACCAACATCGTCAAAATCCACCCACACCTTCTCACATAAATAAATTGTATCATTGTTTTTGTGTTAATGATTCTCGGCGAGGGCCAGTGGCGTGTAGCCGGTGTAGCGGGCGGCGGCAGACCATTGGAAAATGGTGGCTATAATTTCCGTCTCGTATTTCGGGCACAAAGCCACTGGACGCGGACGTGCGACGCAAATGGGACAATACATTTGCATATCAAGTGCATTGAAAGCGAGACTGTCGGAACTTTATTGGATGCCGTCGCCAAACAAATATTTATTATTATTATTGTAGAAAGCAATCATTTGTGGTTTGGCGTATTTAATATAAATAAAACAGTTATTTTACACAAAATCATGGATATTAATTAATTTATTTACCGACCGGTTTCGCTTTGCCAAAGCATCATCAGTGTACAAATTCATACCGAGTTCATGTAAAAAAGTTGTTATGCAGTTTATATAGATAAAGGCAGAGCAATTTCGCTCTTTTTCAGGATAGTGGGGGATTGTGAGGCTCATCTCAAATGAAAGATTTAGTATTTTAGAGAACAATTCTTATTAATGAGAAATATACAAAAATACAAACAGAAATAACAGGAGAGGGGGAGAGAGAGAGACCTTAGCAAGAACTACCCGAAAATCTGTTGCGCCACCAGCGACAAAGACCCTCCTTGACACCCTCCTCCTGTGGCCCGAACAAGGCTCCTTCCCCAGGAAAACCTTCGAGCATCCAGATGTGTGGATCACCAGCGACCGCGTTCAAATCCCTAATCCGGGTAACGATAATTCAATCTCCAAACACCACGCGCGCCCCCTGATGTATCAGACCAAAGCTCCGTCATCCGGCGGGACAGCATCCGAAACTCCACGTTCCGAGCCGTATCCGTAGACCTCATCAACCAGTCATTTCCAATTAAAACCCATGTCGGGACAAATCAGAAACGGAACGAACCACATTGACCTCAATGGACATAAAGTCTCCACTTTAACCTGCACATTCACCTTGATGCATCCACACCACTAATACGACTCTCCGTCATAAATCATAAAAAAAATCAATCTTAAAACCCCAAAATAACCTCTCCCGTCCGGGCCATGTTTCTCGCCGTTCCCCCGCGCTCTCCTTCCATAAACTTAATAATAAAAAGGAAAAAAAACAGCACCTCCTCGCGAATGAAAATTAATACGTTAAAAAGTATTAATTTTTATCCTGATGATGCTTGAGCAAAAGCAAAACCGGCCGGTAAATAAATTGATTAAAACTCGAGGTTTTACATAAAATAATTGTTTTATTTTTATTAAAGAAATACATTTTACAAGAAATACAACAAATAAAGACATTTTGTTTTTATGTACATACATTTTTATTATTAAAAACTAGCGCTGACCTTTGAAAAAATACGAGAAAGAAATTATAATTGTCTTTGGATTTATAAGGCTGAAAGTAGAAACATATCAATAAAATATTTGCCTTTCAAAAACAAATATTGTAAATTGTCTTAAAATGTTATTATATTTTTTTGTTGGCTAATTAGAGAAATCGACCTTTTTGAATAACAGGATTCCATCTGTCGCAGCAACGTCATGCGTCGCGACAATGAACTCTAAAGTATTTTCGTAAAGTAGCTTACTATAGACCCCATTATCGCATGCATTACCGCGACAGATGGAACCTTGTTAACTGTCGTTGTTGTAACTGTCAAATTTTGCTCTTTCGTTTTTTTTTATTAAAATAAAAATAAGATATACAGCAATGCCTACACGTTCAAACGCTAAAGTTGCCAGTAACCTTGATCCCGAACTAATGCAAACGATAGACAAAAAGTTCGACGAATTTAAATTCCAATTTCTGATAAAATCATTTGCAGACTTCAAAAATACCATAGTTGAAGTGATAAAAAGGGAGTTCAAGGAGGAAATTGAGGAGCCCAAGAAGAAAGTTAAGCATTTGGAAGTCCAACTAGAAAACAGTGATGAATATAATCGTGCAAATAACCATAAGGTTAATTAGTGGTGTTCCAGAAAATAAAAACGAAAATGTTTATGACATTCTTTACAAAATTGGTACTACAGGTGGATGCAAAATCACCGTAGAAGAAATGGAATTTGCCAGCAGAATGTCCCCCAGAATAAATCGAAATGTGACAAAAGGAAAACAGAGGAACATTGTCGTAAAATTTACACGCAGATACCTTCAAGATGATTTGTTAGCCGCAATAAGAAAGAGGAAAGGAATGTTCGCTTCAGAATTGCAGCTTCCTGGTACTAGCAGAATTTACCTCAGTGAGCATTTAACCCCTAAAAACCAACACCTGCTTAAACAATGTAGAGACATAAAAAATAATAAAATAAAAAAATTCTAATTTTTAAATAAATTAAGACAATATAAGCGAAACTCAATCGAAAATCTGGAAACAGAAAAATCAGAAAAACATATTGACACCTCTGGGACTCGAACCCAGGACCTCTTGCTTTTCAGGAAAACGTGCTAACCACTGCGCCACGGTGTCGATATGCAATTCGGTCATGTTTAACTGTACCATACTTCGACTAAGAACCACCTACAATATCTTCATTTTCTTTAACGCATATATTATTGACAACTATCTTTATGTATGATTGCAAGATTCAAACCCAAACTAAATGCTCTCTAGATAGTGTCTGGATAAATCTTTATCCATTTTATTTAATATGCGACATCTATCGACTTTTCTGCAAGTCTAGGATGAATATTTTATTTTTTATTTTAACTTTATGAGTAAAACCTCAAATTGTAATATTTAAATAAATGAAGACTAATTAACATTTTATTATTTTTTTAAGTGGTTCTTAGTCGAAGTATGGTACAGTTAAACATGACCGAATTGCATATCGACACCGTGGTGCAGTGGTTAGCGCGTTTTCCTGAAAAGCAAGAGGTCCTGGGTTCGAGTCCCAGAGGTGTCAATATGTTTTTCTGATTTTTCTGTTTCCAGATTTTCGATTGAGTTTCGCTTATATTGTCTTCATTTATTTAAATATTACAATTTGAGGTTTTACTCATAAAGTTAAAATAAAAAATAAAATAAAAAAATTCTCTGGGCAAAAAACTACAAAATACACGAACAAGGGTGGGCTGAAAAGTAATGCACACACGCTTGTAAAACACGAACCAAACCAACAACATTAAATTACAATTTTTGAGCTTCAAAATCGTATATTTATTTTTAACATAGTTACTTACAAGGCTAACGCATTTCTCCCAATGTGTAATAAGTTTTTTCATTAGGTAACTGAAAAATTCTTCCGACATTTCTCGAATCCAGGACTTGACAACTCCCTTCATCTCATCGTAGAAAGTGTAATGATTATTATTGTGTAGAGGAAAAAATAAAAATCGGGGGGAGTGAGAAGGGTGTGTAATCGGTTCAAACTTCAGGTTTTGCGAAGGCTCTAATCGGCGCTGTTTGTTCTCGTCTGTGAAACACCGCCCATAGATTTTACGGTATCCCAATGGTTCAAAAAATAAGCCGATTCGTTCCTCGGATATTCCGAAATGGTTTATGATACGCTTTTAGGTGGTTCGCCGGTCATTATGAATCAAATCGTGGACGTGTTTGGATTGTTTATCAATGTGTTTCAATGATCGGACGTCCGCTGCGTATGTTTTCAACAATTATTGCTTTTCCAGGTTCACAATTATGGAATTTTACTACCCATCGATTTACAGTACACCTATCAACAGCATCGTCACCATAAAAATCCGTTAAATGACGATGAATTTCAGTAGTAGTCACTTTTTTAGCAGTTAAACATTCGATAACAGCACGCTGTTTACCTTGCGTTGACATAACACTAAAACATGTCTCCATACTTCCGCATCTCAAATGGATGAATTCAACAACCTTAAACTTGCGCGTATGTATAGAGGAAGAATATCACTTCCATAATCCACCTGACACTTTTGAAGGTCATTTGGTTCGAGCTGTACAAGCATGTGTGCATTACTTTTCAGCCGACCCTCGTTTTAATTAGTGTAACTGACACAACCCCTCTAATTTTGATTGCTGATCAGGATGACGCCAACAGACTCACAATATTCATAATAAATAAATATTTTACTAAATATTTTACTGTAGATTCTCAACTAGGTACTTACTTCAGATATCTTTACTAACAGACTGAAGAGAGATAGCTTTTAAATGTATTATTTTATTAAAAATGATTTATTTTTTTAAAAACCAAAACTATTATTAAATATTTAACTGACAGCCCTGAAACAGTTAGCTAATTAGCAATACCTGCTTAATAATTTCAAACAAAGATAACTTTGAAGGTAACAATAAACTCAATACAAATTTACTCTATTTAGTGCTTATAAATACTGTTGACAACTTTTTGACAAGTCCCCATTGTTTAGGTACATCTTTTTTATTCTAAATAATCCTATCTAAATTTTATGTTCTCGGTTATTATAACATTGATATTATTTTTTTTTGTATAGTAACAGTAGTTTAGTAACACATAATAGTATCCTTCACCTAAATACTTGCTACTTTGTTAAATGTTCATTTCTACTTTATTATTATTGATAATCTCCTGTGTACCACTGTATACTTATAATACCATGTACTCACTTCAATGTAAAAGCCATGCTATGGCGTTTAAATAAATAAATAAATAAATAAATAAATAAATAAATATTAAAAACAATTTTCGGAAAAAATTCGGTTTATTAGGGAATGGTCCAAAAAAAAATTTTTTTTTTTTTATACTAATTATGGGCCGGAAAATCCGAATCTGAAAGAATTAGGCGGCGGCAAGCAATATTAACTGAATTACACGACTTTAAAATTTTCTATACACACACACATGAAAATAATCATTTTGAAAGCATTTTGACACACGAAGTACGAAGATCATAGAAAAACAAGAAATGTACAAAAACATGTGCCGGCAGTGTTACCAGCTCTCAAAAATATTTATCCCTATATCAATAAAGTAAAACAACACGACACTTCCTCACATGATAATTCATCACATAACACATTAACCTGAAAATATATTATGAATTACGACTATCTCAACGGCCGTATTCTTAAACCAAAAGTATGAAAATTCGTAGTCTTAAAAATGCTTAACCTAACCTAACCTAACGCTAGGTTTGTGTAACATGGTTTGTGCCCCTTTATACCGCCTGCTCGCGTCACGGCAAAAAAACATCCCTGTTTTCAAGTAGTTTAGCGGCTACGCTAGGTTTTTGTAACATGGTTTGTGCCCCTTTATACCGCCTGCTCGCGTCACGGCAAAAAAACATCCCTGTTTTCAAGTAGTTTAGCGGCTACGCTAGGTTTGTGTAACATGGTTTGTGCCCCTTTATACCGCCTGCTCGCGTCACGGCAAAAAAACATCCCTGTTTTCAAGTAGTTTAGCAGCTACGCTGGGTTTATGTAACATGGTTTGTGATACAAAAGTGAGTAAAATTTATAAAAAATAAGTACTTAAAATATAAACATGTTATTTTACGTTATTGATATTACTGCTTAATGGCAACATTTAATTTTGTGTGGTAAAAACATCTATGTTATCTTGTTTTTCTATGATCTTCGTACTTCGTGTGTCAAAATGTTTCCGAAATGACTATTTTCATGTGTGTGTGTATAGAAAATTTTAAAGTCGTGTAATTCAGTTAATATTGCTTGCCGCCGCCTAATTCTTTCAAATTCTGATTTCCCGGCCCATAGTTAGTATAAAAATAACTAGTTTGATTTTCTAGGAACCAGAATGCTTCCAAAATGACTATTTTCCTGTGTGTGTATAAAAAATTTTAAAGTCGTGTAACTCAGTTAATATTGCTTGCCGCCGCCTAATTCTTTCAGATTCGGATTCCCCGACCCAAAATTAGTATAAAAATAACTAGTTTTATTTTTTAGGAATTTCCCCCATAAACCGAACTTTAGCCCAATTTTCACACAAGATGCTTCTACATTGGCCGCCCCTCTATGAAAGTGAAATTACAAAATAGTGTCAATAACTATTTGTATTAAATTTAACCTCTTGCAGTATCTTAATATTATACACAATTTCTCCTTTAGTCGAATCATCATTATTTGTTAATTACAAATTTCTTTAAACTGTTTTAAAATAATGTCACAACAAATTATTATCATCTTTTCGATTTATTTACAAATCAATCTGTCCAAAGACAAACAACCCAATCTGTCAAAACTAAGCCCATAAATAAAGCAATTCTAAAGTCTCTTAAAACCATGGACAAACATAGACATAATTTACCACAAACAAACAAAAAATTCTGATGTAGAAAATGTCTCCATTCACAGCATAATTATTTTATAGTAATTCTACTACTTAAGCTGCTTACCTATATAAATTCTAAAAAATTCTCGCGCTTGCACAACAAAAAATCGAATACTAATTGGATTCAAGATATCATTTTTCAAAGTACTTCATGTTTAATTCCAATATATTATTTATATATCATCACATTTATGAATCTACAAGTAAACTAGTTAAATAATTTTATGAAATATATATTAAAAAAAACTTTTTGTTTCTTACCAATCTACAGATTATAAAAAAATTATACTTAAAACTAAAAATCCTAAAACACATTCGATATTGGTGCTGAAAAATGAAAATATATATTTTTTTTGATCAAACTAACAGTAAATATTGCAAAAACCTACTTGCATTTACACAACAGAAAATTGAATATTGAATAAGAAATATCTCCATTGCATTAGTGTTTCAAATATAATTAGTGTTTCAAATACCCCCAAAAATCTACGTCACACTTATCAACTAAATTATTCTGTAAAATAACTACAAAATATGACTTACTCGATTTGTCATTATTCTTATGAATTATCACAATCTGTTAAGTACAAAAATCTATCACACCCTATTACAATAATTGTATTACGACACCAATTGTTATATGCTGTTTTTTTGTTTACGATTCAGTAACCTAATTCTGTCAATATTAAGGACAACTGATACTCGTAACGAATTAACCATATAAAACACTTGTTTTTGAATCTACTATTACTGACCACTATGCAACTATGATTTCATTAAACACACCATCAAAAAATATAAAAATTAAACATGTTTATTGCATAAAACGACTTGATTATGAGAATCTAAAAAAAATCTTTTTACTGTAATTATTGGCATAACTTACTACACATACCCAACGCTGATGATGCATGGACTTACTTCATAGACAAAATACAAACTGAAATAAATAATAACATTAATTCCTCAAAATAATCCCTCACAATTTTAAACCTCTAACTCCCTGGATAAATCACACCATTATAAATTGTATAAGAAAAAGAAACTTACTCCATAAAAAACTTCATTGAATCCTTCTAACCCTATACTTGACAACTTTTACAAAAGATATAGAAATAAATGTACAAAAGTCATAAGGAATGCTAAGGAATTATGTTATAGACATAAAATAGAAGAAAGCAAAGGTAATCCAAAAGAAATATGGTACATTTTACGCGAAGCTACTCATACTACGCCTAACTTAAACACTGACCTAAAATAACTCAATATTGATGGACTGACCGTCGACTTCTCAAAGAATCCGGAAAAAATCCTAAACCATGCCAATGACTTTTTCACTAATGTCGGGAAAAAATAGCAAACAAAATGTCCTCCCTGAATTCTAATACAAAATTACAGGAAAAAACACATATACATCATTCTAAACAATTAAAATTTCAAACGGTTACACATGACGATATTAACTAACTAACTAACTAACCATCACGCCGTTTCCCCGCAGGGGTAGGCAGAGAGGACGGACCGCCAAACAACTCGGTCTTGGCACACACTCTTTGCCTCACTCACATTCATACATCGTCTCATACATTCTCTTCTATTGTTCTGACTTTTGACATGGCCCGACTCAAGTATTTGATTCACTTGATCGTGCCACGTCTTCCTCGGGCGTCCCCGACTTCTTCTACCATTCACATTCGCGTCGTATATTCTTCTTACACTACTTTCTTCGTTCATTCGTTCTACATGCCCAAACCATCTGAGGGTCCCTTTCTGAATCTTACTCATTATGCTTACATCAGCCTTACATTCTTTGCGGATATCCACATTTCTCACACGATCATACATTGTTTTACCACACATATTAACATAGACGATATTAAGAATACAATTAACTCATTAAAAGTCACAAAGTCCGGTATGGATGGTATCAGTGTAAATTTACTCAAGACAGTTCATGAACTATTGGAACCTCTCGCTTACATAATTAACCTCAGCATATCACAGGTAATTTTCCCTAAACAATTAAAGCAAGGGCTCATCATACCCATATACAAAAGTGGTCTAAAAGTTGACATTAACAATTATAGGCCCATAACAATACTTGACTCACTCTCGAAAGAAGTTGAAAAAATAATTAACAAACAGCTGAAAACATTTTTGTAAGGCATTCAGCTACTCTCCGAAAATCAATATGGTTTTCGGTCAAATATGAGCACTGCCGATGCTATTATTGCTGTTACAGACTTTCTTATTTCAAATTTAGATAAGAGTAAAAAATGCATTTCTATCTTCCTAGACCTCTCAAAAGCTTTTGATACTATCTCCCTTGACATCCTTATTAATAAACTAAATACCATTGGTATAGGAGGGAAAAATCTCGAATTTCTTCAAAGTTACTTAACTAATCGAAGTTTCAAAACCGAAAACAAATTCCGCCAATCCCTCCCTATAACCTATGGAGTTCCCCAAGGAAGCGTCATAGGCCCTATTTTGTTTCTCATATACATAAACGATCTTGGTAACCTAATGATAGATGGAAAAATTGTAAGTTTTGCTGACGATACTGTGCTACTCATTTAATCTGACACTTGGTTAGATGCATACAAAATGGCTGAGAAATCAATTAACTCTGTTAAAAAATGGCTAGATATTAATTCTCTCGCACTAAATACTACCAAAACAAAATACATTACTTCTAGTATAAATATCATTGGCCAACCTAATCAAGATGTTGAAATAAAAGTTCATGAATGTTCTTGCATTCACGATACATTCTGTCAATGTCCTTGCCTAGATCGAACGGACCATATCAAATACCTTGGTCTAACATTTGATCAATATATTACATTGCCTACTTATCACGAATAAACTCAGAAAACATATTTATTTCTTCAAAAACATTAGAAACATACTAGATTCAAATCTATGAAAATTGTTTATTACTCTCTTTGTCAATCAATCATTGAATATGGAATAATCGCATGGAAAGGTGCAACACTATCAGCTATAGATTCATTATCGAAGGCACAAAAATTAATTATGAAAGTTATTCTTAAAGTTCCCATAATAAAAAGTACTGTAGATATATTCAAAAAATTCCCTGTATTAGATATTCGACAAATTTATACAAAAACAATCTTAACTCATCTGTTTAAAAATAAAACACGTTCATTTTATGAAAATACTCAAAATATTGTAAACACACGGCACAAAACCAAATAACTCATACAAACACCTAAAACAAACACAACATTTGGTCAAAGAAATTTCAAATACATTTTGCCTAAAATATACAATAACCTACTTGACAAAACAAGACAATCGAATAATATTAACAAATACAAAATCCTGATCAAACAATGGATCATCGAAAAAGGTCGTGCAATAATTAGTCACCTCACCCAAATATAATCCTCTATCTCATTATTGTTACCACTAACCAACCTTAAAATTTTTGTCAAATATTTTTGCTGTATTGAAAAGTGTACTTTATTTAATACTAGCAAACCCGGCCACACGTTGCTGTGGCTAACGACACACAACGCCATTACCCAATCTTTATAAAATCCACACCACCCGCTTACCAGCTGCCCGCTGCCTGAATTGAATATTTGAATTTATCGGCTTTTCTCTACTATAATAAGCATGTATTATACATTAAGGTGGTCCCAAAATTTTTTTTATTATTTTTCATTTGGCCACCCCGTGAATTTGTTACACGTATTCATAGAAATAACATAGTAAAATTTCAGCGAGATAGCTCAAGTAAAAAGGGGTGCTCAATCGAGTGTTGTTTTTGAATTTTTTGTGTAAAATGCTTAATTTTTACTTTTTGCTACAGGCCAGTTCGTGTGTTAAACTATTGAATAAATATTAAAATAAACTACTGAAGAGTTTTATAGACAAATTTGAACAGTATTTGATACTTATTTAGTAGACTGTAAAGTGAATCAGTGTAGTAAAATGTGTTCATCTACTCGAAAAAAAAACGAAACTTTTCTACTTGGCGTTCGAGATATTGAGCCATTAATGAGGCTTAAACAACATCCTACTCTTCGGCAAGTATTACTCGGTTATCACTACATATTAAATAATTCCAAAAATGTGAAAGATTCCGCGCATGTAACACGCAACTTATAAAAGTATGGAGTAAATCTAGTATTCCGACCAGACATTGAAAAACCAAAAACCATTGACCAGATCACTGCATTGAAAAACTGATTAAGTTTCTTAAGAACTGGCTGCTATTGAATAAAAATAGAGGAAGAAATTCTGTAGCACAAAAAAAAGTTGAGTATTTGTTTAAAAAAGAACTAGGCAATCTTTTTGATATTGCCCATGCAAGCGCTTTGATTTTGATAAAAATTGCGGAAGACAGAGCATTTCTCATCGATCAAAGATGAGAACGTAAAATGATTATGATGACCTCAATCAACAAGAAACTAGAAAAGGTCAAAGAAAGTTCTTTAAAACGGAAATAAAGATCTGAAGAATTTAAAGAAATGGCTGCTGAAAGTAATGCTTCATCTTCGGTGGTGACGAGATTAGAGTTAAAACTTAAGTGCAGCTTTAGTAGCACTTCTAGTAATGCTAGCATATTAGAGGATAAGTCTAAAGATGAGTTTGTAGTGCGTTAAGCTGTCTACAAGTGACATATTTACACAATACAATACTTGTGCGCTTGATCGTAATAAGATTTAAACTAATCAAGAGAGAAGATAAACAAATTGTTCGATTTGTTAGTTATCATCTACACCAAAGTTTGAATCGAAGCGTCTTTTGCAGCAGATGCACCATTAATGACTTAATACTTTGGAATAGCTTAAAATTATACTACGCCATTGATTCCAAAATCAGTATAGCAGCTAGGGGTGTCTCAGAGCGTCACTCATGGTATTTGTCAGATGAACTAGTCTCATTTACCTTGTTTTCTGAGAAGCTGTCTGATGCTGAGAAACAGGCCATTGTTCAAAAAATAAATTCTGATGGCGGTAATCGTTCAGTACGAGGTGATTCTGCTAAGCTTGCCTCAGAGGTAACATTAGAAGCTTTTGCAACTCAAAGAACGTTGAAAACGCTCTTAGTTCTTGATATCAAGGACTCTTTCTTGTAATTACCTCCCAAGACTTGGAAAAACAATGTTGATTACCTTCAAGGCAAAAGCTGAGTAAAAAAATTGCGTGTTGTTAATGATACAGCGGAGAGAGATGTTAAACAATTTGAAGATTACAACACGATACTCACTAAGAATGAGGAAGAAAAGCAATTTTTACTTCACATCGTTGAACAAAACAGAAAAATCGTTTCTACTGAAACATTCAAAATGGAGTTAACAAACGTAGTTTTGAAAGATTGCGACTAATATTATGTTAATTATTGATTTGTTACCAAATTTTGTTCAAATTTAAATACGTTTTACACTTATTTGACTAAAATACTTGTAATATTTATAAACCTAAAATTACGTGTTTTACTTAAAATCCAGAACTTTTGTCAGAAACTTCTAATTCGATGAGCACCCCCTTGTATATAAGATAGGGGGCTGAAATTTTTTACGCATAATAGGAATGATATAAGTCAATTAGTTACTGTCAACGGTTTTAACTCTTCCCCAATCTCATTTACGTCGGGCGTACCACAAGAATCACACCTTGGAGCTTTGTTTTTCTTAATCTTTATTAACAACCTTACATATAAACTCCGCTGTAATTTTTCTCTATATGCTGGCGACCTCAAATTACATAAAGCAAATAAATCTATGGAAAATTGTGAACTCTTACAACAAGACTTTAACACAATATCTGCCTGGTGTATTGACAATGAAATGGAACTGAATATAGCTAAATACAAAGTTATAAATTTCACCTAGAATACCAACAAAACTCTATATTTATATAGCACACGTGGTCACACTCTGGAAACAGTTGAAACGATAAAAGATTAAGGAATTATATTCGGCAACAAACTAACTTTCAACCAACACATTGAATACTTTGTGAGTAAATCAAATAAATTACTTGGTTTCATTGTAAGATCAACAAAATTGTTCAAGAATAGCCTAATAATTCTATTCAATTCGTTAATCCGTAGTATTCTACATACTTATATTACAGTTTTGAAATTAGTGTCTTTGATAGTAAAATACTTTACAGATGCGACTTTAGGTTTTAGAAAGCAATTTGGGAGGCGGGAATGGGTACCGCCGCCCCGGGAACCTTTATTGGATAACCAACACCTCTGCCATAGGTCACCCCAAGTGGTTCGCTACGTTTGGTGATTTAGCAGGGGTGCCCGGGTTCATGGGGTGAGGTTTGTCTAGGTCTCGGAGGTGGATGACCAAGACACACTGAACCCCAGATTCCTACCCACCCCTTAAACCCTTTTCCTTCCCAGAATTCTCCTCTCCTTCCTTTCCTTAAAAAAACCCTCCACACAGCATCCCCAAAGATGACATAGGCCTTGAGGGAAATTATTTTCCTCAGGGCCTCCTGTGTGGAGCTCATGTAAAAAAAAAAAAAAAACCACAAATTCAGATAAACTTGATTTTGAAAAAAATTATTCAGAGAATAACAGCACTTACCCGAAGGATTTTCATCAGCAAATCCTGAGCATATTTGGAGTAAAAATGCTAATGTCATTTAGCTGTCCGATGATATTTTTTTCAATTAAAAACAATAAAAATATTTTTCGCTCACGTGTAGCACTGTGTAGTCAGGAAAAGCTTAGCGGTGAGTCACGTGATGAACACTCCGCCTCGTACCAGCAACACGGTAACACACAAAACAGCGCGTGTATCATTTGACCCCGTCGCGACGTAAAGAGGTGGGATCAGTGACGACGTGTGATTGAAAAATATTTTATTTCATTTTTAATAGTACCAAATTATATCGTATAGCAAAATGACATTTTTTACTCGAAATGTGATTAGGAAGTCCTGGTTAAAATACTACGGATATGTGCTATTACGCCCTGTATAACTAATTCTATTTTTTATTAAACGCCCTAATGGGCTTTTACATTTTTTTTTACAAGTTATTTGTATCACCAAAAAACTGCCATTGTAAAAGCCCCGAAAAAGGGCGTTATTCAATAAATAAATAAATAAAAATCACTGTTATTGTAAATATTTAAAAATTAAAATAAAAATTATATAATAAAATATTGTAAAAACAAAATCATAAAATTTAATACATTCTAAGTAAGAATCCTCCCAAAAATAGATATTCAATACGATAAAAATAATAGAATATACAAGTCTATTTGAGCGTAGTTAATAAAATTATTGGAATAAATAACATTTATATTTATTGTTTGATGAAATATATCTCCCAGTTCAGATTTATTTATTTCCGAGACCGTGAAGTCTCGAAATCGGGGAATTTTGATAAGCCAGTATCCTGGTATTTTCAAGGTAAAAGAATAATAAATGTCGGCAAGATCTTTTGGGTATATGGATGTCGATTTATTGAAGCAATTCAGAATCGTTAAATTTCGAAATGCAGAATTATATGTAATTGTATTAAATCTGTCCTTATTCTTGTTTTATAAAAGTTTCAATAAGGATATTTTTTTCCAGGAGGTATTATGAGGGTCAGTCAAAAAGCAATGCCTCCTAATTTTCTACTTAAATAAAGTTAGTTAAGTGAAATTTTTTCATTTGGTGCTACTCCTCAAACCTTCTTCTGTTACAGTAGTAACTTTCTGCGTCAACAGGTGGCAGCGCTGCAGTCATTTGCAAAATGGCCGACATCGATGTTCGTATAAGACAGCGTTCTGTGATTGATTCTTGATTGTAAAAGGCGAAACGCTTATTCGCGTTCACGAAAGACTGAAAAATGTGTACCATGATGCAACAGTGGACGTCAGCACTGCTAGACGATGGGTTCGTCGCTGAAACGAAGCTGAAGGACAAGCACCGCTGGCTGACGAAAAGCTAAGCGGTGCAGGCCGTTAATTGCTGTGACTGCACGCAACATTGAGCGAGTTGATGACATTATTCGTGGTGATCCCAGATAACCACATATGTCGCATTCTCTCCCTAAGGCAGTGTTTTTTTTTTTACATTAACTCCACACAGAAGGCCCTGAGGAAAATAAAAATAACTTCCCTCAGGGCCTATGTCATCTTTGAAGATGCTGCGCGGAGGGAAGGAAGGGGTGAACAAGAACAAGGGTCTTGAAGAGACCCATATTGTAGGAGGGAGGAAACAAAGGCCGGCAAATCGTTCCACAGCCGAGCCGTTGAACTCAAGAACGAGTCATAGAAACGACCCGTTCTCGTATGATTAATGTCAACCGTGTACAAATGTTGGGCGCGTGTTTGGCGTGTTTCCTGACTATGCACCGGTGCCGAGGGGATCAATGACGCTAGTTCTAATTATTATTATCGCTTATTGTAATATCGGTAGAACAAGGACAGCATTCCCACCTGACGCCTGTGCTCTAAAGATTGCAGTCCGTCTGTTAAGATGGGAGAATCTATCAAACGGACCGCTCGTTTCTGCACAGAGTCAAGGGTTTTTTTAGGTATTTTGGAGCTCCATACCAGAGGTGGCTGCCAAATTCAAACGTGGGGCGCACTTGCGATCTGTACAGGGTTAGCTGTTGTGTACTATTAAAGTATCTGCGGGCCCTGTACAGGACGTCCAGTTTCTGAGAGGCTAACGTAACTCTGGTTTCGATGGAGCCCCCGTACCTGAGCTGGTCACTTAGAGTTACACCAAGCATATCGATGGAGGTCCTGTTCGGAAGATTGCTTCCATTGAAGGAGACTAGATTTTCATTTCGAACCCAATTAGACGTTATCAAACATGATTGGGTCTTTGAAACATTTAATTCGACGAGGTTATTCTTACCCCAAGAGAAAACACTCTCGAGGTAACCGTCCATTATTTGCTTCAAATCCCTCCGAACTATTGGAGTTTGTGTGCCCTTTGGGGCCTTGTTAAACAAAAAGCTATCATGGACTGTACTGTCATCCGCGTACCAATGAATCGGTGCACATGACAAGAGGTCATTGATGTGCAACAGAAACAAAGTCGGTGACAGAACCGATCCCTGTGGGACGTCAGCATTTATCGAATGCGCGGAAGAGGTGAAACCATCAGCAACCGCCTGAATCACCTCTCCCCCAAAAAGTCGGCAATCCAAGTACACAAGGATGCGGGAAGTCCTTAAGAAGGCAGTTTGTTGACAAGCCCTCGGTGCCAAACCCGGTCAAAAGCCGGTGTGATGACGATTATTTAATAAAAGTTTGTGCAAAGTGGGTACTAAGAAAATCGGCCAGAATAAAGAAACAAGAAAAACAATAGCCTCACAACATTTTCAGCGCTTAGTTTCTGGAAAAAATTGTGACTGGAGACGAAATATGGGTTCATTTTTTTGAACCCGAATCAAAGAGGGAGTCAATGAAATGACATCACTCACCGAGGACAAAAAAAAAAAAAACTGTGTGATCTGCGGGGAAAGTTGTGCCGATGGTGTTCTGGATGTGACCGTGCTTTTGCTGTGGAAATGGACGGTGATTTTATTGAAAAATAACAAATTAATCGTCAATAGTTTAGCTTTCAACCCATGTAATTGCATTTTTTATTTCTTGACAATTAAAGTACTCTAGTATAATCAATGTTTTGTATAGGAAATGCTATTTATAGGTTTTATACGTCACGAACTTATAATATGTTGACACTTTTCAATCTTGTCAGTTACCAATACCTGCACCCTCCAATGTCTTTCACCTCCCTAATAGAAAGGCACGTAGAAATACGGGCTGCCATAGATATTTGACACTATTAATTATTATAGTCCTAATAATGGATCCGCTCTTCCTGAATTCGGTAAACCTTCGCCAGAACAATGGACTCCGAATTAATGTTTATCAAAATTAGATTTCTATTGAAGGATTTATTCACGTTTTGTAGTTATGTGAATTGAATTAAAATAAATCAGTTATTTTATACGCCGAACCTTTTGCGGTTACATCGTGCAAACCCTGAATAGATAATATTACACTAGAAATGCGATAAAATGATTTGCGACCATATATTCGTTTTGCTTTTATGATGCCCTTCTGACCGTTTAATTTAATTATTTATTTGCAAGATTAAGTCTGGACGTAGCCAATTAATTCAAATTCACCACTACATCTACCAACTCCTTATACA
The DNA here is from genome assembly GCA_917880885.1 of Limnephilus marmoratus. Classification (NCBI taxonomy): domain Eukaryota; kingdom Metazoa; phylum Arthropoda; class Insecta; order Trichoptera; family Limnephilidae; genus Limnephilus; species Limnephilus marmoratus. The sequence continues at coordinate 16,437,574 of OU862906.1, forward strand.
TATTTACCTAATATTCAAATCAAATTATCCTGAAAACACAAACAAATGAATGGTAGGTACATGCTAATAATGACTAATAACATTAAAAATGTGGTTCAATTAATTTAGGTCGTTCGTTCTATCTTATTTCTTAATCGCAAACACTTTTTTTAAAGAAAATCTATTAATTATATCAATAACTTATACACAAGCCCTGCTTATTTATAGGGGTACATCAAATACATCTATTAAGTAATTAATTACTGTATAAAATTTATTTGTAATTTATGTCTTTAGGCAACTTTTTCATTTAAAAATAGTAATCTCTTCATTGTAACCACTTTTATGGTTTATATACAACCAACATGCTTTGAGAGCAATGCTCACCTCATCAGGGTTTACTTAAAACTATATCACTAAAATAGGTATTGTATTAATTCTGTAGTGAGATATCGAATGGGAGAGAGAGGGCGATTTTCTCCTGATTGAATTAGTGTTTTCTTGTAAACCCCCATTGTAAAAGTGGTTATCATCTTTTATTGACTTGGTTGCATCTAAAATTGCTTATGAATTAAAGCATCAAATGCACTTGTAATTGTTCATAAATACTAAAAAAACGAAAAGAGACGAAATGGTGTTTGGTGGTATGAGGTGATAGTACGTATAGGAAAATATAAGGTGTTCCAGGAAAAAAAAAGACTAATCACTTACCACTGTATCTCTGCAAAGGAGCACGGAGCACAACCGCAATACAGTTATACAGGGAGTCCGGGTGTAAAATGCATTAACTTCGGGAGGTGATTCTACATGATAGTACAAGTAAAAAAGAAGAACAACTTTTTTCTAAATTCCAACTTTTAGGGGTAGTTTTGAGGTAAAAAGATAAAATTAGTCCGGCGTGCGCGGCCAGATTTATTATTTGTTACGATTCGGGCCAATCACAATCGAGTCAGGCGCCCGGCAGGCTCTCAGCAAGTAAGATCGTACCATACACTAAAGATTTTTAGTAGGTACGTCTTTTTGTATGGGAAAAAAAATGTTCGAATGTCGGAAAAAAATGTTAATCTTTTTTACTCCTACCATCATGTAGAATCCCTCCCAAAGTTAATGCACTTTACCCCCGGACACCCAGTATAATTCCACCGCGATCCTCGAGGTAAATATCGTCACAACAAATCGAAGAGAATAAAACTATATTTTGTACGAGTACTTCCGAGAAGGTCAAATTCCTTTTTTTTCTTAAAAACGAGACTGTGTGCACGAAAAACGCCAACAACTTGTTTTCAAAACAAATGCACTCGAATTTTGTAATATTTTTTCTTGCCATTGTTCCAAATTTCGAATTTTTTGCAGCAAGCTGATGTGGTTAAGGAGATGTACGAACTGGATAAACGGCATCCCGGTAGGAACTAAACATATTCGTATTTCAAAACCAAACCGATTTCTTTATTTTTATTTTATACCACAGAAAAGAAAATCTCTGAAAGAAGAAAGAAAATTGTATTCGCCAATTTACATAAACCTTTCGACTTCCAGACCCCAGACAAGTGAAGCCCCATTGTCGATCCGTTCAATTAAGTACGTAATTCGGGCACACCAGAAACTCCGAAAACACACTTCTGCCGATTTATCACCATTGAAAAGTAACAACAAAATATCTAGTTACTTATAATACTACCGTGTAACTATGTTAGTTAGCGTAGTTCAATATCCCCAGAGGGCTAACGCCAGCAATCAAATACCTGAAGATAAAAACATTCCAACAAAAGCGCTAACGATTTTTGAAATTCTATATGTATGTATGTCAGTATAATTTATCCATACAAACGTTTGCTTTTCCATCCGTAGCATTTCCCTTGCCCCGGGGCTGGGGGCTCGTGGCTAGTCGCCAGTCAGATCACGCACGCCACTGATAAAACTTTTCTCCCACAATTACCTAAAAGGCAAGGTGGCGAATAACTTACCACCCGACCTTAGGCCCCCCCCTCCTCCCTCCTTCCGCCCCGGAAACACTGCACATATTACACTTACTTATGAATAATGCCTAACCGAACCATCTTCCTCAAACTACTTCCGGGCTTCCACCTTGTTACATCCAGTACCTCTCTAAACGGTTAACAAAGAATAGTTTATTCAATCGAGTTATGGATATTCGTATGAAAGTGATTGGGTCTACATAGTTACATTTTTCATCAAGGTACAACAAACTGTTTTTCATCACAAGTGCCTATCATTATTTTAACCTTATCAATATGTATGAAAATGAATCCCTGTTTCCCTTGGTCACGCTATAACTTCAGAACGACTTTACTTATTTCTTTCATCATTTTTTTTAAGTTTTCTAATACTTTGTGGAAGGTTCTTATATAAAGAAAAATTAAGAAAATTGAGCAGAAACTTGAACAATTTTGAAAAACTAACGACTATTTTAACTTCCCACGTTTGACAGTTCGCGCGTTTGATGGAATTTTAACGTCAGACGAAAAGCAAGACAAATCGTTGTCGTGGAAACGATGTTGATATATTTGCAGGAAATTTTATTTCAGGCAGTTAATATCTATCAATCTATATAAATAAAAATGAATCGCCGAAATGTAATCGATAATGCATAGTTACCTCGTTTTCATTTTGTTTTAGTGTCTAGTTCCAGCCACCCAGATTCGACTTTTTATTATTTTTTTTTATATTCACTAAAAGATACAAAAATTACAATACATTTTATACAATAATTAATTTCGTAATATATTTATTTGATTTACCCCCATAAATAAGCAGGGCTTGTGTGTATGGGGGGTGTTATTAAATTGGTTTATTTTTTTTAATCAGTTTAAATTTTCGGTACAATTTTTAAGCCGAGTTTTAAATTTTTTATGTTACTGTACATGTGTCTGATTTTTTCAGGTAGTGAATTAAAAAAATTAACTCCGACATATTTATGATTTAACTGTCCTATTGTTTTTGTAACATTTTGGTGTAGGAAGTATTGACGTTTGCCTAAGATTTCTGTTATTTTTAAAGGATGCTACTTTATTTTGAATATTATCTTTATAAATTTGTAATGTTGCATGATAAAAGTATAATGCACTTCATTTTCTGACCATAAATTGTTTGAATAACAGTTCTGATGAATACGAGTAGGGTTTTTTTTTATTGTTTTTATTATCAGTTTATGTGATATGTAAATTGTTTGTGTTTGATTTGTATGTGTACCGCCCCATCCTATAATGCCGTATTGTATAATTGATTGACAAAAAGCGAAGTATGTGGTTCTAAGTAATTTTCCGTTTAAAATATCTCTTAAACATCTAAATATATATGTTAGTTTCCTTATTCTGTTGTTCAGAATATTTATGTTTTTTTTTATTTTTTATTAACCAATACATATAATATATAATTAACCAATGTATATAATATATAATATTAGTGAGATTAGTAGAAAAATTCTCGTGTTTAGAGAGGGAGCACTATCAGATTGACAGTACTATACATACTTAACAGTTGTTACAATTTGGATGTATGTAGAACTACTTTTTTTATAACATATGAATAATAAGTTGACATTTTTTTTTGTAAATAATGGAAAATTTTTATACATAATGAAAATATAAGTAGGCATTTTTTTTGTACATAATAAAACATAATGTAAAATTTTCAAACATAGAGAAATATAAGTTGGCTTTTTTTTGTTCATAGCGGAAATATAATTGGCACATCGTAACACATAGGTACCTAAATCTAGTTAATAGTAAAATGTTTTTTAAGTTTTTGTTTAAAAATTTCATAATTCCTTTCAGATTGAATTTCTTTAGGAAGTTCGTTAAAGCATTTTATGGCTGAGTATGTGTAATGATGTTGGGCTGTTGTTGTATTAAGTTTAGGGATTATTATTTGTCCTAAGGTTCTCGGCCTGGTGCTAAATGACTTTGTTGTTAGTTTATCTTTGTGGATTTGAAGTAATGCATTTTTTTGATAAATTTTATTTAGTGGTAATACTTTGAATTCATCGAATAATTTTTGGGTTGAATAGTCTAATTGTTTCTTTAGAATTATTTTGATGAGTCTTCTATGTACTATTTCAAGTGGGGTTAAGTTGGTTTTAAACGCTCCTCCCCAGCCTATTATTCCATATTGTAGAACTGATTGTGCTAATGCATAGTAAACCTTTAGTAGCATAGATTTCTGTAGAATATTTCTTAGTTTGAGGAATACGTAATAAAGTTTTCGTATTCTGTTTACGGTTTGTGCAATATGTTCTGTCCATTTAACATGTTGATCTATAATTATGCCTAAATGTTTAATATAATTTTTTTTTTGAGATTTTGAGCATTTAGGTGAATTGCAGTTGTCCGTATAATTATTACAAGAGTTATGAATAGTAATATTGGAATTTATTGTTGGATGGATTTTGTCTGATAATGTAAAAGTCATGAAATAGGTTTTGTCAGAGTTTAAGGAAAGGTAGTTATCATCTAACCATTGTTTTAGGTTGTTTATTTCTATATTCGCAGTTCGATAGGCTTCTTCCCAAGTTTTTTTTTCTATGATTAAAACTGTGTCGTCGGCGAAAGATATGATTTTTCCAATTTTTGGTACTGAAAGCATTTCATTCACGTAAATGATAAACAATATTGGACCTAGAACTGTCCCTTGAGGAATTCCAAATTCGGAATAGGTGGGTTCACTCAATATATTGTTAATTTTTACGTGTTGGTGTCTTTTATGAAGATAACTTTTAAACCATTCTTTAACTGTTCCTTGGATTCCAATGTTTTCTAATTTTTTGATTAGCTTCACGTGGCTTATACTGTCAAATGCTTTTCTTAGATCGATGTAAATACTTAAACATTTATTTCCCGAGTCAAGAGCATTATATATTATAGAGGTTATTTTTGCGATTGCATCTTGCGTACCTAAATTTTCTCTGAAGCCAAATTGGTTATCATTAATAATTTTATTTGAAGTGATATGTTTAGTTAATTGTGACTTTACGACTTTTCAAATATTTTTGCTACGTTAGATACAATAGATATGGGACGGTAGTTTGAGATGTCCGATGTATTTCCTGATTTGAAAACCGGGGTTATTATTGTATTTTTATATATTTTTGGGAAAATTCCTTGATGTATGCTGTTATTAATGATATGTGCAATTGGTTTTGATATTAATTGTCTCATTTGTTTTAATACATTTACTGTGATATTATCAAAACCAGGGCTCGCGGACACTCGAAGGTTAGTTACAATTTTTTCTATTTCAATTTGGGTGCATTTTTCAAACTTTTCGAAAATATTTTGGCAAGTTTGTGTGGATGTATTGGAAGTATTTTTAGATTGGGGGGAGTCGATTTTTTTGGCTAGATTTTCTCCGACTTTAGCGAAGTAGTTATTGAAAATGTTTGCAATTTTAGTTGGTTCTTTTATTGAGTCTATTGTTTCGTTGTCATAAGTTATTTTATTTATTTGTTTATTTTTATTACCGTTTCCAATAATGTTATTTATTGTAGCCCAGACTTTTTTGTTATCTTTACCACTATCTTCGATTTTTACCTGGAAGTAATTTTCTTTTGTTTTTTTAATCAAATTTGTAAGATTGTTTCTGTATTTTTTATATGATTGTAATAAAATTAAGTCATTAGGTTGTTTTCGGGTTTGATAAAACAGTTTTTCTTTATTCCTAACTGAGGTAACTATTCCATGGGTGATCCAGGGCTTAATTTTTCTATGTTTTGATTTTAGATTGACGTTTTTATGTTTAGTTGCATTTATTATGTGTTCGCGAAGTGTTTTATCGAATAAAATTGAAGATTTTTCGGCATCTTCGGTGTTTAATATTTCTGCCCATGTTACAAATTTCAATTTTTGTTCAAGAAGTTGTATGTTTAAAGTTTTTATATTATACTGTTGTAATGCAGTTTTGGAAAAGGACATATTTTTTTTTAAATCAAGAATTAAGAAACACGTATAGTGATCGGTAATGTTTGTTTTCCAGATGACAGGTGTTAATTGTGCAGTTGTGTCTGCCTTAGTCCAAATGTGATCAATACATGATGGGTTTTGTCGGGGTACAACTCTAGTATAATCGTTTATACATGAAATGAAGTTCAGTTCAGCCATCATATTAAGTAGATAATTTTTTTCGACGCTGTTTGAGTTTTGACCAATATTTATATTGAAGTCACCCGTCACTATAGTATTTTGACATTTGTTTTTGTTGATTACATCTTTGAGATTCTCTATAAATTGTTGAGTTTTTGAACCGTGGGTTCGGTATACAGCAATAACTCGATAAATCTGAATATTTGCTTTTAAGTGTAATGCTACGCAGTTCGTGAGGGTCATGTTTATTTCTTTATAATGACTATGCCACTATTCTTGTTAATGTGTGTTTTCGTGGGAATGCATGTAAAGTTTGGTAATTGTGGTATATTATCTATATTTACTGTATTAAGGTGGGCCTCTGTCAAAACAATACAGTCGAGTTCAGTTTTTAAAAGATTAAGAGTGCATAATAATTCATTTATGTTTTTGTAAATACTCCTAATATTTAAGTGATGATCATGCCTTTGGGGAGAATAACTACTTTTGCCGAAATGTAATCGATAATACATAGTTACCTCGTTTTCATTTTGTTTTAGTGTCTAGTTCCAGCCACCCAGATTCGACTTTTTATTATTTTTTTTTTATTCACTAAAAGATACATAAATTACAATACATTTTATACAATAATTAATTTCGTAATATATTTATTTCATTTACCCCCATAAATAAGCAGGGCTTGTGTGTATGGGGGGTGTTACTAAATTGGTTTATTTTTTTTAATCAGTTTAAATTTTCGGTATAATTTTTAAGCCGAGTTTTAAATTTTTTATGTTACTGTACATGTGTCTGATTTTTTCAGGTAGTGAATTAAAAAAATTAACTCCGACATATTTATGATTTAACTGTCCTATTGTTTTTTAACATTTTGGAGTAGGAAGTATTGACGTTTTTCTAAGATTTCTGTTATTTTTAAAGGGTGCTACTTTATTTTGAATACTATCTTTATAAATTTGTAATGTTGCATGATAAAAGTATAATGCACTTCATTTTCTGACCATAAATTGTTTGAATAACAGTTCTGATGAATACGAGTAGGGTTTTTTTTTTATTGTTTTTATTATCAGTTTTTGTGATATGTAAATTGTTTGTGTTTGATTTGTATGTGTACCGCCCCATCCTATAATGCCGTATTGTATAATTGATTGACAAAAATCGAAGTATGTGGTTAAATATCTCTTAAACATCTAAATATATATGTTAGTTTCCTTATTCTGTTGTTCAGAATATTTATGTTTTTTTTTTTTATTAACCAATACATATAATATATAATTAACCAATGTATATAATATATAATATTAGTGGTAACAATACCTTCCTAATTGAGAAATTCTCGTGTTTAGAGAGGGAGCACTATCAGATTGACAGTACTATACATACTTAACAGTTGTTACAATTTGGATGTATGTAGAACTACTTTTTTTATAACATATGAATAATAAGTTGACATTTTTTTTTGTAAATAATGGAAAATTTTTATACATAATGAAAATATAAGTAGGCATTTTTTTTTGTACATAATAAAACATAATGTAAAATTTTCAAACATAGAGAAATATAAGTTGGCTTTTTTTGTTCATAGCGGAAATATAATTGGCACATCGTAACACATAGGTACCTAAATCTAGTTAATAGTAAAATGTTTTTTAAGTTTTTGTTTAAAAATTTCATAATTCCTTTCAGATTGAATTTCTTTAGGAAGTTCGTTAAAGCATTTTATGGCTGAGTATGTGTAATGATGTTGGGCTGTTGTTGTATTAAGTTTAGGGATTATTATTTGTCCTAAGGTTCTCGGCCTGGTGCTAAATGACTTTGTTGTTAGTTTATCTTTGTGGATTTGAAGTAATGCATTTTTTTGATAAATTTTATTTAGTGGTAATACTTTGAATTCATCGAATAATTTTTGGGTTGAATAGTCTAATTGTTTCTTTAGAATTATTTTGATGAGTCTTCTATGTACTATTTCAAGTGGGGTTAAGTTGGTTTTAAACGCTCCTCCCCAGCCTATTATTCCATATTGTAGAACTGATTGTGCTAATGCATAGTAAACCTTTAGTAGCATAGATTTCTGTAGAATATTTCTTAGTTTGAGGAATACGTAATAAAGTTTTCGTATTCTGTTTACGGTTTGTGCAATATGTTCTGTCCATTTAACATGTTGATCTATAATTATGCCTAAATGTTTAATATAATTTTTTTTTTGAGATTTTGAGCATTTAGGTGAATTGCAGTTGTCCGTATAATTATTACAAGAGTTATGAATAGTAATATTGGAATTTATTGTTGGATGGATTTTGTCTGATAATGTAAAAGTCATGAAATAGGTTTTGTCAGAGTTTAAGGAAAGGTAGTTATCATCTAACCATTGTTTTAGGTTGTTTATTTCTATATTCGCAGTTCGATAGGCTTCTTCCCAAGTTTTTTTTTCTATGATTAAAACTGTGTCGTCGGCGAAAGATATGATTTTTCCAATTTTTGGTACTGAAAGCATTTCATTCACGTAAATGATAAACAATATTGGACCTAGAACTGTCCCTTGAGGAATTCCAAATTCGGAATAGGTGGGTTCACTCAATATATTGTTAATTTTTACGTGTTGGTGTCTTTTATGAAGATAACTTTTAAACCATTCTTTAACTGTTCCTTGGATTCCAATGTTTTCTAATTTTTTGATTAGCTTCACGTGGCTTATACTGTCAAATGCTTTTCTTAGATCGATGTAAATACTTAAACATTTATTTCCCGAGTCAAGAGCATTATATATTATAGAGGTTATTTTTGCGATTGCATCTTGCGTACCTAAATTTTCTCTGAAGCCAAATTGGTTATCATTAATAATTTTATTTGAAGTGATATGTTTAGTTAATTGTGACTTTACGACTTTTCAAATATTTTTGCTACGTTAGATACAATAGATATGGGACGGTAGTTTGAGATGTCCGATGTATTTCCTGATTTGAAAACCGGGGTTATTATTGTATTTTTATATATTTTTGGGAAAATTCCTTGATGTATGCTGTTATTAATGATATGTGCAATTGGTTTTGATATTAATTGTCTCATTTGTTTTAATACATTTACTGTGATATTATCAAAACCAGGGCTCGCGGACACTCGAAGGTTAGTTACAATTTTTTCTATTTCAATTTGGGTGCATTTTTCAAACTTTTCGAAAATATTTTGGCAAGTTTGTGTGGATGTATTGGAAGTATTTTTAGATTGGGGGGAGTCGATTTTTTTGGCTAGATTTTCTCCGACTTTAGCGAAGTAGTTATTGAAAATGTTTGCAATTTTAGTTGGTTCTTTTATTGAGTCTATTGTTTCGTTGTCATAAGTTATTTTATTTATTTGTTTATTTTTATTACCGTTTCCAATAATGTTATTTATTGTAGCCCAGACTTTTTTGTTATCTTTACCACTATCTTCGATTTTTACCTGGAAGTAATTTTCTTTTGTTTTTTTAATCAAATTTGTAAGATTGTTTCTGTATTTTTTATATGATTGTAATAAAATTAAGTCATTAGGTTGTTTTCGGGTTTGATAAAACAGTTTTTCTTTATTCCTAACTGAGGTAACTATTCCATGGGTGATCCAGGGCTTAATTTTTCTATGTTTTGATTTTAGATTGACGTTTTTATGTTTAGTTGCATTTATTATGTGTTCGCGAAGTGTTTTATCGAATAAAATTGAAGATTTTTCGGCATCTTCGGTGTTTAATATTTCTGCCCATGTTACAAATTTCAATTTTTGTTCAAGAAGTTGTATGTTTAAAGTTTTTATATTATACTGTTGTAATGCAGTTTTGGAAAAGGACATATTTTTTTTTAAATCAAGAATTAAGAAACACGTATAGTGATCGGTAATGTTTGTTTTCCAGATGACAGGTGTTAATTGTGCAGTTGTGTCTGCCTTAGTCCAAATGTGATCAATACATGATGGGTTTTGTCGGGGTACAACTCTAGTATAATCGTTTATACATGAAATGAAGTTCAGTTCAGCCATCATATTAAGTAGATAATTTTTTTCGACGCTGTTTGAGTTTTGACCAATATTTATATTGAAGTCACCCGTCACTATAGTATTTTGACATTTGTTTTTGTTGATTACATCTTTGAGATTCTCTATAAATTGTTGAGTTTTTGAACCGTGGGTTCGGTATACAGCAATAACTCGATAAATCTGAATATTTGCTTTTAAGTGTAATGCTACGCAGTTCGTGAGGGTCATGTTTATTTCTTTATAATGACTATGCCACTATTCTTGTTAATGTGTGTTTTCGTGGGAATGCATGTAAAGTTTGGTAATTGTGGTATATTATCTATATTTACTGTATTAAGGTGGGCCTCTGTCAAAACAATACAGTCGAATTCAGTTTTTAAAAGATTAAGAGTGCATAATAATTCATTTATGTTTTTGTAAATACTCCTAATATTTAAGTGATGATCATGCCTTTGGGGAGAATAACTACTTTGTTAAATCACATTTCTTCTGTGATTGACATTTTTAATTTGAACCAAAGAGAATTTAAGACAGCAATAAGCATACTATTTACCAAATCTGGCTAATCAGATAGTATTGATGTAATTACCCATGCAAATAAATGTATATACTTACTTATTATAAACTGTAATTTATAAACTGTTATTTGTGAAATGTAAATGGATTATACTGCTTTTCACAATAAATCAATAAATAAATAAATAATGACTAATGAGTTTGTCTTATTTTTGAACAGTAGGTTACATTCATCGACATTATTACATACTTTTTCTGCTATATTATAAGTGCTATCTAGTTCATCCGTAATAATATTATTCATCCGGCTTTGAAAACGTGTGTCTTATATAAGAGTTTTGGGAATATATAGCATAAGCGCAATAAATAATATATAACATAGGCATATAAAGTATGCAGAATTTAGGCATGTAAATAATATAAGACATTATCATATAAAGAAGATAAGACATAAGCTTATAAAGATTGTGAAACATAAGCATTAGCATAAAAGGTATGTAAGTGATATAGGGGTTTGGTTGCTTCGAATATTTAACATGAGCATATAAGGTATATACAGCATAAGAATAGGTATATACAGTGTACATATAGTTGTTGCGAATATAAGACCTAGGCATATAAAGAATAAAAAGTATAATCATATTAAAAAAGTAAAACATGAGCTTATAAAGATTGTAAAACATAAGCATAAAGATAATATGAAACGAAAACATAAGCATATAAAGTATACAAGCGATATAAGGGTTTGGTTGTTGCGAATATTTTACATAAGCATATAAAGTATATATAACATAATCGTAAGTATACAGAGTATATACATGTTTGCTGCGTATATATAACAAAAGCATATAAAGAATATAAAGCATGAGGGTGTTAAGACACAATATATACCCCTTGATTCTGTGTTTTGCAAATAGATTTGTGTGAAAAAGTATAAACGTATGAGAGTAAGTTATACAAGTATATATAAAAGAGCTTTGTTTATTGGTTATTGATTGAGGGGGACAAAATGTTTTTGTTAGTATCGTTAATAATAATAGCAGGTGTTCCGTTATCTCTGCGGACGTAAACTTGTCCTCCCTTTGTCCAGGCGAACTTAAACCAGTTTTCATGGGTAGCTTTTCTCGCGAGAAATCATAGATGTTTTGCGCGAAAGGTCAGGTGTTCCGAGATGTAAATTTGGGAGCTTGGTCCTGCCATTCCGATAAGTGTGGTGTTTAGTTTGTCCTCACGATTTGGGGCTTGTTTGTTGTAGTTTTTTTATGTCTCGCAGGAAATCATCTCGGTCGATGGTGGTTTTGAATTTCACTACTATTGGCCTGCGTTGATCTTTTTTGGACTTTTGGTTAATACGGTAAGCTGCATCGATGTTATTGGACTCGTTGTTGGAATTGGTTATTATTTTAATGTTAAAAATGTAGTTATTTAAGTTTTCACCATTAAGTTCGGGGATCCCCCTAATTTCTACATTTTTTGACTTATTTGTCCTTTCGATTTGTTCCATTTGGTTTTCTAAGACTTCGATTCTCGTTTCAAGATCAGTGTTCCTTTTTTCAAGTTTGCTGTTTGTGTCCTCTAGATCGTGGACTCGATGTAAGATGTCCTCATACTGTATGCTCATAGCCGCCAAAGTGGCGAGAATTTGGGTATTTTGCTCAAGCAACTTAGAAAGTAGTTCAGTATCAACAAGGGCGCACTACCACTGGTTTTGGTAGAGGGCACAGCACATAAGCATTCGGTGCATTTTAACTGAGTGCGTCGCTCCTTACTGAGACGACGATATGAGCTCTCAGTTACCCCACCGCAGAGTAAATGATATGTTCCTTTGCACAGCGTACATATAAAGACGGATTCGTCTGAGAGAGTAGGCTCCGAACAGGCTTGGCAATTTATCTTGTGGACTTGTGTTTGTTTGATGTATTTTGATTTTATTTGAATGTTGATTCGTATTGGAGATTGGTTGTTGATACACCTGTTGCCCTCTGTTGGTCAAAAGTAGTAAGTTATATATTTTAATTAAATTTGTTTATTTACTGCCATCTGTTGTTTGTAGTGTAGAGAATAGATGGTGTAGGTTTATTATTATTTAATAAAAAAAGAATTTCAATAATTCTTTTCGCCGGTGTGAGGATCGAACTCGGGCCGGAACTAGCGGCCGGTGAAATCACGAGAGGTGGCGCATTAACCAACACTGCTACTGATCTGTTATGCGAAGTGGCGAAATTCACTTTCATATACTTCTGATTTTATGAATTTATGAACAATTTTATTGTTGCACTTGTTTGACGTTTGCCGTTTATCACTTCCAGTAGCTTCCAAATTATTTTTTTTACTGTTTTTTTTTTATATTTAGAAGCACTTGTACACACAATTAGTTATTAAATTTAGTAAACTGAAAGTCACTGTTGTGATTATATCACTTTTGAAGGAGTGGGGTTCACTTTTAACTGTTTGAATTATATTTATTTGCAGAGCGTGAATAGAGCAACTGTCAAGTTTTAGAGGTAGGTCTGAATTATGATTAATTATGTATGGGGACCATTTTAAATGCTGGTCAATTATTATGCCCAGGTACTTAATATCGGTCTTGCTTTCTATGTTTGTACATGATATATTGCATTTGCGGTTTTTTATATTTGTCGCAGAGTGGATTATTACACAGGTCTGCAAATCGACATTTTAATTTTTTTTAAATGAAAATGTGTGAATTATATGTATTTCTGTATACTGAATTCGAGTATGTCATCCATTTCGACCCATCACGTAAGGATTTTCCGCAAAGTGTAAATTAAAATTTATGCAAAATCCGCCTTACACTACTTCTGTAGGGAATGTTCAAAAGAAAAAAAAACATAAAATTTTACAAATTTAATTAATTTTAAGTCATAAAATACTTTATTTACATTATATACCATTATAAATCTATATAAAATCAGCTTTTTTAGTTTTGAAGCTTCGTTTTGTGCTTTTTCTTTTGTGGGACGTTATAATAAAATTTTTGAGGTCCACTGGAGTCGCCTACTTGAAACTCGTCACCAGAACTTACTTCTGATTCACTTTCTGATGATGGCAAATCGTCTAGGCTTTGGGGTGCTTGTGGTGTAGGAATGCCAGGTCAGTGAGGGACTGGGCGGAGTGCCGAATCCATGTTTGGGTAACAAATTTGTTTTTTTTTTTTTTTGGTACTATACCCTTGCACATTGCACGAACAAAAGTAGCAGTCATCGCTGTGGTTTCGAGGCTCTCTCCAGATCATGGGAACACCAAAACGAAAAGATTTAATTTTACCTTTTGACCACATTCTAAGTCCTTCAACACACCCTGAACAAACTCCATGTGGTGCCCAAGATTTGTCCTGGTCCCCTATCTTCACACCAAATACACTTTTTTAACAAAATCAGTAATATTTCTTTATTGTTTTTTCACTACAAATTCACCTCAAATAAAGCAAAAACTCGTTAAAGAAGTCATTTTTGAAACGAACGTTACGAAAGTTGGAACAGAAATAAATAAATGAAAGGGAATGGAAGGGAGTGGGCAACTTGGGAATTTCGACATTCTCCCATCATACTTACTACGGAAAATCCCGATGTATATGATTCAACGCTGACTAATTTTATCGTCATGAGTTACTAAATGTTTTATTTCAGTCTATAAAACATAATATTATCTTACAATAAGTTGAAAATATATATTTCGGCAATAAACCCCATTTTGCGCAATCCCACAGTATTTTGAGTTTTCCGGAAAAACCTTACGTGATGGAATTTTTTTGATAATTTTCCCGAATTCAGCAACCAAAAACACATAAAAATTACCCTTTATTTCAAAGAAAATACCTGTGTTATGTTTATTTCTTTAGGTATTTCTTGTTTTTTTAATGAAAAATGGTAAATATTAGGTTTTTTTAGAATTTAAAGTTAACAGGTTTTTGTCAAACCAAAATTTTAGTGCATTGATATTTGTATTTGCCATTTTATATAATACAGACTATGTGTTTGCTTTTAGTAGTAGGACTGTATCGACAGCGTGGGATTCTCTGTCTTCGAGTAATAATCGAAGTAATAATTCTCTGTCTTCGAGTAATGTCTTCGAGTAATAGTTCGAAATATGGAATATATCATTGACATATACAATAAATAACAGTGGCCCCAAAACCGTACCTTGGGGTATTGAAAAGTCGCTATATTTTGAATCGCTGACTAATTGATTGAGTAATTTTGCTTGTTGAGGTCTTTGATGTAAATAACTAGATATCCAAGCTAAGACTTACCCATTAATTCCTATCGATTTTAATTTATTTATTAATTTTTAATGTGATATGCTGTCGAAAGTTTTTTTTCAGGTCTATGAATATTCCGATACATTTTTTATCGGAATATTTTTTATTATTGTCTTTTCTGTAATTATTTTTGAGTAATAGTCATTTTTCGTTTTTCTAATTAGAGTAGTAATTATATTTATATACTTTTTATAATATAGTACAATTTTATTGTTACTAGTAGCCTTTGTGTTATTTATAGAGTTTTTTTTTTCCTAATGGCATTTATTAATCCTAGAGTAATACAGGGTTTAATTTTCCTTGTTTTTGAATAGGGGACAATCTGTGTTGTTTTTGTTGCTTCTAAAACGTGTTTATTTAAAGTGTTTTCAAACAGTAAGGCACTTCGGTTGGCAAATTTATTTTTTAAAACTTCTTCCCATTTTTCAGCAATTAATGATTTTTCTAATAATTTATAGTCTACTCGGGAATATGGAAGATTTAATTTGAGTTTAGTGTTTAGTTTTTTATTTGTCTCATGTAATATATAAGACACGCGTAGTGGTTAGTTATATTGGTTTTCCAAACAGTAGATTAAATATTTTTTATTTCATTTAAATGTATATTACACCAGATATGATCTATGCATGATGGCATTTGGTTTTTAATTTCTCGAATGTTACTTTTAATACAAGATTTATAATTGAGGTGCGTCATCATGTTAATGTAATTATTTTTTTTTCTATTGAGTTATGGTTTGTAGAAATGTTTATATTGAAATCACCACACACAAAAATAAGTATTTTCGATAATTTGCTTAGATATTCACGTAGTTCATTTATAAAGTTAGTTATGTTGGATTTGTGTGTTCTATGCACTGTTATAATTCTGTATAATTTATTTTTTTAATTTCATATCTATTTTTAGACAATTTACGTGTTGTATATAAATTTCTTCAATGTTCGTAATTTCACACTCGTCATGAATAAATATAATTACACCACTATTTTTGTTAATTTTGGTGTTGTTGGTGCGATGCCTTTGTAGCTGGGTAGCGCATTAATGTGTTGATCGTTATTACAGTGCGTTTCTGTTAACACTACGCAGGCGGGTGATAAAAACAGATCATTAATATTTATCAAAAATTCATCGAGGTTTTTTGCGATGCTTCGAATGTTCATATGTAATAGTAAAAAGGGGGAGCTGTTTGTAATGCACCACTTGTTAAGTTCTGTAATATTTTGACATATTTCTTCGTTTATTTTTCGTCAATTTGTTTCGGTTGTTTTGAAAAATAATAAATTTTTTCTTTAGCAAAGTTAAGCATTTTCATTCTGTGTTTGCATTTTTCACTACTTGATTGGTGGTCTGTTGGAGACGTAGTTTTAAATTTTAAATTAAGTTCTGTGCAATTAATGCATTTTGGTATTTCGTTCTCATTGTTGCAGTTTTTTAAGTTATGTTCACCCGCATTACAACAATACAACAATAACATTACTTGTAACTGCTGTTAAACTTTTACTCTTCCACTATTTTTTATTAAAATAACCAAATTACAATCAATTTTATAAGTTATAATTACTAAAACATTATACTAAGCAACAATGACAATGCGTTCAAACTCTAAGTCTGGCAGTAACCTAAATACGGAACTTCTACAACTTTTGGATAAAAAGTTTGAAGACTTCAAAATTCACTTTCTAGAGAAAACATTTGAAGAATTCAAAAACAACATAGTCGAAGTCATAAAAAATGAATTTAAAGAGGAAATTAATGCGCTCAAAAAAAAGTGTTCCAAACAAAATGATAACAACGACCAGTTTAATCGTTCAAATAATGTCATTATAAGTGGTATCCCCGAAACAAATAACGAAAATGTGTATGACATTCTCTCCAAGATCGGAGCCACAGCTGGATGCAATATAACCCGACAAGATGTGGATTTTGCTAGCAGGATTGCCCCCAGGACAAACCGTGATGCAAAAAATGGAAAACCCAGGAACATTGTCCTTAGATACCTTAAGGATAAACTTATAGCTGCAATAAGAAAGAGGAGAGGGATGCTTGCTTCCGATTTACAACTTCCTGGAACCAGTAAAATATACATTAACGACCATCTAACCTCAAAAAACCAATTTCTGTTGAAGCAATATCGTAATGTAAAAATAGTTGGTAAAATTCGTTTTTGCTGGGTAAGAAACTGTAAAATTTTCACTCGTGTTAGCGATTCAACCCCTATAATATTAATTACAGACCAAGAGGATGTCAACAAACTTTCAAAATTGAAATCAACACAAAACGAACCAACCAAATCTGCCGTCCCTTTATGAAATTAAAATTAGTTAATAACATTCCCCACACAAGTTACTTACAAGTTAATCTTTTGGAAAGACGGAATTACCTTAATTTATTTATTTATTTATTTATTTATTGTTTCTTTACACTGTAGGTAAAAATGTTTACAATTCAATTTGTTACCTCACTAGGACAAGCCTGTGTTGAGGTTAACAATAATTATACAAGTTAACAAATTAACACAAAATTATACAGATTTTGAAAGAACAATATTGTTGTATTTCTTACAGATTGAGATTATGGGTACCCACTAAACTGATGGCGCTAGGTAGTACATTAATGTAGACTTTTAGGGTGACCATAGTTTTGAGATCTGATTCAAAATAAAATAAAATAAAGTATTTTTTTGTTTTGTTTTTAAAGATTAAGTTGTAAATAATAAATATATGTATATAATTTAACATGCTATAGATTTGGCAGGAGGAAGATGAAAAAAAACAGTTTAAACAAAAATCAAAATTATTTTAGCTTATTTTATAAACATACTCATTTAGCTAATAATTTAGAAAGGACAAAGTAGAGAAAATTAATTGGCAATCCTCGACTAACACAAATAATTTAAGATTATTTTTAAAAGTGTACAAGGAATTAGATGACTTTATATGTTCTGGAAGGCTATTAAATATGAGTGAAGCTTGATAAAAATAATTTCTTTGACCAAAAGAAGATTTAGTTTGAATTGCCATAAAATTCAGACCAGAGCCAATTCTCGTAGTACGAATTTGCTGTGTTCTTTCTGCAATATTAATATTATTAAAAAATCTACAAAGCGTTTGTGTAATATATAACTGTTTTACGTTCATTACATTACATTCCTTAAAAAGTAAATGAGTTGGATATTTATTTTTTTTGTTGAACATAACTTTAAGAATCATTTTTTGGGCAATATTAAGTGGTTCTATATAAGTCTTTGGGTAAATATCGGTTCGGATTGGCCACGCTTATTACGAATAATTTTTAGAAAAAAACTTTAGATTCGCCTTAAGTACTATAAAAGGAAACTTTTTGGCTTTGGGGCGGCGAAAAATAATGCATTTTAATTTTCAATTGCATAAAACCAAAATTCACTTCGCGAACCGATGACGCAGCGAAAATCCGCAGCCGTAGCTGTCACTGTTATGGACTGTAGCTGACTTCGTGGGATAAAGCGCGTAATTATGAAATTTCTCTAGCGGGCTTGTTTGTGTAACATGGTTTGTGATACAAAAGAATGTGCCCCTTTATAACGCCTACTCGCGTCAACGCAAGAAAAACATCCCAGTTTTCAAGTGGTTTAGCGGCTACGCTAGGTTTGTGCAACATGGTTTGCGATTCGCGGTATTTCATGCAGGTATCCCACGAAGTCAGCTACAGTCCATAACAGTGACAGCTACGGCCGCGGATTTTCGCTGTGTCGATTCGCGAAGTGAATTTTGGTTTTATGCAATTGAAAATTAAAATGCATTATTTTCCGCCGCCCCAAAGCCAAAAAGTTTCCTTTTATAGTACTTAAGGCGAATCTAAAGTTTTTTTCTAAAAATTATTCGTAATAAGCGTGGCCAATCCGAACCGATAATTACCAGTCTTTGCGCAGGATCCCCAGCACACTATATTATAAGAAAGCAGAGACTGGATTATTGCAAAATAAACAGTTTTTAATTTTTCTTTGTCTAGTATATATCTCAGTTCTTTAAAGATATAGGTAAGTCTCCTAGTATTATTTACTAACATATTAACATGATCATTCCATCTCAAGAATTTATTTATTTTTACACCAAGGTATTTGATGCTGACTACATTTTCTAAAGGGTTGCAGTTACATGTTTGAAAACAATTGTGAATAATCAAGTTGTGAGTTTCGGAAGGCTGACTTTTACTTGAAATGCTAAAAGTGAAAAATTTGGTTTTTTGTGCATTCAAAGTTAATATATTATTGTTTAACCAACTATTTACCACTCTTAAACCTATATTACTTTTGTTGAAAGTTTCATTCCAAGTTTTACCCTCAAATATTAAGGCAGTGTCATCTGCAAAACTAACATATGCACAATATTTCCATTGTAGTAAGTAACGAATCATCAGAATGTTTTAAATGTCACAAAAACTGTTGCAATCTTTTGAACAAAATTATTCTGTGAAACAACAACAAAATATGACTTACACGATTAATCATTATTCTCATGAAGTACCACCACCTGTTAAATACAAAAAACTATCGCAACCTATTAGAAATAATTGTAATATACCATTATTTTATGCAACTGTTATATGCTTATCATTATGTTTACGTTTCTATAACCTGATAATAGATCTGTCAAAATTAATTACACCTGACACCATAGACAAAATCATGTACCACAAACAAACCAAATATTGTGATGATCATAATTGCCCCCTTTCAAAGCATAATTATTTACTTTACAATAAATTTTTTTCATATCAATTTTACAAATTGTTCATAATTGCCCCCTTTCAAAGCATAATTATTTACTTTACAATAATTTTTTTTCACATCAATTTTACAAATAAATGTATTTAATTATGCTTAATATATACTTTCAAAATGTATTCTAACAAAACGGCAAATAACATGTTATTATCAAAATGTACGTAGTTTAAAAAGTAAATTAACTGATTTATATTACGAAGTGCTCAGTTGCAATTATGATTTAATTTGTTTTACAGAAACATGGTTAGACTCCACAATCTTTGACCATGAAATAGTAGATGATCGTTATAATATATATAGACGCGATAGGGACATATCGAGTTCCTTTAAAAAATCAGGTGTTGGAGATCTAATAGCCATAAAGAAAGAAATTACACCTTTTTCAGTCTCAGCACACAGCTCAAAATCAACAGAAGATTTATGGATTAAATTTAAATTAAATTAAACATCCAGACAATCCATTAACTTATGTTTGGCGTATTTGCCTCCAGATATACCGATCGAAAATCTCACAGATTTTTTCAAAAAGTGTCATACGACATATAATAACTTATCATCAGACGATATAACAATAATAATGGGTGATTTTAATGTCCCATCTATTCAATACTCACCAAATGTCAATGTAACGCACACCAGACCAGTCTTACATAATAGCTAAAAATCGATATCTCTACTAGACTTTCAAAATTTGACTGGACTTAATCAATTCAATCACGTAACTAACAACATAGATCGAATTTTAGATTTAGTGTTTTCAAACCATAACCTCTACATTCAAATTGCTTCACATGTGCTATCCAAAATTGACCATTATCATCCTCCCATTGAAATGTCCAAATACAGACCCCTACCCACTAATCCAGATCACATCAAATATAACTTCAAAAAAACGGATTACATTAAATGCAATGAAATGTTATTACTTAATAACTGGGACGATCTTAACATCCTGAATTGTAATGACTCCCTACTACATTTTTATAACTTGTTATAGCTATCAATTGAAAAATACACTCCGCGCTTAAGAATCATGAATAATAAGTTTCCAATTTGGTTCAGCAATGTTCTGATCCACCAACTCGGAGAAAAAGAAAAGTTCAGAAAGAAATGGAAAAAATACAAAAATCAATATGACTACGACAGTTTTTCTATCTTGAGGGCTAGAGTAAAAGTATCCATACGTACATGCCTTAAAGCCCATGTAGATTCAATAGAAAATTCTCTCCCTAACAGTATCAAAAATCTTTCAACCCTCATTAATTCGAAAAGAATTTCTAATTCTCTCCCCAAAATCATGCATCTCCATGACAAATCAGCAACAAATGGAGAAGATACATGTGAACTGTTATCTACTTACTTCTCTTCTGTTTTTAGCTCACCATCCATTTCTAAAAGTGACTCTAAACTTTCTTCCCCACTCTATAATTACCCACTGTCTCAAATCAAAATAACTTTAGACGAGGTCAAAGAGAAATTGAACACTCTTGATATCAATAAGTGTTCCGGCCCAGATGAAAGCGCAGGCCTTTTGTCTACGCTATTAATTAACTCCTCCGTGTCATCCGTAATAGTTCCCGCCATGCGCCATGGTAACATGGTGCTTATACGAGACTGATACATAAATATTCCAGATAGTTGCGGATCGACTGTCGAGTCGATGGTATGTACACATCATACAAATTGATCGTTTGATCGATAGTTGTCCAACTTTTTACTCGATACAGCTTTTTTACTTTTTTTGTCGAACAACTATCGAGTTGAATATATTCCTATAAACATATGATACACAACAATGTATCTATGATGGAGTGTGCTGAAGTAGATATTTTTGTCGATAATAATTTATATGGATTAAAAAAAATGCTCTGCGTTTGCTGAAAAATATGTGCTAATTTATTATGTATCTATCATTTGTGTCTCTAATTATGTCTTTTATCTTGCCTCTCTTTAATTGATATTTGAGTAACCTTTGAATTTTAATAATTTTCTATGTCTTACTGTTTTGTTTTTTTTTAACTGTTCCAAAATTGTATTATTTGGATTCATTATAGATATATTTTTTTTATTGTGATTGCATATAAATTTTTACTTCGTCTTATTTGTATAATTAACTGAATTTTATAACTGGGTTGTTCTCACATGTGTGTGAACAACCTATAAAAACCCAGTATAAATAAATAAACAACAAAATAGTTGTTCAACGAAAAGTTGTATGTATGCGCTGCATTGTAAAACTCAGTAAAAGCTAGCCATCTCGTCAAAGTAAGGCATGCTTGAATGATAGAGTGGATAGATGCAGCAGATTTTCGAAATGATAATTCATAAACGGAACTTACAAACAAATTTACTGTCAGATGAAATGCCAAACGGTCGAGTAAAAGCAGAACTTTGCTATGCTTAATCAACAATAATAATTAATGTAGTGAAAACTTCTTTATCACCGTTGTGATAAGAAACTTGGTGAAACGAAAAAAAAAGCAGAGTGTGTAATTCACGTGGTAGAAGTGAAATTAGAAGGTCGCTAGATGTCACTTCCTTTTTTTTTTTTTTTTTTTTTTTTTTTTTTTTTTTTTTTTTTTTTTTATTTATTCCATTTTTACAATTTTACAAAGTTAGGTATAAGTACAATTATTTTTTTAATTATGTACATGTAATGCAAATATTTTTTAATGGTGGTAATAATACCTCTCTAATTGAGAATTTCTCGTGTTTAGGGAGGGAGTACTAACACAATTGATATTTTGATATATGTTTAATTGATGCTACCATGAGCGTATTTATGAAAAAATAAAACAAAAACAACATGTATGTAAAATTATATACCTGTGCACTATTTTAGGAAGAAACTTTTTTTTTTTAAATTAAATTATAAAATATAAAACCTGTGTACACATTGAAAATATAAGTGGGCGTAATATAACACAAACATGAAATTACCTACTGGTGAAATGTATTTTAATTTTTTTCTTAAAAATTTTATAATTTTTTTCGGATTGAATA
Source organism: Limnephilus marmoratus (assembly GCA_917880885.1). Classification (NCBI taxonomy): domain Eukaryota; kingdom Metazoa; phylum Arthropoda; class Insecta; order Trichoptera; family Limnephilidae; genus Limnephilus; species Limnephilus marmoratus. Next base: position 16,460,210 of record OU862906.1, read on the forward strand.
TCTTTAGGGAGTTCGTTAAAGCATTTTATGGCTGAGTATGTGTAGTGGTGTTGGGCCGTTGTAGTATTAAGTTTAGGGATTATTATTTGTCCTGTTGTTCTCGGCCTGGTGCTAAATGACTTTATTGTTAGTTTGTCTTTATGGATTTGAAGTAATGCATTTTTTTGATAGATTCTGTTTTCTTTTGCTTGTTTTTTTTTTAAAGTGGTTTGAAGATTGGATGTTGATTTCACAAATTAAAAATGTTTTTTTTGGATTTTGTAGGATTCGAACCCCCGTTCCGCTTGATGCCTGTCTAGCTCTCTGGCCGCGAAGACTTGTCAGGCACCTTGCTCACTATGCTATGGAACGTACGCGCTGAGGTGCATTATATTAGAACCTGATTATTTGCGTAGAACTGAGTTGTGACGCATTTCCGTTTCACCCGAATTTCAAATCACTAACGGCGCTAACGAAGTTTCATTTAAAAAAAATAGCTACACTGAAAAGAGAAAAACTCATACAGCTGTAGGATTTAGCCTGCAAGAGAATGAGATAGTATAATCGATCTCCTTTTTCTATGGTGCTTCGTAGCCAATCGGTCTCCCCTTTGTGCGGTGCTTCGTACCCTCCCACTCTTGTCTACTTTAGTTTTCAGATTCCTACCCACCCCTTAAACCCTTTTCCTTCCCAGAACTCTCCTCTCCTTCCTTTCCCTAAAAAAACCACCACAGAGCATCCCCAAAGATGACATAGGCCCTGAGGGAAATTATTTTCCTCGGGGCCTCCTGTGTGGAGCTCATATAAAAAAAAATCTTGTAGGGAGGTGCATTACAAACTTGTATAAATTTAATATATTTTAACAAGTTATAACATGCAATATTTACAACAAAGAGATTTACAAATATTTAAGGTAAATACGCAGAATAAAATAATTCAGGCGGTGGCTGTGGTGCTGTGGCGCTGTGGTGCTGTGGCGCTGTGGCGCTGTGGTGCTGTGGTGCTGTGGAGCTGTGGTGCTGTGGCGCTGTGGTGCTGTGGCGCTGTGGTGCTGTGGCGCTGTGGCGCTGTGGTGCTGTGGTGGTGGTGGCATTTTGTGACCACTGAACGATTGTTTAGGTATAGAAATGATAATAAAAACAGTAGATAAATATTTAATTTAACAAAAATTCAGGTTCCATCGAGATTTGAACTCGGATCGCAGGATTCAAAGTCCTGAGTGCTAACCATTACACCATGGAACCGACGATTATGTTGGAGTTGATTTGTTGACTAATTTTATCACATAAATAAAACAATCTCATCAAAATGATTAATACAGAATTTATGTCAAAAATGAAGATCTGATGTTTATTAATTTGAAACATTTGTCGACAACGTAAGGAAATTAAACAAATAGATTAAAATATTGTAAATACTGCATAAATAGTACTGCATAAATAGTACTGCATAAATATTGGGTACGTTGATAAGACAGAATATATTTATTTATTATTTTATTATTATAACATTGTCTATTATAATGATGTTCTCTATTCATGTTTTCAGTGAAATCCTTTAATAAATTATTTTGCCTTCGGAAGGCGAAGCAGTAGGTGGGTACTTTGAAATTGTGTATTAATTTAATCTTGAAAATACACGAAGACGTCAAAAAAAAGTCAGATTTAGAGTCTAAAATTGTAACCAGCTAATCCTAACCAGCTAACCAGCTAAATTGTAACCCTTCTATAATTCCCAAAAGTCATCCCCTAAAAACAATCTTAACTTGAAGTTCCATAACGTTAATTGTAACTTTGCGACATGCTCAAACTGCGAAAATGTGAAATTAGGAAATAATATCAAATACTTAGGTGTAACTATAGACTGCCGACTCAAATGGACTTACCATATAGAAAAAAATTGTTAATAAACTGAGATACCTAAATTACATATTCAAACGCATGAGCAACATTGTCAATATAAGAACCATGAAACTTGTCTATAACGCATTGGTGCTTTCATCCATTTCCTATGGAATAATCGTGTGGGGAGGAACATACAACAACCATGTAAAACCATTAGAAATTGCACAGAAGTCCATCATTAAGGTAATGTACCAGAAGGCCAAGACGTATCCCACCAATCAGTTATTTCAGGAAACTGAAATTATGGAACTAAGGCAGATCTACTGTATCCAGTGTCTTAAATTTATATTTTCTCGTCCTAACAATTTTACTAAAAACACAAATCGTTCTAGCCAGAGACATACCACGTGCGTGTACACAGTGCCTCACTGCAAAACCAGATTGGCCCAAAGGCACATTAACTGTATTGCCCCAAAACTATTCAATTCCCTACCCAATTCAATCAATACTTGTCAAAATCTGAACGTGTATAAGAAAAATATTAAAAGCTGGGTAAAAAATAATTTGGAAGAGAGAAATTTTTTTCTTTAAATTGTATTATATGTTTTCTAAATTCCTAAATTCCTAAAATATTCCATGTCTTTCTGTATTTTAGATTAATTAAAGTAAATATATGTGTATTATATGTACACATATTTATGAACGTGTGTATGTACTTATTGGGTGTATACATACGTTATTATATGTACATATCTTTAATTTTAAGAAATCTCACAATAATCTCCTGTAAAATCGATCATGTTGATCTCTAAAGACACTATGTATATATATTTTTAAATTCTATTTTAACCACCACTGTTTAATATCCACATAATATAATACCCACGCACAGGCTTCGCCTTTGTGGGATCTTTTTTGTTACTCTCTTATATTTTATGTTATTATGTTTGTACTTATTCCCATGTATCAAAAAATTTTGCTAATAAAAAAAAAATAAAAAAAAAAAAAAAATCAAATATAAAAAAAAATAAAAATTTTGACAAAAATGATATAAAAACAATGAATAGAGTGTGAGACGATGTATGAATGTGAACGAGGCAAGGAGTGTGTGCCAAGATCGAGTTGTTTGGCGGTCCGTCCTCTCTGCCTACCCCTGCTGGGAAACGGCGTGATGGTTAGTTAGTTAGTTAGTTAGTAGAATAGAGTATTTGAATTCAAGAAAATTGTTGAAAAAAGGGGTTCCTTTTTAAACGACTTCGAAAAGGAGGAGGTTATCAATTCGACTGTATTTTTTTTTTTATGTTTGTTACCTCAGAACTTTCGACTGGGTGAATCGATATTGATGATTCTTTTTTTATTTGAAAGCTGGTGCTTCCTGTGTGGTCCCATTTTAATTTGGTCCAGTTCTGACAATGGCATCCATGAGAAAATCATATAAGTCTTAAATTTGCCTCAAGTATGTGCGCGACAAATGGACGAATAACTCAATATCACGTCAACCGATTTCGATGATTCTTTTTTTATTGGAAAGGATGTTCTTCAAGGGTAGTTTGATGAGAGTTTGGTTAGGTTCTGATTATGGGATCCATGACAAAGTAACGGAACTCTCCAATTCTGAAGAACAAATTTACGATACTCGCCCGAATCTTAATCGAATTAGTTAGTGTACTTCAGATTCACTAAAAATCAAAAAATAAACGAAAATTTTAACAAAACAAAAAAATTCAAAAAAATGCACTAAAAAGTAAAAAAATAATTTCGTATTCTTCTACAACTTTATAATCAACTTACCTTTTCTACTCATCAATATGTAGGTACGATTGTTATTTTTGGAGTCGGTGTCAACCAAGGTACCCGCGGCCCGGCGTGTTCACTTGACAGCTCCTCTCCCGCCGACACCGACTCCAAAAATAACAATCGTACGTACATATTGATGAGTAGAAAAGGTAAATTGATTATAAAGTTGTAGAAGAATACGAAATTATTTTTTTACTTTTTAGTGCATTTTTTTGAAGTCGTTTTTTTGTTTTGTTAAAATTTTTGTTTATTTAATTCAATATTCAGAATTGAATCGTTGCAAGAAATGGCCTATTTGGTGACCAGATCCGATGAGCCGGGTTCTTTCCATCTTCCTCCTCCCCATCTCCATCCACCTTTAACCTGACAACATACCCAAATTGGGGATGCCATAGTAATGGAACGAAATTTTGGATTCTTACTAAAATCTACGCTCTAAACAGGAATCAGTGACAAAATTTGCGAAAAATAACATTTTGAAAAAAAACTTAACCCTTACGGGCAAAACTTGGGGTCGAACTTTAAAAAAACTTAACCCTTACGGGCAAAACTTGAGGTCGAACTTTAAAAAAACTTAACCCTTACGGGCAAAACTTGGGGTCGAACTTTAAAATCCATTTTCAATAATGGCTCCATGGTGAAAAATAACTGAAATTTTAATTTTAGTTTAACTTTTACTTTGGCTCTAAAGATGATTCAATGACAAAATCTACAAAAAATAACATTTTGAAAGAAGAAACTTTATTGTTACGGGGGTAAAATGCGAGGCCTGGGGTACTTTATTAACCATTTTGTCGGGCTCTATAGGGTCGAAATTACTGAAATTTTGGATTCCTACTTAAACTTATGTTCTAAAGAGGAATCATTAAAATTTTGAAGCAAAAAAACATCTTTCGGGCAAAACTTGGGGTCGAACTATAAAAACCCTCTTTTCAGACTCTTTGGAAACCTACTGAAATTTTGATTCTTACTTAAAAACCTATGCTCTAACTCTGAAGGGAAATCATTATAAAAATCTGCCAAAAAAACATTTAAAAAAAGCTTTATTGTAATATTACATGATGAATCCATACGGGAAAAATACGAGGCTTGGGGTGGAACTTTAAAAACCATTTTCTCAGGTGCTATGAGACCAAACCTACTGATTTTGGATTCTTACTAAAACCTATGCTTCAAACAGAAATCAATTACAAAATCTGAAAAAAAATAACATTTTGAAAAAAAATTACATCTTCAAACTTGGCAAACATACTTACTTTGTGGCGTCATTTTTAATTAAATTAAAACAAATTACTTTGTATAACACCACACTTTAATATACAGGGTGTTAAGGGGCGTACTTGACTAACTTTAACCAGTGATTCCTGAAATTATTTGGAGTAAAAAATATAAATGAAATTTTGGCCTCGGTGACTTTTTTGGACGACTTTTTTTTTTCAATTTTTTTTTTCTTCAAAATCAAACAAAAAAAAAATTCTTCTACATGTCGTCACTGGTCACTCAGCCGGGTGTCCGACGAACCCCTTACCCCGCCTCCAACTGTTCAACAACTACCATATTTTTATGCTTTTGTAGAAAAAAAAAAAAAAAAAAAAAAAACATCAAAAATGTCACCGGAGACCAAATTTTCATTTCCATTTTTTACTCCAAATAATGTCAGGAATCACTGGTTAAAGTAAGTCAAGTACGTCCCTTAACATCCTGTATATTATCGACGTATTTCAAAACAAAGTTCTCTTCGTTAAGAATTAATATACATAAATATATGTAATATATATATAAATATAACACATATATTTTACACATATATTACACAGTAGAAATATTGAAAAAAAACAACAATTTTTTAAGCATTCCAATTGCACACATTAAAAATATTAGTTTAAATAGTGGAATATTTCCTTCCATTTATAAAAAATCTATCGTAACACCCGTTTTCAAATCAGGCAGCCCTGAAGAAATATTAAATTATCGACCCATATCTCTTGTCTCAAACATTGCAAAAAATTTTGAAAAGATCGTACAAAAGCAACTCATGTACTACATTGATAATAAAAAAATTCTTAGTCCTAGCCAATTCGGATTTAGAGAGAAACTAAGTACTCATGATGCTATTGCTGAACTTACCTCAACTATATACAACGCATTAGATTAAAAAAACAAATGCCTTGGCATTTTCATTGATTTACGCAAGGCTTTTGATAGTATCTCCCACACAAAACTAATTAATAAATTAAATGATATCGGTATTATTGGTTAGGTTAGGTATTGGCTGAAAAGTTATCTAACTCAAAGAAATCAAAAAGTAAAATTAAATAACTCACTAAGTGTAGATGAAACTTTAGAATTTGAAATTCCCCAGGGGACTGTTATTTAACCAATTTTATTTATAATATACGTAAACCAAATGTTTAAATTATCACTTAATGGTAAACTTATATCCTTTGCTGACGACACTGCAATAATTATCGAAAAAAAGACGTGGAACGATATTACCAATGCAGCCAATCAAGACATGAAGGTTTTAAAAAATTGGTTCGATAACAATTTACTATTACTCAACACAGAAAAAACTTATTACATTCCATTCTCTCTACAAGAAGATGTGCCAAATAATTTAATTAACATAACAATTCATTCCAAAAATTGTGCAAATGACGGTACATGTAATACGGACTGCGCTAAGCTGAATCATAAATCTAATGTAAAATATCTTGGAATCTTAATAGATAAAAATGTTAAATGGAAAAATCATATCAATCTCATAAACATAATGAAATGCATAATCAATATCTAAAAAGGTTTTCAAAATATATTACATGTGTAAAAATGTTATTAATAAGGTGAAAACTGTAATATATATAGATGTAAAATAAATAAATAAATCTCACCGTGGAAAGAATAAGTAAACTTATCTATGTTTTCTTTAACATACGAAATATTTTAAACAAGAAAACTATCAAAATTGTCTATTGTGCATTAATTCAGTCTTTATTACAGTACGGCATTATTGGGTGGGGAGGGGCCTTTAAGGCTTCCTTACAGCCCATAATTATAATTCAAAGAATAATTATAAAAACCATTCTTAGGAAACCATACGACTTCCCTACTATACAGATATTTCGGGAATTTAATGTACCATCTATTATAGAATTGTATAACAGAAACGCCTTATGCCAAATTTATAAAGAATATTTTATTCAAAAAATTCACCCCTCAGATAGCATAAGCAATAGATTTAAAACTAATGGCTTAATAGCCATCCCTATTATTTGAATTTTATTTTAGTAATTTGTACATTTAAGTTTACAAATTTCTAATTGATTATAATATTTCATATTGCAGTTTTTTTTTTTTTTTTTTTAATTATAATATTTTAAATTCACAAAATTTTTGAAATCACAAAATTTTTTGTTTTTGTTTTATGTAGCTCCTACAATCCATCTTGAACTTTTCAATTGGTGAGGACTTAAGAGTTTCTGGTAGTGTGTTATATAACTTAATTCCTTTGTACAGCAGACTGTTTTGCGTATTCGTTTTGTCCTTTTTGTTTAATCTTATTTCCTTGCAAGTCCTTGTGTAATGTCTGTGAATGTCCTTATTGTATACGATTTTATTTGTGAAGTATTTTGGTAACATGTTGTTTAATATTTTGTGAATAAATATCAACGTGTTCAAGGTCAGTATTTGTTTCACTGTTAACCAATTAAGTTCCTTTAGCATTTTAATTATTTTTGAAAATCTATTTCTTCGGAGTATTATTCGCATTGCACTGTTTTGGAGAATTTGAAATTTATTCTGTTCTCTTTCATTACAAAGGAAAATTATTCGCATTGCTCTGTTTTGGAGAATTTGAAATTTATTCTGTTCTCTTTCATTACAAAGGAAAAGGATACTTGAACAGTAGTTGAAGTGTGGAGCAATAATTGAATTGTAAATGGTGATGGCGGTTTTTCTAGAAATTTTCGGCCGAATTCTTCCCAAAAAAGATATCTTTTTGCCAATTTTCTTGTGGGTATATTCGGCATGTCTATTGAAGTTTAGTTTGGAATCTAATATGACTCCTAAGTATTTCATTTCAGAAACATTTTCAATAATTTCACCATCAATTTTAATTTTGCTTTCACTGGATGTCTTCTTATATCCAATCACCATACATTTTGTTTTTTTTTGTATTTAATTTAAGCTTATTTATTTTTAGCCATCTTGATACATCATCTAGTTCATTATTTAAAATATTTATTAGTTCTTCATAGTTATCTCCAATTAAGTATATAAGTGTATCATCGGCAAAAAGTCGTACTTTGCATTTTGAAAATATTTTCACCATGTCATTAATATAGAGTATGAACAATAGGGGTCCAAGGACTGATCCCTGCGGTACTCCTAATTTATTTTCCATTGGTTTTGAGAATTGATTATTTATTTTTGTTACCTGTTTTCTGTCTTTCAAATACTCTTCTATTAATTTAATGGCTATAGATGAGAAACCAATTTCTTTAAGTTTTCTTATTAAGATTTCTCGATCTATAGTTTCGAATGCCCTTTGAAAGTCTAAAAATATTGCTAAGATAAATTTATTACTATTCATTCCTTCCTTCCATTCTTCGACAATTACGTTTAATGCTGTTTCACACGAGTTATTAGATCTGAATCCTGATTGCTCTTGGCATAGAATATTGTGTTTATCTAGGTATTGTAAAATTTGTTCTTTTATTATCACTTCAAGAATCTGCTCATATTTTGGTAAGGTGTTGATTGGTCGAAATTCTTCACATTTTCTGGTATTTTTAACCTTCGGAACCGGTATAATGGTAGATTGTTTCCATGACTGTGGAAATTTTCCTTCTTCAATCGTCTCATTAATAATATTTAATAGTGTAGATCCAATTACTGGAAAAGCATCCCTTATTATACTAATAGTTAATTCATCTGAACTATTCTTTGAACCTACCTGGATTTTATTGTTTATTACTGATGTATACCTAGAATAACACAACTTATATCTGATATTGTACCTAATATCTAAGTAACTCCCCCAATATGTACCATTATTGTTAATTATTATTGAATCCATTAATGTGAAATTATGTACACGCAACCTGCCAATTTGACTGTCCTAAAACGGGAAACCTTCCTAGTTGGACAGTCAAAGCTTCCTTTTATATTGTTATATCTTGTATGTAATAAATGTAATAATAAATAAATAAATAAATAAAAGTAAATGAAAATGTTGGTAGTTCTTAGTCGAAGTATGATACAGTTAAAAGTGACCGAATTAATATGGGTTCCGTAGCTTAATCGGTAGAGCTGTTTCCATGTAAGAAAAGGGTTCTGGGTTCGAGTCCCAGCGGAGCCAATATCTGTTCTGATTTTTCTGTCTCCAGATTTCGATTGAGTTTCGCTAATATTGTCTTCATTTAATTAAATAGAAAAAAAAATAGTCAAATGTTATCAGTAATTTATAGGTCACGTAAGTTATATTATAGATAGTTCAAAGCATATTCACTAAATAAAGAGTAATAGAGAAGGACCGAAGAAGACGGGAGCAATACATGTGGCACCTGAAACAAAGATGCATTTAGTCTAGGTCAGCGACTCTAAGTACAGGCCATCTCTATTCCCAGGACTTGACAAACTTTTTCAAGCATTCGAAATTCTCTTAGTTCGACACAAGGTCAGCATTCCACGCTGGTCTTGTTATTCCGCGCAAGCCATCCAACATTTCCTCTCGTGCTTCCTTCATCAACTCGCAGTGCCACAGAATGTGCCTAGCGTCCTGGTTAGTATCACCACATGCGCAGTTTGGGTGAGGAGAGAGGGTCAAGCTATGAAGCCGACCCCTGAATTCCCCATGCCCAGAAAGCATCTGCATCACATAGTGATCTAGTTTAACGTATGCCCCTTCCATTCTGAATTTAACTAAAGGGAAGAAGGAGAAAGTCCATCTGCCCTTCGTCGACCTATCCCATCGCTCTTGCCATACACTCAGCGTTCTTTCACGCATCGCTTTGAGCAAGCCAGGGAGGGCCACGACTCCTCCCGGTGTCAGCTCGACTCCCAGGTGGACAGCAGCCCTGCCTCTAATAAGTCCTTTTTTGGTCAATATTTCCCTAATTTCAAGGTCAATCGGCAGAATGCCGGCCAGAACCGGTAATGCATCTGAGGCCACAAATATGTTAAGTATAGTTTATATTGTTTTGAGGAGTTTATTTGTTTGATGAGATGTGTCTCATTGCATCAAAATGCTTATCAATTTCAATCAACCACAGCAGCCGAATCAAAGAAAAGACTTGGCGGATCACATTGCTAGTTAATTACACCATCAATGGAGAAAGGGACATGGTCTCCTTAGCTAATTAGCTTCCGGGTCAGATAAAGTAGCAATTTAGTTAATTGGCGGCCGCACAAAACCCGTACACAAAGCCCGGATATCAGTTGTCTGGCGGTAACAAAAACGCAACAAAAACTCGCCAATCTTTGTTTTTCGTCTTCAGTGTGTCGCGCTGACCCGTCGCCTTAACTCGGATTACAGGGAGACCCAAAAGAAATATTGAAAAATGTATAATTAAAAATTATATTTTTGGTTGTGACTCTGTCTGTAACTCCAGTTTGATGAACTCTAGAACTTTTGCATTGAACTTAATTTTTCAAAATTAGAAAGATTTCAGACTACCCGTGATTTTTTATGTATCTGATACAAACGAATTATTTCCTATCTTTTCACTAATTATTTCATTCCTGATACAAACGTATTCCCCAATTTCCTCTCTGGATTTTGACACTAGTGCAAATATATTTTTATATATAACATATATTATGTAGATATCGACCACTAGCGTGTTTTGCTTTTTTTTAGGAGTTAGGACCCTACAAAAAACGTTGAAAATTAAAGACAATTTACATTTAGTTTACAAACTAGACAATACATTTTAAAAAAAGGTAAACTTACAGACACAGAATACCTATTTTTTTCTAATACATTTAGTAAAAAATCTTTAAAATCGGTACAGTTTTAAAGGAGAAAAATGGTGGATACGAAACCTAGATTTTGATGGTTTGATTTAGGAATTATCAGCCTTGGGTGCAGTTGTCCCCTTTCGCTCAGTATTTGGGGGATGAAGAGCGACAGTGACACCAACAGTTAGTTAAAATACCTATTGTTCAAATTTCTCGACTTAGACTTAACTAAACTTTGCAGAGGATATCACCCGCGATGCCTGGGTGCGAACTCGACCCCGTTAGACCACTCGGCTACGAACAGTCATAGGGTAGGTCATAGGTCATAGGGTAGAAACACAAAGAATGCGTGTTTCGCTTTCAGATTACCGGCGCTCAGCTCCCGGGTCCGCCGACGGCAGTTTGTACCGAATTGTGGACATCTGAATCTGACTTCACTGTGTGCGGTTACGTACGTTTACCTACATAGAAATATTCTTGTCGGTCTAGTCGGCCGCCTAGGCGAAACCCGCGTTTTCTGTGTTTTTACCCATAAGTAGAATAATTATTTAGGTGGTGTGTTTCCGTATCTGTGTGTAACTCTAGTTCAATGATCTCTAAAAATGGAATTGACTTTGATTTTCTAATTTGGAACTGATCGTAGTAACTGTAGCGGTCACTTAAACCGCTCTGCAAAATTTACCGCTGCGCCACTGACCTCCACAGAATTTGCTGGAAGCATATACCTACGAACTACCTACCGCTGCAAGGCCGCCTAGGAATAATCCGCCACCTACGCGAAAGAGCTAGAACTTCTGGCTGTACCGTTCAAGTGCCCGCAGAAAGTTCGAGCAATATCTCGGCTTTGCGTGAGTTCACCCGGTATTATCTACTGTTCTCGAAACTACTTGCCCGACCGGCAGAGTGTAAAAGCCAGCGCTCGCTCGCTCAGTCCGAGTCTCAAGTCAGTCCCTACATTCATCCGGTCGAGTAACACACACCGAGCAGTGCAGCGACTAAGTGCAGTGTAGTAACTCTCTACCCGCCTGCGCGGGGCACGGGCCTCGCGCAGTCAACAGTGAACACATATCCAGTGTGACACCAGGAACATTTCCAGCACCTTCGAGGATATTCTCCAACTACCATCTTGTCATGAGATGTCAGGCAACGCGCCAGCAACCCAGCAGCCATCAACCGGCATCCTGCAACGAGCAGCAACAAGCATCCTGCAACGAGCAGCAACAACAACAGGCAACGCGCCAGCAATCCTGCAACGAGCAGCAACAGCAATCCTGCAACGAGCAGCAACCACCATCCTGCAACGAGCAACGACAGCATCCTCATCGCCTCTCAAGGTTCCTTCCTGTGTCACGTGTGTGCTCCGACCCACTAGACACACAGCCGCCATACCTAGTCAACGCGACGATGGTCAACCGCCTGGACCAAGGTCACTTCTACACCGCCATGGTGTAGTGCAACACGCCGGCTCCCTGAAGACCAGTGATCTTCACCGCCGTAGTATCCTGACCTTCCTTCACTCATCACCACTGTCACTCCGCTCCGCTTCGACCTCCGCTACGTAGCGCAACAATAAAGACTCATACATCGACTGCACGCCTTTCATTTCTCACGCCCCGTCTCTACCGATACGGACCGCTCCCTCATAACTATTCGAAAAGCTATATCGAAGCCACCAAAATTATTTTATTAATTAACAAGCTGGTCCCGGCATGCGTTGCTATGCCATTTAATAAATAAATTGTTTCTCCCTGAGTGTCCTTTCCCATTCGTCCCGTTCCCCTTCCGCCTCCCCTTCTTCTCCTGCATCCTCTTCCCCTCTCGCGTTCCCACTCCGTCACCTTCACCTTCCCTCTCCCCACTCCACTCCCCCCCCCCTTCCCCCGTCCTGCGGACCCCCCTCCCGAGTTCCTCTCCCCCCTCCCAGGTCCCCCTCCCGAATTCCCCTTCCACCTTCCCCGCCTTCCCTCTTCCCTTTCCCGCTCCCTCGTCCCGCCAACCCTCCTCCCGCGTTCCATATATTCAATCCCAGTACATTCAGTTTTTAAATAGCCCGCGTGCCACCTTTTACAATTTTTATTCAAATTTCCATTTTTCATGTATATTAAATTTGGTACCTAGCATAGGTACCTATTTAAAATATCTAAAATTCTTGATTCGATTCAAACTATTAGAGAAATACCTACTTTAAATAAATTTTTCAACTTTTCAAAAATTGAATCCTGATTGAACAATCATTCATTGTTTTGCAAAATGTCATTCTCTAACACGCGAACTGTCAAACGTGCGATGTTTTCTGTGATTATCTAATTTTCTGCGCAATTTTCTTAATTTTTCTCTCCGTAAGAAACATCCTCGAACTTCAAGGAATATTCTAAAAAAAGAATTAGCGAAATCGGTTCAGCCGCTCTCGAGATTTGCGCTTACCAACAAATTTAGCGATTCATTTTTGTATTATAGATAACTCTATACCTACTTAAATGATTTTTTATGTCTTTGTTAATTTTTTATGTCTTTGTTAATTTTTTTGACTCATGTCGTAGTTTTTCAAATTTACTAACGGTGTTCATTCGAAATGTGAACTTCTGATTTTCTCTAAAATTGGCAATGTTTGACTTTGAAAGGCAATTCCGAGGCAATATTTTTTTTGGTTAATACTTTGACCTTCCCATATTCTACAATTATAATATCTCATATTTTTTCATATGTCTGCGCCAGTTTATTATAAGCTACTTGCGAGAACCCGGCGTGCGTTGATATTTCGCATAAAGAAATTGTTTCTCCCTGTGTCCCCATTTCCGCCCCCATTCCCCTCCCGCGTCTCTTTTTCCTCCCGCGTACCCCTTCCACCTTCCACCTTCCACCGCGTTCCTCTTCTACCTCATTCCCCTCCTACGAACCCAGCCCCTATTTCTTTTACCCCTCCCAAATTCCCCCTCCCGCCTTCCCTCTACCTCATTCCCCTCCCACGAACCCAGCCCCTATTTCTTTTACCCCTCCCAAATTCCCCCTCCCGCCTTGCCCTGCCGCTAAACTATATATATACACACATTTACACACATATACACACATTTTCAAATAACTCGCGCACCACCCATTGTAATTTTTTTTACGAAAACTTCATAACGCCAGAGCTCAGTAGTATACATTGAAACCTTTACGGGCGTGTGCTCAACAACTCGCCAAAATTTCATCGCAATCGGATGAAGGCATAGGAAATAATTTCAAAACGCCAGAGCTCTATATATAGAAACCTTTGCGAGCATCAACAAATCGCATCGGACAACGTACCAAGGTACAAACAAAGAATTTCATTTTTATGTATTAAGATCAAGTAGGTATACAATTTACATTCACTACACAGTATTTAAACAACTCTTTGGTTAAGAACCCAGTAATTTGTACATGTTTCACTTTTTCTGGAGGATGTTTCTTGTCAATTCTATTAGAAACTCATATTTAATAAAACCTTTGAATATAGGTACTGAATGTATGTATTGCCACACGAAGATACATACATTTAGTTCCTTTCAAGTGTTTCCATCCCTATAACAGCGTACAATCTGTATCAGAGACGGACTGAAAGACGGATTCGTCTGATACTTAACCGATTTCGGAAACGAGGTGGGCCCCCTTGTCCCCTTCAGACCCCTTGTGCTGTTTACTTTCGTTGAGAAGTGATTAATGCGAATAAATACTCCACGGCGACAAATACATCAAGCATACTGTGATTCCGCCAGTCTGAATGCGGGTTTAGTTTCGTGCCAAGTATCGCGTGTTGGATCTTTCGCAATCTTCATAACACGATCACTTTTCGCAGACCATTATAAATACTAAAAATACTAAAAATACTAAAACCATAAACGTTAAGCAATATTTTAAAGTTATACTATTTTCAATATTTACTAGTAAAGTTCATCTTCAATATGGAACAAAAAATAGCTGTAGTAAAATAAGATTGAATTAAAGCAAAAAACCTATGTGCCAAATGGTGACCGGACAATTCCACAATGTGCAACTTCATCACTTATCTTTGGAAAATCATTTAAAGTAATGAAAAATAATAATAAAAAAGTTGGTTAAATAGGTTGCGTTTGGCAAGGTTATGGGCTATTTTTTCTTCACTTTAATGACTTCTCAAAGAAGTGTTAATAATAATAATAATGTTTATTCCAGGATGTGGGGAGGATAGTGCAATCCCACATGACTCATAAAGTTGTACATATTTACAGAACAGATAAAGTAAAAAAAGTAAATAGAAAAGAAAAGAAAAAAATAAATAAAATAAAAAAAGAAAATGAAAAAAAAAACAAAATAAAAATAAAAATAAATAAATAAATAAATAAAAAGCATAAACGATAATAGAAATAAAATAAATAATCAATTATAATGTAGGACGTGATCTGGAGTGAGCTCGGGCCCAGCGCTCGCTCCAGAATGGCGCTTGGTGCTGGAAGGCTGCGATCACCACTGTGTTATCGGAAGCCATTAACCGCATCCTGGCTCCAGTGACCCGGTGTTTCAACAGGCCGGCGAATCCGTGTAGTCCTAGCTCCATAAATATTGAAGATGCGCTGCTGTATCTTTTGTATCCAAATACAATTCTGCAAGCATCATTATATTGGATCCGGAGTCGTTCTATTGAGCCGGTTCGGTAGTGGCACCATGTTTCACATGTATAAAGGCTAGTGCAAAATGCATTGAACAATGTTTTTTTTACATTGTTACTGCATTTGAAGAATCTTCGGGCAATCATATTACTCAATATACTGATACTTCTCCACTGTCGTTCAATATCACCGCCATCCGAGAGGTCTTCAGTAATAATGTGTCCCAAGTATTTTACATTCTTAGATGCGTTTATGTTTTCCTCATTAAGTTTTACAGGGAGCATTTTCTCAGGATTTTTTCCATGGTGGAATGCAATTAGTTCCGTCTTCTTAGGGTTATAGACAATGTTGTCGTCATTTGCATATTCTTCACAGATTTTTAATAATGTTCTCAACCCCTTGATCGATGGAGCTAGGAGAATCATGTCGCCCGCATAGCTTATGTGATTTAGGCATAAATTATTAATACGACAGCCCGCCCTGGTGTCCAGGCGATTTGATAATTCGTCCATGTATACACTGAACAGGATTGGGGACATACACCCTCCTTGCCTTACTCCTGATCGCAAATATTTCGCAAATATCGCTTCTTCCCATCAGTTAAAATCAGAATGGAAGGGGCTTATCTCAGACTGGATCACCACATTACCCAGCTTCTGTCCGGGCATGGGGAATTCAGGGGGAGACTTCACACCCTCTCCCTGTCCCCCCACCCCAACTGCGCATGCGGATCAACCAACCAGTCGGCCGAGCACATTCTGTGGCACTGCGAGATCTTGACGGACGCTAGAGAGGAAATGCTCGATGGTTTGGACGTACCTATCAGACCAGTGTGGAACACTGATCTGGTTTCGAACAAGACGAACTTCGAGTGCTTGAGGAATTTTACAAGGATCTGGGTTGAGAGATGGCCTGAGCTTAGAGTCGCGGATTAGTAGATTTTGGCACCAGGTGTACTTGTTCCTGACTAACCATGGACTTTCTTTGCTTCTTACTGTCTGACCAATATTGCCCAGGATGTTCAGCTTTATATTTTATTTTACATTTTATGTTTATTATTTACACCTTTTTTGCTTTTACAGTATTTATACATATATATACATATATATATATATATATATATATATATATATATATATATATATATTTTTTTTTTTTTACATTTTTAAGTTTATTATTTACACCTTTACATTTTTATGTTTTTATGCTTTTACATTTTTATGTTCATGGTCTACTGTTTACAGATGCCCTGCGTAATTTAACGCTCATGTCTATTTTATGTTTTTTCTTTTTCTTTCTAAATCGCCATTTTATTTTACATGTTTATGATCTTTAGTTTGGTTATATGGTGCATTCACATGCCCAGCGCTGACTTCCACACGCTCTTGTTTATTTTTTTCTTTTTTGCGATTTACTATGTTATCAATAAATTTTTCTTTTTAGTTATGTTTTTTTTGTGAGAACTGAACTCAGTTGCTCGTTTTGTGCCGTCCTTCTCCCCATATAAGGGGTTGGACCCTGGACCGTGTCCCCGCTTACGTACCATGGCCGGTCTTCTGGAACTGGTGGAGCTGCACCTGTCTGCCGCGCCACCCCCTTTGACATGAAGAGGCTGGGGAGAAGGCTGAACGACATCTGGAGGCTGTCCGTCCCGCCTCCGGCGATCCGACGCTTCTCTCCCTAGGGTCTTCTTCTATGATTTCCAATTACTCTCGTCTAGGCACCACCGGCTAGCTGGCTTACGGACGACGCTGCCGGTTGTCGGGAGGCCGGACAATCAGCCTCCTTCACTGTCTCGGGGACCGCCGGTAGCCAGTTTGCGGTAACATCAGTTCTACTCTGTACAAATGTTATTTTACTTTTGTTGCTTTTTTATGAACAGTTCTCGGTGCCGCCCGCCGGATTGCGTATGGTCTTTCGCTGTCATGAGCTGATTACTCATGACGGCTGCTATCTATTTTGTTCATTTTACTTTTTTCTGTCGATGTTACTAACCACTTGTTTGACTTGTGGGTAGTACTACCCACAGACTGTCCACGAGGCTCACTGCTTTGGCGGTGATTAACTCCATGGGCTTTAGAATTGTAGAAATGACCATTACAGTACAGTCCTGTAGGCGCGACCGCATACCGCCACCTAACACAGTATGAGGGGAAATTGAAGGTCTAGATTTGTTACATTAAATGTAGAGCCGTTTATTCAAAAAAATTAGATTCTTGTGAGAACTCCGAAGGGGCGACCATAAGTTGCCTATACCGGGGTGGGACAGTGGTGGGTACTTCAATGATCGCAAATATATCGGTTGGGAGTACGTACTTGCCCACCGTACAACATTTTCCTGCTGAGAGTGCCATCGGGATAGTGTGTTGATATATATAGTAGGTATATTTCTAGCTTTCAATTTCTCCCATAAGGTTTTATGACAGACCCTGTCGAACGCTTTGCTCAGATCTAAGAAGCATCCGTATACAGTAGTTTTTCGTTTCTTGTAATATTCTATTATTTGCTTAGCGGAGTATATTGCCATATTAGTGGATAACCTGTACTTAAAGCCCATCTGATTGTGTTTAGAATTGAGTTTACCTTCTATTTCATTCAGAATTACCCTTTCAAATAGTCTTGCAATTATAGTTGCCAGGGATATTGGCCGGTAATTGCTGGAGTTGGTCATATCGGGCTTTCCTGATTTCAGGATCGGGGTTATAAAAGTTTTCGTCATTGCACTCGGTAGATGGTTGTGTTTGAGGATTGCATTGAACAGAATGTTTAGTATAGAATGTTTAAAATTAGAGATACCACGAATATTCGGCTACTATTTGGTATTCGACCTATTCGGCTACATTTTTGATGAAAATCATGAAAAAAAATGCATAACAAATAACATATTACTCACCAAAAATTTTATTTTAACAAAAAATCATAACATTTAATACTTAAAATCTATCAGTGGTAAGTTTTGTCGAATGAAAACAATTTTTTTCAGTGTTTGTTGATAGCAAACGATTGCTCTTTTCCTCAAAAAATTATACCTGCTTCCGAAAACAGCCGCTCACTATATACATACTTCTACCGGGAGATGATAAATAAATCTTAGCCAATTATGCTGAACATGGATACTCTTTTGCGTTTGCTGATCACTACTTGTAAGGGTCTGCTGTCCGATTTAGGCAAATAGTTTTCATGTAAAAATTAATTTCATTTGCGAAACATAATTTGGTTGCGCCATTTTGAATTTAAATCATTTGTCTATGATAAGAAACTGAGTAACTGCTTTGTTCCCTTTCCATTTCCTACCTATAAATTGCCAAAAACGAAGTGTGCTTTGACAATAAAAGTATTGTCACACCGATAATTCTGACCACCTGTACTGTACAGGGCCCGCAGGTACTTTAATAGTACACAACTGCTAACCCTGTACAAATCACAAGTGCGCCCCACGGTTGAATTTGGCAGCCACCTCTGGTCTGGAGCTCCAAAATACCTGAAAAATACCCTCGACTCTGTGCAGAAACGGGCGGTCCGTTTGATAGATTCTCCCATCTTAACAGACGGATTGCAATCTTTAGAGCACAGGCGTCGGGTGGGAATGCTATCCTTGTTCTTCCGGTATTACAATGGAAGATGCTCCGAGGAACTAGCATCATTGATCCCTTCGGCACCGGTGCATAGTCGGGAAACACGCCAAATGCGCGCCCAACATTTGTACATGGTTGATATTTGCCACATGAGAACGGGTCGTTTCTTCGACTCGTTCTTGTGTTCAACAGCTCGGCTGTGGAATGATTTGATTTCCTCCTTCCTACAACATGGGTCTCTTCAATACCAATGTTCATTCCTTCCTCTCCTCAAAAAGACCCTCCACACAGCATCCCAGATGACATAGGCCCTGAGGGAAATTATTTTCCTCAGGGCCTCCTAAGTGGAGTTAACGTAAAAAAAAAAACGCAAAATTTCTTTGTATTTTGTTCCGCTGCCCGTGCTACATGTATTTGTTCCGCCGGCAGTCGCCCCTTGTATATTTTGCTCATCATATCGCCCGCCGCACGCGTGTTGAGTGAACACCGTGTCTTTTATTGGAATTGGACCCGCAACTAAATTCAATAATTAAGCTTAGTAATTAAGTTTTCCCGCCGCGGCTGTAGAAACCGCCGTGTTTTGTGTATTGTGAATTGTGAACCTTTAGAGACTAAAACCAGTGGCCTAAAGTGGACTTATAACCTGAAGCGGACTATATAAGAGTGCAGTTTGGTGAGTTTTTGGCATCCTTTTTTTACCTTCCTTCATTGGGCAGTTATTCGGTGAACTTTATTTATTTAGCATATGCGCTCATCCCGCTTTGCGAACGAATGTGAGGAGAAATTGTCGCAGCCATTTTTTGTACGCCCAACCATAATTGATTTTTATTAATTTATGAAAACGATGTTTAATTCATAAGTTCAATTCATTTCCATTCAACGATTTTTATTATTTTAAATTCAAGAAAACTGTTGGCAAAATGTGCTAAGTGTCACCGAATATTCGGCTGCCGAATATTCGGAGATTATTGATTGGCATAAAATGCCACTTTGTTGAAAAAACCCTCTCTGTTTTTAAGTTTTCAAAGACAGCTTCAGACTCGGACTACATGACGTTCAAATAATTAATTATAAGACTATTTATTTATTTTTTTTACTTTTTATAAGTAAAATCTCAAATTATAATATTTATATTTTTTAATGTAGCTATTACTTTGTGGTTATCCATTATAGAAAAATGAAATAATTTAACTTTGTATAAACCACTTATTTGATGCGCAAATCCGACCGGTTTCGGAACAAACGTTCCTTCGTCAGGGAAAGCTTATACTAATAAACTTATACATGTATAAGCTTTCCCTGACGAAGGAACGTTTGTTCCGAAACCGGTCGGATTTGCGCATCAAATAAGTGGTTTATACAAAGTTAAATTATTTCATTTTTTTATAATATTTAATTAAATGAAGACAATATTAGCGAAACTCAATCGAAAATCTGGAGACAGAAAAACCAGAAAAGATATTGGCACCTCTGGGACTCGAACCCAGGACCCTTTGCTTACATGGCAAGTACTATTCCAACTGAGCTGAGGTGTCTATATTCAATTCGGTCACTTTTAACTGTATCATACTTCGACTAAGAACTACCAACATTATCTTCATTTTCTTAACCCACATATTATTGGCTGCTATCTTTATATATGATTACAACATTCAACCCGAACTAAATGCTATCTAGATAGTGTCTGGATAAATTTTCCTCCATTTATCCACACAGGAGGCCCTGGGGAAAATAATTTCCCTCAGGGGCTATATCATCTGGGATGCTGTGTGGAGGGTCTTTTTGAGGAGAGGCAGGAATGAACATTGGTCTTGAAGAGACCCTTGTTGTAGGAAGGAGGAAACACAGAGGCCGGCAAATCATTCCACATCCGAGCTGTTGAACGCAAGAACGAGTCGAAGAAACGACCCGTTCTCATGTGACAAATGTCAACCATGTACCTACGTATGTTGGGCACGCGTTTGGCATGTTTCCCGACTATGCACCGGTGCGGAAGGGATCAATGATGCTAGTTCTTTGGAGCATCTTTCATTGTAATACCGGCAGAACAAGAATAGCATTCCCACCCGACGCTTGTGCTCTAAAGATTGCAATCCTTCTGTTAAGATGGGAGAATCTATCAAACGGACCGCCCGTTTCTGCACAGAGTCTAGGGTATTTTTCAGGTATTTTGGAGCTCCAGACCAGAGGTGACTGCCAAATTCAACCGTGGGGCGCACTTGCGATTTTTACAGGGTTAGTACTTGTGTACTATTAAAGTATCTGCGGGCCCTGTACAGTACGCCCAGTTTTTGGGAGGCTGACTTTACTCTGGCTTCGATGGAGCCCCCATACCTGAGCTGGTCACTTAGGGCTGCTATCTTTATACATGATTGCAGGATTCAACTCGAACTAAATGCAATCTATAAATTGTTATCCATTTTATTTTTAATACGCGACATCTATTGACTTTTCTGCAAGTCTAGGATGAATATTTATTTATTTTTAAACATTTTATGAGTAAAATCTCAAATTATAATATGTAATTAAAAGCATGTATGATATTCAAATGTTTTTTGATCAATTAATGACCAACTGAAGTAGATAAAATTGAACATTTTAAGTGTAATTAATTATTTGAGATGATGATAAGGTTCATACTTGGGTAATTCTTATACCTTATTAAATTAAGCAGTATAATAATGATTATTGAGATTTATATAGCTATAGCATTTAACTTCTAACTTTGCAGTTGTGGATCAAGTTTACTAGTGGAAATATAAGTGCCCATCGCTAATTTTTGAGAGTTGAAAAATTAGGTAAATTTGTGATGAAAATCGGTAGGTCGCCAAAATAATGATTTCGCATCCTGGAGAAGGGGTGGCTAGAAATTTTCAGATGGCACGATTTCCCCACCATTATGGCTAAGCTTGGCCGTTGGAATTTAATTGATTATGTGTACTTGAAATATTAGTTTTTTTTTAAGTTTTCTTTTTTTTAACTGATAATTTAGGGAATATTCAACGTCATTTTAAAACGACTGTCGTTCTGAGAAATGAGAGATGTATTACTATAAAAATGGACCATATCCTACAAAGAATATTAAATAAAAAAATCGATTAAAGGAAGGAAAGATTCACTAAATTATTTGTAATAAACCGCAAATAGATGGATTCAGTAGTTACTTAGTAAAAAAAAACATCAAATTTCACGTCATTTTAAAATGACTCTTGTTGACTTCTCAAAAGTTGCTAAAAAGTTTGGAGAAACAGTCGAAGACTATCGGAAAAATTTCTAAATAACAACACCCTACTTGCGCTCTCCTGATTATGCCGTCTCTTCCCTTCTAATTCACGCTTACGGGCATCTCTATAAAAAATATTTTCTTCGCGTATTGAGAGGTTTTTTTAAAACGTCTTCTTTGTTTCCTAGTTCTGCGGATCCAAACGTTCTTGGGAAACAAGAGCACAATGTTATTTCAGCAAACGGAGCGTGAGGTGAGTTTTGTCTAGTTCGTTTAATTATTTATAAAGTAGCCACTCTTGTAAACATCCTGTGGCCCGGGGCAGATTGATTAATGTTTTCCCGCCCGGTGTAAACGCTCCCTTTATCCTTTGAACTTTTCTCTGGGCCGGACCACCGCCACCCACCACTGCTAGTGGTGTAGATTGTACCGCTTTTCCATAAGTAGATAGGTAGGTACCATAAGCAGTGGCAGTTTTCTCTAAAGTGCGTTTGTGTATTGAACTCTTATAAAAAATTTAAGGAAATAAGAAGAACTTGTGTTATAATTTTACCTATCTTTAAACGGTCACTGGACAACAGAATGAAACCAATTCAGAACCTCTTTTGAAAAGTCATTAAAAGGACCATATGTTACGTTAGGTTAGGGTTATGGGCTATTTAAGGATGATATTTTCTCAGCTTTTAATGACCTTTCAAAGAGGTGTTGATGTGTTGACCCTTTAAACAGCGCGGCATTCAAATTCAGTGCTAAAGAATCCACCAGTCCAAGTTATACTCGCACTGTTCAAGAGCGAGTCCGAAATAGATGCCTAATCCCATACGTGCATTATGAATATCAGCACCTATCGGACAATCCATCATATTTCTTAGGTTCATACAAAAATATGCTTGTGGCGCAGGAGCGGCAGTCTAAAAACCATGAGCGCAGCACCTACCAAATTTGTACGGAATGGTGTTTTACAAGAATCAACAAATTTTTTCTGTGATTAAAGTGTTTTTATTTGTTTTAACAAGTTAATTTCTGAAGATATTATTTTTTACAATAAAAACAAAGAGTTTATTGCGTAACTTGTGATTATAAAAGTAATAAAATATAATTTGTAAATATAAAATACAATTATATTTAAAATACATTATTTTTTAAATATAATTATATTTAAAATAAAATACTATATTTAAAAAAGTTATGAATACGAAATTTGTTTATCTATTAAAATTACAAAAAATGTGACAGGTTTGTTTGGTGAAGTACCAAGTAAACTTTTAATTTTATCCATACATATTTTACAGAATACCTAATGATCCTATATTAAGAAGTAAGTGGATAGAAATAATAAGAAAAAGCCGCGGAGAGGATGTCTGGAACCACCTACAAAAACTGTTATTTGCTCTGATCCATTTCCGTGCCAAAAACCTGTATTTTGTCAACAATAAAAAGCGTCGAAGGTTAAAAAAGGAAGCGATCCCGTGTAAGGTTATTTTTAATAATAAGAAACTATCTTACTTAAATAAATTCAAAATTAAACGAATTAGGTCCTGCGAAATCGAAACATATTTTTATTATCACTCAGCACGCCTGCAGTGACGTAGAGCGCTTGTAAAACAATAGAAGTTACGCATATTTGTGTGCGTATCACGCACACAAGTGTTTCAAATTTGGCCTGTTGTTTTTGTCGGAATTACAGCGCAACACTCTATCTAGACATTATATAATCAAAGAATTTATTTGATAATTATTTCGATTACAAAAAACGTAATATACTGTATTTATAATTACTTCACATTATTCAAAGTAATTAAATTTTACTGAATGAAATTCTCAGCATGGGAGATCCGCAGTGACGACATCATCGGAAACCAAAACACTGGCATGTGAGTACACTGCCTACCACGGTGGTGGTAGTGGTTGAAAAATTATCAATAAATGTAATTAAACAATAATATATAAACAAAATCTTTACTCGTAACTTTTTCATTAACTTTTCTCTCTTTTTAATCTCCGATTGAAATTCCATTGAGATAGGCTACGAACTGCCACTGATCTCAACTGCTTATACTTTTGCCTGCGATCCGAACAAATAATTTAGTTTTAATCCGGACATCAAGGGACTAGAGCCATTACCGCATTTAATATAAAATTTACTTACAAGAAATGATGATTCAATATAGATATCAAAATGCCTGGGTAAGCAACCCAGGAGACTCACATCACCGAAAAATGTTTTACATAAAACTGCTAAAGTATCCATTAAAACAAAATTAAACACACTCTGTTTTCAGGATTTGTTTCGTGCCTTTATGAAAGGTCAAGACGGTTGTTTCTTGATTTAAAATGGCTATTTTGAAGTCAAGCTCATATTTTCTTGATTTAAAAATGTTTGATTTGTTTCTATTTGCTATTATTATAGACATGAATTTAAATAAATTGGTGCTCATTTTGAAATAGGTAGCGTTGTAAAAATACTTCAATTTAAAATAAAATAAATTGTGATGAACGTTTTTATGATCGTGGGAGGTAACTTCTCGATTAGCCCTTGAAAAGTTGAATCATTTTTGTTTCATAAAAATTTCCATGATATTATTTAATGAATTAAGTACCTCCTTTGCATAAAATAATCTTTCCTTCCACGGAAGGTCCTGAATGAGGTTAATGCCTAATGCCTGTAATAATCTTTCCTTCCACGGAAGGTCCTGAATGAGGTAAATGCCTAATGCCTGTAATAATCTTTCCTTCCACGGAAGGTCCTGAATGAGGTAAATGCCTAATGCCTGTAATAATCTTTCCTTCCACGGAAGGTCCTGAATGAGGTAAATGCCTAATGCCTGTAATAATCAAAACTTTTAAGATAGGTACAAAAATATGTACATTTTATGCTTATTAAAATAATCTTTGGAATTTATGGTGATAGTATCTATTCGATTCCTACTATAAAAAGCAATCGACTAGCAATCCGGAGTAGTTTTTATTTGATTCGTTTGTGTTTTCACAATTTAATCATTTAAAATAATATAAGGTATATTTGCGGCACGTTCCGGAGTGGAAGATATTTCCAGTACCATTCAGGTGTAAAAATCACCATTC
Organism: Limnephilus marmoratus; assembly: GCA_917880885.1. Lineage (NCBI taxonomy): Eukaryota > Metazoa > Arthropoda > Insecta > Trichoptera > Limnephilidae > Limnephilus > Limnephilus marmoratus. The sequence goes on from OU862906.1 coordinate 16,485,279, forward strand.
AAAATTGTATCGTTTAGCCGTGTTTGGTGACTAGATCTGAATAGCCAGGTACTTCCCCACCTTCCCCTCCCCCATCTCCTTCCCCCCCATTTAATTTCAACCTCACAACGCCCCACATTGGGGATGCCATAGTATCACTGGTTCCAGACGGTTGGGAGCAGTTGGGACTCTTATGCGGTTTTAACATGAAAAAGCACTCGGCTAAGGTGGTAAAATACTCAATAATCAGAATCGGATGAGCGAGAATCGAAAGAGAACTATATCATCATCATTATATTATATTATAGTATAAAATGAAGTCGTTCAAAATGTATGTGCGCATAGATCTTTTAAACTACGCAACGGATTTTATGCAGTTTTCACTAATAGATAGAGTGATTCAAGAGGAAGGTTTACATGTATAATACATGCTTATATTGCTTATTATAGTAGAGAAATTCAAATAATCAATTTGACTATTCAAAAAAACTAAATCCAATATTCAATACGACAAGCGGGTGGTGTGGATTTTATAAAGGTTGGGTATGGCGTTGTGTTTCGTTAGCCACAGCAACGTGTGAAGAACATTTTTAATAAAATTGTTTCGTTTGCGAATTTTAGTACGATAGCCACAAATAAACAGCAGGACAAATTATTAAAGTACGGGCAAGCATCTTATTTAAAACCAAGATAACTAGTTTCGCTTGCATGCTTCGAAGAATAGGACCTACCAAAGCTTTGCATAAATCATATTCCGCAGAAACGTACCTATATATAGTAATGTACCGTTGTTGGTACCTATCTAATACGAGCTAGGTACATTAAATTTAACTGGGTCGGTAAACTGCCTGAAATCTTCAATTTCATTACTTTAAAAAATATTGTCGTTAGTACTAAAAGCTGTAAGTACATCTAGATTAGAAATTATGACAACCTTTTTTATTTGACATAGATCATAATAATATTTTTTTATTAAAAAAAATTCATCTTTAACATGTAATATAAAGTAAAACAAACAAATAACTAAAGAAATCCCGGTTACTGCTATTAGTAGTTTGTCAATGGGTGTTTTCTTAATTGAAAAACTTTTTGTAATTGATAATAAAGTTTATCTGATTCATAAGGGTAGGTATGCGTCTGTCTATCAATTGCGAGGCAGGCCGGATCGGGAAAGCCTGGTTGAGGGAGATTTTTTTACTTTTCCAGTGGGTTCTCGGAATTTAACTTTGCATTGGTAGGGATGTATTCATATTTCCGTCACGCCTGCACAAACTGACCTCCAGATTCCTACCCACCTATCATACTTTTTTTCTTCCTTTCCCTAAAAAGATCTCTCACACAGCATCCCCTAGATGACATAGGTCCTGAGGGGATGCATTGTCCTCCGGGCCTCCTGTGTGGAGCTAAATTTAAAAAAAATAAGCAACACAAAATCATTACTTTCACCAGTACTAAGTCGTTTTCAGGATAAGTTAGACAAAAATATTGTTACTAATTGTTTCATCACTAGCATTCTGCAGTAATGTGTTTAAAGGTCAACTTTGGTGCTAATAAGGGATTAATAATAAAATTAAACTAAGTAATTACTAGATTCTTGGAAATAGTTGTTGAGTCGTCTGTCGTCCGATTTTGAAATATTTAACTTCATTTTCTAACCGTCATTTTAAATTTAAAACTACGAATTCCTTTGCTTTTAATTTATCGTTTGTGTTTGCATTTCATCTCTGTATTCTACAAAAAAATGTCTTTGTATCATTTTGTCTATAATTTTAACTCATTTCGAAACTATTATTTTTTTCTAAAATTCGTTCATTCCATTTCTGAAAGCCGTGCAGCTGTTATCAAAAATCGTTTCATTCACTAGTTTATTTGAACTTTTATATGAAATCAACAATATACCGCTAAATGAATACAAGTATTCATTCCGAGTCTAAACTCAATTTCTTACTGGACGAGCCAACCCTCGTTTTGGAAACAAAAGACGTCATCCAAGGAGTTTACTTTACAACCAACATTAGGCCTCCGGAGACGAACCTAGGGACCACGCAATAGCAATAAAATTTGTACACATATCATATTTCGTCACATGGACGTGAAAGGTGATTTTTTTCCATATTTTTGTCGTGTTTTGCCTGTTCATTTTGGAATGGTTTGAAGATTGGATATTGATAATACAATTTTTTTTTGGATTTCATGGGATTCAATCCTTGGTGCGCTAAATATCTTGCCGCTGAGGTTCGTCAGGCGCTTTATACCATTACACCAAAGAATACTTGCATGGGACCGTGGATTTATATTGAAACCGAGTACCCGTGAAATAAATAAATATTTTATTGCTATCTCTTTCTCTCGCTGGCTAAATTCTATAGATGTCTGTGTTTGTTTATTTTTAGTGTCGCTCGTTTCTGTTTCATCGAGTTTCAAATCACAACGGTGCTAAAGAAGTTTCACTTTAAAAAAAGAATTTTTGAATTGATATACAGGTACAAAATAATGAAAAATATTAATAAAAGTAATAAATCCAAATAAAAGACCAATAAAAGAATTTTTTAAATGTAATTCTCATGAGTTCTACGGTGGTGTTTTAATCTACAGCAGAACTTTAACCAATGGGGTTAATTTTAACAAACTGTTGATGTTTCGCTTCGTTACTTTAATTGGTCGACTCATAAATTGGCCGCGAATGGAATAACCTCCCACGAAGGAAATTGTACGAACATTCACAAAGAGATGGCAGACAAATAGTTCATTAGATGAATGAGGTCACATTATTTGCCGAACAGAGTTGCCACATGCCGGGAAAATTGTAGGTAACTAACTACCCCGGAATTAATCATATTATTTTTCACTGGCAACATTTTGCTGTTTTCACCTTCTGTCTAATGGCATTAAAATGATGTAGTATGTGAAATTATGAAATATGTGAAACGTGTAAGATATTCAGGAAATGACGTCCAGGGAGTCTAATTTCTGAAGGTTGTAGAGCCAATTCATAAACCATTCGAGACCGAAAGAGCTTGAATTATTCCGCCCCTTATGTAGGCATTTAAAATGATTTATTTATTGTTTTTATCTTACCAGCACCGCTGTCGTGTATAAAACAATCTTCATTTATTGTATTTTTTTATTTTTGATTTTAAATTGAATTCGTGATTTTTTAATCGACTGCTCTTTCGCATTAAAAGGAAAGCTATTACTATATTCACATATATTCAAATCAAATTTTCAATAGTGTTTTTCTTGTTCAAATATACCTAAGTAACAAAAAGCTTTTTCATTAACGAAAATAAATTATGTTTAAAAAAAAACGCATTTAAAAAACACTCGGCTGGACCAGACTCCCCCCTTAAAAGAAAGTTTTTTAATTATTTGATTGTTGTTATTGTTATATTTTGTTGTTGTATTATTGTTGTTGCATTATTGTTGTTGAATTGTTGTTATATTTAATTATTGTGATTATGTGTAAATTATTTATATGATTTTACATAAATCTATGATTATAAATAAACCGAATATTAAAAACGTTTCTTTTTTACCGTAAAGATTCCTGATTAATTTAACAATAATTAACACTAAATTTAGTTGATTATTCCGCGAAAATATAGTTGAACATTTAAATTAATCTTTATTTAAATTAATCTTACTATACGTGTGTATCTGCGAATCTATTTATATGCAAGAGAATTTAAAGCATGATGGTTATAATAATAATGTTCATCACCATTTTTTTAAATAAATTAAATATAGTTCCCTCTTCTTACACATCTCAGTTGAATAAATACTACTTAAAAGAAATTTACTCATTTCGGACCTTTCCCATCTTGTGCTTCGTTTTTCCAGTGAACTCATTAAAGAGATGGTATACCTACATATCATGTAAATACCAGCTTTTAAAAGTAAAGAAAATTTCATTCACCGAAAGAAATATCCAAAGTATTACCACGGCCTTCGTGGTCGAGGGGTAAGGCTTTCGACTGGTCGCAGGTTCCAATCCCAGCGTGTACAAGTAAATTTTATTTGATTGATTTGCGTCACGTTCAAGAGTGGAAGATAATCTCAGTACCGCCCTGGAGTAAGACCACCATTTAGAAATTTATCATCATAATATATACATTATAAATACTTTTAGTTTCACAAATTCTACAATTACAATATCCCGTGATTTTGCACGGTTGTGCGCTTGTTGTCAAATACTTATTTAATCCATCGTGTAATACAGGAGGACTTATAATGAAAAAGCCTCTAAATTTTTACTTTTTAGCATATTTAACATATCATATCACATCCAATAAAGTGAAAATATTCGTTCTTAATGTCTTTGAAGTGAAAACTTCTTTAACGCCGTTGTGATATGAAACTCGATGAAAAAGAAACCAACGACAATACAAATAGACAAACACATACATCTGTAGGATTTGGCCTGCGAGAGAATGAGATAGACAAATCGGTTTCCTTTTTGTGCTGTGCTTGATAACATATCGGCCTCCTCTTTGTGTAGTGTTTCGTAGAATTAAATGTAAAAAATATTTTAAACTTGGTAACAATATTATAATATGTAAACCCTACAATTATCCTGCCCCTGATAAAGCTGCATTCGTCTCATTCTCGCGAAATTTGGTTTTCTGAAACCAAAATTTGGTTTTTTGGTCACTTCTACCGTGTGTGAACGGCACACATTATTGAAGTGAAACGTCTAAAGCTCCGATGTGATTCGGAATTCGGACGAAACGGAAATGACGCATACAGCACCTGCGAAGCATCAAACTCCTATCTAGGCACCTATTGGTTAAGATATAAAACGGAAATGACGCTAGGTCTGCGCTCATTGGCCGCTTTGATTATGACCTCACTTTTCAAGTTTCCTTGGTTCGTCATAGTTGAGATTGTTTTACCTTATTTTTTAATATCAATTTCAATGTATTATATGGCTCTTTGACACAATATTATGAACGCTTTTGTATCACAGATACTGCACCCATTTAAGAATAGAGAGGAGGGTAAACCATTCACGCTGGTTTAGATAAATACTTTACCACGGTCGGAATTCGAACTACAAGACTTTCCGCTAATTGGAAGACTACTGTAAACCACTGAGCTCTCAAGATAGCCGTGAATAAACATTAGTTTACTTATTTATTTAACGCCCAAAGAGCTTTTACATGTTTGGTAGTACAATTAATTCATAACAGATGATTTTTAAGCAGATAAAGAAATAATAAAAACACAATTAGATGAAAAAGCACACAAGTCATGAAAAAACAAAAATACAGCGATTTCATAGGTTTACAAAAATACAGATATGTTTAGGAATAGTTTTGGAATAAGTTTTTTACAAGGTCAACAAAATTCGCCAAGTTTATATTAAATATGTCAACATCACCTAAGACTACTGATTTCCCATTGTGTGAAATCGTTGGATCGGAGAGTAGGCAATGTAGTTCAGTTTATTAATGCTACAGTAGAATAGTGTATTTTGTCGTGTAGTTACTGTCAGTATTCGTAAGTTTGTGAGTTGTAGGAGTTGGCAACAGTCAAATTTAGAGTTAAGTATTTTGAATAAAAACGTTTAGTCGTTTATTTTACGTCTGACATTTGTGTTTGTATTTTTAGAATATTTAATAATAAATTATATTTTAAGTCTTCTAATGGAATATTTAATTTAAAATTTATAAAACATGGATTTTTTTTTGTATTCGCAATTTTTGTATTTATTATTTTTATGTGAATTTTGTAAGATGGGGACTAAACTACCGAGTTATATTCCATTAGGCTTTTAACTAGAGATGCATATAATAATTTAATGGCTTGTATGGAATTAAAGTTTTTGGTTGTTCTTAATACGAAACCTGGTGTTTTCATACCTTTGTTTACAATTTGGTGGATATGATTGGCGAAACTTAGTTTTTTATCCAAACATATACAATTTTTTTTTCATCCAATAATATTCAGTTTTTCATCCAATAATATATATTATAATATATACCATCCAATAATATATACCATGAAGATAAAATTATTCTGACGAATAAAGAAAATGAATATTATTTTTCGTCCCTAATTAAAAGTGTTTGTGAAAACATTTAATTCTTATTTGCAGTTCTTTGATTAACTTCCATTGCAAATATTGAAACAAGAACGATAAAAAAAATCATTCGTAAATATACAACAAAATAAATGAAGACATTCCAATCTTATTATTATTTTCCATCCAAAAAAAATTATACCGTCGCGATTAAAGCAAACATATATTATGAAAATACGTTATGTAGCTGCCTGTCTGGGTTCTGTTTATTTACAAGTCATCAAAACGCCAAAAAAACTTCAAAGGGTACAGGGATCACAAACCATTTCCAAAAAATGTTTACACAACACTTCTTAGTTTCAAATAATTACATTCCACTTACATCTTAAATAACTTTAAAAATCTTTTGGTAAGTTTTTTTTAAACAATTTTTTAGCGTAAACTTTGAATCTTATAGTGATTAAATAATAACTAGGTATGATTTTAGATTTTCACGGCCAAAATTGTTTTCGTTATTTATTTTTGGGAAGTTATGCCGTGTTGCGCTACCTCCTTCCTTAGCCAACGTTTCGGACAGCGTTACAGTATTCATCATCGGGGCACATGTGTGATTTATGAAGGATTCAAATACGGTTGATAAAAATATTTATTATATTAACATAGAAAGCAATCACTTTGTGGTTTGACATACGTATTTAATAAAAATAAAACTTTCAGTTTGGTTTTTAAGTTTGCTCGTTAATGATGGAGAAGTGTCGAAACCGGTCGCAAAAATTTAAAATTAAAGTAACATATGTACATGGATAATTAAAAATCTTAAAAAAAATTAATATTTAAAAAAATTAAAAATAAAAATAAAAATAAAGTACCTGCTTTGAGTAAAACCACGAGTTTTCATTAATTTATTTACCGGCCAGTTTCGCTTTGCTTAAGCATAATCAGGGTACAAATTAATAGTAAACAAAAAATAAATAGTGAGTGCTTATTCATAATTACAGAGGGAGACAACAAGATAAAAATATAACAAACAGTAAGGATACATCAGTACAAGACAAATGAAAAAACCGGAAGACAATTAATTATGCAGACTAAACCGGTCGTTAAATAAATAAATGAAAACTCGTGGTTTTACACAAAATATGTCTTATTTTTAATAAAATCTTTATTATTTGCCACTTTATTTAAGTACTTTCGTTGTGGATTGCAAGGCAGTAGTAGTAGTCCTTAGACCAATCCTTATTTCAGTTGGAATATTTGTTATTATGTTGTTATGTTATGTTATGTTACACTGTCTTGCTGAAACCCTATCTACAAGGATTTTAAAATATGTTGGGTTTTTGCAGCGCAGCATCCGTATTCAACGGTGATTTTAAATAAAAAATAATTAATTTATTAGAATATCTTTTGAAAGTTATTATAATAAGTAAACCCTATAAATATCCTACTCCCTGATTTCGTCTCATTCTCTCGAAATTTAGTTTTCTGAAGGTTTCACTTCTGCCGTGTGTGAGCTGCATATATGATTATTGAGGTGAAACTTCTAAAGCCTCGTTGCGATTTCGCATCAATTTAATATTAAATAATTGAAGAAGAAGATAACAATAATTATCTAAACGGAAATATGAAAGAAAATAAGACACAGAAAGTAGAAAAAGATAATGGTCATCCCTGTTGTTTCCGAAAAGCTTTCGACAGCATACCACATAAAAAATTAATAAATAAATTAAAATCAATTAGAATTAACGGAAAAATCTTAGCATGGATATCTAGTCATTTACATAAAAGACCTCAACAAGTAGAATTACTTAATCAAGTCAGCGATTCAAAATAAAGCGACTTTTCAATACCTCAAGGTACAATTTGGGACCATTGTTATTTTTATATACATATGTCAATGATATATTCCATATTTCCAAATATGGAGACATTGTCTCCTACGCTGACGATACAGTCCTACTACTAAAAGCAAATACCTGGTCTGAATTAAATGACATGGCAAATACTGATATCAACGATCTAAAATTATGGTTTGATATAAACCTGTTCTACAATTCTTCAAATTCTAAAAAAACTTATTATGTACCATTTTTCATTAAAAAACAAGAAACACCTAAAGAAATAAACATAATAATCCACTCTGTGACAAATACAGAAAACCACAAATGCAATATGTTATGTCCAAACAAAGAAAGCAAGACTGATATTAAGTTCCTGGGCATACAGACCAACGTCTAAAATGGTCCCCTTATATAAATATTCAGAACGACAGAGTAAGGAAACTAACACATGTATTTAGATGTTTATGAGATATTTTAAACGAAAAATTACTTAGAATCACGTACTTCGCTTTCTGTCAATCAATTATACAATACGGCATTGTAGGATGGGGCGGTACATATACAAATCAAACATAAATAATTTTAATATCACAAAAACTAATAATAAAAATAATTAAAAAAAAACGAATTCACATTCGTCAGAACTTTCATACAAACAATTTAAAAGGTCTGAAAAGTAAGTGCATTATACTTCTACCATGCAATATTTCAAATGTATAAAGATAATTTTCGAAATAAAGTTGCACCCTTTAAAAATAACAGAAAGTTAGACAAACGTCGATACTTCCTACTCCAAAATGTAAAAAAAACAATAGGACAGTTAAATCATAAATATCTCGGAGTAAAATTTTATAATTCATTTCCAGAAAAATAGAAACATGAATAATTATTTTAAAGAATTTAAAACTCACTTTAAAAATTATATTGAACACACCCCCGATACACACAAGCCCTACTTATTTATGGGGGTATATCAACTACTTCTATTATATAATTAATTACTTTATAAAATTTAATTAAAATTTACGTATCTTCTTGTACAAATTTTTTTTTTCACTACAAAATACGATATTGTTTTATAAAAAGCTGTTTTAAAGTGTGTTTTAATTGATAGCTTTTTTAGTTTTATTTCTGAACATATAAATATTAGAGATATTGCACGAGGATTAGTTGAGAATGGTTCATTATCCATGAAGGTAAGAGTATTCCATGTAGCGAAGGAGATGCCAGTAACTTGGTATTTTATAAATATGTTTACCCTTGTACGAGTACATCACTGGGAGGCAGGAGCTAATTCCTGAAAACCAATCATGTTGAATTTGTTTGCCGTTCACGTGAGAGGAAAACGAGCTTTTCGATCACAGTGAACATAACTCTAATGTAAAAACCTTCTACTGCCACTTGGTTAAAAATGACTTAATATTTTATAATAATTAAACTTTTTTTTATAAATTTTCTGAGTATAACCTCAAATTGTAACATTTAATCATTGAAGAAAATATTAGAGACTTTCAAACATATTTTTATGAATTTGACATAGGAAATTGAAAAAAAGATGCCGCGGATCTAGGATTTTTTTTTTAATTTTAAAATTATTTAGTTCTTATATGATGATACATTATTTATAAAATGTTTTGACTGCCCAGCTAGGAGGATTCCCGTTTTAGGACAGTAGATTTGAAATCAGGATCTTAGCCTTTCCAGGGTTCTGTCTAACCAATGAACTAATTCGATCCTGATATAATTTTAGATTTTCACGGCCAAAAGTATTTTTGTTATTTATTTTTGGGGTGTTATGCCGTGTTGCGCTACCTCCTCCTTCAGCCAACGTTTCGTACAGCGTTACAGTGTCAGTGTCGTTACAGAGAGTTGTTCTTGTAAAAAATTAAATATTTCCATTTTTAATTAAAAGTGTGACATATATTGATAATTCTGCAAGTTTAGGATGAATATATATATATATATTTTTTTAAATAACTTTAATGGGTAAAACCTCAAATTGTAATATTTAACAATTCAGTTCAGTTTCAGTGCCGGCAACCCGGGCGTTTATTTAGTTTCATGGTTATTTACATTGTTTTCTTTTCTTTTACCCGCCTCACTAGACAAAGTCTGAAAACAGTATTCAATTTGGGAGGCGGGAATGGGTACCGCCGCCCCGGGAACCTTTATTGGATAACCAACACCTCTGCCATAGGTCACCTCAAGTGGTTCGCTACGTTTGGGGATTTAGCAGGGGTGTCCGGGTTCATGGGGTGAGGTTTTTCTAGGTCTTGGAGGCGGATGACCAGGACATACTGAACCCCAGATTCCTACTCTCCTCTACTTCATTTCCTTAAAAAAAACCTCCACACAGCATCTCCAAAGATGACATAGGCCCTGAGGGAAATTATTTTCCTTAGGGCCTCCTGTGTGGAGCTCATGTAAAAAAAAAATTATGACATTCAAACGAAAATTTTAAACAAAAAAAATAGAAAAAGATATGGTCCATTAGTCACATGTAAAAATTGAACCCAGTCTCTTAGCCCTACCGGAGTTTTACGAATATTGTCATTAAATATATTTTTTTTTGTAAGGAAAACTCTCTTTTTATAACTTTTGAAGGTTATTCCCATCAATGCAAATATATCATTGAAGAAGAAGATAACAATAATAATCTAAATGAAAATATGAAAAAGAACAAGACACAGAAAAATATAAAAAGATAATGGTCGCAAATGTGACTAGAACCCGGAACCTCTCGTCTAACCGGGACGTGCACGTTTACCAAATCCGCCCACAATTCCAAGAATTTTATTGGCCCAGGAGAAAATGGCATATACGTGTGATTTGAATGTCAGTCGAAAATCTAAATTTTGCTTTTTGATTTATTTTTATAAAGAGGGAATAACCTGAGAAAATCGGAAGAATGTCATTTTTTTATAAAAATTTTGACTGTTGACTCTTTTCCACAAAAAATTATAAATATATTTCGAAAGATTGTTCTTTTATCTAATAAAGGTATGTTTTAAATTTTGATAAAAAAAAATTTTTAGTATAATAAGGTTATATCATAGGTCGTTGGCAGATTTGTTAAATTTTCAAATAAAATTCTGTATTATACAACCCACATTTCAAATCATATAAAATGCAATAAAATTTTCTGGGAAAGTTATGTTTCAGAATTGTAATTTTAGTTTAAATAAAATCATTTTAAAAAGGATCCACGCACGTGTTTTTTAACAAAAATACTTCAGTTTGTCTATTGTTTTACGGTCTTACAAATTACTATATTTAAGATTTTTATTAGATTCTTATTTTGCTTAGATATTACTGAAAATTTATTAATACTTATGATCAAAAAATAATTACAAAAAGTACAAAATTTTTATAAATTCAGCAAATTTTGAATGAAATAAAATCGATATTGAGTTATAATTTTAAAATGCTGTTACGGAGAATTATTAATCTTTCTCATTGGAACAATGGTACGATCGTAAGAACATTTTCGATGAAATTTGGATTCTCGGCCGCTGGCTGGGTAAAGGGCCTTAACGTGTTAATGCGTCTTTGGCTCTTGTTAATATGACAACACTGCATTTTGGATGCTGGTTCAGTTCCGAGTGTTTGACAATATAATCAAGATCATTCTGCAGAAGAATGGAATCGATGTTACCTTCAACAGTTCTTAAAAGTTTGATATCAACAGCGAAGAGAATATATCATGAGCGTTTAGTGGTCTTGCCAACGAAGGAAGAATAAAATTATGATGAGGGGTCCTACGTTCGATCCCTGGGGAATCCGGAGTTGATTTTGTATTCATGAGAAAAATGGTGTACGTAACTGACATGCCGATGACAATTGTGTTAAAAGCTAGCCACGAAAGCAAAGAAATTCTGTGAGAAACCGATCTCTCTCATTTTTTTAAATAAAATATCATGATTAACTTTGTCAAATGCTTTCTTAAAGTCAATGAAAATTGCTTCAACATGTAAAAAAATTCAATTCATTTGAATACTCTAATGTAAGCAAATAGAAATAGACTGAAAGAACACTGAACTTAATAACTTTGTTCATGGGGCTGGTTTTGACGTAGGTATGCCAGACACAATATTTGTATATTAAATTATCATATTTTATTGCTTTGGAGTAAAATGACATCGTAGGTAGGTAGACATGCACAATGTTTTGTCAGGAGCAAAACAAATGTTATTTTTAAAGACTTATCTTCCTCGTGATGTGATTCATTTGCGAAGGTTGTACGCCATCATGGAACATTATTTAAGTCAAATTCACAATTATTTTAGTTGTAAGCATATTTTGTTGTGGAAATTGGGCACATTTCGTAACCCACCGGAACTTTGAAAAAATTATTCCATCATATAAAATTGTTTAAAATTTACAATGCTTCATCCTGTCCAATTAGGATAAAAGGTAATTTTCCATTTTATTTTCATATAGTTAAATAATGTAACCCTTTTTATTTGGTTTTTTTTCTGCAATGTTTTTTTCAACACGAAAATGTTTACTTAAAACACTAATTCAAAAACAAAACTTGTCGCTCGATACGTCAAATACCTTAACTAATTAAGATCTGAGCACATTTAAAGTATATTTTTAATTTTTGGCTTCATGAGTAAAACCTCAAATTATAATATTTAATTAAATTAAGACAATATTGGCGACAATCAATCGAAAATGTGGAGACAGAAAAATCAGATAAATATATTGGAATCTCTGGGACTCGAACCCAGGACCCTTTGCTTACATGGCAAGTGCTCTACCAACTGATCTAAGGTGTTTATATCGAATTCGATCACTTTTAACTGTATCATTCTTCGACTAAGAACTACCAACATTATCTACATTTTCTTAACCCACATATTATTGGCTGCTATCTTTATATATGATTACAACATTCAACCTAAATGAACTAAATGCTATCTAGATAGTGTCTGGATAAATTTTCCTCCATTTATTTTTAATTTGCCACATCTATTGACTTTTCTGCAAGTCCAGGATGAACATTTATTTTTAACTTTATGAGTAAAACCTTAAATTATAATATATAATTAAATGAAGACAATATTAGCGACACTCAATCGAAAATGTGAAGACATAAAAAACAGAAAAAGATATTGGCACCTCTGGGACTCGAACCCAGAACCTTTTGCTTACATGGCAAGTGCTCTACGTTCGAGTCCCAGAGGTGTTTTGTGGATTTAGACAATTGTCTTCATTTAATTAAATATAAACAGCCTTACTAAAAAACCCAGTGAAAATTTTATTCAATTGACAAACGGCCGCGGATGTGAAAACATTACTAATTAAAAAATTGTTCATGGAAAAAATACACGTGGTTTACACGGCCTGAGGGGGTAGTTTATCTCTGTTTTATTAATGATGTCGGAACGAAATCCAATATTTTGAATGTTCTATATATTTCTTATTTTTGAAGGTGTCGTAAAAACAAATACCATTTATGAAAACTAGATAAAATTACCTTTTATATTTGTGTATTTGAAATACACTTTAGTTTTCAAAAACTGCCATATTTTAAGATTGAAACTCGGAAAAAAATGGAAAAAAATTTCCTCCCACAACATTTTTGACCAAAATGTAGAGAAATTTAAATAAAATCAAAATTTAAAAAACACAGTCCTTTTATGTAATAAATTTGGAAGGAAATGATCACCTCACTTTTTCATCGTGTATACAATAAAAAAATAATAAAAAATTTCAAAGTTTTTTTTATTGCCAAAAAAATAAAAATTTAAAACAGATTTCTTGCATCTCTAAAGACGTTAATTTTTTTGATACGTTAACGAACACATGTATTAGATTTTAATATAATAAAAAATTATCACTTTTAAGAAATTCTCTTAAAATAAAGATCTTAAAATGAAATTTTTTTCTTTTAAGTAACTTATAAAACAATATTCTGACAGTTCAACTTTGAAAGTACGGCGTTTGTACAATAACTGGATTAAACTGATGTAAACCACACAAATAACATGGTAAATATATCAATTATGTGAACTCGTCAGGAAGAGTAAATTCGTCACTACAATAGAAATTATTAAGTAAAATCACAAAATTTTCGATATCCCGCCATAAAACACACCGAGCTGTTTTGTCATCGCGGGCTGTCGCGGGCCGAAGAACTAATGCATAGGCGCGCCAATAATGCGCCAATAATGAAAAATTAAAACAAAATTGTTTCCTAGTAAATTAAATCCATATACAACGTTGTCAGATCTTCAATGCGTTTTAACAGCGTGACCACGTAAGAAACGTTATTGGTAATAAAACGTGTTTTAGTGTATACGGGCTTTATTTGTGTTATTGCAATAACACAGTTAATCGGTCGCGCTGTGGTTTTTTTTAGTAAGGCTGTAAGAATTTAAAGTTACTATCGGTGATAGTATTTTTTGAAAGTTATGATTGTCCACTGGGTTTCCATAAATGTCGAGGCAAAGGGCTCTGAAGACGAAGTCGACCCCCACGAGCGAAATTCCACCCGAGGAAATAAATGCCACAATTTTTGCTGCGTCATCACTAAAACGGGCTTAAAAATATATTAGGATTTCTAGTGGGCTCCTTTATACGTTCTGCATAAACATTACTTTGAAGCCGAGCCATTACCCACCGGGACCAAAGATATTTTGCGAACAGCAATCAAGAAACCTAAACCAATATTTTTGTAATACTCCGAAATAAAAAAATTGAGAATTAACAATGCGAAGGTGTGGAAAAGTGAAAAAGGAAGGTTGGAAAGTACCCAAATTATAATATAATTATATCTTATTATAATTTAATAATATCATAATAATAATAATTTCAACGACGGGTTGTTTCAAAAAAATTGACAGATTCATCAAATATTTTAAGTTAATTTTCACGTTCTGTGTAAGTTCTATTCAATATGTTATTATATCATTATAGGCCACCTTCATCTTTCCCATATCCTTCCTCTCCCTACCACCGTCAGCCTCACAACATACCCCAATTGGGGTAGCCATAGTCTCACTGGCAAGAAATGGTTGGGAGCATTTGGGACTCTTGTAAGGTATTTACATGAAATAAAGATAATATAATAAATATATTTACTAAATAAAAATAAATTTGTTTGCATCCTGTCGAAGAAATCTTTGGTTTTGAAACAAATTGCTAATATTCATATAATTAAGAGGTATATTATAAAACATGCATGTGACATGATCAAACCAATACAATGGAAGTCAAAAAATTATTAGGACACTTGTAGGTACACGGAAATATCAAAAAAAAATTTTAAAAAGGCGAGGGTATTAAACATTAAACTCAGATAAAATAATAACTTTGTAAACATTTTATTTTAAGTGGTGTTTCAAAGTTATTGCTTAAATTTTTTTTGTTTATTTTAAATTTTAATTTTTATCAGGGCACATTGTGACGTTAAATACTTACTTGTAATTCATACCCTCCAAACCTGGTCATCCATCCATGAATAGAATAAATAATCACATACAAAGGTTAGGTAGCAATAATAAATAGGTTTGGAACAATGTATAATTTATTATAAAAAAATCAAACCCTGCCCTTGGAACATATTATAATGATTAGCTATGAGACTCTAAGTTAAACAACGGAAATAATCATCAGGGGTGACTGGTTACGATGTATCGTACCCAGCTGTGAATGTTTAAAGTTTCTCGACGCGTGTCAATAAGAAAGAAATTATATTGTAACGACATAAGAAAATTACTGATGGGCGCCTGTGACGTAAAACGTAACATATTTATGAATCAGTAATCCCTAAAAATAATCTAAAAAGCACAATCTCGATCTGACCGATCCTGGTAAATCCGTCAACTGCCGCGTCGATTCCTCTAGAAGCTTGTTCCCACCTCTCTCGTGCATTCAGAGTGCAAGGCTGCCAACCACAACGGTTAAATCCATAGAGCATTAAAATGCCATAGCGGTACCTACCGCTACATTACCCCTCCACCAAAGAGAAAATATTTCCTCCTGGAAATCCTGAGGACCATGTCATTTCCTGAATAGAACTGCATGCTATGTGCAACTTGGTTGTAGATGTTCGACTTGGATGATCGCCAAACTTGAAAAATTGTCAGCCGGTAGGATCCTGGTGATTGAGGTACGCCCAATCCATATAATGAATCTCATGGAAGAAGCGGTGACCACCGTACTGCAATACTGAAGCCATGACATAATGCGATGAACAGAAAGACGCATCAATCTATGCAGCTTCTCTCCAATTATGATGCATTCAATAACTGATGACCCAAGATGGCCCAAGGTAGAGATGAAATATCTGGTCCGGAATCTCAAATTCAGCTTCTTTTGCTATTAATTTCTTCCAAAATTGATGACCCAAGATGGCCCAAGGTAGCGATGAAACATTTGGTCCGAAATCTCAATTCAGCGTCTTCTGATATTACTTTCTTCCAAAACTGATGACCCAAGATGGCCCAAGGTAGCGATGAAACATCTGGTCCGAAATTTCAAATTCAGCGTCTTCTGATATTAATTTCTTCCAAAACTGATGACCCAAGATGGCCCAAGGTAGCGATGAAATCTCAAATTGGAGCAGAAGAAAGTCATTAAGTGAGGTTCTGTGTAGGTGATGAAATTTTTCCCGCGCTGCTAGCTCTGCCGTCCAAAAAGAATGAAGATGTATGATGATCAAGACTGCATCTTGTGAAACTGAAGAAAATCCTTGAGTGTGGTTCTGCATACAATGAAGAAATTTCCCCGTTCTGATGAGGGTTGACAATGCGCCGCTGAAGAGTATTCAGAAGTGAGATTACTAACTAACCGCTCCACTAAAGCTTATATAATGTTACTGAGTAAAATTGCATGAAAAAGCTAAACTAAATTAAGAATGAAATGTGCTTTACCTACTAAAGGAAAACTATCCAAAAAAAATTTATATGAACAGGAAGTACATAACTCTCATAGATAACCTACAAGACTGAATACCTAATTAACCTTCTAAAGTTCAATTTAATGAGGAAGATAATACATAAAATACTAAAGTCCAAACACAAACATTTATTCTTAAATCCCAGTTTGAAAAAACACCCCTGACACCTGTCGATCAAAAAATAAAGTAATAGCCGAGAATCAAACCATTAAACTTCAAAAAGTAGTGACCCCACTTACAGAATGAAGACATCTGTCGAAAAAAAAAGTTACCCAAAATAGAAGTTCCCAAAAAAAAAAATTGGATGTGAACATGAATAATTCCCCTAGTATTAGATAGCATAATTGTAATCAATAATAATTTATTGTAATAAATATTTAACTCAGAATTAATTTTCTCACATTTGACAGGGTGTCCAAATTCGCTCGAGCTCTAAGCGAACTTCAACAACCAGTTGAATATGGAAATAAAATTGAAGTAAACAAACTAAGTTCAAAATCTTTAGTATAAATAGAGGATAAAATGCACTCAGAAATTGACCATTGAATTAATAATTGTTTAACCAATATTGTAAAACAAAACAATTACAAAACCCTTTATAATAATCTTAAAACAAAAATCCACAGCGGAATTAACTTAGTAAATGGATTTATATTATGCTTAATCATAAAATATATGTACCGATATTATGTTTAATCGTAAAATAAACTTAAGTATGATAGAATAGAACCTTAAGGAAAATGTTCACTATTGCGTGTGAAAAAAAACAGCCATCACCATAACCAGGGTAAACAAATTGGATCAATGCCCATGCCATACGTTTCCTAAAACGATATGAAAAATAGATAATTTTGAGCTTCTGAAGCTATAGCCTTTTCCATATAAATCTTTTTTTTTTTTTTTCCCATGGAAATTAACCCAAAAGTCACCAACATAATGTAAGTGAAACAATAAGGTATTCTAGGTTTCTACACACTAATAGCATTAATGATACTACGCTAAACACCTCTATAAATCCGCAAAATACACAGAAAATAGTTCAATAAAAATTAATATAAAAGGTTTTGAAAACTATGTATAAACGGTTTTGCTACAGGGAAACAAACCGAAATAACAAGTAAATTCAATGTATGAAAATGATGATCAGTCACTTTCACACGTTGAACTTCATATAACTTCAAGTATACTCATTTACACTTGCAAAGAACAACACATAAGTGTAATATCTGAAAACACAAACACTCACAAGGACAATGCAATCAACGTGAGGACGTAAGGATAAGTCACGTCACCACGCTGAATGATCCACATGCAATTGCTGGATATGCATGCAAATACTTAGAACACATATAACATACAAATAAAATGACAAGAAAATCTCTCAACGGAGATAAGAAAACCCAACCCCTCCTGAAATAACCCTAATGATCAACTGGAGTTTCAGATTTAATAATGTCTTTTAAATGATAAATACCCAGTTTTTTGCCATTCATGTCAGCTAACTGATATGCTACTGGAGAAATTTTCCCAATAATCTTGCTCCTAATGAATTTAGGTGCTAATTTTGCTGAAAAGTGTTTACTTGCATCTGATAATACGAATGATCGCCTCCATACGGTTTCCCCAACCCTAAATTGAATATCTCTACGACGCAAGTTGTAGTTCAGCTTGTTACGTTCGTATGACTGCCTTAATGATGTTCGTACCTGTGAAAAAATGTCATTTAATTCCTCTAAACCTGACGCCCAAGAGTCACGCTTAGCAAACGTAATTTCTTCAGCATTGAAATCAGTGCCTAAATAATCTTTTCCTGAAATGATGATCTCTCTGCCAAAGTTGAGAAAGAACGGAGTGTAACCTGTGACTTCATGGACTGCAGTGTTAATGGCTAACTCAATTTCTGGAAGATGATTCGCCCAGGTTCTGTGGTCAGATCCAACATACGAACCAAGCGCTGCTACCAAAACCTTGTTAACCCGTTCCACAGGATTGTTCTGAGGATGATATCTGCAGTTATAAAACAGGTGACGAATATGAAACTTATTGGCTAAAGCTTTCATATCACGTGAAATGTATTGAGGACCATTGTCCAACACAATGGTATCCGGAACTCCAAACTTCAGGAAAATTTCATTCTCTAAAATGGAAACAATATTCAACCCAGTAGCCTTCCTCAGCGGGAACAGCCTCGTGTACTTAGAAAAGAAATCAGAAACTACCAAGAGATAAGTATAACCTTTCTTGTATGAACTCGGATAAGGCCCAAGTAAATCAGTTGCAATCATTTGCCAAGGGCGCTGAACCAACTTGGAGTTTCCCATTAGACCTGGCGGTAACAAATTAGTACTCTTGTAACCTAAGCATATCTGACATTTACCGATGAAGGCTCTTACATCAGCAGACATTTTAGGCCAATAATATTTGTGTCTTATTCTGTTCAGGGTTTTTAAAATCCCAAAGTGGGCGCAAGTAGGAGGAACATGGTGCTGTACAATTAAACTATTCCTGAGTTCCTTCGGAACTACCTCTTTCCAGTCGTAAGACCTATGTAAAGCTTCCATACTCTGGATATGTTTATAGAGCCTATCGTTAGTAATTCTCCACGCCGGATACTTCTCAGGATTGGCCAAAATTTTCTCCTTTAATTTGACGTACCATTGGTCCGATGTAGAAAATTTTTGACTGATCGTATTAACCTGTAAAGGATCCCGTGATAACGCATCAGGAATTACATTGTCCTTACCGTTCCTATGAATAATTTCAAAATTGAACTGTTGTAACCTGACTGCCCAGCGCGCGAGCCGTCCTGAAGGCGATTTTAAACTGGTCAACCACTTCAGGCTGTAGTGGTCTGTTATAACCTTAACCGGAATAGGCGAACCCTCAATATAACCCCGAAATTTTTCCAACGCGAAAATCATAGCATTTAACTCTCTTTCTGTGGTAGAGTGGTTCCTCTCTTGAGCAGAAAGTGTTCTTGAAATGAAAGAAATAGGGTGTTCTAACCCCTTATCATCCATTTGTGAAAGATATGCACCGAGCCCTACATTTGAAGCGTCTACGCTAATCGTGAACGGTTTCTTGAAATCAGGACATGCGAGAACAGGAGCAGATACAAGAATGTTTTTAAGTTTTGAGAATGCTAATTGCGCTTGATCATTCCACACAAATTTCTTACCCGCGAATTCTTTCTTTGTTAAATTATACAAAGGTGACGCAATGCTAGAAAAATTGAAAATGAATCTCTTATACCACGAGAGTACCCCAATAAATCTACGTAAACTCTTTTGTGACGTAGGGGTCGGAAAATCAGCCTTGACTTTATCCGGATCTGTGCGGAGACCTTTGTCATCAATGACAAAACCTAGGTATTTGAGTGAGTCCCTGCAGAAAACGGATTTCTGCACATTAATCGTAAGACCAGCGGCCTGTAGTCTCTGTTTAACCTTCCTCAAAAGATAAATATGTTCTTCGAAAGATGAACTAATAATGATGATGTCATCTAAGTAACAAAAGACTTTGCCATCAAATTCAGGCCCTAACACTTTATCCATCAACCGCATCATCCGGGAGCTAGCACCATGTAAACCGAACGGCATTGTGACGAAATGAAACAACCCTCGCTTGGGTATCGTGAACGCGGTTTTCTCCTTAGACTTTTCGTCTAGCAGAATTTGGAAAAAGGCATCATTTAAGTCCAAAGTTGATAGAAAACGAGCACCACCTAAGCTATTGAGAATGTCTGAGATTAACGGTAAATTGTAGGCGTCGCGTTTCGAGACGGCGTTTAAACGTCTGCTGTCGAGGCATAGCCTGAATGTGCCATTTTTCTTAGGTACCAGAACAATGGGATTATTCCACGAGCTGTTGCTCGGTTCTACCACACCTAACTCTAGGAGTCTGTCAAGTTCCCTAGGTACTTCCGGAAGTAAGTGCGGAGAAATGGGATAAACCCTTTGTTTGATAGGAGGCACATCACCCGTGTCTATGACATGATGTTCTAACCCTGTCCTGCCTAACCGATCTCCTGAGTAATCCATGTACTCCTGAACTACAACGTTCAAGACGGAGCGTTGGGATTGAGATAAATTTTTCTCACTATCCAGCCCAATACTATTCGATGCTCGAACACTACTAACAGAATCATTACAAGACATTAATTTTGAAATCTTAGGACAGATGTTGAAAACTTTCCAAAAGTCACAACCCAGAATAATGTCAGATTTAATGTCTGGCATAATAACAAAATTGAACGTTCTAACAACATTTTCAAAACGCACCGGGAGAGCTATTTTGTAAGAACAGGTAACCGAATGACCAGTCGCCGATACTAGAGCGAAATCAGAGTCCAATTTTGACAAATTGAAACCTAAATCTAAAAATTTACGATGAAAGTTATTTCCTAAAATCGAAACGTGCGACCCAGAGTCTAGAAGACCAGAGTAGCCTGTGCTCAAAACTTGGAAAGAGATGTAAGGACGGCCGTCCCTGTTGGCCGCTCGCACCTCCTTCGAAGTCCTTAAATTCTTATAAAAATCTCTTACGGTATCCAGCCACAAAACCCATTCCCGTGAAGTAATCTCGGCAAACGCAGACGTCATAGCGCCCACCG
Source organism: Limnephilus marmoratus (assembly GCA_917880885.1). NCBI lineage: Eukaryota > Metazoa > Arthropoda > Insecta > Trichoptera > Limnephilidae > Limnephilus > Limnephilus marmoratus. The sequence continues at coordinate 16,506,638 of OU862906.1, forward strand.
ACAGGACCTCACGGGCCATCAGTTTTTTTTGAGGACGGCAGCCGCAGAGAGGAGCCTTGACCCCCGGACGCCCGCAGCGAAAGCAGTGCACCTCCCTAGAATTCACATTTGACGGGTTATGCAAAACATTCGAAAAATTACGACGGTTATTCCTGAAATTGAAATTAGGATCGGCAGAATTTACATAACCATCTCTATTGTTAGAATAATTGTTTCTAGAAAAATTCAAATTGTTGCAATCTCTGTTATTATTACTATTGCCAGCATGGTTGTTCCTAGACATATGTAAATCATTCGAATACCTCTCATTGCCTCTATTACCAGAAAAGTTATTTCTAGAAAAATTAGATTTACTGTGATTCCTCTCATTGCCTCTGTTACTAGAATAATTAATAGGATGAGAATTACTAGTGTTTGATCTGTCGTTTGAACGGCTGTCGGCCAACTCAATCATCCTACCTAATTTTTTTAAGGTTAACAAATCAGGGATCTCTGAAAGAGAAAGTTTCTGAATATATCTTGGCAACATATTACTCCGCAAAATGTCTAGGATCTCATCATCCGGCAACCTAGTGGACAAACGATTATTCAGCAATTGAACACGAGTGATAAAAGAACTAAAATTCTCTTTCTGACCTTGAAACGTCAATCTTATTTGTGCCAATAACCTCTTTTCATGGTCTAACAGTTCAAATTCGTTTTTTAACGCAACCACAATGTCCGCCCAAGATGAGAAAGCAGAGCGGTTTACTCTGAACCATTGTAGCGCCTGGCCTGAAAACAATTCGACTGCAGAAGAAAAAAGAGAAGCATAACTTACGTTTCTAGCGACAGCAAGTTCTTCTACCCGTTCTAAGAAATTTCTGACATCCGCAGAGCCATCAAAGGTGAGGTTCCACTTGTGTACCGGAAACGACGGAAGTGACGGAATTGACAAAGCTGAACCGGACCCCGCCGGTGTATCATCCTGTTTCGCCATGATGAATTTTGCCGCTGTTCTACTTCTTGTACCTACTCCTTCATCCATAACCTATTTCTCGATTGTAGGGTAGAAAGAAAATTATTAGAATACATGCAACAACACGACATGAAAAATGACAATGCACATGCAATCACCAATTCTAGGAAAATAATAAATAATGTATGCTGCCAGCGAACTGAACAGCAAAAATGAGTTAATAGCGTAATAACGCCGGCGAGTTGACGGAAACCAAGCAACAAACTGTGTAAAACTATAAATTAATATAAACAGATCGGTAGGTTGGTTTGTGGGACGAGCAGTTATAAACCCAAGGAAAAGTGAGAATTAAATTAATAACAGATCGAGATGTAAAAACCATTTGATAATCGTGAACAACACTACCGCGAACACGTGCGAGAAAGAACAAACATAGACAGGTTCAGCCGAAGCGCGCCAATGTGACGTTAAATACTTACTTGTAATTCATACCCTCCAAACCTGGTCATCCATCCATGAATAGAATAAATAATCACATACAAAGACAGCAAGCAAGCCATGAGGTTAGGTAGCAATAATAAGTAGGTTTGGAACAATGTATAATTTATTATAAAAAAATCAAACCCTGCCCTTGGAACATATTATAATGATTAGCTATGAGACTCTAAGTTAAACAACGGAAATAATCATCAGGGGTGACTGGTTACGATGTATCGTACCCAGCTGTGAATGTTTAAAGTTTCTCGACGCGTGTCAATAAGAAAGAAATTATATTGTAACGACATAAGAAAATTACTGATGGGCGCCTGTGACGTAAAACGTAACATATTTATGAATCAGTAATCCCTAAAAATAATCTAAAAAGCACAATCTCGATCTGTTAAAAATATAAGTAATTTAAATCTCACTTCTCGTGATCCAAAATGTCCTGAGTCCAGCCATATAAATGCTCGTGCCACATAACCCTCACCGATCCTGGTAAATCCGTCAACTGCCGCGTCGATTCCTCTAGAAGCTTGTTCCCACCTCTCTCGTGCATTCAGAGTGCAAGGCTGCCAACCACAACGGTTAAATCCATAGAGCATTAAAATGCCATAGCGGTACCTACCGCTACAACATCACAAAATATCTGCTTCATATGAACAAAAAAATAAACTTAGCTAATTCGTATTTATGAAGAATTCCTTTGCAACATGTCGTATAATGATGTGACTGCAATTGACTTATTTAAATGTGTTACATTGTTTAGATTGTGTAAACATACTGAGAAGTGGGGAACAAATAATTTTCCTTACTTAATTAACTTGTGTTATATTAGGGTCATTCGTTCGTTTAATGATTTGTTATTATTCAAGTATAATTAAATTAAGAAAATTTTAATTGTGCAAGTAAATTTAATTTAATCTACGTGCCTACTTAGATTAAATTTGCTTGAACAATTAGAAAACAATAAACGAATATATAAAACTAATTAATAAAGTTAGGAAATTATAAATTTATTTCCCACTTTACAAAACCTTAACAATATAACACATTTACATTGGTCAATAGCAGTCACATCATCACTAAACGATTAAGAATACTAACATTAACATTTAATCAGATTCCTAAAACCATCTATCGATTAGCGGCTGAGTTGGCTTGGATCCCACCCTGCCGTTGCGTGTTCGATACCTCGGCTGGCTAAGTACTCCATCAAGACATAAGCAATATTTTTCAATGTTTACTGTGGCAGTAGTAGAAGTAGGAGATTTTCAAATATTATCAGGTTATTCTTAACCCGGGAATATTTGCTTTACTTTATTAAAAATAAATAATAATAATAAATGTGTGGAAAACAGATTTCAAAGTACCCCAAAAAATAGGGAATCTATTGTCACAATTATTTTCTCAGTAAAACGGTTTAACCGGTAACAAATCAATTTAGGCACCTTGAAAATTAAAATTTAGAATCCCATAAACATGTCGTCTCAAAGTGGTTTAACCACACTCTATAAAGGCCTTGTAAATCGGAACAGTTGTCACAATAATAAAAAATTTAAACACCGGCAGGACTTAACACTAACATTTCTATTTTTATTTTTTTATTATATGAACTTCTACGAATTAAATACCTAAACAATTAATGTCGTATGTTTTTTAATTATATGAACTTCTACGAATTAAATACCTAAACAATTAATGTCGTATGTTTTTTGTTCGTGTTTATTCATTTACCTACTCTGATTTATAAAAAAATAATGAATTATGTTACTTTTCCTCCAGTTAATGAAGGTACCATTTCCCCAGGCAGAAGCTTTCAGACAGATATACCAGGGAGAGCATTGAGTGAAAACCCTCCGGCTAAATTAATGTTTACATCTTTTCGCTATCTGACGTTGAAACAAGTGTAACGTTGTTTTCTGTACGAGCCAGTTTAGTCTAAGAAGTGATTAAAAGTAATTTAATATAGAAACTACGCGGATTGGAGGAATTCGTACAAATCTACTTGTTCAGGTTTAGAATTTAGCACCTTATTTGCAGAGATTAAGACATGGAATTGAGACATAGGATACTTTATTATGTAGATTGAACCAAAGTATATATTTATATATTATAAGCACACCATCAGGTTACAGGAAAAAACAGTCTTCATACGGAAAGCAATAACAATGGATCAAGAGTGATTGACTTTGCAGAATCAAGGAATATGATAATAGCATCAACACAGTTCCCACGGAAGAATATATATAAATGGACATGGACATCACCTGGCGGCAGATACCATAACCAAATAGACCATATCCTAATTGAAAGAAGAGGGGCGACCAGTATCACAAATGTAAGAAGCTACAGAGGAGCTAACTGTGATTCGGATCACTATTTGGTAGTAGCATCCTATAGATGCAGAATAGCAAGAGATAAAAGGTCTAATCAGCCAACTATCCCAAAGCTAAACATTGATGCTCTTAAAACACCAGAAGGATTGGAAAGATATCATGACGCATTTTCAACAAACCTACCAAACCAACTGAGTGATCCGCTCTCCCCAAATGATTTAGAAGAGGATTGGACCAATCTGAGAGATGCACTGCTGACAGCGGCGGAATCAGGCATTGAAAATAGACCAAGGTAGGCTAGAAATCCCTGGTTCGATGAGGAGTGCGTGCAGAGCGTTTGCAAGAAAAATGTTTTGAAAAAATTATGTATAGAAAGAGGAACTAGAGCAAAAAGACAATCCTACGAACAAGCACGAAGAGATGCTAACCATTTAATTAAAAGAAAAAAGAGATTGTATTTTAACAACATATTATTGAAAATGGAACATGACTTTGCAAATAACAATCCACGTGAGGCATATAAAGGCGTCAATGTATTTAAAAAGGGCTTCAAACCCAACACATCTCTGTGCAGAGATAGTAATGGAGACATAATAGGAGATAAGGAAAAAATCAAGACTAGGTGGAAAGAATATTTCCAACAACTCCTAAATCCCAATAACAACCTGACAGTCGAACCAACTCTCATTCCGGACGAGCTAAATAGTGATGAAACAACGAGAGCACCATCAATGGCAGAAATAAGGGCTGCCCTAAAGAAACTAAAAAACAATAAAACTCCGGGAGGAGATAATATCCCTGCAGAGCTCTATAAATATGGAAACGAACAACTGAAGAACCTGCTACACAATCTCATTGTGAAAATATGGACCGCCGAAAGAGTACCAGAAGAATGGAAAACTAGCATAATATGCCCCATACATAAAAAGGGAGACAAATTGAAGTGTGAAAATCATAGAGGAATATCGTTACTTTGTACGGCGGCGTATAAAATTTTCACAATGATTTTGAAAGAAAGACTAGAATATTACTCAGAAAACTTACTAGGAGAATATCAGGCAGGTTTCAGGAGGGGGAGATCCACCACTGATCAACTCTTCACTACTCGACAAATCCTGACAAAATGCTGGGAATTCGATATAGACATATATCAACTATTTGTTGACTTCAAACAGGCGTACGACAGTATAGACAGGGAGAAAATATATGAAATACTCCTAAATTTTGGAATACCGCCCAAAATAGTCAAGCTTGTAAAAGCAACAATGGTCGGCTCACGGTGTCGAGTAAGGATAGGAGGTGAAACAACGGAGGATTTTATCGTCTCCCAGGGGCTGAAACAAGGTGATGGCTTAGCACCCACCCTTTTCAATATTGTACTGGAGCACGTCGTGAGGAAGACAATGATCAGTACCGACTCAAACATCTGCTACAGAAGCAATCAAATAGTTGGCTACGCAGATGACCTTAACATTGTCGGAAGATCCCTACAGGCTGTAAGAGAAGTGTTTGACCCTTTGGAGACTGCGGCAAGAGAGGTGGGTTTGCAAATCAATGAAAATAAAACAAAAATCATGATGCAAACCAGAACCCCTCACCGCAGAATAAAAGATAAAGTGAAATTTAAAGACAGTGATAATTTCGAAGTGGTCGAAGAGTTTACCTATCTGGGCTCCATCATAACGCAGGACAATGAAGACCCAGTAGAAGTAAGAAAGCGCATTACAGCCGCTAACAAAACTTACTTCGCGTTGCTGCCAGTGTTCAAATCCCGAAACGTCCATAGGAAAACCAAAATAACGTTTTATAAAAAAATTATCAGAACGGTCTTGGCCTATGGATGTGAGGCGGGAACACTGACAGCAAAGTCAGCGGAACAGCTGGACATCTTCGAAAGAAAGGTACTTCGAAGAATCTTAGGAGCGGTGTGAGAGGGATAGGCATGGAGAATCCGCCACAATAATGAGCTCTATGATATTTACCAAGCTCCCAGACTCTCCACCCATTTAAGACTCCAAAGATTAAGATGGGCCGGACATGTGCACCGAATGCCAAGCACACGAGTACCGAAGAAGGTTCTGACAGGACACCAGGGAGGTAAACGAAAGGCGGGCAGACCTAGATTGAGATGGGAGGATGATGTCAGGAAGGATGCAAGAGGATTACTCCATGTTGCAGATTGGAAGACGACGGCCGAGGACAGAGGGCGGTGGAGGCTTATTTTGAAGGAGGCCAAGGCTCGAAATGGGCTGTAGCGCCATTGAAGAAGATATATTTTTTTTTAATTGGTAGCTGATGATGCGGCGCTGATTTCCAACAGTATGGAAGATCTATAGTCTCTCGTGTCTAGGATGAACGAAGTATGTATGAAGAATGAGTTAATGACGAATGTAAGTAAGTCTAAAGTCATGGTATTTGAAAGAGAGAATACGAAAACAATGTGCAACATAGTTGTTAATGATGTACACTTGGAGCAGGTGGATGAATTCGTGTATTTGGAAAGTATGATTACGAGAGATGGGAAGGCTGATAGAGATATTGAAAGAAGGGTGAATGCAGGTTACTCTATTAATGGAGGACTGGACGCCGTTGGCGCCAATAAAAAACTACCAAAAGAAGCGAAGCTTCTTTTTATTTACTGAAACATTTATTTATTTATTTATCTATAAAAAGTATGTTTGTATTACATTATTCGATGCCTGTCTCACTAGGGTATACCTGTGTTGAGACAGGCGTAGAGGTACATAAATGAGTATCATACATAAGAATATTTAATTACAACATAAGAATATTTAAGGTAAGATACATACTGATTTATACAATTCAAGCAGAAAGATGATTAAGATTGAGTGTTAATATCATAAAGAGAGCATTATATAGGTGAAGAAAGAGATGAATAAAGTAGTAAATCCTTTTGAATCTATATAGGGACTTAAATTATACATATAGGATTTTACAATTTTAAGTTCTTTAATAAGGGTAAGGACATACGTGAGATGGTAATTCTGTCTATTTGTACTCTATTTTACAGATGTTAGCAGTAGTGTGACGTCCAATACTTAAAATCCATTTCTTTATATCTTGTTTGTATTTGGTCATTGATTCAGTTTGTCTAATCGTGGCTGGAAGTGTATTTTGTAGTTTGCAAGCTATGTATTTAAAGTGTTTTTGTCCAAAGGTGGTTTTAGAAAAGGGAGTTTGGAGAAGTTCTTTATTTTTGGCTCGGGTATTGTGTATCATTTGTGTTGGTTTGTATAGGATTTTGTTGTTTTTATGTAAATAAAGTAAGATGGATTTTGCGTAGAGCTGTTTAATGTCCATAACGTTGAAAGTATTGAAGATCGTATCGGTGCTGGTAGTGAGAGGAAGTTTAAGAATTATTTTTATTATTAGTTTTTGTGCTTTAATGATGGGGTCGAGGGCATTAGAATAAGTGTTACCCCAAGCTAAAATTCCGTATTCGATGTGAGATTGGCACAGTGAGTAATACACTGTTTTTAAAAGTTGTAGGTTAAGGAAATTGCGCGTTTGTTTGAAAAAGTAAATAGATTTGCGGATTTTGTTTGTAGTGTTAAGTATATGTTGCTTTCAATTTAGGTGTGTATCAAAGGTTAATCCTAAATATTTGATAGTTGCTACTTGTTCTAGGCATGGGCAGTTGCAATTCCGGTTCAGAGATGAGTTATTACATTCGTGTATTTTTAATTTTGGGTGTAGGTTTGGTTTTGTGATATTGGTAAGACTAGACAGTAAGTATTTTGTTTTCTGTATGTTAAGAGTTAATGTGTTCGAGTCAAGCCAATATTTAACCTTTTGAATTCCTACCTCCGCTTTAGAATATACGGTAGGCCAATCTTTTGCTTGAAATAGTAGTACAGTGTCATCGGCGAAACTGACAATAGTGGCATCGATATCTAGGTTACACAACTCGTTAATGTATATTAGGAAGAGCGTTGGACCTATAACACTGCCTTGTGGGACACCGTAACTAATAGGTAAATTCTGACTCTTTGTAGCTCTGAGTTTAACGCATTGGGATATGTCAGATAGGAAACTGGAAAGGAGGCTTAATTCATTATTCCTAATACCTATGTTGAACAATTTGCGTTCTAATTTGATGTGTGATATTGTATCAAACGCTTTACACAGGTCGAGAAATACCGATAGACATTTCGATCCCTTATCAAGGTGGCCAGAGATGTGGTCAGTGACGGTGGCTATGGCATCGTTTGTACTTTTATGGTTTCTGAAGCCAAATTGCCGCGGCGATAGTAGGTTGTTGGTTTCCAGATATTCCATAAGACTATTATTAACGATCTTTTCAAATACTTTAGACAGGGAATTGAGTAACGTAATAGGACGATAATTACTAATATCAAGTTTGGAGCCTGTTTTGAAAATAGGGATAATAAGACCTTATTTTAGAATGGCGGGAAACAATCCTTGGCGAATGCTAATATTCAGCAGATGAGTTAATGGTTGTATTATAACCGGGGCAATTTTTTTAAGAACACTGTTGGGTATTTCGTCAATGCCGGTGGATGAAGAGTTTTTTAAAGAGTTTATTACCGTAGAAACTTCTTTCTCTGTAACCGTTTTGAGAACAAATCGGGTTGGGAATTCATCATTGGAAGGGTGAACGCTAGGATCCAGCATATGGTTGCTTGATTGGATTTTTGTTGCTAGTTCTGGACCTATATTTGCAAAATAACTGTTTATATGATTGACAATTGTGTTGGGGTTCGATGTAAAGTCTACGGTGATATCATTGATATTGAGAGAGTTTAAGGCGTCGGTGGCTTTATTTGAATTGGTAGCTTCCTTGAGGACTTTCCATATTTTTTAAGGATCGTTGTTGCATTCGGATATTTTTTTATTGTAGTATAGATTTTTGGCTTTCCTTATGACTTGTGTGCAAATATTTCGGTATCTTTTGTAGAAATTATGAAGTGTAATATCATATGGATTCGTGGCACATTTTTTATGTATGGAATTGCGTTTCCGAATGCAGTTGATGATAGTGTGATTAATCCATGGTTTGAGAGGTTTGATAGCTCTAGGAATGGTTTTTGTGGTGGTTTTGGTGTTTTGAACAAAGGTTTCTTGTATGTAGGTAGAGAAGTAGTTCCATGCCTCATCTATGTTTGCTATCTTATAGAGTCTGTCCCAGGATTTAGAACTAATCGCTTTGTTGAGGTGGTCATAGTTAATTATTTTCTTTGTTATTTCAGTTGATGTTTTGCTTTGAACTTTGTGTTTGGAACTCATTTTGAAGGAGGTGGCGTAGTGATCTGTAATTGATGACATGTGGATTTCTGAAGTGTATTAGTTTGATGTTTTAACCATAATATGGTCGATGCAGGAGGAAGAGTGTGGTGTACATCGTGTAGGTGAGTTTATTGTACTTTCCATTCCGTGAAACATAATGGTATTTAAGTAATCTTGGCACTGGGGATGTTCGTTGTTTTTTAGAATATTAATGTTGAGGTCTCCAATTAAGACTAGGTTTTTTGTTTTTTTTAGCTCGGTAAGATAACAGTTTAAGTCTCGCAAAAAGGGGGAGATGTTAGGTTTGGAAGGAGAGCGGTAAATTGCAATAATACATGTGTTTATGCTGTATGTTATTTGAAGACAGTTGGAGTTCGTAATGGTGATTTCTTTGACGTTATATGTGTTGGGAGTGTTGTTTAATGTATATACTACTACGCCGTCGTTTTGTCTGTAGTGATTCGAGGTGTGATGGTGGGTATAATTGGGGATGTTTTTGGGAGTATAGTAAGGTGTTAGCCAACATTCTGTCAAGATAATTAGGTCATATTTGGTTTTAGTAAGTTCGAGTTCGATGAGAAAATGGTCAAAGTTTTTGTTTATCGATCTAATATTTTGATGGTAGATTGATAGGTCTGATTTGTTAGACTTTATTTTGGTAGAAAAAGAATCCATTTTTGTATGATGTGTAGATTGTGAAGAAATATAAGAGGATAATTACCCAATATTTTAAGTTATTTTTTTTAAATCATCTACATGTTTTATATAAACAATTTTTTCGTTTGTGAGGCGCCTCATCATGATTTTACCATCCTTGTACCAGACATAGGTATAGTTTTTTTCTTTGGCAAATTTTTTCGTTTGCCATAGAAGTTCTTTATGATACGCGGTAAGTTCTTCTCCAATGTAAATCTTGTCTTGGGCGAGTCCTTTTATGGCAGCGTAGTTGATGTTTTTTCTTAAAGCGATGAGGTTGTCTCTTGCGGTTTTGTTGTTGAAGTGAACCAGCAGTTTGGGGGGGGCATCAATACGTCTGTCCGGAATTCTTTTGACATCGGTTATATTATCTCCATTTTTGATCTCCAAACCAGCCGCTGCAGCCACTCTTTTGACTATTTCAGTCGCCTCTTCGCCACTTGATTGTTTGATACCTGCTGTCTCCAAATAGTTAGATCGGAATTTTGATTCTAATTCAGATACTTTAATTTCAAGATGTTTAATAATAGTATTTTTGCCTAGTTGTTCTTTTTTGAAGTTTTCAATTTCACCTTCTATTTTTTTGTTTTGTAAGAGAGTTTGGTCAATCTTTTTTAATAGTTCATCATACTGGTTGCTAATAAATTCGATGCTTTTTTGAGTTTCTGAAGTGATTTTTTCCATTTTAGTGATAATTTCTTTTTTTATATTATCCATGTTTTTATCAATGTGCAGGATAATTTTTTCCATAATTTTGTCGTCTAATTCAAGTGCTCCTTTTCCTACACCTTTGGTCGTCTTATTAGGATTGGTGTAGTCCTCTTCCGAATCGCTAGATGTCGCTTTTTTTTTAGATTTTTTCTGCCTATTCATCTTGTAAAGGTTTGGATCTCGGGTAGAGATTTAGAAAAAATAAAAATATCTAAATTCTTCCGGAATAGGTGGGGTTCGAACTTGGTCCGTTAGGTGTGGTTGAGCGAGCGCGCTAGCCACTACACTATTAATCACATATGACGTAGCGTGAAGAAAGTGCGATATTAATTGACTTAGATGCACTAATTGACAGATACGTTTGTAATAAGCGAATTTTTGTTTGGGCAACAATATTCACTTAACTGTCACTTGTAAAGTTAATTTAAAATGATTTAAACACTGTACGGGACCGCTCATAAATCATTAACGTAGATTTTTCGCTGAATTGAACTTTACGAAAACATTTGCCGATAAAATTATTGTTTTTACTGTATTATACGCAATAAATTTATATGATCTATGAGGTATTTAGGCGTGCACTCTGTGTGAAATGTATGAAAAGATTTGATGATTTATTATAATTACAATTTTACAACATAATATAACGATAATATTTCAATCGCTCTCCTAATAAAGCAGTTGCTTGTATTTAGGAGAGGACAACTAAATACTTTTACATCTAAGTATATAAATTTAAAAATATTATTAGAAAAACTTATAGTAATTTTATGAGAAAATACGATACATGTCATAAAATCATTGGTTAGTTAACAAATGATTCAAAGGATTGATAAAGCAAAACATATTTCTAAACAATAAGTGAAGTTATGAGGTGGTACCAGAGTATTTCAATTTATAATGGAGCCGTCCTTAATGGAGTACTGGTACCTACCCTGATGTATGGCAGTGAGGCATGGAACTGGCAGAGGAAGGATGAAAGTAGATTGAATGCTGTAGAAATGAGATCCCTGAGGCGTATGCTTGGCAAAACCAAGTACGATCGTGTTAGAAACGTGGATATCCACAAAGAATGCAAGGCTGATGTAAGCGTAATGAGTAAGATTAAGAAAGGAACGCTCAGATGGTTTGGGGCATGTAGAGCGAATGAACGAGGAAAGGAGTGTTAGATGAATACATTGCCCAAATGTGAATGGCAGAAGAAGTCGGGGACGCCCGAGAAAGACATGGCAAGACCAAGTGAATCAGATACTTGAGTCGAGTCATGTCAAGAGTCAGAATAATAGAAGAGCATGTATGAGATGAAGTACGAATGTGAACGAGGCAAGGAGTGTGTGCCAAGACCGAGTTGTGTGGCGATCCGTCCTCTCTGCCTACCCCTGCGGGAAACGGCGTGATGGTTAGTTAGTTAGTTTTCTGTAAACATTCCAATCATACTCTTCAATCACCCCAAAAACAAATAATTAAAATAGATGTTCAGAGTTCAAGTTAATCAAACATAATACACATCAAAACAAACATAATCACCCTACAAGAAGAAAAACCGAAATAAGACTTCACTTTCGAAGTCAAAATCACAAACTCTATACTATTTAGAATGTAAAACATTCCAAAAATATATAAAGGAAGAAGACAATGTGATAAAATTTAAAATAAGACGTGGCGAATTATTGTGAAACGTAATTTTTGATTTTTGTAATTTGTAAAGTTCAATATGTAATTTTAAATAATTGTGTACGTTATTTTTCACTTCATGGCTATATAAAGTAGTGATTTTATATCGCAGATTATGTTCATACGAACTGTTTTAAGTTAAATTATGTAGAGTTACTAATACAAATGTTGGAAAAACAGTTTACCTAATTTATAGTTGTTAATTGTATAATATAGTTGATTGTATATAATATAGTTGATTTTATTCTTTTTATATTTATTATATTTGCAGCCTTCATGACAGATATTACATAATCATCACCTGCTTAGATTGCTTCTTTACGAAACATACCAACACCATCATCTTTTATAACATCTTTTATATCTATAATAATTCACTTTTCTCATTTTTTTCTTTTCTATGTGCTTGTAGTGGATTCAACCTTCATCTCGAAGAAAAATACGCATCATACTCGAATTATCAGAACTCACAATCTCCTATACAATATATTAACAAAATACTGATTAACAACACCGTAATTTACACTTTCTATTTTTACTTTTTGTTTGCTGACTTTTCGCAAAAGAACTACGGGTTCACCACTACACATCATAGTAAATTTAAACATAATTATGTTTCAGTTACCTTCGGATAAATGCAATGATTCTGGTATTAGCATTATTTCGAATATAATTCGAGATCTGGAGAATTTAAGCAACTATAACTGGGACTCATATAATCTAAAAATCATTCACCAGAATATTAGAAGCATATCGAATCTCGACGACTTTACAATTTTTCTTGATCTATTTAATTCCTCTTTTGATGTTATAATATTAACTGAATGCTGGTTAAATAAATACTACACCGTAAAATCAATCCACAATTACTCTGAATATCACACCACAACTAACCTCAACAAATCTAGTGGAATTGTTATCTACATCAAGGACGGAATTAAAGCTCATGTAGAGGAAATTCCTTTAGCACAATCAAACTGTATGAAAATAGTATTGAATAATAACATATGCATATTTGCCATTTACAGATCTCCTTCCTTCATCGATATTGACCCCTTCCTGTTTTCATTGCAATCAATTTTAAACAATGCTAAAAAATTTGAACAGCAAATTATTATGGGAGATTTAAACATTAATACTATCCCTGATAACCACCGTCAATCAATCGATTATCTATGTCTACTTGCGGAAAATGGTTTCACACAGACTATTTACAGCTTTACTTGTGAACAGGGCTCGAGTAAATCTTGTCTTGATCACATCAATGTGAAAAATATAACTTTATTGACACTTTTGTTATACACTCAACTATTTCAGACCACTGTACAACATTTCTTTGTCTTAAAAACTCGAAAATTAAATACTTTGCTAAAACTAATTTCAATAATTTAATTGAGGACTTGAGCGCAGAAAACTGGCTAAATGTTCTAGATCAATCAGATACTGACTTAGCAATGAAAGAATTTATTACCAAACTACACGAGTATATATCAAAATACACAAGTAATTTATTTATTTATTTATTTGCTTATGTTAAAATTGCTACATATTATAATGTTACTGGTCTTCCATTAAAAGCCTTAGCTTGTGGATGGAAGAAGAGTCGACATTTCATATATTATGTACAAATACCGTCACGTGTACAGTTAATACAATGCAGTTAATAAAGTTAATACATTTCATATAAGTACAATTACTATTTACTATAGTCATGTATTTCAATATATATGTAGGTGTAGTTAATACAGACACATGGCAATCAGACCCGTTAACTAAAATATGCAAACATATATGTATTCAGTAAGAAAAAAAACAAGTATGATTTTTAGTGTGACATTCTCTAAAATACTTTTTGATGGAGTTCAACAATTGAACTTTGTTCCTAATGCTTCTGATTTCAATTGGTAGTTTATTGAAAAAGAATTTTCCTTGGTGAGCATAATGGTGTTGGGCAAAAGAAGTGTTTAATTTGGGGCACACAAATACATGTTTAAGTCTAGTACGATTTTCAGTTATGAATGCGTATTTATCTTTTTCTTTTATAATTTGTACAATTGAATTTTTTATAAATAAGTTTTTAAATGTTGGAACTTTGAATTCTTCGAATATGTGATCAGTTGGGAAGTCTGGAGGTTTTTTTAGTATAATTAGTTTTTGAACAATTTCTATGGGGGTCAGACTAGTTTTGTAAGCTGCTCCCCAACTGATAATGGCATACTGAAGAATAGACTGTACTAATGCGTAGTATATTGAGTACAGATTTTTTGTTGATAAGAAGTTTCTTATCCGTAAGAATATATGAATTAACTTCCTAACTCTTTTTATTGTATGGGCGATGTGATCTTTCCATTTTAGGTTTTTATCTATGATTATTCCAAGATATGTAATTTTATCCGCTATTTTCAGAAGTGAATATTTTTGTTGGCAGTGATTAGTATCATGTTGTGCGAGAGAATGATTATGTAAGAATATTTGAAGATTTGGAGGTACAATGTTAGTGCTAATTTCGAAAGGAATGAAATATGTTTTATCACTATTTAACGACAAGAGGTTATTGTCAAACCATATTTTTAGATTATTTATGTCTTCTGTAGCTAATAAAACCGTAATATAACAATAATAATATTATAATATTCTAATATAACCGTATCTAATAAGCAAATTAAATTCACACCATGGATCACCCTGGGACTAGTTAAATCGATTCACAGAAGAAATCATCTTCATGAAAAGGCAAAAACATATCCTGAGAATTTGGTATTACAATGTTATTATAAAAAGTATAGGAATTTGTGTAAGAAATTAATTACATCGGCGAAAGAAAATTATTATAAGAAACTCATTTACGAAAACAACTGCAATCCAAAACGTTTTTGGGATACCTTTCGCAACATAACCAAATCCAAAATCAATAAATCTTCAGAAATTAAATCGTTATACATTAACACATCAAACTCTGAAGTCCCCAAAGATATGGCAAACTTGGCAAACTGCTGCTTTTCATCTGTGGGAGACACACTTGCTAAAAAAATTCTCGATAAGTGTAAGAAATCAGAAACCGCTCTCGCCAATTTAACTATCCCTAATATCGGTCACAAAATAGACTCAATCACAACGTCATCTAACGAAGTCATGAAGATAATTGACGACCTTAAGTCATCAAAAGCATGTGGTCCCGATAAGATTTCATCAAATCTTCTAAAAATCATTAAACATTAAAGGATACATAGCCTTACTGATTGCGTTCATTGCGGTGACCCTTGAGGTGATTTTCCACGAAAACGGCGCTATATAAATTAGCCAATTATTATTATTATTGCGAATCTAAGCTTTAAATCAGGGAAATTTCCTAACCATTTAAAGCAGTCAATCGTCATTTTACTGCATAAAAGTGGGGACAAATCACTGATACATAATTACCGGCCTGTTTCCCTGCTCAACTCTGTCTCAAAAATTTTGGAGAAAATTGTAAAGAACCGTCTCATCCATTATCTAGAAAATAACAACATCCTTTCTAGTAGACAATTCGGCTTTCGCAAAGGTTTAAGCACTGAAAACGCCATCGCTAATTTAACAAAAATCATCTCTAATAATCTAGATAAAGGTAGTAAATGCATTGTACTTATTTTAGATCTATCTAAAGCATTTGACACTATCTCGCACAAAATTCTGCTGAATAAACTACAGCAAATTGGGATACAGGGTCAAATTTTCAAGTGGTTGGTTAGTTACCTAGAAAACAGGAGCCAAATAGTGGATATTAAAGGTACTCTAAGTGATCCAGCCAATATTAAATATGGCGTACCGCAAGGAAGTACTCTAGGTCCCATATTGTTTAATGTTTATATAAATGACTTATGTAATACTTCCTTTGCAGACCACATTATTACATTTGCTGACGATACAGTACTTTTATTTGAAGGCAAAACCTGGAATGAGTCTTGCAGTAAAGCTGAATTTGGCATAAACAAAAACAGTGGCTAGATAGTAATCTCCTCACTCTAAACTCGGATAAAACGAAATTCATCTGCTTCAGTTCAACTCAAGCGGGTCAACCACAAGAAATCCTTAACATTAGAATACACCATTGCAATGACATTGTAAATGCAATATCTTAGAATGTGTGGACAATATAAGATACCTAGGAATTATCATTGATAAATTTCTGAGATGGGATAAATATGTGGCGATGCATTATCCTTCGCCATCAAAAGAAGACACGAGAAACATCTAATATTCGCGCGGCGCCGGTTCTTGCCTAGGTACCTACATATGCCGATCGCGATGTACTTACTCGCCTGCCGTGCCAGCCCGACGATAATAATATCGCCACCGCCTAGAAAGGTCTCGAGACAGCACCGTACAATATCTGTACGGCGCGGAACATTCTCGTCAACTGTCGAAGGGTCGCGTATTACCTACCGTGTGGGTAATTACTCGCCGCAGCTATATAAGCAGCCGATCGCTCGCCCACTGCAGTCAGTCTCACACTAACCGTCGGTCAACAGCTCGTTGTAACAGATCTCCGCAGAAGTGCTCCTGCAGTACTCTACCATCCAGGGCAGCTTCCCGAGGTCCACCACCACGTCTCAGCTACAAGGCCCATCGTGTCTTCAGCTCCTGAGTTCAGCTACATCCCGCGACTTACAAGGCTTGCGTCACCTTCAGTCCAGGGATCAGCTCACCACTTCATGGCACCCCGAAGCTCACCGTGCTTCGCTGCCATAGAAACACGCTCCGCCTCGCCAGGACTACCTGCTGGTGGCTCAGCTCACCGAGCCACTCACCGTTCATCTTCGCGATTTAAAGCGTCGAGCAACGGCCTGAAAGATAGGTCATCTCCACCGCCATGGTGTCGAGCAAGTCGCTGACCTTCACCGCACCATCTCCATCACACCGCACGCCTGCAGCATCTCATCTACGGCACTCTGCATTACATCTTGTTACGGCTTTACCGACCTCCGCTA
The DNA here is from genome assembly GCA_917880885.1 of Limnephilus marmoratus. Lineage (NCBI taxonomy): Eukaryota > Metazoa > Arthropoda > Insecta > Trichoptera > Limnephilidae > Limnephilus > Limnephilus marmoratus. The sequence continues at coordinate 16,523,731 of OU862906.1, forward strand.
CGTAGCCCAATAAACGACTGGCTCATACATCGACTGCACGCCTTTCATTTCTCTCTACCGATCAGGCCCGCTCCCTCAAATATATAGCATTTACTTCCACAAAGGTCAGGAAACTTACACATCTGTTTATAGCAATAAAAAATTTTCTATGCGTAAATGATTTGAAACGAATTTACTTTGCAATGTGTAATTCCATATTAGACTATGCTTCCTTAGGCTGGGGCGGTTGTTCTAAAACTATACTCGATCCCTTAGCTAAATCCCAGAAATCGCTTATAAGAGTCATACTGAAAAACCTTTCAGGTATTTATTGTTATCAAGTTTAATTTGTAGAACTCCATTTTAATTTTTATTTTTTTATTATATAATCAATAATATTATTTTTTTTTTTTTTTTTTTTTTTTTTTTTTTTTTTTTTTTTTTTTTTTTTCATAAGAAGCAATTACTTTGTGGTTAGACATTATATTATAAAAGCTTAGACATTATATTATGAAGCTTGATGTAAGCGAAACCGGTCGATATGTAATATAATAAATTCGTGGTTAAAATACAAAGTATTTATTTTTATAATAATAATATTATTATTAAATTAATAAAAACAGTTTATTTTTAAACAGGTTCTGCTGTGTAATTATTGTTACGCGTGACAGCTGTTTCGCCTTCTGAAGGCATTATCAAACTGTACCTTTCAGGTACAGATTCATTGTTCGCAGAGTTTCGTGTTCTTGATGTAAGGCAATTATACATGAGGAAAATCATATTACATACTCAAAAACAGAGGCACCACTACGCTTCTGTAAAACACTGTCATAATACAAGACATGCAAAAAAAACCCAATAGTTCCGCCCACCACTTCCTCATCTTTAGCATAGAGACAATTCTCATACTTAGGCCCTAAATTGCTCAATCTCATACCTGATGCATAGAAGGCAAAGAGTACTAATATTCTGCGTATGCAGGTAAATAACTGGCTTCTGGTCTTGGGGAGAGCTGAATGCGAGAATATGCTAAACAACAGTAATTGAATTGTAATTTTTGTTTTTCTTTACATTTTAATTTATATTGGTATTATATTAGCATTAAAGTAACTGTATTTTTACATAAAGTAAGTTCGAAAATTTCTCAATTCTTCGTGATATTTTTCCTTAAAGGAAAAGTTCCTTCTTTACTTTCAGTTTTTTATTTTTCATTTTCTTATTTTATCTATTAACATTTCTTTAGTTTATTATGTCAAGTAAACAATAGTAAAAAATGTCGTGGTATGACTGAAAGTATACTAGTTTATGAATATATATTTGTATTATTTTACCAACAGAATTTCTTCATTCATTTTCATTTTCAAATTCATTTTTCTTGTTTAATCTATTAATATTTCTTTAGTTTATTATGTCAGCTAAACAATAGAAAAATTTCGTGGTAAAACTGAAAGTATTTTAGGATATGAATATACATATGTATTATTTTACCAACAGAATAGTCAACACTATAACTTACTATAATTTACATGTAAAAACATTATCATATTGGAATGTCCTAAAACGGGCATTTGCCTAGTTGGACATTTTAAGTTCATTATATTGTATTATGTAATATTTACAAACAAACAATAAATAAATTTGATCAGCCATGTGAAAAGCGTACCTACTCATAATTACTCATCTCTTTTGTTTGGAATTCGGAAATAATGATAATCATAGTAAAAAATTTAATTAAATAAATTATTTTTAAGAATCCCGCAAAAATTTTGTGTTCGCTTGTCAAAAACATCTTGAAAATAAAAACATAGCTACAAATAGTTCATCACATTAGTTAAGAATTTTGAACATAAAAACATAGTTTATTAGTTGTAACTAATTATGTATCAAATAAAATGTATAAACAAATATAAACGCGCGTACCCAAAGGATTTTAATCAGCGATTCCTGAGCATATTTTATTTATTATTATATATTAATATATGTACATAAAATATAATTATATGCTTATATTATTTAATAGTTTTACTATGCACAAGGTGCTAAGTTAAGTACTTGACTTACTTTAACCAGTGGTTCCCGACATAATTTGAAGTAAAAAATGTAAACGAACTTCGCCTTCGGTGAATTTTTTATGTCTTTTTCCAATTTTTTTTTTAAATCAAACTGAAAAAAAAACTTTCACATATCGTAACCGCCCAACCGCTCACCCTGCCGCTTTTCGTCCAATGCCAACTATTCTTTTATGTTTTTAGTTAAAAAAACATCGAAAAGGTAATCTTACATCAAAATTTAATTTACGTTTTTTTACTTCAAAATCACTGATCACACGTAAGTCAATTACGTTCCTTAACATCTTGTACATTTAAAAAAAAACATTAAAAATAGCAGAACCATACTCGTAGATAATATTTAATTCTAAAAAATTATTAAATTCTTTAACAAAAAACATATTTATGAGATGTCTGCGAATATAATGGTGACGAATAACTTTAAATTATATTTTTGGATATTTTTTGTGTTTATCGACAATTTTTAGTTGCACATATTTTGTTTATAGACAGCGAAGCATTTAATCTCTGGAATAAATATTTGGAATGTTCCAATATGGAATTCGCTTAAAAAAACAATAAAACGCACGTCATCATAGTTGTAAAAAATTTCATAAAATAAAATCGCCATTAAATTCTCACAAAATACCAGCAACGTTTTCGTAAAATAACAAAAACTGTTTTTCTGAATTATTTGAATATTCAGTTTCCATATTGTCCATTTAACGAAATCTGGAGGTGACCTAACGAAAATTTAATACAAAACGTCTTTTAATTGTTAAAAAAATAAAGGCGTAGAGTGAATGATGAAAAATGGGCTACGAGACATCTAAAGAAACCAAAATTAACTCCAATTTAGTATTTTTCTTTGTTTTCGTACGACGCTAAGCAAGATTAATCTTCCGACCGAATTAGCAAAGCTTTTAACCGTACCCAAATAAATACAAGAAAATCATTTCTTTAAAAAAAAACGAGCGCTTGAGGAATAATATTTCACAATTTCGCTCAAAATATTATGACACTTGTTTATCGTGCGGATCATCAAGCCACTAGGAAAACTTGACTTATCGAGGCGCATGGTTATTAGTTATTAATACAATATTGGGGTTGGTCAAAAGTACTAATTTCAATACTCTGGTTCAATGAACTCAAATTTCAAAATAGGAACTGATTTTGTGAATAATGCAGTCCAGTGATGAAGTATCTACATTTTTTAATTATTTTAATTGATGTTTTCAAAATTGGAACTGATATGTCAAAATTATATGTTGAAATTAAAAATCAAAGATGTGTAACAGTTCCTTTGCCGACCACATTATCACCTTTCCAGATGATACAGTCTTGTTATTTGAAGACAAAAACCGAAATGAATTTCGTTGTAAAGCAGAAGTTGGTATAAACAAGGCTAAACATGGCTAGACAATAACCTACTCATTCTCAACACGGAAAAAACAAAATTCATCCGCTTCAGTGCAATTCTAGTGTGGCAACTAAAGGAAATGCATAACATTATTATACACCATTGCAATTACACAACTACTTTAAACTGTATAAAATATCTAGGGAATATCATAGACAGACTTCTGAGATGGGACGTACATATAGACTCAATTTCTGACGAAGGTCAGAAAACTTACTCATCTTTTCCTGACTATTAGAAATATTCTCTGCTTAAAAGAGCTGAAAAGAACATACTGTGCCACGTGTAACTCAGAACTTGAATTTGCATCCTCAGGTTGGGGCGGATGTACCAAAACATTACTTAGCAAAAGCACAGAAATCACTACTAAGGGTCATCCTAAAAAAAACCTTCTAGGTAGCCCGGTGAAGAGAAAGGAGTTCTCGATGGAAGAAAAAAATATATTACACACACAAAAACAACGCCACCACTACCCCTCCATCGACCATTATCAAGTACCTCAGCATTCAAGGAGAAATCCTGTAGTGCCATCCCTTGCACAATGGCAATTTTATTTCATAAGCCAAAAATTATTCAACCTTCATGCCCGATACATTCTACGTAAATTCGTTATGATTGGCTTCTGGACTTACAAAGAGTCGAATGCGAATATATGATTATTAGCGGATAAACAAAAAATGTTCCATGCACTCACAACTTTTTTTAATTACCGAATGCTAGTCAATAAATTCCTAGCACAATTCCTAAAATTCACACAATATGTACTACATCTAAACACGTGTCAAATATATTATGTTCGTTATTTATTTTTGGGGGGTTAAACCGTGCAGCGCTACCTCCTTCTTTAGCCAACGTTTCGGACAGCATTACAGTGTCCATCATCGGGGCAGACATGGGCAGACGTGTCGAATATATCAAAAAAATTCTTTAAAAAAATAAATAAAACCTAAATTATTACACATAGTAACAACGAATAAATAAGACACCTACCTCATTTATTTATCTATGTAAATCTTAAAGTAATTTCTCACATATTATGTTGCCATGTACCTAGATTACACCGTTCACTTAGTCTTAAAAAAATACTACTTAGCAATGTTCATTTAGCTAATGAACTTATTATTACATATTATGTACATTAGTTTAAATTATTTATTTATTTATTTGTAAGAAACAGCTTTTATGTGATATACAGTGATAATAGATATACAAGTGAGCTGAAATCAAGCCACAGAAGTTTCTTATGCTAAAGTACATTGGAAATGAAGTTTTAATATCTTAAAATTAATTTTGGGTTATAGGAAGGGGAGACGAAGAGGAATATAGGAAAAGGATAGCAGGTGCTCCCGATACATTCCATACTCCAATCGATCGAACGCGTTAAAGTTATTACTAAAAATGTCAATGCTGTGAAATTTTGTATTATATTGTGTATATACACGAGGAATTGGGGATTTTTTTTCTAATATTTGTTCTACATGAGGGTAAATACAATAAATCGGATATCGGGTTGATCTTGATGGAATATGAAAATTTATTAAATTGGTAAGTTCTGGTGAGTCCAGACCAGTATTTATAATTTAAATAATAGGATTTGATCAAAAATTAGACGTCGTGTTTGGAGGGATTTGAAATTGTGAAATTTAATGGATTCGGTACAATTTGAGAAGTGAGTTTAGTTTGTAACTTACGTGTTTTTCAATATGGGCTTGGTATAAAGGAGTCCAGATCGGTGTACAGTGTTCCAAGTGCGGGCGAATATATGAGGTGTAAATGGAATATAGAGTGTTTATGTTGAGAAAGGGTTTTGCTATTCGAATTATAAATCCCAGCATTTTATTGGCTTTGTTAATGATTTCATCACGTGTATTACCCCAAGGTCCCTGAAATATTCTATTTCATTGATATGTGTGCAGTTCAATTTGTATACAAATGAAATTTTATTTTTGTTACGGGTAAATGTTAATTTATTGCAGTTTGAGATGTAAATAATAAGTTTGTTTAATTTGCAATAGACAAAAGGACGATTGAGGTCTTCTTGGAGTTCAATGCAGTCATTGATTTATTTAATAACTAAGTATATTTTTTTATCATCTGCGTATGCTAGATAATTAGCATTTAAAAAAAAACATTTGTGAATGTCATATATATATACATTAAATAATAACAGGCCTAAATGTGTACCTTGAGGTTATTATGATATGTATTATTGATAAATAAGTTGTAATGTAATAATTCCATGAAAAATATTCATGATAGAACATTAAAATACGGAAACAAAAGCGAGAACCAAAAAAAAACAATTTAAATCACTAAAAGGTCGGTAAAGTCAACGGGCAAAAAAAAAATATTTTTTTACTGTACTATCAGTAATCGTAACTTTATATTACGATTACTGCGAGCTATCTAATGTTAACTAAACCATGCAATTGATTGTCCTAAAACGGGAAATATCCTAGTTGGAGAGCCAAAGCTTTATTATAATGTATTTGCACTTTTGAATAAAATATATAAACGTTAAAGTCAAACAAATGTTTTTTTTAACTGTCTTGAAATCAGCTCCCAAAATCTCGCTAGGATATGAAGTCAGCGCAGAGCAGCGCAGCGAGGTGGCCGGGGTATGTTTCCACATTAATAAATCAAAGTTTCGCTAGGATATGAAGTCAGCGCAGAGCAGCGCAGCGAGGTGGCCGGGGTATGTTTCCACATTAATAAATCAAAGTTTCGCTAGGATATGAAGTCAGCGCAGAGCAGCGCAGTGAGGTGGCCGGGGTATGTTTCCACATTAATAAATCAAAATCTCGCTAGGATATGAAGTCAGCGCAGAGCAGCGCAGCGAGGTGGCCGGGGTATGTTTCCACATTAATAAATCAAAGTTTCGCTAGGATATGAAGTCAGCGCAGAGCAGCGCAGCGAGGTGGCCGGGGTATATTTCCACATTAATAAATCATGCAAATTGGAATAGATAACGCCTCTGATAGTGAATAATGATATCGAGATTAACATTGGTCAATATATCTTACAACCCGGAGAGGGGCCGTTGTTACCTTACAATGATGGATTGATTGCACAGAAGTGTTGTTGATTTTGTTTTTGCCACTGGTCGGATTAACTCAAGGGCCCAATCTAAATAATCAAGAAAATATTCAGCAAACAACTTAAATAATTAATTTGGGAGGCGGGTTTGGGTACCGCTGCCCCGAGAACCATTTAATGAATAACCTACACGCCTGCCATAGGTCGCCCAAGTGATTCGCTACGTTTGATAATTTAGCAGGGGTGCCCGGGTTCATGGGAGAGACTGGTTGAGGCAGTCCTTCGACGGCCGGCGTAGTGCAGAGGTAAGGCGCTTGACTCGCCTTTTGAAGGTCGCGGGATCGAATCCCGGCGTGGCAAATAAATTTTATTTGTTTAATTTGTGTTACAATTTATTTTATATTATACAATTTATTTGTTACAATTTATTTATTTTACACAATTTATTCATTTAAAATTATATATATAGTATATTTGCGGCAGGTTCCAGAGTGGAAGATACTCTCAGTATCGCCCTGGTGTAAGACCACCATTCAGAATTGAAACGTTGCTTGAAATGGCTTTTAGTCGTGTTTGGTGACCATATCTGAATAGCCAGGTACTTCTCCACCTTCCTCTTCCCTATCTCCTTCCCTCCCCACTACCTTTAGCCTCACAACATACCCCAATTGGGGATGCCATAGTCTCACTGGCTCCAGACGGGAGCAGTTGGGACTCTTGTGCGGTATTCATATAAAAAAAGTCCTTTTCACCTCTCCAGCCGGACTCTCTTGACCCATCGCCTTGTGCCGCAGAAGGAGGGATGGATTCGTACATCCGTCACTCCTGGGCCATTGTCCTCAGATTCCTATCCCTCATACATTTCTCTTTCCCAGAACTTCTTCTCCCTTTTGTCAATAAAAATACTCCCGCACAGTATCCCCAAAGATGACACAGGCCCTGAAGGATATTTACCTCAGGGCCTCCTTCGTGGAGGTAATGTAAAAGTAATTATTTTTATACCAGTATTTTCATGGTAAAATTAAGTTTTCAAGATTATATTGTTTTTTTTTCTGAAAAACCGGCGTAAAATTGAACGTGTTATTGTGTTGTTATTCGCTTGACATGATCGAAGGCCGCATGTTCATCTAAGCCGAAACTCAGAATTGTGGGAACGGAACGAAGTAGCCGAAACCGGTTGCCTCGTTCCTGTCCTATAATTTGCGGCATGGCTCACGCTTCTGTTCGCAAATTTATACGCACCATTAGAGATTTTGTATCATATGACGTCCCTAAGTCGTCAATTTCCTCCGCGATTGCGTCCCGATCGGTTATTCAAGTACCTCTCAATCAGACCGCGCGCCAAAATATCGCTCCTCAAAAATCACAGAAATTTATACCTTACATTGGCTTACACAATAACCAAGAAATTCATCGGTAAACGTGTTTCTGAAAATCAATAAATTGAATTTTCTACTTAATGAACTGTAAACAAAGTGTGTTGTGTCAGGCAGTGTTGTTACCAAAAGAAAAAAATCATCACACAACAAGTAATAAATATACAAGAAATGTGAGTCAATTAACATCACTATTATTTGACGGGTACCCGTAGCTCGTTCGTGGTGTAGTGGTAAGGGTGCGTTTCCATAGAAGCGGAGCTGAGCTGAGACTTACAAAAATTGACCAATATCATTGTTGTCTATCATCGAATTCCAGAGATTTGCTTGCTTCATCGATTTTTTCTGTCATGTTTTTGAGATAATGACGGCTAAGGTCAACACTATTTTTCATATCTGCTAGATCAAATTCTAATTTTTTTCTTATGTTTAGCGTCTCATCTTCAATTTTTTTGGAACAGTTGTTGCTTTAAATCCTCCATCTTTTTGTCGACATATTTTGTGAATTTATCATAGAGTTTTGCACCAGCATCAGTTTCAGTTTGTTTTGACCATGTTTGGACTTTATTGTTATTTGCCATTATGCCTGGTTGTGATTTTGACTGTGATGTTTGAGGGACAACATTTCAAAGAAAAAGTCAAGAAACACGAACCAATTGTTATAATTAAATCTAAAAAACATGAACAAAAAAACACAAAGACAAAAGAAGACATAAAGAACAATAAAAATCCAGTTGACGTGGGTCTGGCCGGAATCAAAAATTTAAAAAAAGGATCAGTTATAGTGGAATTAAAGAACACAGAGGCAACAAAAAAGATCCAAAAAGAAGTTATCATTAAGCTTGGGGATAGGTATGATGTCGATATTCCTAAACCCAAGAATCCAACAGTAAAAGTGATAGGAATTACGGATAAATATACCGCCAAAGAAATTGAAAATAAAATAAGGATGCAAAATGAATATATAGACAAGGAAAATTCATAAATATCAGTAAAATTTATAAAAGAAAACAAAAAAGTAGTGGATATAATAACTTGACTGTATTCACAGAAGTAGACGGAAAAACGCACTCTAAAATGTTAGAGAAAACGAAGATAATAATAATATTGGATGGAATAGATATGCTGTCTACGATCATCTCTCAGTTTTGAGATGTTTCAATTGCAACGGATATAGACATAAAGCAGGTGATTGTAAAAATAAAAAAGCATGCGGAAAATGTTCTAATGCACACGATACGTTAGATTGTAAGGAAGATATTGACAAAATCAAGTGTGGGAATTGCAAACTTACAAATGATAAACTTTCATTAAACTTAAATGATAACCACCATGCATGAAGCAAAGAGTGTCCTGTATACAAAATAAATATAGAATCGGAGAAGAGAAAAATAGATTTTTAGGATAAAAAGAAAAGCAACCATATACTACCTAAACATTTCAAGTCTTTTGGCTCATGAAAATGAAATTGAAGTATTATTACATGAACTCAAACTAGAAATTTTAGTGTTAAGTGAAACATGTATAACTAGTGATATTTACGACTCTGAAGTATCATTTATAGGACATTCAACTATAAGATGCGATTCATTTAGTCGGCATACAGGAGTAGTTGATATGATTGTTCAAAATAGTATATCTTTTAAAATAATATCAAATGAAGTGTGTGAAGAAAAAAATACATGGATACTGGCAGTACAAAAAAGAAAAAACTTAATTAAAGGAACATACGCTGTATTATATCACTAACCAAACCAAAGCCATTCAAAATTTTTGGATTTCTTCGTAGGTTGGTGTACTAAAAACATGAAAAATCAAGATATATTTTATGTAACCGGTGACTTTATCATTGATATGAAAGCCAAAAATAACTGCAGTAATAGACTTCAAAATTTATGAGAGTTTGCGTACTCTTTGCATATTTGCACAAGTCGTCTCATCGCTTTAATCGAAGGTGCAAGCAGCACCATGTCATCGGCGTAATTAATGTTGTTACTTCCTTGTCCGCAGATATGACAACCGATTCGTGTATCGTTCAACTCTTGTAAGCGGTCGTTAATGTACACATTAAATAGAGTTGGAGACATATTTCCCCCTTGCTTGACTCCGCTTTTAAGGAATAAAGGTCTTGAAGAAGCTCCTGCTCATTGAATGTGATTTTCCTGTTGTCCGTACCACATATCCAGCATATTGACCACTGCTGCTGGAACATCTCGGTTTATGAGTTTTTCCCATAGTAATTGATGGGAAACACGATCAAACGCCTTGCTGAGGTCAAGAAAACAAACATAGACGGTGGTTTTTCTTTTTTTGTAGTAGGCTATTGTTTGTTTTACTCCATAAATGGCCATATCGGTTGATGAGGCGCTCTTGAAGCCGAATTGGTTGTCAAGGGTAAGTAGTTTCTCTTTGACTAGCGCGAATAAGATTTTTCAAATAGTTTCGAAAGCATTGTCGCCAAGGAAATCGGTCGGTAATTTCCTAATACCGATGCATCCAGCTGATTGGATTTCAGGATTGGTACGATAATAGTTTTGCTCATATCCATCGGCATATGTGTGTGTCTTAGGAGGCTTGAGTACAGGGCGGCTAGAATAGCATGAAGTTGATCTCCTGCGTATTTTATGTGCTCAATACCAATGCACAGTGGTCCCGCCGTAGGTCATAGCCCTAATATATTGATGTCCTCATTATAGGGTGATTATTGTACGTAAGTAATGACTAATTACCAAACTAACTGAAGGTATAACAATAATCCCGGTTCCCCAAAGATTTCATTAGTTTTTCGGCTTCCAAAGTGATCTAATTGCGGGAAGTGCTAAATTACTATTATCTGGGCCTTTTTCAGTCACCGTCGTTACCGTTGCCAATTTGTTGGAATTTTTTATTTGCGAGTCTTGTTTTGCAGTTGTTTATTTGTTTTGGAATTTCAAGTTAAAGGTATTTTTAATTATTTTTATTATTTTTTGAACTTATAAATATATAGACTTTTGAATTGTATGCCTGCTACGCGCGTATACATTTGTTGGTTAAATTTAAATTTGTATTTGTGTTTGCATAAACTTTTAACTAGTAAGCAGTGACACAAGTTTTTTTTAATAAAAAATGTTCTTTAGAATAAGCAGTTTATGAAGCATCATTTTTTTGCTGCAGATTTTTGCATACTTCTTAATTATGCGTCATCTACGCCATTCGTATACCGTCGTAGAAGTTACGGTCTACGAAAAAACATGGATATGGTTGGTAAAGGTTAAGGAATTTGCCTCGGAAGAAGAAGTCTGTGATGTCAAAAGAGGTGTTAGAATTGTCATTAAACGTTTACAGCCTTACTAAAAAACCCAGTGAAAATTTTATTCAATTGACAAACGGCCGCGGTTGTGAAAACATTACTAATTAAAAATTTGTTCATTGAAAAAAATACACTTGGTTTACACGGCCTGAGAGGGTAGTTTATCTCTGTTTTTGTAATGATATCCTAACGAAATTTGAAATTTTTCCAAAGTATTTTGAATGTTCTATATATTTCTTATTTTTGAAGGTGCCGCAAAAACAAATACCATTTATGAAAACTAGATAAAATTACCTTTTAGATTTGTGTATTTAAAATACACTTTAGTTTTCAAAAACTGCCATATTTTAAGATCCAAACTCGGAAAAAATAGAAAAAAATTTCTTACCCAAACATTTTTGACCAAAATGTAGAGAAATTAAAAAAAATCAAAATTTCAAAAACACAGTCCTTTTATGTAATAAATTTGGAAGGAAACTATCACCTCACTTTTTCCTCGTGCATACAATAAAAAAATAATAAAAAATTTCAAAGTTTTTTTTATTGCCAAAAAAATAACTTAGAAATAATAACGGCATTTCAAACAGATTTCTTGCATCTCTAAAGACGTTACTTTCTTTGATAGGTTTACGAATACATGTGTTAGATATTAATATTATTAAAAAATATCACTTTTAAGAAATTCTCTTAAAATAAAGATCTTAAAATGTTAATTTTATCTTTTAAGTAAAATATCTATAGTTCTATATAACAATATTCTGACAGTCCAACTTTGAAAGTACGGCGTTTGTACAATAACTTATATAAACTGATGTAAACCACACACATAACATAGTAAATATATCATTTATGTGAATAGAAGAGTAAATTCGTCACTACAATAGAAATTATTAAGTAAAATCACAACATTTAGGCACTAACAAAATTTTTTGACATCCCGCCATAAAAGCACACAGCTTCATCGCGGTGCCGCGGCCGTTGAGAATTAATGCATAGGCGCGCCAATAATGCCCCTGGCGGAGAAAAATTAAAACAACATTCTTTCCTAGTAAATTAATACCATTTACAATGTTGTCAGATCTTTAATGCGTTTTTACAGCGCGGCCGCGGATGCAACGTTATTAGTAACAAATTGGAATCTAGCGTATACATGGTTTGTTTATGTTATTGCAATAATACAGGTTATCGGTCTTGCTGTGGTTTTTTTTTAGTAAGGCTGTTAGTGTTTTATTTTATATTTTATTGAAAAAAAATAGTTTAAAGTAATATAGATTTTTGTGAATATTCTGTACCTTTATAATTTTGCATGTTTTGCCATTGCATGTAACCCTTAATTCTGTAATATGACCCTTAATTCTAGATGAATAAACGATTAGAATTTAACGCAAAATCTCTTAATTTTATCAATTATATATTCATTACCAAGTTAAACATCTCCATAACCACAAATTCCTGCATAATTTCAATAAACTCTCCATGCATAGTACTTGAAAATTGTTTAAGTAATTAGTACTCATAATTAGTTAACGTACTGAATAATTCCAAAAATATCAATACGCCATTACTTGAGAAATAAGACAATAAGTACCACCCACTACGCACTGCATTGGCAAATATCACATTCATTGTTAATATACATTAATACCTGGAAAATAACAATGTAAATTATTGAGAGAAGATACAATATGCTAATAATGTGTGTTTTTCCCAATAGTAATTAGTAAAATAAATCGAAATTTTAACGAGACATTGAAAACAGATAATGATGAAAGTACTAAACAATTTGAAATTTAATTCCTTGAGCAATTAAGGTGGAAAAACCCAAAAGCATATGATTTGAATGTTTATCACAACGTCAACATGCTATAACCGCCCTCCCTTGAGCGTTGGCCCACTGTGCAATGGCGTCGTATCCTGGACTTTTACCGTGGGCGGTTTGTTTAATTGCGCTCTCAATCATTTCAGGAGTAACATTCATGACCAGGCCATCATTGGCCGCAGGTGGACAGGTCATTATCGAAGCTTTCGTGGTATCTCCTTGATCCTCGCTTAAAGAAAAAAGTCTCTAAATTCGTTGGCTATGTTTTCATCGCCCATAATGTTGTTGACGCAAGGTGGAACTTTGCTCTTGGCTTTCAGCACAGTTGAAGTTTTTTGCCAAAACTTTCTGAAATCTTTGTTATGCATAAAAGTAGGTATGCTATCCGTTCGTGCTTTGTTTTCCGAGTGTTGACATTTTCGGAGAGCAATTTTAAAAGATTTCTTACTAGTTTTCCTTTCGTCTGCAAAACGGCTTTCCGTGGGCCTTCCGGCTTGAACCCAGCAGAGGAATGCATGTCTTGAATGGCGGTACAAAGTGGAGACTATAATAAATATGATCAAACTAAATTTTGTGAAACTTTACAAAATGGTATTTCTCAAGTTATCGAATCAAATGACCCAAGCGACAAAGCAGAGAACTTCGTCAATATTTTGACAACAGCAGTCAATAAAATTATGCCAATGAAAAGGGTTAAGTTTAAAAATATGAATAAATAGTATTCAAAACCATTACACAACCTTCAGCAATAAAGAGATGCATGTAAAGCGGCAAAATTGGAACCATCAGACGAAAAATGGAATGCAGATAAAAAAGTTTGTAATATTTACTCCAAACAAATGAAACAACATAAATGCTGAATGGGATGCTTGCTTCCGATTTACAACTTCCTTGAACCAGTAAAATATACATTAACGACCATCTAACCCCAAAAAACCAATTTCTGTTGAAGCAATGTCGTGATATAAAAATAGCTGGTAAAATTCGTTTTTGCTGGGTAAAAAACTGTAAAATTTTCACTCGTCTTAGCGATTCAACCCCTATAATATTAATTACAGACCAAGAGGATGTCAACAAACTTTCAAAGTTGAAATCAACACAAAACGAACCAACCAGATCTGCCGTCCTTTATGAAATTAAAATTAGTTAATAACTTTCCCCGCACAAGTTACTTACAAGTTAATCTTTTGGAAAGATGGAATTACCTTAATTATATGCACAATATCTCCATTGTAGTAACTAACGAATCATCAGAATGTTTTAAATGTCACAAAAAACTGTTGCAATCTTTTGAACAAAATTATTCTATGAAACAACAACAATATATGACTTACACGATTAATCATTATTCTCATGAAGTACCACCACCTGTTAAATACAAAAAACTATCGCAACCTATTAGAAATAATTGTAATATACCATTCTTTTGTGCAACTGTTATATGCTTATCATCATGTTTACGTTTCTATAACCTAGATCTGTCAAAATTAATTACACCTGATACCATAGATCTGTCAAAATTAATTACTACTGATACCATAAACAAAATCATGTTCCACAAACAAACCAAATATTATGATGTTCATAATTGCCCCCTTTCAAAGCATAATTATTTACTTTACAATAAATTATTTTCATATCAATTTTACAAAAAAATGTATTTAATTATGCTTAATATATACTTTCAAAATGAATTCTAAGAAAACGGCAATAATATTTTATTGTCAAAATGTACGTGGTTTAAAAAGTAAATTAACTGATTTATACTACGAAGTGCTCAGTTGCAATTATGATTTAATTTGTTTTACAGAAACATGGTTAGACTCCACAATCTTTGACCATGAAATAGTAGACGATCGTTATAATATATATAGATGCGATAGGGACATATCAAGTTCCTCTAAAAAATCAGGTGGTGGAGTTCTAATAGCCATAAAGAAAGAAATGACATCTTTTTCAGTCTCAGCACACAGCTCAAAATCTACAGAAAATTTATGGATTAAGTTTAAATTAAATGAAACATCCAGACAATCCATTAACTTATGTTTGGCGTATTTGCCTCCAGATATACCGATCGAAAATCTCACAGATTTTTTCGAAAAGTGTCATACGACATATAATAACTTATCATCAGACGATATCACAATAATAATGGGTGATTTTAATGTCCCATCTATTCAATTCTCACCAAATGTCAATGTAACGCACACCAGACCAGTCTTACATAATAGCCAAAAATCGATATCTCTACTAGACTTTCAAAATTTGACTGGACTTGATCAATTCAATCATGTAACTAACAAGATAGATCGAATTTTAGATTTAGTGTTTTCAAACCATAACATTAACATTCAAATTGCTTCACATGTGCTATCCAAAATTGACTCTTATCATCCTCCCATTAAATACGATCTTTTGATGTCCAAATACAGACCCCTACCCACTAATCCAGATCACATCAAATATAACTTCAAAAAAACGGATTACATTAAATGCAATGAAATTTTATCACTTAATAACTGGGACGATCTTAACACACTGAATTGTAACGACTCCCTACTACATTTTTATAACTTGTTATGGCTATCAATTGAAAAACACACTCCGCGCTTAAGAATCAGGAATAATAAGTTTCCAATTTGGTTTAGCAGTGTTCTGATCCACCAACTCAGAGAAAAAGAAAAGTTTAGAAAGAAATGGAAAAATACAAAAATCAATGTGACTACGACAGTTTTTCTATCTTGAGGGCTAGAGTAAAAGTATCCATATGTACATGCCTTAAAGCCCATGTAAATTCAATAGAAAATTCTCTCCCTAACATTGAAGTACCCACCACTGTCCCACCCGGTATAGGCAACTTATGGTCGCCCCTTCGGAGTTCTCGCAAGAATCTAATTTTTTTGAATAAATGGCTCTACTTTTAATGTAACGAATCTAGACCTTCAATGTCCCCTCATACTGTGTAAGGTGGCGGTATGCGGGCGCGCCTACAGGACTGTACTGTAATGGTCAATCTCTACAATTCTAAAGCCCATGGAGGTGTCAATGTAAAAGCAGTGAGCCTCATGGACAGTCAAACAAGTTGTTAGTAACATCAACAAATAAATAAAGTAATCAAAAATGACAGCAGCCGTCATGAGTAATTAGCTCATGACAGCGGAAGACATGACCATACATAATCCGGCGGGCGGCACCGAGCACTGTACGTTAAAAAGAAGGAAACAAAAGTAAAATAACATATATACAGATAAGAACCGGTGTCACCGCAACCTGGCTGCCGGCAGTCCCCGAGACAGAGAAGGAGGCTAATTGACCGGCCTCCCCACAACCGGCATCGTCGTCCTTAAGCCAGCTAGCCGGTGGTGCCTAGACGACAGTAAGTGGAAAACATGAAGAAGACCCTAGGGAGAGAAGCGTCGGGTCGCCGGAGGCGGGACGGACAGCTTTCGGATGTCGTTCAGCCTTCTCCCCAGCCTCTTCATGTCAAGGGGTGTGGCGCGGCAAACAGGTGCAGCTCCACCAGTTCTAGAAGACCGGCCATGGTACGTAGGCGGGGACACGGTCCAGGGTCCAATCCCTTATATGGGGAGAAGGACGGTACAAAAACGAACAACGGAGTTCAGTTCTCATAGTACAGCATAACTGAGAAGAAATGTATATGTATAAGTGTAGAAAACCGCAAAACATAAAAAATAAATAAACAAGAGCGTGTGGGAGTCATCGCTAGGCGTTTAATTGCACCAAATAACTAAAAATAAATCATAAGCATGTAAAGTAAAGAAAACATAAAATAAACATGAGCGTTGAATAACGCAGGGCCTGTGTAATCAAGAAAAAAATAAACATAAAAATGTAAAAGCATAAAAAAAAATGTAAATGCAAACAATAAACATAAAAATGAAAAAAAAATATAAAACTGTACATCCTGGGCAGAGTTTGTAAAATAATAGAAGCAAGAAAAATCAGTGGTAAGTCAGGAACAAGTACACCTGGTGTCAAAATCTACTAATCAGCGACTCTAAGCTCAGGCCATCTCTCAACCCAGATCCTTGTAAAGTTCCTCAGGCACTCGAAATTCGTCTTGTTCGAAACCAGATCAGTGTTCCACACTGGTCTGATTGGTACGTCCAAACCATCGAGCATTTCCTCTCTTGCGTCCGTCATTATCTCACACTGCCACAGAATGTGCTCCGCCGACTGGTTCGTATACCCGCAGGCGCAGTTGGGGTGAGGGGACAGGGAGAGGGCGTGAATTCCCCGTGGCCGGATAGAAGCTGGGTGATGTGGTGGTCCAACTTGAGAAAGACTCCTTCCATTCTGACTTTAACTGATGGGAAGAAGGAGAAAGTCCATCTTCCCTTATTCGTTCTATCCCAACGGACCTGCCACTCTTGGAGCGACAGATCCCTCATTTGACGAAGCAGCCCAGGGATAGTCCCCGGCCCGCCCGGTGTCAGAACAACGCCTAGGTGATTGGCCGGGGTTCCTCTGGTTAATTTCTGCTTAGTGAGCACTTCCCTGATTTCCAGATCGATTGGCAAAATGCCAGCCAAAACGGGTAAAGCGTCCGAAGCAACGGTTCTATACGCACCAGAGAGTGCCAGCAAGGGGGTTCGTTGGCCTCGCCTGAGAGCTAAGAGAATCAGCGAATTGTCCAGGCGGTGCTCCCAAACAGAGGCGGCATACGAGACTTGCGCCACGTACACGCACCTATATAGCGTTCGCAGAGCCGGATTACGCAATCTCCACTCAGCTGTGGAGAGTCTCCTCAGCTTCAAGAAGAGAGCCTGTGCCTTGCTGGATACTTCTTTGACGTGAGCCAGAAAAGAGGACGATCGATCTAGAGTAACTCCTAAATATTTCACTGTTTCAAAAAAGCGGATGTTAGAATCTCCCATTCTGATGGTAGGATTTCTTGCTCTACTGAGAGAGCCCTTCATCAGGAGGCCCTTGGTCTTGTGGGGAGCGAAGGTCATCTTGTTTCTTTCACCCCAGTCCAGGAACATCTGCAAACCTTCACTGCTTTTACTCTCCACTTCCTTTCTGCTGTCCCAAGCGACCAGATACAACTTATCATCAGCGTAGTCGACAGCGATACATCCTTCAGGCAAGGGTAACCTGGAGGAGTCGTCAAAGGAGATGTTCCACAGGTCGGGTCCAAGGATGGAGCCCTGCGGGCATCCCATGTCGGCTTCCCTCTGGATACAAAACTCACCGAAACTGATCGTAATCGTACGATCAGAAAGGTAGTCATCAATGGCTTGGAACAGTAAGTTGGAACACCGCCTGTTTTTCACCTTTGTACGTATCACTGCCCACCAGGCGTGATCGAAGGCACCAGTGATATCGAGGAATATTGCAACTACTTACCTCTTTGGGCAAGCCTTCACCCATTCGAGCGCATACGACAGGGCGTGCACCGTGGATTTCCCGGGGACGAAACCGAACTGGAGGTCACTGGCCGGGGACAAGGTTTGACGGAGCCGTTCCCTCAGTAATTTCTCCAGGATCTTGCCTAAAACGGGAAGCAGCGTTATCGGCCGGTAGGCCTTGATGTCGGTGAGTGGTTTATCGTTCCCCTTAGGTATAATCCGGAGCACGCCACGCTTCCACTCAGAGGGGAAAACTCCCCTCCTCAAGCACGTGTCCATCACCTGGAAGAGCTCCTCCTTGGCGTGGACCCAAACTTGCTTCACTATTACGCCATTGAGCCTGTCATGCCCTGGTGCCTTCTTAGGACCCAAATCCTTAATTATCACATCAATTTCTGCCTTAGTGACTCTAATGAAGTTATCCTCTTGGGCGAGGACTCTAGGTGGCAGCCGTGACAGATTTCTTATCTGTTTATGGTGGTCACTTTCCCCAATTACTGATTCTACAGGAACTAACTCACCCAATAGTGTTTCGAGTGTGGAGGCCACATCCACTGTCTCAGCGTTCCTCCCATCTGTTATCCCAATTACTGTTGACAAATATCGGTCAGAACCTTTCCCGGATTTTTCAATCGCGCTGTGGATTTCCCACGGGTTGGCGTTACCCACGTTTTTAACCCAATTATGCCAAGCAGCTCGTTTCGCTAGGAGAACAGCCCGTTTGAAGGCCGACCTGGCAGATCTGAGGCCCGCCTGAAGTGCAACCGTCTCCTCCTCCGTACAGCCGCCACTCCTGGACAGCCCCAGCGCCCTGTGGGCCCTCTTGTAGGCCCCCTTCAGCGAAGTCAGCTCAGGTGACCACCACGGCGTCCTAATACTAGTCTTTGGGTTTGATCTTCCCAAAGACGAGTTGACAGCAGATACAACCGCCCTATTAAAAAAATTCCCCAAATTATCCAGATCAGTAGCTGCTACGTGGTGAAAATCCCTTAGCGTATCTCGTAGCGCTTCCCCAAAGTTATCCCAGTTCGCCCTAGTGGTGTTGAAGTTCCAGGAGGATCTTGGAGCTTCAGTTTTATTTACACCAACCGTAAAAGTGATTAACCTATGATCCGAATTTATTGCGCACTCATGGACTGTCCACTTTGAAATCCTGGTCACAACAGATCCAGAGCAAAGAGTTAGATCAATGTTGCTCTCCATGTATGTTCGAAAAGGTACAAAAAAAACTCTGTTCATTAATAATGCTAAGACCTTGCGCGGCAATCAGGTCCTCAACGGCGTCTGAACGTTCCGTCCTACGATCACTAGTATCGAACCATAATGGTGAGCGTGCGTTAAAGTCACCTCCGATAACTATGTTACGGCCTTTAAGCGCGTTGAGTGCGCGCGTCAGACTCAGGATGTGGGGTCCAACCGGGTTCCCAAATTTAAAGTAAACTGAGATCAAGAAGATCTCAGTATCGCCAAATCTAATACATACACAGGTTTGGTACTCATCAGAAAAACCAGCCAGAAGGAGGGGACTGATCAAGGAGGTGTTGATCAGGACTCCCGCCCCTGGAGAGCGGCCAACTTCGAGTACCGCACCCGGAAAATTAATTGGGGTCTTACCTTCCCAGGTGTACTGTTCCTGAATGAGCAAAATGTCAATGTTGAGGTCATACATAACCCTCAGCACCTCCAGCGTGGCCATCCGGGATCTCTGGAGGTTAATCTGACCTAGGGAGAGGGGATTAGGACGAGCCATAATCAGTCATACGGAAGGCTGCTTCCACTGCTGCTTTTTGGGCCGGGCAGTCCCTATCACCCGTCGGGTGATCCGCCGGCTTCTTAAAGCGCGTACAAGTAGCGCAGACAGCGGGATGTGCCTTCTTGGGGCAAGTCTCAAGGTCGTGCCCCAAAGCGGCGCAGTGGCGGCACGATACTTGGTCTTGAGAGCAACTCTTCGATATGTGACCATATTGGTGACACTTGAAGCAACGAGTGGCTCCTGTATAATTCCGTACGCGGCAAGCAGTCCAGCCAAGGAAGCACATCCCGCTGTCCAGTAGTACCTTTCTGGCGGCCGGATGGCACGTCAGAACCATATTCATGGTCGGATTATCCCTCTTCCCAAAGAGGGAGACCCGCCTCATCGTACGAAGATGGTCTTCCATACTCAGGGTTGTCTGCCCATCAAGGTTGTTGCTGTATATCTCCGTGAATAGGGCTTGGTCCGATGCTGGTTCCCCCTTCGGAACATTGTACACGACGATTTTAGGCAAACGTCCCAATGGGGTGACCATTTTAAGGCCAAAACAGTATCAAAAATCTCTCCCTAACAGTATCAAAAATCTTTCAACCCTCATTAATTCAAAAATAATTTCTAATTCTCTCCCCAAATTCATGCATCTCCTTGACAAATCAGCAACAAATAGAGAAGATACATGTGAACTGTTATCTACTTACTTCTCTTCTGTTTTTAGCTCACCATCCAATTCTAAAAGTGACTCTAAACTTTCTTCCCCACTCTATAATTACCCACTGTCTCAAATCAAAATAACTTTAGACGAGGTCAAAGAGAAATTGAACACTCTTGATATCAATAAGGGTTCCGGCCCAGATGGAATTCCTCCACTATTTATTCGAAATTGTGCAGATCAGCTTGCAGTACCACTACACAAAATATTCATCAATAGTCTGAAAGATGGGGTATTTCCGGATCTGTGGAAGGTTGCCCACATCATTCCGATCCATAAATCTGGCAGTAAAAATGATGTAACAAACTACCGTCCTATCAGCCTTTTATCTTTTTTTGGCAAAATATTCGAGTCCATTGTATACAAAACCATCTTTAACCATGTAAAACATATACTTAGTCCTTTCCAACATGGCTTTGTAGCTAAAAGATCCACAAATACTAATTTACTCGAGTATATGGACTTTCTATGTAAATTGATGAATAATAAAACACAGGTTGATGCCGTGTACACCGATTTCAGTAAGGCCTTTGACAAAGTTAGTCACTCTATCTTAATGAATAAACTGGATAAAATCGGCATTAACGGAAATCTGCTTCGTTGGTTAGAATCATATTTATCACATAGAAGTCAATTAGTTACTGTCAATGGTTTTAACTCTTCCCCAATATTAGTTACGTCGGGCGTACCACAAGGATCTCACCTTGGACCCTTACTTTTCTTAATCTTTATTAACGACCCTACATACAAACTCCGCTGTAATTTTTCTCTATATGCTGATGACCTCAAATTATATAAAGCAATTAAATCTATGAAAGATTGTGAACTCTTACAACAAGACCTTAACACAATATCTACCTGGTGTGTTGACAATGAAATGGAACTGAATATAGCTAAGTGCAAAGTTATAAATTTCACGAAGAACACCAACAAAACTCTGTATTCATACAGCATATGTGGTCGCAATCTAGACACAGTTGAATCAATAAAAGATTTAGGAATTATATTTGACAACAAACTAACATTCAATCAACACATTGAATGCATTGTGTGTAAATCAAATAAATTACTTGGTTTTATTTTAAGATCAACCAAACTGTTTAAGAATTCTAACAGTCTAATAATTCTATTCAATTCCTTAATCCGAAGTGTTCTTGAGTACGGGTCAACAGTCTGGAATCCACATTATATTACACAGATATCTAGACTCGAATCAGTCCAAAGAAAATTTACACTGATTTTGTCTTACCGATCAAGTGTCTATCATCTTCTAGACGGGTACGAACAAAGACTTAGACATTTCAAATTAGAAAGTCTGGTTAAAAGTCGAAACATAAATGACCTCTTAATGCTATATAAAATTGTGAATAATCGTGTAGACAGTAAATTAGTCAACCAAATCAAGTTATACGCCAGGCCCAAATCTACCAGAAACCTAAACATATTCTGGACTGAAATTTTTACCAATAATACTGGATATTTTAATCCTATGTCCAGAATATGTCGATCGTACAACGATCTTGTTAAAATACACACTTTCATAGATATTTTTCTAAATAATGTAACATGTTTCAAAAAATATCTCCACGATTTGTGCACCTAAAATTTTTTTATTTTTTGTTGTTGTTTTATTACATCTATCAGATCTGAGGAAATACTTCATAAATATTGTATACTTATAATGTATTTCAATTTTGTATTTAGTTTTTTTTGTTTTTAAAGTCATGTATAAATAATACTTGCATTGTTTTTCATGTGTTTGCTTCTGTAAAAATTCAATTACTGCAGACACATTAGTCTAGGGATATTTATATTTGTATTTTAATTATTATATTTAACCCACAAAAATGTTTTATAAATATCCTGTTTGTGTCTCAAATAAATAAATAAATAAATAAATAAATTATAAGCAAAAATTAGAAACACAACAGAATGAACCAATAAAACTTTGGATAACACTAAAAGAAATCATAAAGGCAAAGAAAAAGAAATTGTAAAGTCAATTGGCCACTACAACACGGGCATGTGCCTAGTGTGATGGCCAAAAAACTATCCATTTACTGTAGTGTATAAACTTTACTGAATAAAGAACATTAAAAAAAAAAAAAAAAAAAAATGATTTACCAGATGGAACTGAAGAAGAAGTAGAGAAGAGAGCTACTAAATTTAATAAGCATTTTATTTCGAGCATAGATCATATAATCGAAAGTATTCCACAACATCCTGGAACTAAATAGACGAGCCTATACGCACCGATGAAGGATTTAAATTAAAAAAATGTAGATTTACCATACTTGAAGAGGGTGTTGAGTAATATAAAGTCGAAGGAATCCCCAGATGGTATTACAATAAATATAATCAAAGACTCTGTAAATATTATTGGCGAATCAATGGTCCAAATTATCAATGAATCTTTGAATAGTGGAGTACTCCCCAAAACTTGGAAGACATCAGTAATAACTCCTATCCCGAAAATTGATAACCCAAAAAAATTTGACGGCTATAGGCTGATCAATTGTTTACCCAAATATGAACAAATACTGGAACACATTGTAAAGGAGCAATCAACTGAATATATGGAGGCCAAGCAGATATTAGTTCCACAACAATCTGGTTTTAGAAATAAATGTTCTTGTGAAACCGCTATCAATTATGTAATAGGTGAGTGGAAAAAATTTAGAGATAAAAAAAGAAAAATTATTGCAGTATTTCTAGACTTAAAGCGGGCTTTTGAAACAATCGACAGAGATAGATTAATAAAAAAATTAAGTAATATTGGAATTAATGGTAAAGAAAATAAGTGGTTTGTTGATTACCTATCAGAAAGAACTCAAGTAACAAAATATGGTGTTATAACATCTGAACCACATAGTACGAACAAAGGCGTTCTGCAGGGTTCTGTCTTAGGTCCATTGTTGTTCATTATATACATCAATGATATTATCAAAGTGTTAAAACATTGTGCAATTAAACTTTTTGCTGATGATACGTTGTTATACATACCCAGTAAAAATTTACAGGACGCCATTTAAAAAATGTAAATTGATTTAAATTATAAAACGCTTTGGCTAAACCAAAACAAACTCAAATTAAATGTTACGAAAACTAAATTTTTAATTGTGGATAACCTAGGTGGAAACGAGCAGGCAATACTAAACATTGATAACGAAAGCATACAAAGGGTTAGCAGTATTAAATATCTGGGTGTAATATTGGATGATAAATTAAAATTCGACGAACACTTAGAATACATAACAAAGAAAATTGCTAAAAAAGTTGTATTCCTAAAAAGGATCAGAAATAACTTCTATCTCAATACAACGCGCCTTTTTTACAATTCTGTTGTAACTCCGCATTTCAATTATTGTTCTAGTGTTTTATTCCTATGTAACGAAGCCCAAAATAATAAACTACAGGTTATACAAAATAGGGGGATGAGGATGATTTTAAAATGCAACATTTTTACTAGAGTTAAAATTATTTTACAAAATTAAAATATGATGACAACAAAACAACATATAATATATAATGCATTAACAATGATATACAAACTTAAAAATAATATCCTCCCAAATTATCTTCAGACTAATATTTCAAGAAAATGTTCACAATTATTCTGCGAGAAGACTTTAGGCTTCCCAAAACTAAACTTTCGTGCACACAAAATAGCGCGTTTCATAAAGGGCAAAAACTTTATAACAGCCTGCCGAATGCCGTAAAGGAAGCCTCAAGTCTTTTCGTAGGATATGTGCATTGTACGTAAATAATGTTTTTTGATTTGTAACAATCTTACCGATATTATTTTAGTCACATAGTTATCTGTTTTCCTTAAAACGTTTTTTTATGTAGTAATCTCTTTTTTTCCTCTTAAAATGTATTTGTAAAAATGTAACTGTATATCTAAATTGCATTTGAATATATTTTCTTACTAGATGTATGAAAAAATTCTTGCATACATCTAAATAAATATTCAAAAAAAAAATTCATGACGTCAGAGTCGAGACGTTTAGATTTGTTGATTTTTATCGATTTAAATATATTTTTATGGTAGGTAGGTATCTTTGCCTACAATATAATTGAATTGGCATTATCTGCAAGCAAAATTTTCATAAATGGGGCATTTAATAAACGTGTTTTTAGGACCGTAGAAATTAAAAATCGCTAAGCATTCCATGACCATCTTAAAAGAAAAAAATTACAGCGCAGTTAATATTAATATGACATATAGTGGAGAAAAACGGGATCGGAAGGTTGCAGAGAGATCTGTGGGTTTGAAGCAAGCGTCCGAAGGCGGGAAGTTGAAAACATGACCGCACCCGATTTTGTATTTCTAATACATACTCATATTGATAAAATGATTTTTAATTGTATATTTTCGTGTGTACCTTCTTAATACCAAATTTGTAAACCTCACTATTTGGAAACCAATGGAGTTACACTTTGATTCAAATTCCTTAAGGACTAATTAAAAATAATAATTTCGGTTGGGCGTCTATAACTCCGATTCAATGAATTCGAGAACTCTGATTTGCTTCCAATTTAAGTGTCATTTTGATATTTTTGGTTAGAACAAACTCAGGCAAGCGATAAAGTAAATACAAATACTTGTAATATTCAAATTTTTAAAAAATATTTATTTTTTCATATTTTATTGAATTTTATTTAATAGAAAAAGGGGGGCCTCGGCACGGTTAAATCACTCAGTGGGATCACAGGTCAAATAAAAAATAAGTATAATATTATTTTAAATGGCATTTTTCCAAATTAGAATAATTGTAATATCCGGGATTATTGGGTTCCCGGATATTTGATTTATTCCGGGAACCTCGCCAGTAAGTCTTATATGTTATGTAAATTTAAAATAAGGCTCAATGTAACTTAAGTGATAATAAGTATTTGTAGTAAATTAATAAAAATAACTTTTTATCAGTCACGACGTTTTCTTGCAGACATTTCGTCGAACTTTCGTAATTTAACGAGGGTTTTTGTTGAAAACGAAGAAAGTAGTTTTCTGCAGTTTGACCTGACATTTGTGGAAACGTGCAAAGTAGATAGGCATCCACCATCCACCGGAATAAGGTCCTGCGCGGGATGCAGATTTCCCGGTAGGAGCAAGAAGTTATTGCTTTATGCAGATGCAGTTTTGATGAGAAGAAGAAAAGTGGGTGAATAAAAGGAGACGCTGAACAAGTTTCTAACTTAAATTAGTTGACTTATAACTGCGCTCAGATGGGGGAGTGGGGACTGGGGAGGAGAAATTCTTTACTACAGTAAAGCACGTGATTACATCGCGAAACCATGCCAAGGAATAATGAGGTGAAAACCATCAACATTTCCTGCGAAATTATAAAAGCGTACAGTCGACACTGAAGTTCATTACAAACTAAATAATTTTTCATTTTCTAAAAAAATATAATCTGTATGTAATTCCTTTTTAATGAACTCTAGGGCTTGAATTTGCTTTGAATTTAAGTGTTATTTTAATAATTCAATCGCTGCTATACAAGTTTCGACAAGTCACAACACGACGTGTGATGCGAACCCCCGCCCCACCTTCCCGCTTGAATCCATCTTTCACTCAATTACTTTGAAAGTTGTCAGACATTATCTAATTAGAAAAATATAAATTAAATAAATAAAAAATAATAATAGATTTACATGTATAAAAAAGAAAACTAAGAAATGTAAATGTAAAAGTAATTGATGATTAAAAGTGTACCTATCTACTCTTCCATTAAAGATCCGTAATAAATAAATGTATTGTATCTGTATTGTACTTATTTGAAATTCAAATATATAATTTAGTTAATATTAAAAAAACGTGTTTCTTATTTTTTTGTTGAAACTTAATTAAGGGAGGCATGAAAATATTTTTTTTGGTTCGGGGAGGCTCGGCGAAATAAAGGTTGGGAAACCCTGCCCTGCATAAAAATGGTCATGGCAACAGACTAAATAATTTAGAAACACACGAAATAAAGAAAGCCGTTAAAACCAAAAGACATATTCAAATAAATGTGTTCAGCCCGATAGTTCGAGGGTGGGGTGAAAAATTTCCGGCCTGATAAAGAAAACATTTTTTTTCATTGAAGAAGAAGATCACACTAATAATCTATACGAACGTATGAAAGAGTACAAGTCGCAGAAAAATTAAACCTCTCGTCTGACCGAGATGGGCACGTCTACCAATTCGGCCGTTGCCACCTTCCATCAAACCGTTATATTTGTCAATCTCATATTTCAAATTTTAGAATTATTGTCTTTGACTATTTTTTTCCATATTATAGGCAACTACCCTATTCATTGGAAACATTAGTTTTAGGAATATAAATAAATACATCCAATTTTATTTTTGTATGGAACTTAAAATAACCTTTTATAAAAGTTTAAATGAATACTCAATTTTTTAAATTTAAAATAAAACAATAACTTTGTAAACACCACTTTTCTTTTTACAGTTTATACCGACCGAGTTTCGCTACAACCGTAGCTTCATCAGGGCAGTATAATACTCTACTAGTTAGTTTTTGCCGAGCGGGTTTCACTACAACCGTAGCTTCATCATACTAATGAGTAGAGTATTATACTACCCTGATGAAGCTAGGGTTGTAGCGAAACCCGGTCGGCATAATGTATAAAAAATAAAAGTGGTGTTTACAAACTTATTGTTTTATTTTAAATTAATAATGTCACATCACAAAGAAAAAGATAAAGTTCGCAACTTGGAAATATTACACCCATACGAATAACCTTCAAAAGATATAAAAATAGAGTTGCACTTACAGCACTTTTTTTGTTTGTGTTGCTTTTATTTCATTTTTCAAAACGTGCGATCCTCAAAATATCCACTTACAGCGCCAATGACTTCCTCGTAGCTCTGAAATGTTGCTAAAAAAATGACGAGATAATAGATGCTAGTCGCTAGTCACTGCGCACTAGTTGCTAAATCTGACGAATAAGGCGATTGGGGAAGAAATTCGAACTTTAAATCGTTGATTATTTCTATGGCGGTAACTGACATATGTGGTGGTGCATTGTCTTGGTGATAAAAGTTTTTTTTTTCGCCAGAGGAGGTCGTTTTCTTTTTACTTCGTCACCGAAACGTTGCATTAAATTTGCGTGGTACTGACCATTGATAGTTTTACCCTTCTGAGGTGTATCAATAAAGAGAATTCTTTTGTATTTGCAGAAGACAGTTGCCATAACCTTATTCGTAACCTTTTTTGCCTTCTTTGTGGTTGGTTCACCGAATCGTGTCAAGAAAAAATTGTATGACTGTCTACCCTCTCTGCCTACGAGGAAACGATGTGATAGTTGGTTTATAAGAACTGTTCGACAATGATAGTGATATTTTTTGGAATGAAAGGACTTAAACATGATAATATATGTGCATTATTCCTGCGTGAAATTATTTACATTCTATGAACTTAAATTTGCTTTTATTTTATTATTTTTTTTACAAACTTTCCCGGGTTATAAATAACCCAACAATGTTTTAAAATCTCCTACTACCACCAAACTTAGCGGAAAATGTTGCTTGTGTCGTTTTGGAGGACTTAGCCAGCCGAAGAATCGAACACGCGACGCCCGGATGGGACCCAAACGCGATGCCCAATCAGCCATGGTCATGCTTTAATAATAATAATAATAAATTTGGACAACTTATATAGCGCTGTTTTTGCGAAAAATCGCCTCAAGAGCGCTGTACAAATTAGCATGGATTTTACTTTAGAATTTACTTAACTATGTAGGAGGCCACTCATCTTGCAGCTATCAAGCGCATGGATTATTGGAATTCCAGCCCCCCAATAAATTAAATAAAATATATTTTTATATGTACGTATTTCAATTTACTTAACTATGTAGGAGGCCAGATAACCACTCGTCTTGCAGCTATCAAGCGCATGGATTATTGGAATTCTAGCCCCCCAATAAATTAAATAAAATATCTTTTTATATGTACGTATTTCAATTTACTTAACTATGTAGGAGGCCAGATAACAACTCGTCTTGCAGCTATCAAGCGCATGGATTATTGGAATTCTGGCCCCTCAATAAATTAAACAAAATATCTTTATATATGTACGTATGTCAATTTGCTAAATCATGTAGGAGGCTAGATAACAACTCGTCTTGCAGCTATCAAGCGCATAGATTATTGGAATTCCAGCCCCTCAATAAATTAAACAAAATATATATTTTTATATGTACGTATTTCAATTTACTTAACTATGTAGGAGGCCAGATAACCACTCGTCTTGCAGCTATCAAGCGCATGGATTGTTGGAATTCTAGCCCCCCAATAAATTAAATAAAATATATTTTTATATGTACGTATTTCAAGATTATCGGAATATATATAAATACTATCTCGCTTCAACATTTGAACCTAGAAATAATAATTAGCTACCAGCCCTAGGGCCACTAACTGGAGGTGGCGGATGCTTCCCAGGGGGGCCTAATCGCCCTTCCCAACCAAACAAACACACATAAAATGTAATGCAGCGTTAAGGAGAATACATTTATATAGCTAAATCAGCACAGTGCAGGCTTCTTTCTATTCATTTTAATGTAAATATTAACGAAATATTGTATTTTATTGACATGCACATGCCTCTCCTTTTTACTACCAAATATGATTTGTCTCCTACCGGGCCCTCGGCGACCCTCTATCTGATCCAATTTGCAGAACCCAATATGTCGGGTTTCTGCAAGTCGGATCATATGTAGGCAAAGTCGCCGACCAATAATAATCACGAAGTCCTGGAGTCAACCAGGGATGTTATGGATATGAAGTTTCGGATATGGATACGGATACGGATATAGGAATAATATTATACCGGTTTCGGATACGGATACGGATATGAAATTATTTCGGATTATCCGCTAGTTTCGGATAATTTCGGTTACGGATATTAGAATTTTAAAATTATAAAAGTAAAATACAAATAGAAAGATTTGACTTTTATTTTTAGTCTATATTATGTTTTTACAATCAGTCAAATAAACAACTATTATTTTAGTAACTTTAAGTGATATATAGGTACCTATGAACTATGAAGGTATGTACTTAAAAAAATTTTAAGTACATACATTTTTAATAAAAATATAAAAAGAAAATTATAATAAACAAAAATAATATTGTAATAAAACCTTGGTACACTTTTACTGTAATCTAAGTACATAATACTTAAACCTTAATTGTAATTTTAATACTCAAAATTGAGCAAAGGTAAATTATACTTAACAAAAAGTAATTTCGCAGCTTTATCACCAGCGAGTCGATTCCTTAAGGGGTCGTAAATTAATCCAGCAGCACTGAAAAGCTGCTCACTTGGCACACTTCCAGGAGGTGGAGAGAGGTACTGTCTCACTACATTACTGAAACTATGGTATTTGGTATGCATTTTCCACCATAAGAGTGGATCTTCAAGGAGTGTCAGTCTTTTCTCCCTATTGTATTCATTTAGTAATGTCTTTTTAACAATGAATTGATTGTACACTTCATCATTACAATCTATATTTTGGTCTTCCTCGTCACTTAAACTTAATATTTCAGCTAGACTAGATTGAATGTATATGAGTGGCGGTTGGAGCTTGTTGTTGGCAGTTCATTACGTGATCTTTTGGGTGAAGGACCTTTTAATCACGGGAAGTTTTAGAACAGCCAAGTATCCCCAAAATCTCTGACTGTACCTGTTCCTTCACAATTTCATTGAAAAACTTGAGCTTGTACCGTGGATCTAGATAAGTAGCAATTGTATATATTTTATTATTTTGAATTTCCTGAAATTTGACTTTGATGTCTTGGATCATTTTGGTAATCATCAATTCAAAGCTTCCAGAGGTGTCTTCTTTACTCTTCTCTGCTTCTAATGTGTTTTTAAGTGTATAAATTAGTGGGATCACCGATGCAATTGTTGCAGTAGAACTATTTAACTCCTTTGTAATTTATTCAAATGGTTTAAGTATTTCAATACACTTTTTCAAGTCGAGCCATTCATCAGCAGTAAGCATTGGTATAGCATGCGTGCCCGAATATAGTACTAAAGAGTCTTTTAATTTCAATATTCTTTCATTCCGCCTTTATCCGAAACTATCCGAAACTTTTATATCGGTTACGGTTACGGATACGGATATTTTTTTATTTCGGATATCCGATAGTTTCGGTTACGGATACGGAGCTCCATAACATCCCTAGAGTCAACATGCCGCTCCATTTTACTCCATTTCACTAGCAATAGGGGATATCCCAGAGACCACCAATGAGAAATTCTTCTTGGTGACCGGAGCTGTGGTGGACTGAGATGGTCCGTTTTTCCGACGAGTAACTCAAGCGTACCTCATGGGTTCTTTAATTTCATCCACTGACAAGACCGGACTTGTCGTGGGCTTATCATTATTTGGAGAGGAAGATTGTCCCCCTTGCCAGTGATAAGCTAATTTATGCAAGAATTTTTTTGAAGTGATTTTATGCAAAATGAAAGGAAAATACAACGACATGTTAACAAAAAATCTGCTTACTACTTTAGTCGACTGGTAAAAGAACACTGAATTGATTTAAAACTTTCACATCTTTCAAAATGGCGGGAAGGTCCTCGAAGCCAGATGTTTTCGCGCGCGATGGAAAAAAACACTCCGATATCAGACACGTGGGCTGACGGCTTGCAATTCGCGAATTTAATAAAACGTGTGTATAAACCAAAAGGAACTGATTTTATTTTTATGCAAATTTGTGCAAATTAACGTGAGTAAAATTTTTTTTGAGTAAAATGAATTTAATCAAAAAGAGAATTTATTTATAAACGAAGCTATACAACGAAATGTTAACGAAAAATCTGCTTGAATTTAATTATCATTTTGTTAAGTAAACATAGATGGTTTAACAGGAGATTATTTTTCTTTGGGACTTTTTCAAAATTGGAGTTATAATATCCCGGAATTGCAGGTATTTTAATAATTTTACAGGCATTTTAATAATTTTACTATGCCGACTTCTGTGCATCCTGTAGTGCCGTGTTTGTATCAGTGCATGCTCCGGTGCAGGTACATTTTTCAGTGAACTTTCGGAAACACTCGTCACGTTTATTTCATATCCTGAAATACAATAGGTATAATACATTATTTGAGGTCTGGAGAAAAATGTTTCCGAAATTATTCAGAATAAAATTATATTAATATAATGAGTTCCAATGCCATCCTCCACTAGAGGCGGGTTTTTATATTTAGTTGGCTAATTCATACACCAAATTAAAGCTTGGGGAAGCAAGAACTTCCGGGTATTTATACCAATCAAAGCTTCCATTTGCAATTCACAAAAATTATAAATAGGCACTTGTGCGAAATTTACGGAAACGTGAAATAATAATTATTTAAAATTAATTATTTTAATTTTGGTGAATGGGATCATTTGCCTGGGCGGGGAAATTTCTGGGACATGTTTTAATAAATTACCATTTTGAAATATAATAATTGCCAGCGAAAGATTTGCTCGAAAAATAAGTGTTAGTTTGAATAATGATGTTATGGTGGTTTAAATTGCAAAATTAAGTAGATACTATGAATAGATAATACGCGGTGCTTTTTATTTTGATCTTAAGAGCATAATAGGGCTAGCGATATTTTTCAGATTGGAAAAATAGTTTTTTTTTGTCGCACGCGTTGTCTCGGCACATTATAAAGAGAATTCCGCCGAAACACGATTTGTATTAACTTTATAAAAATCTAAATCAATAAAATATGACTGATTGACAGTTGGTGGCAATGGCGAAATGGGTAAAACGCACGTCCCCGATAGACGAAAGGTGAAAGGTTCTGGGTTCGAGTCCCAATTGTGACCACTATCTTTTTCTGTTTTTCTGTGTCTTGTTCTCTTTCATATTTTGGTTTAGAGTATAATTGTTGTATTCTGGTTCAATAATTAATCACATTGACGGGAATAGCCTTAAAAAAATAACCTTCAAAATATATATACCTAATTAAGTTATAAAGATAGTTTTTCTTACAAAAAATTAAAAATATTTTGTTTAGTTTAGAATACTCGGAAAATAATGTTGTGTTTATAAATAATGTTGTGTTTATGAAAAAAAAAGAATATTTGCACAACTTTCATTGATTGACATAAATGAAAATTTCCTGATTATGTTGAATTTAAAACAATTTGCAAGCAAAGGGTCCTGGGCAATGGCGGCCGCTGCCCTGAAAACGTGGTGGTTCACTGATAATCCGTAACTATGAGATAACGATTACTAAGCAACATTAGGTAAAAATGATCCCACTAATCTTATTTGGAGAGAAGATCTATTTTAAACTGTTTTCGAAGTGCGAAAACTTCTACATATCGCTTTTTAATTAAAATTTTTATTTTTCGGTACTAAGAAAATAAAAACACAATACTATTTTTTCGTAAATAAATCTTAATTTTCAACCCAAAAAACACTTTTTTTACAATGTTTAATTTATTTTATTTTATATTTCATAAAATAAAATAAATTTGAAAGTAGTGTAAGAAGTATATACGACGCAAATGTGAATGGTAGAAGTCGGTAGCGCCCGAGGAAGACATAGCACGAGCAAGTTAATCAGATACTTGAGTCGGGCCATGTCGAAAGTCGGATAATAGAAGAGAATGTATGAGACGATGTATGAATGTGAGTGAGGCAAAGAGTGTGTGCCAAGATCGAGTTATTTGGCGGTCCGTCCTTTCTGCCTACCCCTATGGGGAAACGGCGTGATGGTTGGTTAGTTAGTTTTATATTTCATTTTAAACAGGATACAAACAGTATTTATAAACAATGTATAAACAGCACGAGGGCAAAATTGTCAAAGATACCTATAAAAAAATTGTATTCCTTAATGATCAGCGTTTTATAATTTAAAACACCAATCAACAAAAAAAGCAAATATATGTAAAATTTAGGTATTTGCTGTACCTTTTAATTAAAAAATAATTATTCAGTTTGGTTAAGTATTTTTGCCTTAAATACAAATTTAAGTTTGTATGATAAAGGCCGCCGGGTGGCACACCGATATAGCTTAATTTTTCATACATATGGCCGGCGTTGCGCGCTGGCGATGTTTGGGATATTCGATACAAAAACATAATTCGTTCCGTTTGCAATGGGCCTGCACACCGGAGAGGGTAACTTCGCGCGGAACTTTGAGAATTTGCTCTCCCTGATTCATATTATGTTATGCATTATATTGGTAAGTGATATTTTTAATGAAATTCATAGATTTTATATTTTTCGGTAAGATATTATAAAATAATTTTAGGCGATATAATTTACCAGTGCTGCACACAAACACACTGTTCAACCAGCCGCCCTTGGTCCTGGGTTCGATTCCCAGAGGTGCCAATATATTTTTCTGATTTTTCTGTCTCCACATTTTCGATTGAGTTTCGCTAATATTGTCTTCCTTTAATTAAATAATATAATTTGAGATTTTACTCATAAAGTAAAAAAAAACAATTTATATAATTTAACATTATGTGTGCCACAAAAATTTCTACCATCTGATTATTTTGCTGTGTAAATTCGAGAAATGAAATTAATGGACTCGTTTTCCATCAAGTCACAAATATTATTTTTCCAATAAAATACGCACGGCAGTAAATTACACGTACTTAACCACTAAACCCAATTAAAATCAAGCAATCAAGTCATTAAATTGATTTATTTCGGAAATTTCTGTAATTAATAATTGCGTTTGAGAAATTATGAACGTACGGAGTATTAACGCAAGGGGGAAAGGCTTCACATAAAAAAAATAATAATTTGAATTTAAAATGACACACACGAAAGTCATAGAAAACTTTAATTAAGGAAACTTTTTGAAGTATTCCTTACAAAGGAGGTTACCCAAACACATAGAGTACCTACTCATACGTACGTTATGTGCTTTGGTTGGTTTTGGCTTACCTCCATACATCCTGGTGTGTTTCTCTCGGCGTAAATATATTAGCTCTAAGCCACAAAGTTGTTTGATGCATTCGCTCGGAGCTCCAAGAACCAACCTTTGTTTGCTAAATGATAGGACTAGACTTTACAACTCTGAGCAAACGTTCCTTGTAAGTTTCCTAGATGTCGTTTTACAGTCTTACTTATCATCGCAAAATAAGATACAACCTCGGAGCAAGACTGGGTTAGGTGAAATTGTTACTCAACATGGTGGGTTAATCGCGCGCATGCGCGTGTTTTTACCGAGTCGCTGTACGGGAGATGTAGTACAGTTTGGCAAGAAAGTGTAGAAAATAAATGATGGCGCTGCGATCGTTTTCTAGTTTTAAATGGCAACACCAAGATGGCTCATAAGACAAAGAACGTATGTTTTAAAAAAACACTTCTGGCAAAATGCATATTTCATAGCGTATTTGTATTTTCAAAAAATTTGCACAAAAAACTGTAATTTAATAGAAGCAAAATAAAACAAAACAAGTTTTAAGTGGGCGTTTATTTCGATATAAAAACGTAGGTACTTAAAAATTTATGTCTATTAATTCAACACCCGACATGTAATTA
The DNA here is from genome assembly GCA_917880885.1 of Limnephilus marmoratus. Taxonomy (NCBI): domain Eukaryota; kingdom Metazoa; phylum Arthropoda; class Insecta; order Trichoptera; family Limnephilidae; genus Limnephilus; species Limnephilus marmoratus. Next base: position 16,559,051 of record OU862906.1, read on the forward strand.
TTGTCTTTGTCCTCGTGTGATTCTTCTTCTTCCGTATCTTCATCTTCATCTAAATGCAGTTCATCGATATCATCATATATAGTACTGCCTCGTGCATAATATTCTGCCTCAATTTTCATCACGTGTTTGCAACAATTTTTCCAATCATCAGCACTTATGCTATTACATATTATTATTATTATGCCCATTTTCCGTTTTTCCGGTGTTTCAAATTTTCCATCTGCCTTTTCCCCTTCCTTGACGATTCGTCTTACCGTTGTTTCAGATTTACCTGTGTGTGAAAAACATCATTAAAATTATTATTATAGAAGGTAGTTTTAAAAACACACACTAGATAATATTCACTTAGAAAGAAAAAAAGAGAAAACGAGAAAAAAGTAACTTTTCTACGAGTTTAAAGAAGTTGCATATTGTTATTTTTTATTGAGTTATTCCCCTTTTCCTGTGGCCGCATATTAACTGTCAAACCGAAATGTCAAATTCGAATTTTTTAACATAACCTAAAATCAGATTGTAATGGTTATTATCGCTCGAAAATTGGCATAAATCGTGTAATACTAATGAAATTTATTAAACAAACTATACTACGTACCATTCATTTCTGCAGTTCGTTTGTAAACATCTTCTAAATCGGAGAGAAGCTTCTTCGCGTGACACTCGGCTAGGCAGCGTTGAAAAATGCAAAATATAACCCCTCTTATATCACTATGTAATAATTTATTCATTTTAATTAAATTCAGGCAAACAATGAATAAAAATATTATCAAATCAGCGATATTCTACTCAGATTTAAGACAATAAATCAACCGTAACACGCTATAACATGAGAGCCATAGGAAACGTCATATAATTCGGTGTTGCCATAGTAATGAACACGTTTAGTTCCAATAGATTTAATTTCTACACTTTCTTGCCAAACTATAGCTGTCAGAATTTAAACCACCCGATCACCAGGGTTAACTCAGTACCCCCTGCATTGTGCATTGTAACTGACGAAATGGCGAACTTTTATGAGAATCTTGACGTTTTGAACGGAGCTTTGGCAAATATTGATCGTATTCGCGGCATTCGTGCACCACGGCCACGGAAAAGGTTTAAAAAAAGGTACGATCCATTTGCGGTACTCACGGAAGGAGATTTTAAGTCTAAATATAGATTTACCAAAGTCAACGTTGTGTTGACGCGTTAGTGTTTCGGTTATTATCCGACAGATTTAACGTTGTTTATTTGTGCGCAATTGGTTTAATGCAACTGCAAATATTTTTCAATTTGTTAGGCGGATAACCAAACACCTCTGCCATAAGTCACCGAAAGTAATTCGATACGTTTGGTGACTTAGCAGGGGTGTCCTGGTTCATGTGTTGGTTTGTCCAGATCTTGGCGGTAGACGCATTTGCCCATCGTTGCATGGCAGGCCGGATCAGGAGAGACTGATTGAGGGAGCTACAGTAGCAAATCGGCTTGCACCGCAGTGGGAGGGAGGAATCATTTGTCTGTCAATCGCTGTCACTCTGCCCCTCAGATTCCTACCCACCCCTCATACCTTTTTCGTTCCCAGAACTTCACATCCTTTCTCTCCCAAAAATGACCCTCCAGACAGCATCTCCAAAGATGACGTAAGACCCGAGGGAAATTGTTTTCCTCAGGTCCTCCTGTGTGAAGCTAATGTTTAAAAAAAACTTGGTCTTTTATGGGTTGAAAATCCTAAACACTATTCCATAAAATAGCTGAAAAGCAATTTTTTTACATGATCTCCAGGAGGCCCTTTCACAGGAGGCCCTGAGGAAAATAATTTCCCTCAGGGCCTATGTCATCTTTGGGGGTACTGCGTTAGGGGTTTTTCGAAGGAAAGAAAGAGAGTTCTGGAAAGGAAAAGGGTTTAAGGGGTGGGTAAGAATCTGGGGTTCATTGTGTCCTGGTCATCCGCCTCCAAGACCTAGACAAACCTCACCCCATGGACCCTGTGACTAATGTTGTTGTGAGAAACTATTCTTATATTGATTTTTATATTTCGCTTACTTTTTTTTTTTTTTTGCAAAAACAAACAGTACATTATTACATAATGGGAAATAGTTACAAAGTTATAGAATTAATACAATAATTGGTACCAATGACATGTCGCTGTTATATACTTAAATTTTTATGTGATAAATAATACATTATACCTAAATTAAGTTAGTAACTTATTGAAGGAGAGGGGTGTGGGAGAGTGTTTGTATGTGTGGATGTGTGTGGTATGTGTGTGAGTTCAGTGTGCTAAAAATGTTTTTCTTAAATAGAGGGAGGGAATCAAAAAATATATCGGTATTTGTGGTTTTTTTAATAGAGTTGAAACTTTGAAGAATGCGGGAAATGGGGGAGTTGGCTGCAGCGCTCGTATTATTACTGGTTGTGTAAAAAAGGTTGGTGTGGCGAGTTCTTTTAGATGGGATGTTAAAATTTATTTGGGATAAAAGTTCTGGACAGTCTATTTCGTTGTGTATAATTTTATGGAGAAATGTCATGTCGGCTACCGTTCGCCTGGATTTCAGGGATTGGAGAGTGCAGATGTAATTATTGTTGTATTTATAACCGAGATACTTAATAAATTTATTTTGTATGCGCTCTATGCTATTGACGTATTGGGTATACATACGTACTTATTTTAAACTTGTCGGATTTCTATCCACGGGCAGGTTTAATTAATTTTCTAGCTCGTAGGGTTAATGTGTGCCGCGAGTAGTTGAAGCAAGCATAACATGTTGCCCATCAAAAGCAGAAGAATCTGTTTACTCCACATACTAACTACCTCGTCAAGCTTTCAAAGCTCTGAAAGTAGCCAGGTTTTCATTAAAATAACTAATTACATGTTACAAACAGTAATTCAAAGCAAATATGCTTCAATCAGTAAACCACCGCTCAAATATGAACTGAATATTCATGATAAATGAAACAATTTAACTTTGTTTGAACCACTTATATAATGAGTAAATCCGACCGGTTTCAGAACAAACGTTCCTTCTTCAGGGCAAGCGTATACATGAATATGCATGGTTCTCTGAGAATGCTAAAAATGATTCCTCAGAGAGAAATAAAACAAAATAACTAGAGAAATATTTTATCATAGCTCGCTTCTACGAAGTAGACTAACATCAAATTTGCATAATTAAAATTTGGTTTCAGAAATAATAGTAATAGTGTCCTTTGACGATGGAAAATTTAAAACTTTAGTTGAAGTCAATGTTCGTTTTAATTAAAAACTTTTTAAAAAGCAAACAAACATCGTGCGTGGGTAAATTCTGGCAGATGATCAAATATTCGACTATTCGTTGGTAAGTACCTACTAGTACCTACTGCTAACTGTGAAATAAACGTCGTCGTATTAATAATATCCACTAAATTACTTAGAATATTAATGCTTATAAACAGGTAAATTCCAATGATCACTCTGGATTTATTAATAATTTGGTTACATCGTTTATTTTAACCGCGTCACAAGTAAGGAAAAATTGCCTATTGTTTAATGTATAAGCATATAAAGTTATCCATGTGACCTAGTTATTGATATGATGTTTTAACGAAGTTTTTGGATGACAACACGTCTACCGTAGGTCACCCCAAGTGGTTCTTTACCTTGGTTACTTAGCAGGGATGCCCGATGCGTGGCGGGCCGGATCGGGAGAGGCGTACAGAAGAGAAATTTTGACCTCTCCAGCCGGTCTCTTGTCTTGAACCGCAGTGGGAGAGATGGATTCATACGTTACTCCTGGGTGCATTGACCCCAGATTCGTTCCCTCCCCTCATACCCTTTTCCTTCCTAGAACTTCCTCTCCATCCTTTCCTTTAAAAGATCCTCCACACAGCTTCCCCAAAGATGACATAGGCCCTGAGGGAGATTATTTTACTTCTCCTGTTTGAGTTGTTACAAAAAAGGTATATATAGCCAATGACAATCTAATCTCAAAAATAAAATAAGAATTTAGTCGCCTCCATTCGAGTATTTGGTAATAATATGAAATACTCGGTTAGATTCAGCACTTTTATTTTCCCGTTGGAGTTTTTTTTTTCTACTAATTAAATAAAATTTTTCCGTTTTCCATTTATCTTCCGAGTCCTTCAGTACTTATTCATATAGTCCGTGTTTTTTTCTCCATTCTAGCAACGTATGGGGTGTTTCGTTATTTTTTCAATTTTTCCTTCGAATTAATATGAAAAACTATGTACTGTTTTCTTCTAATTCCAAAGTTATTTAAGTGACGCGTAACATGATTATTGCGAGAATTTCAAAGATTGCTCCAGATTAACATGATTATTGCAAGAAATTTAAAGCTGCTCCAGATTAACATGATTATTGCGAGAAATTTAAAGATTGCTCCAAATTGTTATGATTATTGCGACAAGTTTAAAGCTGCTCCAGATTAACATGATTATTGCGAGAAATTCAAAGATTGCTCCCGATTAACATGATTATTGCGAGAAATTTAAAGATTGTTGTGTCCAGATGATAATCCAGATTAACATGATTATTGCGAGATATTTAAAGATTGCTCCAGATTAAGATGGTGATTATTATGAACATTATGCCTATTTTATGAATTGTAAAACAATTCTTAAATGTTAAGATTACGACGGTGTATTGAAAAAAATATTTAAGCTTTAAAATAGTTCGTCTTTGATCTGTATATCGAACCTGTTATATGAAACCACGGCAAACTCTTAATATCATGCATTTTTATCGAAGAGGAAATATTCTTCATTTGAATGGCTCATCACCGGAATATTGATTTCGTAACACTTTCAATGTGAGGTGATTCATGCTCCCGAAAATAGAAATTATTTTGTTACTCAACGTGAAATTGCAACCTGGGATGATTCACGCAGAAGTGAAAATTATTACAAGAATTTAAAATATTGTGAAACCAATGGAACTGAGCCCTATAAAACGGCTGAGAAGAAAGCAGTTGGTATTCAGTCTCCACGGACAAGTAATGGTAGTAACATCTCTTCAGGTTGTCTACTCGATTCAAGACGCCAGTATCGCCGTCACCGGTTGGAACATCAAGACGCCAGTCTCGCCATCACCGGTTGGAACTTTTAGACGTCAGTCTCGCCGTCACCTTTCGAGGCTCCAAGACGCAACTCTTTCACCTCAAGCACCCGATGGGACAATACCTACAAAACGCTGACGCCTGAGCCCTGACTATCTTGCTCCGGACTCCTAGCCCGGGGCCCCCTTGCCATCCTGCTCTGGGCTGCTACCCTGGGGGCCCCTTGCATCGAGCCTTGCATCTCTCTGCCCTGATGATAACGCCGAAGCCCTGGCCATCCTCGGGCTTCTTTGAACGCAGACCTACCTGATGATGACCCCGTCTATCAAATGATGACACCATTTAGAGATGCGTGCTATGCACTTGCAGCACGCTCAATAGAATACAGACCGATACCCTGGAGCCAATCAAGATGTGAGTGGCTGCGACCGCCCTAGCCTAGGATGCTAGCGACCCACCGCCATGCAATGACAAGCCGGCCTACTTAAGAGTTGCTGTGACCGCCCCCGCCTAGGATTCTGTTCCCTTGGATACATAACAAACTCGAGAATATACATCACCTGGAGCGCAGCCCATCTCACTTAATACACAACCAGCGTCCAGCGTAGCCTACATACTCCGATGCAAGAGCATTCCATCTCACGATACCCAGCATGGATGCTTCGGTAACCAGATACTCTACTGCGGAACTTCAACAGCTGTTAAAGCAAGAATACATCTCTATCAAGACATTGGAATTGTCAGGCGTCTCTGTGTACCGGCGCTTATTGTTTAGAGTTTTTTTGCAGGCCTACGGGTCTTGTACAATCTGTAAAAGTTAACAGTCTACAACATTACACTCAGATTGATTTTTCTTAATAATTTCTGAAACCCTTATCAGTCTCATACATCGCACATCTGTAGCTCGATTTTCAGAAGTCAAATCAAATGCGTTATCGTTAAGCTACGTAGGTTGACGTATTTATTAGTTTCGTTGCCCGGAGCCAGTAGGGCTAAGGCTCCCGAATCCGTGGAAATTTAAGGGGAAGTGGACGTTATTCCACGAGGCTCTTTTGGGTTATATCGTCTATGTAATTCTAGATGTTCTGTGAGCAGTAGACCTAGAGTAGAACTAAAAACGTATGTTTCTAACTTTTTCCTGTTTAATTAATCAAAACCAAAATTTACTCTGAAATAATAGATTTGTATGTAGATACTAATACTAATTTTTTTATAAGAAAAACTCTCTTTTTATAACTTTTGAAAGTTATTGTTATCTTCAAAAGAATTAGTTGAAGATAATATCGTTAATTCAAAAAAATTGAAATATGAAATTGACAAATATTTTGAAGGAAAGTGGCAATAGAGAAATTGGTTAACGCGCACATCCCGGTTAGACGAGAGGTCTGGGTTCGAGTCCCAGTTACGACCGTTGTCTTTTTCTTTGTCTTGTTCTCTTTCATATTTTCGTTGAGATTATTATTGTTATCTTTTCTTCAATGATTTAAAAACTTGCCTACTTAATTATAAATCATGTAACGTGTAATGCAAGTACTTTTTTATTTCAAATTAAGGATTGTACAATTTGTCCAAAAAAATGTCAAACAATTTTTTTTAAACATTCTTCAGGCAGATAGGCACCAAAATATTTTTTTGAAATGCGAATAAAGAAGTCCAAATAAATACGACAATTTCACGTTTGAAAAAACAATCTCTGAACCATCAGAATGGCCACCATCACAAACAGAATCGTAACGTGCAAACAAGTTGACAGACAGACGAAATGCAAAACGGGCTAGTCAAAGAAGCATTGAAGTGCATGACTGTGAATACAGCTTCATATATTCCAAGCAGCGTTTCACTTATAAATGCTATCTCCCTCTGAAAGAGAGGCATCAGTTGGACAGGAAAGCGAAATATAGAGGTGATAATAATAATATTTATTTCGCATAAAATTATACAATGAAACATATGTGGAAACTTTGACTAGCCAACTAGGAATGGATCCTGTTTTAGGCCAGTCAAATTGTATTAGAGATTATGTAAAATTATGTAAAAAGATATTATGTATTAATGTCTCGTCGAATTGTACAGGGTGGCGCAGATGGATCGGGTGGTTTTAAAATACTTGTCAAACTGTCAATTTTAAAGGTATTGGATTGAAATAAAGTGCAAAACGTGTAGTTACAATGGAAATTTATTAACAAAAAATTTGTAAAGTTAGTTTTTAAAAATTACATCCATCAAATGCCCTCCTTCTCGAGCGACGCATTCTTGGAGTCGGGAGAATCTTCTGGAGAATCTTCTGGAGAATCTTCTGGAGAATTAGGAGAATCTTCTGAAATCGGGAGAATCTTCTGGACCACCATGATTTTATAGGGGTGGAATTTCAGTTCTTTGTTAAGAATCCTTTGAAGGCTCCGACGAGACATTCCAAGAGCTTGAGCACGATGTCTCGTTGATCGATGTGGGCTCGTAATGACATCGCGTCTCACACGCTCCACGTTCTCAAGCGTTCTTATTGTTCGAGGTCTAGACGTCCATTTTGGAGCACATGAACCAGTAGTGCGGAAATTATGCACCCAACTCAATATTGTGTCTCGCTTACGAACACTACCGCGAGGTGGGATGTTGAAACGCCGGCGAAAGGCACGCGTCACAGCAACAATTGACTCGTTATTGCGTATAAACTCTTCCACTGCGAAAACACGATGCTCAACGGACCACGTAGCCATCGCGACTGACTGCCAACTGAAACTTCCCGTCCCCCCCACCACAGCACGAAGACCGCCGAACACCTGGCTCCCCCACTCCAGACGTACAGTCCACTTCAAAACCACCCGATCCATCTGCGCCACCCGTTATTCCATTATTATCACGCGAGTAGCAGTGCGCGAGGACAGGATTCGGTAATTTCCAGCCGTTAGGCGTTAGAACGTTGGGAGGGTTAGAGGTCAAATTGGACTTGGAGGTTAAAAAGTGGAACTTTTGGTTTGTGCCTTATCTAAACATACGTAATACATCAATCGGTATTGTCAACAAGTCCAAATTCTTGAAAAATCAGATCAATTTTTTTTAAATGCAAACAAAGTATTTTTCTGTTAAAAGAATTGTACTATAGGTAGATACTTTATCGTAGGTCTGAATTATCCAAACAAATACTTCCAATTTTCGTTATGTGTTTTTGGGATGTTATGCCGTGTTTCGCTACCTCCTTCTTTAGCCAACGTTTCGGACATCGTTGCAGTGTCCATCAGGGCAGTCATATCAGGGCAGATGAGGCAGATCCGGTAGATGTGTAATTTTGGTGGTGAAATGTGTGCTTATTTACCTTGAAGCGATACAGTGTTACTTTCAGCGATACTTTCACCGGTACAAAATAACCGTGACAAGCAGTTGCGTCGTTACCGCGGAACGGAATAGAAAGTTCAACAAATCGTTGCCGACGGAAGTGGCTCCATCTCTTAACGAATTCTAAAAATTAGAAATCATAATGGTAAGAATATTAGAATTAGAATTACAATGGTGAAAGCGAATTTAGTCAATATAGAGGTAAAAAAAAATGGTTTACCAGGAGCTGGCATTACTGTATACTTAGGCATGTTTTTTGCGTTTAGCTTTGGTGTAGCCGTCAATTACCGGATACCAAGAGCTATTGAGCTTAGCTCCGTCGTCTCTATGGATTTTTCTAGATATTAGAATTAGAATTACAATGGTTAAAGCGAATTAAGTCAATGTAAAGGTATAAAACAAAATGATTTACCACGAGATGGCATTACTGTATACTTAGACATGGTTTTATGCGTTTAGCTTTGGTGTAGCCGTCAATTACCGGATACCAAGAGCTATTGAACTTAGCTCCGTCGTCTCTATTAATATTAAATAGATTTTTGTAGATTTCAATTGCCTCCGTAATCAGGCGTGCTCTATAAGTTTTGGGTCTTACCAGGACCTCAGGAACAAATCCAAAGTAATGGCCGGTTTCGATTAAGTGCTCAGCGATTGCCGATTTATCAGGGTGGCCGAGTTTACAAGCACGAAAGTGTTCTGCGATCCTTTTGGAGGTCGTCCGCTCTCTCTGGCCTACATAAACCTTGTCACATCCGGAACAGCTGAGTTTATGCACTCCATCTGCTTTCAGAGGAAACTTAGTCTTTGCAGACCTCTAATAGGTCTTGAATTTTAGTTGTGGCACCGAAGACAGTCTTGATGCTATCTTTTCTCAACAGCCTGGCAATTCTGTCTGTCACGTTGTGAACGTAAGGCAGGAAAGCGCAGCAACTCTTGCAGATCGCAGATTTGGCTATTATAATTTGACTTGCCGGGTAACCGTTGCGCTCCAGTGCATCGGTCAGCTTTGTAAGTTCTGCTCCGTTTTTTGTTTCTTCTCATATTCTGGTTGCTCGGGTCACCAACGTATGGATAAGTCCTCTCTTCTGCGCTGGGTGGTGATGCGAATCGGCATGTAGATACCGATTTGTGTGCGTTGGTTTACAGTGAATTCAATTACAATATACAGTGTGTCCTAGATTACCATCTTCTTTTCGCATCACCTCCACATCTAGAAAAGGTAGGATTTTTGCATCGTTTTCCACTTTCATTGTGAACTTGATTTTACTGTGGAGTGAATTAAGATGATCCAGAAATTCATTCAGTTTCTCTGGTTCATGAGATCAGATGACGAAGACATCATCAACATAACGCCACCATACCTTGGGAACAGCTGAAGCTGTGTCGAGTGCCACTTCTTCAAACTTCTCCATAAAAAAGTAGGCTAGAACTGGTGACAACGGACTGCCCATCGCAACTCCTTCCACTTGCTCAAAAAGTTCACCCTGGAATGAAAAATATCCCGTTTTGAGGCAGCGTTCAATTCCATCCAATTTTGAAAAAAAAAATTAAGTATAAAGGAAGTTCTAGATTTCACTGAACATATAGATTCACAACCGAATAAACTACATCCATCACATTTTTAAAAAAATCCGGTTTAGTCAAATACTCTGGGACATTCCTTATTATTAGTTTTTTATCGTATTTTTTAAAACCTGGCGATTTTTTGAAAATTTCATTCCGAAAATTCAGACCATTTTTTATTAACCGCAAAGACGGGACATAATTACAAGGGCGCAAAAAAACCATAATTACAAGGCCAAAAACCATTTTTAAAAAAACTACGTTTTCTACACGAATGGCACAGGAGAATAACGAGGCATACCAAAAATATTAAATCTCATAAATATTTTTTTCCTTGATCCATCTTATTGATCATTTCAATTTGGGAGGCGGGAATGGGTACCGCCGTCCCGGGAACCTTTATTGAATAACCAACACCTCTGCCATAGGTCACCCCAAGTGGTTCGCTACGTTTGGTGATTTAGCAGGGGTGCCCGGGTTCATGGGGTGAGGTTTGACTAGGTCTTGGAGGCGGATGACCAGGACATGCTGAACCCCAGATTCCTACCCACCCTTTAAACCCTTTTCCTTCCCAGAACTCTCCTCTCCTTCCTTTCCTTAAAAAAAACCCTCCACACAGCATTCTCAAAGATGACATAGGCCCTGAGGGAAATTATTTTCCTCAGGGCCTCCTGTGTGGAGCTCATATAAAAAAAAATAAAAAATTAATCGTTATAATGTTCAAGGTTTATAGGTATATAGTCCAGTAAAGGAAGGAGTTGTAGAGTGCGTGAGCAGGAACCTAAGCGATTCTTTCAGGACTTGTTTAGGGTGCTTAGGGTGTGAACATACTAAAAGTCCTGACGTCTAGGTGGTGAGCTAGGGGGGGGAGGAGGGGGGGAAGGTCCCGATTTTCGGGTTTCCATTTATATCTCAAAAACGGTGCGTCGCAGAGGAAAACTTTTTAGCAATAAGTAAAAGCTCATAAAATTATCTACAACTTATATTCTATACGTAATTTTGGAAATCCCAGCCGCTTTTGAGTTATACGCTCCACAAATGTCAATATTTTCTAAAAAAAGCATTTTACCTCACATTTTTCATCAAACATTCCTTCATGTCGTCTAAAATATTCATCCAAGAAAGAAATTTATTTGAAAGAAGTTTGAAATTTAATTACCTTTAAGAATATATGTACATATGTAAATAAATCTCCAACCAGTAAATATTTACAGCAATTTTAAGTTTTTTCGTAAAATGTCGTCATTTTCAGAAAAAGCTGTTTTTTCTTACCAAATTATTAAGACGGATTTTTTCTTCATGGGAAATTCCTTATTAATTTTTGCACGCAAGAAAGCAGGTAAGTTGTTCTCGAACAGATGATTAGTGGAATTCATTTTATAATCATTATTATTGTGATGGGTGATTAGGTTAATCGTCGGAGATGCTACAATAACGTGCTACGATGCTGTTCGAGTTGGTGAAAAGGCAATGAATGCGACAGTGGGCTTGACATTCTCAGACATCAAGCTGTCCCGCAAAGATCGGGCATTCCCAATATCTTCTGTCAGCTCGTCGATAAAAATTCACGATGAAAAGGTTGCAGTTGACCCAACATTGCTGTTTCAGTGAATGTGTATAAGCAAACGATCAGATGAGGATTTGATGAAATTTTTTGAGTATGAGTTGGCCCCATTTCCCTTGGCACTGTTCAATGAAAGTGGGATGCGAAAGACAACTAAATCTGTTCTGTACAGCTTATTCGAGCCTACCAAAAAAACTGTTCTACTGTCTCAGATGAACTTAGTTGTGGACGGAGGATTTCTACTTTACAGAGTAATTTGACAAAAAGATGCCTCCGTTGCCGCAATTTGTGATCGTTATATCACCTATGTCAACCACCACTATCCTGGAATGACTCGCACTGTGGTATTTGATGGGTACGCAAATCCAGTCAATAGTAGGAAATCACAAGAACAGATGCGACGATACAGACTGAGAAGGTCAGCCGACATCAATTTGACATGGAACAAATCAATACCCGTTAAACAGGAAGATTTTTTATCCAATCCTACCAACAAAAGTAACTTCATCTCCTTACTACAGACAAAGTTTCGGGAGAATGGGATACAGATTCTTCAGGCCACCGATGATGCTGACGTCCTTATCGTGAAGACTGCTGTAGAACTATCCTTTCACAACTCTGCGGTTGTCTTTGGTGAGGATGTGGACCTCACTGTCCTTTTGATTGCTTCCACTCCTCCCACCTAAGATATTCTGCTGCTGAAACCCGGACGAGGGAAAACCAAAACAATGGCACTGTCCACCCAAGAGATGCAGCATCGTGGATTTGAACACATCATATTTTTACATTCATTTACCGGATGCGATACAACGTCTGCAATTTTCAGGAGAAGCAAGGTGAGCTTTTCAAAATTGTACTTGGAGTCAAAAATGATCAAGCAAACGGCAATGATCTTTTACAACCCCTCCTCTACTCACGACGAGGTTGAAGAGGCTGGAAATAAATGCTTCCTGAAATGGTATGCGGCGCCAAAAAGACAGACCTCCCTTAACCAGTACCGCTTCCAGTCGTTCAGAAGGTCCGTGGCAAATATGAAGCCTTACATCAGCTCCCTCCCTCCAACAGAGAGTGCAGCTAAACAGCATTCCCGGCGGACATACCACCAAGTTCAGCAGTGGCTCGGGATTGAGCTGCCCCATGAAGAATGGGGGTGGAAACACGAAGGAGACACCCTGTTGCCAATTACAACAGAAGATCCTCCAGCACCGGAAGTCCTTCTGAAAATAATATTTTTCCGCTGCACCAAGGGTTGTGCAATTGGCAAATGTGGATGTCGAAAAGCAATGCTAACCTGTTCTGCAGCGTGCCTTCACTGCCAAGGGTGATGCCTCAATAGCGTGCCTGTTGCCGAGGACGACGATGAAGATGACGTAGAGCCCTTTCAGCAAGAACCATCCACCACTGAGAATGACTATGCCATGGATGAACAACGCTTGCCAGGACCCTCACGTCCAAAGAGGATATGAAAATGTATATTATATAAAACGTATACCATATAAAGTTGAGAGTGTAACATGATGTTATTGAGAACAGTGCCAAGGGAAATGGGGCCAACTCATACTCAAAGAATTTCATCAAATCCTCATCTGATCGTTTACATATCCGCTGAAACAGCAATGTTGGGTCAACTGCAACCTTTTCATCGTGAATTTTTATCGACGAGCTGACAGAAGACATTGGGAATGCCCGATCTTTGCGGGACAACTTGATGTCTGAGAATGTCAAGCCCACTGTCGCATTCATTGCCTTTTCACCAACTCGAACAGCATCGTAGCACGTTATTGTAGCATCTCCGACGACTAACCTAATCACCCATCACAATAATAATGATTATAAAATGAATTCCACTAATCATCTGTTCGAGAACAACTTACCTGCTTTCTTGCGTGCAAAAATTAATAAGGAATTTCCCATGATGAAAAAACCCGTCTTAATAATTTGGTAAGAAAAAACAGCTTTTTCTGAAAATGACGACATTTTACGAAAAAACTTAAAATTGCTGTAAATATTTACTGGTTGGAGATTTATTTACATATGTACATATATTCTAAAAGGTAATTAAATTATTTCAAACTTCTTTCAAATAAATTTCTTTCTTGGATGAATATTTTAGACGATATGAAGGAATTTTTGATGAAAAATGTGAGGTAAAATGATTTTTTTCGAAAATATTGACATTTGTGGAGCGTATAACTCAAAAACGGCTGGGATTTCCAAAATTACATATAGAATAAAAGTTGTAGATAATTTTATGAGCTTTTACTTATTGCTAAAAAGTTTTCCTCTGCGACGCACCGTTTTTGAGATATAAATGGAAACCCGAAAATCGGGACCTTCCCCCCCCCCCCCTCCCTCCCCTAGCTCACCACCTAGACGTCAGGACTTTTAGTATGTTCACACCCTAAGCACCCTAAACAAGTCTTGAAAGAATCGCTTAGGATCCTGCTCACGCACTCTACACCTCCTTTTGGACCATTCGTTTACTGGACTAATATGACTAAATCAAATGTGATAAACTTGTACTTGTAAATTATAATAATAATAACATAATATATTATAAAATTGGACTTTGTTAAAATCAGCAACATTACCATTACGCTTCTAAAACAGGTACAGAATGCATAAAATGTATGGGGTTCTCTTTGTAACATCTGTCAAACCAAACGATAAGTTCGCAGAGAACAAACAATAAGGGCAGTGGTATCGCAAAAGCGACACGTGGAGTGGACTGTATCAATATATTAAAAAAAATGTTATGTTTTTGAATACTTTGACACAACTATGGGGAAGGGTAAACAGATGAATGGAGAAGGAAACTGACTTACCCCTTATGGTTGATGTTCTGCTCAATATTATGGATCTGAGGGAGCACTAAATCACTCACTGCACAAGCTTCCATAAACTGGTCGATGTTATATAAAACTGAGAAAGTAATGATGTTCGTTGCACAGCTTATTTTAACAGACTGACTGACATATTGATTTTATTGTTGAACGGTAGGTAATATTGTCAGTAGGGACAGGTAATTGTGGTAAACAAAGGATGGGTAGATAAATGGAACAAGGTATATAGATAGGTATACATAGTTGCGTCAACATTTTCCGCCCACCTAATTTTGGAACAAAATTAACAATAAAAAAAAAATAAAAAAATAATACCAATAATAACAAAAAGTAGCTTGAATACTATGTTATTAAACAAAAATTATAAGGAAAATTATTCAAAAAAATTATTGTGAGACGTAAGCACACCAGCTGTCTTCTGTGTATTTATCAAAGGAAACAAAAGGAAAACAAAAAACATAAAATATAAGTAATAGATAGCTCTATGATAAAAAAAATGCTGAGTATTGAATTAACAGATGACTTATTCTATGGGCAAAGGGCAAAGCTTAATCGCTGGGCGGACAAATATACCTTTAGTGGTTTTAATAGTTGCAACGCGAACGATATTATCTTTACCCGGATGTACGGCAACAATTCGCCCTAAAGCCCAGCGCATGGGGGGAAGACGTTCATCCTTTACTAGCACGAGTTGACCGATCTCTAAATTGGGTCTGTCTCTCAACCATTTTGCACGTTGTTGTAGAGTATTAAGATACTCCACATTCCAACGTCGCCAAAAGTGTTGAGACATCTTTTGTATGTGTTGCCAACGACTTAAACGGTTTGATCCAGTAGCGGACAGGTCATATTCGGGAAGTCCTAAGAGGAATCCTCATATCAGAAAATGGCCGGGTGTAAGGGCGTCGACGTTGTCTGGATCAACCGACAAGGGGCAAAGGGGGCGTGAATTTAGAATAGCTTCAATGGTAGTAAGAAGTGTGGCTAACTCCTCAAATGTTAGGGAAGTATCACCCACTACTCGAACCAAATGATGCTTG
The DNA here is from genome assembly GCA_917880885.1 of Limnephilus marmoratus. Taxonomy (NCBI): domain Eukaryota; kingdom Metazoa; phylum Arthropoda; class Insecta; order Trichoptera; family Limnephilidae; genus Limnephilus; species Limnephilus marmoratus. Next base: position 16,574,418 of record OU862906.1, read on the forward strand.
ACGGATTTAATTCCGGATTCCCACAGTCCACCAAAGTGTGGACTGGCGGAAGGATTAAATGTCCACAGGATTTCCTTTTGGGCAAGATAGTCCGAAATTACTTCACGTTGTGGTGAAGAATAGAAATATTTAAATACTCCAGTTAGGTATCGCTTTGTTCCTACAAAATTTGTGCCGCGGTCACTGAAGACTTCGGAACACAAACCCCGTCGATTTATGAATCGGGTTAGGGATGCGATAAAGGCATCCGTGGAGAGGTCTGACACGACCTCAAGGTGCAAGGCTTTGGTGGCCATGCAGACAAAAAGACATAAATAAGCCTTAGTGGTTTTTGCTCCGCGACGTTTATTTTTTTATTTAAGTTTTTATTCCAGCAGGACTGGGAGGGTAGTGCAATCCCAGTCTGCCATATTACATAAACAACTATAAAAGAAAAAAAAAGTTTAAATATTAGGTAAGTACCTAATTAAAACATAAAATGGTAAGTACCTAATTTATGATCCTTCAGCATAAAAGGTCCACCAAAATCGACCCCTACACGAGAAAAGGGACGACTAGGTTGAACACGAGAGGACGGCAGATCCGCCATCATAGGTGAATGTGCAGTGGCCCGAAACTTGTGGCATGTGACACATTTTGATAACTGAGATCGAATGACGGTACGACCGGACATAATCCAGTATTTGCGTTGAATAAGAAATTGGAGAGTACGCGGTCCGACGTGAAGATAAGCACGGTGATAGTAATCAATTAACAACCCGGTCAAATGACTAGACTTAGGAAGTAAAATGGGATGCTTACTATCGGATGGGAGTGCAGAATTTGTTAGCCGACCGCCCACCCTCAGGATACCGTGAGGGTCAATAAAAGGTTTCAGTTTTTGAAGGCCGGAAGAAACATTTCGTCAGAGCTTAACAGAATAATATCGTTGTGAAAACAAGCCTGCTGTTCGAGTTTTATAATCTTCATGAATGCGTTGTCCAGTTCTTGAAGAGTGAGTGCCGCATGATTGATGCTCTGTTTCGCCATTTTGGAAACATTAGAAAGACAATTTGTTTTGAACCTAAGGATCCATGCAATGACTTTCTTTAATTTTGATAATGAAGAATACTTCGCTATGATGGAAGATGATTTTAATTCGACATTAAAAACTGTAGGTTTAGGTGGTTGAATTTCTGGCAATTCGCTTGCTGGAATAAACGGTAGCCTCGCCGAAGGCCAATCCTCAACTGGATTACGGAGCCACGATGGACCCGAAAGCCATGATAGATGTTCTACAAAATGAGCAGGAAGGGTACCTCGGGACCCATAGTCAGCACTGTTATCCTCTGAAATAACATGCTTCCAAATTGCTTTTGGCGTGTTATCAAGGATCTGAACAACACGGTTTGCGACGAAAGATTTTAATAAATGTGGCGGCGTTTGAAGCCAAGATAAGACAATTGTCGAGTCAGTGAAGAGGATAACCTTTTCAATTTGCGCGGCAAAATGTACTGACGACAATATATATTTTATAAGTTTTGAAAGCAGCACGGCTGCACACAACTCTAATCTAGGGATTGTTAATGACTTTAAAGGTGCAACCTTGGATTTGGCCATCAGCAAGTAACTAGAATTATGGTTTTGAACAACTAAATATGTCACGGCTGCATAACCCAGTTGTGATGCATCGCAAAATCCTACGAGGATACAATGACTATCTAGATTCGTATGGTAATATCGTGGAATTCGTAACTGTTGTAGCAATGGAAGTTGTTCCACAAAGTTGTTCCACGTGGACATGATGTGGAGTGGTACTTCAGTGTCCCAGTCCACGTTCAATTTCCAAAGTTCTTGGATAATCCGTTTTGCAGTGAAGATCACAGGAGACAACCACCCTAGCGGATCGTATATCCGAGCAAGGGTTGATAATATATTCCGCTTCGAACATAATGCCGAATTGGGTATCGAAATGTGATAAGAAAAATAATCCTCTTCGGGATTCCAAAAAACACCTAATATTTTAACATTCGATTGAGTTTTGTTAAAATTCAACTGTTGTTGTTGACATTCAGAATCATGCTCGAGTAATTCTGAACAATTGCTTGCCCACTTGCTGAGTTCCAGTTTGGCCGATTTTAAAACGGCTACAATTTCTTCCTTGAGGTGTCGAGCAGATTCAATGGAATCTGCCCCAGTCGCCAAGTCATCAACATAAAAATTCTCTAACAGCGCCCTTGAAGCGGCAGGATAGCTTTCCCTCTCATCCCTAGCCAATTGACGTAAAGTCGAAATGGCCAAAAATGGGGAGGACGTTAAACCGTAGGTTATGGTTTGGTAATCTTTCATTGGTTCACTCGGGGAGTCGCGCCAAAGGATGTGCTGATATTTACGATGATTGGGAATAATTAAAATTTGCCGGTACATTTTACAAATGTCAGCAGTAAATACAAATTTATGAAATCTAAAATTTAATATCATGTATGGTATTTCTGTTTGTAGTTTTGGACCGCTATATAGCATGTCATTTAATGACATATTGGAGGCCTTCGCAGACCCATCAAAGACAACGCGAATTTTACCTTTTCCATTGATTACCGCATGATGGGGAAGATAATTTGCCCCAGAGTTGGGTGCTACGCGTTTCATGTGACTAAGACTTTCATATTTATGAAGAAAATCCCTATAACTAGTCGCCAACGTCGCATCCCTATCAAAACGCTTTTCCAGCTTGCGCATTCGCGATTCGGCCAAGTTGTAAGTATTTTGCGGTGGAAGACTGTCCGATTTTAACAGAATCGGAACCACATATCTCCCATCCGTCTGTCTGTAATGCTCCTTCTGAAACATTTCTTCCGCCTTGGTGTTGTCGGGGTTTAAATCAGAAACGACGGGAGCCTCTTCAATTTCCCAGAAATTTTTCATTGTATCATTTAATGACACGTCGGACAGTGTCAAAAGTGACGTTGGCGATGAATCGATCGATTGACATCCAACCTTCCCAAGAATAATATATCCAAAGACTGTATTTAAAGCACTAGGGTTTCCACGAACGATATGTGATTGATCATCCAAAATGTTGGGATATAAATCGGTGCCGAGTAGAAAATCTATTTGACCCGGCTGATCAAAACTTGGATCTGCTAACGATAAATTGAAAAATCGCGATTTAACATCTTTATCAAGTGTGACAGATGGCATCCATGAAGTAATTTCCTGAATTACTATGGGTGTCGCAGATAACATAGGTGCTCGCTGTTTGACAGGTTTGATAACACATGAGGTTATACCTGTGCATGAGTTAACAGCCGTATGTCCTAATCCATTTAACGGAGTCTTATATTTCCTTATAGATAAGCCTAGCCTCTTGGCACAGCTCTGCGTGATAATGGAGACTTGACTTCCATTATCTACGATGATACGTACAGGAACGTAGGCGCCAAATTTATTTTGCATGTGAACAATCGCTGTATCCAAGAGCACATTTGGTGCGTTGCTCACATTTTCGTTTGACCTTGTGACGGCAGTCAATGACGTGGTCACCTTTTCACCCGTAGAGGGTGTTTCAAAATGCAACATAGAATGGTGCCGCTTGTTACAAATTTTACAACTAGATTGTGATTGACAATCTCCAAATCGATGAAACTTTAAACAATTAAAACATCGATTTAAATGTTTTATGCGATTTTTCCTTTCAAGGGGAGACATTTCAAGAAATTTTTCACATTTATAAATTAAGTGAGCTTCCTTGCATATAGCGCACATTTCAGAGCTAGAATTCGCCGCCAATAAAGATTTTCGCGCAACCGCCGTCTTTGGTTTAGGTATGTTTGCAGTAAGTGGGTTAGACGCTTCGAGAATTCTAATCTGATTGTGTAAAAATTCAAATAATTGAGATGTCTCCGGTAATTGTGTTCGTGTAAGTGACGTTTCGAATTGTCGTCTGGTGTCTTGATCCAAACATCGTAAGATTATGTGGGCAACAAACTTACTAAATATATTTTCATGTTTCATTGCATTCAAAGCAGATAAATTTTCTTGAAAAGTGTTTAAGATATGTGTTAATCCATTTATCGATTCATTAGGTAATGGTTTAAAATTCATCATTTCGTCTACATAAAAAGTAAATAATAATCTACTATCTTCATACTTTTGCAGCAGAATATTCCAAGCTATTGGGTAATTCTCAGCAATTAATGGTAACGATTTAACCAAATTCAATGCAGTTCCCTTCAGTAACGAAATTAAATGATGAAATTTCTCTATATCTGTATACATATTATTATTATGTACTAGATTTTCGAACAATGCATGGAAGGTATGCCAATTTTTTACATTGGAATCAAATGGTGTTATTTGAATCGCGGGTAATTTTAAGTTGCCAATACTATTTGCAGAAATTGGTTCTGATTTAATGTTTGAATTTTGCTGTCTTTTTGCAGATGAAATTTCAAAGACCATTACATCTAATTGTTCAGAGATTGTTGCTATCTCCTTACAATCACTTGCCTTGTCCGATTCAATTAATAAATTTTCCATTTCATTATGTAATGACTCTACCTCTCCGAGCCATTCCAAAACTTTTTCATACCGGCTTAAAAACGTTTTCCTTTTTTTTTTCATCCGTGTTTATAAAAGGTATTAATTGATGCGTTATTTGTATCCTAGCTAAAAAACGATCCCTTCGAGTTTTTAATACGGCAATCTTCTTATCTGCCATCTTAAATTAATTCTTGTTTAGTGAAATATTATGTATTTAACACAGAAAACAGCCAATGTATACGGCGACAATAATTATAGAATGTAATGAATTTAATGTTTTCTAGATTAATCCAGGCTCGTAATGGACCAAATAATGGTATCGCAAAGGCGACACGTGGAGTGGACTGTATCAATATATTAAAAAAAATGTTATGTTTGTGAATACTTTGACACAACTATGGGGAAGGGTAAACAGATGAATGGAGAAGGAAACTGACTTACCCCTTATGGTTGATGTTCTGCTCAATATTATGGATCTGAGGGAGCACTAAATCACTCACTGCACAAGCTTCCATAAACTGGTCGATGTTATATAAAACTGAGAGAGTAATGATGTTCGTTGCACAGCTTATTTTAACAGACTGACTGACATATTGATTTTATTGTTGAACGGTAGGTAATATTGTCAGTAGGGACAGGTAATTGTGGTAAACAAAGGATGGGTAGATAAATGGAACAAGGTATATAGATAGGTATACATAGTTGCGTCAACAGGCAGGTTCACATAACAAGCGCCAATGTTCAACGCGCGCAAAATTTTTGTATAGTGTTCACATGGTGCTCGATTGTCTGGCGTTGAACGCGCGTTGCCTCGGCCGCCCTGATTCCAGGGTTGCCAACTTAGGGGTTTTCCCCCCAGATTTCCCCGTGATAGTGGCTGATGAAGCTTTTGGCATGATGGAGAATTTAAGGTCACTAACTTATGCAAAAAAAATATTTAATAATCGTTTGACATTAGCACGCCGGTAAGTCGAATGTACTTTTGGCATAATGTTGATGTTAACATCGGTTTTGCAGAAAAGATCGTAAAATCAATATGTACACTACACAATTATGTCAGAATGAGGGATGGCTACAATTATGAAGATACTCTTCATACTCCACCACTGGAAAATCTAGTCTCACATTATACCGGGCGTGCTGTGCGACAGGCGGACAATGTTCGAGAACATTTTACAAATTATTTCATCAACGAAGGAAAAATTGATTGGCTAGATCGCAATATTTAATTTGTAACACAGACTTGTAATAAATATAAATAGGCAAAAATATGTGACCAGTTAGGTACGTTCTTGGGAAAGTAGCTAAACAGTGTTATGAAAATAATTGAATTATGTTCAAAATTGCCCCAGGGTTGTTGATATTTGTCTATAGTAGTGGAATTAAATTATTTTAACTGGCCACAAATAAATTCACTTTTTCTCTGGTAACTTTAACTTTTGGTCGTTAGGGGGTTCATAATCGATTTCCCCTCACTTTTTGGATTTGCATCTCCTGGGCAGGATGTAAATCCGACAGTCGAAAATGTGGACTTAAATTTATTTAATAATATGTAAAATATTCAATCGGCGGGTTGTTTCAAGTTTAATTAAAATGTGAACGAGTTTCTTTTTATTCCCAGCCGATACATGGTTATCGCGACTGGAGTATTCTTGTTTACGGGTATTCCAGTATGGAATCCCGTGGTGCAATAATGGCGGCTTGACCGACCCAGTTTTACTGTAATCTGCGATTATATTTATCATCCGTCATCCGACGAGATGGATTCTCAGTTATACAAAGGGACACGAACGTCCGTATAGTCCCCGCCGATTATTTTCACAACCTGATGGAGGACATTTCCAGTACTGCAACCACATGATGGAGGACACCATGTACCAAACGTATTAATCACCCAGATGGATGGAGAAGCTTGCAAACCTGGCGCGGAGGCAACGTGGGGGAGGTAGGGGCCCCCCACGGTGCAATATTAGGCATCCGGAATCGTCGCATAAAAATAATAGGTTTTAGCTAGCTCTTAGTATGGTCCACAGGTATGTTTATTTCAATATAATAATCTTGTTTTACATCCACTCTTTTATTTCTTATTTTCCAAGCTTCACAACAATGATTAAAATAACAGTGCCCACGCTCTGACGGGAGTATTCATGCCTACCGACACAGTCAGCATATCTCGTACCCACGAGATTTGGCGTCCAAAAATCCCATGGGATTAAAGCTGATAACTGTGTACCTTCATATATATAACCCTGAATAATTAACATTAAATACACCCACTTAATAAGAGGTGTAAATGTCATGATAACTGATCACATAGTAGGTACAAACACAACACAGCACTTCCAGTGCATTACATTCAATTCTTCAACCCTGATATATTAACACCCTGTTTAATAATTACCCTACATTTAATCATAATAACTTACATTAAACCCTACCCCAATTCAAGTACCATAACATGACATCCCAACATCCTCCTTATTCTACCGTAACATGGCGCACCAACTGGTGATAACGAAAATATTTTTTTCATTGTTGTGAATCTTGGAAATATTAAATTCATTATATAAACATGCCCTTAACATATTTTTTAATTTGCCCTATGTTATGTTTTGTTTTGCTTTTAAAATATTAGGGTCACAAATTTATTTTATACCTGTAATGATTTTTTTAAATGTTTTCAATCATAAATGCACTGTTCATAATACCTACATGTCAAACATAACCTCAATTCCTCAATAGAATTGTTATTGTCATTTTATTAAAATATGCTTAGAAATTTGGTCATAGACAATATGCATTATAGAACTCTATAAAAAAAAAAAAATTAATCCAATGAATAGTGGTTATTTTCAAAATAATTTCAATTATCTATGGCAATTTCTTGCTTTCGAATTTACCTATGGCTTTCATATGTCAAAACATATTTATGTTTTTTATAATTCCAAACATGAAAAACAGTTAAAATTTTCATAAAACAATAATATTATGAGTTTAAATAACAATATAAAATTAATATCAATAATTATGCAAATATTTATAATGATTTATTGTTAACTAAGTGACATTTTGTTCATAATTACGGAGGTACGTACATTAAATTTATCAAATCATTGCAGTAATATTAAAAACATTTTAGTTGAAAGGTATTAGTTAAAAGTATTACAAACATTTTAAAATACATTTGAACATTATTATTCAAGCTTTATAAAATTATATTATGCCGGTATTCATACAAACCGTCATTTGTCAAATATTTGTCAAATATCAATTGTCAAATAACATGATGAAAACAAATATTTTGTATTTTATGCAATTTCAAAAAATAACCTTTATTAGGAAACCATTTATACGGGATATTATTATTATAAATGTTTAAATAGTTACGAGACGAAATTAATGTTATTTACAGCTGACATCTGTCACAAATATATTATTGATTGTTTATTTACAAATAATGTCAAACTGACATCTTAAATACTTTTGAATTTATAACAATTGTTATGTGTACGCTAATGTCAAACTTGACATTTCAAATTATGACGTTTCTAATGCAATGAATTATTAGTAGGTCATATTAAAAATATTCATTTAAATGAGCAACATACATATTCATTTCAATGGAATAATTTTTTTAAAAATTTAAATGGGGTACATACATATTCAAATAAAATTTCATATTTTAATTTTAAAATGAAAACAGGGTTATCAAATAAAACATTTTATGTTGTAATTTTAAATACAGGGTTGGCGCAAACCAATATTTTCAAACATCAGGGTTGCCAAAATTTTATTTTTTTTAAATTGAAACAAAAAGTTATCAAGAATATTTTTCAAATCAACAACAACGTTCAACAGCGTACAACAACAATAACATCAACAATAACAACAATAACAAAAATAACAATGTTTATTTTTCTTTTTAAATCAAGGGCATCATTTTTAATAACAATTCTGAAAATTGTTTTTGAATTTAAGTACAATCAAGCAATTGTCAACGGTGACACAAGGAATAATGTGATATTAATTATCATTCTTTTTATAAATAAAGGAAAATATTCACGAAAAGTGATAAGACTTGGAGAAATTATCGGACAATGACGAAACGTCATTATTATCATTGGAAGGGGGTTGACGGAGGTATATTCGGTCTGATCAACTGGATCCTGGTGATCAACTTACCATTTCTAATGGTCCAAATTAGTTCCAAAGGTAAGGGTGGGCTTGTACCCCAACCGCAACGTATCGATCCGGCGTCGATTACGTTTACCTTACATGACAGACAGAGGGCGAGAGATGCTTGCTGTCTGCTCATCAGGCCATGAGTTGCTGACTCAGGTACGGAACATGTGTGCAACATCGTCAGTAGGAGGGCAGTGGATCCGTTGCCTGTAGATGGAGGATTCCTACGGGAGGCGGAAGGATTGCCAGCCACTGGTCCATGTTCATACTCAAAGTACTACATGGTGTGAAACTTGTTTGAGTGGTTCGGGTTGTTCTTGGAGTTTTATGACCAACCCTGACACAACATTCAACAAGTATTCATAAACTCTATTTAAAATCGAGTTTTATGTTTTTTTTTTTCACACGGTACTATTTGTAGTGATTTATGGTAAATCACATAATTATTTTCTCAAATATAACAAGTCTAAATAAATACGTGCACACCTTTATATTGTCGTAAGTTATGCTCTACGTCAGAGCCAATAAAATTCTAGCCCATTCAAATAGTCACACATGACTCAAATACATCATGATTCTTCATATCAAGTATCAAGCATCATTGAAATAAGACTAAATTAAAGTCTCATTCATTAAAAAAATCTATTAAAAAAAAAATGTCTCGTAACTTATCAAAACTCTCGTAATCAAAACTGTTGTAAACAAACATACAAAAAAAAATATGTAACTTATCAAAACTACGATAAACAAACGAAAAAATATATGTAACTATTAAAAAATGTATTATGTACAAAAACAAAGCAAAACAAAACAAAACAAAACAATTAATTATGTATTGTCATTGTATAACTTCTTTTTTCCAACTATTATTATTATTTTTATTTTTCAACTGTGAGACCTAGTTAGTATAGGCAGGTTTTCTTTTTCATTTACATTCAGTGAAAAGTGAAGGTTGTTCAACCATTATAAAAAGTGTTTATAATCCGATAGCAGGATAAAGTGATGCCACAGAGCATAATATAAAAGTGAATGATTGAAATGATATTCTCACTACAATGTCTTTTTATTTTTGTATTTAACTACAATGATTATTGTTTTTATTTCTATTGTATTTCTGTTTTGAATTTATTGTTTTTAGGAACCGGTGGACCAATACAATTGTTAAGCTTTTAGTCAGCATAGGACATAGGTATGTTCGGGGTCGAACATTTACGCGAGAACGGGGAAAATGTTATGAAAATAATTGAATTATGTTCAAAATTGCCCCAGGGTTGTTGATATTTGTCTATAGTAGTGGAATTAAATTATTTTAACTGGCCACAAATAAATTCACTTTTTCTCTGGTAACTTTAACTTTTGGTCGTTAGGGGGTTCATAATCGATTTCCCCTCACTTTTTGGATTTGCATCTCCTGGGCAGGATGTAAATCCGACAGTCGAAAATGTGGACTTAAATTTATTTAATAATATGTAAAATATTCAATCGGCGGGTTGTTTCAAGTTTAATTAAAATGTGAACGAGTTTCTTTTTATTCCCAGCCGATACATGGTTATCGCGACTGGAGTATTCTTGTTTACGGGTATTCCAGTATGGAATCCCGTGGTGCAATAATGGCGGCTTGACCGACCCAGTTTTACTGTAATCTGCGATTATATTTATCATCCGTCATCCGACGAGATGGATTCTCAGTTATACAAAGGGACACGAACGTCCGTATAGTCCCCGCCGATTATTTTCACAACCTGATGGAGGACATTTCCAGTACTGCAACCACATGATGGAGGACACCATGTACCAAACGTATTAATCACCCAGATGGATGGAGAAGCTTGCAAACCTGGCGCGGAGGCAACGTGGGGGAGGTAGGGGCCCCCCACGGTGCAATATTAGGCATCCGGAATCGTCGCATAAAAATAATAGGTTTTAGCTAGCTCTTAGTATGGTCCACAGGTATGTTTATTTCAATATAATAATCTTGTTTTACATCCACTCTTTTATTTCTTATTTTCCAAGCTTCACAACAATGATTAAAATAACAGTGCCCACGCTCTGACGGGAGTATTCATGCCTACCGACACAGTCAGCATATCTCGTACCCACGAGATTTGGCGTCCAAAAATCCCATGGGATTAAAGCTGATAACTGTGTACCTTCATATATATAACCCTGAATAATTAACATTAAATACACCCACTTAATAAGAGGTGTAAATGTCATGATAACTGATCACATAGTAGGTACAAACACAACACAGCACTTCCAGTGCATTACATTCAATTCTTCAACCCTGATATATTAACACCCTGTTTAATAATTACCCTACATTTAATCATAATAACTTACATTAAACCCTACCCCAATTCAAGTACCATAACATGACACCCAACATCCACTTTAATCTACCGTAACAACAGAGCTAGTTATAAGAATAGGTAGTTAAGCTTTTCTCAAAATTAGAAGTACATAGATTTAGATTGTTGAAACAAAAGCAAGTGGTCATAATGTAGTTGTCTTCTTGAAAATATAATACGTAATATCTGTCCTGTTGTTTTCTTGAATATAATAAATAATAAAATTTATATTCTACATATATGTACTCACATAATAATTTCTTCTTTTCTTCATTGTCATCTCCCTCACAGAATATGAGAATGAGTTCTTCCCAAGCTCTTCTCCTTAAGTTCTTATCTGAATAAATGCTACTTGTCATGTTCCATATCGCAGGACGTTTTTCTATTTCATCTATAAATTATTCAGTATTAAAAGCTTCCGTTTCCATTTTGGATGATTTCTGGATGAACTGAGTGAACCCTGCATCTATCTGCGTCAAAAGCGCGCGCTCAACTGAACGGTAACATAGAAAACCAATGATCTCAAAGCGCGCGTTGACGCGCGCTGACTACAGTCAAGCGCTAGCGCAGCGTTCAACGCGCGCTTTATTAAAACGCCCGTTAGCATGTGTACTGCCTGAATAAAATGTATGTAGTTGTAAACGCGCGTTATCAACACGCGCGTTGAGCGCCTGTCATGTGAACCTGCCCTAAATCTAGTGAATGCTAAATGTCAAATTCAAAAATTCGTCCGAAATCAAAGTGTTGCCATGTAAAAAAAATAAATCTGTGGAATTTCACAAAATTAATTAAATATTATCGGAAACGGAACATTTTCGCGTAGTGACGACACGAGCCCAAATAACGGATTTATTTATTAAAAAAAAACTAAATTTATAAAAAAATTTAGTAACATTTTCGTGATCTTAGTAAAAAAATCTATCCACCCTATTTTTTCCATATTATCAGGAAATCCATGCAAGTGGCCTATTAGATTAGAAACGTTTGCGCTGCTCTAGTGCTTATATTTGGTTAGGTTAGGTTAGGTACAACGCTACACCTTCAAGTAACATTTCGTTTCGGAACTACTTACATAAGTTGAAACAAAGTTATCGACTATAAATCTTGAAAAAAAACTCGGTTGATTTTAATCCACTGTGTAATGTGTGAACTACCCTTACACTAACACCTGTATATGGATGTTAGCCGATAGTGTTGGCTGGTTGACTCACCCTGTGAGGGTGGTCTACCCCACAGTGATGAAATAATGATACTCTCTGCTTTCGGGTCCGGCCTCACTTGCCTGCAATTCCTCTTTGTCAGAAAAGTTTCCCTACAACTTTCAGTTGCTTTACTTTTAAACATTCTTGCTTTCCAAGTTTCATTTTCTTTAACGTCAATACAAGGAAACCAATTTTTTCCCGGTTCAAATTGATTAAAACATCGAAGATTTTAGAGGACTTTGCCTGAGCAGATTTTGGTATATATTATAATACGTTTGTAAAGGTGGATTTTAAATAATTGTAGAAGATCATATTAAATATTTTTGTTCAGTTTTTTTTTTAGAATCGTATTTTACTAAGTCTTACTAAACTGAGTATTGTTCAGTTAGATTGTAAGAAATCTCTAATTTTCATGTTAATGTTTATTTGCTTACAAAATAGGAATTATCAGCAAAAAAAAATCTGAATACTTAACAAAAATTTCTAAATCAGTTCCAAGAACAACGGTGACTAGTCTGGAAGATAATCTGACTGATCAGAAGAGCGATTCTGTATCTTTTGTAGATGTTGAATCGATTCCAAACGCAATCAATCGCCTGTCAAATTTGTGTATTATCTATAGCTTGGAATTGCTTTTTCCACACGAAATTCTGTAAGTATACATGATTATTTATTCATTTAATGTGCCTTTAAAGTTGTATAGTGTTACAAAGCCACGGGCTCGACCCGCCTGATTACGAAGTTATAACAAATTAATAATCACAATGATTAGGACACAACAACAATGGTTCCATTTAAATACTTACAAAAACCAAATTATAATATAAAACCTCCGGCTAGCTTCTTCAGGGGAAATTGTGTTCTCAGTTCGTTCAGATTTGAATTCAAAACGACTGTCGCTTTATTGTTAGGATAATTATAGATAGGGTTTTTAATAAATGAGAAGATCTCTTGTCGCTTTTAAATAATTGGTGAATTTATTAATGACTCGACGCTTCTAGGAAAAGCTTTTAATCTCTTTGTGAACTCAAGGTTAATGATTCTAAAATATAAAGTAAGGGAGGAATAGAAAACACAAAAATAAATAAGATTACGTACGTTACAATGTCACGGGCAGCATCGGGCAGAGGATCTCGTCCGGAACACACCACTGAGTTGATTTAAATATCAAATTTAACTACAGTTTAAATTACGTGTCCCAACCAAATGTTGGAACCAAAAAAGGGTCTAGGCGGCCCCGGCCGAGAAGCCAAGGACCGACCCATAGCACAGTTAAAACCAGAAGAAGAAGGGCTTGGGCTCTCGACGCCGTCCCAGGGTTTTCGGGCTCCTCCCCCACCGAAAATCGGGCCAATCAAAACTTTTAGACAATGTTGCCAACTTTTGAAAACTAATATTAAATATTTAGTACTTGACGACGGAAATATTCATTTAGGGGTAGGAAGTTATAATTCAAGAAAGTACTTCATAACAATAGCATGGATTTGACGTTTGCGAAATTTAGCTTCAATCTAAATACGCATGAATTTCTTAATTTCACCAAATTAAGAACCTATTTAAGGCAAAGCTATTGAGGCGGTATGTTATGAAACAAACCAGAGCTTGATCTGTTCTTAAATGAATGCTTAATGCAAGTACGTTCCTGCAAATTAATTAATATCAATTGTCTCTGGCTTTTAACAACAACACCGGGTAGAGTGCATGTTGGTTAACAGGTTCGCTTTTGTTTTTGGATCACTTTCTGGGCAAGCTTTCTTTGGGCAGATCGCTTGTCGGTAGTCATTTTTACAATACCATGTTAATTGTTTAAATTGTGATCGGAAAGACCAGCAAGGTCTACGGAATTTGTGATGTATTAATGTGAACGATTAATAGTTTTCCCCGCAAATTCAGAGTAAGTAACTGCCTAATGTTCTGATAAAAATACAAGATATCTTGAGGAATTCGAAATTGGGGACACTCGAGCATAATTAACATTAAATACATTCAAAATTTTCAAACTGCTTTAATTAAAAAAATGTTAAACCTAGCAGTTACAAACAAAGGAACAACATAAAATGGATCTAAGGGCCTACTTCCAATTAAAGGGCTTCTCTGGTATATTATAATTAAGGATAATTCGGGAGAAAGCGCGTATAAAAAGTTATTGGTGCATAGTCACACAACAAGATTTACCGAAAACAAAGGCCTAAAAATACGACGAAAATCAAATAAGCATGGCAGCAGAACGTCTACGCTGAACAAAGCCTAGTAATTTGACATATTCTGTTTGAAATCAGAATATGGCGCGCTATATTAACAGTCACTACCGGTTACCTCCTTGTCAAAACATGGCATCATAACCTTGTCGCCTGCTATTTCTTATTCACCCCTTACCGACTGAGCTTCTAAGTACCATACGCGGGTACATAATGCCTAAAGTTGTATATTAAATACTTCATATTTATAATCTGCCTATCACAGCTACAGTTATGTAAACATAACACCCAATGCCTTTCTGACGGCATCTTCATAATAAACCCCATAATATTTATACACTTACAGAATAATTTAATATTTGGGGACAAAATACACTCATTATTCCACTAACCGCTGCACTTTTAGGCACTCATTCTGGGAATCACACTTAATTTTACCAATTAGGTACTATAAGAAACAACGATTTATTGCGTAAAATAGGTTATTGTGTTCTTAATTTGGACAAACTAAGTAATTTATGCATATTTAGATTGTATCGAAAAATTACAACTTTAAACGTACATTAAATGAATAAATAATCATGAATAGTTGCAGCATTTCGTATTTTAAACATGTTGAAAAAGCAATTGCGAGCCATCGATAATCACACAAATTTAACAGGCGGTTAGGTAGGTATGGAATTGATTCCGTATCCACCAAATGATACAGAATCGCATAGCTGGGCGACAGAGGCTGCTGTAATAATGCAATATCTTGCATATAATAATATCCTGACTTATCTTAACTAACAACCAATATCTTGTCTCTTTCTTAAGAGGGAATAAACAGACAAAACCGGAAATACAAATTTATATCAAATTTTAAACGTTTTGACTCTTTTCTACCAAAAAAATATAAATTGATTTCGAAAGACTGTTCTTCTATCTAGCAAAGCTATGTTTTAAATTTTCAGAAAATAGGTTTATTTTTAGTACATTGATATTTTTCCGTTGGTCGTTAGCAGATTTGTTAATTTCAACAAAATTTAGTATTATAAAACAGAATATATTTCAAATCATACAGTAAAATTAATCCAAAAAATATTTAGGAAAGCTACTTTTCAGAATTTTAATTTTAGTTCAAATAAAATCATAAACAAAATATCCTCGCCCTTGTTTTATTTATTAATTTTATTTTAGTAATTTGTACCTTTAAGTTTACAAATTTCTAATTAATTATAATATTTCATATTGCAAACTAAATTTTATGTAGCTCCTACAATACGTCTTGAACTTTCCAATTGGTGTGGACTTCAAAGTCTCTGGTAGCTTGTTATACAACTTCATCCCCTTGTACAGCAAACTGTTCTGCGTATTCGCCTTATCCTTTTTTTGAAGCCTGATTTCTTTGCATGTTCTTGTGTTATGTCTGTGAATGTCCTTGTTGAATACAATTTTATTTGAAAAGTAATTTGGTAAAATGTTGTTAATTATTTTATGTATAAATATCATCGTATTCAAGGTCAGCATCTGTTTCAGAGCATCGGTTAGCCAATTCAGTTACTTTAACATTTTGTTTACTTTTGAAAATCTATTTCGCCGTAATATTATTCTCATTGCCCTGTTTTGGAGAATTTGAAACTTATTTTGTTCTCGTTCGTTACATAGGAAAAGGATAGTTGAGCAATAGTTAAAATGTGGAGCAATGATCGAATTGTAGATAGTGATTGCAGTTTTACTAGATAGTTTTGGCCGAATTCTTCCCAAAAAATATTTTTTTTTCCCAATTTTCTTTTGTGTACATTCAGCATGCTTGTTGAATGTTAGTTTGGAGTCTAATATAACGCCTAAATATTTCATTTCAGTAACATTTTCAATAATTTCACCATCAATTTTAATTTTGCTTTCACTGGCTTTTATGACGAAAATACTTCAGTTTGTCTATTTGTTTACGATCTTACAAACTAATATATTTAAAAAAAAGACATTTTTCTTTTTCTTAGACATTATTGAAAAATTATAAATACTTATGATCAAAAAATAATTACAAAAAGTACATAATTTTTATAGTTTTATTATCACAATTTTGAGAATTTTTGTATGTGGTTATTTATGAAAGCAAAGTTTGAATGAAATAAAATCGACATTGAGTTATTATGTTAAAATGCTGTCATGGATAATAATTAATCCTTCTCATCGGACCCGCCCTGAACAGTTGCAAGGGTACGATCGCAAGATCATCATGATCATCAAGACGAAATTTAAATTCTCGGCCGCTGGTTTAAAGGCTGTTTTATTCACTCTTGCGTAACGGTAAGTTCTGTCGCAGTGAAATTCAAACATTTTCCTTTGTCTGGAATTTCAGGGTAAATTCCACTATATTCTGCCCATGATGTCATTTCAATTATAAGCCATAGAACTTAAAAAGTTATTGTATTTCAGAATGTCTTGTATTTTAGAATCCCTACTACTGCCAGCTGACTATATCTATATTTGTTGTCAGGCAGCAGGGAATGGGGAAGGAAAAGAGAAAAGAAAGGGAAAGTACCTACCCGGCTATTTAGATCACCAAACACAGCTAAAGCCATTTAATGCAACACTTCGATTATGCATGGTGGTATCGCTTCAGGGTGAAACTAAGAGTATCTACCACTCTGAGAATTTTCTGCTCGCAACGTTATTTCCATCATGGAGTGCGGAGATTTTAAAAATCCATTTAATTCTTTTTAAAAATTGAGACAACAAAGACAAATAAAATATTACGAACAAAGACGTTCGAAACTTTTTTTCATTTTGAAATGCGGATAACACGATCAAGCCGTGTAATGAAGATTCAACAATATATGTATGTATTTTGACATCAAAGGTTTTAAAGAAATCATTTTATTAATTTTCATTATTGAGATTTTCCATTCATCCGACAAATGCAAAAATAAAGTACATCTCTGCAAACAATATGTCTCTGTGAGTCTTGAAAAATAAAAGGAAAGTTCCGACTGCTTCCCTTCTGTTGCAAGAGAGTTCGATCAATACGAAAGTATTGCGAAATAGGAAAAAAGAATAACAATTGCAAAGACATTTGATGTATTACATCCATAGAATATAGTTATAATTTATTGGATTTTTCGTTACTCGAATAAATGTTTATTAAGATAATTGTAAAATCATTTAATAGTTACATGTTTGATAGTTTAAAATGGCGGTAAAAAGTTAACCTGGTTGAGCTCGGTTTTATTCCCGGCAGGGCTTCTACAGTTATTTTTTTTTACATTATCTCCACACAGGAGGCCCCGAGGAAAATAATTTCCCTCGTTGGACTGACCTTCGGCAGAGGTATTCGTTTAAGGTGTTGGTTATCCAATAAATGGTTCCCGGGGCGGCGGTATCAATACCCGCCTCCCAACATGTGAGAGTGTTCAATGCACTATGTATTTTATTTATATAAAATATTTTACCAGCAGACCCGGCCACACGTTGCTGTGACTAACGAAACACAACGCCATTACCCAACCTTTATAAAATCCACACCACCCACTTGCCAGCTGCCCGCTGCCCGCTGCCTGAATTGAATATTTGAATTTCTCCGCTTTTCTCTACTATAAAAGCATGTATTATATATATAAACCTTCCTCTAGAATCACTCTATGTATTGCTGAAAACCGCATGAAAAGCCGTTGCGTAGTTTAAAAGATCTTTGCGCACATATTATGTAATGATGATGATTACCGTATATATTTTATGCACTGTGTATTTATTGTAACTTCCGTGCAATTGTGTATTTATTGTTAGTGTATTGTGTATCGACCTGTGAATGTATTGTGAGGTATGTGGATGATGTGGTTTGGGTTTGGACAGGTACATCGAGACAATTTAATGTTTTTCTTAATTTCTTAAATAAAGTTCATAAATTAACCGTAGAGGTTGGCCAAACTTCATAAACTTTTTGGATTTAAATATTTCAATAAATTTAATTAACATTTTTCCTAAAGATAAATCCACAACACGTCAAATCATCCAACTTCTCAGAAAATGTCAGCTTTCTATTCTATGATTTATTTGATTAAATATTAATTGCACCTATATCCCAGTAATCTATCTATCTATCCATGTAATGTATGTAACTTCCGAACGACTGCAGCAAACTTTTTTTTGTGTTCGTTATTGTCAGGACGAGGTTTGTATAAACTACTATTAAGCTCTGGCACTATGAAATTTGTATAAAAAAAATTGCAATAGGTGGCACGCGAGCTGTTTGAAAAATGAATGTACAGGGATTGAATGTATGGAATGGGGGAGGGGGAAGGGGGGAAGGAACTCGGGTAGGGGGTTCGCGGGAGGGGGGGAGGAGAACCCGGGAGGGGGGAGGGGAACTCGAGAGGGTGTTTCGCGGGACGGGAGAAGGGGGGGGGAGTAGAGTGGGGAGAGGGAAGTTGGAGGAGGTGGAATGGGAACGCAAGAGGGGAAGGGGACGCGGGATAGGAAGGGGAGGCGGGAGGGGAATGGGACGAATGAGAAAGGACACACAGGGAGAAACAATTTATTTATTAAATGGCATAGCAACGCATGCCGGGAACCAGCTAGTTTCTTAATAGAACTCAATATTATTAAACAAACTAGCTGACCCGGCCACGCGTTACTGTGGCTAACAAAACGTAACATCATCTACTGGTTGGTTACCCAACCTATATAACCAACGCCATCTGTTAATTTGTATACAAATCAAATCCACACCGACCGCTTGGCAGTCCGCTCCCTTTATATACTGTATATTTCAACCAATTTACACAAAACCTTGACAAATTAATAAACCTTCCTCATGAATCACTCTATCTATTAGTGAAAACCGCATGAAAATCCGTTCATTAGTTTTTGAGTTTATCACGAATAGACAGACAGACAGACAGAGGCGTCGGAGGACTTTAATTTATAATATGTAGAGATGTAGAGAAGAGAAGATATAGAGATTGCAATTAATAATGGATATAACAAAAATTTACGTGAAAACATACAAGAATAAATTCCTTAAATCAAATTATATTTATTCTCTACAAAAAGATCAGGTAGGGAAAAAATTGAGGATTTGTATATTAATAATAAAATTTCCAGTTCTTAACAAAGAATGTACCAAATTAAACTCTTCCTGTATTTTATGCAAACAACAAACCTAAAAAATTACATTCTAAATAATAAGGATACCGATTCAAAAATGAAAAAAATCTGTAATCTATAAATTGAAGTGTAATGATTGTGGTTTCTTTTGTATAGTTAAAACTGCAAGAAACTATGAAATAAGGATAAAAGGACATATTTATGAAATGTTTAAACACTAAAACAGCCTTACTAAAAAACTCAGTGAAAATTTTATTCAATTGACAAACGCCCGCGGATGTGAAAACATTGCAATTTGGGAGGCGGGAATTAAAGGGTTAATAGAATATTATTGCTGTGTCATTTTTGTACTTGGAAGAAAAAAATGACTACCAACTATAGCCAGCCACTCCTGTAATTACATTTTTAAGAAATTATATGTAATTTTCGTCATTTTTTTTCAGAATCCAATCCTTGACTCCGATATGTCAAAGAAAGATCAACTTAAGAGGGCATTACCAGAGAAAGCCGGAAATACGTCATTTTCAAAAAAGTTTTTAGACGTATTGACTCTTTTCCACAAAAAATTATAAATGGATTTCGAAAGATTGTTCTTTTATCTAGTGAAGTTATGTAATAAATTTTTAGAATTTTTTTTAATTTTTAGTATAATAAGGTTATTCCATAGGTCGTTGGCAGATTTGTTCAATTTTCAAAAAAGTTTTTGTATTATACCACACCCATTTCAAATAATGTAATCATGCAGTAAAATAAATCAATACATTATCTAGCAGAGTTATGTATTAGAATTTTAATTTTAGTTTCAATGAAATCATTAAAAAATATGTACGTGCATGTGTTTCTTGACGAAAATTGGTCCATTTGTGTATTTATTTGCGCACTTACAAACTAATATATTTCAGATTTTTTTAACATTCTTATTAAATTTAGACATTATTGAAAAATGATAAATACTTACAATCAAAAAATAACTACAAAAGGTTCACTATTTTAATAGTTTTATCATCACGCCTTTCAGCATTTTTGGATGAAGGTATAAATTAAAGCTAATTTGGATTGAAATAAATTCGATATTGAGTTATAATTTAAAAAAGCTGGTACGGAGAATAATTAATCTTTCTCATTGTAACCGCCCTGCATGATCGGAAGAACAACTTTCGACGAAATGTGGATTTTCGTCCGCTGGCTGGTTAAACGCTCTTAATGCAATATTTAGTTATGTGTACCATTGAAAAAAAAATTAAGTTATTCACAATTACTTTCTGACAATTGAAATTACGCTAATTACCCCCATTATTAAACTTTTATTCCCCACTGTCTGCAAAATATTGCTATGTACATCAGTAATAATGTGCCGAATGTACATACGGGTTTCTCCTTCAATTTTTATCAGGTTCGGTGTCATTAGAGATTTCAATGATTGTAAGTTAACGTTAATCACCTAAACAGTTTTCCCATATAATTATTAACACAATGTTGCTACTGGAAATCACATTTTGTATTTATATAATTTAACATAAATACAAAATGTGATTTCCAGTAGCAACCCTGTGTTTATGATTATATGGGCACCTAAACAGTTTTCCCATATAATTATAAACACAGGGTTGCTACTGGAAATCACATTTTGTATTTATATAATTTAACATAAATACAAAATGTGATTTCCAGTAGCAACCCTGTGTTTATGATTATATGGGCACCTAAACAGTTTTCCCATATAATTATAAACACAGGGTTGCTACTGGAAATCACATTTTGTATTTATGTTAAATTATATAATAAATATTTAGTTTTCACTGTATTTTTATTATCTGTTTTTTTTTAAGAATTATAATCTATAAAATACAATACTTAGCGCCCAAGTGACACGCTATTTTTTATAGAAAAATTGTTTAAAATATATTTTATAAATATTTATTAACATTTCAAGTAATAAGAATTAACAAAAAATAAGTGGTATTTCTTATTAATACTTAAATAACATCAATGAACTGCCAAATGGTCGAACGCCGAGAGCGATGTCGCGCCAAATCATGAAAATCAGCCACTGTGCCTCGCCCGCTTCCCCCGTCCCGCGAACCCCCCTCCCGAGTTCCCCTCCACCCTTCCGGGTTTCCCTCCTCCCCCTCCCGTGAACCCTTCCTTCCGAGATCCATTCATTTTTTCCCGGTTCATTCAGTTTTCAAACAGCTCGCGTGCCACCTATTGCACTTTTTTAATGCCAGAGCTCACCATTATATATAGAAATCTTCGCGGGAATGCACACATCGAATCCTCAAAGTTTGAATGAAATAGGTAAAGTCGTTCGGAAGTTTTGCGCGTACATACATTTAAGCGGTTCATTTTTATTTACGAGTATATAGACAGATAGATAGATAGATTAGTTTTTCGTAAACCCTGAGGAAGAGAGCATCGCTCTCGAAACATGTCGGTTTTATAGACATTGAAAGTGGTTAAAACAAAGAAGTCTTTTAATTTTGAATAAAAATTCCAATAAATTTCCATACCCTTGCAGACTCACCTAGTGCACAATATTTCATGGAGTGTATTGGTAAGGGTAAGACTGTACAGCCAAGACCCCGCCACAGTTTGGGTGAGGGCCGAATTCAAATTTTCAAGTTTTAGAAGTTTTAAGCGAAGTCAGCTAATGCGATTTCTTTTAAAAAAACTTTGCGCGGAATAAAATAAATAAAAAATAAGCATTAGTGCCTTGCTTCACGGACGCGGGTTTATTGGATTTTTTTCTTCAATTTTCTTTTACATCGCTGGATTTGTCGCAGACAAATTTATTTTCCTTCGTGTTGTTTTTCTCTTTATTGTCTGCTCGGCTGAAGGGAGATTGGTAATCGCTAGCCCAAATGATCAAGTGGCCGACTCGTTAATGCTGTGATTCTAAATACAATTTATAAAACTTTAATTGGACTAACGCTCTAGTGTGTTGTTACCCAATGCTGTTAGTTTGAAAATAAATTTAAAAACTTTATTTTATTTATACCATCGATAACATACATAATAAATTTAGGTTTGTACAGGCGTGCACTGCATAGAGGCTGAAACATGTCATACCCCCAGGAAAAGAACAAAGAAGATAAATGGTGAGATTTAAAAAAAAAGCTCAAGTTTTGAAAATGAATATGCACCTAATCTGTTACGAAAATTTTTACATAATTTGTCAGAAACATTTTTAAATTTTATATTAATGAAAATTTTGATTATTGTTCTTCTCTTGGAGAATTTTCATCTCTAGTTTCTATGGACTGGCCTATCCATAGACGACGATGTTGTTATTGAACTGTGGGTACCTACCTACATACTCATTTTAAGTAAACATTTGCTGTTGTTTAAACATGAAAATAAATTGGCAATATAATGTCCCAGAGGTTGTCATTGCTATAATATATCGAGAACATGTATATTCTTGAGGACCAATATAATAAGTCTTCAAAAACATTAATACAAGTTAACTTAAAAGCGATTTATATGATTAATGCCCATTTCGTAGTTTTTTTGTTGTTTATTTTAAAATGGAGCTTTTGCCTTTCATGTCATACCCATAAATTTGGAATTAAATAAAATCGATATGGAGTTATAATTTTAAAAAGCTGGTACGGAGAATAATCTGTTATATGTTATTTCTTATATTTTATTATATATTATGAGTTATGTGTTATATTTCACATTTGCTTTATGTAGTTTTGTTCACTATATTTTCAAAAATGTATATATTTGCCTTGCGATTTGTTTTGTTAATAATTACTATACAACCTGTTAATTTATGCCATGTACCTTGTTTTGTTTTGTTTGTCTTTAACTAATTCAATGTTTTACTGAATGAACTGAACTCAAATTTTTACGGGGGTGTACTGGACCTCGTCCCTGCTTCATCTTTAGTTACATTATTAATTTTGCAGATCCTTCTCAAATCTATCTGCGCCTCCCCCAAATGACATTTGCAGGCTTGAGGCTTGATCAGACGAACTTGACTGTCCTTTGTCCTGCCTCTGACTACCCAACGCTGAATTTTCTTTTAGTCTTCGGGTATTTTACCCCAAATATTCAGTTAACATTATTTGAGGCTTCACTGAGTGGTTGGCTAAGGGACACGGAAGCTAAGTGTAGTATATGGTCAGACCGAAAGCCATTCACATTTTTTGTTGGTACTTACCAATTGATTTGAGATTTATTGTATTACTTATGTTCTCTATTTTATGCAGGTGCTCGCAGGTTTTTACAGATGCAATGCCTCCTCATGGAGCCTCATGAATGAGTTTTTCTTTTGCCCTGTTTAATTTATCTTTGTCTTACTAACCTATTTTTTTGCACTTTGTTTTTCCTGTTAAGCACTTGCATACTGCTTACTAACAACTGTGCAAGGTGTTACGTAATAACGGGCTCGAACCGCCTGATTACGATCTTGTAGACAAATTAATAATAAATAACACCAAAATGTTCAGGACACAAAAATAACAATTTTTCAATTTTAATACTCACCAATAACCAAATTATAACATAAACCTCCAGCTAGCCTCTTCAGGGAAATCGTGTTCATGATTTGGTTCAAAACGATCGTCGCTTCATTGATTGAATAAAGATAGGTAGGGTTTTAATAAAATTAGAAGATCTGTTGGTCGCTTTTAAATAATTTGTGAATTTATTTATGACTCGACGCTTCCAGGGAAAAAGCTTAAATCTCTTTGTGAACTCAAAGTTATTGATTCTAAAATATAATAAAAGGGATGAATGGATAACATATAACTATATAAATTTTACGTACTTTACCCCTCGCGGGTTACATCTTGGCTGAGCTGGCACCTCGTTAGGAAATATCACTGAGTTGATTCAGATATATATAATTTAATTATATTTTAAAAACACGTGTTGCAAATAACTTAAGGATTTGAATGCGACATCCCAGCAGGGCTTGTCCCGGGCGCTTAAGCGATGACCGGTCTGTCTGTCGTTAAAACCAAGAAGAGCCCGGGAGAAAGCCTGCCACCCCTAGCTAACCGCTTCCCCCCTCCCACACCGAAATCTTGGCCAATCAAAATATCTAGCCAATGTTGCAAACTTTTGACAACTAATATTAAATATTTAGTACCTGATGACGGAAATAATCATATCGGGGTAGGAAGTTATAGTTCAAGAAATTATTTCATGACACATCCCCGAAAACACCAGGAAAAAACCGCCGTCGTAACGAAGGTTTTTTTAATCTAAACCCTTCGAAGAATTACCTAAAATAAATAAATGTAGCTTCGTTTAACAAAAAAATTAGAATAAGGAGTAACCATCTGTTACTTATACCAGGGTGGGTAAGAGGTGGATAACCTCCACTGTACTCTGTCTTCCTCCCAAGCAGGTGCTTGTAGGATACTTTGGCATTTACCATTTTATTTTATTCTCGCTGACACACCTTGGCTATCACATTGGTAATGGGTAAGTATGAAGAAGCAAATTGATAAATTGGTTAAACCGACTCACACGCATGGATAATGGCGGACTCCCGGCAGCGAGCGGTCAACGAGGCGCAAGGAAGGGAATCCTGAGGTATCCTACCCCGGTGAGTTTAACTTTAAATTGTAAATCAAATAACATAACATCTTTTGTTCTTATTTCTTTTCACAAGGGGGACCTCAGTAAATCTTAAAATATAATGTGCATCGCATATTCCGTCATATATTACGATAATGACGGCCTAAACCGTGAATGGGTTTTCAAGCAAAGTATTATTATTTTTAAGCAAATAGTTTTTTTAATGTAATTAATGATTAATCATTCAATCACACGATTTCACGCAAATATATCTTGATTTTTTACCATATATCCACATGGATTATATAAATCAATCTTCCGACAATAGGATTTAAAAGTCAAAATATTGTAACCTTTACGACCTTTCAAATAAATATTATGATCTCTCATGAAATATCAAACTAACTAATCATTGTTTATTTTCGTTTCTTCAAAAAAGAATTAAACTGCTTTGTACAATCTATTTCAGTGGAACAGACTGACGTTTCATGACCGAAGTACTTAAGGCGGATTCACAACGCGGCAGGTCCGGCAAATTCTATGCCGGGACGGATTCCAGCGCTGCAAGCTCGAAACTGCCGATTTCATCAGAGCGGCGCACAGTGGACGAAATGGAGAAAAAAACCGAATTAAGTGGTTTTTGCAAACGTTATTGTTTTAAGTATTTATATTTTTTTTAGTGTAGCACGATAGTTTTTGCACTTTATGTGATTATTTAAATATGTCAATAGCGCTTGACGGAAGTTTGGCAAGGCCGCAAAGTGTGTCGTAAATTTGATGTTCGACGTCGCGTTTTTCCGTTCTCTCCTACACGTGAGCACATACGGTTGTGTATTCAGTGACGTTTAGATATATATACAAAAGTTTATTTTGTCTGACATTTTTCAAGGTATTCTCTATTTAATTTACTAAATTATATATCAATATCACAAGTGTGTGAGATTTGAACTAACATCTAATTTTCCACTATTTTTATATTTTTTTACTGTTAAAATACTTATTTCAATTAGCATTTAGAAATAAAATATCGTTTGTTCCCATTTATGAATATATAAATATTGTAGACTGAAGTTTCATCTTTAATGTCATGTATAAATTGTGATCATTTTTTGTCCTCCGTTGAACAAAGTTTTTATTTTCAGGAAGGCCTATATGCATTCCCCGGAGAGAATTATTCGAGGTGTTAAATGCACGGGGTATATTAAATTCCACTTCTGTGAAATGGACGAAGTTTTTAATTAATTACCTAACACAAAAAATACCAAATGGTGGCAGGTTCGAACATTTTAAGCCCTATATTTTACAAAACTGTACAGTATTTTTCACTACAATCGATGAAGAAATGGAGTAAAAGCCGTTGTTATTGTGAGGTTTGAAAAACATAATTTAGAGTGGTTGCAAGAAATGATAGTTGTCTCCAAATCTTTGGGTAGACTAATAAAACTATTTCAAGAAAGTGGTTCTAGATCAAGGAAGAAAAAAGTGCACGATCTGTTAAGAGTCACACATTCTTGATGAACTCCAGTTAGCAGCAGATGTGAGTTTGCACAAATGTAAAATGGGGCTGCGATGTTTAGGTAGTCACAGTCACTACAAGCAATGGTATAGTGATGGAGAATATCACGATGACTCTAATCTCCCTACAACGTCGTAGGTGCCACTTCAGCTCTACAGCGAAGGAAACTCAAGAAGCAAGACTATTAGGTATATGGCAAAACTATTCGGAATATAACTATTCGGACGTTAAAATAAATCGTCTCAATCGGTGGGAACATTTAAAGAAAATGACACAACATTTTTGGCAGCGCTGGAATACAGAATATTTACAAGCGTTACAAAATCGAGTCAAATGGTATAAGGCTACCCGTAACCTTCAAGTAAATGACCTAGTGGTCATCAAAGATACTAGGAGTCCTCCATTGAAATGGCCGCTCGGCGGGATAAGGGAGGTGAAACCGGGCTCTGACGGGGTCGTAAGATTAGCCTCAGTACAAACCAGCGATGGTGTATATCTACGGCCTGTGGCAAAGCTTTGTCTTTTACCTGTAGAATAAGAGAGTAACGTTTTTTCTTTTTTATAGGAATATTGGTATAGGTTCGTATATTTTTGTTTTTTTTTGTTGTTTTTTATGCCTTCAATGGTTTCGCATTGATTGCGATTCAGCTATCTTTTGTTTTAGTTATGTTTTTCGAGTTATTATTTTTTCTTTACATTCGGCACGTATAGTCTTTAGTTTCACGTGCACCTAGTTTGTAAGGAATAGATTAAATGTTAGGAGTAGGTTTCTTTTCATATTCTTTTAAATGTTAGGAGTAGGTTTCTTGGCCAGTTTCGGTGGGTATTGGAAAAATGGTATTTTTGGCGGGCGGTATATGTTCGGGCAAATCTATACCTACACACCCATGTATTCCTACCGTCTTACCTACCTATCCTGATATATCCATCTTGCCATTGTCACCGGTTCAAGATTGATTCCTAACCGCGAAATCAGTGCAATTTCGACACCGCGCGGTACTGACGGCCAAGTACTTTGGTCTCGTCGCTTTATAGTCGAAACCCGGATCCGCGCAAGATACGTGCTTTCAACCGTGGAGTTTTCTTGAGTGCATGAGTGTGGGACCCCAGGACGTCACCAGCAAGGTAGGGTCATCTTGTTTTCGGTGGACATCCCATTTTTTCCCCTTCATCCCTTTCATTCCAACAGTGGTAGGTAGAGATTCCGAACTCCGCGGAAGAAAAGATACAACTTCCAAAAGCTATCGAAACAGAAACCGACGGGTCTACTAAGACACATGCTTGAGTTGGTGGGATCCTCTTTAGCAAAAAGCGCCATAGTAAGGACACTATGGTTGCAGCGACTCCCACAGCACGTTCAAGCGATACTATCCGCACTGCCACACAATGATTTAGACCAACTTGCTTCAGCGGCGGACAAAATCATAGACGTGTACCAAGCAACTGAATGTACTGCAGTTGACCGTGGCAGTAGACCAGGCACATCACGTCGGGGTCACCAATTTGGCATTTACTAATTTGCTTCTTCGTACTTACCCATTACCAATGGGATAGCCAAGGTGTGTCAGCGAGAATGCAATACACACGTCGAGGTTCACAGACTCTATGTTTATTGAATAAGATTTATACATCGAATACTTAAAGCATGATACGACAAAGTTGTTTCAGAAGGTTTTTTCTGAAAATGGCGAGAATGCCAGCGAACGCCAGCGAGCGACTCAAGAGGGCTCAAGTAAGGGAATGAAATTACCCGTCGGTTTATTCCGGCCCGCGCGCGCTGTCAGATATCAGGGATACCCTTATACAAAAATAATTTATATGGCTGTAAAATTGATTCGCTGTGATTCTCTACAATACGCTGGATACAATCACCCAGCGCTTGCCACCTCGTGGACTTTCACCAAACTGTCCCATTGTCTTGTCTATATTTTGTCATACTTATACATATCGTATCTGGTATTTCCCGCTAAGCACTTCCATACTGCTTTCTAACAACGTATGCAAGGACATTGGAGATCTATATTCATTCTAAACTAAATGTAGAGTCCTAGCGAGAGCCTTGAAGGAGTAACCATCTCTTACTTATACCAGGGCGGGTAAGAGGTGGATAACCTCCAATGTTGAAAAAAAAACAGGGCAATGAATCCGTTCCGAAAATGTTGGCGTCGCATCCACAGCTAGTTCTACCAAACTTATTGACTAAGTTTATCCTCCTAGTTTTTTTGTCCACTGTTTCCATGTGTTGCCGTTAGTACAGGCTCCTCCTGTCCAAAGTATCTCCAAGATAACGGGAATGAGGGTCATGCTAAATATTTATTTCCATCAAACGGAACACAGAGTTTGGCGTTTGACTGAGAATTGCTAAGATGGAAAGCTGTCGCAACTATTTTCTGTCCATTTGGCTTCAGTGGCCAATTTAGGAAATATTCTTCCTATAGGTCATGAGATCGTTTTGCATTTTGACATGCATCAAAGATAGTTGCTGAATTACTTTGTACCTGGTAAAAAAAAACCTAAAATTTTCGCTTGCGGTGAAAATGAAAAACACGTAAATATAATAGAATTTCGTAGGCACATTTCACATATATTGTAAAGGTGCTATAGACACATTTACCATAACCAACTGAGCTTTAGCCACGTTATTGTTATTTCAACTATATACTAATATTCCAAAAATCTTACTTAAAGTGAATTTGCAAATATTTAAGAACTAATGTTATTTAAGATCTATGAATTTTTGGCTACTAATTTTGTGTTCAGATATGTAACTTATTACGTTAGATTTCAGCATATTTAAAATGATGGCACTTTTTTGACTTACACGAATGAATAAATAATATTCAATATCGAAAAGCTTGGAACTAAAATACCTTAGTGTTTACATTTGACAAACATCAACTAATAACTATGTGACTGCCGCAGTAGGTCCAGTTCCTTAGGCGATGCACTACGTAATGCGAAATCATCCGATTTTCGTTTGAAAATTAGATCGCCCAGAAGTATGTTAGATGATTTGATAGTAGGTACACAATTTTTCCTTTGAAATGATCGTTAATCGTCAATTAATCGTTTATGAGCTCAGAAAAAAATATAGCATTATGCAAAACCACTTTAATGTTCAAAATCTCCTACTCTTTAAACCTTTTCGAATACGGTTCTATTGTATGATGTGGAAATAAAATTCTTTAGAATGTGATCGTAAAACATTTTAATATGTTTGTGGCTGCTTTTTTGGCGATGTTTTTACTTGAATAAATCTAAATGGGCGGATGGTGTAAAACGGAACCATATCGAGTGTTATTATTGATTGAGTCCCAGTTGCGACCGCTCACTATTTTTTCATATTTGTTCAGATTTTTTAGAATTATCTTCTTCTTCAACGGGGATAACCTTCAACATTTAGTATAACAAGAGTTTCAATAAAAAAAAATTAATTATATTTCGATAAGTTCTCAAAGAAATTAAAAGATAGTCACTTACCAAATAAATTAGATTAATTGTGATTACTTCCAATTCATATAAAGTCTGATATTAATTGACCTAATGAATATTTAAAAGCCATTTACCCACGTACAATGTACACTGTACTTATTGACCTACAATATTGGACGTTTTCACGATGGCTTGACAAATAATTAAATAACCTTTCGTAATGTTCGACAATTTTCCGTAATTACGAAAATGTGATTAAAGTTCAATATCAAACTTGACAAATTTCGGAATAATTGCCATCACTACATTAAACATACCTGTCATGTGTAGTTCACTAACATTTAAACTGGCATTCGGGGACATTTTACTAGTTAGAATAAACATTTTAAAAGTACCTAGTACTTATTTTCTTAATTAAAGTGTACCTAATTTAGTCGTTGCTTTGTTCTAAGGTAGTCCACATTTTTACACGGTTAAAATTTTTGTCATGATGGAACGGGTCGTTTCTACGACTCGTTCTTAAGTTCAACAGCTCGGCTGTGATTAACAAAAAAAAACAGGAAAAATCTAACGGGAAATATTTTAATTAAATATCAAATAAAGTTTCTCAAATTTATCTGCAAATGCGAGTTTGTACCTTCTCAACGGTCCAATATAGTATCAATCCCATTCATTAACCGGCCTCGAAACTGCCTTTAATTATTTGACATACTTCCCGATTCTGTTAATACGTTTTTGGTCAACGAAACCAATAAATCGATATTTCGTGTTTGTAAAACCAATTACATTGATAAACGTGAATTTTTCAATAAAAAAGCTGAATTGTTCTTTTCAAATGTTTTTATTGTTATTTTTAATGGCATCCATTAAAGATAAAATGATTTTTAATAAAAAAGTTTTTCCATGCAATTGATGTTTATTTGCCCTGTTCACGCGTATTTAAGTTTTTCCATGCAATTGATGTTTATTTGCCCTGTTCACGCGTATTTAAGTTTTTCCATGCAATTGATGTTTATTTGCCCTGTTCACGCGTATTTAAGTTTTTCCATGCAATTGATGTTTATTTGCCCTGTTCACGCGTATTTAAGTTTTTCCATGCAATTGATGTTTATTTGCCCTGTTCACGCGTATTTAAGTTTTTCCATGCAATTGATGTTTATTTGCCCTGTTCACGCGTATTTAAGTTTATGAACATGAAGTCCAAATAAATCGTTTTATTTGTCGTACCTTTTTCTAAGTCATTTAAATTTTACTGAAAGATTTTTTTTTTGATATGTAAGTATAATAATAGAGTTATTCACTTGACTGTTTTTTGCCCTTTTCACGTTAATACTACGAACTCTTTCAGAAATTAGTAATTAAATATTTCGGAAGTAACTCAACTAAATTTCTGTATTTTTTCATAATTGAATTTTCAAGGTGTTAAATACAAAGATGTTATCATATTATAATTCTTAATATATATATAGTATACAGAGACTTACTTGTCTAACAATGCGTACCAGTGCTTCCCGACATTATTTGGAGTAAAAAATGTTAATTAAATTTTGGTCTCCAGTCTTATTTTCGTATTTTTTCAAATCACCAGTTATTGGAAAGTTAGTTGGGCGGTTTCTCGACTGAGTTGCCAATGACGTCATGTCGATTTTTTTTCCACAGTGGAAGAAAAAAAATTGATTTTGAAGAAAAAAAAATTGAAAAAAAAGACATAAAAGTTACCGGTGATCAAAATTTCATTTACATTTTTTGCTCAAAATAAAGTCAGGAATCATTGATTAAAATAAGATAAGTACGCCCTTTAACACCCTGTATAACCCTCGATATACGTTTTTCAATTTCCCCCCGGGAACCATTAAATAAACCATTTATTGGGCAACCATCACCTCTTCCATAGGTCACCCCAAGGAGTCCGCTAAGTTTAGTAACTTAATATTGGTGCCGGGTTCATTGAGTGAGGTTTGCCCGGGTCTTGGCGGCCGATGCATCCACCCACCAACTGGGTAGCAGACCAGATCGGGAGAGGTTAGTTGATGGAGATCTTTTGACCTCTCCAGCACCACTCTCTCAGAACATCGCCTTGCACAGCAGTAAGGGGGACGGATTTATTCGTTCGTTACGCCGCGCCTGTACGATCTAACTCCCAGATTCCTACCCACTCTTTATACATTTTTTCTTCCCCGAACTTCCACTCCTTCCTTTCCTTAAAAGACCCTCCACACAGTATCCCCAAAGATGACATAAACCCTGGGGGTGAATTATTTTTCTCAGGGCTTTCTGTGTGGAGCTATCGTAAAAAAATAATAAAATATAGAAAATGTAAAGTATTATACATAGGTATATTATAAGTACAGGGAACATTATTGATTTAACAGGGACTGCATAAATGCAATATAATAAGTTTGTAAATAATAATGTTTGTAAATGTTAAACATATGAATAATAAAGGTATGTCTGCAAAAACCTTAAAAGCGTTTAATAAATAAGAAATAAAAAATTTGAAATCCTCTCCAATTTTCAAGTTGTTCGTTTTCTGCCGGAGCAAGTACAATATTTTAAATAAATGAAGACAATAAACAAGACTCAATTGAAAATTTGGAAACAGAAAAATCAGAAAAACATATTGACACTTCTGGGACCTCTTGCTTTCCGGGACCCAGGACCTCTTGCTTTCCCAGGACCTCTTGCTTTCCGGGCAAAGTTGTTTTTCTGAGTTTTCTGTTTCCAAATTTTCGATTGAGTTTCGCTTATATTGTCTTCATTTATTTAAATATTATAATTTGAGGTTTTACTCATAAAGTTAAAATAAAAAATATAATATGATATTTTTTTCCGTATAAGGGGGTTATGGGGAGTTAACTTTGAAATAGAAAGCCTTGTGTAGTCCTTTGTAAATTCAAAGTAGGTATACATAAATCGTATGTTTAAATAAATAATGTGTAATCTTTGACCAAAGACTGGGTCGGACCTGAGGCGCAATTGGAGCAGTCCACTTCAGGCGCCAACTTGCCAAGGCGCTAACCTAACACTGCGCCCTTGAGGTTTTTTACCATCGCCAGGCGCGTTTCGTTCTGGGCCAACCGTGACCAAAGAAAAGCTGTGATTTGCAGAACTAACTAGAAACGCAAAAATGCGCAAGATATTTTTTTAAATATGATACGTAAACAGTTCAGCTACAAAAGTACATCAGCACATTTACTTAATATTAGTGAATGAACTTTAACCTAAAGCATTCCAGAAATCTTCGTAAGTAATTTTTTTTTAATTAACGATATGTTTTTTTAAAAAAATATCCCAAATTTGTCGCATTAGGAAATGAAAAAATAAACTTAACATCTGTAGTACACACCTGGAGGTATTGAATCCATGTTAAAAAAAATTTGCCAGCAAGCGGTGTAAAAAGTTATAAGTCCCTAAATGTTATATAATAAACGTTGCATTTACACACAAACGTCCTGACTGCTCAGGAAGTCAATTTTTGCTGAGGTGTTTCGCAGTGACGAAATGTTTTGCTGAATTTTGTGGTATGGGGAAAGATGCGCTGGTATGTGGTGTCAAGATATAGAAACCAAATTTAGTGATCCCTGCAATTTGAAATTTCGAATTTTTTCCGACGCTCCCATACTAGTAAAATCATTGTGCGACGGTTTAAAAAAGTCCAAAAAATCGAACATGAAGACTAACATTTGCCAAAACGTGATTTCCCCTTCAAATTTTTGGCAGTAATGATATGCTACAAGTCCAAAAATCTGAACGTCTAAGGATGGGTTGTTTAACAGAATTTCAACAATACGTCAAACTTCAATGTTAATTTCCAAGTTCTATAAAGTTCGTATTCAAATGATGTTGATACATAGTTCGGTTTGTGTCACCGCTAACACAAGAAACGCATTGTTAACGTGATCCGTAAAAAAATTATTTTTTGTTAATATAATCTCTTTTATCCTAGTAAGTTTACAGTGTAAAGTGATTAAACAACATTACCCATCCGTACTATCTAACAAGCTCGGTGAACATTGCCTTAAATCTAAAAATATCGTGATTGTGAAATACGCTTGTCATCGTGATAGTTTAGCAAAAAAAAACTAATCTCGTGATGCAAAGGGATTTTATACAACACAATTCTCTGCCACCATTCAACGAATAGTTAATAAATAACAGTGCAAAATACAGTGAACTTAAAAAAAAAGTAATTACAAAATATTAAAAACTTTTCAAAATAAATCCTGTGTCACCAATCTAAAAATATATGAGTAATAAGTAATTAATAACACTAATAACCACCAGTAGACGTACCGGGTCAATAGCTCTGTGGATAAACTCATCATTCCCAAGGTGGCACCCTCGGTTCAATCCTCGTACCGGCGGAAATAAAAAATGTGTATTTTTATTTTTAATAATAATAAGCTATTTTCACAAATTTTATCAATTTAGGCGGCGCCCCCGGTTCTATCCTCGTACCGGCGAAAATAATAATAAAAAAACCTTTTTTTTTTTTTTTGATAGTAAAAAGCTATTTTCATAAAGATAAATTTTATTGTTAATCATAATAATTTTAAAACATACACCTATCGACACAAAAATAAATATGGAGAACATCACCTGCAGCAAGTGTCCAGAACCAATAATTACAAAGGAATCAATGTTTTGGTGCTCCTCCTGTGAAGAGAGTCTTCACTTCGCCTGCGGCGGCATTACTGAGGGTCAATACCGGAAGCTCTCCCAAGAAAAACGCGCCAACACAAAATGTAGTGGATGCAAGACGGAACCTCGTCGAACGGCGCGATCAACTTCCACATCGAGTAAAGAGAACGCACCTCCTCCTGCCAACGTCAGCAAACCAGGCCTAACTCCAGGGGAAACTCTTCTTATGGAGGAACTCCGCCAAATCAAGGTGGAACTCCAAGAGTACAAGAGCATCCAATCAAAAGTCACAGTATTATATGAAGAATTCAAAGACTTCAAGAAAACAATGACTTTCTTCAACTCAAAAATGGAGGGATTTGAGGATGAATTGAAAAACGTGATGCACAAAATGAAAAGCATAGATTCCGTCCAAAAGAAAAATATGGAACTCGAAGCAAAAGTAA
This sequence comes from Limnephilus marmoratus, assembly GCA_917880885.1. Classification (NCBI taxonomy): domain Eukaryota; kingdom Metazoa; phylum Arthropoda; class Insecta; order Trichoptera; family Limnephilidae; genus Limnephilus; species Limnephilus marmoratus. Next base: position 16,609,530 of record OU862906.1, read on the forward strand.
CAATGCTCGAGTTCAAACTCGACGATCAAGAACGCCAACAGAAAAATTTCTTTGCCGAAATAAGAGGGATACCGGAGGTTGAAGGAGAAAAGTTACAAAATATTATTTTCAACATTACTCAAGAAATACGCACAACCACCACAACAAATGATATCGAGTCAACCTTTAGAGCTCCTGGTAGGCCAACCACAACAAAAACCCGGCCTATAATTGCGCGGTTCAAAGAAATTCACTTGAGGGATGAATTCTTAAGCTGTGTAAAAAGATACAATTTGAACGCTACCACGAAGGAAGACAAACTCAACACGAGCTCCATAGGCCTCTCCGGACCGCGTACACCAGTTTATATATCGGAACACTTAACGTCAACAAATAAACGCTTACTTTACCTGGCAAAGAAGACGGCCACCGAAAAAAAACTAGCTTACGTATGGGTGAAAGCGGGGCGTGTATACGTACGTCAAACAACAGAATCACGAGCTATCCACATTACCTCTGAAAATATCCTTCTCACACTATGACTCACTAATACAAACATACACATACTATTTTTACTCAAATACCACACACACATCTGTACGTTTCCAAAGTTTATCATTGTGGGTATACTTAATAACTTTAAAAAAGAAACTATAAATGATTCAAGTAGCTTTTGATATCCCCGAAGAAACCTTGCTCACATGTATCAAAAATGTGATTGACAATCCTGTAGACATGAATAAATATTGTTGGGAATCGTACGGTCTGAAAATTATTCACCAGAACATAAGAAGTATTACCAACATTGATGACCTTCTCGTATTTCTTGACGAACTTGATTTCTCATTTGATATGATAGTTTTAACTGAGTGCTGGATTAATAAATACTTCACCCCCAAAGAGATACAAAATTATACTGAGTACCACACAAGGAGTATAATAAATAAAGCTAGTGGTATTGTAATTTATGTCAAGGACGGTATTCAGATGCAAGTTGACGAACTCACGTTATCACAAGCCAACTGTCTAAAAATTGTGCTTAACAAAAACCTATGCATTTTTGCAATTTATAGATCGCCATCATTTCACAACATCGATTCCTTTCTAAATTCACTCCACTCTATCATTAACAACACAGATAACCCAGAACATCAAATAATCATTGGAGATTTAAATATTAATACTATTCTAGACAATCATCGCCAATCCGATGATTATTTATGTTTTCTCACGGAAAACGCTTTTACTCCGATAATTGATACCCCCACTCGAGTACAAGGTACAAGTAAATCCTGCTTGGATCACATCAATGTTAAAAACATTGATTTTACGGACTCGTTTGTTATACACACAACAATTTCAGATCATTATACCACAGCGCTCGGCCTAAGAAATAAGCCTTCTTCTCCTTCTAAAAATAAATATATTTCTAAAATAAACTATAACGCACTGATTGATGAGCTGTCTACAGAAAAATGGCAAGACGTAATAGATCAGACTGACACTGACCAAGCAATGCAACAATTTATCACAAAATTACAATACTATATATCTAATCACACTGTTAACAAAGTTATACCGAACAAAAAATTTAAACTCATGCCATGGATCACCCCTGGTCTAGTCAAATCCATCCACAGACGTAATCAACTTCACAAAAATGCTAAAAGACAACCAGATAATATTCTAGTTCAAGAACAATATAAGAAATACAGAAACTTATGTAAAAAACTAATTAATTCCACTAAAGAAAATTTCTACAAAAAATATATATACGAAAACACCATAACTCCAAAACATTTCTGGGAAATATTTCGTAAAATTACCAAAACAAAAAACAGCAAATCGTCTTTCATACAATCATTGGATATTAAAAATACAAGTACTACTAATCCCAAATTGATGGCTAATTTTGCTAATCATTATTTCACTTCAGTAGGAGCCTCTCTCGCAAATAAAATCCTTGAAAAATGTAATAAAACTGAATCTGAACTAGCCAACATACCTACAACTGTTCTTAATTTTAAAACAGACAAGATTCAAACAACGACTAAAGAAGTCATGAAAATGATAGATGAGCTTAAGTCATCTAATGCCTGTGGGCCAGACGAAATTTCCTCAAATCTGCTGAAAGTATTGAAACCACTCATAGCGAATCCTATTGCATACATTTGTAATCTTAGTTTCAAGACAGGCACATTCCCAAACCACCTAAAACAATCAGTTGTTATACTGATTCACAAAAATGGAATCAAATCGGATATACATAATTATCGGCCAATATCTCTGCTCAACTCATTCTCAAAAATTATTGAGAAAATCGTAAAAAATCGTCTCACCCTCTACCTAGAAACTCATAAAATTTTATCAAACAACCAGTTCGGCTTTCGACCAGGTCTAGGAACAGAAAATGCAATTGCCAAACTGGCGGATATTATTTCCAATAATATTGACCGGGGAAATAAATCTATTGCTCTCTTCTTAGATCTTTCCAAAGCTTTTGATACCATCTCGCATAAAATACTTCTAAAAAAACTAAAGGCTATAGGTATTCAGGGACAGCTACACAAATGGATGGGTAGTTACTTAGCTAACAGATACCAAAAAGTTAAAATTAATGATACTATTAGTGATCCGGCCATTGTAGAATTTGGTGTACCCCAAGGAAGTACCTTAGGACCTATTTTGTTCAGTATTTATATAAATGATCTGTGTAACAGCAATTTTTCCAATCACATTATAACATTTGCAGATGATACTGTCTTAATATTTGAAGGAAGAACATGGCACGATGTACACTGCAAAGCAGGAGATGGAATAAAACAGCTAAAACTTTGGTTAGACAGTAATCTGTTAACACTCAATTCGGAAAAAACAAAATTTATACGATTTAGTGCGACAGAAGCCGGCCAACCCAAGGAAGCATATAATATTTTTGTACACAAATGCACTGACTCAACTACCTGTACTTGCTATAAATTAGAATGCGTGGACAATATAAAATATCTTGGTGTCGTAGTAGACAAATATCTTAGATGGGACGGTCACGTGGATCTAGTCACCACAAAGGTTAGAAAGCTCACGTACATGTTTATGACAATCAGAAATATCTTACGTAAAAAAGAATTGAAACTTATTTATGATGCTATGTGCGGGTCACTTCTAGACTATGCATCCTTAGGTTGGGGTGGATGTGTAAAAACTGTTTTGGACAAACTAGCAAAAGCTCAAAAATCACTACTAAGGGTAATCCTCAAAAAACCATTTAGATATTACAGTGATGCACTATTTGAAGAATTACAAGTTCTGGATGTTAGACAACTGTACATGAGAAAATTAATTTTAAACACCCATAAACAACGCCACCTTTACCCATCTATTAACCACTCTCACAACACCCGACACTCACGGAGAAATCCAATTGTAACACTCACAACCAAAACATCTCTCGCTCAAAGACACTTCACTTTCTTAGGTCCAAAACTATACAACTTCATGCCTGATGTTTGGAAAAAGGAAAGCACAGGTGTTCTTCGTAAATTGACCACTACTTGGTTTCAACAATTAGGGAGAAAGGAGAGTGAACTTTTACTACATAAAAAATAAAATCAAACACAAACCAAAAACAACAACAAAAATTCCAACAAAAAATTTATGAACTATGTAAAAGATACCTCCTTCTAATCTATATTATTATGTGTATCTACCTATCTGTATATACCTTTATGTTATTAATTGGTTATTTCATTTACATTTATGTTTCAATTGGTTATTTCATTTTTATTTTATTCTCTCTCTTCACTTTTTTTCTCTTTTGCTATGCTAAAAAAATAACAGTTAGGAACTATATTTTAAACTTTCTTTATTATTTTATTTTATATTCTTTCTTTTCTTTTTATTTCCTCTTTTTATTTCACCAACTTTCTTTCTTTTTGTACAAATCATGTTCAACATGTTCATACCCATAATTATTTGACTGTCCTAAAACGGGATAATACTCCTAGTTGGGCAGTCAAAATTTGATAAATTATGTATATAGATGTATATTATTGTGCTAAATAAACAAACAAATAAATAAAAATAAATATTATTTGCCAGTTATTTCACATAACAGTAATGATAGCAGTACTTTCAGAGAACTTGAAAATTAAGTTGAAATTTGAATTGTTCAAATTCTGTGACTAAAAGTCTAAAAGCCTAAAAGTCTAACCCCATACTTTTAAACGTGTTTTAAATTTTACACAACTGATAAACCTTCATTTACCATACACCATCGGTTATTAAAAGTTGTGTAAAATTTAAAACACTTATTAGTATGGCCCTAAAATTACGAAAGTCTAAAACCTTAATTTTTTAAAGCCTCAAAGTCTACGAGTCTAAATGTCTTAAAGTTTAAAGTCAAAGTCAAAAGTCAAAAGCTAAAAAATATCATTATTATACTTCGAAAAATGCACACATGGATAGCTTTTCAACTTTTACGGACTGTACACCACTGGTAAACGATAGTTAATAATGAAGAATGCTTCGATAAAGCAAGAAGCGTCAATATAGCTATCGGGTTTGAAAGTTTACACACCCATCCAAGGACGAGATGATTATTGTTTCTTATTATAGATTTCCATAAATCTTGCCCGCCCTTTTTGCCCCATCTTTGCAGCTCATAAAGGCGTCCCGTCATAAAGAGCCGAGATGCCTTTAGGTTTAAAGTAAGGAAGCGATCATTCATGATTAAGTTAGCAACAATGCGAGTCTTCGCGCGTAGCACGGCCGCCGTAATGGGCCGTCATCACGCCAAACAACCACGCCGCTCATAGTCATCGTCATCACGAACCGCACCGTGATCCGTGATCCGTGACCCGTGACGTGGCAATAACACCAATCTACAAAAATACTATATCATGAAGGGTGGCGCACAATCACGGGTTAGAGAATATGTCAAATTGTCACGACAGTTAAAGATTAGCGTCCGTTCCAATCTTTTTTCGGTGGCATGGGCAGACTTTTGTCTTTTTTGATATAATGGCGTACAGAGCTCCGGGTCAAAAAGGCCCCTTTCTCTCTCATCATGAGTTTATATTATTTATAAAAAAATAATAATAATGTATAGTATATTTGCGCCACGTTCCAGAGTGGAATACTCTCAGAAGATATTCTCAGTATCGCTCTGGTGTAAAACCACCGTTAAGAATTGAAACGTTGCTTGAAATGGCTTAAGGCTCTGCAACCGGACCCGAAAAGAAGAAGATGGAGAAATACGAAATTATGAATGTTAGAGGAGAGCGCTAACATTTACAACGTCAAAATCGATGCAAAAATTGCGAAAATGTTTAATAAAACACGACTCGTTTAAAATAGAGCAAAAATCTCGCGGGCATTATCTTAAACAACATTTAAAGAAACACTGTGATTTTTTTCATACATATAACTTGTAAAATAACTGAAACAAACGTGTTAATAATAATTTTTGGAGCATACTTTGCGATTTTTTTCTATCGAGGGAATTTTATATAATTTGCGTTTCGGCGCGGGAAAAGTCTAGATATTGTCTTCAAGAATAACATATATTTTTTAAGAGCTTTAAAACTTACCGCGTTTAAGGGAAATATTTAATAAATCGGTACAATTCCGGGTTGCGGGCCCTTAAGCCGTGTTTAGTGACCAGATCTGAATAGCCAGGTACTTTTTCACCTTCCTCTTTCCCATCTCCTTCCCTTCCCCTCCAACTTTGTGAGTTATTCCCATAAAAAAAAAATTGTTGATAAAATTATATAATTTGTAGTTTGTTAAAAATTATTTGCAAGAAGGCATGCTGCAATACCTACAGGGATGATTTGTCAGAAACTGGTTCGAAAAACCAGTTCTTTCAATGCCAAGAAAATAGCCTTTCCGCCACGAACATAATTATCAATTAAGAGAGTTCATTCTTCCACTGATATTCGTTCACTGAACGAAATTATTTTCGTGAATAAGGAACTCCAGTTAAAAATATTATGGCTTTAAAAAAATATGTTCATGTAGACCAATGAACGCTGATTCTGAATATATAAGTTTTATTTCATAATATTAAACGGAGAGTTCTTAAAAAATTATTAAAAAGTGCATTTTTAAACCTCTCGTCAAAACACACTGTAAAGTTGGTATTACTGAATGGTTAGTGCTGACGTAACGCGTCACCAGTCATTGTATTGAAACTTTGATTATGTAGGTATGACACAAGCCATCAGTATTAACAACATTTCATGTTATTCGTTATTTCATACTGTTTATAGAGATTTAGTTGTTGTGTTCATTGAAACAATATGTAAGCCTAAACAATTCAGTATCAAAAATATAGGTTTCTCTATTAGTTTATCTCTATTATTTAAAATATTGAAAAACTTTAAACTGTACGAAAAAATTGTATAATATTTTACATCAAAATGCTACCCAAAGACGGGCAAAGCGGCTCAGTTGAACGAGAATGAAAAGATCCGGTTCTGTGAGTCGGCTCAATTGAACGACTGAATCAAGCTGCGGACACACTTGCTCATTAGAAGCCTAAGAGCATGCTACCTAGTAGCAATTGCTACCCGCTCACTCGTTCGCAAAGATCCGCGAGCAAGTGTGTCCGTAGCATTGAAGATCGGTCTTACGGAACCGGATCTTACGGATCCGTATGAAGATCCGGGTCACTGAGCTGACTCACTTCTCTATGAACTTCGAATTCAAAATGGCCGTCGTCGATCAGCTGGTAGGCGCTGTATCGTCTGTGTCTTATTTGCCTACATTTTTTGCAGTGTGCAAGTGATGCTCCGTTTGAGATAGTTTTGATTTTAAAAGCTAAAAAAAATAAAATTTTCAAACAATTTCTGTACCACTCTCCAGTAAAAATATTGAAAAATATAATAACATAATAAATATGATATAATAAATAAATAAATCCACCTAAATAATGTTTTAACTAATCGAATAGTACCATACTTTCATACGGAAGAAAGTCATACTATTTTCATACAAAATGAACACCTGTTGAAAAACTTTTCAGGAGTGATGACGTCACACGATTATATACGTGCGGTATTTTTCGGGGATCTTGAAAAATTAAAACTTTGAAAATTATTTGAACTATTAAAACAAACTCTGAAAAAAATGCAGTTATTTAAGTCAGGGGGTCATTTATTCATTAAAAAAAAAAATTGGACTGGAGTTCTCTATTTGGACTTTGAAACATAATAACTTTCACCGGGATCAGATAGCGATATTTTTTTTTATCTGAGACGTTACTAACCTAACCTAACCTAATTAAAAAGCGATGTGATTGTATTTTTTTTAATATTAGCTCCACACGCAAATTATTTTCCTCAGGGCTGCTAAATCTAACCGAGTATTTCAGATCGTTGCAAAATACTAGAGTAGAGGCGAATTCCTTAATATTTTATTGTTGAGTTTAGATGGTCATTGGCTATATATGTATATGTATATATATTTCAATAACTCAAATAGTAGAAGTAAAATAATCTCCCTCAGGGCCTATGTCATTTTTGGGAATGCAGTGTGGAGGGTCCATATAAGGAAATGAAGTAAGGGTAGTTCTGTAAAGAAAAAAGGTACGAGAGGTGGGTAGGAATCCGGGGATCAGTGTGTCCAAGAGTGACGAATGTCTGAATTCATCCATCCAAGGCGATGTGTCGATTGAGTTTCCGGCTGTATAAATCAACATGCCTCCATCAACCAGAGTCTCAATCCGGTCTGCCACGCAGCAGGTAGGCAGATTCATCCGCCGTCAAGACCCGGACAGACCTCGCCCCATGAACCTGAGCACCCCATGTAGCGAAGCACTTGGGGTGATCTATGGCAGACGTGTTAGTTATCCAATAAATCGTTGTATAAATGTTTGAAGTAACTTTATTGGATTATATCAATTATTATATATATATTGTATCGTATCGCATCCCCGTATCGCATCCCCATAAATGGTGCTGGGTTAGTCTTTCAGGAACCTCGTTAGCAGGTTTTTCGGTTTTGTGAATGAAAAGTGAATTTAAATCGACCGCTAAGAATTTTATAGAGGTTAATATTCAATTAGCTTGCCACGCTGTACATCGGACTTTAAAGTTTAGGTAGTATTGAGAGGTCCGATTATGAAGTTTTGCGTAATGTGAGACTTTGCCTGGAATTATGAGATTTACAATAAAATGTGAGACTTGCCTAGAATTATGAGTTTTTTAAATAAAATGTGAGACAAGGCCTAGAATTGTGAGATTTACAATAAAATGTAAGACTTTGCCTTGAATTATGAGATTTACAATAAAATGTGAGACTTTGCCTAGAATTATGAGATTTACAATAAAATGTGAGACTTGCCTAGAATTATGAGTTTTTTAAATAAAATGTGAGACAAGGCCTAGAATTGTGAGATTTACAATAAAATGTAAGACTTTGCCTTGAATTATGAGATTTACAATAAAATGTGAGACTTTGCCTAGAATTATGAGATTTACAATAAAATGTGAGACTTTGCCTAGAATTATGAGATTTACAATAAAATGTGAGACTTTGCTTAGAATTATGAGATTTACAATAAAATGTGAGACTTTGCCTAGAATTATGAGATTTACAATGAAATGTGAGACTAGGCCTAGAATTATGAGATTTACAATAAAATGTGAGACTAAGCTTAGAATTATGAGATTTACAATACAATGTGAGACTCGGTCCAAAATTATGAGATTCACAATATAATGTGAGCCTAGGCCTAGACTTATTAGATTCACAATATGTAAAACGCCAAATTGAGAACAAGGTGTTTAGCATTTTACATTTTTGGAGGCGGGTATGGATAACCAACACATCTGCCATAGGTCACCCCAAGTGGTTCGCTACGTTTGGTGACTTAGCAGAGAGACGAGGTCTTCTATCCTCATCAACCAGAATCTCTCGACCCATCGCCTTACACTGTGGTTGGAGAGATGGATTCGTACGTCCGTCACGCCTCGACACACTGACCCCCAAATTCCTACCCACCCTTCATACCTATTTCCTTCCCAGATCTTCCTCTCCTTCCATTCCTTAAAAAACCCTCCACACAACATCCCCTTAGATGACATAGGCCCTGAGGAAAATTTTTTTCCACGTAGGAATGTGGAGCAAATGTACATAAAAAATAGCATCTGACTGTCCTTTTTGATTAGTGAAATTTTACTCTCATATTTGGACCGCGTCCTCTAATTCTATATTCGAAGTTATAGAGTTACCACAGTATCATGGCTTCAGTGTTTAAATTCATTATCATTGATTTACAGCAAAGTCAAAGTTGACTTAAAAAGTTTTCAGTACGCAAGACTTGACTACAGGAAATTAATCACTAAGTAAAGAAAAGTTAGCTTATCGACTGCATAAACTTCCACCAACCTCGAAAGGAATTTTTAAAAAATCCTTACTAAATTTTTATTTATGCGATCGTTTTAATAACTCAGTAAAGATTATTTTTTCAAAATGTGAAATCATCGTGTTTATGTGTTCTTTCTTATTCGCATTTTTTAAATGGTACCTACCTATTATACCAGCTACCTGCCTGAAGAAAGTTTTAAAAAAGAATTGGCTGGGACAGGTTGTTTCAAAAAATTCGATGGATTCATAAAATATTTGAAGTTAATTTTCACGTTCTGTGTAAGTTCTATTCAAGTTCTGTGATTATTTCAGTTTCATGAGGCAACTGGCCTTTAATGGTATAATAATAGCTGATAGCTGCAAGACGAGTGGTTATCTAGCCCCCTACATGGTTAAGTAAATTAAAATATGTACATATAAAAAGATATTTTATTTTATTTAATTTATTGGGGGGCTAGAATTCCAACAATCCATGCGCTTGATAGCTGCAAGACGAGTTGTTATCTAGCCTCCTAAGTGAAGTAAATTCTAATGTAAAATCCAAGCTAATTTGTACAGCGCTTTTGAGGCGATTTTTCGCAAAAACAGCGCTATATAAGTTGTCCGAATTTATTATAAATTTATAATAAATTGTAATTCCTTATTTGTAATTTTTTTTTAAATGTAGCATTTAACTTTTATTCTATAGATTTCGATTAAGTCGGTAGGTATTCAAGTGCCCACTTACAAATCTTTTGATTTCAGAGGAAATTTAAATTTTGATTTATTAAATAACATAAAATTAGTAACATACCTTTTTGGACGCGAGGTCTACTGTACAGAACTTTCTAGTTATAAACTGACTCAACAAGAACATTTTAAAAGCAGACAAAAACCACGATTACTGACAAAACCATGCAGAAAATATAATGGTGTAATAAAATTTTACAATGAAAAAGATTTTATTGATTTAAATCGACGGCCAGCGTAGTCTAGCGGTAAGGTTTTTGATTCGTAATCCGATGGTCGCGGGATCGGCGTGGACAAATAAATGTTATTTGATTAATTGTGTTATTTCACAATCAATTCATTTAAAATAATATATAGTATATTTGCGACACATTCCAGAGTGGAAGATAGGTACTCTCAGCACCCCACACATGAAAATAATAGAACAATTTTTTATTTTATATACATAGATATGAATACCACGAAAAAACTTATCATACATCTATAAATAACATGATTACACCTTGTTTCGTTCTGCCTATATATAATAATTTCAGCAAGGCAGCTAATCGCTGTTCGTGTTGAAAGGGTTAACCCGGCGGGCGTTGGGTTCAAATTTGTAACATCGAGCGTAAGGTTGGTTAATTTTCACCAGAAATTCTCACTAAGATCTTTTTTTTTATTCTCGACTTATTACTATTTTTAATTCGATTGCGTACTTATTTCACCCACTTTTTAAGTAACTACTTGTTATTAAAAACTACGAATATAAGTGTTATAATTAGTAGTTTAATCATTTTTATTTGAATCAACATTTTTCTTACAGAATTCAGATTTGGCACTTTATTATCCATTTTTATATAAAACTAAATAAAATCACAAAAAATTAACATCTTCAAAAGTTTTAATCATAACAAACACCAATTATAATTTTAAAAAAATCATTATTATTTTTAATTGTTAAACTAACGTTTAAGACAAGATTTTTATGCATAGCACAAAGGGTAACAATTATTATAAGCAATAATTATCAGCCTGAAACACTCATCCACATTGAAAAATCTTCCGAGAAAAGATACATGACGCCAACGGGACTTGAACCCGTGCTCTTCTGATTCCCGGTCAGCTGCTCTCCCAGCTTATAATAATTTTAAAAAAAAATCTTCTACTTCTAATCAGACTTGAATTATTCATCTTGAAAAATAGTAACAGCGAGCGCTAGGTGGGTAAAACTCATCCGCCGACAACTTTGACGACGTCAAACTGCCTCGAAGAGCGGTGGCGGACTAAATACAATTTTTTTGTCGCTTTCTTACCTCGTCCGTGTAGCTACTGAGGGGCCCGGATCAGTTAAGCACGGCAAACTCAAATTATCGAGCAACATTTATTACCTCGGGTAAATTTAACCCAACTTTACGCTCGCCGGGTTAAGGGGGGGCGAGCAGAAGGCGATGAGCCAAATTTCCTATCTCTTAGGGCTGGAGGGCTGGGGCGGAGATCGAGGGCTAGGAGCCAGGAAAGCTCGGGGTAGTTGGAAGGCTGGGGGTAGCTGGAAAGCTGGGGGTACCTGGAAGGCCAGAGGCTAAGGAATGCGGGCCAGGTCAGTAGTTGGAATGGGCGGTTAGCACGCGAGGCTATTAATATTAACCCCTGTTTGCTTCATCGATACCAAACATCAGCGGGCAATCGATAACGCGGCTTGGTAGGGTATTATCATTCACTTTAAGCCGCGCGGCGTAAACAGCATTAAACAGTTAAACACGCATAATTGGATTGTTTTATAGTCGAGACATTGAAATTAACTAAAGATGATCTTATCTAAAGAGGGGATGTTTTCTGAAGCAGCACTCAACTCTAGGCAAAGTTTCTTCGCCATGAATTTCTGAAGGCGCCACTGTTTTCAGCTCTTGACGAAAGAAAAATAAAACATTAAAATAGATTAGACCGTATTTTTTTGTTCCAATATTCGGTAGTAATAGTAAAGTTGGGATTAATGAAAATAACAATACGAAATTATTTTGTTCTCTTTTTACAGCTACAAATCTTTTTATTAATATTTCCGCATAACCTACTTAACAAATATCATGTCGTGTTATGTATGCTATACAATTTGTATTCGCTGTGGGTTAGTGCTATAGATATACAAATATTATGTGTATAAATATATGTCGATCGTCCAGATGATTCGTCTGTATATCTCTGAAACGGTAAGAGCTATCGAAAAAAATATTGAGTAAAAGTTTGTATATCGTAAAATTCTCTACAAAAAAGTACATTTATTATTTTATCTACGAAGCACCTTTCTCGAATTATCGTGATTTCAGACCGTAGGTATGCACACATTTCCGCACCACCTTTCAGGTAGTGTACTTCGCGCTTTTTTTAATGTGGTTTCCCCAGTAGGAATAATCACAGGGTGTCCGGGGGTAACGTGCATTAACTTCGGGAGGAGATTCTACACGATAGTACCTACAAGTAAAAAAGAAAAATATCTTTTTTCGAAATTCCAATTTTTAGAGGCACTTTTCAGGTAAAAAGGTAAAATTGGTCCGGCGTGTGCGGCCAATTGTAGCAGCAAGAAATTTACATTATTCATCATCAGATTCTACATTATCACTCGTTTCTTCTTCCTCGCTCTCTTCTTCCTCTTTTTGCTCAATTTGTCTTGACTTCTCTAAGAAGAGAGATATATCAGTTAAATCCTCATCGTTTTCGAAAGAATCTTAATCTGTTGCATTTGATTCAGCATTAGTGCAAGAGTGGCCTTGACAGTTGGTACAGACTGGTGAACAAAACAATCCAACTTTTCTGCATCCACAATTGTTCGTACAGCCTTTTTTGCAATTACAAAAAATTGTATTCAGCAGTTTCTCTGAAGCAGGTGGAAGTAAAGTACAGATTGGCTCCAAACTATTATTCATCAATTTCCAGCCCCAATCTTCAGGATTCAGTTGATTGCCCAGCCACACTTGCACTTGGTAGAATACACGAAACACTTGTTGATAAGCAGAAGCAGATGTTGGAGGGAGACAAGATAACTGCACTCTTTTATTGTTCCTTGTATTTTTCACGAAATTCAAAAATCTATACTTATAAAGCAAGGAGAAAGCGAATTCCGTAAGTGAGGATGACGTCTGCTGAAGAGTTGATGTTTTTAAATACTTCTGCGTTATCTGTCAAATCATTACGTTTTTCAAACAATTTAAATACTGCAGTTTTTCCCCTTTTGAAAATTGCTGATGTCGTACGCAGCCAGTTATCGCATGTAGGAATAAAATATGAGCTCGACATTTTGGATATGCAGTTAAACTTTGGGACGAATATATTTTTGTTTGAATTTGAGCTTTCCCAGGTTTTAAAAAGTAAATGATCTTATCACTTGGAGTTCGTGCAGTATTATTAATAAATCTACATCTTCTCCAACAACGATAGGTATATTGTTGCTACTGAATTGATCTATTGCGGTTTCAATAATGAGGACATCAGCATCATTATTAGCTTGTTTCACAAGAATTTTGGCAGCTGCGAATTCTTCGCACAACATCGAAATCAAGCGAGTTTTATTGTGAACATTAGCGAGAAATTGTTGTTGGTTTGTTGGAACAGTCATTGATCGATCAAAAACTATATCAGACGATGAAGATGTTTTTGTAGCTCGACGACGTTATTCTGCAGCTTTGATATTTTTCATGCAATCAGTATAACCATCAAATACTATGGTAACGTTGTGACCGAAGTGTCTACGAACATACTGAAGATATTTGTCCAAAATACCATTGAATGTATCCTCTCGATCCCATACAACACGATGTAACAGATATCCTCCATCGATGATGTAGGTAGCATTTGTGCTCTCGACTTCAATATTCACACATTCAAAACAATCATAAATGGTGGACTTCTGTGTCTTACGCATTCCAATTGCATCAAAGAGCGATAATGGGTAAGGGGCTAATTCATACTCAAAGAATTTTTCAAGTTCATCTTCAAATGTCTTCGCAATACTCATGCGTTGAAATAATAATACAGGATCTATCGGTACCTTCTCATCATGGATTTTCATGGTACTGCTCATGGTTAATAGAGGTAATACTTTATCAGCGCGTTTCAATTTAATATTATTAAATTTTTGGCTCGTCATTTTATTGATGGAAGCAATAAAATGACGAGCATTATGACAATTAATTTATCATTACCGACGACTCCACTGGCAATGGACATGATTTTGTTGAACTCAGGAAAAGGATCGTGCGATAAAAACCATTCATAAAGTTTCTTGATGTCTTCAATATCTCTCTTTTCGCGGGAATCACATGCATCTACATGCTGATCGGTTGTGTCCATTCTAACATTGGCGAGAACCTCCAATCTTTCACACACAGTATTCAATGCATGCATGCCATAAATCCATTTACTTATGACGCTCTCTTGCGTACTTCTCCCTCGTGCAATACCTCCATTTGTTTTCATTGACTTAATCATAGATTGCTCAATGACCATATCCGTTCAAGTACCACAATTTAATTTATCAGAACGTCTAATAGAGAAAAATCCTCGTATAAATCTTTCATAAACCTGAGGATCATCAATTAAATTTTCCAGTTGTAGCATATCTTGCAAATATAAATGAGCAGATTTAGCATAAAGAAAATGTCCTGAAGCGTGGAAGTAAGGAAGCATTTCTCGAACGCTATTCAAATGAGCTTGCCAATCCCCCATACGTTCAGGTCTTATAAACTCCTTAGCAATCGATACAATGTGAAAATATTGAATCCATAGTTTTGCAGTGGTCCTCGTTCTTCATATTCCTTCAGTTTTTGATTGAACTGATCGAGTAATGCTTCAGCCATCTCGTCACCACTTTCAATATCATTGTACGAAATTGAGTTATTTATTACAAGCTCGACGGTTTCCTTTAGATTTTTTTTTTTTTTTTTTATTAGAGGAAAAAAGTTATACAATATTACAGGAAATCAAATAAAAATAAGATATTACAAAAAAGAAAAGTCCCAATAAACTACTTTTAAGTAGTTTGTCAATGGGTGCTTTTACTTTGAAGTTTTTTTTTTTTAAATAAAACTTATAATGCAGTTAGACATTTTTTGTGTTACTACAAGAATTTTAATACAAACTTTTTCTTTCGGCGAGCCAATTTTTCAATATAATATTTGTTCTTAGATTATTTGTACATTTTTTAATTTTAGCAGGTAATATATTTAAGCATGTAGGTATCATGTAGTCCAGCGTTCTTTGTCCATATTTGTTTAAGTGCTTAGGTACGATTAGTCCTTCATTTAACGTAAATCGAGTATTGTAAGTGTGGTCCAGTCTATTTATGTATATAGGGCTATTCATATGCTGAAAAATAATTTTATGCCACAGAATTGCTCTTACTGAGAGAATTTTAAGATTCTGGTAAAAGTACGCAACATTGTGTCTTTGCTCGTATAAAATTTTATGAGCTAATAATTTGACTAATGAATTTTGGACTGATTGAACATGATTAACATTTGTCTTACAGGAAAGTCCCCAAGCTGTAATTCCGTACCTTATAATAGACTCAGCTAATGATAAATAAATTATTCGAAGTGTGCATATTGGAACATAGAATTTAAGTTTATATAATCTACTAACAATAGATCTCAGACGTTCACAGACTTTATTTATTTGTGAATCCCATTTGAAAAAGCAGTCAATAATTACACCTAAATAAACATATTCTTTAACCACTTCAATATTTTCGCATGTACACAATGCTGGGATACCAACATGTAAGCAATCTGAACCGTGCGTTTTTATTTCTGGTGTAATAATATTTGTCTTGGCATTGGGTGTTCTAATATGTATCAATTTGGTTTTTTTTGCATTTATGATTAAACCAGAGTCATGAGACCATTTCAAAAGCTCAATGCAATCCTTTTGTAAGAGTTCAATACATAATTTTAAATCACTGCGAGAAATCACTAGTGCAGTATCATCCGCACACACAAAGTGTTTTACATGTTTAAAGATGTACTTAATAAAAGATACATAAATGATATATAAAATTGGACCTAATATGGAACCTTGAGGAACGCCAGCTAAAATTTTTCTTTTTTTACTTAAAGTGTTCAATAGCTTTATTTTCATGCAACGGTTGTTCAAGTAATTTTCAAATAGTTTTAGGAGCTTTCCTCTTATTCCTATGATTTCTAGTATCTGCAATAATTTTCTATGATTAATAGTGTCAAATGCTTTAGAATAATCTATAAATAAAACTAATACATGATTTTTACTATTTAGTTCATTATTTATGAAACTGGCAAATTTTTGAAGTAGCATTTCGGTACCCTTTTTTTTCTGGAATCCATATTGATTTGTATCAATAATAGAAAAATCTTCTAAATATTTTATTAATTTCAACTGAATGTATTTTTCAAGAATTTTTTCGAGTGATGGCAAAATACTAATCGGTCTATAATTACCCAATAAAGTGTGATCACCTCCTTTATAAATGGGTCTGATAATACTACATTTTAAGTCATCTGGAATTTTTGCTTCAAATAAAATTCTATTTACAAAATGGGCTATGATTGGAGCTAAAATTATTATATGTTTTTTAATATCACTCATTCTGATATTATCAATTCCAGGAGAAGAGCTTTTAAGTTGCCGCACAATGCTTTCTATATCAGCAATTTTAGCCCTTGGTAGGTACATGCTATGAGGCATCTTCTCTGGTTCAAAAGCAGTTGTCCTGTAATTACATTTATGTAACATATTGCAAACACTGTCAGAGAAATAATTAACAAAATCATTAGTTACATTTTCTTTGGTCCGATCTTTCATCAAATATTTGGAGGCAACTTGGTCACAATTATTTTTACATTTCTTACCTAAAATTTGATTACACTCGTCCCATGTCTTTTTGAATCTTGAAATAATAAATCTATAAATAATAAATCTTGAATTTGTCATTATAGTATGAGGTTTTTAATTTAAGTAACAATTTATTTAAAACATTTCGATAACACTTATATTCTTTTTCATAGTATTTATTTGTAGGGGCATTTTTCCAACGCTTATATAAATAATCCCTTTTTTTAATTTTATATAGTGCATCACTAGATATCCAATCATTTATGGCATAAGGTCGACTTTTAGGTTTTTTGCTTATTGTAATGGTGCTGTTTTTATACAAGTTGTCAAAATAATTTTTAATTTTTAAATAAATAACCGAACATTCGGTTTCCTTTAGAAGCGACTTCCAGTCATAATTACAGATGCGTTTATCAATCTGTTTTTGCGAAAGAATTTTGACGTTATTAGAATCGCTAGAGTTGAAATTATCTACCGACTTATAGAGTATGCTTACAGCTGTTGTATTATGATCGGCAATATTATAATCACATACGCACGCGGAGATTGTACTGGTTAATCCAGTAGGTAACTTTCCGCTAACTCGCACAAAAAAGTGATCTAAGCAAGAACTAACAATTTTCCCTTGAACTATTACTTCTCGTGTAACATAATTTATACATTTTTTTAAATAGTTATTAGTAAGAATATTTTCATATTTTATAATGATAGCATCATTTTTATGTAATAAATTTAAATTTACATCGCCGAAAAATATTACACTTTCATTTGATTTAATATTGTTTTCAAACACATTGGATATTTCTGACAAAAATGCTTGCTTATTTAAATTCGGGGGTCGGTATATTGCCAAGACATTTAAAGTACTATTATTTGGAAGTGTCAATATTCCAAAAACGTTCTCAAAATATTTACTGTCCAGAAGTATTTGCGAAAAGGAGAGGTTATTCTTTACATATAACAAAATGCCTCCACCGGATTTATGGTTTCTGCAATAGTGGTACGAATTGAAACCGGGAATATCATAAAGATTAACAAGTTCCGAACGAATTGCAGTTTCGCAAAGCATGAGTACGTCAATGTTATTTAAGCAGTCTTTAAAATAAACATGAAATAGGTCCCAATACCTACCTATAGATCTAATGTTTAGTTCCACAAAATTGAGTTTACTCGTTTCACGTTTCAGTATGTCTTGCTTACGTAGCCATTCGCACAGGTTATTTATCTTACAAAAATTTATGTCATTATCATCATCTATGAAACTAAAAGACATAATGTGTGTAACTAAAATACTTAATAACTAAAATATTAGTATGCAATTTTATTCCTGGCATTGGCATTTCGTACTGATTTACGCAATTATTATAACTAATTGTTAAAATTGAAATTGACATTGAATGCATATTTAAATAAATTCGCAGCAATAATAATATCACGAATAATAATGAATAATAATAATTCATGCCCAAAAATAGTCCATCAAGGTTGACTTCAATTTGTTTTGGTGACAGTATTGAATAAACTGTCATTGTATTTCTAGTGATAATGTTATAGAGAAGAAACATAGTATAAAGTATATCAATTTCGTTTTGTGTAAATAATATTTCACAAGCCTTAACACTTTGAGAACAGGCTAAAATTTGAATGCATCGTTTTTGTTTTAAAATTTTACAGAAAAATATAATTAAATAATTTTTTAATATTTCTAATGAATCTTTAACACTTTGATAGTAGGTTAATAATATTATAATGATTCTTTTTGGTTTTAAAATTTTACAGAAAGTTATAACTAAATTGTAGGAAGATTCAGAAAACAATCGCATTTTATGCAAACATATAAATTTCGATATTATGTTTTTAATATTTGAGCATACCATGAGGGCTGTCACTGTTAAGAATTTAAAAGAGGGTGCATACCTATTCATAATTTATACGTCCTTGTGCAATAGTCATCATTTTTTTTAAATACGTACAATTTTTGCTGTTTGCTTTATGATTTGTATCATTAGTTGACTTGAATGTGTTGTTTTGGAATTCACAATTTTTGCATTTTTCTTCTTTGTTTTTATTAGGGCAGTCTTTCCAGGGATGATCCATGGCGCATTGTAGACACGTGGCATTCTTGTCCTTATTTAGGCAGTTGATAGCTGAGTGACCAAATTTCAAGCAATGAAAGCATTGCATAATTGGAATTGCGTCCTCCACCCGTACTCTGTAGTATCCAATATTTATTTTCTCTTTAGATATGAGATATTTCCTAAGTTTTCCACTTGTTTCGATTATGTAGTTCGTAAGATTATTTTGTCCCTTTGGTTTAAGCATTTTCACTAATTTAACTGAATTTTTTGGATTTTCATCCATTATGATTTTGATTCCATCATTTTGTGTTTTAAATGATTCTATTATGTCTTCTTCAGATAAGTTGATAGGTAAGTTTCTTATGAATAATTTTGGGTTCTTTTTTTCTAGTTCTTTTGCGATCATGTTGTTTTTGAATACCGTATTTATTTCGTCCGTTAGTTTTTTTGCGTGATCTTTATTAGGGCAAGATATAATTAGTTTATTGTTTGATGCTTTTTGTACCCCATTTACTGCAATACCCAAATGCGATGTTTTAATTTTTTTAACTATCAAATCTCGGATATCATCAGATGTTGAATTTGTATTTTCACTTGCAACTATTAGTGAGTATTTGGCCTCTGGTATAGGTATTGAAAAGGTTGACTTATTATATGTTGTATTAACTGATTCATTTTTTTCCTTTAAATAATTTTCAATTTTTTCTGAATGTTTTTCTTCATTTAATATCAGTTTATTTTGTAGCTCAATTATTTTCTCTTGTAATTGAAGTTTTTCCTTGCACCAAATTTCTTCTAGTTGGCTTATATCTTGTTCTATAATTATTCTCTGCTTCGCCTCTTTGATACTTGAGCATTTTTTAATTTCAGTTTTAATAGAGTCAATTATTCCTTGTACGTACCAATTATCCATCTTATCATCAATGAGAAGTTCTTTTGATATTATTGTTGCTAAAGTGAGATGGAGTAATGTGTGAGATCTAACCGCTCTCGAGTAAGCATGGCCATTCATCATTTTTTCTAATGAATTAGTGGCATAAATTAAAGAGAGTACCTCTTTTATGCCACTTCCCAGCATTATATGACCAATTGCTCCAAAAAAAGACATGAGTAAATGGAAACCTCCAAGTCTCACTACGATTTTCGATACCTCAGATCCTTCAAGTGCTGCTGATACGATTTCTCGAGCTTTTGCATACAGAGGCTGATCAAAAGTGATAATGCATGCATCGTGACCATAACGTTTTGCATTCTCCAAAGCACAGAGTAAAGTTGTGTAGATAGTATTATAGTTACTTGCTGGCTGCTGAATAAATGGTAAAAAAATAATTTGCGATTTCGAAAAATGCATGATATTACTCGTTAAACGTTCAATGTAATCATTCCAACCAGGTAATGGTAAATCTTTCCGTTTTCCATACAACCACAGAACATCAACTTTTTTGAGTAAAGATACTGCTGTATTACCTTCATAATCAAAAAAGGGAAAAAGCTATTATCTTCATAAGATTATTAATGGTTTTATTGATTGTTCGCCCCTTTTGGCTGAGATTAATTTTAGAGTCCCAGGCGTTAGAACCAGAGAAAAATCACCTTTTCATCTTAAAAATGTTCTACTAATCTCAGAGAAAATGCTTTTTAAACGACTTCGAAAGGGAGGAGGTTCTCAATTCGACTGTATTTTTTTTTCTTTATGTTTGTTACCTCAGAACTTTCGACTGGGTGAACCGATATTGATGATTCTTTTTTTATTTGAAAGCTGGTGCTTTCCGTGTGGTCCCATTTTAATTTTGTCTAGTTCTGACAATGGCATCCATGAAAAAATCATATAAGTCTTAAATTTGCATCAAGTATGTGCGCGACAAATAGACGAATAACTCAATATCACGCCAACCGATTTCGATGATTCTTTTTTTATTGGAAAGGATGTACTTCAAGGGTAGTTTGATGAGAGTGTGGTTAGGTTCTGATTATGGGATCCATGACAAAGTAACGGAACTCTCCAATTCTGAAGAACAAATTTACGATACTCGGCCGAATCTTAATCGAATTAGTTAGTGTACTTCAGATTCACTAAAAATCAAAAAATAAACAAAAATTTTAACAAAACAAAAAAACGACTTCAAAAAATGCCCTAAAAAGTAAAAAAATTATTTCGTATTCTTCTACAACTTTATAATCAACTTATCTTTTCTACTCATCAATATGTAGGTACGATTGTTATTTTTGGAGTCGGTGTCAACCAAGGTACCCGCGGCCCGGCCTGTTCACTTGACAACTCCTCTCCCGCCGATACCGACTCCAAAAATAACAATCGTACGTACATATTGATGAATAGAAAAGGTAAGTTGATTATAAAGTTGTAGAAGAATACGAAATTGTTTTTTTACTTTTTAGTGCATTTTTTGAAGTCGTTTTTTTGTTTTGTTAAAATTTTTGTTTATATATTCAGAGCATGCAATGTATTTGATAAGAATTTTAATAATATAGGCTTATTCTCATGTAATTCAAGTATCTTAAAAAAGTATGTCATAGCTAGCATTAAATAATTATTTGACCGTGTTGCAAGTTATTATGTTATTGCTGTGAATCCTTTCCACATGCTTGTCATTTGACTTACTAATGTGTTCACTCTGAATTGTAGGTATGAATGTACATATTATTATTATTGCTGTTGTGGAGTGAGAATAGATTTTTGACTCTGACTACTTTATGTTATGAAATTTAGTAAGCAGATTATTAGTTTATATTATAGTTTATATTGTGTTTTTATATCTTTTTTTTTACAATTTTTAAGGACTTATTTTTGTTAACTTCTTAACTTCTTATGGGTTTAGGACCCTTACTTTTTTTTACTTTTTAATTATTATTTTAATTATGTGAAAATCGTTATTAGATATTATGTGTATTATTAACGTTATTATTAAATGTAAAATATCAGTTAGTTCTCCCCAATAAATAAAATAAAAAATGAAATAAGTTATTTCGACATAGAATATGCATGTATTATGTATAATTATCATAACGATAGATTTCTTGAGGCTGGCAAAGTTTTGTAAATATCTCAAAGCTAATTTTAATATTTAAAATTATATTTTAAATAATCTTCCTCAAAATTTACGTTTTTTAGTTTGGAATTCACACTGCATACTGTGGGTCACCTCAAGTCGATCATAATTTTACTGGACTGCAAATGTATCCAGCCGCACAGGAGGGGTTAATAAGCTCCAAGGAAAACGTTACAAAGCTACCCCTTTAAATCTTTTCCAGCTCAAATCCTTTCCGCAAAACACTGTGGATAATACAAACATACCGTGGAAAGTAAACACTGTATGAACATACACCGTTAATATAATCACAGGCCTTAACTTCAACACGAAACCCGAAAAAACATATGTTTTACATACAAGGGTAATTTCGGCTAAGGAAATATGTATTGGTATATATTTGAAGGGTTTACGCAGTTATAAAGAACAATTGGGGTGGATTGGTTAAGCGAATACGTTCTGCTTAAGCGTGGGCCAAAACTCCGGCTAGACACTACATCCTGGTTAAATATTAAAACCCTTGTCCCTCGGGCCGGGCCGGGCGCGGTAACGCCACTGACACGGGGCGCGGGGTTGACTAACGCTTTAAATAAAGTAAAATGATTGTAACTCAGGTGGAATAATGTTAACTCACTTTCTGCAGGAATACTCCGCGCAACGAACGATACTAAACTAAAACCAGACAGGGGTCGTATCCAGTGGCGGTTAGTTCATGAGAGCTCCCGAGCGCCGCACAACCCACAAAAATTGAAGATCATAATACGAAACGCGGTTCGGTTATAAATTATTATAATATTTACTCAAGATCTCGTACAGTAGGTAGGTAGCTACCTATTATACGCGCCATCTTTCAGAGCGACGCGACGAGAGTCGGCCCTTGCGCCTATCTTCATAGCAGTTCGTTTTCGACAACGTTCAAGAATCTTACTACTTTGTGAGCAAATCCCGTGAACAGTCAAAACCGTGGGAACATAATGGTTCTTCGTAAAATTTACCAAAGCGCGAACGTCGTTCTGAATTTTACCCCCACATCGAAAGGAGCGGTTCGTACAGTGGCGTGTTAAACAAGAACGCATATATGTAATATTTTTGTCCACATTTTGTCTTCAATTTAACAGCAGAGCTACTATTTTTAACGAATGTTCCGCGCGTTCTTCTCTTCAAGTCAAAGCATGTCTACAATAATAATGATTGATTAGCTAGCGATTAGCTGATTACCGCCAGCAGGCGGGCATAACTCCGATCCAAAATGTCAACCGAATCTTTGTGTGATATCGATATGATATCATAATTCATAAGTTTACTTTGGTTTGTTTATGGTCCCCGGCTACGACATCCACCATTTCATTTTTGTTGCATTTCTCTGGTTTATTTTCGTTTGACATTTACATTTCCGAAGCAATTACGAATACGAATTTTGGGAATTCGCGTTCGTATGACAGTTGTAAAAACAGGACCCGTAATTGGAACAAAAGTACAGGTGAGAAACTTCCATTGGTTGTTATTTCAGTGTTCCTAAAGTATTTTTTGAAATATATTGTTTAAATTATATTTTAAACTGTGTTGTATATTTTCGTTATTTGTTTTTGGGGTGTTGTGCCGTGTTGCGCTACCTCCTTCTTTAGCCAACGTTTCGGACATCGTTGCAGTGTCCATCATCAGGGCAGATCCGGCAGATTTAGTGTCTAACTTAATGACTCTGGTGAACCCCCACATATTTTGACCACCGGCCGCCACTGGTCGTATCCACGTTATCGTGGAGCATTCAAAAGGAAAGTACCTGGTAACTTTCTTCTTATAATATTGATGAGTGACAATGACCATTCTTCTATAATTGATGGGTGCTTTACAATATAATGTATTAATAAACCCAGTTAGCCCTGAAACATTTAAAAAAAAAATTTTTTTTTTTTTTTTCAATAATAACATAATTTATTTATTTATCTGTATAAGGTATGTTTACATTACATTATTTGATGCCTGTCTCACTAGGGTATACCTGTGTTGAGACAGGCGTGGAGGTACATAAATGAATATCATACATAAGAATATTTAAATATAACATAAGAATATTTGAGGTAAAATACATACTGATTTATACAATTAAAATAGAAAGATGATTTAAAGTGTGAGTAAATACCATTAAGAGAGCATTATATATATGAAGGAAGAGATGAATAAAGTTGTAAATCCTGTCAAATCTATATAGGGAGTTATATTATACATATAGGATTTTACTATTTTAATTTCATTAATATGGGTAAGGACATACGTGAGATGGTAATTCTGTCTATTTGTAATCTATTTTACAGATGTTAGCAGTAGTGTGACGTTCAATACGTAAAATCCATTTCTTTATATCTTGTTTGAATTTGATCATTGATTCGGTTTGTCTAATCGTAGCTGGTAGTGTGTTGTGTAGTTTGCAAGCTATGTATTTAAAGTGTTTTTGTCCAAGGGCGGTTTTGGAAAAGGGAGAAGTTTTTGAGACGGTTTTGGAGAAGTTCTTTATTTTTGGCTCGGGTATTGTGTAGAGTTTGTGTTGGTTTGTATAGGATTTTGTTGTTTTTATACAAATAAACTAAGATGGATTTAGCATAGAGCTGTTTAATGTCCATAACGTTGAAAGTATTGAAGATCGTATCAGTGCTGGTAGTGAGAGGAAGTTTGAGAATTATTTTTATTATTAGTTTTTGTGCTGGGGTCGAGGGCATTGGAATAAGTGTTACCCCAAGCTAAAAGTCTGTATTCGATGTGAGATTGGCACAGTGAGTAATATACTGTTTTTAAAAGTTGTAGGTTAAGGAAATTGCGCGTTTGTTTGAAAAAGTATATAGATTTCCGGATTTTGTTTGTAGTGTTAAGTATATGTTGCTTCCAATTTAGGTGTGCATCAAAGATTAATCCTAAACATTTGATAGTGTTTACTTGTTCCAGGCATGGACAGTTGTAATTCAGGTTCAGAGATGAGTTATTACATTCGTGTATTTTTTATTTTGGGTGTAGATTTGGTTTTGTGATATTAGTGAGACTAGACAGTAAGTATTTTGTTTTCTGTACGTTAAGAGTTAATGTGTTTGAGTCAAGCCAATATTTAACCTTTTGAATTCCTACCTCCGCTTTCGAATATACGGTAGGCCAGTCTTTTGCTTGGAATAGTAGGACAGTGTCGTCGGTGAAACTGACAATAGTGGCATCAATATCAAGGTTACAAAACTCGTTAATGTAGATTAGGAAGAGAGTTGGACATATAACACTGCCTTGTGGGACACCGTAACTAATAGGTAAATTCTGACTCTTTGTAGCTCTGAGTTTAACGCATTGGGATCTGTCCAATAGGAAGCTGGAGAGGAGGCTTAATTCATTATTCCTGATACCTATATTGAACGATTTGCGTTCTAATTTGATGTGTAATATTGTATCAAATGCTTTACACAGGTCGAGAAATACCGATAGATATTTCGAGCCCTTATCAAGTTGGTCAGAGATATGGTCAGTGACGGTGGCTTTGGCATCGTTTGTGCTTTTATGGTTCCTGAATCCAAATTGCCGCGGCGATAATAGGTTGTTGGTTTCAAGGTATTCCATAAGACTATTATTAACGATCTTTTCAAATACTTTAGACAGGGAATTGAGTAACGTAATAGGACGATAATTACTAATGTCAAGTTTGGAGCCTGTTTTGAAAATAGGGATAATAACTCTTGTTTTAGAATGGCGGAAAATAATCCTTGGCGGATGCTAATATTCAGCAAATGAGATAATGATTGTATTATAACCGGGGCAATTTTTTTAAGAACACTGTGGGGTATTTCGTCAATGCCGGTGGATGAAGTGTTTTTTAAAGAGTCTATTACCGTAGAAACTTCTTTCTCTGTAACCGTTTTGAGAACAAAGCGGGTCGGGAATTCATCATTGGAAGGGGCATCCAGCATATTATGCATATAAACTTAATTTTTTTACAAATTTTGCGTAAAAATTGACCATGCCTTAAAATGATCTCAATTCTGAGACATTTGTCGGTACAGCAATGTTTACGATCGCCTCAATTTTTTCTTGGGAAGTACTGATTCCCGTTTTATCAATAATAAACCCTAAATATGATACCTGATAAATCAATTTTCGAGAAATAAATTCCTCCGTTTAAACCTGCTAATAACTCGTCAATCTTGGGTAAAGGATGCCTATCGACCAATAAGACCGGGTTCAAAGTAATTTTGAAATCAGCACAAACCCTTAAAGAGCCATCCTTCTTACAAACGGGTACCAGGGGGGTAGCCCATTCTGATGTCTCCACTGGTTCAATTACGCCCGCTGCCAGCATCGCCTTAAGTTCTGAGGTAACGCGCTCACGTAGCGCGAACGGGAGCGGTCGTGCACGACAAAAGACTGGCTTCGCGCCCGGCTGTACATGTAATTTCGCACGCCCGCCGGTGGACCGCCCCAAGCCTCCTCTGAACACATCTTTATACCTAAAAAAATCGAAAATATTTTTTTGATTATTCTTAATTAAACAATTGTCATATTCTAAAAGTGGAATATTTATTTTTAATTCGGCAAGCCACTGTCTCCCCAATAAATTGGTAATGCCGCCGTCAATTACATAAAGATCTAATTTTTTTTAATTCAGTTACATGTAACATTTGGTTGAAAAACACCAATTGGCTGTATTTTAGAACCATTATAAAATGTAAAAGAAAGATTACATTTCTTAATAGGCAAACTCCTGAACAAACGTTCATATGTTACTTTATTAATACACGAAATGGCACTTCCCGTGTCAGTCTCCATAATCAGCGGTTTATCCTCTTGTAGCAACCAGCCGTGGCTTTACTACGCATTGGGATCGCCCCGAAAATTATCGGTGCCTCCAGAAACAGCGCTGGTTTTAAATTGTATGCAAACGAAGTCACGAGAACATTCCCACCTAGCAGCTAGCACGGGTGGCTGGCGACTCATTCATTAGTACGTAATACACCGAGTCGAACTACCTACCTAGCGCACATTCCAGAGGCGTCGCCGGTGTTCAATGGTATGCGAAATTACTAAAGAAATAGTTCTGCCACCTAAGCGAAAGAGCTAGAACGTACGGCTGTACAGTTCAAGTGCCCGCAGAAGGTTCGGGTGATATCTCGCCTTTACATGAATTCACCCGGCGTTACCTACCGTCATTGAATCTACTTGCCGGGCCGGCAGAGTATAAAAGCAAGTGCCAGCCGCATACGGCTCAGTCTTAAGTCTAGTATTCATCCAACTTACCACGGAGCAGTTGCCTCGTCTATCCACGATCAACATTGACCCAGTGCGTAAATTCGTTTGTAGTATTTATCACCGTTACGTGACCGTGTTACAATTGTGTATGTGATTGTAATTATTGTGTGGACTCATTAAAGGCTATTATTACACGCAAACTCGTTTCCTTCTTCAGCCACGACACCTGAGTACCCACATTGGTGACACCGACGTTCACATTAGTGACCTTCGAAGTGCACGGACAATTCGACAGTGAGCACGACGCGTGCAAGTACGTCTACAGCGAGCACGTCGCGCGCGAAATAAACTCTTCGGTGATAAATTTCGCACACCAATCATCATCATGTCTCTTGCGAGCGGAACGTCTGAGGACAGCCAGCAACCAGTAACCAGCAACAAGCAACCAACGACAAGTAACCAGCAACCCAACATCAGGAATCCACCGCCTGAGGTCAACCGAGTGGCAGTACGCATTCCGCCTTTTTGCCCTGATGACCCAGAATTATGGTTCGCTATGGTGGAACGCAGCTTCGAGGCAGCAGGAGTGACCGTGGATGCCACAAAATTTGGTTTCATTCTCGGAGCCTTGGATCGCGCCCACGCCCAAGAAGTCCGGAACATCATTGTGAAGCCCCCTGCGGTCGGTGCATATGCACTATTAAAATACGAATTAACCAGACGCCTCAGCTCCACGCAGGAGCAGAAGACAAGGAGACTTCTGGAACATGAAGAGATCGGAGACCGTAAGCCCTCCCAATTCTTGAGACACCTGCGCACCCTCGCTGGCAGCGCTGTGCCCGATGAGGTTTTGAGAACCCTATGGATGGGTCGTCTTCCTAGAAGTATGCAGGTGGTCCTGGCTACGCAGCAGGATACTCCGCTTGACAAGGTGGCCAGCCTGGCAGACGCCATAGCAGACTACGCTGGTAGACCGGCAGTTAACTCAGTGGCTGTTCCATCGTCCGAAGACTCATTGGTTACACAGATGGAGCGGTTAATGCAGCCTCTCCAACAAGAGCTCGCTACCTTGAGGCGTGAAGTTTCGACACTACGCTCTGGCCAGCGTAGGAGGAGCGCCACACCGCATCGTTGGAGCAATCGTTCCCGCAGTCGGTCCAGAGGTCGTCAGCCCGAGGGCACATGCTGGTACCACTGGAAGTATGGGACGAAGGCAAGCAAGTGCACCAAACCCTGCAACTTCCAACAGGAAAACGCGCGGGGCCCAAACTGATGGCGACCAGCGCCAGCCCCAACCAAGTCAGTCGCCTTTTTGTTACCGACAGGGTAACCCGTACCCAATTTCTTATAGACACCGGCGCAGATCTCTGTGTGTTCCCACGACGCCTTGTCCAGGGACGCCCCACTAAAGCGACATACGAACTGGCAGCAGCAAATGGCAGCACAATCGCTACTTATGGCAGCCTAACGCTCAACCTGGATCTGGGATTGCGACGCGACTTTACTTGGAGCTTCGTCATTGCAGACGTCTCCAGGCCAATCATCGGGGCAGACTTTCTCGCCAAGTACGAGCTACTGGTGGACGTCCGAAATAAACGGCTGCTGGACCAGGTGACGAATTTGACCATCACGGGAAAACGAAGCGACAACAAGATCGCTTCCATTAAGACGGTCACAGGAACGTCCCCGTATCATAAGCTTCTTCAACAGTTTCCTGACATCACTCGCCCTGACGGTGCCAGGAGGGAAGTTCGTCACGCAACACTGCACCATATTAACACCACGCCAGGATCTCCAACAGTCGAACGCCCACGACGCCTTGCTCCTGACAAGTTAAAACGCGCCAAGAAGGAGTTCGAGGCCATGGTCCGTCTCGGAATCGCTCGACCTTCCGAGAGCTCTTGGGCATCTCCCTTGCACATGGTACCCAAGAAGGATGACCAGTGGAGACCATGTGGCGATTATAGAAGATTGAACGCCAGAACTATTCCGGACAGATACCCCGTTCGCCACATCCAAGATTTTGCACAGGCACTGAGCGGCACCAAGATCTTCTCAACGATTGATCTGGTGTGGGCATATAATCAAATCCCTGTGGCTCCCGAGGACATTCCGAAAACAGCAATCACTACGCCATTCGGACTCTTCGAATTTCCGGTGATGTCTTTCGGCCTCCGCAACGCAGCCCAAACCTTCCAACGCTTCATGGACGAGGTTACCAGAGGCTTAGATTTCTATTACGCCTACATAGACGACATCCTTATTGCCTCAACGTCAGAGGAAGAGCACCTAGCCCGCCTCAAGATATTATTCCAGCGCCTGCAGGAATATGGTGTTGTCATCAACGCCGCCAAATGCCATTTCGGCCTGACTAAGGTCAAATTCCTAGGATACCTGGTGTCTGACGCTGGCACTTCACCCCTCCCAGATAAAGTGGAGGCCATCAACAACTACAGCCAACCAGCTTCCATTAAGGATCTCCGCCGTTTCCTGGGAGCTATAAATTTTTATAGGAGATTCATCCCCAACGCCGCGAGGACACAAGCTCCACTCAATGACCTCCTAAAAGGGAACCAAAAAGGCAAACAACTCGTGTCTTGGACTGCCGACACAGTAGAAGCTTTCAGCAAGTGCAAGGAAGCTCTGGCCCAGGCAACCCTGCTCGTTCACCCGTCACTGGGAGCCTCTAGCATTCTTTTCGAAGAAGTTTTCGGCAGCTGAAAAGAAATATGGCGCATACGACAGAGAACTACTAGCCATCTATCTCGCTGTGAAATACTTTCGCCACATGGTAGAAGGCAGGTCGTTCACCATATTTACAGACCATAAGCCTATCACGTTCGCCTTCCAACAAAAAGCAGACAAATGCTCACCAAGGCAATTCCGCCATCTGGACTATATCAGCCAGTTCACAACTGACATCCGACACGTCTCCGGAAAAGACAACATCGTCGCGGATGCTCTCTCCGGGTCGAGACGATAGATACTCCTCTGGACTACGCAGCGCTGGTAGCTGACCAGATGTGCGACCCTGAACTGGAACAACACTTGCAAGGAAGTTCTAGCCTACAACTTAAAAAGATTAATATTCCGGGTACTGACGCGCATCTCTACTGTGACGTCTCAACTACCATAGCCAGACCCTTCGTCACGAAGAAGTTCAGACCTGCGGCATTCAATGCGGTCCATCAGCTGGCTCACCCAGGAATTAAGGCCACGGTTAAGCTCATAACTCAACGTTATGTCTGGCCGGCCATTAAAGCTGAGACTATTAAGCTCGCACGCAATTGCCTTCAATGCCAACGAAGCAAGATTACACGGCACGTGTCAGCACCCCTGGGAGCCTTTCCCAGACCCTCCGCTAGATTCGAGCACGTCCACATCGACATAATCGTCATGCCTTCTTCAGAAGGATGCCGATACTGTCTCACGTGCGTAGACAGATTCACGAGATGGCCAGAGGCATTCCCGAACCCAGACCAAGAGGCTGAAACAGTGGCGCGTGCTTTCTACAAGGGCTGGATAACAAGATTCGGCACTCCACTCCGCATTACTACGGACCAAGGGAGACAATTTGAGTCGAGGCTGTTCAGGCAGTTGAATCTCCTGGCAGGCACGACGCAAATCCATACAACTGCATACCACCCCGCAGCAAATGGCATGGTGGAACGATTTCATCGTCAACTGAAGGCAGCGATCAAGTGCCATCAGAATAACCGTTGGACGGAAACACTTCCCACCGTACTCATGGGAATCAGAGCAGCTTGGAGAGATGATCTCGCTACAACCTCAGCCGAGCTAGTATACGGCGAACCGCTCCGATTACCCGGCGAATTCCTATGTAAAGCACGACCTAATGTCAACGACGATACTGGAAGTTTCCTCAAGGAACTACGGAAACATTTCAACGAGCTGAGACCAGTTGAAGGTACCCGCCATGGTGATGGACATCATTTCGTCTTCCAAAATCTTCCCACAGCTTCTCACGTCTTTCTGAGGGACGACACCGTCAAGAGCCCGCTTCAACAACCCTACAGCAGCCCTCATAAAGTCGTTCGTCGGCACGAACGAACATATACCATACTGGTAAAAGGGAAGGAAATCACCGTGAGCATCGACCGCCTCAAACCAGCATACATTGCTCAAGATCTTGAGAGATTCGCATCGCAAACCGAATCAGAGTCACCAGCCACCACATCACAACCAACCCTTCCGTTGTTCGATGGCAGTAAGGATCGGACACACACAACCACTCGTTCTGGAAGGCGGGTTCGATTTCCCGATCACCTCGGTATCTGACCATTCCTCTTTCCACCGCAGCCATGTCTGCGTTGTCTGGGGAGGGAGTCCTGTAGCAACCAGCCGTGGCTTTACTACGCATTGGGATCGCCCCGAAAATTATCGGTGCCTCCAGAAACAGCGCTGGTTTTAAATTGTATGCAAGCGAAGTCACGAGAACATTCCCACCTAGCAGCTAGCACGGGTGGCTGGCGACTCATTCATTAGTACGTAATACACCGAGTCGAACTACCTACCTAGCGCACATTCCAGAGGCGTCGCCGGTGTTCAATGGTATGCGAAATTACTAAAGAAATAGTTCTGCCACCTAAGCGAAAGAGCTAGAACGTACGGCTGTACAGTTCAAGTGCCCGCAGAAGGTTCGGGTGATATCTCGCCTTTACGTGAATTCACCCGGCGTTACCTACCGTCATTGAATCTACTTGCCGGGCCGGCAGAGTATAAAAGCAAGTGCCAGCCGCATACGGCTCAGTCTTAAGTCTAGTATTCATCCAACTTACCACGGAGCAGTTGCCTCGTCTATCCACGATCAACCTTGACCCAGTGCGTAAATTCGTTTGTAGTATTTATCACCGTTACGTGACCGTGTTACAATTGTGTATGTGATTGTAATTATTGTGTGGACTCATTAAAGGCTATTATTACACGCAAACTCGTTTCCTTCTTCAGCCACGACACCTGAGTACCCACATTCTATAGTGATTTCTTTACGTACCGAGTGACATGATTGCAGGGACAATTGGATGATCTCTTCTTCATCTTCTTCGTTTTCTTTGACGAAGTACTGGTTCTTGACTCGAGCATTCCTTCCTTGTTCCACAGCTCCCCTCGAATCTCGCACTCTTAAACGCCTCTCGGTGCGGCCTTCCTCTGATGCCCGCCGCACATCCTGGTCTCGCTTAGGGCAAACACGCCTCAAGTGGCCCTCCTGCTTACACCAGCTGCAGATGTAGGTCTTGAATCTGCATCTGACCTCTTCGTGGTTCTGGCCTCCGCATATCCGACAGCTGCTCCTGCTTGCGGTCCCCTGTCTCTTCCCCGCTGAGTTCCTGATCTGCGTCTCCGCTAGAGCATGTACCGCCCCTAGCCCCGCTAGTCCTTCCTTGCTTCCTGCAGCCAGCACCTCTGCGCCCTCCACGTCCGCTGCGTTCTTCTCTGCCGCTTCCAGAGCGCTTGCTAATGAAAGTGAGCGTCTCCTCAGCAAAAAGGCGTTGTCGAATCACATCGCTGCGGAGTCCGCACACCTACTGATCTCGCAAATTATCGTCTAGTTTATCCTCGAATTCACAAAATCTTACGTATTTCCTCAGTGTCGCCACATATTGTGAAATGGATTCCTCCTGCTGCTGCCTGGTTTGTCGAAACTTGTATCTCTCCGCCATTTATTTTATTTATTTATTTATTTATTATTAATTTCAATAGCAAGGTTTGTACATGTATGTATAATGTACAGTATAAGTATAGATTCTTTTTTTTCACAGACCTCCTCACTAGGATTTCCGGTTCTGAGGTGGCCTGTAGTTTTTTAAAATATTTGTATTTGATTATGGATTGTCTTTATATCGTCTTCATGATTGTAATTTTATTATCACTTTGATCTCTCAGCCATATTTTTACTTTTGTTTTAAATATATTCATTTCCTTTATATTTTTGATTTGATCTGTAGAGCATTGTATAATTTTATAGCATGGAATTTATTATTTTTCTGTGCAAAAGATGTAACCAGGATGTTATTGCTTACTGACCTGGTTGAGTATTTATGTTGGGCAGTGGAGTATGCATATATGTTTTTTTTTCAGTTTAAATAAAATATTTTTTGAATGAAGTTTCTGTACATTGAAGACTTGAAAGTTATTAACCGGGCTACATAAGTTAACCATAAGTTCATATGCAATATCGCCCACCACTGAAATTAATGTGGGTACTTTTAAATCTTGGACCGTTTTATTAACCAAAAAACTGCTCTTTAATCTTTCACAGTAAGTGGTCCAATCACATCATATTCACTGAACTTAGCCATCGTTGTTCACTATTATCACAATCGACGCAATTTTTAACAAAATTTATCCTCGTCGCCAATGTAATGTACGGGAATACGGAGGTAAAATAAACGCACATCTGGTCGCTAGGATATTTATTCCGGACTGGCCGGTTGTAAGTGACGTTTGCCAATACCTACGCAGTAGGTAGTAAATAAAACCACAATTTCTTTGACGTTATATGTGTTGGGAGTGTTGTTTAATGTATATACTACTACGCCATCGTTTTGTCTGTAGTGATTCGAGGTGTGATGGTGGGTATAATTGGGGATGTTTTTGGGAGTATAGTAAGGTGTTAGCCAACATTCTGTCAAGATAATTAGGTCATATTTGGTTTTAGTAAGTTTGAATTCGATGAAAAAATTGTCGAAGTTTTTGTTTATCGATCTAATATTTTGATGGTAGATTGCTAGGTCTGATTTGTTAGAGTTTATATTGGTAGAAAAAGAATCCATTTTTGTATGATGTGAAGATTGTGATGAAATATGAGAGGATAATTTCCTTCGTGAGAAGAAGAAGAAGAACTTAACTTGTTTTATATAAATATTTTTTTCGTTCGTGAGGCGCCTCATCATAATTCTACCGTCCTTGTACCAGACATAGGTATAATTTTTTTCTTTGGCAAATTTTTTTGTTTGCCATAAACGTTCTTTATGATACGCGGTGAGTTCTTCGCCAATATCTTGTCTTGGGCGAGTCCTTTGATGGCAGTGTAGTTGATGTTTTTTCTTACGGCGATGAGGTTGTCTCTTGCAGTTTTGTTGTTGAAGTGAACCAGCAGTTTGGGGGGGGGGGGCATCAATACGTCTGTCCGGAATTCTTTTTACATCGGTTATATCTCCATTTTTGATCTCCAAACCAGCCGCTGCAGACACTTTTCTAACTATTTCAGTCGCCTCTTCGCCACTTGATTGTTTAATGCCTGCTATCTATAAATAGTTAGATCGGAATTTCGATTCTAGTTCAGATAGTTTAATTTCAAGATGTTTAATAATTGTATTTTTGGTTTGTTGTTCTTTTTTGAAGTTTTCAATTTCACATTCAATTTTTTTGTTTTGTAAGAGGGTTTGGTCAATCTTTTTTATTAGTTCATCATACTGGTTACTTACAAATTCGATGCATTTTTGAGTTTCTGAGGTGATTTTTTCCATTTTAGTGATTATTAATTATAATATTTGTAAAGCGTGGTTTGTGTTATTTCACTTCAAGTGCGGTTTCACGGTTGAGCCTCACTTAGTTAATCATAAAAAATCACATATTAACATAAAAATATTTTTTTAAATATTCATCTTATATTGTGGGAGGGGTGAGATGTTCCAATTTTGGTATGGCAGGGCTATGGGCGTCGAGCGTGTTTTCTTTAAATTCTTTTTTAGTTGCTTGACAGTGCACCAAAAATTGACTTTTCTGGAAGGAGGTGATGAACCGATGCGACCAAATAAGCTTAATTTCCACACAACTATCAGTCAAGGCCAATTGTGACCTCACTGATTCTGGTGATGAAAATGAGGTA
Organism: Limnephilus marmoratus; assembly: GCA_917880885.1. NCBI lineage: Eukaryota > Metazoa > Arthropoda > Insecta > Trichoptera > Limnephilidae > Limnephilus > Limnephilus marmoratus. The sequence continues at coordinate 16,644,632 of OU862906.1, forward strand.
CGAATTTGAGAATTTACCGGGGGCACGAATAAATCATTTCAAAACGGAGCATTTGTGGAAAATTTCTATGATGACGACATTCCATTGTAGACGTCGCAAATATTCCACAAATGATTCATTTCTAAACTGTGGCCTCGGTAAGTTTTCGCTTCGTACCTCATTTTACCAACATAATCTAGATTCTAGACCATGGGTCGGCAACCTGCGGCCCGCGAGGAGTCTTGGTGCGGCCCGCAAGATTATCGCCGCCACGCAACTTGCCTTGTATTGGATTTTTAACTGATTTGACTGCAGAACTGAATCTACTCAATATTCGTTTACAGGGAAAAAATAAATTGATATGCCATATGTATTCAGATGTTAAATCATTTGAAATTAAACTATCATTGTTTATCAAGCATATCGACGAAAGGAAACTCGATAATTTTCCAAATTGCAAGAAAGCAGTAGAAGAAGCTGGGATAAATTTTATTTGGGAAAACACTAACATGAAAAGTGCATTACTACAACTTCAAACTGAGTTTGAAAACCGGATTCCTGATTTAAAAAAAAATCTCATGTTAGATGGAGATTATCGATAATCTCCCAAGATATTTGCAAATTAACATGTTAGATTTTCAAAGTGATAATATCCTTAAAATGACATTTAAGTAAAAAATAACTTGGTAGATTTCTACGGGAGTTTGCCTTCCGAAAAATAGAAAGAATTAAAAAGGTTTGCTCAGCAAATAATAACTATGTTTGGTGGTAGTACGTATATTTGTGAGCAACTTTTTCAATTCTTAATTATCGGAAAAACAAACACTGGTCTCGATTACCACATTTACATTTGGATGCAATACTACGCGTCTCCACGGAGGTGGGGGGGGGGGGGTGGCTAGAGAATTTTTGTAAGTGCGGCGCGCGCAAGTTCCCACGTCAAATATTTGGCCCTTGGACCACAAAAGGTTGCCGACCCATGTTCTAGACCATTGATGTAAGCATTGGCCTTTTCTGGTGGTTGTATGCAAATTTTGATTATTTGGTCCCATTCGTCATTAACTTCTTCCAGAAAAGTGAGTTTTGGTGCACTGACAAGCAACAGAAAAAGAATTTAAAGAAAACTCTTTAGACCCCCATAACCCTACCGTGCCAAACTTGGAACACTAAATTTTAGTACACAAAAAGTATTGTTAAATTGCCAATGATTTTTGTTACAATATAAAAAATGCAGTTTGCATGTTAATTTAAAACGTATTTTTTCATAAACTTTTAAAGTGCCTATTGTAATATAACGTTCAATTTTCGATTAATTTTTTTAACAAGTTTGCTGTTTGATATTAAAATCGTAAAGGCTTGTATATCTAGTGTAACACAAGTCATGGGAAAAGTTATTATTTAAACTTTATGCCTACTTATAATTATTTTATGTTCGGAACCAAAATTGGTACGGTAGGGTTATATGGGTAAATAGAGTAGTATCAATAAGTATCCGCTCGTAATCGATGATTCAGACATATAATATTTTATTTGTATGCATGTATAAATAAAATTGTAGATTCGAAATAAAAATGCGAGATAAGTACAAGAATTTTGTTTATTTATAAGCTTATAATATTTGCTTGTTCAGTCGAAAATGTTCAGTCTGAAGAAATAATTATACATACAAATATTCATAAAATTGTATTGACCTTAAATTTATTTACAAATAATAAAACAACAAAAAAAATCGTTACATAACGTTTTCATGAAAAGAAAACCAAAGAGAGATATACAAAAAAAAATTACAAGAATTAAAAAAAAAATTCATGTGTATTCGAAGTGTTACCAATCTATAAATAAGTCGTCCCGGACAGGAACTTTTATTTTTGCTATTAGCTTTTGGGCTATTATGCCGTGTTACGCTACCTCCTTCTTTAGCCAACGTTTCGGACAGCGTTGCAGTCTCCATCATCAGGGCAGATGTGTGACACAAAAAAGGAGGTAGCATAACACGGCATAATACCCCAAAAGCTAATAACAAAAATACTTTTGGCCGTGAAAATCTAAAATCGTATTAGGAACTTTTGTATTTTATACCCGTATTGTCATAATGGTGACAGGACAAGTTAGAAAGAAACCAACTCAGAAGAACCTGAGAAAGGTCATTAAGAGTGATGATAAAAAAATATAAATAATTTAGTTAAATACGTTAAGATAGCTTATGGTTACAGGCAGTGGCGGCTCGTGACTTTTGGGTGTGCTAGAGTGCTGATATTTAAAAAAATGGCATTAGTGATGTTGTTGTAGCCGAACGATTTTTTTTTTTTGAAAATCAGTTTTGTTGTATGAAAAATTTCAGAAAGTTTTAGTTTGGCGGTGTGCCGCACCAATTTCATGAAAAATTTTCATACAAAACACCGATTTTTGAAAAAAATTTAAAAAAAATTTTGACAACATCCATGATGCCATTTTTTTAAAATATTAGCACCCTAGCACACCCAAAAGTCACGAGCCGCCACTGGTCACTGGCTATTTTAAAATTATTTTTTCATAGCTTTTAATGACCTTTCTGATGTGTTTCTGAGTTGGCATGGAACCTGTCAAAACGGTGAAATTATTAACAAATAAGTAAATAATTAATGTTAAATATCTACTTCACCCTGTGAGAATTTCATTACCATGTGGGGGTTTCATGAAATAAAGCATTTTATTTGTTTTGCTTCTTTTTTTTAATTGGCAATACAAGGATAATGTTAAAATTAGACAGAAAAATACATTCGCGAAATGTTTATAAGAATATGTATAAAGACTATATATTCGACATTCTAGTATCTGCTCTCCTTCTCGTTTTCATACAAGACGTGAGAAACGGAAATTTATTATGAACGGCTTTTAAGACTATCGTCGATGACACACAAAGTGCATACAATCTCTCAATGGAACTAGTATATCGAAGTTAACAATGATGATTTTAATTAATTCTTGTGGTAGGTACTTGGAAATATTTCATAACACCCGTTATTGTAGAATACGTGAACTTGGTGGATAAATTTTGACAAACTGGGATGCGGATTTTGTAAATTCCAACTACACAGGAATAACGGTATTCTCATTCCAGGACAATGTTGAATGGCTATACGAAGACGAGGGAAATCAGAATGGGATGGTTACGTAGTTCTCTTTAGGCGTGTTTAGTGTCCGCATCTGATAGCCTGCTATTTCCTTACCTTACTTCTTCGTCTCTTTCTCCTCCCCATTCCCTTCAGCCTCACTAATAATTTACCAACTGGGCAGTTGGGAATCTTGTGAAGTGTTCACATTAAAAAATTTAAAAATTCAGCTTTCGAATAGTTGTGTAAACTTCAGTTTGATTAATCTGAACTGGCTGTTCAAAACTTTTGTAATATGGTTGACTGTAAAGGAAAGAACAGACATTCAAAATATACTAAAGAACTAACAGGAGTACATTTCATTGACGTACTTTTTTCAAATAATTAGTCACTAAATTATATAATATTCAAATATAATAAAATATGGAGGGTACTGCTTGCTAGCAACATTAATTATATAATCATGAACCTACTGTATTTACATTTTCTTATCTCCACGTGTAATCTTATATTACGTGTGCAACCTTTTTATGGAAATTTTAATAAAAACAACATATAGATATAACAACAATACGTAGGTGCATGTATGTGTACATGAATGCATATATTTTTATCTTTTTATCTTTGTTGATACCTATCTTTTTATTAAATATAATATGTTATTTACCCGCCTCAGACCAGACTCTGTCTAGTGAGGTGGGTGAAAGAAACCTATCTACATAAATGAAAATAAAATAAACGCCCGGGTTGCCGGCACAGAAATTAATATTGAATTGAATTCAGCTTTAAGCTGAGAATACTTTCAAAGTTTTTTTAAAATTTTTGTATGTGATACCGTACAAGAGTACCACATCCTCCCTGCTAGTCGGAGGCAGTGAGATAATTGGGGTATGTTTTGAGAATTAAGTGTACGGGGAGGTGAAGGATATTGGGAATGGTAGGAGATTGGAAGGTGCGAGGTGAAAAAGCACCTAGCAGATCTGGTCACCAAATACGTCTAAATCTATTTCGAGCAGCATTTGAATTCTGCATGGAGGTCTTTCACCAGGCAGAAAATGGTAGTATCTACCACACAAACATACGTTACATTATTTATTTAGAATTAATTAAAGACGCAATTCAAATTAAAATGGTGAAATAAAAAAAAATCCGAGAGTCGAATCCGCGACCTCTGGATTCGTAGTCGAGCATCCATCGACCACTCAAACTCGTACACGTAATAGAGCCCTTCACAGTTAAGTAACAATATTACTGAATATTATCATAAATTCTTTTATATACAGAATGTGGAAAGGTGCCTACTTATAAAACATTAAATAATACTATGCTGCTTTCGCCACGGGTAATTTCCTCCCCTTTATATTTATTGTCATTCACGTTAAAGTTTAATAACCGAACATTTGAAGGGATGTTACTGCTAAGGTTATTTTTACTTTATGATGCATATCTCTTAACTACTGCTGCTTTATTATTGTATATCCACGTATAGAACATGTTGCACTGCATTTATTGTAATAAATATAATAAATATTCTAACAAATCATTTATCTTTCCACATTTAGAATATACAGGTTGTTAAAGGACGTACTTGACTTATGTACGTTATCCAATTATTACTGACATTATTTGGAACAAATAAAAAGATTGAAATTTTTGTCTACGGTAACATTTTTATGAGTTTTTTTTTCAACTAAAAACATAAAAAATCAGTAGGTATTTGAAAATCCTCGGTCTCGCGCAAGTCTCCCACAGTCCAGCGGCATAAAGCGCCTCACGAATCTAGTGGCCGGACATTCAGACGACCTGGGTTCGAATCCTATAAAATAAAAAAAATAAAAACTTTTTTATTTTTGCAAAAACCAATCTTCAAACCACACCAAAATGAACAGGAGAAAGAAAACGACATCTAGCGACTCCGAAGAAGTAACCAGTATATACATAATATAATAGTATAATGCGGAAATCTATAATTGGTTCCCCAGTTCGGTAAATTATACATGTATTAATTAATCCAATTGTAAACTGTTGATTTCCCTAAAATAAATAAATATGATGACCAGATGTATAGGAAAAAGGTGGACAGGAATTCGACGACAAAAATATAGAGAAAAGCATCCTTCACTAACTAATTAACTAACTAACCATCAAGCCGTTTCTCCGCGGGGGTAGGCAGAGAGGATGGACCGCCAAACAACTCGGTCTTGGTACACACTCCTTGCATCGTTCACATTCACACATCGTCTCACACACGCTCTTTTATTATTCTGACTCTTAACGTGGTATCTAATTCATTTGGTCGTGCCACTTTTTGAAGTAAAACTTCTTTGGCACCGTTGTGATTTGGATGAAACTAAAATGCGCGAAAGAGACAAACACATACATCTACAGGATTTAGCCTGCGAGAGAATGAGATAGCAATAAAGTATTTATTTATTTCACGGCTACTATATAATACAGTAAATTCACGGTCCCAAGCAGGTCATTTATAGTGTGGTGGTATGAAGCCCCTGACTATACTTAGCGGGCAAACGTTCAAGCGGACCGGGGACCGAATCTTACAAAATCCAAAAAAAAACAATTTATTTTTATTTTTGTAAAATCAATATCCAATCTTCAAACCACTCCAAAATGAACAGGTTAAATGCCTGTGAGAGAATGAGGTAGCAATAAGTCATTTATTTATTTCACGGGTGGTTAAAATATAATACGATAAATTCACGGTCCCACGCAAATCTTCTTTACTCTTGTAGTACAAAGCGCCTGACGAATCTCAGTGGCTATTCTCCGTCAACCTTTAGATCAACTTGGGAGAGTACGAAATTTGGTTCGTATTGCGCATACCGCGCCCCCTTCTTCGGTCCCTTCACCACCGCTGTGTTACTCCGCCCATAGATCAGTCATTAGTCGGCTGTCGCGCTGTGTGCACGTGACTTGAAATTTTAACCCTTTCAGACCCTGTGATAAAATGGATATTTATTATTACTAATTTTTCTTTATTCATTGCTTTTTATGGTAACACACTTTGCGGATTTTACGACAATGCTTACATTTTACGGCACATGCCCGTGTTATGGTGGTCGATTATTCAAACATCAATGTTTCAGCCAAGTCCTAATTCATTAGATATCACTGTCACTAATTGCAAATAACAAAATAGGAAAGTATGACATTAATAATTATGTCCTTATATTCGAATTGCAACAATATGAACAATGCATATTTATAAAACAATGGTGTTACGTACTGTACTATAAAATTACTGAATGTTGGTGTTAATCAGTTTTATTTTTTTTATAGGCCGTACACAAACCTCAACTCACAATTATTATTATTGATTAATTATTATTTGTAAAAAAAAATATCTGGGAGAACATGATATTTCGCAAACATCATACAAAAATCGGTGATTTTATTGAGCATATTTTCAAAAATTGATAAAATGCAGTGCGTTTATTGGAGAACCATTACAATAATTATTTAAATGAATAAATTGTTAAAACTTTTGATTGCAGGTGGGTGGAAAATAATTAAATAATTTAGTTAATTTATTTAAATACGGGAATCTAATGGGTTAACGCGCATTCAAGCAGCAGACGGGGGGAGGGGTGGAGACATGCGCGGTCACAGGTTGTTCTTATTTTGGACGGAGAATAGACATAAACATTCAGTGGACCAAGGATCGAAACCTGCAAAATCCTAAAAAAATATATTTTTTTTTACTAAAATTTCTTTACCACCGTTGTGATTTGGAACTCAATGAAATGGAAATGTCGCTAAAAAGACACAAACGTACATCTATAGGATTTAGCCAGCGAGAGAATGAGATAGAATGAAAGATTACCGCTTTGATTATGAGCTCACTTTTCAAGGCTCCTATTGGTTGAGATTTTGTGAGCTTCTACCCCGTATGAACTGCACACTCTGTTTTTTTATGGTTTTTTTTTAAATAAAAAAATATGTATAGGTACATTTAAAAAATCACCGCAAACCAAAATTTCATTTACATTTAACAAAATTGTAAATATTTTCAGGAATTTACGAAATAATTTGAGGAATCCACTGGTTAAAGTTGTAATGCTTACAAATAAATGCAAAGCTTAGTAAAAAAATAAAATTAACCACGGTGGTCGCCAATGTAACGCTTATGAAAATGAATAAAACACTTAATAAGACAAATATTGGTTGTAAATAAAATAATTGTGGCAACAAGTAAATTATATTATTAAATAATAATGATACCGGAACATGAGACTCGAATTCATAACCAAATAATAATATTCTAATACCTACTTCAAAACTCACGGTCGTGTTTAGCTTTAAAAAAAAGAAACAAAATAATTATAAATCTAATGAAATAAATCGACAGCTTGTCGTGTTTGAAAAACAAAATCAAATGTTTTAAAAATGATGATCAAGATGTTAAAATTACTACAAGGGGGGGGGGGGGGGGGCAGTTAACATAGAACAGAATATTAAATGGTAAATCAATAAACTCAAAACTAACCGAAGTTTTAGCTCACAGTTAATGGTGATTTCACGTTTTAATTATTGAGGACGTAAATAATGTTTCATTTCCGTCAACAATGTGAAACAACGATTTTTTGTTAAATGCAAACAGAACCTGAGTTCTATTGACTACATATTCATACAAAAGTCGCAATGATACGAAACACGAAACTCTGAGAAAAGTATGATACTGTTTTTGAGCATTAGGTATTTTAAACCATTATTATATTTATGAGTTTTATAAATCTTGACTACGCAAAATCTTCTGTAATGAACTGTATAAAATTTAGGGTAATCGTTTTTATTGAATTTATAATGAAGACAAAGCACAATAAAAAATGTAGAATTCTCTAGAGTTGGCTAATCAATAGTAAATAGCTATCGGATATCGCATAAAAATGTCGGAATAGGCTATTTTAATGGCTCACTTAAATGACAAAGTTTCGCGATAAAAACTATTTAAACAACTGAAATAAAGCGTGTGATTGATTTTTCCTCGCCTCCACATAAAACCCTACTTAAGATATTTAATTATACGAAACACGAAACTCTCGCAAATTTTCCACGCGGAATGGGCGAATTGAAATTTTACATTTATTTTATGCAAAGCGCCGAGTCGAGTCGCCATTCCTCAAACTACGGACGAGAGAAAAATAATGGACCTGTTTAGTCGTTACTTTAACAATTACAACTATCAAAGCACGTACGTTAATTTGAGCCCTACAAAGCAAAAATGCAAGTGCGAGATTTTCCAAACATGGAATGACGGATTCACGTATTTCCAATGGTATAATTAGGATAAGAAGCTAAACAAAAACTTTGACTTTTCGAGATGTAGTATATTATTTGTTTTAAAAAACAAATACGGTTGTTTACATCGCATTATTGCATTACGCAATTAATATGTTTCGTGGAAGGTATCTACTTCTGTCCATGAAACATGTTGATTGTGTTTAAAAGCAAAGTGATGGGATGACTTTTATGTGTTTTGAAATATAGGTGTGTGAAAGACCACTGTACAAGTAGAAAAAATGCACTTAAAGGAAAGGAAGGAAGGGACTTACTGCGGTAACTTGTGACACTCTGATATCTTGGCTGGTTTATTCATGCACGTATATATGTACTTGCGGTATGCGGATTCAGTTTGAGGATGCGGGGAGCGGAAAATTATATGTTTACGAGGCGAGTTTCGATTGACGACACTGATATGGTAACGAAATAACAGGTACTTAGGGATGGGATGGGATGGGGAAAAGGAACATGATAGGGATGGAAAGAAAAGGAATAAACATTTTTGAAAACCTCAAAATGTTTTAACAAAAATAAATTATTGTTTTAAGAACTAATATATACCTATTTAAATGTCTAGGTAGTCAAATTGGTCATGAGCTCACATGGACAAGATTTTTTTATGATTAGAAACCATGAATGTTTCTTTAAAAAAATTAAATAACAAGTACAATTTCTATTTAAATTAAATGAACGTGGGTATTAAAAAATATTAATTATTGCCACGGCCGAAATCGAATACCGATCAACTGCTTGAAAGGCAACTTTGCTGACCATTAAACCAATATTTATATGCCTGCTGGAAATATAAGAATTATGTATTTTAGAATTTAATAATATTGTGAATAGTTAAATGTTTCCAGGTAAAAACTTGTAATGAATTTTAATCACAATACGCTCGTTTTAATTCTCCGCCAAGCTTTGCACTATTTTTAAAAACGTGTATATGCCTCAGGCACTTCAAGATGTGGCTAGGCGCATCATGATGTGCTTGATATTACGATCGGCCGCCGACATAATAAAAATACTACGCAGCTTTTTTTGTTAAATACATTTTTAGTATTAATTCCTCGGTGACTGGTCAGTGTCAAAATTTCAAAGGCCATGTTAAAAGTTTAACGAATTTTCGATGTTGCATGTCATCTCCATTAATTCTTACCCCAGTACCCCAAACACAAGTTTCAACATAATGTGGAATAAATTCAAGAGAATGCGAAAGAACTCGTGGATTGCCCCGGCCGCGGCATATCAACTAGTAGGTATCTTGTATACCATCTATCCATCTAGCGATCTAGCCATCTAGAGTCTATCTCCGAATGAAATCGCTCATTTAATTTGAGCAGTTGGCCCATAAAATCAACCCTAAGTCTGAGAGAGAAGGCCGGAATTAGAACCGTTCACCGTCATAATTTTGATGGGTCGTGATTGTGTCTGTTTTGCCCCCATTTCTTCAAGTAATAATACATCATTACCTAAATCACTATCTACTCCCATTTCTTTGAAAGGTCTTGGACCTCTGGTTATAATCATTATAATTTTTTTACCATACTAATATTTCGGGGATAAAATTCGTACATCACTTTGATGAACTCGATTAAACTTACTTATATCTTAAAATAATGTAGTACGTTACTAAGAACTTATTACTACCTCTTTCGTTTTCTTTGAAAGGGCTAAGGTTTCTAGTTACATCTGGTAATATGTTCATTATTTTACCACAATAGTTAGAAGAGAAAAATCAATGTTTCTTTTTACATAATTAACCTGTCTAAGCTGGCTTATAATTTATTATAATATTTTTTTCGAATTAGCTCCACGGAGGCTCTGGGGAAAATTATTTGCCTCATGACCTAAGACATCTTAGGGGATGCTGTGTGGAGGGTATTTTTCAGGAAGAGAAGGATAGGAATTTCTGGGAAGGAAAAAGTATGAGGGGTGGGTAGAAATCGGGGGGGTCAGTGTGTCCAGGAATGACGGACGTATGAATCCCTCCCTCCCACTGGGATGCTAGGCGATGGGTCGAGAGAGTCCGAATGGAGAGGTCAAAAAGTCTCCCTCTACCAGTCTCTCCCGATCCGGCCTGCCACGCTGTACGCGGGCAAATGCATCCACCGCCAAGACCTAGACAAAACTCACCCCCAAGAACCCGGGCACCCCTGCTAAGTCACCAAACGTAGCGAACTACTTGGGGTGACCTATGGCAGAGGTGTTGGTTATCCAATAAATGGTTCCCGGGCGGCGGTACCTATACCCGCCTCTTAAATATAGGCATATCACGATCTAAAACACTATCTTCTCTAAATGATCACATTGTTATAGCCGAGAACATAAAATAATGGAAAATATTTTTAAAATTCGAGTGCAGTTTACAAGTGGTAGAAGCGAAACTTTACCAAAACAATCTTAACCAACACGTGAGGTCATAATCAAAGCGACCAATGAGCACATTTGATGCGTCACAGGTGCAGTAATCGTCATTTCCGTTTCATCCGAAATCCAAATCAAAGCGGGGCTATAGAATTTTCACTTCAAAAATATTTCATTGAATTGACATGGAATACTGAAATATGAATTTCATTGAATTGTCATGCAGCACTTAAATATTTCATTGAATTGACATGGAGCACTGAAATATTTCATTGAGTTGACATGGGACACTGAAATATTTAATTGAATTGACTTGGAACACTGAAATATTTCATTGAATTGACATGGAACACTTAAATATTTCATTGAATTTACATAGAACTGATAAAACATTGAAATATTTTTTTTAATTGACATGGAATACTGAAATATTTCATTGAATTGACATGGAGCACTGGAATATTTCATTGAATTGACATGGAACACTGAAAATATTTCTTTAAATTGACATGGAGCACTGAAAGTATTTCACGGAATTGACATGGAACACTGAAATATTTCATTGAATTGACATGGAATACTGAAATATTTCATTGAATTGACATGGAACACAGAAAATATTTCATTGAATTGACATGGAACACTGATATATTTCGCTCTGGAATATTGTAAAGCCAGATCACTTGATTGAAATCACAAATTGTTCCAAATTTTGTAATCATTTTATCATTGTGAACATATTGTGGTCATGACTAGTCGTACCACAAGTGAATTATACAAATGCACTATATAGGTATATTATTATTACATTTCTGTTCAACAGATCTTGGCTTTCAAAATGTGTTACGTAAGGAGTTTTGTTGTTAGCAGCCCAATTCCAAATATTACACGATGTGCTGCTGCCGCATCACCTTAATGAATAATCCTGTGTTTCAAATATGTATTTATTTTTTTGACCAATTTACCTGATTTCTATGCAATTCAGATAAACACACTTTGAGAATCAATTTCTATGTAAAGCGAAGAGACGCTATCTAAATTGCGTATAGTTCGGGTTTGAATCTTGCAATCATATATAAAGATAGCAGCCAATAAAAATTGGAAATAAGAAAATGAAAATAATGTTAGTAATTTTTAGTCGAAGTATGATAAGTACAGTTAAATATGACCGAATCGGGTAGAGACCCATCAGGGGCCACCCATAATTTACGTCACACGAATTTCATGATTTTTTTTACCCCCCCCCCCCCTGTCACTCGTCACATTTGTGAGACCCCCTCTTTCAGATTTTTTATTGAATTTCGCTAATATTGTCTTAATTTAATTAAGATAATTATTGAGAACTTAAAGAAAACTTTCAAAGAAGTTGAATTTTAACTATGAAATTTGATGGATTGTTCAAATTCTTTGAAACAACCCCGTCTGCACAAAAATGTTTACACTTACATACAATTTTTTTATCGGGTGCCAACACTATACAAATCGGTTCCAAGATAGCTCAACACAGTAGCAAATAAATGCACCTATGAAAAGTGACAAAGTCATTAAAATAGCCCATAACCTAACATAATGTAACCTAATTAACCTAGTTTTCTTCATCACTTTTCACGACGTCATGCCACTTTTCAAAGATGTGTTGATTTGCCGCTATATCGAGTTGTGCGGTCACCATAAAAATCACGTAAGTAAAAACTTATTTTCAATTTACGAAACAAACTGTGCAAGTCAGGCAGGCAAATATTTTTATTTCTCGATTTCTGCATCTTCTTATTCAAACAACTCATGAACGTCAGACTAAAACTATTACCATCTCCATCAATATAGCTGGCTTTATTTACAAAACTTCAGATCTGATCTGAGCGCGGTAAGCAGATTGCGAATACTTTTAAAAATGCACCCTTAGGCGAGGGCGAGGGGGCGCTATTCGATATTTGCGCCCTTCCCGCACTGCAGCCAAGAACCAGGAGGGGAAGAACTGCCGGCAATTTCAATAATACTCCTAAATGTTAGTCTAATATCTCACCGGGGGTGGGGGACGGGGGGCGGGGGGCGGGGGGCGGGGGGCTGGTGTAAATGTACATGTAACTGTAAGTGTAAATATATGGATGGGTTATTTCATAGAATTTGAACGATTCATCAAATTTGAAATCTAAAATTCATTCATTAAATGTAAGTGTAAATATACGGATGCATTGTTTCACAGAATTCGAACAAAAATAAAACAACAACAAAGGTAAAATTCATCTTCTGTGAAAGTTTTGATATTTATACATGAAATAGTAACCACCTGTTACCAAAATACTTTTTAAACAAAATTACATACAACAAGGACATTCACAGACATAACACAAGGACTCAGACTATCCAACAGGGACTCCTGACTATGACAATCAGACTATCAAAAATGACAAGTTCATTCTACAAAATGATGAAATATTATAATGCGCTGCCGGAAACCATAAAAAACTAAACATATTAATATATTCAAAATTGATTGAAAGAACCAAATTTCAACAAAATTTGAACAACTCGACAAATGCCAATTTTCAACTTCTTCTCAAATTATTGGCCCTTGGTAATTTTTAAACGATGTGCAAATAACTAAAATTAAATATATAATATTAAAAGAAATTGCTTTTAGCAAACTGCAAGAAATTCCTGATTGGGTGCCATTTTAGTTTTAGCATAGTAATAAAATACCTAAAAGAAGGAAAAATTTTACAAAGAACATTTTCTGATGTTATTTTGGATATTATTATTATGTATTTCACCAGATTTGGCCACTTGCAATTGCAGCAGGGTTGAATAAAGTAATACAGTTTAGACTGCATTTAAAGCAAAAAATATATATTTCTCTTATAAATGAAAATCAAAAATACATTTTCCGACCAATTTCCAAACGGTTCCCTGACCGACGATTATTTCCAAAAATTGAACTGGTAAATTAACAGCTCCCTGTGTATAGAACTCTACCAAAGTTTTCTCAACCAATCGATAAAACCCACGTTTTTTCGGATATAAAGTAAGTATCTGAACCTATTGTTACATACAGTAGTTTAATATAATCAATTAAATCGCATTTTATTTATGAAATTGTCAAGATTTATCAAATCGCTACATGTCATATTATTATAGAAATTATATTGTTATTGATAGTGTTTGTCTAACACGCTTTCCAGAAAATGCATTTTTCGGTTGAATTTACACAAAAAAAGTTACCCCTGTGGATTTCATATCATCGGTTCTAGTTACCTATCACACCCCTCGAACCTCGAACCTTATACAGAGAGGAAAAACTTCACCAATCGACTAAGCAATTTTTAAATTCCTTATGTTGCTTCTTGGTTCCGCCCTTGTTTCTAACTTTTGGCGACAAAATGAACGGCTGTAAGAAATAAAGTTAAATTAAAATAGATAATTTGAGTAAAAAGTTTGATAAAAACATTGTTAATATATTTCAGGTGTACAATGCGTTCTTACTGATCTCCAAGGATTTCTTTGCATGCTAAAAAGATGAACAAACAAAATAAGAAACCATTTTGACTACATGATTCTCGACCGTTTTGCATTTCATCTATCTACCGTTGACGACCTCCGTATTCCAGTGGGTAAGTCTCTTGACTCACAATCCGGAGGTCGCGGGTTCGAACCCGGCATGCGCAAATAAATTTTATTTGATTAATTTGTGTTATTTCACAATTAATTCATTTAAAATAATATATAGTATATTTGCGGCATGTTCCAGAGTGGAAGATACTATCAGTATCGCCCTGGTGTAAGACCACCATTCAGAATTGAAACGTTGCTTGAAAATGGCTTTAGCCGTGTTTGGTGACCAGATCTGAATAGCCAGGTACTTCCAAACCTTCCTCTCCCCACCTCCTTCCCCTCCCCACTAGCTTCACCCTCACAGCATACCCCAATTGGGGATGCCATAGTCTCACTGGCTCCAGACGGGAGCAGTTGAGATTCTTGTGCGGTATTCACTGTCAAAAAAAAAAATCTAAATATTTGTTTGTGCATTTCGCTTCCATTTTATAAAATCTGCTGCATCTACTTCATAGTTCAATCATTCCTAACTTTGACAACGGTTCATTAAAGTTTATATTTTCAAATGCGAAATTGTCGCGCCTATTTGTACTTACTTAATTTGATTTTTTTTCAATATTATAGTACCTGGCTTCCTGAAGACAGTTGAAAAAGGAATTGTGATTGAGATAGTGTCGTTTCTTTGGACGAATTGTGTAATTGTGTAGGTCCGGAATAAAAAAAGTTACATAAAATATAAATGGTTTATTAACTAAATAAGTAGGAAGAAATTTAAGTAAGTACCTACTTACAAAAATTAAGATTTTAGTGGAAATTTGGTGTTAATTTACTAAATAGTAGCGATTTATCAGCATGCGTCGCTATGCCAGTTAATAAAGAAATTGTTTTTCCTCGCGTGTCCATTCCCATTCGTCCCGTTTACCTTCCGCCTCCCCTTCCTCTCCCTCGTCCCCTTCCCCTCTCGCTTTCCCACTCCGCCTTCCCTCGCCCCTGTCCCGCGAACCCGCCGAACTCCCGAGTTCCCTCCCCCTCTCGAGATCTCCTCCCCATCCCGAGTTCCTCTTCCCCTTCTGCATTCCCCTCTTACCCTCCACCACCCTGGAACCACATAAAATATAAGAATCCAAATATTCTTCTTCTTCTTCTTCGATGGCGCTACAGCCCATATCGAGCTTTGACCTCCTGCAACAGTCGCCTCCAACTCCTCCTGTCCTCAGCGGCTGACTTCCAATTTGGTACCTGGAGAAGCTGTGCTGCATCCCCTCTTACTTCGTCTTCCCACCTCAGTCTGGGTCTTTCCACTTTTCTCTTTCCACCTGGGTGTCCAGTCAAAATTCTTTTTGGGACGCGTGTATCCGGCATTCTTTGTACATGCCCAGCCCATCTCAGCCTGAGGAGTCTCATATGTGTTGAGATGCTAGGTGCCTTGTATATATATTATACAATTCTGTATTGTGCCGGATGCGTCACTGTTCACCCTCTTTCACGGGTCCACATATTCTTCTCAGCACTTTTCTTTCAAAAGTATCCAGCATTTCAGCCATCTTTACCGTCAGTGTCAGCGCCTCACATCCATATGCCAATACAGTTCTAACAATGGTCTTATATATGGTTATTTTGGTTTTTCTGTGGACACTACGTGACTTAAACACTGGCAGCAAAGAGAAGTATGTTTTGTTGGCTGCTGTGAGTTTTTCCTTCTGATTTCTGCTGGAAACCAGAAGGAGAAACCAAATATAGGTTACATAAAATATAAGAGTTGACAGAAAGTAGGTAACATAAAATGTAAGTTAAATTAAAATAGATAATTTGCCAATATTCTCCAAATCAACAATAACATTAAAAAAATGTTTAAATTGGTGTTAACAATATTTTATGAAATGGGAAGAAATAATTAGCACATTTTTTTTTTTTTTTACATGAGCTCCACACAGGAGGCCCTGAGGAAAATAATTTCCCTCAGGGCCTATGTCATCTTTGGGGATGCTGTGTGGAGGGTTTTTTTAAGGAAAGGAAGGAGAGGAGAGTTCTGGGAAGGAAAAGGGTTTAAGGGGTGGGTAGGAATCTGGGGTTCAGTATGTCCTGGTCATCCGCCTCCAAGACCTAGACAAACCTCACCCCATGAACCCGGGCACCCCTGCTAAATCACCAAACGTAGCGAATCACTTGGGGTGACCTATGGCAGAGGTGTTGGTTATCCAACGGGGGCGGCGGTACCCATTCCCGCCTCCCAAAGCACATACGACGTTTGAAGTTTGCCAAGTTCAAATTATTGTCAAATATATTTATATTGTTCAGAAGTATTTTTATAACTATTTGTTACAAAGACCACTCTTTTTTATATTAGCTATTAACACTCTTTTGTTTTACTATTCACTATTTATAATTTACATCTGAAAAATGTCCTCCACAACACAGGTGAACTCCTAGTGTGGAGGACAATATATTATACCTTTGTAATGTAAATGTACTAAGAATAAATAAATAAATAAATAAATAAAATAAGATGTATGTTTGTATATAAAATGTTAATGGTCTAGTTGTGCGTGTGGGTACATGTAGATTTATTAATTGCAGGAATTCACAACAATCGTATTTAGAGATTAATAATTTTAATAAAAAGGTTAGGTCGTTTATTTTTTGTCTGGTTTCTAAAGTTGGAACATATAAAATATTCATTAACGACGGGAAATGTATGTGCTCTCAAGTGATTTTAAGTTTAAAATTTACGAAGCGTAGAATTTTTTTTTATTTCTTTTAACATTATGAATATGCATTTTTTAAGAAGGGCGGTCAGACTATGGAGTTATGCTCCATTGGGCTTCTATAAAGGGATATGTTCAACAGTTTAACGATTTATATTTTTTTAATTATTCTTAAGGCGCCGCAACCGGGCTCAAAAAGAAGAAGATGGAGAGATATTTAATTACGAAGTTTAGAAGAGCGCGTTAATATTTAAAGCGATAAAATGGATGCGAAAATTGTGAAAATGTTAAATAAAATTCTATTTTAAACGACCCGTTTATACCGAGCAAAAATCTCGCGGGGTTATCTTAAACAGCACTTAAAGAAACACTAAATTTTTTCATACATATGACTTGTAAAATAACTGAAACAAACGTGTTTACGAGAATAATAATTTTTGGAGCATACTTTGCGATTTTTTTCTATCAAAGGAATTTTATATAATTTGCGTTTCGGCGTGGGGAATATCTAGATATTATCTTCAAGAATAACGAAATGAAAAATATGAAAGCAGTAGCGTAGCGAGGGGGGGCGGACCTCCCCGGGTGGCACCCGACTGGGGGGGGGTTTACACTACACCCGACGGGAAAATTACGAAGGATATTGTCACAAAATATTGAATAGCCATCCATGCTAGCTACGCCACTGAATGAAAGTAATATGAACAAATTAATATAACCAACAAGTACATTAATAGTTTCATATATATGAGGTATTACAAAATTATATGAATTCAAGGGATTCGGTAAGGCATCAATATAAATCATCATTATCTAATAGCCATTTCCTTAGATTATATTTGATTTTAGCAGTAAGAACGTTATTATTTTTGATTGTCATTGGTAGGTTATTAAATATTTTGGGTACAATAGAGTTTAGGGTCCCGTATTTATTGGTACATTTCGGAACCACCAATCCTTTATTTTGAGTGAATCTTGTATTTCTTTCCCTATAGGTACAAGGAATCAGACATGTTGACAAACACATAGACAAATATTACAAAATAATAAGACCTGTGCCACACACAGCTATAAAAGATCAAAGATATAATTTGGCTTGGCCTATTTCAACATACCGCTCGCCATTTATCCCCACGGCACGCCAATACGCTGATACGCCAAGCCACATGATATTTTATGTTTAATAGCTGTGTGTGGCACAGTTCTGATTCTCGACAGGTAAAACATTCAGAGACTTGTAATTTAATTATGTGTCGCTTCTGTGTGCATTGGTATATTTATGGATTAACAATTTTTTAGGGGAGTCCGATTCGAGCCGCGGTCAACAGTGGTTGTGTGTACCTTACCTATTGCTTAGTGCCGTTCGCCCGTTCCTGAGCCTCATACAGATAAGATATTATTGTTACATTTCATTTAATTTTGTTTAACGTATACCTATTTGTTTGCATTCCTGCTTACGGCTAATCCGTTTTTGTTTGTATAGTCAATGAAATTGACTGCGTAATATTTTTTCAGTTTAATTTTTAAAAGTTAAGTTTTTTATATAATGGAGGAAGACGAAGATAGGCCTCCCGACCCAGGGTCGATATTAGATTTTTCTGATTCGAATTCTAATACTAGCCAGGTTTCTATTACGCTCCCATCTCGTAAACGGCGACCATCGCATAGCCTTCACATTCCATCGAAAGTTAAATCCATACCGCCGATTCAACAAACCTCGACCTCTAACGACCTTAACACTAATAATAACACCCAGACAAGTACTCTAACTAGCGTTAATACAAAAAATACTGACTTACTTTATCCTGCTTCCGCTTCCGGTCCGTTTATCGTTATGGTTCAGAGAACTGAACAAGGAAAACTTATTCATCCTTTAGATTTTGGAAAATTCTTATTTGACTCAAAAATAATAACCTTGTTATTGTTAACGGTTCAATTAAACCGGAAGGGCGATATAAATTACCTATCGAGTTTAATACTGCCGCTTTCGCAAATGGATTTGTAAAAAAAATTGACTCGCTCTCAATCCATAAATATAAATCGTTCATCCCGACATTTATCCTTACGAGAATGGAACTTGTGCGAGGAATTCCCGCGGAGATCCCAGAGGCTAAAATTGTTGATGCTTTGAATAATTCCCACGGAACCTCGAAAGTATTAAAAGCACGTCGACTGAACTACAAGGATTCTTCTGATGGAAACACGATCTGGAAACCTTCTCAATCTGTTGTTATTACATTTGAAGGACAATCCCTACCGTCTCGTGTCTTTATTTATTATACCTCGCTTCCCGTCGATGTTTATAAATTCCCAACTATTCAATGCTTCAATTGCTGCCGGTTTGGACATTCAAAACTCGTATGCCGCTCCCCTCCACGTTGTTACTTTTGCGGAGAAGGTCACCCATTTGATCAATGTCCAAAATCTTCCAATGATCCCATTTGCATTAACTGTTCAGGTGCACATACCGCGGCCAGTCTAGCCTCTCCGGAATTATCAAGATAGAAGAACATAAAACATAAAATGGCTACCGACAACATTTCGTACTTCCAGGCCTCAAAGTTATTCTCTCCTGCGAAAAAATCATTCGCAGAGATGACATCGTCCTCAGCTCCTTTCCAAACAACCACCTTTTAAATTCAACATCATTTTCTCACAGAAAAACTATTCTCAAGCCAGTCAAACCCAACCCAAAATATACTCCTTATCTAGATAAAAAAACAATTGAATAATATTTTGGCCAGCCCGAATGGGAATGCCAAATCCCAGTCGCCCAATGGGTGTGCCATTAATGGTAATACTTCCCCTCCTGCTCTCCCCGAAATAATGAATAATAATTCTTTTATACAAACTTTAATTACCCTTTTAATTTCAATCCTTACAAACAACAATACTGTACCGTCCAACGCTGCCGATTACATTAAATCTTTATTATCTTGCCTCCCCAATGACTTCGAAACTGAACAAAATTCTTCAGTGGAACAGTAGAAGCCTCTTCGCTAACAAATCTGACCTAATTCAATTACTCGACGAACACGACGTTTCAGTAGCCGCCATTTCCAAAACGTGGTTAAAACCCTCCTTTCACTTAAGAATTCCAGGTTATTATTGTCTCAGACACGACAGACCGGATGGTAAAGGCGGCACGGCTCTGATAATCCATAATTCTATCACGTTTAAACAAATTAATATTCATACTCCCTCCGACGATATCCAGATAATAGCAGATGTCTTATCTGACATCACAATTTTATCAATATACATTCCTCCCTCTACGACTTTTATTGAAAATGAATGGGCACCAATCTTAACCCAGATTTGTTCCCCTTATATGATCCTTGGAGATTTTAATGCACACTCCCCTTCTTGGGGTAGCAATATAACAAATCGTTCTGGCCGCAATCTTTTAAATTTTATTGATACCCATAACCTATGTTTTTTAAATGACGGATCTCCAACCAGATTCACCCCCCTCATCAACGGAAAAGTGCTGTTGATTTATCTCTTTGTTCGTATTCGTTAGCGTCTAAATGCTCTTGGAACATCCTAAACGATCCCCTCTCTAGTGATCATTTCCCAATTATAATCCGATTCCATCATCAATCTAACACTTATCCCCCCCCAGTTAAAAATAATCTCAAATTTAGAATAAAAGATGCGAATTGGAGCACTTTCTCTTCTGAACTAGATAACCTTATTAATTTAACAAAATCGTCCCCGGGAGACATCAGAATGCAATGCGAGACGTTTCCTTCTATGGTTATAAATGCAGCAGAAAAATCCATCCCGAAACACAATGCGAATATTAAAATAAAACACTCTCGTAAAAAAGCAATTTCCTCTTTTCGTAAGTGTATGTCACTAGAAAAATTTTTATCAGTTAAAAAAGCCCAGGCAGAAACCAAACGAATTTTGAAAAATAAAAAACGCACTGGATGGCGGAAGTTCTGTGAGAACCTGTCTCCGGAAACTCCCCAGTCTTCAGTTTGGTCTAGCTTAAAAAAAATTCGGATCATCGTATTCTCCGCCAAGAATCAAACATATATCAGAAGAAATTCTTATAGGATTTGCGGATAAAATAGCCCCCCCATCGGTGGCCGGATGTGAAGAAATGCCTTCTATTAAGCCATATCTATCTCATTCTTACTTGCTAGATGCTCCTTTCTCCATTGATGAGATGAAACGAGTAATAAGAGCCCTTTCTGACTCTGCTCCGGGTCCCGATGGAATATTTAATAGTTTCATTAAATCATTTTCTGATATGGCGGTTGAATATTTCTTATCTCTTATTAATAATATGTTTGAAACAGGACTAATTCCGGATGATTGGAAAACTCAAAAAAATCATTCCTATTTTAAAACCTGGAAAAAATCCATCTGAAATTTCGTCTTATCGGCCTATTGCTCTTTCATCATGTTTGATGAAAGTAGCGGAGCGTTTGATGAAAAACAGATTAGAATGGTTTGTTGAAAGTCAAGATATTATCTCACCAAATCAGTATGGTTTTCGGAAAAAAAATGTACAATGGATAATTTCAGTTTGTTCACAACTGATATCCGAGTTTCTCAATCCCTAAATTCTTATACATTGGCCACATTCCTTGACCTTTCATCAGCTTACGATGATGTTTTACTGAATGTTTTGAAAGAAAAGCTAATTAAAAACAAATCCCCCCGAAATTGTTCCAATTTATTATTAATTTGCTTTCAGATCTTGGGGCTCTTGGGCGCTTATAGGACTGTGGCCTCAGATGCACTACCGGTTCTGGCTGGCATTCTGCCGATTGACCTTGAAATTAGGGAAATATTGACCAAAAAGGAACTTATTAGAGGCAGGGCTGCTGTCCACCTGGGAGTCGAGCTGACACCGGGAGGAGTCGTGGCCCTCCCTGGCTTGCTCAAAGCGATGCGCGAGAGAACGCTGAGTGTATGGCAAGAGCGATGGGATAGGTCGACGAAGGGCAGATGGACTTTCTCCTTCTTCCCTTCAGTTAAATTCAGAATGGAAGGGGCATACATTAAACTAGATCACTATGTGACGCAGATGCTTTCTGGGCATGGGGAATTCAGGGGTCGGCTTCATAGCTTGACCCTCTCTCCTCACCCAAACTGCGCATGTGGTGATACTAATCAGGACGCCAGGCACATTCTGTGGCACTGCGAGTTGATGAAGGAAGCACGAGAGGAAATGTTGGATGGCTTGCGCGGAATAACAAGACCAGCGTGGAATGCTGACCTTGTGTCGAACAAAGAGAATTTAGAATGCTTGAAAAAGTTTGTCAAGTCCTGGGTAGAGAGATGGCCTGTACTTAGAGTCGCCGACCTAGATTAAATTCATCTTTGTTTCAGGTGCCACACGTATTGCTCCCGTCTTCTTCTTCGTTCCTCCTCTATTACTCTTTATTTAGTGAATATGCTTTGAACTGATAAGTTTTAAGATTTTCACGGCCAGAAGCATTTTCGTTATATGTTTTTGGGGTGTTGTGCCGTGTTGCGCTACCTCCTTCTTTAGCCAACGTTTCGGACATCGTTGCAGTGTCCATCATCAGGGCAGATCCGGCAGATCCGGTAGATGTGTAATTTTTAGTCGTGAAGTGTGTGCTTATTTACTTCGAAGCGATACCGTGTCGCCAGCAGCACTAGCTTTCACCAGTACAAAATACTCGTGACAAGCAGTGGCGTCATCGCCGCGGAACGGAATAGAAAGTTCATTAAAACGTGGTATTTATGCTAGCCAGGGGCAAGTCCGTTTGCGAGATGCCGACGGAAGTGGCTCCATCTCTTAATGAAATCTAAAATTAGAAATCACAGTGGTAAGAATTTAGGAAAAAATAAAATAAATTAAAAAAAATAAAATTACAATTGTTAACTTTCACCAGTACAAAATAATCGTGACAAGCAGTGGCGTCGTCGCCGCGGAACGGAATAGAAAGTTCATTAAAACGTGGTATTTATGCTAGTCAGGGGCAAGTCCGTTTGCGAGATGCCGACCGAAGTGGCTCCATCTCTTAATGAATTCTAAAATTAGAAATCATGATGGTAAGAATTTAAGAAATAGAATTACCATGGTTAAAGCGAATTTAGTCAATATAAATCAAAATGGTTTACCACGAGCTCGCATTACTATATACTTAGACATGGTTTTTTAGCTCTATTAATAATAAATGAATTTTACTAGAATTACACTGGTTAAAGCGAATTTAGTCAATATAAAGTTATAACACAAAAAAATGGTTTACCACGAGCTGGCCTTACTGTATACTTAGACATGTTTTTTGCGTTTAGCTTTGGTGTAGCCGTCAATCACCGGATACCAAGAGCTATTGAGCTTAGCTCCGTCGTCTCTATTAATATTAAAAGGATTTTTGTAGATTTCAATTGCCTCCGTAATTAGGCGTGCTCTATAAGTTTTAGGTCTTCCCAAGACCTCAGGAACAAATCCAAAGTAATGGCCGGTTTCGATTAAGTGCTCAGCGATTGCCGATTTATCAGAGTGGCCGAGTTTGCAAGCACGAAAGTGTTCTGCTATCCTTTTGGAGATCGTCCTCTCTGTTTGGCCTACATAAACCTTGTCGCAAGGTAGCGCAACACGGCACAACACCCCAAAAACATATAACGAAAATGATTCTGGCCGTGAAAATCTTAAAACTTATCTGACTAACCTCTATGGGGAGGAAGTTCATACAATGGTACGCCGATTGGAGAATCTGAGGAAACGAAGGAACCTTTTACTGGGCAGCCTGGCTTTCCTCAAAAGATGTAAGGAGGAATCGGTCGTACCAGTACACATCCGAATACAAAGACATATTACATCCCGGAAAGCCGAGAGAGTTTTCCAAAGAGCAGAAGCAGCGCTACTAAGGGAAAGAATATATAACGTGCGCAGCGAACTGGATGGAACATCTCGGGACCTTTTCAATTTACACCTACATCTAAGTGCAATGCTTATCGAAGAAGACTGGAAGAAAATTGACAATATGACTTACCAACAAGCACAAAGAAGTAAGCAGTCAACAGATGCGAGGCATAAACACAAGTTTGAGAGGCTCAATCAAGGCAAAAAAGGTGATCGAAAACAACTTGATCATAATAAAGTTGTTATTAACATTTCGTCCCTTGCGCTGAGCCCAGACGCAACTTCTGTGCTTGCCAAGGGGATGAACTACGCAGTTGCCCCCAAAAAGATACCTGTGGAATCTATCATATGTGGTGTGGAGACAGCACTACATACGATGATGAAAGTCCATAAAATGTCAGAGTCGCAAGCAGAGGACATACGACAAGAGACTTGCCATATTTTGAAAAGGGCTGAAATACCCCGCCCAAACATCACAAAAGGAGAGTTTGCGGCCCTAAAAGAATTGCGCGCCAATGAGGACATCTTAGTTCTGCCTGCCGACAAAGGTAATGCCACTGTGGTGATTAATACGGTTGACTACATTAAGAAGATGGAAGACCTCCTGTGCGATGCCGGCACTTACAAGAAAATAAAGAACAACCCCACCAATAAGATTGACCTGAAGACTAGAGAGCTAGTTAAAGCTTCCAGTATTAGGAAAGAGGATCGATCTGGGCTTTTCGTAAAAGCCTCCAGAACTCCTGCCCTATACGGTCTTCCGAAAATACACAAAAAGGATATCCCAATGAGACCGATTGTCAGTGCTATTGGTGCACCTACTTACAAACTGTCCCAATACCTCTCCAGACTACTACAGATGCAAACTGGTAAAACTGAATCTTGGATCAAGGACTCCACAGATCTGATCAGTAAGCTAAAAAAGGTCAAGACTGAGGAAGGCGATATCCTGGTCAGTTTTGATGTAGTGTCCCTTTTTACAAATGTGCTTCTAGAAGACTCCATGACAATGCTCAGGGAGATCTATGAGGACGACATTTGCAAACTTTTTGAACACTGTCTCAAAACGGGATATTTTGCATTCCAGGGTGAACTTTTTGAGCAAGTGGAAGGAGTTGCGATGGGCAGTCCATTGTCGCCAGTACTTGCCAACTTTTTTATGGAGAAGTTTGAAGAAGTGGCACTCGACACAGCTTCAGCTGTTCCCAAGGTATGGTGGCGTTATGTTGACGATGTCTTCGCCATCTGGCCTCATGGAACAGAGAAACTGAATGAATTTCTGAATCATCTTAATTCACTCCACAGTAAAATCAAGTTCACAATGGAAGTAGAAAACGATGAGAAAGTCCTGCCTTTTCTAGATGTGGAGGTGATGCGAAAAGAAGATGGTAATCTAGGACACACTGTATATAGAAAACCAACGCACACAAATCGGTATCTACATGCCGATTCGCATCACCACCCAGCGCAGAAGAGAGGACTTATCCATACGTTGGTGACGCGAGCGACCAGAATATGTGAAGAAACTAAAATTGGAGCAGAACTTACAAAGCTGACCGATGCACTGGAACGCAACGGTTACCCAGCTAGTCAGACAAGGCAAATCATAAGAGCCAAATCTACACCAAATGAAGACAGAGCTAAACAAGAGTTAAAAGGCTGCGCTTTCCTGCCTTACGTTCACAATGTGACAGACAGAATCGCCAGGCTGTTGAGAAAAGATAGCATCAAGACTGTCTTCGGTGCCACAACTAAAATTCAAGACCTACTGAGGTCTGCCAAGACTAAGTTTCCTCTGGAAGCAGATGGAGTGTATAAACTCAGCTGTTCCGGATGTGACAAGGTTTATGTAGGCCAAACAGAGAGGAAGATCTCCAAAAGGATAGCAGAACACTTTCGTGCTTGCAAACTCGGCCACCCTGATAAATCGGCAATCGCTGAGCACTTAATCGAAACCGGCCATTACTTTGTATTTGTTCCTGAGGTCTTGGGAAGACCTAAAACTTATAGAGCACGCCTAATTACGGAGGCAATTGAAATCTACAAAAATCCTTTTAATATTAATAGAGACGACGGAGCTAAGCTCAATAGCTCTTGGTATCCGGTGATTGACGGCTACACCAAAGCTAAACGCAAAAAACATGTCTAAGTATACAGTAAGGCCAGCTCGTGGTAAACCATTTTTTTGTGTTATAACTTTATATTGACTAAATTCGCTTTAACCAGTGTAATTCTAGTAAAATTCATTTATTATTAATAGAGCTAAAAAACCATGTCTAAGTATATAGTAATGCGAGCTCGTGGTAAACCATTTTGATTTATATTGACTAAATTCGCTTTAACCATTGTAATTCTATTTCTTAAATTCTTACCATCATGATTTCTAATTTTAGAATTCATTAAGAGATGGAGCCACTTCGGTCGGCATCTCGCAAACGGACTTGCCCCTGACTAGCATAAATACCACGTTTTAATGAACTTTCTATTCCGTTCCGCGGCGACGACGCCACTGCTTGTCACGATTATTTTGTACTGGTGAAAGTTAACTCTACCTCTACACTGCTCGCGAAGTTCCTCGACGAAATATTCGGGAAAGTTGACCGAAGTTCGAAGTACGTTGCTACACTCTCGTTCAACTTCGCGAGAAGCTCATTCGCGCGGTGGTGCCGTTACGGCTCGCACGTCATGGACGCTCAAGTAGCAGCTGCCGTTGCAATGTGCACGCCCGCTTATTATAACTATGTACATATTTATCAAACGAAGAAATATAAAAATAAAATAAGGAACTACTAACACAATATTTGGGCAAAAAGCTTCTTATATTATGGCATTAAACTCTACAATAAAATACCACTCTCACTCAAAACCCTCAACATTATAACATTTAATTTTCAAATAAAAAGCTGGATACTAAATATAGGGAGATCAGAAATAGAAAATACCTATACTGATATCAAATGTAGACTAAAGCCAAATCTAGTGAACTGAATTATAAAGAAAACACTATCTTATTTTATTTATAATTATTTAAAAAATATATGCTACAATATATATTATGTCTATTTCATATTAATTTCTTATAATTAAATTATAATATGTAAGTGAAATCCACAGCACGGGAGATCCGAGTGAGAATATCATTATCTCTACTTGTTGCTAAGAAATGAAGACAATAAACCATTATTATTATTATTATTTATTGACGCATCTTTTTTTCTACGGTAGCTCCTGTACATAGCAAAAAGCGAATCCTTCTTTTTCTTTAATTCGTCTACGGGTAATTCTAACATGCCCTGGTCGCAGGAGCAACAGAATTTGCTCCTGCAACCACTGTGTTCCACTCATAATCGTGCCGTATGACAATACTAATAAAAAATAATTACTAGCGCGCACGTCTATTCACGACGACGTATTGAAGCGAACTGAAGTTAACCGAGTAGTGTAGAGAGGCACTTCGTGTAGGCACTTCGTGCAACCTCGAGTCCTTTGACTCGGGCACAAAAACCGACAAAAACTGGAGGTCGCCCGAGACGAGCCAAGGTTGGACGAAAATAGACGAAGTGCCTTTCCTCACTATCGTATTCGGCTAACCTCGGTCAACTTCGCGAATAGTGTGGACCTCTAGTAACAATTGTAATTTTATTTTTTTTATTTTATTTTATTTTTTCCTAAATTCTTACCACTGTGATTTCTAATTTTAGATTTCATTAAGAGATGGAGCCACTTCCGTCGGCATCTCGCAAACGGACTTGCCCCTGGCTAGCATAAATACCACGTTTTAATGAACTTTCTATTCCGTTCCGCGGCGATGACGCCACTGCTTGTCACGAGTATTTTGTACTGGTGAAAGCTAGTGCTGCTGGCGACACGGTATCGCTTCGAAGTAAATAAGCACACACTTCACGACTAAAAATTACACATCTACCGGATCTGCCGGATCTGCCCTGATGATGGACACTGCAACGATGTCCGAAACGTTGGCTAAAGAAGGAGGTAGCGCAACACGGCACAACACCCCAAAAACATATAACGAAAATGCTTTGAACTATCTATAATATAACTTATGTGACCTATAAAATACTGATAACATCTGTCTATTTTTTTTTCTTCTGATCTCTGCTAACAATGATTTATGTTTTTACCTCGACAGGTCATGTTGGTGTTGGTGATCGATATTAGTGATGACACTAATGCTCGATATATTATCACTCTGAACTGATTCTGTAATTATGTTTCACATGTATAAATGCTCTTATTATTTTCTATTTTTCTGTATTAGTTTTGGTTTCCATTCTTTGGTGGCGCAACTGAACTGAACATGTTATGTATCGTCATTCCCCCATAGAAAGGGGGTGGGATAGACCCTGTCCATGCACATTGCCAGACGAACACACACCAGAGTGGTCTTCCCGCGATCCGCCCGCGCCTCCCCCATCGTCATGCGTAGGCCTGAGGCGTAACC
Source organism: Limnephilus marmoratus (assembly GCA_917880885.1). Taxonomy (NCBI): domain Eukaryota; kingdom Metazoa; phylum Arthropoda; class Insecta; order Trichoptera; family Limnephilidae; genus Limnephilus; species Limnephilus marmoratus. Next base: position 16,672,937 of record OU862906.1, read on the forward strand.
GTGCGGTCTCGATGTCCTTCCGTCCCCCCTCCGGTAACCCGACGCTCATCTTTTCCTCAAGGTCTTCAAAATCTTCCCCTTCTCTCCCAAGTGCATTTCTTCGAGGCAAAATCGGGGAACCGGCTAAAGGGCGCGGACTTCGAGCATCGTCTGCGGTTGGGCCGATAGCTATACGTATTCTCATTGGGACTGCCCGGTGGTCAATGGAATACTTTCTCTGGCTCTTCTTTTTATATATTTTATTTTCTTTCCGCTATTATAGTAATTACTTGCATTATAACATAATCATATAACTGTTTTTTCCTCATTACTTATTTTATTTTTATTTTTATTTTTCTTTTACTAACACTGTTTTCTCTTATTGATGTTACCTATTTCAGATGAATTATTCCACGGGCTGCTACTTCTATTTATCTTTTGTATAATTTTAATGTAAGTACTTGCATACTGCTTACTAACCCCGTATGCATGGACATTGGAGGGTCTAGAGTCGTTCAAATAAATGTAGCTTCGTACAAAAAAAAAGTAGAGTCTTGAGGTGTGCGGTGAAGGAGGAAACCATATGTTTCCTTATAACGCCGTTGGGAAAGTGGTGGGTCCCCTCCAATGCTTTCAGATAGGTCCATTATTATTGAGTCTTCCTCTAAATGCTTAAGGCGCAAACTATGGAGAGGTTTGCCCCAGGTTTCTGTTTTTTTTTTTTTTTTTACAGTGAATACCGCACAAGAATCTCAACTGCTCCCGTCTGGAGCCAGTGAGACTATGGCATCCCCAATTGGGGTATGTTGTGAGGTTGAAGGTAGTGGGGAGGGGAAGGAGGAGGGGAAGAGGAAGGTTGGGAAGTACCTGGCTATTCAGATCTGGTCACTAAACACGGCTAAAGCCATTTTCAAGCAACGTTTCAATTCTGAATGGTGGTCTTACACCAGGGCGATACTGATAGTATCTTCCACTCTGGAACATGCCGCAAATATACTATATATTATTTTAAATGAGTTAATTGTGAAATAACACAAATTAATCAAATAAAATTTATTTGCGCATGCCGGGTTCGAACCCGCGACCTCCGGAATGTGAGTCAAGAGTCTTAGCCACTGGACTGCGGAGGTCGTTATTAGTACTCTGTTGTTTAATATTTATATAAGCGACCTAGACTCAGTAATTCCTTTTTCTATCAAGCGACTTTACTTTGCGGATGATATCCTTATATATTTGTTACATAAAAATATTATTCTTGCAGCTAAGGAAATGAATTTGGCTTTACAATATATTAAAAGCTGGTTGTTAATAAATGGGATGAATCTGGGTGCATCTAAAACAAGGGTCGTGGCTTTCACGCGCAAAAGAAAAATTCCCTACTTCTCAATCTCTTTTGATAATGTGCCTCTACAAACCGCTACTCAAATCAAATTCCTTGGTCTTCTTTTGAACCATAAACTTTCCTGGCTTCCACACATTCAGATAATTTCTACAAAGTGTGAAAAGGGACTTAATATGATGCGAGCAGTTTCCAGAGTATGTTGGGGATCTCATCCTACCACTCTTAAATTAATGTATAATTCCCTAGTTCGGAGCCACTTGGATTATGGCTCATTTCTTTTTGACTCACTCCCTAAATATTTAGATAAGAAAATGGAAAGAATTCAATCAAAAGCCCTCAGAATGATTATTGGAGCTATGAAGTCTTCTCCAATTAATGCGCTTCAGGTGGAATGTGGGGAGCCTCCATTATATTTCAGAAGGCAATTCCTCTCCAAATAATATATTTTCAAGGCTTTATCGTTATCACATCATCCTATTAAACAAAGTCTCAATCGGTTAAGTGTTAATTTGAATTCTAACAAAAGATTGAGAGAAAAACAATGTTTTCCTCTCCTAATTAAAAGTTTTCATCTCTATAATTCTCTATCATCTTCCTACCAATATCTTCAAGAAGTTCCCAATCTCCCTATATACAATATTCCATTTAAGGCAATCACTTTTATGCCGAACACAATAACATCAGTCTTTCAGAAGAATATTTTGTCTTCCCCAAATAAATTTCAAAATGTGGATGATTGTTTTAAAAGCATTGTGGCTTCAAAATTCCCTGGATTTTCCATCCTTTACACTGATTGTTCCAAATTTGAAAATAAAAGATGTGGAGCATCGATATATAGTCCAGAATTCAACATCAATCTCACTTATAAATTACCGAAAGAAGCTTCCATATTTACAGCTGAATGCTTTGCAATTGAACAAGCGCTAAATCAAATCCAGGTTCTCAACATTCATCGAGCCTTACTATGTACTGATTCGCTAAGTGCTCTAACTAAAATTAGGTCAAATATTCTATGTTATCCGGAAGACAATATTATATGTAAAATAAAAAATCTTCTCAATTCTCTAAGTGAATCTGGGTTTGAGACGATATTGGCCTGGGTCCCTACCCATTTGGGTATCGAGGGTAATGAGATGGCCGATTTTCTCGCCAAATCTGGTTCAGATTCCGGAACTATCCCACTAAATTTTAGAATTCCTATCTCCGATGTCTTCCCGATTCTTAAATCCAACATGACTCGTGCCTGGGAAGAAAATTGGGCAGTCTCCAAAATAAGAACTGGATCTTTCTATGCTGGAATTCAAAACCATATCCCTGCTAAGCCATGGTTTCATGGTAAAAAACTTTTAAAACGATTCATTTCATGTATTTCGAGAATGAGAATTGGTCACTGTTCAATTGCATCTCACTTGTCTAGAATTAGAGTTTTAGATGATCTGGTCTGCCAGTGCGGTGTGGAAGAGGAAACCCTCGACCACGTTTTCTTTAACTGTAAAAACCATTCATCTTTCAAGAACATATACCGCCGGCTTATTAAAATCACACACCAGTCCCCCCTTAACATTTCATACCTTTTATCTCTTAACAATTCTCGTGTTCATACAGCTTTATGTAAGTTTATTAACCTGAATGAATTCAATATTTAATTTGTTTTAGTGATCTAAATGAGTCCAATATTTAATTTGTTTTATTATTTTCCCAATAGATTAGCCGAATTTTTTTATCCACTTAAACTATTACCGGCACAAAGCACTCTTTTCAGGGTGAATTGCCTAAAACCAAAAAAAAAAACAATTTTTTAAGGGAGCTTTGTAATATTTGGATATTATTTATATTACAAGAATTTCCCAAAGAAGTAATTCTATGACGGATAGTGGATTCAGCCAGAGATATGTAGATTAATTTTAAAGTATTTATAGGCACGAAATAATTCATTTTATAAATCCTACTCACAATAACCCGTAGACGTTTACAAACATTAGAAATGTGTACATACTGTACATCCCATTTCATGTAGCAGTCAATAGTAAAACCCAAATTTGCATAATTTTTGACAAAATCAATGGTTTCACATGAACAGGACTGTGCAACATTTTTGTATAAGCAATCAAATGTGTGTGTACATAATGATGGAATTACATTACATCTGGCATGTGGAGATCTTATGTGAATAATTTTATTTTTTTGCATTTATAATGAGACCCGCGTCATGAGACCATTTCAGGAGGACAATAAAATCATGATGCATAAGGTTCATTGTAGTAATCAGGTCTTTGTGTGATATTACGTACGCAAGTACGTTTCTAACTTTATATTATTTATTGAATAGTCTTAATACATGGGAATAATGTAACTGAATAAGTAAAAGTAAAGTATCGAATAAACCATAAAAATCGTGGTGTATTTTTCCTCCCCACCATAACTGTAGTGCAACGTACTTCCGCTCCTGAAGGCACAATATATAAATGAATTATTCAAACCTGCTTCCTGGGGGAAAACCCCACTTCTCATTTTGAACCGCCTTGTAAAGTTTTTGCAACGACCTGGCAATACCGCAAATGATCGTTTCGGCGATTGTTCGATAAATTTCCCGCCGAAAAAAAGGTTACTTGTCAAGTAATGAGGTGCATTCACGAAAAGCTTTTCAGGGAGGTGACAATTTATTTCAATGGTTCATTATTTGAACCAACACTGTGAATG